>CM051028.1:90680402-91989402 GCA_027627225.1 Congeria kusceri
TTGTTCGTTGTCCATGTGTGCGTGTGTCCGTCGTCAACTTTTCAGTCAAACAACATCTCCTAAACCACTTGGCAGATTTTCACCAAACTTCACAGGAATGATCATTAGGTGACCCTCTTTCAAAGTTGTTAAAATCGTTACGGTCGCCACTTCATATGTAGGTCACCAACTTTTGATTTGCACTTTCTAAATCGAATAAATCTTCATACATAGATACCCTAAAGCAATACTTTACATGGGATTGCATTAGGGGTGGGTTGGTTGGGGTCAAGGTAGGTGACTGTTATTAAAAATAGAAAAAAACAACAACAGATTCTGCTTGATAACTCGAGAACAAATTGAAATACATTACTGAAACTCAGTTTATAGATACCGTTTAGTGAGACATTGCATGAGATTGATGAAACTTTATAGACTTTATAACCAAATAATCATCAAACTTGCTCATAACATTTGTCCCAATGAGATCTAAGACAAGTTCGAAACCGGGTCACATGGGGTCAAAAAGTAGGTCACCAGACCAAATTGAAGAAAAAGCTTGTGAACACTCCAGAGGCCACATGCTTAGCCGAATCTTCATGAAACTTACTCAGAACAATGTAGTTCCTTCGCCCCTCAGTTAACCAACCTAGAGCTTTATGGCCCTCTTGTTTAATGTTCATAGTTAATGTGAAAGTGTATCATACTGGATTTGCTCATACCTCTTTCTGTCTAAATTGTGTTGGTTCTTCGTCCATTTTACTTAACTATTGCATGGGGCATACTTTGGGTCACACATAGAAGTCAAATGGCAAAACTGACACTTTGTTTGTCTGTGCTTCAACTTTAATGAGCATGAAATAGATCTGAAGGTCAAACGTCAGTGTCATACTTAAAGGTCAAAAGTTGAAATTGGCCTTTTTATTTCTCAGACTTTTAACTTTTTAAATGGATTTGAAGACTTTAAACGAATGTTAACCTAAAAATTACAATGTGTCTCCATATGAATCAGATTCTTAGGTTTAAGATCAAGGCCACATTTAGAGGTCAAAGCGTCATCGGGGTGCATCCATTGTTTCTACCGATATTCTTGTTGATCTTGATGATATTTGTAGCTTGTTGTATTGAAGGTCAGTACCAAGCCAAATTCTATGGCAAGTTCCAGTTGTATTGTGAGTGAGTTTTATTTATCTGTATGCGTTCCCTGTAATTTTGGTTTTATTATAATGAAGTGTTTAGTACTCAGCAAGATGCCTTCTTGCACATATAATAGGCATGTTCCAGTCCAATGATTATTTAGTGACCTGTGGCCCCTGCACTCTAACCAGAGGTGCCAAGCCCAAGATTATATTTTGTGTGTGCATGCATGAGTTTATACAGAAAACTTTCTAGGGTAAAAAGAGAAGAAATCCATTCTTATTTGTCAACATTGCTTGTACGTCCTGATACATTATCTAACATATGTGAAATTATACAATACAGGTTCTGCACAGTCTGTCAAGTTTTGAAATTTATAAAAATTCACAAAGTACAAATTTGCTCTCAGATATGTATTTCTTTGCCACTTAAAAATCAAACCAACTGCTTTTAGTTTTCAGTTTCATTTCAATTGTGTGTACATTTTGAGCATTCTTGTTTTACTGTCACCAGTTATACATGTATTTTAATCAGTAAATGCCATGCGTAAATCGCAACTTACTCAAGTGCATGCTTCTTTTTATGCGGATATTTTAACATTTATCTTTTACCCTTAAAAACTGAAACACCTCTATTTTGCAATTTATACAACTATATTTCTTTCTGTGTCTAAACAAACCATGCTGACATGTTTTTATTGAATGTCTGTTATTATTAGCCCTGATGACATTGATGCGGTTTAAGTGTATTTGCAATTGGTATTGATCAGTAGCTATAAAAGTCTGTTTAAATTTCAGGTATTTGGTTTGCTATTCTTTTGTCTGTCTGAATTGTGTTAGTTATATGTGGAATTTTATTCTAAACTTCCATTTGTGTATCATTTGTTTATACTGCCTACATTTGAAGTTTTAGTGTTATCCCTAACCCTCGAGGTGTCAGAATCAGTAGAATGTAAAATAAAATGCTCAAAGTATAACCAGGTTAAGGAAGTCAGGGGTTAATCATTGCATATCTCCTGCAAATGACTTCACCAGATTAAATCAGAATCTGAAAGGAAATGTAAATTGGCAAGAGAAAGCTGTTGTTAACTCACTGAAGCTTTACCACAGATCCATTAACACATTGTTCTTTAATATCTCTTTGGCACAATGAAATCAGTGATACTCTGACCCTAACAGTTGAAAACAATGTACACAACTTAAGCGGAAATAACATGTCATTTTAGTGTTTTATGGTACAACAAAAAATAATCAAGTTTTAAAACATTAGTAGAATATGATCTGTCTAAAAACAATGTCAAAATGTTTAAATGGTATTTCTGTTATTTTGGGTCACGGTGACATTTTAGCTCACCTGAGCACTTTTCACCGAATCACAAAGTGCCCAGGCTGTGAGCTATTGTGGTCAGTCTCTGTCCAGTGTCAGGGGTCCTTTGTTTGTCATGTGTTGTCAATTTACTTCAAACAACTTCTCTGAAACCACTTGGTGGATTTTAACAAGACTTGGCAGGAATGTTCCTGGGGTGGTCCTTTATCATATGCCTACAATTCATCGGAATATCTGTACAACTCTGGTTGCCATGATAACCAAAAGCTTTGAAAAATAACAAACTTAAAAAATCTTGTCAGAAACCACTCGCTGGATTTTAAAGAAATTTCACAGATATGTTACTTGGGTGACACCCCACCAAATTCCTTTAAATAACTTTGATTTGTTAAAAAACATGGCCACCTGGGTGTGTGAAAGTTTGCCAATGTATGGCTGTATAGGCAACTTTAACTTGTGGTTTTCAATATAATTTCAAATAAATGTTTCTTGGGTTCCCTTCTACTAAATTCCCCGCAAATAATTGTGATGCATTACAAACCATGGCCGACAGGGGTGGGGAATTTCAACCGTATATTGTCATATAGGCAACTTTCACAGTCTTCTTGCAAGAAGCCACTTTGGATTTCAAAACAGTTTCACAGAGATGTTTGTTAGGTGATCCTCTACCAAATCTCTTTAAATTCATGTTGATTTGTAAAAATACATGACCACCAGGGAGTTAGGAAGTTTGAACATATATGGCTGTATTGCAACTTTGACAATATTCTTTTTAGGAAACCACTGTTTGAATTTCGAAATAATTTCACAGAAATGTTACGTGGGTGACCCTCTACCAAATTTTGTTGGATAATTTTGATTTTTAAGAAAACATGGCTATCGCGTGGGGAAGTGTGACCGTATATGGCTGTATAGTAAACTTTGACAATCTTGTTGGAAACTATAGTGCAAATACATTGACCTGATTGAAGTATGTTTGTGTATATTTGGATATGTTTGTATTACTATTTTTGGATTTAATTATAGATACAATTGAACGTAGCTTTAGTTACTGCTAGGTTTAAGCAAGGATAGATTGTGTAGTTGTATGCGTGTCTACCGATCAACCGGTTTGAATCTCGGGGTACACTTTTTACATCAAAATGTTTTTTAAATGAAATATACAATAAGGTGCAGTAGAATATCTAGGAAATGATGTTTATGTTTGAAATAAACGCCTGTAGATCTACATATTTAATTTCTGTTTTTATGCCCCACTTTTAGAAGGGGGGGCGGGGGGGCATATAAATTTGCTCTTGTCCGTCCGTTCGGCCCGTCAATCTGTCGGATTTTTGTGTTACGCGCTAGAGCGATGATGCTTTATAAACATATTTATCAGCATGTGAACTTGTGCACCTGGGTATTTTCGCGCAGTTCTTTCCGACGTCAGAGTTATGGCCCTTTTTTAGCTAAAAAAATACATTTTGGAATTATGTCGCATGTAACTCGAAAAGTATAACTGCTACATTGATGAAACTTTATTAACATATTCATCACCATGTGAACTTGTGCTCCTGGGTATTTTGGCGCAGTTCTGTTGTGAAGTCAGCAGAGTTATGGCCCGTTTTTTAGCAAAAAATGACCTTTGTCGGACTTGTGTCACATGTAACTCAAAAAATATACTTGCTACAGTGATGAAACTTTATAAACATATTCATCACCATGTAAACTTGTGCACCTGGGTATTTTGGTGCAGTTTTTTCCGACATCAGCAGAGTTTGTGACAACCAGAGGAATGTGGGGGCATCCATGTCCTACAGATACATGTCTAGTTTGTGGAATTTTTACCCCAGAAGTTGTTTTGTTTAATTAGGGCCAAGCAAATTTTTTTGCGGGTGCCCTATAATAATCAGCATGTCTGTCGGTCTGTCCGCCGGTCTGTCCGTCAGTCCGTCCACATTTTTCATGTTTTTTTTTCTTAACTTCTAAACTATTTCAGCTATTATTTTGAAACTTCATGGGTGGATAGATCTCATTAAGGAGAAATTCAATGCACAAGAACCATTACTCTGCACTTCATGGTTCTGAAGTTATTGCCCTTTGTTAATTTTTCATACTTTGTTTTTGCCTGGAGCATAACTCTTAGACTATAAGAGGTATTAACTTGAAACTTCATAGGTGGATAGATCTCATTGAGGAGAAGTGCAGTGCACAAAAACCGTTACTCTGGATTTCATAATTCTGGAGTTATTGACCTTTGTTAATTTTTCTTGCCTGGAGCGTAACTCTTAGACTATAAGAGGTATTAACTTAAAACTTCATAGGTGGATATATCTCATTGAGGAGAAGTGCAATGCACAAGAACCGTTACTCTGCACTTCATAATTCTGGAGTTATTTCCTTATTTTAATGAAACTTCATCCATAGATACCTTATATCGAGACCTGGCTTGGAATTACATAGGGGGTGGATGGGGTCACTGTCAAGGTCGCCGTTACAAAACATAGAAAAACGGTTTCTGTACAATTACTCGAGAAAGAATTGAGCTATTGTAATTTAACTTCATACATAGATGCCTTTTATCAAGACATCGCTTGGGATTGCATATGGGGTGGGTGGGATCAAGGTCAAGGTCACCATTACTAAACATAAAAAAACTGTTCCTCACCTTCAAACATGCTATCATTCGGGGCCCACTGCTACTCCTGTGACAAAGCTCTAGTTACCATTATTATACCTCACTTCGTTTTCCCATTGTAAACTCCCATATGTACTTATCCCTGCAGAATTTTAATACGCCATGGTGGTGGAAAGTAATATACCCTGTGGAGGGGTATAATTTTTAATAATATCCCGCGCTTGGACCAAAATATACACCGCGCATGGGCCTAAAAATAGCAACTTGTGTTTTCTGAGAAATCCGTATTAGCTAATAATCAGTAGGCGCTTATTTATAAAATCAAAGTCAATAAGCTCTTGATTTTCCCAAAATAAACTTTTGTTTACTATGTAAGACTTGTTATTTGAATTACAGTATCTGTGTTGGATATTATAAAATAAATATCGCAGGCATATTGAGGGGTATAGTAAATATCACCCCCTGACATCACTCTCCTCGGGGCGCAATTCACTTACTATACCCTTTAACTGCCTATGATATTTATATATTACAATATTCACTTGTAGAATTCTCAGTTGATGTATGGAGGACAAACTGGTCAGCCAGCAACTCAAGTTCAGTAAGCAGCTGCAATGGAACTAGAGCCAGACACTAGACCTGTACCGACATACCTCCCTCCTGCCTAGGTGGAAGTGACTGTGGTTGGGATAGTTGTCAAGTCGAGGATTGGCCAAGGTAAGATGACATTGATGTCAACAATAGTCTCTGGCATGCTGTCCAAATGTAGTATGGTTGCAATTAACATATTTATACCCCCCACAAACAAAGTTTAGGGGGGGTATATAGGAGTGAGCTTGTGGGTCTGTCGGTCGGTTGGTTTTCATGGTTTCTGGATGATAACTGAAGAAAGGCTTGACATATTCAAACTATTTTTGGTACACATGTGTACCATAATAGAGCAAAGGTCATGTTTGACTTTGGTTACAAACAACTAAATTTTGACAGAGTTATGGTCCCTTATTGACTTAAATTCCCTAAAAACATGGTTTCCGGACGATAACTAAAGAATGGCTTGACATATTCAAATAATTTTTGGTACACATGAGTAGCGTCATAAAATACAGGTCTGGTTCGACTTTTGTTACAAAGCACTAAGTTTTGACAGAGTTATGGCCTCTTTTTGACTTAAATTCCCTAAAAACATGGTTTCAGGACAATAACTCATGAAAGGCTCCACATATTTAAATTATTTTCGGTACATAAGTGTAACACCATAATATACAGGTGAGGTTCGACTTTTGTTGAAAACCACTCAATGTGGACAGAGTTATGGCTCATATTGTAATTAAATTTTTCCAAACACACTGTTAAATATTCACAAATTAAAGCGTTCTTATTGTGTCCTTTTCTTTCGAATGGATGTCATAGTTTTGTGACAAGGACATATTGTGGGGGGTATATCCGTCACTCATGTGACAGTTCTAGTTTTAGCTCACCTGAGATGGAAGTGCACTAGTGTGAGGTATTGTGGTCAGTCATTTTTTGTCGTCAGTTGTTTGTTGTCTGTTGTTGGTTAGGGTAACCTTTCTCCTGAAACAACTTCTCTGTAACCGCTGAATGGAAGTTAAAAAAATCTGGTCGTATATGTTCAGTCTTCAGATAATTGCATAGGAATCCACATTTGATACTAAGTTATATATATATAAGTTTTAAAAACTTTCGATGATCCAACAAATTATTATTGAGTTTGAAAACAAATTAGTAGACACGACAATATTTTGAATAGCTTGACAAATATGATAGCCCTCCCCAGTGAATTCCTTTGTATAAAATTGTCATGCTAAACTAGTTATTAGATTTGTGATACGTTGGTGAAATGTAAGTTTCTTACAGGTTATGAATAAATGTGTTTGATTAAAAATGTACTGCTTTATAATTGGGTCAAATTTTTATGTTTTCTTTCCTGATTTTAAGATCAAATTCAACTTTTGCGACTTTGTGAACATAAATCTATTTATTGTCGCAAACTTATACATGTACATAAAATGCACTCCTTAAGTTTAAATATTTTCTCAAGGTTATTTAAGAAGACTGGCATGGTTTTATATCTTTCATATGCTATGAGAGATTTATCCGACTGAGACCACAGATAGTAAATTGTTTGCTTTACTGTATAGAAAACTAATGACAAAGACCTATAATACTAACACCAGAAGTATTGTCCCATGACAAGCAAGGTGCTCCCTTCATGATCATTTTGTGCAGCAATTTGCAAGCAGTATTCCTGGGCATAACCGTGAAGGCGATGTGGGTGATAACTTCGCCCTGGAACTATTGACATCACCCATAAATTTCATCAAGGAGAAGTCCACTTCGCCGTCTGATTTTAACTTTGCATAGTAATAATTATCAATCAAACACCAGTAATAACAGCATTGAAGTCAACTTCCATAAAAAAGAGAACGTAATGAAAGAAAATTTCAAGAACGCACATAATTACCTGATACGCAAAACACATATCACACCCATATCAATCCATTCTAGATGTAAATATTAATGTTAACATCCAATAATTTCCCTGGTAACACAGTTTCCATTTTAGTTCCAAGATGTGTATTTCATCACCCCATTTAAATATCAATTTTATTCAATGCAATAAAGCAACTGTCTCATTTTTTTCACACCCTTGACATTTCCTCTGGAACACTAATTCATTAATGCTCTATCCACAGTGCTTACATTGTTCAGGTACAGTGGTCTTGATTGATGCTTTTTTCACTGACCAGGTGCTAATGGTGTTACATGCTTAGTGCTACAAACTGCTAGACACTGGCCCCAGCTCTGCAGTCACATCAAAGACTTTCTAACATCAAACCAACACCATTGCTATTAGGTGTTGCTAATGACTTGCAGGTTTGAAAGCCCAATCTAATTGATGATGTCACCCTGTCCTTCTTAGATTTAACATGTGTTATTATTAATGACTGGTGTTTTAACAGATTTTATTGTTTGTTCAAATTTGATACATAATTGCAAGGTAATTTTAATGAAGTGTTTTATTGATAAAAAAATGAATTAATAACGAATAAAATATAATTAATATATAAAAAAAAATTGCGATTTCCAAAAAAACTATGTTTTATGATGAATTGTGACTGTTTAGATAAAAAAAATAAATTAAACCTTAATTGATGTGTGTATAGCTAGAATGGGATCTCGGAAAAAAAAAACTTGGAAACTAGAATAATGGAATACAACTTTAAAATATCTTGTTATTAATTTTTGGAGAATATGATGATGATGATGATGACATGAAGATGATGATGATGATGATGGACTTGGTACTATAATAATGATTGACATGGTCTCATGAAATTTATAACAAGCAAAATTATGGTTACGCGTTTTTTGGCAAATACTTCTCCTTGAAGTGGCCTCACTTCTCCCAAAACTGACCTGGGGGAGAAGTGTCTTCTTCCTAAAATTTGTCCCTAGGCTGGGCCCTGTATATGAGAAACAACAATGGACAAATACAGTATTAGCCGTTTAATTATAAAAATTTCCTCAGTAATGTACTCAGTAATAAATAACAACTACAACATCAACCACATATACAGTAGTTATGCCCTCCATTGAAGATGGTGGGGTATATTGGTTGTACGTTGGTCTGTCTATCGGTTGGTGGACCACTTTCATTTCTGCTCTCATAGTTGTCATTTGATCTTAACCAAACTTCATGAAAATGTTTATTGGCATAAACAGTTCGATAATCAGCCAAATCCCTCAAGGAATTGTGGAGTTGTGGCATTTGAATTATCTAAAATTAGCCTTTCTAGCAGTTTATGCTTTCTAAGTCCAACAGATTTTATCCGATCTTAAAGAAAGTTGCGGAAAATGTTTGTGGGCATAATATCTTGGCCAAGTTAGATAATCAGCCTAATTGCCCCAGGATTTGTGGAGTTATGGCCATTGAATTATCTTAAAAAGGCAGTTTTAGCGTTACAGTTTTCATTTAATCTTCACCAAACTTGATGAAAATGTTTGAGATTATAATATCATTGCCAGGTTCGATTATCAGCCACAACACCCCGGGTACTGCTGAGTTCTATGTGGAGTTGATTTATCTAAAATTGTCTTTTTAAGCTGTTTTCGCTCCCTATGTCCAACAGTTCTCATCTGATCATCACCAAACTTGATATTTTAAACATTGCTTTTAACCTGGGGGGGAGTGCTTTTAACCTGGGGGGGGAGTGGTCATTACTGTTTTACAAACAGCTATTGTTATTACCACCTTTTCTTGTCTCTGACATGTCTTATAACATTTATTCAACATTTATGATCTTATGGCCTATTTCATTGATTGTAATCAGTTATATTATTTACCATTGTTTACTTATCTATAAAGAGATTTGCAGCTTTACGTGCAGTTTTAGAAATACCACATTCCAAAATTTAAGTATTTACGATAAACTTAAGATGTTTTCTGTTATATGGCCCCTGATCAACAAAATAAACTATTATGAAAATTGTTTTGAATAACTCGTGTGATTTGAGTGTCAGATTTTACTATGATTGTTTGAGGCTTATTCACTAGACAATTCACACTGTTCTTTTTAAAATACAATGAATTATGCTTCACCACCCATTCAAGACCTGAACATTCATGCCAAAATTAAATAATATTATTTGTGTACCATTGATTTAAAGGGGCATTTGAAAATATTTCTATTGAACATAGACATACAGCTTAACTTTATTAACTTTCATTCAGAGTTCCTGATATCTCAAAGTGGAAAATAATTTATGTCTTTCTTCTTTCTTAGTTTATATAAAACAAAGACCTGTCATTCATACCTCGATGAACCCGCTGTGTATGCAAACTGCCCCTTAATTATTCATTACTGTTCTACATTTTCATTCTCTATTCGCAAAATAACATCATTGTTTTGTGCAAACCTTTACGATGTTTACTTTAATTCGCTATTTGCAAAATCATGTCATTGTTTCGTGCAAACGTTTACAGTGTATATACCATCGTTCGTAAACAAAATGACTGATTTATCGTTTGCCGGTGTTGATTTGAAATGTCTGACGAGATAATAGAAATGCCGTTTGACAAAAATGAAACTAAAACGGGGTTTCTACGCCAGAGGCTACACGTCAGTTGCGGCTCTAAGACAGTTAAAAGTAAAGTTTATATCCACTTTTGGTTGTAATTATAAGAATTGAATAATGTTTTTCTTAATTTCATCGGTGTATGAACTGTCGTACAAATAATGCTTTAACGCCATCGGCATAATATTCCAGACAGTTCGTACACCGATGAAATGCAGACAAATTAAAAATTCTCAAGTTAACTAGGATATGTTTGCAATATTAGCAAAGTTTAGGTAAACTTTTATGAACATGTCATATTATTGTCTTAATCATTAAACTTAAGCATTCAAATATTGTTGACTATTATACGTTTTAAATCAGTTGTACCAGTTCTGTTAATATGGTTTAAAGTATATTCATTGCAAAATGTTCATTGTGATAATTAGGTTTAAAGTAACCTAACACTACCCCAATACTCATGTGATATATCTAGCGTATACACTGTTTACTGGTATCATAACCACGTGATAGTTAACATAGTAACATTGTTTACTAGTAACACAACATTGTGCCGCATTTAGGTGGAGCGATCATAGCTTTGCAAGCTGTTTTAAGTTTTGATATGCTTCTGTAAAGTTCAAAATCTTTTATATTATTATTAAATGTGTGTTTTGTGGGATATGTTTCTATATTTACAGAGAAACATTGAGTAGTTAGCTTGAAATTAAATCAAAACTTTTAGTTTGTTGATAACAACCAATAAACAAAATGGCATCATTTTCTCAGTCATCTATTGAGAAGGGTTCTGAGATGGATAAGTCAGCGACATTTTCTCAGTCTTCTATTGAGAAGGGTTCTGAGATGGATAAGTCAGCAACATTTTCTCAGTCATCTATTGAGAAGGGTTCTGAGATGGATAAGTCAGCGACATTTTCTCAGTCTTCTATTGATAAGGGATCTGATTTTGTTACTGACTTTTGTTGTACTACCTGCAATGACAAGAAAATTGTGGAATGTGCAGACTTTTACTGTGAAACGTGTCAACAGTTTTATTGTAGAAAGTGTATTGGCCTCCATGACCAGTTGTTCACAAAACATAGCAAATATGGAAGTGGAGAAATTAACAAGTGGCCAGTTTCCAATAAGGTGAAAGATTCTTCACAGAAATGCGAAGTACACACAGATGAAAAACTGGACATGTTCTGCAATGACCACAGTCAGCCGTGCTGCTCTAAATGTGCCCTCCTTCATCACAGGTATTTCTGAAAAACTGTGCACATGTTTATGTAATGCTAAAAGTCGTAGTCAATTATTACCTCTAATTTTGTATACTGTTCTGGCAATGTTCCCATTTTGATTGTATTTATTACCAATATTATATGGAAACAATTACGAGCTATTGACATTACTTTGACCTACAGTTTTCCAACTTGTTATACTAATTCGTCATGACGGAACCTGTAGGACAAAAACCTTAACTCTGTCATCGTTTTTGATTGAATTATGGTCCTTTTGTTTAATTGCATTGGGGATCGTTTTCAATATAAATTTTTGTTTGTTAAGTTTTTCGTTAATGTACACTTTTCTGGAAAACAATTGAACTCATAGCCTTTAGATTTGGTATACTTAAACTAAGTATGGTGAGATGAGTTTGTAGGATAAGGACCATAACAGAATTTAATTGGCGTTTTTTTTTACTTAGATTATTTAAATTCTCATTTTGGTTCACTCAGATTGGTTTCGAGACTGTAAAATATATTTGCATTCTATTTGCAGAGTATGTTGTTTGGTCATGTTAGAATAGGAATAATTTTGCATTATCATTGATTATTGGCCAATGAGCAATGATTTGTCGTTCTGATGCAGTATGTTAAGCCACTCGGGCTAACACCCTTGTAGTTAAATTCCTACTCATCAAAACTCAAAATTGTTGCTTATTATCAGATTAACAACTCTAAAGCAAAAACTATTTCTTAATTGATGCTAGAAATTTGAAACTGGGTGTTCAGTATCGAAAAGCAATGAATGTGAATAACTACTCTGGTTGAACATTGAAGAGTTTATGGTTTATTGTTGTGTCACCCTATAATTTTAATGGACTTCTCAAATTTAATGATTTCCCTTTTGTAACTATTTCTCAAACAAGGCTGTTGATATGTTAACAATATGGGTCACTTTTGAACTTTGTTGAATTAAGAAATCATAGAGTCAGTATAAAAACATACTATTTTTCAAGTGCCTGTTGCATGTATTGAATTCTAATATGATACCCGCTAATGTTTCTATAGACAAAGAACAAAATTATCGTTATTAAACTACCCAATAAACAATGCAAAAAGAAGTCCCAATTCTGAGCAGAGCATAGTAAAAAGAAGTTCCAGTTACAACTGCAAAAATATATGTCAACTCATGTTATCGCATTATTGCTTTTAATTAGCCAATAAACAACTCTTTGTTGTTCTGATGCATGGCTGTTAAACAACTCAGGCTAACGCCCTCGTGGTTTAATTCCTCTGCTTCAGAACTCCAAATCAGTGTCTATTGGCCGATAAGCTATGATAAATAGAAAATTATTTCTTAATTATTAAATAGTTGCCTCATTACTACATTCCTGTAGCACATGCTTTGAATGAATGCGGACACATGCCCTCCCAACATATGCCCTCTTGACAATTTTTAGCTTGACTTTTCGAAGATAAAACGTCGAGCTATTGTCGTCGCCCTGTCATCTGCGTCAGCATCTGCCTCAGCGTCTGTGTTAGTTTAGTTTTTTGGTTCAGTTTTTATCCCCCCCACTTTAGAGGGGGGGCTTATAGATTTGCCCTTGTCCGTCCGTCCTTCCATCCGTCCGTCCGTTGGATTTTTGTGTTACGCATAACATAAAAAGTATAACTGCTAGAGTGATGAAACTTTATAAGCGTATTCATTGGCATCGGGGCTTGTGCACCTGAGTATTTTGGTGCATGTTTTTCTGACATCAGCGGAGTTATGGCCCATTTTTAGCAAAATATGATATTTTTGGACTTGTGTCACGCGTAACTCAAAAAGTATTGCTGCTAGACTGATGAAACTTTACAAACATTTTACCGAAATCTTACAAATATAATATGCACTTTTTAGCCCCCTACCAGTGTTTCACCGGATGCCCTCCATCCGTCTGTCTGTCCGTCCGTATGTTCGTCCGTCCGTCTGTCTGTCTGTCCCCAAAACCTGGTTCCTGAAATAACTCAAAAAGTACTGAACCTATTTCGAGGAAACTGGGTATACATATAAACGGCAATGTGGCAATGTGAGGATTATTCACGACCTTTTTTTCACCAGAGGTCAAAGGTCACATGACTGTTATTAAAAATAGAAATAAACAAATATTGCAATAATTCGAAATAGAAATAAGATATGAACATGAAACTTTGTACAGAGATTGAACTATAGGTTTGCCATCTGTCTGTGTGTCGTTCTGTCTGTTCGTCCGTATGTCTGTCTGTCCGTCCGTCTGTCCCCAAAACCTGGATCCTGTGATAACTCGGAAAGTACTGAAGACACTTTGATGAAAATTTGTATACATAGCAACAGCAATGTAAGAATTATGCACGACCTTTTATTTTTCACCAGAGGTCAAAGGTTACGTGACTGTTACTAAAAATTGAAATAAACTTAATACCGTAATATTTTGAAAAGTGCATGAGATATGATCATGAAACTTCATGAAACTTGGTACACAGATTGGAGTATGGGTTTGCGCTCCGTCTGTGTGCGTCTGTCTGTCTGTTCGTCGGTCGGTCTCACTCTGTCTGTTGCGTCCCCAAAACCTGGATCCTGTGATAACTCGAAAAGTACTGAAGATACTATGATGAAACTTTGTATGCATAGAAAGAGCAATGTAAGGATTGTACACGACCCTTTATTTTTCACCAGAGGTCAAAGGTCACATGACTGTTACTTAAAATAAAAATAAACTTAATATTGTAATAATTCGAAAAGAACATATGGTCATAAAACTTGTTACACAGAATGGACTATATGATTGCCCTCTGTCAGTTTAGTAATGCAATAACTAAAAAAATAGCTCGAATGTCTGGTCAATGTTACTAAAATAGAAAAAACAACAACTTAATACTAAATTGACAAATGGGATTTGAATATGAAACTTTGTACATCTACAGATAAAGGGAGATTTAACGGTATTGCACAATGTTTAATTAATTTGTTTACCCGAAAATTTTGATCAGAAGTAGAGGGTGCGTTTTATAGTTGATTGTAAAGTTTAACTGAAAATTTCTGTCCAAATATTTACCTAACCCTTTCCCACATAGATTTGTATAAACCTGACCGTATCAATTACTGGATACATATGACTATTCCCGTCTCAATCCATTACCCGATAATCCAGTATATTCACAACTTTCATTTTTAAAAGCAAATTCTGGGCAATATTGACGATAAATGTATATAAGAGTTTCATAAACACAAACGTTCACCATTTTTCGGAAGAATCAAGTGCATTTTGGGATATGTTTCTATTTAAAGATATGCTATAATTGACGTCCAATCGGGACGGGGGTATTCCCATTGAACATGCATAAATCTCGTACTGCAATGTGCGCGCATCGGGTAAAGGTAATATTTTTTAAATAGCAACCAATCTAGTAGTGTATTAAAATTTAAATGGAATGTAGTACCATGTACAAACCATTTTCTGAAAAAAGGGTGAACGTAATTCCCTCTGTAAATAAACAAGATGCATTCGTCTGTATTTAAATCGTCTGATTTACTTATTTCAGTTCATCTGTTTTTAATAATTCTCACTTGCATTTGAGCAAAAATTATTTGAATAAAGCTCGCTTTATCCTGTTTTCATAAAATCTTTTTTAACGAGATGCTTACGTGATTTAAATGTGTAAGCTACTGTGGCCTGTGTACTGACATACAAAAGCATTATGTACAGACACTTCATTGTGTAAGCTACTATGGCCTGTGTACTGACATACAAAAGCATTATGTACAGACACTTCTTTTTCAGATGTGTATAATATTCAGATTGTTATTCTTTCCAACATATATTGCTGAAACTTGGGGGTGCCTATTATACATGAGTGCGTATTATATTCGTAAAATTACGGTAATCAGCATGTGAACTTGTGCACCTGGGTATTTTGGTGCAGTTTTTTCCGACTTCAGCGGAGTTATGGCCTTTTTTTAAGCAAAAAGTGACATTTTTGGCCTTGTGCCGCATGTAACTCAAAAAGTATTATTGCTAGAGTGATGAAACTTTATAAACATATTAAACAGCATGTGAACTTGTGCACCTGGGTATTTTGGTGCTGTTTTTTCAGACATCAGTGGAGTTATGGCGATTTTTTAGCAAGAAATGACATTTTTGGACTTCAGTCGCACATAACTCAAAAAGTAAAAAGTATTACTGCTACAGTGATCAAACTTTATATACATATTGATCAACATTTGAAATGGGGAACCTGGGTATTTTGGTGCAGTTTTTTCCGACATCAGCAGAGTTTTATGACAACCAGCGGAATGTGGGGGCATCCGTTTCCTACGGACACACGTCTAGTTTGGTTGCTTTTTTTTGTCAGAGTTCAGAGGTATTGTTTTGAAACTCAAAGTACTTGATCGAAGTGATGAACTTATTCTATAGACAAGAGGAGGTAACTATATCAAGGATTTTGTTGGAGTTATTGCTATTTTTTCAACTTGGATTTTGTTTGCTTTAAATCAATTTTCTCAATATCTATAAGAGGTATTGACTTGAACTTCAAAATACTTCATGACAGTGATAAACTCATTATATGAACAAAAGTCTAGAGTACTATCAAATATGAGAAAGTCGAGCACCCGTAGGCAGTGCTCTTGTTTGTCAAGTGGACATATGCCCTCCCGGACATATGCCCTCTTGTTAATATGCCACACTGACACTGGCCCTCTCGTAAGTCGTCGTTAAACCAATGTGCAGTGCACCAGACACTAAATACCCGGGTGGCATCTGGAGTGGAGTTTCTCCAGTATCCCCAGGGGAGGGTGGCCAACCTCGGAGAGAATCTCGTGGCACTCGATAAATATTCACAGTACACATGTCTCTCCCATTATGTTTAAAATGTGTGCTGGCAAAAACATAATTTTTATTAAAAGTTTCGATAAAGATGTCCGATGAGTCGTCTTTATCAATTTGTTTACAAATAAATAATAACAACCTGATACATGTAAGAATAAACGTAATACAACTAAATTAAGTCTACTTCATTTTTTTACGATCCTCTTCATTTCAATAACTTTTATTATTATGCAACTGTTAATATTCAGACAAATTTAAGAGATAAAGTGATTAGATAATTCACTGTACGTTATCTGAAGTAATACTTTGCAGCCCTTTTATAACTTGCGAAAACATAAAAGCCCTGTCTGTAAATTATATTGACGTAAATACATCACATAGATATTTTTTCACTGTATAGAGATATTGTTTTAATAGTTACAACTCGTGTAATTCCTATCGTATTTTTCTTTGTATACATTATTTTAGTAGCACATCTTAAGACTCTCACGTTTGCTACCTATTATTTCCACATATGCAGTTTATCCTTATGTGTTATCGACCTATTATTTCCACATATGCAGTTTATCCTTATGTGTTATCGACCTATTATTTCCACATATGCAGTTTATCCTTATGTGTTATCGACCTATTATTTCCACATATGCAGTTTATCCTTATGTGTTATCGACCTATTATTTCCACATATGCAGTTTATCCTTATGTGTTATCGACCTATTATTTCCACATATGCAGTTTATCCTTATGTGTTATCGACCATCATTTAATTAATCAAGGACTATTTGTCAGCACATGAATCTTGTCACTTCTTCTTTATTGTTACATGTGTTAATTTGAGCACTATATTTCAACCTGTAAAAGCGTAGTTAAAGTAATATTTAAACATAGCAGAAGGGCCAGTGTCCGGGCGGCATATTAACAGGAGGGCATGTGTCCGGGGTGGCAAATGTCTGGGAGGGCATATGCCCACCTGACCAAAAAAATATCGGGAGGGCATATGTCTGGGAGGGCATATGTCCGGATACCACTTTACCGGTAATGTAACATAAACCTGCCTTAATGAAAGTGCAATTTTACAAGGCAACAATAATAAATTTCAATGAGTTATATACATATTTATTGTGGATTCTTTGTCCATCATATAAACTTCATAAAATAAATACATGCCACAATTTGGGTTTTCAATGTCTTCTTTACAGTCACATCCCTCTAGTAAAGTGTAATTATTCCAATGTGTTTTTTTGTTCGGCCTAAAATACAATATTTTTGTGTTCCTTTGAATTAAACGAGAGGGTAAGGTTAGGTGGAATTTGTTTTAATTACATTTGAAATTGTAATGATTTTAATTATCATCTTACCATTTTAAAAAGTAATAGAATTCATATAGAAACATGTTTGTTAGCAGTGGTAGGTACATCATTGAAGTTCATCTGTACATCATTAAAATCCATCTGTAACACTCCTAGTTTGTACCATGCCTCTGTTATATCAGCAATGAAATATACGCATTCAGGACAAATGGTTTTGTATATTTTCGTAACAATGTATAAAATATTGAATGTTTCATGTTTCGATTCTATTGATAAAACATGTTGTTTATATTTGTTCATATACTAGAAGTTTAAATACTGGCTATGTTTTCAGTTTATCTTTAAATATTTCATGACTATTCATCTGAATATAATGATTTAAACCTTTCGTAAATATTATGGATGTTAAATTTATGAATTATATAGTTCCTATTCTCTTTTCAGACACTGCCCTAATGTGACACTTGTTTCTGGGTCGGCTAAACAACAGTCAACGATGGCAGTGCTGGGAAATCCAGACCAGGTGTTTACCGTTAAAGGAAAGTCAGAGTATAATGTTCACATACCAAGTGATTCATCAGAATGCATTATCAGTGGCATATGTGTTCTCCCTGATGGCCAGATTCTTGTTGTAGACAACATTAATAAGAAATTAAAGCTGCTGGACCAGCAGTACAGGGTGCTCACTCATTGTGATGTGTCTACTAATCCACGGGACATATGTCATATAACACACAGTGAAGTTGCTGTTACTGTGAATGATGGTAACACACATGAGATCCAGTTTATCTCAGTCAACAATGGGCAGCTGGTGAAGGGCAGGAAGCTTCAGTTACAACATCACTGTGGAGGTATCGCCCACCACCAGGGGGAGCTGTATGTCACTTCTGCTACTGCACTGTACAAGTACACGCTGAGTGGGAAACTGGTCGGCAAGCTGTATGAGGATACATCAGATAGATATACAGGTTAGAATCATGGCGGGTTCATCCGGATATTATTAGAAATATGTATTATAAAGTAATTGTAAGACTGCATAGTTGTAGAATGTACATGTGTCAGTTTAAGTTTACAACAGCAGTTATGAATGATTTTCAATATTATTGATTTATATATATGAGTTATCAGGCATTTTGACTGTCACTTCTGACTTCATGGCATGTCTATAAATAGACAGTGAGTGCAAATCAATGACACACTCTGTGACCTGCTGTTTATATTTTGTGGTTTTCAAGTAAATATACCTGCATTATTGTTTCATAATTCATCGTGTTTCCAAACGTTATATGAAGTAAATAAACTTTAAATTGTTGTAGTTAAAATTTGTTAAATTAATAGATTTGTATTTTTAAAACTGTTTAAATAACAACTGGCTTTTGTTACTTGTGTAGAAGAACAAGAGAGAAAAGTTTTATTTCATGTTGTTTTAAAACATATTTCCTGTTGTAAAAGCTTAACTTCTGTTATTATAATGTACATGTACATGTTATAAATATGTCAGCCTGTTTCAGCTGTAGAATAACACAGATGTCAGTAATCATGTATACATGTATAGAAAATCTATTAATACTGCATATGGATTAGTTGCATCAGCTGACACATTCATGTATACATGTATAGGAAATCTGTTATTACTGCATATAGTTACACATTCATGTGTACATGTTCACTGTACCGTGTAATTGTTTCCATCTGTGTATTTGTGGTAGACTTCAATTCTAACTCACCAGTTAACGTGTCAAACTTTTTAGGCAATAAACTGATACAGAACCTTCCTGTCACACTAAAATATTTATTATTATTGGATTTTATGCAGATCTTTAAGATGCGTAATTGTCTGTTTAACGACGCATTAATAATACGATGTCACTGCAGTTTGTGTATTAACATTATTAAACATTTAAAGTAATTTAATATCTTGATGTGACTCTGTTTTGCAGTAAACAAGTGTGCTGTGAGTCCCACAGGGGATCTGATATACATCACCAACCCAGTCCAGGTCAAGCTCCTCACCCTGGCCAGGGATGGGTCGGTACTGTCTACATTGGAGGACCCTGAACTACAACTCCCATATGCTGTACATGTGACACCTGCAGGCCAGGTGTTGGTCTGTGGATTCGAGTCCCAGACTATCATACAGGTGGACAGAGAGGGCAGGAAGATGCTGGCCACTCTGGCTACACTCAGGGATGGAGTGATGGGCCCATACTCAGTATGCTACAACAGGCACACAGCCTCCATCATTGTGGGACAATGGAACAACAACAACATCCTGGTGTTCACAGTGCAATAGCATACTTTTACATGTATCAGACATTTGTATAATAACAAATGTGTTTATTTTAAAATGACATTATGTATTTATATTGAAACTTATGTATTGTGTAATGTATTATTTTTCAGATTTATGAATTGTGAATTGTGTTATGTTTTAAAACACAATTGTGGTTTATAATCTACAATATGTTTGTATACACAATATTTTTATCTTAAAATGACAGTGTAGTTTTGGACATTGGAACTGATATTCTACCGTCTGTGTCTAGTTTAGAAGTTAATGTTTGTACATAAATATACATGTACATGACACTTGCTATTTTTAGACATACTGACATTTCTACGTACATGTAAGACATTTATTTGATCAATTACTTAAAAACATGACACTGTAATGTTATATAAATACTTTAATATGACATATGAAGGATTTTTTTTAAACTTTCTCCAGTAAAAAGACATTGATCTATTGAGTATTGTTTACTTCAAAGATAGAAAATGAATGTATAATGTGAAATTGGTTAATTTCATTATGTTTAATGCTGATAATGATTTAACATCGTTTATTTTTACATCGATACTTGTGCTTGCAGTTAAATAGATAGTCATTACGCATCTAGAATGACTTGTAGACTTTTATCAGATACTTAGCTATGATTTTCTGTAGTTTTTGTGTGCAGTAATTGTGGTACAAACTACTTGGGTCAGAGTGAGTGCTGCCCTGACTGAGCTAACTGTTTAAGAGCAATCTGTTGAACAGTATCTTTATAACTCACAGTTTAATATTGTTTGTTTCCAACTGTCTTTTGAGAGTTTAGTTTATCCGTCTCAAAACACACTTCCACATCAATGACCAGGTTGAACTAGAAATAATAGACACTTTATCGAACAATTTATCCACCATCTTTCTGGAAAGTTTTCAACACCAAGTGCTCAGAACGCAAAAAGTAAGGTTGTGAAATAGATTTTGAAGGCAAATGTGAAACAAAGATCGACGTGGCACTCAACGGATGGAGCACATACTTCTAGAAACTGTACTCGTTTACAAAGAACCCTGAGTTTGACGCCAACCACAAACAGTTTGTAGATGAATGTGTAACATCGTAACATAAGCCATCAAGCAAAAATCATCCCGACCGAGAGCTTTCCTACGAAACAGGCAACAGAGGACTGCAAGTCTGTTCAAAGGTCACCTGATGAACAAAGGTGCCACCGTCACCTACGAGCACCCAAAGTATGGTGACCTCGAATTGACATCTCTTCTGTATGCTGTTTAATTCAATAATGTCTAATGAAAAAATGCCTGCCAGTTTCAAGCATGACCTGACAGAGGAAAGGGAGAAACACTTAACACACTCTTCTTAAGGTCACAGAGCCATATCGCTTCAACCAGTGATATCAAATTTGTTTGCAAAGGTAATTTTTAAACGCGTCAAGAACACACCAACTCTGTCAACGTTCAAGAACCTGCAGTATGGATACCAAAAGAAGTGCTGCAAAATTGTCTCATGCATGCTTTAAGAAGGCCGTGATTTCTGCTGCGAATGTGGAAGCAGTCTGCACATATCTGGACGCTCAATCTGCATACGATAAAGTATGGACACATCGGAATTAACGGTAAAATGCTGAGAATTGTATCAGACTTATATCAACATAGCACAAGCGGTGTCATCTCACGTGGATGCGTGTCAGAGCCCATCCAAATCCAGCAGGGTACCAGAAATCTCAAGAAAACTACCCCTACGACAGAGACAGCACCAAGCAGCCAATTGGACGTATGCTTCTGTCCCTGTCAGCCAGAGTCCGGAAGATACGGTAAAAACTTAACCTTTCTGCAAAGCTATTTACCATAGCTCAGACACATTGACATGACACTCGTGAACTCTATTAGCATTGATTACGCGCTGGAATTATTACCTATATTTATACTCAGATTTGTTCCTACATGTGTTTAATGTTACTAGAACTGTATTTTCAATGGAATACTCTTACATAAATTTTACGCAATTCCAATACAAAAGCTAAGTATTCAGCGTAACGGATTAGTAATGTATTCGTGCATAAAGGTCAGTGTCAGGTTAATGTGTCAGAGCAATCTAAACTTTTCTTCCCAAAACGCTTTAGGATGCACGCTATGGGACACGATCACCAATGCAGATATGCAGCAGTTAGAAATAGCCATCACTACTGCATGAAACATGCTCTAGATGTGCACCACCTTTCCGGCTTGGACAAGGTTACCTCTCTGATGGAAATGTCATCTCTTGAAGCACATATCGACCTCCGAAAACAAATTTTTCTGGGAACACTATGCCCCTTTCCTCCAAATGAGCCGTGCCACATCCTGTTCACCTACCGACTGTCAGAGCTGTGCGAACACAGGAACCTGGGCTTCATACCAGATATCATCTGATTACTTAACAAATATCAGCTACAACATAACATGACACACTTTAAAATGAAGGGGCATTTGCAACAAAAGCAACATGGAAGTAAATCTGTAAGCAGGCAATACAGACGTATGAAGAACAAGACACGGATTTTTGTTTTCTTCAAAAAGCCTCACTGCAGCTTCAATATGGAAGGTAGCAAGGATTCGCCCAGACGGCCTGAAACTCGGGAAGTTCCTGACCTGCTCGTGTTGCAAGAGGCTGCCTGGATCAGCCCAAACTGGCACACATTCAATCCCACTGTTCGCCATCTGATGAGATGTCCCAGCTGCTCATATTCTTGGACAAAGTCTGTTCACTTTGGTTACCAGTGAGTGAACATCTATGACAAACTCGTTATGGTTAACACTGCATCTTCTCAGTAGAACACAACCAACATTTTTAATCGTGTAAGCGTGTAAGGAATCATAATAGCTGAGAACTTTTGCAGTGATTTGACAGCTTTAAAGATGGACCTTTGCTTATATATTATTTTTGTTAATTTCCGCGTTTTTATTGTGATCGTGATTATAGCGAAAACTTTACAACTAAAATGACTGGTATTAGCTATATGGTTCATATTAATGTATTATATTCATTGTATATTGCCTTTTCTCATGTTTATGCATGTTTGTACTTTTCATTTCCTATGAATTTTCTCTTCTATATAAATGATGTATGTTTATCTTACATAAATTAAATTTAATCATTTACCTAATATGCATTGTTGACCTCATTATGTGATTATTGTTCTATTGTTATTTTTAGCACACCTGAGCACAACGTGCTCATGGTGGGCTTTTGTGATTGCCTTTTGTTTGCCGTGCGTCCTTCGTCGTGCGTCGTCAACATTTACCTTGTGAACACTAGAGGCCACATTTATTGGCCAATCTTCAAGAAACTTAATCAAAACATTTGTCCCAATGATATCTTGGCCAAGGTTGAGACTGGGTCAGGTGGGGTCAAAAACTAGGTCACTAGGTCAGATTGAAAAAAGAGCTTGTGAACACTTGAAAAGTCATATTTTTTGCTTAATCAACATGAAATTTGTTCAGAACATTTGTTCTAATGATATCTCGGCAGAGTTCAAAAATGTTTCCGGTCCGTTGAAAAACATGGTCGTCAGGGGTTAGGGCAGTTTTCTTTATATGGCTATAGATAAAGGTTGTGAACAATCTTGAAGTGACATTTTTTACCCAGTTGTCACGAAACTTGCTCAGAATATGCGTTCTTATAATATCACGGCCGAGTTGGAAAATGGTTCTGCTCCATTGAAAAAAAAAGGCTGCCAGGGGGCAGGGCAGTTTTCCTTATTTGGCTATAGAAAAAGCTTGTGAACACTCTAGAAGTCACATTTTTTACCCAATCAACATGAAACTTGCTATGAATATTTGTTCTTATGATATCTCATCCGAGTTTGACAGTTGTTCCACTCCGATGAAAAACATGGCTGCCACAGGGCGGGGCAGTTTTCCTTATATGGCTTTATGGAAAACTTTGACAAGCTTGTAAACACTCTAAAGGCCACATTTATTGCTCAATCTTCATGAAACTTGCCCAGAACATTTGTCCCAATGATTTCTCGGACGAATTCAAAACTTGGTCATATGGGGTCAAAAACTAGGTCACTAGGTCAAATTAAAGAAAAAGCTTGTGAACACTATAGGAGTCACATTTTTTGCCCAATCAGCATGAAACTTGCTCAGAATATTTGTTCTTATGATATCTGGGTCACTTTGTAAATGGTTCCACTCCGTTGAAAAACATGGCTACCAGGAGGCGGAGCAGTTTTCCTTATATGGCTATAGAAAAAGGTTGTGAACACTCTAGAACTCACATTTTTTGCCCAATCAACATGAAACTTGCTCAGAACATTTGTTCTTATGATATCTCAGCCAAGTGCGAAAATGGTTCCACTCCGTTGAAAACCATGGCTGCCACGGGGCTGGGCAGTTTTCGTTATATGGCTATATTGAAAACTTGCCCAGAACATTTGTCCCAATGATACCTCGAGTGAGTTCGAAACTGGTCATGTGGGGCCAAAAATAGATCACTAGGTAAAATTGAAGAAAAAGCTTGTGAACACTCTAGAAGTCACATCTATAGCCCAGTGAAAATTAAATTTGCTCAGAAAATTTGTGCTTATGATATCTAGGCCATATTCGAAAATAGTTCCGCTCTGTTGAAAAACATGGCTGCAAGGGGGCGGGGAAGTTTTCCTTATATGGCTATAGAAAAAGCTTGTGAACGCTCCAAAAGTCACATTTTTTGGCCCGATCAACATGAAACTTGCTTAGAACATTTGTTCTTATGATATCTCAGTCGAGTTCGAAAATAGTTTCACTCCATTGAAAAACAGGGCTGCCAAGGGGCAGGGCAGTTTTCCTTATATGGCTCAATTGAAAACTTAAAAAAGTTTGTGAACACTCTTAGAGGCCACATTTATTGCCCAATCTTGCCCAGAACATTTGTTCCAATGATATCTTGAACAAGTTCGAAAGTGGGTCATGTGGGGTTAAAAACTAGGCTACTAGGTCATATTGAAGAAAAAGCTTGTGAACACTAGAAGCCACATTTTTAGCCCAAAGAACGTGAAACTTGCTCAGAACATTTGTTCTTATGATATCTAGGCCAAATTTGAACATGGTTTCACTCCACTAGAAAAGCATGGCCACCAGAGGGCGAGGCAGTTATTCTTATATGACTAAGTAATACGCTTGTGAATGCTTGTAATATCTCAAACAAGTTTGAAAATGGGTCACCTAGGGTCAAAAACTAGAACACCAGGCCAAATTGTAGAAAAAGCTTGTGAACACTCTAGAGGCCACATTTGTAGCCCAATTTATCATGAAACTTGCTGAGAACATTTGTCCCAATGATATCTCAGACGAATTTGAAACTGTGTCAGGTGGGGTTAAAATCTAGGTCCTCCGGCCCAATTGAAGAAAAAAGTTTGTGAAGACTCGGGAGAACACAATTATAGCCCAATCATTATGGAACATGCTCAAAACATTTGTCCCAATGATATCTCAAATCGGTTCAAAACTGGGTCACGTGGGGTCAAAAACTAGGTCACGAGGGCAAATTGAACTCTAGAACTTGTGAACACCAGAAGTCATACTTTTTGCCCAATCTTCTTGAAACTTGATCATAACATTTATTCCAATGTTATCTCGGATGAGTTCGAAACTGCGTCATGTGGGGTAAAAAACTAGGTCACTAGGACAAATTAAAGAACAAGTTTGTAAACACTCTAGAAGCCACATTTATAGGCCAATCATCACAAAACTTGCTTAGAACATTTGTCGCAATCATATCTGCAACAAGTTCGAAACCAGGTTACATGGGGTAAAAAGCTGTGTCACCAGGTCAAATTGAAAAAAAGCTTGTGAACAGCCTAGAGGCCAACACTTTTAGCCGAATCTTCATGAAACTTGCTCAAAACAGTTAAGTTCCTTAGCCCCGCAGGTGAGCGACCTATGGCCTTGTGGCTCTCTTGTTAATATTTGTTATCTGTTATCTACAATATAAACATTTTATGAGACAAGTCACAAACCATATATATTTTGAGTGTGAATAAAACTTTGATTATATTTCACCTTTGTCTTTGATGTTATTCATAAACATTGAAAACACATATGTGATAACTGCTATATTGTTGTTTGACAAGGTATTAATATTCAGATAATGATTACATTAAAGGGACCTGTTCACAGAGTGACGAATTGAAAATTGTTCAACTTCTTGTCACCAATTCCGAAAATAAAAGAACAGTGTATACAAAGGAGCAAAATAACGCTATGGACCTAGAAATATACTGTAAAAACGTTTTAGTTTAAACAATGGAATAAATAGGAGTGTTTCGGTTAATTTTGTTGAAATTGTTGACAACTCGTGGAACACTTACATAAAGTACATAAGTAATAAAGTCGAAATGACCGAGTGGTTAAGATAATAGCCTTTTAATCCGGAGGTCCCGGGTTAGAACCCTGGTGAAACCAATTTTTTAGCGCACCTGAGCACAACATGCTCATGGTGAGCTTTTGTGATTGCCTTTTGTCGGTCGTGAATCGTTTGTTGTCAACATTAACCTTGTGAACACTAGAGGCTACATTTGTTGCCCAATCTTCATGAATCTTGCTTAGGACATTTGTCCCAAAGATATCTCGGACGAGTTTACAACTGGGTCATGTGGAGTCAAAAACTAGATCACTAGGTCAAATTGAATAAAAAGCTTGTGAATACTCTTAAAGTCGTATTTTTTACCCAACCTTCTTGAAACTCGCATAGAACATTTGTTTCAATAATATCGCGGACGAGTTTGAAACTAGCTCATGTTGGGTCCAAAGCTAGGTCACCAGGACCAATTGAAAAAATAATTGGGAATACTCTAGATGCCACATTGATAGCCCAATCATGAAAATTTCTAAGAACATTTGTCCAAATAATATCTGGGACATGTTCGTAACTGGATCATGTGGGCAGGCTGTCAACCGATTCCTATATTACTATATTTTGGAAAGAAATCCTATATTTTCCTATATTTAAGAATTGTATTTTATATTTTTGCGAAATTAGGCCATTCACGCGCCTGAAATTGGTCCATGAACTATCAGGAACCTATATGTTGATTTATTTCTCGCTCGCTTCGCTTGCATCAAACTTAAATACTCAGATCATTGTTAGATCATAGCATACATGTCTCAGTTGCCAATTGATGAGCATGAAAATGTTTAGCAAATAATATGTTCATTAAAACACAAGCTGGAAGACTTATCAGGCTAGAATATGATTCCATATTTTCATTTAGATGAAGTATTTTTACCATAAAATTAATATATTTTGTCCAAAAAATCATCCAAAAGTCCTGTATTTTAGATGAAAATATTCCTATATTGTTCCTATATTTTCTTTGCAACGTGGTTGACAGCCTGTGTGGGGTCAAAAACTAGATCACCAGGCAAACTTGCAAAAACAGCTTGTGAACACTTTAGAGGCCACATTTTTAGCCAAATCATCATAAAACTTGTTCAAAACAGTAGTTCCTTAGCCCCTTAGGTGAGCGACCTAGGGCCTTATGGCCCTCTTGTTTTTCTTTTCTTTCTTTTTATGCCCCTGGCATCTTGAAGCAGGAGGCATATAGTGATCGTCCTGTCTGTCCTTCCGTCCGTGACAAGGTCTAGCACCAACACCGCTTACTACAACACTTTGATGCTTACACAGTTGTTGCTTATGACCATTCCCTATCCACCCATATCACCCAACCTCACTTTGACCTTGACCTAATTTGGACTTATAATAATTCAAAAGTGCCATTTCTTGGTTAACTAGATTTTACCGTTTCGTCTAGCACCAACACCGCTTATTACAACACTTAGATATTTACACAGTTATTATTTATGACCGTTCGCAATCCACCCATATCACCCAACCTCACATTGACCTTGACCTAATTTGCACTTAGAATAATTCAAATGGGCTGTTTCTTGGTTAACTAGATTTTACCATTTCGTCTAGCACCAACACCACTTGCTACAACACTTGGATACATTCACAGTTGTTGCTTATGACTTTCCCCAATCCACCCACATCAACCAAGTTTACTTTGACCTTGACGTTGAACTAATTTGGACTTATAATAATTCAAAAGTGCCAGTTCTTGGTTAAATAGATTTTACCATTTCGTCTAGCACCAACACCGCTTACTACAACACTTGGATATTTACACAGTTTTTACTTATGACCGTTCCCAATCCACCATATCTCGCAACTTCACTTTGACCTTCACCTAATTTGGACTAAGAAATGAACTACCCAGCACCAACCGGGGGCATGTGTGTTTATCAGACACAGAATCTTGTTTCTAAATACTTTTCTTGTTATTATACTTTAGCTGTTCTATTCCGATGCTTAAATCTGTCAAGTTAAGACATTTAATTGCATACTTCAAAAAATGCGAAAATCTATGAACAAGTCCCTTTAATTACATGCATTACATTGAGGTCGGGATGGCGTAGTGGATATGGTGTCGGCCTCGCGTCCAGGATGTCCAGGGTTCAATCCCCACTCTTGGAACTTACTCAAGATATCCCCCAAAGACACCAAGAACTGGTTCTACCCAGGAAACAGGCTAGAGTGTCTCAATAAGCCTAGGCTTTCGATGCAATCCAGCTAAAATACATAGGTTTAAACGAAACTAATTACATCCAGTTAAAGTCGCATATACTAAAAATGAGTTAGCCTGTAAAGTATGAAACAAAAGGTAACTCTCGATTCAAATTTGTAAAATATTTCTAATTATATGAAACACAATATTGTTTTTGCACATGCAAGTTTGACATGTCGCATTAGCAAGCATTTTCTTATAGCCCTGTGTCCGTCATTATATTATCATAGATTTAGTGCGAACTTAATGTAAATTCACCATCTTTTTATTCCTAAGGATACATAAAAAAGCTGCCATCATTATTTTCTAAACCACATTGCAAATGTTGTGAATACAGAACGTGTGCGTGTGATCATCAATAAGTGTACACGGCCAATACACCATCTTTGAACCTGTGAATTGTAATACGCCATTGACTGGTAAACAGTGCAGACAAAACACAACCATATGACTTGGCGTTATTGGTAGTGTACTTGTAGATGTGGAATAAAATTTATTTTTAGCTCGAAATGTTTTGAAACTGAGTTCTCTTGTGACCTACCTGTTTTTGGGCCGATTTGTCTTGTGACCGAACTGTTTTGTGACGGGTTTGTCTTGTGACCGAACTGTTGTGGGGCCAATTTGTCTTGTAATTAAACTGTTTTGTGGCCAATTTGTCTTATAATTGAACTGTTTTGTGGCTAATTTTGTCTTGTAACTGAACTTTTTGGGGACCAATTTTTATTGTGACCCAACTGTTTTGGGGCCGATTTGTCTTGTGACCGATCTGTTTTGGGATTGATTTGTCTTGTGACCGAATATTTTTAACCGATTTTTCCTGTGACCGATTTGTTATGCGGCTGTACTGTTTTGGTACCGATTTATCGTGTGAACATTTTGACTGGAACCAAACTGAAGAGGGATAATATTAGTATTATACCATTTCGAATTGGGAAAACTTTCATTGAACCTTATTGTCCTGGGATCCAATTCATTTGTTGAAAGATCTCAGCGATTTCAGTAGATGCATAATCCTGAAGTTTTACAGAAGCAATTTTCAATTTAAGGAGTGTTGCTACAGTTTGGGTTTTTTTTTCCCAAAAATAGATTTTTTTTAAACTTTGTCTGCAAGGAATACATACAAATACTATGTGAAAAATGAAAAAAAAAAACATATGGTTACCAGTCTTGTTTTGCAACTTTATATCGTGCACTTTTCCATAATAACTGCTATATTTTCGAGTGTCTCAAGACTACATTAAATCCCCAATAAAAGTTAAAAAGGACAAAATTAAGGTTTTATGTAAGCTTATATTAATCAATATACATTTAATGAAAGCAAACATTACCAAAAAATGCATTACATAATGTAAATGCTGAACAAATCACGTTTTATGCATTCAGTGTGACCGACAAAGCCGAAGACATTCTTACTGTATCAACTACAATTTTGGAAATATATAAAGTTCTACATAATAGAATTCTGCCAAACTACTTGAATGTATTAATCTATATGTTGTCAAGATAAAACAAGAATAAAATGTATAGGTCACCATATTATTAATCGAATAAAATTGTAAAAAAGATCACTACCGTCTCGTCATTTTTCACAAAATGCAGCAATTTTACAGACCTAAGTATTCAGTTTGAGAGTTATACAGATACAAGCGTGAAAAAATTCATATAATGTATTAAATTCATAACAGATTATAAATGAACCCATTAATAATGGTAATAACTTCAATATCAATAATCACAACTACTGAACATGGACAGACAGCCGACATTTGTCATTCGGACTAAATGATACTTTGTTCTTTTTGTGACCGACAAAGCCAAAGCGATTCTCATTTTATAAATTAACATTTTTCTAATTATATTAAAGTTAAAGAATTCTGCCAAAGTACTTAAATGTTCTCATCATAAAACTAGAAAACATTGTACTGGTCACATTATTAATTGAATTATATTTTAGAAAAGAGCACTACCGTACACCGTATTTTTGCATGTTTGAAAAATGGCACTTCAACACAAAGTATTCGTAACAGTTTAATAAACCAATAACAAGAATACTAATTACTACTAGTAGTGTATAATAATAATAACAATAACTTCAATAGCAGTTATCACAAATACTGAACGAGGACAGTTTGCATCTGATTTTTGTCAGTAGAAAAACATGCATTCGCAAGGCACAAGGTTTCGCTTGGAATAAAAATGATTTTGAAAATAATAAAACCTCTTTGTATTTAGAATTGAAGTATATTTACAAAACAAGAAATATTACATGCCTTAGCCTACTGTAAAACAAGTTTTAAAAAACATAGTCTAAAATGTATATTTGTTGATATCATGTCTGAAATTGATACAGAATTCAAACCTTGATGTAGTGAGACAAAATCAAATATGTAGGTTTCTTAGCATCAGTATGGTGTTCCAGACCCGCAAAAGTTTTTCAAAAGGAATGACAGTTCAGGATAATTCAAATGTAAACAAAGGAAAACTTGAGCTGCATAGCAAGAAAGACAGAGAACCATATTCAGATATAAAAACAGACGCTCTGCTGATAAACTGTTTACATGGTTGACAATGTGTAATAATGGTTTATTCATTAATTTAGTAACAAACCACTGCTTTAGGATTTGTCTTTAAGGTAGTCAAATAGTTTTTCAATTATTTTCTTATTTTTTGTTACTCTTGGTTTTCCATGTGGTGTCAATTCAGACAGAAGAAAAATTTTAGCCCATCCAGTCCGCCTCGTTTAACTGATAACTGAAGGTGAGCTAAACAAAGTCCACTGTTGGCTATTTTCTCTGTCATTCCTTTGGAAATGACATTGTTTACTTTGAGTTCATTGAATGTTTCAATGTTTTTTACACTTTCACACTGATATTTGAACTTAATGATTGCTGACTGAACAGTACAGCTGTGATCCGAAAATTGAGAGTCTGTAACACCAACAGTAGAGCACAACTTCTGCAGGCTTCGCACATCACTCAGGGCATTGTGGGCAGAATACTGTTCTTTCAAAAGATGACTCACAAGATAGTCTTGAGAGTATTTTTCAAGGCCTGTGTGTGTGGCCTTAAACAATGAGAGAGTGTCAGCTATCCCTAAAACATACATTGAAAGTGGCTCAATGGAAAGTGCGAGTTCAAATGCCCTAATTATACGAGGAAAGTCGAACTTTAGAAAGTTATGACCCACAAGAATACAAGGCTGGTGCTGTTCAATGAATGTTACAAACATGTTAAGTGCCTCTACAAGTGTTTTAGTATCAACATGCTGACCATTGTAGAACATTGAGCTGCCCGTGACAGTCAGACCTGTAACTTCAGATGCCATGGGTGCTATCTGTTTTGACGGGAAAACGTAACAGTTTAAACAGTTATCTGCACAGTTTGCAGCAATCTGTATTATGTCTGCATCTTTATGTAATGATGTTGTTTCAATATCACAGAAGATCTTGTTAACACCAATCAACTCATCAGCTTTAACCTTTTCAGTTGTTTGTACACTTTTAGGAGGGGGAATTTCTGTTACGTCTGTATTACTACATGTTGCTATTCCACTCTGATATGTTGGACCTTCATGAATTTCACTTTTAATGTTGCCAAACTTTAGCTTTGACTTCCGTTCCAATTTTCTTCGCTTGAATTCAACACTGTTTGCAATTTCAATTCTTCGCTTGCGAAGTTTGTTTTGTTTGGTAGCATGAAATTGTAGCAATTTTCCAGGTGATATTCCTATACTTTGATTTACTGCGTTCACGTTAGAAGCTCCAATATTTTTCTGTGCTACGGCACAACTAGTTCTGATGTGAAGACTTTCTGAGCCAGAGTAGTGGTTTTTTTTTTAGCCTTTGCAGCTACCATACAGTTGAACGACTCCACGTCTTTTGTTGATGCACCTGGGGCTATCTTAGCAGCATTCTGGACCACAACATTAAACACAGCTTCTAAATCTGACCTAAGGGTTGCTCCAGTCAAAGATCTACCATAAGGCAAACCTCTGTTTTGATAGGTCTGTGGACTTTTCTTGTAGCCACACCATTCCCCACAATGTTCATGGTCTCCAAACAGATGAGGAACAATTTGTTTAAGAGCTGATGTAAATTTCTCAACGTCACCTTTGTTTTGCGCTAAAGCATAGTTAATACACTTTTGTATGTGTTTAATAACCATTACTGAAAGAACTTTATATTTTTTCTGTAGGGCATACAAGCTGTTGCCAATGTGCTTCACCGTGTGATTTTGGTCACTCCATTTCTCTACACTGTGTGTCAGATCTTTTCTTACTCTAGCTAAAGTTGTACAGTCGTCATCCATTATAAGGACACCAACATCAACATGTTCTGATTCAATTTTTTTTACTATCTCTCCTGCCACATCTGGCTCCATTGCTTTTGAGCTACCAGTCCAATTTCTACTGCATTTATGATCTGGAGCCACATTGCCCTTAGCTTTATGATAATCACATTTCTTACAACTTTTGGTGCGTATGCCATATGCACAGATTTTTCCTTTCAAGTTTCCTATCATAGTTCCTACGCCTGATTTGCTGTCATAACATCTCCCTGAGCCCCTTTTCTGCCAGCCCATATCATATTTGAATTGTCCTGAAAGACGGGTCTTTGCCGGATCCTTTATATATGTATGGTCGGAATGGACTGAAGTTTCAGCACAACCATCCTCTGCAATAGTTAAATGAAAAAATATTTAGCCATACATGTAAACATGAAGATTCTCATTAAAGATGTAGTTCAGCGTATTGTCGATAAAATATTTACTTTTATTCCACAATGTGGGCCGCATTTTTAAACTAAATAAATATTATTTAGTGAGGTTTATCAGGTTTGGTGACAGTTTAACCGACTGGTATTCAAAATCAATAATTACAATGTATTAATTTTAATATAACAAATATCAAGTGGAAAGCTAACTCCAATTGTTTACCGTGTTGGTTAAAAAGAGTACAATTAACAGATAATGAATGCACTCAAAGCCTGAAAAATATCTTTCTTTCTGAATTTGGGATATAAATGTTATGCACACAGGCATTGTAAACACCAGTTTTCAATAGAAAAAAGGTGTGAACTGCTAGAAATTTGTTTTTGCTTCATGATCTTTAGCCCTTTAATGTGCAGGCTCAAGGAAGCCCTGTCTGGGCTATACATGTGAACGTTGTGTCACTACAAAACGCTTTCTACTCTGGCTGATAGGTATACAGCTTATACTGTTATGATACATTTACCTATGACACATCCAGCTGAATGAGGAGGATGGGTATCGCCAATATTAGTTGTATCACAGCCTGTCGGAATCTCACACTCTGTCACACTATCGCCCAGGGATGCACTGTTTGTGCGAATATCGATTGTGGTTGCACTGCTTGTCATGTCATCATCGGGGCCTATCAGGCTACTTCCAGGGGTCACATCTGGAAAATAATATACATTAAATTTTATCATTTGATTATCATTTGGCTCATTGAGTCTAGTATTTTACTTTAACAGAGTATATTAACATTCTTAATTATATATTCTTCCAAGGGACTTGTTACCGTCTTTCTCTGATCAACATATACAAACCTTGCAGTTCTAAATGAGGATCTTGTAGGGCAGCATGTCTTGAATGGGAATCATCTGGGGAGGCATTGGTGTGAGAGGTACCAGCAGCCTGAGTACTGAAATATTCATCACATGATCAGCAAAATTGTGTGCTATATACCGGTATCTAAGTTTTATCGTACTTTATCAGAGACTTAGTTCATTACACATCAAAGTGCTATATGTAAAAAGTAAATAATGTACATATACATAATGTATATAGTAACAGACATAACATAAAAGTGAACATATGGGTTTTTTTTTTTTTTAAACCAGCAAAACAGACACTAGTGGTTTGCATACAAAATCCACTAAATTGTGTTGTTTAAATATAAATTATCACTAAATTATCAAGGAATTAAGAGTCATGTTACATTTTTCTGTATATACAATTAAGCTATACTTACGACAAGCGCCTTGTTATTTCTTCCTCCTCTTGTTGCAATGCTTTTTTACAGGCCTTTGCAATAGAAACTATGTGCTGACCGACCTGTTAACAAAGTAATAATTATTATGCCTTACAAAGTCCATGACACTGGGAGATTTGTTTCTATTTGCATTAACAACGGGTCAACACTAGAGAAGATGGGCATGCTTTCCCCACAATTCCCATAAAACAGTTCCAATCTGACGCTGCTATAATTTGAGCTGACTTGCACTAGCAGCGACTACTAATGGAGTGAATGTTAGGATTTGATTTATATTAGATCGGCTTTCCCACTTGAAACAGCAGTGGGTGACAAATAATATTCAGTTAAATCATCACAGTTGCCATAGCATTCCACCTCACTGCACAACCATGTCTTGAATTTGTCAAGGCATAAACAGGGTCTTGTTTTAATAGTGGAAGTAGAAAAATATTTAATAGTGTACATTCATTACTTGTTCAAACAGATTAAACATGTACCTTGCTCTCAGCTTTCTTCAATGTTTTATGGTGAATGCTGGGAACTGTATTAGTTATGTTTAATTCAGAAGAACACTCAACACATTTTTTTAACTGTTCAGCTATAAAAGACAACTCCACAGTTGGCCTTCCAGGGGCTAACAAATTATCAGTAGGAGATGAGACGGTAACTGTATCTGATACAAGCGGAATTTCTTCAATATTCGGATGAGTGTCCGAAATGATAGCGTCCGAAATTCTGCTTCGTTCTTGGAGTTCTTCAGTTGACCGTTTACTATCAGCATGCCAAGTTGTCAGACGAGCGGATGACAATAATCCTCGTACTGAGCCTTTTTTCGATACAAATCTACCTTTTTGTCGTGGCATCATGAAAAAAAAAACTAGCAAAGAAAACACAGACAAAACTTCCGGTAAAAGATCCTAAAATCCGAATATATATCAAGTAATAAATAGCGCGTTGTGATAATAGCAAAAATACGGTGATAGGTTTAAAATAACCTAGGTTTCAAAAACTGCCGCAACTCTGGTTTTGACTCTAGCAAATATTCTGCCTTGCACCAGTTTGATACATTGTCTTTCATCGATTAACTTAAAACTTATATTAGAAAATTGTAATGCTCAATATTATGATTTAATCAGACGAAATATCCTACACACTGAATAGCACACAAAACCTGACTCACATTTTGCGGTGAAAATGCTTTCATTACACATTTTATGTTGAAACCAAACAAATTAAAACAATCGGTCGATAACCAAACTTTGCAAAATGCTGTGATCAAATCTGGTGGAATTAGAGGAGGCAATTTTTGTATAAATGGAGGAATAGTCATCGATATTTCTCAAGAACATGCATAATGTTTGTAAGACCGATGCGTCATAACCTTTTAATAGCCATTGCAGGACAAAAATGTTTTCACTTATCGTCAATTTGTTATTAACGCTCATGTATATTTGAATGTCACTGCAATTCCAGCCAATAGGGTCCGCACCCATGATCGCGTATACAGTTTCTCCCACGGATGCTCACTAACGTTAAGATCCGGCGAATTACGTTTTCCGTGTGCTGTCTTAGCATGATAGAAGATATGATAGTTTAAAAGTGACACAATATTTGCTACCGGTAGTAATATTTTGCGACTGAGTGTTTCAATTGTATTGATTTCATCATAAAATGTGTACTGTATTGCATGCAATAAAAATTACAGGCGGGCACTTATGTTGTTGAAATTAATCTCTTTGCAAGTTGATCTCATTTTCTTGAAAATTAACCCAATTATCGTGAATATTGTAAGTGTCGGGTCAACCGGGGCTAGCGCGTGGCTATTATAATCATTAGTGAATACGTAATTTTTAATGATAAATATGTAAGAAATGTCGAAAAAAAATTCTTAAAAAAAATCATTATCAAATATTTATACTGTAAATAAAGAACTTCATAAGAGAGTATAATACATGTATAATACGTTATTTTCGACTATAATAATACGTACAACACATTTTGGCTGTTCCATATCACAGACCACGGACAGAATTTACGATGACCGTTAAGTACAAAGATAATGGACATGCTGCTGCTGTTGTTGTTGCTGCTGCTTATGATGATGATGATGGTGACGACGACGATGGTGATAATAATGTTGTTCGAATGTTGGTAGCGAAGGAAAATAGTGTGAAACGTTTTGCTAAAACATAATTTTTTCCGAAACTCCAAATTCTGCTGAATCAGATGCCAAAATGCGCTGATGTTGGTGCACCTTCCATTCCTTTCAATTATCGAGACGTCGACTCAGCCCTTTCAAGTTGTTATTTCTATGTTATATGACGATTACGAATGGGGATGTGACGCGTTGTTATGTAGCGTGGATGTGGCGCATGGACGCGATGCGTGGATTACGCGTTGTTACGTAGCGTAGAGATGGCGCATGGTCGCGATGCGTGAACATGACGCATGGTCGTAATGCGCGGATGTGACGTGTGGCATAAAGCGCGGATATAACGTGTGGTCGTAATGCGCGGATGTGAAGAGTGGTCGTAAAGCGCGGATGTAACGAAAGGTCGTAAAGCGCGGATTTAACGTGTGGTCGTAATGCGTGAACATGACGCGTGGTTGCGTCATAGATGATACACTGAACCGTGAACTTTTCTAATTAATCACTAAAAACAAACTAAGAAAAAACAACAACGTTAAAGCATAACCTGAAAAGCGTAAAATACTGTATAATCAAAGTATAATTCATAACCAACTGTTCAAACTAATTTAGATAGAAAAATATCACAAGGCACACTAGTTCCACTGCTGCATTTTGACTGACCCCTGAATTCTAAAGTCACACATTGTAAGTACCGTGTTTGACCACCGTAAGGTGTAAGCTGCAATCACATCCTGGCATCGAGCAGCTTTTATATAAACGATGTACCGCTGGATCGAGCGTTGGGTGATGTAGTCCCACTTCTGCGTAGCAAGACGCTCCAGATCCGCGAGGTTGTTGGGTTGTTGATGACGCCAAAAATACGACATTTCAACAAATCCCAAAATCGCATCTCACATATTTACCAATATCGTATCATAAACACTCCTCCTGATCCTGAGGAAAATAGGCGGAGAATACCACGATCAAACATGGATGTGATTGATTTGGAGCATTTGCATGGTAGCTCTAGCTGCATGACAGTGTCCATTGTCCGGTACAAGTGACATGCTCCTAATCACGTGCAGTATTAAGACTGGGGCAACACTTTCCTCTTCTAGGTATCTACTGGCGGAAGGTTGCCTCGCACAAGTACAGCTGCTGCTTTGGAATGCATAGAAATTGAAATAGCAGCCCACATCATTATTGATCCGCCACCATACCGGTCAGCTTCAAGAATACGTTCGTTCATGTAACGTTCATCCCGACGGCAGTAAACTTAAACACTCCCGGCGTCTGCTGCTTGTAGCTTGGTGGAAGTTTACTCCATTCAGCACTGGTGAGCCTCAGATGCTGACGGGCCCATCTCAGTCTACCTTGTTTTTGTCTTGCGGTAAGAATTACCGCTTTTTAGGTCGTCGGCAGCGTAATCCGGCTCCGCGAAGACGCCTTCGGACCGTTTATGGGGCAATCGGACGTCCATGTCGACCAATTGTGTGCAATGATGTTGTCGTTGCGTGAGTGAATATGGTTGTCTTGCTGGTCTGCAGTGACGCGTCTCCTCGGTCGCCGTTGCCTGCCATCAGCGCTCGAGCTTTTCCCACCGTTTCTGTATCGTATACAACGGGTGGTTGAATAGTTGTGTGACATAAAAAACATTTCTGTTTGAATTCTTGGTACAAAAAACAAGTTTTTAATGTGTAAAAATAATTCTGACATGATTTCTAATGTGTAAAAATAATTTTTCTATTGAATTCCAAATCGTTGTTTATTGGCCGACAAACACAGATACTTCGAAAATTATTTCTTTAATAGTTAAGAAATGTATACACGAATCGATAGTAAAGTACAACAAATACATATGCCCAAATTTTCATGTAATTTTGTGGATTCAGTTTTGAGAAAATCTAAAATTAAAAGTGACCAATTAGAAAAGTTGTTGGGTGTATTTTTGTTGTTGTTTTCAACCTTAGGACATCTTTAAAATACGCGTAGCTGCACTTTATGTACGACTGTTTGTCAATCTTTTTCTTTACTTTCTTATGAAAGATTTCGCATTGCGATGTATGTTTTATTTCCTTTTACTTTTAACACGTGTGAACGTGAACTTTTTTTTTCATTTTCTGTTATATCTTTCATATATGACAACCTGACACGACAATAACGACACAGCGCCTTTAAAGTTGTCAAGAAAGGATTATACTGCATTGTTAATTTCAGTACGATGCACGAGGTTTTACAGGAAATCATTATTAAAGGGACGGTACAATATTTTTGTGTAAGCCGTGTGTTTTCTTGTATACGAATGCATCTATAGAATGTTTTTATTGTGTTTGACAAATGTGTATCAGAGTTTGGAAATTCAGCCCGTGCAAAATTCCGTGCTTGTAATTTAACGCAAATTTTGGACTAATGACGATTTGGAAATATGTTTTTATAATGAACTTTAAATGTTAATATGTGTTCACTTGAAACAGAACTACAAACAAGAACGTGGACTGTGCAACGCGGCGGCGCTGTTGTCGAGAAGTTGAAGTCAGCAAAGATAAGTGATGTTTTATTTTGATATTTAAAATCTAGCACGAGATGCACGTTTACTTACCATAAGAGCGCGAAGATGTGTATCAGTATTATGATTTACCACTGTTTTATGTCACTGATTTGTTTTACATCATTTTATCAATACAATCAGTAATTCTGTTAAAATTTAAAAAAGTGCACGGGTACAATATGTATTTGGAAGATTTCTCATGTTGTATCTGTCTATGTGATATTGACATTGAATTCTAATTCATCAACGTATATGTCAATATTGTGGGAACTTATGTCTGGTAAACTGAAAAGTAAATATTTGGAAAGTATTTTGTCCACTTGTATTTTAATTTATTGTTACGTATTGTTTTTATCCAACATGCAAACAACAACTTCTGATAAATGTTGGCACGTCGATCTTTGCAAGAGCATCCACATTACAAATTAGAGTGTAGCCAGTCGGATTCTGGTTCTACGTATGCAATCAGTTAAACGCTGCTTTCAACATCTGTTTGTACATATCCAAACAATGAAATGTATTTTTGCACGTTGTTTGAGCGGTGTGGATAAAAAGTATCAAATGTTGACAATTGAGAATCGAAATGCATATTTTAATTAGCTAGTACAGCGTGGTCAATGTGTGATTATCATTATATTGGATGGATGTGTGATTTGATTGAAATGGACGTATACAACGTGACATGCAAGTAGTGTTACCACATATATATCTTCAGATCTCTGGTCATTAAGGCACCTATTCGCCCTGCTCAGCAGTAGTAGTATACAGTTTCCAATTTTCGAGAACAAATTACTTTTATTTCCTTTAAAATTAAATAATACCGAATAAAGCTTCAGTTGGTTAAGAATTCCGGCCAACGACGGTGACATTTATTTTAACACAATGATTTAAAATGTTAGTGATTTCATCTAATAAAGAGTAAATTTAATTTGCAGTGAATGTTATTTCGTCAGTTTCCAAAAATTATTTGAAATTCCCAAACGTTAAAATAACGATAAACTGAGCTGAAACTAGTCTTTCATCACAGTAACACTGTACGGTTAATTAATTAAACGGCGTTTCACTCTTAAAGCAGTATAAGCATCATGTTCACAAAACATGTTCACAACTACGTTATCTATGATCCTATATTATAAATGTATTATAAGCGCTATAAAGTTATATAAATCCGTATTTTAGATTATTCGTTATTGTGTTTCATCTCTTGTATCGTTTTCGTAAAGCATTTCCATACCGAAAATTGCAAGTTTGTGATTCACTTACAAGTTATATTTAATATACTCAAATGCACACCTACTCGTTGTTATTGACAGTTGACTTTAAAAGAAGATGTAGCGTATCATTACGATACGACTTTAATCAGATTGTAGATGTAGGTAGCGGTTCTTATTTCATTGGTACAAGTTGCACATTCGCAATCTCAATAACATGTGTCTAATCACAACTTTATTTGTTTTGCACATGAATTTATTTTCATTCTCGATACACCGTTGTGTGAGGATGTTCCGTGCCTGCATACGGTAAGCTTCCGGTTCCTGCCAACAGTTATGTTATCGCGTTGATCTAACACGCCTCGATCCATACCCATCCCACACCTGCCCGACTATGGTCTGCACTCACTGGAACGCGGCTTTGCAGAGACGGGTTAAAATTGTGTGCATCTTGTTCAGGGATTGTAATTTTCCCACTAGCTCGTATGCGACTTTCCGTTATACTTCCGTTAGCTGGGATTTATGACGAAGCGTTGCTTTCGTCATCGGCTATCTATAAAACTCCGTGCTACCTGAAATTATTAACACAGTTTAAACGCATGTTTTCGTTTTGCCATTTATTTTATTAAGTAACAAAAGTAAACGGTTCGACGTAGATAGCAATCGGTATCAATTCAGTTTTGGGTTTGTAAGCGTTTTGAGTATAAACATGTCTTGTGACTGCGTTATTACATTTGAAACAATCTTGATAGTTTGCCGTTTGAGTTATTGACAGAATTTATAAGTGGTGTAAAGATTTATTGTTATATTAAGGTGACCTTGATAATGAGAATTATGCACCTATCAATGTTCCCCCCCCCCCCAGGGGTGGAGCGACGGGCATATACGGGACATTAGACTGAAAGCGATTCCCGACAGGCGGGAATTTGACATTCCGAATGATTCAGGGTACCGGGGTAATATACTTTTAGTCGGATTTTAGATCCCGGTAATATAGGCCGCCGGGCCATTTGATAGACATATAGCATCTCCCACTGAGGGGATTTAGACAAATAGGCTTGGGTCTAGGGTGGAGAATTAGACCCCTAAAAATAAAATTTGTCAAATTCCCCTGGGTCAGCCCGCTGCTCTCCCACTGAGAAAAATATTGATGGGTGCATTACTCAAAGCTGCGCTTCGTAACACAGACGCACGGGTCCCGAATTCATAAATTTGATTTTTTTGTCTATTTCTCAGATTTATATGGGTGCTGATATTAATTATTATAATACATTGTACTATATTGCACACTACATGTGTCTTATTTATACAGTAGAAAATTTTGATTTTATAATGTTGTATTATTTCGTGTAGTTGGTGTAGTTATTGGTGTAGTTATTGCACGTGAAAGAGTAGCGACACGTGGTCAGATACGTGGTAAAGTATAGGGCTATCCAAAGGAGAGGTGCTTGTTGCCCTGGTGGTTTGCTGCGTTAAATTATTCTTAGACATTGAAAAGTGTTTCAAAAGATGTTCTCCATAATCAAGAGTCTTCATTTTGTAGCATTTGAATATTCTAAGTCTGTGTTATTCTGGTTCTACACGTGCAATGAAATTCTGTCCGCATGTGAATTCTTACAAACATAAGACATTTTATACTATGTTACTTGAAAGTCGTGTAGCATTTGCACATTTCGTAAATATAATAATAAAGCAGTTGTGTTATAACAAATATAAATATATGTATAAACTTTGAAGTTGACGATTGAGAATCGAGTTGCCATGTAGTCGCATGTTGTATTCATCAAGGTAAATATCAGATGAATTGCTATATTGAATTAAAACGAAATAGATTAGTTTGACAACGCATCAGGGGGGAGGCTATATTGAAAAATCTCATTATGGTCATTATGTCGTATTAGCCAGTTAATTGACACTGTAGAGTCCATTCCATGGGTAGAACCAGTATTTGATGTATTGAGAAAGATCAATTTGAGCGCTTCCCGAGTACTGCATTTATTTCATTTGTATAAATTGCCAAACTTTCAAAGTCAGAATTTGTATTATATCTTACAGCTCTTTTCTCGTTTTTCGCTTGGAGTTTATGTAATTTCTGGATGTTTGAGGATTTTCGTTGCTTGCATACAGTCGGCTTCCGATTCTTGCAAGGGAGGGAACTCCATCGTTGGAAAGTTTCCCTGGCGAGGTTCCTGTGCCTGGTCGCCTATGAACGTAGGCGTGTTCGCCTATGAACGTGTGCGTGTTCGCCTAGGAAAGTCTGCGTGTTCGCTAATGAAGGTGTGCGTGTTCGCGTGTGCGTTTCCGCCTCATAACGTGTGCATGTTCGCCTGCGTGTTCGCCTGTGAACGCGTGCGTGTTCGCCTATGAACGTGTGCCTGTTTGCCTATGAACGTGTGCGTGTTCGCCTATGAACGTGTGCGTGTTCGTCTATGAAAGTCTGCGTGTTCGCTAATGAAGGTGTGCGTGTTCGCGTGTGCGTTTCCGCCTCATAACGTGTGCATGTTCGCCTGCGTGTTCGCCTGTGAACGCGTGCGTGTTCGCCTATGAACGTGTGCTTGTTCGCCTATGAACGTGTGCGTGTCCGCCTATGAACCTGTGCGTGTTCACCTATGAACGTGTGCTTGTCCGCCTATTAACGTGTGCATATTCGCCTGTGAACGTGTGCGTTTTCGCCTATTAAAATTGGTCGTGTTTGCCTATGAACGTGTGCGTGTCCGCCTATTAACGTGTTTTGTGCGTGTTCGCCTATAAACGTATGCATGTTTGCCTGTAAACGTGTGCGTGTCCGCCTATTAACGTGTGCGTGTTCGCCTATGAACGTGTGCGTGTCCGCCTATGAACGTGTCCGTGTTCGCCTATAAACGTATGCATGTTTGCCTGTAAACGTATGCATGTTCGCCTATAAACGTGTGCGTGTTCGCGTATGAACGTGTGCGTGTTCGCCTGTGAACGTGTGCAAGACTCGATCCAATAACTAGTCCTCTCACTTTCTAACACAATACAACGCCAGCAAATAATTTGTCGCTGTTTGATCTACAACTTTGTGTGTGGCTTTTCCTTGCATTTCCGCGCCATTTCTCCTTCCTGTAAAACGGAATGAACCCTTTATTCCCTCTGGGGCGGTGTTCACAAACCATCTGAAGTTAAGACGTTATGCTCAAAACTCTAATAACGTTGTTTGAGCAAACGTCGTTAACGTTAACTTTACATTAACATTGTTTTCCATTTAGTTTACGCGATTTACAATTTGTAATTGATATTTTGCCTATTTTGTCCCTAAGCTCAAATTGAATCAGTATTCCTACTCGGGGAAACTGCGGTTAACTATATTACATTTATATGTTAGTTGGGTGGAAGTTATTGAGGAAGCCGGACAAAATCTTTGGGTAAACTATTAAATGTTACAAATTAATAATTATCTCCATGTTCAATCAGTCAATAGATCACCAAACTACGAATTACTTGACTTCCTTGCAAATTGCAAGTCATGAGATTAATCCCAGTTGGGATGGAGATTTATCCGTGATTATTTTATTATGTCGTCTTGTCACCACGCTGAATTCTGTGCAAGAGCTATCTTTCAGTTGTGAATAAATTTTTAAAATCCTGTACTTTTTGTAATTATACCCCCACAAACAAAGTGTAAGAGGAGGGGGTATATAGGAGTGAGCTTGTCGGTCTGCTCGTTTTCATGGTTTCCGGATGATTACTCAAGAAAGGCTTGACATATTCATCTAATTGTTGGTACACATGTGTAACATCATAGAAAACAGGTCAAGTTCAAATTTGGTTACAAACCACGGTTTCCAGCACAATAACATTGTAAAATATTTAAATTATTTTCGGTACATAGGTAAAACACAATAAAATATAGGTCAGGTTCAACATTGTGGTTACAAACCACTAAATGTTGACAGAGTTTTGGCTCCTATTGAAATTAAATTTTTCCAAATGTGTACTGTTAAACATTCACAAATTAAAGCATTCTCATTGTGTCCATTTCTTTCGAATGGATGCCATAGTTTTGTGACAAGGCCATATTATGGGGGTATATCCGTCACTCATGTGACAATTTTTGTTTATAAAGGTTCAGATTTTTTATTAAGAGTTGTTTGTCGGCTAATAAACAACGATTTGGAGTTCTGATGCATGGACATTAAACTACGATGGCGTTATTTTTCGGGTTGTTTATTGGTGATTTAACAATGGTAAATTTTGTTCTGGGCTATAGAAAACTATGCGCGTCTCATAGTATACTAGAAATTGACGCATCGTTAAAGACATCAGTTCGCTAAAAAGCATTTCTAAGCTTTATCAGTGGAAAAAAAGATTGTGCACTACATACTTTCTTTAATATAACACACTTGTAGACACTACTTATACACAATATACTTTACTCCATTCACGGACGAGTTTCGCAGAAAAGATAGACACATTTGTATCACCATCTAATACAAATTTAAATCAACAATAATTAATTTGCAGCGTATTAACAAATAGTATGTTAATAAGAATTGGTGTACTAAAATGTAATATCTATGCTATAACGAATCAACGATCATTTTAAAATTGTGTACACATGAATCAAATGAACGTGATAACATTTCTTAAGATATGAACAAGAAAGACGTTATGATGTGTAATATAACGTCGCCGGGACATTTCGCTAGACAAAAAGCGATACATTTCGAGGGCAATTATAATAAGTCATAATAATTACTTGCCACGATTAACACTTTCTACAGCAATGGAAAGCAATTCATATTGGTTATTCGATTTCCGCTCATGCGATGTTATCTTTCTAACTTACTTGTGTAATATTGATCAATTTATTTAATGCGTTTTCAATTGAGTGAATAGTAGTTGCTTCGTTATGTTTAACTTATCAAATATAATACGGAACGAGGTAGGGAATGAATTAACTTTCAGAAGTGTGAACATTTCTATGCTCACCAAACTGTGATCCACACCTCTGGTGTTCAAAGAAGTAAATGATAATAAGGCAATATAGGCACGTGCCTATTCGTTGAAACATTATATATTTAACAAGAACACTAAAGTACTTGTATTAACAAATGTTTATGATAATTCCAAACCATTTTTGGAAATAAAAGACATTTAAGGCATTCTGAGCATGCTAGCGCGTCGAAGTCTGATTACCGACTGCATTCGGCATTTTTCCGTTCTTGAGACGTTATCGTTGACTGCTCACGGAGTAAACAATAATCTAATAACAATAATACAATTATTGAAAAGTTTGTAGTCGCCTACCTGCTCTTGATAAAATATTATAGTACATGTACTTTTCAGATTTGTTTAAGATTGTTACGTTAACATTCCGTTCAACTTTGTTGTTGTTGTTGTTGTATTCGACATCGACAGATGTGGTAGTTTTTCGTACGTGAGTACACTCGCACCTACATTTGTTGCTGTTGTTGTTACATGCCACATATAGTGTTGCATCTTGATATCCTTATGTTTTATATATGTATATTCTGAAAATAAACATTAATTTATGTATGAGTATTTTCCAGTGAAGTAAACGTATTGCATGTACATGATTGATTTCGCATGTTAAGCGTATTCGAATAAAACAACCTTTTATGTAAAGATATAAAAAATGTCATTTAGTAATGGACACCGAACTAATGTGTAACTTTTACGGAACAGTTTCATAGTTTGCGGTTGGAAAACATTTCAATAGGAATTAAGAAGAATTTGTAGATTACACTGAAACATTTTGTCTTTTATGCAGTTTTGGTTGCAAAACATACTCATGTTAATATTTATTATGCCTTTTTGTGCAACAAGCTACTAGGGTGCCGTATGTCTACAAGGTAGCAAACAATGTGCATTTCAAGCCTTGAAATATGAACAAATGAGGTGTGGGAAAACCGGGCTTAATGCAAGTGTCGTCCCGGCTCAGCCTGTGCAATCCAGGACGACACTTCACGCACATGCATTAAGCCCGGTTTTCCCACGACAAGCGTCAAATGTACAATGAATCCGGTCACGGGAGGCAACTCTGTTATACTTCTTTATAAATTCCTGACAGGAGTTGCTTCGCTTATATATATATGTGTGTGTGTGTGTGTGTGTGCGTGTGTGTGTGTGTGTGTGTGGTTGCACGTACGGGACACTGAGGCCGTCAATGGGTATGCACAGCAACGAGTGGGGTCTCAGTGGCAGAGTGAGGACGTCCTCACTTGTCAAAAGTATAAATACCCTTTATTCTTCATAATTTTGCATGAAACACAAAATAAAATTGAAAAAATAGGGTATCCCCATTCGTCGTTAACCTCGGGTTATTTTTTTCACCAGTGTGTCGTTTTCTTTTTTTGTCGCTTTTTTTCCTATGAAGCGACACACTTAAAATCCAATGCGCATGCGCGAACATTTTTCCGCTCAGTGACGTCATTGTCTGTTTTGTGAACAAAATGGAAGTGGAGTTATTTCTTATCGATGGTAAGTTACGATGGTCGACCTTCGGCCTGGCAACATAACTGTGTGGGGATTGGTTATGAAATCCTTTCTACGGCCATTTCCCCCTACTTCTGATTCAAGTAGGGCAGTTGTCAGTTACTGGCATAAGCATGTGCACTTAGTAAGTTTTCAAGATGGCGGCATGGTATACATCGACAAACAGAATAATTTAATGAAGAATACTAATAAACATAATTTCTAGTCGTAATGTTCGTAAAAAGGTTCAATGGTTAGCATACTTTTGAAAGAAATATTTTATTTGTACCTTATGGCTCCAAATATATACTTAAGGTTAAGTACCGAGAGAATACAGATGAACACGTACTGGTAAACCAGCTAACCCAGGAAATGTGTTAGTTGGTTAACTGACCGCGGTGATATAACTGAAATACTGTGGAAAACAGTGAAAAATCCAATTAAACAAACAAAACTAAACCTGTTCACTGAAGCCAACAATGTATCAAATGTGAAACACAGTGGTTAGGTTAATTTTGAAATTTATGAATTAATTCAGTGCACATATTTCATCATATTGACATACAGGTACATCGAATTGAAATTGTCAAATACATCAAATAATACCAATAATTATAAAAGTCTATAATAGGAATACAATTTAGGCCGCCATTCAGTGTTTTCATCAAGGAAAAAATGTGAATACAAGTGAATGCAATATTGATCTGTGGGGACAAAATAGAATATTTGAGTTGTCTAGTAGAAGTCCATACATGTAATTCCTATTTTCAGATTGACATAGAATAAATGGCAGACCGCTTATGTGGAATGACGGACCTCACACGCGGAAAACAAGCAGTAAGTACTTATTTAATTTTTTTCCCAATAGCAATGGACTTGATTTTTTTATGTTTTGTAAAAAATTAGGTGGGCAGTAGATATAAATGTATTAAAATAAATGTTTTTATTTTCTGCACACTAAAATTATTAAATCGACAAAAAAACTAGCCTATAATTAAAAAAACAACAACAAACAAACAACTGAAGACAAGTCAAGGCTTAAACAAGGTATTTAAATTAAGACAAGCTAGTTATACCCCCGCAAACGAAGTGTGTAAGGGGATATATAGGAGTCACGCTGTCGGATGGTTTGTCGGTCTGTCTGCATACAATGTGATAAGTTTGTGGAGCGAAATTCGTCAACATTTCTTAAGCAATTGATTTAAAACTTGAAATATGTCGTCACCAGGCCCTGGTAGCATTCGGTTTTGACGCAAGATATATACTGGGACGAGTAATTTTCCTAAGGAAGGAGTCCTGGACTCCATGTTCTGAAATTCTAGCGAGAACTCAGATGAAAGACGTCTATTTATTTATTTTCTTGTCTTATTTAATAAATTATTGGTGTTATGATTTAAGTTACATGTTTCATTTCAGCTGTATTTAAAATCTTGAAAAAAGTAAATAGTTTTGAGTTATTGTGATTACTATACTGACTAATGACTAAAGTTAAGGTGAAATAAAAAATCGAGATCGGGACGTATGGCATGTATGATAAAAGTGTTTTCAATATTATATTTACTAAGGTTCAACTCATAGAGCTGGATAGGGAGATGAACTGAAAGTTGAAATATATATATAAAAAAAATATTTTTTTTTTTTTTTGCTTTGAAAGCTTCAATTGGGAATTTTAGGCTGTCATTTGGGAAAAATATATACTTTTTGAGATTGGGAATGGGGCCGAATTTCGGCCCCAAATTTGACGCTGTTGGGATACAACGTTTTTCCTCACCACTTTGGGAATGGTAACGGTACTGGTCAAATTGGGTAAATTAGCGTCGTTTTCAGCTCAATTGGGAATTTTATCTTATTCTTTAAAAGCTATCAAGAGGATGTCAAACCAATAAGTTAAATTCTGACAGGGCTTTTTTTATCCTACAGCTGTAACCTTATACAGGCTACATCCCTCAGAAATTTGCTTTAAATTCATGCAGTTTTCCCCCAAAATGAAACTTGTACCTGGAAATTTCATTCCCCTATGAGTAACATCGCGCGAAAATTATCCCCAAATTTGGTTTTCACGCGCTATTTTTCCCCCATATTTGAAGGCTAGGGCCCCTTCCCCCGAGACTTACAAAAAAACCTGTCTGAAAACAACTTGTTCAACTTATTCTTGTACTTGAATTAAGCTCAGAAAAGCATCTTTTTACAGGAAATTGCTCGTGTTACTTGAGACTTGAATGTGTCTAAGTTTCAGTTTCGTTCCACAAGTTGCATCAGAGACACAGGTTTGCATGTTAATTTATTTTAGAATATACATCAATATTGACAATCTCCTTGTCAGGGTTTTTTTCCGACTTAGGGGGAAAAGGGCCGTTCTTTTTTATGGGGAAAAAATAGTGAGAAAAACCGGATTTAGGGCAAAATATAAGCGCGTTATTGGCAGTTTGGGGGAAATATAAAAACCTATAACCGTACACACTTAAGTGTTATTGTTATGTTATTGGAGTATTTAACTGAGTTTGAATTAATATATTTAATATGTTTACCTTTCAATATCCTCCATTTTAACTATCGTTACTATTGTTGCACTCTTACGATATTTACAAATGTAGTTGTCTTTAATTGTTTAATATATAGGCAATTTTGGGGGAAAATGGATCGTTTGGGGAAAATTCCAGGGTTCCCTCTGGGCTTTAAAAAGTTGTCGCCACTTACTTTCGCCAAAATCAAAAAGTTGTCGCCACTTTCGCCAAATTCAAAAAGTTGTCGCCACTTACTTTCGCCAAATTCACGAAGTTGTCGCCAAATTTGCATTGTAGAAAATGAAGACATTAAAAATTCTGCTAATAACAATAATAGCATATAAACAATATAAATACGCGTTATATTATATGAACTACTACATAGTGCCTTGTACAGAACACAGTTAAATAAGTTAAGTATTTGTGTACTTCACTCTACAGTAAATCTCACCTTTGGTTTTCATATGCTTAACAATGTTCTCCTTTTTCAATACAGTGCATCCTGTAGTGAATGAATTGCTCAGTTTTGAGGATATACAGAGTTCACACAGCATAGATTTTGTGTTGGAATCATATTTGAGGAACGGGAAATCTGATTTCCAACTGTCTTTGAAATTTCTGTTAGCTGGTGAATTTAGAGTTTTATACATTTTTGAAGGAGTCTCAACATCATCTGAATCTAACGTTCGCTTTTTAACAGGCGTTATACACTCTGAACTTGCCATTTTGACGAGTGAAACAGAGAATATTATCTCATGTTTATATAGCACTAATCAAGGCAAAATGTTTAATTATTGCCTTTAAACACACCGATTATGCTAAAAACAATCCATATTTACCTTTTTGATTGTCAATGTTGTCAACCTAACAGGCTTTAATCTGCTTCCTATACTGTGACAAACACTTCACACTTCAGCGCAAAGTCGGTACATTTCACAGTTGTCTTATCTCTGAAGCAATAAAACTGACGACCAATTAAGATAACTTGTAACAACACCACCAATAATCCCAATTATCACCATAATCTGCCACTTTCCGGCAATCAGCACGCTCCATTGATTTCAGCAGTGTCGCTTACATCACGGAAATCCATTGCACAGCGACTGCCGTAAAGCGGCTGGTAAACAGAGCCTCTTATGTCATTTTAAGTAAATAATACGCAGAAAAAATGTGGAATTTTGAAAAATCGCCATTTTTGAAAAGTTGTCGCCACTTACTTTCGCCAAATTCAAAAAGTTGTCGCCAAATTTTTTATTTTGTCGCCATTGGCGACAATGGCGATCGACTGCGGAAACCCTGAATTCAATGACATAGGGGAAAAATACGTCAAGGAGAAAGGGCCGATATTCGGTGGGTCTCAAAGAAGGAAAGTAAAACCTGCTTGTTGATCATTAATGAAGCCTTTAAACTATATAAAATATTGCATCCTGAAGGGTTTTCCGTATTATTAGTTTTATGATTTATTGCCACTCGCAAAAACGCAGTGCAATTCAGTTGGTTCCCATTCTCAGATGGCATGTATGTAAGAAACAATGAATTGTAATTGAAACGATTCGATAACAGCGCCACCAAACGCAGTTACTTCCCCTAGCGGTGCACAGTAGCTGATTTGAATTTTGGTAGACGCATGGATAAAACAAAATTTTTAAAAAGCACATCGTCAATCATTAATGGTCCTTTATGAATATGTTTTCTCTGATTTGGGAAAGTTTTACCTTCAATTTGAGGAAAATAGCCAGAAAATAGGTTTGGGAATGGTATAGAGGAAAAACGCTGGGATGCATAACAATATAAATCCAGGGGTCCACTCCAGTCAATATTGTTATAGCAGTGTTAACCATACTTGAGGCTTTTACAAAATATTTGATTGATTGGTTACATGTATGTCATGACAGTCTTGACGAGTGCAAACAGCCTGCGTTTTACGCCACCATGATACTCTTTACTCTTAGACTATAATTATGATAAAAAAATATATTTTTCAGCAATGTTTTAATTAGTTTTGTTCAAATACTGTTGGTTATCAGGGCTTTTTTTGGCTGATTTTATAGCCATTATTCGGTCATATTCCCAGTGGCAAAAAGTATCTTTTTCCCCAAATCCATGCCGAAAATTCCCAATTGATCGTTTGACTTTCAGATGTTTGGAAATAGAGCTGTCAAGTGTAGAAATAAAGCGTTTTGAAGTTGTAATATCCATTTTACCGATATGTTTATATTAAAAAATTTCTTTTTTATGTAAGTTTTATAAATAATTATTCAAATGTAATAAATCAAACAATAGTACATTTTCCCAATTTAAAATAAATTGACGCTAAAATTCCCAATTAGACGGGTATAGGTCATATTCCCAAAATGGTGAGAAAAAGCTCTGGTTATGGAATCAATACAATTCATATTGTATCAAAAGATCAGTTGACAAGAAGCACAAACTGCAGGGCTGCCTTTGTGACATTTATTAAATAAGGTGAACCAATGGTCACACGACAAATGAGTTCAATGTCAGGCTTGGTTTTTTTTTTCAGCTGAAGACAAGCCTAAAGATTTCATTGAAACAAGTGAGTTGTCATCTGTACCTTTTTTAGCTCACCTCAAGGACTGAGCCTTTGTGACCATCCCTGCCAAAACTGCATAATGTATGATTACATCCAAAAATCAAACCTACAAATTGTATCTTCATTTTCGCGGGTAACGGCAGGTGTGAATGGGGTCTTTTTGGTGTTTTTTGCACTTCTTAATTGACAGCTTTCGTTGAGCAATTTATGCCATGACCTGTTGAGTAATTTGAGACGCTTATTGGCATTTGAGACAGGCGATCGACGGATTGCGCAATAGTAAAATGGCGGCCATTTTCGGTCCGATTTGCTAGTTTCTAGTCTTGAAATCTTTTTTTCTCTTTTTTGGGGTAAAAAAATCGGTGCGCGTTATACACGGGTGCGTGTTATACTCGGCAGAATACGGTAACTTACATATATTTGCATTTGAAACTGTTTAGTTAAAGAAACATAGTGTAAGATTGATACAAATCATTCAAATAAAAGAAAGGGAACTGAGAAAAAAAATTGAAATGTAAGTTAGAAAACTTCAGCAATGACTGAACTGCCAAAACTGCATTATAGGTGGTGCTATTCTTTGTGCAGAATCAATACGCAATTCTTTCCTGAGAAGTAGTTGTTTAGAAATGCCATAATGAGCGAAATCATGTATATGAGCAATTGACATAGTGTGTTTGGTTTATTTGTTGGAATAATACTAAATATTTTGTACAAGTATGAAATTTTCACTAAACAGACACTTGTCTATTGAATTGTTTGTGCCACAATCTGAATCATTTAACACATATCAATCGGTGAATTAATCAATTTTAAACATGAATAGTTTGTTATGCCCCCACAGAGTGGGAGGCATTAAGCATTGCACTTGTCCGTCCGTTCGTACGTACGTCAGGAAGCTTGTGTTTTGAACTCCTCTTTAACTACTGGGTGGATCGCGCTCAAACTTTCAAAGTTGAATGACCTTAATGTGTAGTTGATCGTATAGAAAGGAATTCGGGCTGTACAGATTTTTGGCAGAATTATGGCCCTTTATATAGTTGCCTGAAGCTTGTGTTTTCAACTCCTCTTTAACTAATGGGTGGATCTTGCTCAAACTGTAGATGATGGTGAATAAAGGAATTGTGGCTGCGACAATTTTTGGCAGAATTATGGCTGTTTGTCTGTTTTTCCACTGTAGCCCCAAAATTTTGTGTTTTCAACTCCTCTTAAAATATTGGGTGGATCTCGCTCAAACTTTCACAGTTGAATGACCTTAATGAGTAGATGATCATAAAGAAACTGTTTTGGCTGAGACGAGTTTTGTCAGAATTATGGCCCTTTGCCTGTTTTTCCACTATAGAATATATAGTGCCAATTATTTTTTTTTAACTGCTCTTTGCATCTCGCTGAATCTTTAACAGTTGAATGACCTAAAAGCGTAGATGATCGTAAAGAATGGAAAAGTGACTGCGACCAGTTTTGGCTGAATTTCGGCCCTTTGTCTTATTGTCTACTATTGAATATACATGTATAGTGGATTTGTCTGTGTCCAAACGTGTTGTGGGGCATCAGTGTTTGTGACACATTTCTAGTTTGTATAACTTTTTAAAACAAGTACCTGATATTCAAAGCACTTGTTTGTATTTAGCGGAGACAATCTCCATCATCATGCGCCAAGTTTTGGTGCAAGGCTGGGGTGGACCAAGAGGGCCTTCAAAAAAAAATAGTTTCCAAACATATTGGTATGTATGGTTTTCTTTTGAATTATAAGTAAAAATAAATAATTTTAAACTGCCACTCAAATACTTAACAGTTACGGTTACTCCAGTACCTTATGCCCCCACTTCAGAGATTTGCCCTCCCATCTGTTTTTGTGACATGTTTGGTATCTCTTATTTGACTGTGTCGTGCTTTTAAAGATGCTTGGATGTAATTTGGTGTACTTGTAAAAGGCAATTTGACAATTATGCATGACATTTTGTTTTTCACTGAAGGTCAAAGGTCATGTCTCTCAAAGAAAATGAAACAAATCTTAATATTGTAATAACTAAAAAAGTACACAAGGCTTTATCGTGAAATTTGGTATACACATTGGGCTATATGTTTACTATATATTCGTCTGTTCATCTATCTTTTGGTTGGTCTGCAACAAATGAAAAAACTTGTGATAATGATCATGAAACTTGGTATCACGCATGAACCTAAACTTTTCCAGAGGTCAATTGTCAGATGACTTTTACTTAAAATAGAATTACGCTAAATACTGCAATAAATGTAAAAGTACATATAAAGATATAATTGTGAAAACATTGTATGAACATGGAGAGTAACGATATTGTGAGAATGTTTAAAAAATCTTGATACTGCAGGTTTTCTTCTAAGGCTCGGGGGAAGGGGCCCTAGCCTTCAAATATGTGGGGAAAAAGCGCGTGAAAACCAAATTTGGGGATAATTTTCGTGCGCTGTTACTCATAGGGGAATGAAATTTCCAGGTATAAGTTTCATTTTTGGGGAAAACTGCATGAATTTAAAGCAAATTTCTGAGGGGATGTAGCCTGTATAAGGCTACAGCTATAGAATAAAAAAAGCCCTGTACTGATGATTTGTCAAACAAGAACAGTGCCCGATGCGCGCACATCGCGTTAGATGATTTATGCATGTTCAATGGGAATACCCCTGTCTCGATTGGACGTCAAATAGAGGCATACCCCACAATTCACTTTATGACGTCACGCACATGGTGCACCTGTATGTTTACTTCCTGAAAATGGAGAAGTTTGTGTTCATCAGCATGAAATTCTTAAACACATTAATCGTCAATATTGGCCAGAAATTTAGAGTTTTTGTTAGTACATGTACTGTACTGATCACTGACTAAAGTAAAGGTGAAATGAAAGATCATTTGGAATGTCCCGACAATTTTAATGGATTTGGACTTGAAAAATTATGGCATGTATGCTCCTTGCAATACTGTCAAAGTCTTGTATTTATGTGGTTTTCATTTCTCTTAGGTTACGGAGTTTTTACAAAAAAATCATTTGCAAAAGGAGAGTTCCTCCTTGAATACACTGGGGATCGAATTGACAAGGATGAAGCAAACCGCAGAGAAGAAAACGGAAACAATTTTTTGTTTGGCTTCATGTTTCATGGGAAAATGCTATGGTAAGTGCAAATGAAAGGGGAGTTTAAATGTTCATTATAATGAGGGCTATTCCAGGAAAAAATATGATGGCAGGAAGGAACGCCTGTTCAAAAATGGATTACCACCAACACAATTATAATTTCCGATACTGATTCCAAAGGTCAACATTACCAACATTACCAATCAGCCAATCAGAAAGTGTACGCAAATGAGCGAGTTGATCATGCTCTTTCATTGTCTAATTGCATATTCAGATCATGTCGAGCGGATCTGTGGTCTAGTGGAAACACTGGTACCAGAACTCGGGTGGCAGGTTTGATCCTCCGCTCAACCCTAACCTACCTACGACGTTAAACCGAGGTGCAGTGTACTAGGTGCTTCACACCGGGCGCTAAAAGACTCAGAGTCATCTCTGGAATGGGGCGTCTTCTGTATCCACAGTATTCCCCTTACCCAACTAACAAGTCTTCTGGGGGCGATGGCCATATGGGAAATTCCCAGTGCACTTGATAAAAATCTAATACACACACAGATCGTGTCAAAAATCACACTTTATTGATGTTAAAATATATAACTACTAATGTGTATCAATAGAGGAGGTATGCAATATGATAACTAGTTGTTACATGATTTTTTATTTTATTTGGCTGAGGTAACATTTTAATGAAAGTTTGTGGTAGAAAAGTCCTTTTCGAAAGTGAAACTCTTAAAGTTTTTTTTTTAAATCAGCGTTCTTTTCCCTGTATTCATATTAAAAATAAGGATTTTGTTGTAAAAAACACATTTAGTTTGACTTGCTTTATGGCTTGCATACAATACTGAATAGATCTACTAGTTTTGACCAAAATATGAAAGAAATTAATTTCTTTTCTCAAGCAAAAGTTGTTAAAAGAATATGAAATAGAAAAAAAAAGTAGACTAATAAAATCTCCAATGTTATTTTTGTGAATGTATCAGGAATATGTGTCAGTAAAGTTGTCACTAAAGAACAATATGTATAAATATTTCTTTTGAACAGTAAAACACAATTATGTTTAGCACATACAAAATTGAGGCCGGTGAAATTTACAACTGGCTTGTAAATTTTTCCTCTTCGTAGGACAGTCTGGCCTGTAAATTGTGGCAGTCTTTCGCCATGTCTGTCATTTGTGTTGGCAGATTCAGATCAAGGTTTAGGTGTCTTGAGAGATATTTGCAAATTAGAAAAAAAATATATAACTAAATTACTTGATAACAGTAGTAACTTACATTATTTGGCTCCTACCATACAATAATACATACAGTTTGTTTTATAAAAAAAAAAGCCAGAAACTCTGACAAGAACAAGAAAAGTCAAGCTCACTGTTCTGTGACAGCTGTTGTTATATTAAAGTTATTTAAAATATAAGTAATATAAAAGCAACGTAATTTCTTACTGTTTAAGGGTTGATGCTTCTAGAACAACTAGAAACCACCTGGGTGGGTTGGTCAACGATGCAGCAGAAGGAACATTTAAATGCAATAGTAAAATGAAATTAATGATCTTCAATAACTATCCACGTCTTTGTTTGTTCGCTGCCCGAAACATTGCTTCTGGAGAAGAGCTACGTTACGACTATGGGGATGATACAAACAATTTACCTTGGAGGAATAAAGTAAGGACTATTTTGTATTTTGAAATATAAATGTTTCATTACAGACAATCTTTTGCTATTTTCAAATGTGTTTTATGGGTTTAATTTGTATTAATGTTATGATTTCCACACAAAAATCCAATCAAACTCTAAAATCAATACAGAAAGCAATTAAAATGTTAAACACAAAAACAAGAAGAAAACACTCATGAATTCATATAATTTTACACTGACACCAACAAATGTCCGCTATATAAAACAAATATCTTCTCTCTGTAACGGATTGTTATTGTCTGGGCCCACATATTTTTAAGCACAGTTCATCCACTCGAGGGCTGTTTTGTATGTGTATTTACTATAAATATTTCAGCATAATCAGGAAAACGAAATAGGTAATGTTTTAGCAGTTTCATGTGTAACTGTTACATTGTGTAAATGATTAACGTTGTGTTAATAGTTAAGAAATAGAAAACCCCACTGAGGGCCCTATGGCATTATAGTGACCAGCCAGGCAGCCCAAAATTGTATCTTTTCGTCCTGAAAGTGTGTATTAATGAGTTTAACAGCACAACAACTTGACAAAAACGATTAAACTCTTTAAAGTACTCATCCAGAACATCTTCAAATGTTGAAGTCTTGTGTTTTTATAAAGTGTTAATATTTCAAATTTTAAATTGTTTTAAAAATAACGGTTTAAAAGTGCCTGCAACAGTGAAATACAATAAATGCTACTGCACAGTGCAACTAAGCTCTGACTAACCCAGGCGGTGACGTCATTCATGAATATTTAGCATGTGCAGTCCATATAAAAAATAGTGACAGGTCCATATACTCTTGTTGCTTCTATCGCATTTTACCGAAACCAGTTATAGAGGATAAAGAAGGACAACTTTATTATCTTTGAGAAATAGTAAAATCTGCTGAGGACGCTATGGTAAAGAGCTACCGGCTAGGCAGCTTTGGTCCATGTACACTTTGTGACTGCCTGGCTGGTCACTTCAATTCCATTGGAGCTGAAATGGGTTTTTTTTTCCATATATTATAATGAACATTTTAACCAGGTGGATCATCATGTGTATAATAGTACAAATGGTTCAAGCAAGTTTCAGATTTTTTTTTGTCAAAAAACAAAATCCCGATTTGAAAATATTTAGGTACCAAAGTTCCTTGGTTGATACTGTAGCAAGTTTGTTCAAATTAGTTTGATCTGTAAAAAAAATGACATGAGATTTTTTGTTTGATATAAATGATGCTTACCTCATTGGTCCATGTACTAAAAATATTGGCCGGTTCATATTATTCTCTTCAATGCTATATGATTTTTACATACCGGTCATAAAGATAAAGAAGGTCAATTGTATAACATTGTTACGTACGAGCATTAAATGTATGTTTTCGGTTCATTATCCATGTAGTGTTGACAAGAAAATAAGTTGTATAAATCAATTCAAATGCCTTTCTATTTGTTCCTAATAGATTAAAATTTGTGATTAGGTGGGCCATGTTGGGTTAAGCTAAACTTAACAGAAAATCATTTTATTAAAAAAAGACCCTGTTTATTCTAGATGTAAAATTGTTATGCTATAATAGCGACCCTTTTGCTGTTGTTAGGGAAAACACTAGGGCTCAACACATTATTAAGACCTCTGTGAAAAAAACAAAGCGAAACAACAAATGTCTTTAAAAAATTAAAATTAATATGGAGATGTTATGCTCTAAAGTAAAGTACATGAGGACCAAAATAATTGTTTGTGTGACTTCCCAGACCCCATAATACACTTTACATGCTCTTAGCGTTACAAATAAAGTTTGCATGCTATGCCAATGAAGTAAAGTAACATGAACACCATTTCAGTCGTACAAGACGTCTTTTACTTAATATTTCAATTGCAGGATGATGTTAAGACATTATAAAAATAGAATTTACTGGAGAAAAGGATAATAAATCAAAAATAAATACAAAAAATGTCTCCACAAACCTTCTAGTTTTTATTTATGCTTAATATGTTTTATGTGACAATGTGTTTATCCTTCTCAGATGATGATGATGATGATGATGACCCTTTCGATGTCGAGAAAGAGAGGGCTACTTCCATGTTCACAAACAAGACAATAGGTACCATTAAACTATTTTAATGTGTGTGTTATCATTAATGATGGCTGTAGACTGTATTAACAAATTAGTGTTTAATTATGGTTATGTTATTTTATTCAAAAATGTGTATTTCCTTTTCAGACGATGACGAGGATGAGGATGACGGGGACAATGATGATGACGATGACGGGGACGATGATGATGACCCCCCTTTGGATTTCGAGAAAGATGGGGCAACCTCCATCGTACCAAATATGACAGCAGGTATTATTTAACTGTTATTGGTTGTTTGTTTTTAAACATTTTGCACTACACTGTATTCACAAATTCCTGTTTATTTATGCCTGAATAATTTTATTCAAAATTGTGTATTTCCTTTTCAGACGAGGATGACGATGACGGGGACAGTGATGGTGACGGGGACAATGATGATGACCCCCCTTTGGATTTCGAGAAAGATGGGGCTACCTCCATCGTACCAAACAAGACAGCAGGTATTATTTAACTGTTATCAGTGGTTTGTTTTTAAACATTTGGCACTACACTGTATTCACAAATTCCTTTCTATTTATGGTTATATAATTTTGTGCTAAATTGTGTATTTCCTTTTCAGGCGACGATGATGATGGTGACCATGATGCTGATGATGGCGATGACGGGGACATTGATTATGATGATTACGGGGACGATGATGATGATATTGACAATGATGATGGCCCCCCTTTGGATGTTGAGAAATATGGGGCTACCTCCATCATACCAAACAAGACAGCAGGTATTATTTAACTGTTATAGTTTGTTTGTTTTTAAACATTTGGCACTACACTGTATTCACAAATTCCTTTCTATTTATGGTTATATAATTTTATACAAAATTGTGTATTTCCTTTTCAGGCGACGATGATGATGGTGACCATGATGCTGATGATGGCGATGACGGGGGCATTGTTTATGATGATGAAGATGATGGGGACGATGATGATGATATTGACAATGATGATGGCCCCCCTTTGGATGTTGAGAAATATGGGGCTACCTCCATCGTACCAAACAAGACAGCAGGTATTATTTAACTGTTATACATGTAGATTGTTTGTTTTTAAACATTTGGCACTACACTGTATTCACAAATTCCTTTCTATTTATGGTTATATAATTTTATACAAAATTGTGTATTTCCTTTTCAGGCGACGATGATGATGGTGACCATGATGCTGATGATGGCGATGACGGGGACATTGTTTATGATGATGACGATGATGGGGACGATGATGATGATATTGACAATGATGATGGCCCCCCTTTGGATGTTGAGAAATATGGGGCTACCTCCATCGTACCAAACAAGACAGCAGGTATTATTTAACTGTTATCGGTTGTTTGTTTTTAAACATTTGGCACTAGACTGTATTCACAAATGAGCTTAAAAAAACAAAAGGTCTCTGTCGGAAGGTCCCAATCATTTTGAATCCTTTGCAGGAGGTTTGTATAATTTGGTGCACATTTCTAAAAATAATATGATGTGAAGAGCACACAAAGATGTGTTATTGTCTTAAACACAACAAACCTTTTTGTGTTCAGTTATGCATATAAATTTATGCAAAAATTTGTTTTTTATAGATGATGATGATGATGATGATGATGATGCTTCGAATGTCGAAAAAGAGAGGGCTACCTCCATGTTAGCAAACAAGACAGCAGGTATTATTGAACATTTTTTTCTGGATTTAAATAAGGCTATTATGTTTTAGGCATCATTCATCATTTCATCGTTAAAATTTATTTTTCACTTGTGTGTTTTGTGATAATTCTGGGCTAAGTGTGAGTTTAGGCTATCCATAAAACCGGTTTAAACCCCAAATACTTTGCATTGACTGTTCCAAGACGGTGACCCCAGCTTTAATAAATGTTCATGTTTAATGTTTTGTTGTATGTATTTTCTTGTATCGTCGAGGCAATTGGTCACTAGCTTTAAATGAAAGACTACCAGAAGTTCCCCCCAAAAAATAATATTTTTGGAGTTTCATTTTTCCTCATAGTTAGCTATGCGGATTTTTTCTAAGGCTCAAAAAGTTTCAGAGTGCTGTTGAATATAGTTGTAGAAAATAGAAGAGTTATTTACCCTACTCCCAGTTTTAATCAAACCCCTTTTATCCATGATGTAGATATTGAATGAGAATTCATCGCTCATCGTGTTTGTCTCATTTTTGGTCAAGAAACTACTTATTAATCCACCGTCGCAAAGCGGGAGGGGTATTTTAAGAATGCCCGTTGTCCGTCCATCCGTCAGTCTGTCCCTAACACTTTTGTGTCCGCTCCATATCTCCTATACCCTTTGACAGATTTCCATGAAACTTGCCTTAAGGGCATTAAGACAATGTGCAGAAGGCATTAGTCAGTTATGCCTGCTCATGGTCAAGGTCGTACTTTAAGGTAAAAGGTTTGAGCCTCCATTTTCGTGTCCGCTACATACCGTTTGAATGATTTTTATGAAACTTACTACAAATGTTAAGGGCATAGAACCAATGTGCATAAGGCATGATTCAGTCATGTTGGCTCAAGGTGAAGGTCATACTTCAAGGTCAAAGGTTTGAACCTCAATTGTCGTGTCGACTCTGTTTGTCTTATTACCTTTAAAGGATTTTCATAACTTGGCTGAAATGTTAATTTCGTTGAGACAATGTGCAGACGGCATGAGTCAGACAGCTGGCCCAATTTCAAGGTCAAGAGTTACAGCCTTTATTTTTGTGTCTTCTCCATGTTTCTATACCAATTGAAGGATTTTAATGACACTTGGCTAAAATGTGTAGGAAATTCAGACAATGTGCAGAAGGCACAAGTCAGTTATGCCAACTCAAGGTCAAGGTCATACTTTACGGTCAAAAGTTTGAATCTCCATTGTCGTGTCCGCTCAATATCTCTTATACCCTTTGAAGGGTTTTCATGAAATTTTGTTACAATGTTAAGGTCATTGAGATGATGTGCAGAAGGCATGAGTCAGTTACGCCGGCTCAAGGTCAATGTCACAGTTGAAGAACACTAATTTACCCTTCATTGCTTTCGTATATGATTCATATCTCATATACCCATTGAAGGATTGTCATGAAAAGTTTGTCATTTATAAGATGTTCTGAAGTCATAAGTCACCACTTTAGTGTAAAAGAATGTCAGCCGGGGATGTAGTTGCCTCTTCGACTGCCTTGTTACCATGAAAGAAGTGAGTGGCCTGTACAAAATAGCTAGTTGTTTGATTAGATATTTACTCACAGCAATAATAAATGGTATCATTTTTCAGGTTATGCAGGAAAATGTGTCATCAACATACTGTTTCAGGAATGTCAGTTAATTTGGTGAGTCTTCAGAATTTTCATTTTACTTTTACCAGTTTTTAGTCCCCTAACGGTTTCACCATTGCAGGCATTTCCACAGGGCTTTTAAGCACAGTGGCACCCCTGTGCCTGAATTTCCAAATCAGGGGTACCCCTGTGTCTGAATTTCCAAAGAAGGGTACCCCAGTGCCTGAATTTTTAATTCAGGAACACCCCTGTACCTAAATTTCCAATTATTATCTGTGTATGTGCTTTTTAGCTCACCTGAGCACAACGTGCTCATTGTGAGCTTTTAGGATCACCTTTTGTCCGTCGTGAATCGTGCGTCGTGCGTCGTCAACATTTACCTTGTTAACACTCTAGAGGCCACATTTATTGTCCGATCTTCATGAAACTTGGTCAGAACATTTGTCCCAATGATATCTCGGCCGAGTTCGAAACTGGGTTACGTGAGGTCAAAAACTAGGTCACTAGGTCAAATTAAAGAAAAAGCTTGTTAACACTCTAGAAGTCACATTTTTAGTCCATTCTTCATGAAACTTGGTTAGAACATTTGTTCTCATGATGTCTCAGCTGATTTCGAAAATGGTTCCGGTCTGTTGAAAAACATGGCCGCCAGGGGGCGGGGCAGTTTTCCTTATATGGCTATAGTGAAACCTCGTTAACACTCTATAGGCCACATTTATTGTCCAATCCTCATGAAACTTGGTCAGAACATTTGTCCCACTGAAATCTCGGCCAAGTTCGAAAATGGTTCCGGTCTGTTGAAAAACATTGCCCCCAGGGGGCGGGGCAGTTTTCCTTATATGGCTATAGTGAAACCTCGTTAACACTCTATAGGCCACATTTATTGTCTAATCTTCATGAAACTTTGTCAGAACATTTGTCCAAATGAAATCTCAGCCAAATTCGAAAATGGTTCCGGTCTGTTGAAAAACATGGCCGCCAGGGGGCGGGGCAGTTTTCCTTATATGGCTATAGTGAAACCTCGTTAACACTCTATAGGCCACATTTATTGTGCAATCTTCATGAAACTAAGTCAGAACATTTTTTCTAATAATATCTCGGCCAAGTTCGAAAATGGTTCCGGTCTGTTGAAAAACATGGCCGCCAGGGGGCGGGGCAGTTTTCCTTATATGGCTATAGTGAAACCTTGTTAACACTCTATAGGCCACATTTATTGTCCAATTTTCATGAAACATGGTCAGAACATTTGTTCTAATGATATCTCGGCCAAGTCCGAAAATGGTTCCGGTCTGTTGAAAAACACGGCCGCCAGGGGGCGGGGCAGTTTTCCTTATATGGCTGTAGTGAAACCTTGTTAACACTCTATAGGCCACATTTGTTGTCCAATCTTCATGGAACTTTTTCAGAACATTTGTTCCAATGAAATCTCGGTTGAGTTCGAAACTGGGTCACGCGAGGCAAAAACTAGGTCATTAGGTGAAATAAAAAAAAATTGAAGACCCCTTTGATATATTTTAATGAAGCTTAATATGTAGATACATGTACCTAATATCAAGACCTTGCATTATGTTTGTGTTGGGTGGGGTCAAGGTCACAGTTACTAAAAGTTTTCGCTCAATAACTTGAAAACCTTTCTAGATATTTTAATGAAACTTCATACATATATATCAGGTGAGCGACCTAGGGCCATCATGGCCCTCTTGTTTAGCTCTGGAGTAATGTAGAAATTAATATGGGACACATTCAATTAAGAAAAAAGTAGAACCCATTGCCAACTGTGGGTCTATGCCCCTGTGCCTTAACAAAATCCTGGGGAAAGGCCTGCATTGGTGACAGCAAGAATGAATAAACTCTGGATTTATATTCACCAGCATTTTAACTAATGCACATGGGTATTTTGGTGAAGTTGTGGTTGGTGACATCAGTAACCAGGCTGGCTAGCTCAGTTGGTAGAGGGCTGGACTACAAATCTGAAGATTGCAGGTTTGATCCCTGGCCTGGCCACATAACTTGTGTGGTGATTGGTCATGAAGTTCTTTCTACGGCCATTCTCCCCCTACCTCTGATTCAAGGAGGGCAGTTGTCAGTTACTTGCATAAGTATGTGCGCTTAGTACAGTTAAACCAGCTACCCCTGGAAAAGTGTGAGTTGGTTAGCTGACCACCATGATGTGACTGAAATACTGTTGAAACGGCAAAAAATTCAACAAAACAAACAAACAAACAGACAACATAAGAGTTTTGTGATAATCTGTATAATATGGAGACATCTATGTCGTATAGGCACACATCAGTTTTCACTATGAAATAATTTAAATGAAAATAAATGTTTGAAAAAATAAGTGTATATTAATATATGTGTGTGTGAAATCCTAAGCATATTATTATCAAATTGTCCTTACATGAGTATGTTCTGTCAGTGTGCTTCTTATGCTTTATACAAGTATTGAGCAATTTCTTGTATCTATTTTTAAGGGATTTTTCAAGATTTTTCGAACCTGCAAGCTTGTAACGAGCGCAGAAGAGGCTGATATTCTCGTTCTTCCAGCATGTAAGGCAAATCACAAATACATCATATGTATAAGAAATATAATGGCTATACAGTTATCAATATATTTATAAATGTTTAATTATAACCAGTGTCATATCCAGTAGGAGTATTATCATGCCTGTTGCTCAATGACATGTAATATAGCAAACTTTCATTGCCGGTATTTAACAATTAAAGGGTATCACATTCAACATTTAAACATAATCATGTAGTGTTTTGTCGAAAAATGTTCACAAAAATCGGAAACGTTTAAGCAGAATTTTAAAGTCACTATCAATGGAATACATTTAAATATGTGATGTTCATTAAATTATTTAACAGTTGAAAAAATTAATTCATTTGAACGTTGTGAGTCGTTTTCATGATTACATGTATTACTTGCAACATTTTCATCAACAATTTTACTACCAGTTAACCCATTAAGTCTTAAATATAATCTGCAGAAATATATCATCTCTACGGTAAATCTGAAACATTCCACATGTGTAGGCATAAGTGTGCAAGAGGAAATTTACAGTTTTTTTTTTTTAATTAATTATTATTACCTCGTAATTGAAGAGAGAGGGGTATACTGGAGTCACTCTGTCAGTCGGTTTGTTGGTCGATAGGTCAGTCCACATTAAATGTTATAACTTTATGGAGTGAACTTACTCCACATTTATGCGTCATAACCATGAAGTTTGCAAGAAACAACTCATACCCAGTGATCTACATATTACTTTGTTATTTGCCCTTAAGCAAAGACATGGGCAGTGATCTGTCCGCATACAATGTCACAAGTTGAATAAGCGTTGCAAGGTTACTAGTGACAAATCTATAGATTCCATTAACAAAATTTGACAGGATTAAAATAAGCTGAAATGCTTATATTTGTACCTTTTATGCATTTGCAATCATACAATCAGTGTTACCCTGGAAATGTTTCATTTAATCCTTTACAAACAAATGTTGACATTAGACAGTTTGCCTGTCACATGATGTCAACTTAGCCATTGCTGTGATCTTTGGCAGCACAACAAGATCAGTTCCTTTATTTTTGGTTTTCAGCAGGAAATGGACACACTAAACATTCAACAATGAAACTATTCCAGTGCCTTGTTGGCAGAGAGAAATCTATTGTCAGTGCAAAGTGGGTGACAGACTCTATTGCAACAGGTTGCTTGCAAGAGCTGGTAAGAGTACAATAAAAATAAACTTAATTTTACTGCCCCCCCCCCCCACTCGCCACATTATTAAGTGATTGATGAGCTATTATAGAGGTACTGTCCTGTGTATTCCATCATATATAATCATGTTATAGCTTGTGTGGAAAATAACTTACGATTTTTTGTGCAAACATGAAACAAAAGTTTTCAAGCAAGGTTATGGTTGGTTGTAAACCCGCATTTAATTAATTCATGCCCCATAACCAGTGGAAGAATGCAGATGTGATCAGACTAGAAACACAGGACTGTTTTAATTTATTCAGTCAATATTCAGGCCGGTCAAATGGTTATTATGGTTTTCTTGTTTCTTTATTATTGCACAGGATGAAAGATATGCTGTGAAGAGTGCAGTAACATATGGCGAGTGGTCTGCGTATGAGAATTATGATCCTTTCGAATTCAAATTCCTTGGAAGTGATTGGATTGAAACTAAAGAAGGTAACTAATGCAATTTCAGTTAAAGAATGTCAATTAGCTCATCATTTATACCCCACTTGTTCACACACTGTTCCCACTTGTTCACATACTGTCCTCACTTGTTCACACACTGAACCCACTTGTTCGAGCACTGTCCCCACTTGTTCACACACTGAATTCACTTGTTCACACACTGTCCCCACTTGTTCACACACTGTCCCCACTTGTTCAAAGACTGAACCAACTTGTTCAAACACTGAACCCACTTGTTCACACACTGTCCCCACTTGTTCACATACTGTCCCCACCTGTTAACACACTGAACCCACTTGTTCAAACACTGTCCCCACTTGTTCACACACTGAACTCAATTGTTAACACACTGAACCCACTTGTTCAAACACTGTCCCCACTTGTTCACACACTGAACTCACTTTTTCACACACTGAACCCACTTGCTCACACACTGTCTCCACTTGTTCACATACTGTCTCCACTTGTTCACACACTGAACTCACTTTTTAACACACTGAACCCACTTGCTCACACACTGTCTCCACTTGCTCACATACTGTCCTTGCCTGTTCAATTTGTTATTATTATATAACTTATAATATCCTCTAATCAGCTGTTAGTGTAATGTGATATGCGTTGTGGGGGCATCAGTGTCTGTGACGACACATTAAAAAAGATACCCTGTATATTTAGGAAGGGACACGTTACAACAGAATGATTATTGAAATTGAGGGCATCCCTGTTATATATAGTTTTATGTTATTTCAGAGAAATGAATGATAAAATATGAACAGGTATTGAAGTGGAACAACTTTATTTTATTATCTTCAGACGATCTCCGATGTCTTTTAACTAGAATTGGTGGTCATGAGGTGTTGACAGCGTCTGTAGACACTATCTTCATTTGCGCTGATGGAGAACTTCATACATCATGTATATATTTTTCTTACTGTTCAATAGTTCCAATGTAAGAGTTTTTTTGGTCAAAATTTAATTTGAATTTTATCACTTTATCAGAAAAATATCCATGATTAACGGTCCAATATTCTATACACATGGAAATAGCAATGTGTCCGAAATCATTTTTCTCAAGATATGTATTGAGTGAATTATCCCTTTGGTCGTTAAAGATTAAGAACACTTGAAACTATATTGCTTACAGTTACCTGGTATTAATCATTCTTTGAACAACTGCTTGCTAACGTAACTATAAAAAAATAATAATGTGTACTGTGTAAAAATTTATAAATGATCGTTACAATCCACCTTTTATCTCTATAAAAAATTACTGCAATACTCCTGAAACAGTTTGTGCTGGCAAGCTCTTGTACTATTAGAAACATGGGAAGCTCTTGTACTATCACGAAACATAACAGAAGTGTTCGTTTTGTCCTTTGCATTTGTTCTTACTGGAGTCAGATGTCTGTTGACAGCTGATGTAAAACAAAACTGTGCACTGATATTACGTTGTGTATGTTTCAGCTCAATGTGTTGATAAAGAGTGGATCTTCCACACCATAATCAGTGGAAAGGTCATCAGCCCTCTATCCAAAATATCCGATGACATAGTGAATTGCAGTGATAATGACTCGGACATTGTCGGGTGTGAAGCATTTTCACCAAGTAAAAAAATATTTGTCCAGACTTCAGGATCTCTGTCTGGAAAAAGAAAGCAAAAGCTCCAAAGTTGTGTCTACTGTCAGGTATTGAATACAAAAATGTCAAGACATCTTGCGAGTAAACATTCAAATGAATTGGAAGTTGCCAAAATATTAGCATTTCCGAAAGGATCCCAGAAACGAAGGCGAGCTTGGATTGAACTTGCAGCAAAAGGGAATTGGGTCCACAACAAAGAAGTTCGTGAAACTGGAAAGGGGTTTATTATTCCAAAATACAGGCCATCCATCAACAATGTTGAGCGAAAGTATCTTCCTTGTGAGTTCTGTAAATCCGAAATTGTTGCAAGTGATATGTGGAAGCATCACAAGACATGTGTTGTAAGGCCAGCAGGCATTCATAGCGACTCACCGATTGCAAATTCTAAATTACTATGGCCTGTTGATTGTTCTCAGGAACTAAACAGAAAAGTTCTTAGCAAAATGCGGGATGACCTCATTTCGGTTGTTGTCAGGTCTGATCCACTTATCCTTGGATCAAGAAAATATGAAAAAGTAGGAGATCAAGACCATATGCACCAGCACATCGGTCAAAGGATGCGTGAATTGGCAAGGATAGTGATATCTATGAAGGATACAAGTAAGAGAATGTTGACTTTGAAAGACTGCTTAATTCCAACACGATGGAAACTTCTTTTAAATGCTGTAAGATCAGAAGCTGGTTTCGATAGCGAGACCATGCAGTGGTCAAGACCTTCATTTGCTATTAAAGTAGGACATGGCATCAAAAAGTGTGATCAAATTGTTAGAAATCAAGCTAACATAATGGAGGATGAAGAATTAAGAGAACGCGCCAACTCTATTATTGAGTTGTATGAAGATGAGTGGGAGGAGCGCATAGTGTCTCCAGCAAGAGCCTCATTAGCCTCAGTGAAGTATAACACACCGAAACTGTTGCCTCTGGTGGAAGATGTTGTCACCCTTTCTACATATCTGAAATCTGAAATTGAGGCAGCCAGGACGTCTCCCAAAAAACCTGAAATGTACACCAAGCTATGCAAAGCAGTGTTGGCACAGGTCATCCTGTTTAACAGAAAAAGGGCAGGAGAAGCCCAACGACTTAAAGTTGAGGACTTTTTGAGGGCCTCTTTAAACCCAAAAGTGGACGCTGAAGTAAAAAGGTCGCTTACCAATTTCGAACAAACATTGTGCGAGACCCACATTCGTGTAGAAACCAGAGGAAAACGTGGACGCAAGGTTGCGGTAATTTTTACTGCGGAAATGAAGAGCCACATTGAAATTTTGTTGAAATTAAGAAAGAACTTGGCCATCGAGTCTAAGTATGTGTTTGCCCCTCCCAACACACATATGCCTTACAGGGGATCAAAAACCTTACGGGAAGTATCATTGGAAGCAGGATTGAAGTATCCAGAAAGAATAACGTCAACTAACCTAAGAAAACAGTTGGGGACGATGTGTCAGCTGTTGGGCTTAACAGAAAATGAACAAGATGTTTTAGCCAAGTTCATGGGACATGACATTCGAGTACACCGTGAATTTTACAGACTTCCCCAGAGCACGATAGAAATAGCAAAAGTGACAAAAGTGCTACACTTGCTTAATGCAGGAAAAATATCCGACCTGGAGGGGAAAGACCTCAACCATATTGATCTTGATGTTGGTAAGTCACTCTTTACTAACCTTTGATGGTAAGATATTGTTAAGAGGTTTAACAAAATGGTTTAAACATTGTTATCAACAAGAATTTAAGTTACAATCCTTTTAAAATATTAAACCACATTGTTGCCAATTATGAAAATTAAATGGAAGATGGCAGAGTATATTGGTTTGCTTATTTTGGTGTTTTGTTTCTGCTTTTTTTTGCAATTTAAACCCTTTGATGCAGGTCATACTGACATTGTTTGGCTGCAAAGCAATACGAGAGTGTGCATGAACATGCTATAAATTTGATTGGATTAATGCATAAAATATATGGCTATTATGTTTATGGAAAGCTAGTATAAGTATGTCCTTGTGCAACTCATTCATGCCAATTATCTGTTTACAGAACTAGAAGACAGTTCTGGTGATGAATCTTTAGACGAGGAAATAAGTGTGCATCTGGAGGGTAATTAAAATCCATACCTTTATTGATAAAAATAATACAGCTGAACCGAAGGTTTTTTCCTAGTAAAGTTAATATGTTGTTGCACTTCATTAGTTTTATGTATGTGTATGGCCTGGTACATCACAATAATGTTTGAATTAACAAATTTTAGATCTGACGAATACCTCTGTCGACAAAGGCGAATCTTCAAAAGATTTCATTACGTCAAGGAAACAAAGTATGTAAACCCCTTTATTATTTTTCTAGAGATTTGTGACAACAAACAGAAACCCTACTAAAAAAAATTCTGTCTGTAACCACTATAGCTATTGAAACTTGACACAATGTATTCAGTTTCACAATAGAATAGAACGATTGATACAATTTGGGTAACAGTACATGAACACATTATTTAATTAGCATTTAATTGATTACTAACCTATCAACATATTCAACTGAAACTCCACACATATCTTTGGGGTCATTATGTTACCTTATAGAGTTCATATGTATTGTGTAATGCTGGCAAACCCACTGTCCTGCGACAGCTCTTGATACAATTCTACCACCATTAACCAATTTTGTATTTCCCTATGGTTGCTTAATAAATACTTGTTTTCAATACAGAATGGGTCTCCATGCAAAATGAAGAAAATGAGGATGGTGATAGTGGTAGCGATAGCGATGCAGAATGGTGTCCACCCCGTAAGAAACTATGTAAGGAATATTTATCCTGATTTGATTTTCTATTTGTCCTCATTACAGTTTTCCATTGTTTTGTTTGGAAATTCTTCATAAACATATCTGTAAAGTTATATTGTATTTGAATTAACCTTTATGCCGCCCTTTGCAGTTGCACTTTCCTAGGAAAAGTGTTAGTAGGTTAACTGACCTCTGTTATGTGACTGAAATACTGTTGAATATGGCATAACATCAAGGGAGAATAAATTTGTTCAGCTGATATTATTGTTTAATTATGTAATTTGTCTTTTCTATTCCACTCGACCAAGTATTGGCGTCCAATCAGGTTAAAGGGTGTTTCTCAGGAATGACTCGAGTGATTGCATTCAAACCTAAAACTTTTAGTCTTAATTTTAAAATTAACCTAAAGGTTTGGTTACTTCAATTTGAAATGTGTCTTTATGACCTTTGACACTTGAAAATTTCAAATTTCATAAACTTGAGTGACAGAGTCAATTTTTATTTCCATTATCTAACTCGACAATGACTATTCATACATAGTTACCCTAAACCAATTTAATATGTATTGCATAGTATGAGGTTATTGTTCAAAGATCAAGGTAACAAGTACTGAAACAAACAAGGTTAGCTCAATAACTTATAAACGAAATTATTGAAGGATACAGTAAAGTTAGATAGCAAAGGGATAGAGATTGTGTGATGGGTCAACATCACTGTTAATCACTGGTAATTAAAAAAAAAAAAACTTTCCACTCAATAACTGGATATTTAAAAAAAAAGGCAATCTTACAAGCACAAGAAAATTCAAATGTGCTGTTTGACAGCTGTTGATTGGGTAATTAAAAAGGTATGAAAAAGTCAGCTGTTGCCACTGAAAGTACATTTAAAATACTAAGAACGCCTTGTCTATATATTTATTTCCCATTCAGTTCGATTGAATGGTGATGCATGTTTTAAACGATGTTTCGTTAGTATAATTTAAATATATATTGATGTTAATTTTATTGATGTTAATTTTAGGCAAAAACTTCCCAAAGAAAGGGCTAAGAACCCTGTGGAGAGAGGAGGAGAAAAATTGTGTGAAAAATGAATTACGTAAATGTTTAAATTTGGGAACATTGCCCTCCAAGTCTGAATGTGAACAAGTAATAAAGAAGAATCAATGTTTAAAGAACAGAACGTGGACAATGGTAAAAGGATTTGTTAGAACAACATTTAATAGAAGGAAATGAATGTCTGTCCATACCTCCTGTCCGATTTTTTAGCTCACCTGAGCACATAGTGCTCATGGGGAGCTTTTAGGATACCGTTTTATCCGCCGTACATCAGTGCGTCCGTGCGTTAGCTTTTTCTTCAAACGACTTCTCCTCCTTAACCCGTTGACAGATTTTAATGAATGAACTTCACAGGAATATCCCTTGGGTGACCCTCTTTCCACGTTGTTCAAATCGCTATAGTCCATTTTGCATATGTAGGTCACCAGAGCTTAAAAAGATTTAAAAAATGAAAACTTAAAAAAATCTTCTTTGAAACCAAAACGGTCAGGAGTTTAATATTTGGTGTGTAACATTGTCTAGTGGTCCTCTACTAAGTTTGTTCAAATCATGCACCTGGGGTCACTGGCCATGTCCCAGGGGTCACATGATTTATATAGACTTCTATAGTAAATGACTTTAAAAATCTTCTTCTATGAAACCGCAAGGGCCAGGGGTTTATTATTTGGTGTGTAATATCATATAGTGGTCCTCTACAAAGTGTTTTCAAATAATGCTCCTGGGGTCAAAATTGGCCCCGCCCTGGGGGTGACCTGATTTCTTTATATGTATATAGTGAAAACTTTAAAAAATCTTCTCTGAAACCGCAAGGCCAAGAGGTTTGGTTTTTGGCATGTAACATTGTATTGTGGTTCTCTACCAAGTTTGTTCAAATCATGCCTCTGGGGTCAAAACTGGCCTCGCCTAGGGGTCACAAGATTTATATAGACTTATATAGTAAACAACTTTAAAAATCTCTGAAACCACAAGGGTCAGTTTTTAATACTTGGTGTCAAACATGGTTGGTGGTCCTCTACCAAGTTTGTTCAAATCATAAAATTTGCCCCGCCCTGGGGCTATCTTATTTCACATATATGTATATAGTCAAAACTTCACAAATCTTCTCTAAAAGGACAAAGCCTAGAGGTGTAATATTTGGCATGTAACATCATATGGTGGTCCTCTACCAAGTTTGTTCAAATCATACCCCTGGAGTTAAAATTTGCCCCACCCTGGGGCTATCTTATTTCTGTTATACGTGTATAGTGAAAACTTCAAAAATCTTCTCTGAAACCGCAAGGCCCAGAGGATTGGTATTTGGCATGTAACAGCATATTGTGGGTCTCTTTCAAGTTTGTTCAAATCATGCCACTGGGGTCAAAACTGGCCCCGCCCTGGGGGTTACTTGTTTCCCTTATATGTATATACTAAAACTTGAAAAATCTCTGAAACGCACAACCCATACATTTGAAATTTGGCATGTAACATCGTATGGTGGTCCTCTACCAAGTTTGTTCAAATCATTCCTCTGGGGTCAAACTGGCCCCACCCTGGGGGTAACTTGTTTTAATAATATCTATTCCGAGTATGAAAATGGTTGCGGTCAGTTGAAAACATGTCCACCAGGGGGTGCAAGTTTCCTTATATGGCTAAAGTGAAACATTGTGAACACTCTCGAATTCGCCTTTTTGTCCAATCTTCATGAAACTTGCTCAGAACATTTGTTCTAATGATATCTCAGCCAAGATCGAAATTGGTTTCTGAAACATCACAAAAGTTGCTCAGAACAGTTCAGTTCCCCGAAGTCTCAGGTGAGCAACCTAGGGTCTATGGCCCTCTTGTGTTAATTTAGAGTTTAGTCAGCATCCAGCAGGTGAAGCTCTTCGTACAATTACTATTAATTTTGTGATGAAAATTTGACTTTTTAAAAACAAAACTGTTAGAAGTATTAATACATGCAAGTTATTATGAAAATATTAGTACTTCACACATTTTGAAAGATGTTGTATTTGGCAAGTCTGAAAAAATTTCAATTACAATCTCAGATAATTATTAGACATCGTAATGAATCACAGAAAAGGAAAAAAGAACATTTGGAGTTTGTATAAACAGGCTCTTTAAATAGAATTGTATATTTTTTTTCACTGTTTTCATGCAATTGTTGTTTGCACTGTCATTTGTTAACCCTTCTCAGATTGCACCATGTTTCTATACTTACACACGCCAATGTTGTACATCTATTCAGGCTATAAGTATGCAATGGGCTATTAATGCCGAATAAAGACTGTTATGTAATATTATGTTTTCACTTGTATTAAAGTTGTAATATCAATAAAATCTGACATGCAATTTTGTAATTACATCACTGTTGTAAAGTAGCATCCTTCGTTTGAAGATGTTCATATGTCTAGTAACTACACTGATGCAAACGGATATAATAATGCATTTAAGAAATAAAATTAGCCCCCAGTAAAACTGCATGCGCAGAAAAACTGATGTTGGTGTGTGCTATCCATCAAAATGTTTTGACAAAGTTTAGAATTGGTAGACAGAGTACATAAGAACAGTTTATTTTAAAATTGCACATTCCCAGTTCCTTATTTTGTTGCCACTATATTATAGTTTAGTTATTGATATTCCAACTTTAACGGGATGCTGCATTTCTTGCAATACTGTCAAAGCATTGGTTTTGTCATATCATGAAATAGTGCTATTCATTTATTTTGTTATAACTATAGTAGTTTTGGCTGGTAAGGATTTTTTGCATTGGTTGCCATGTTGTCAAAACAATGTTGTGACATAATTTATGTTGTAAAAACTTGTTCATTTGTGTGTTTGTTTAGGTACAATTCTTTTCTGATTTGTCATTTTACAGTTCCTCTTTTAACATGGCTATGAACTGTCATTCAGCAATTGTAAAATATATTAACAGCATGTCACATGATGCATAAACCAGATCTAAAGTTTCAGTCACTAATAAAATTGCTGGTTTGTATGCTGATAAGGCCGTAGTATTAGTAATATTGTGCATTTATAAATGATGGTATTTTGTAAATAATTGTGTGTACCATGTATAAATGACAGTATTTTTAACCAGGTTTTCAACGAATCCTGGTTATTAGATTGAGGTATGGCGGGCGGGCAGGCGTTGTCAAACAAGTGGTTTCCGGTGAATAACATAAGTTAACATACGGGTAAAATATGGCAGGATTGCCCTTATGAAATTAAACAAGCAATGTTTATCTACACATGTAGAATTTGGCCCCGTTGTGAAATAACCAACTTGATAGTTATAAAAGTTTTGAGAAACACAAAACGATATTTTACCTGGTTTTAAAGAAAATTGCAAATCCTGGCTCTTAGATTAGTGATGGTTGGTAGGTGGGGGGGGGGGAGATCCGGTCATTAACTTAGGTTTGTATGGACAAATCTTGATGAAACTGCAAGACTTCATGGCGACTTAGCTTGGGAAATTTGGGGCAAGTCAGTTGAAGGTCCAGGTCACTAAATGCAAACAGAAAAACTGTTCCCACTCAATATCTTGAGGTAGGATAGAGGCATTGTGTTGGAATTATTTGTGTATTTATTACTCAACTTGAGATTGCATTTGAGGCCAGTTGTGTCATCGTCAATGTTCCTTACTAACATTAGTAAAAATGTTTCCACACAATAATGTGTTGTTGAATATTGAAACTGCACTTAAATTGTGTGTGTAGTTAGCTTACATGTTAACCTAGCTTGTAATTTTGGCCAGTTGGGTCAAGGTAACTTTTACTCAAATAGAACTAAATATGCATGTATCATATGTTAATTCTTGTTTCAGAAATTATGCTGGCGAAAGAGATCTGTGTTTGAATTCAAAAATAGTTCCATATAAGTCCAAAAGCAAATGTTTGTAAAATCGAATAAAACTACAGAAAATTTAGTATTGGTTTTCATGCTAAAATTGTATGATGAAGAGAATGTATTGTTTCTTTCGTTTCATGCAGTGTATGTATATATGCATGGACTATAGACAATTAAATCTGAATTAAATACAATTGTTTTGCTTTTAATTTTATTTTATGATCAGCTGATTGACATGTACAATTTATAGCGTCGCTGTCAGTGTACACCTTAAAGTTCTTCAAATGTGATGACAAAAATTATGTATTATGATTATGTCGCATTAATTATACATCATTATATATATTTTATAACACTAAATGAAATAAATAGTGTGGCTGATTCATACGCGGTATTATTATCGACGACTGGTTTAAATTTTATCAAACTATTATCAACCAACGTTCACAATAGTCTTCTGACTAAAACCAAAGCACACAAAGAAGAAATAACATTTTCAATGTCTTTCTCAAGTTATGTACCTAACCGGAACTATTGAACAGCAACGAACATGAATAATCGACTGTCTTACATTGCGCACTCTGTTCCCCTTGTTCACACTTTCCCTTCGGGTTTTCACTCTGTGCCTTAATCACATACTTTCCTCACTTGTTCACACACTATCCTAACTTGTTCACACAACGTCCTTCCCTTATTCGCACACTTCTCACATGTTCTCACATAGTTCCTGCTTATTCGCCTTCTTCAACGCGTCAGTGTTTGGTAATAGCATGTTAAAATGCGAATCGTATTTAAGGGATTATAGTACAACACATTTGAAGAATTGTCAATGAACGTTATCAATTGAATAAATAAAGTCATTGGAAAAACAAAAATGTGTTGAGACAGCATTAGGGGAAAAACTAAATCATTTTGACACATGTAAACTATAGACAATAAAAATATTAGCGGTCCCCCTTCCCCCTTCATTAAAGATGTTTTGAAAACTAGGTAAGTCGGTCTTCAACTATTAGCCGACAAACAATTCACAAATTTATTGTCGACATCTTGCATATTGTATGCGACCAGACGGTTATTGATCGCCGTCTGGACACAGACCAGCTAAAACGTTCTCCGAACAGTTTAGGTGAGCGCAAGATATTTGCATAGGACGGTCGCAGCAAATGATTGTAAATGACTGCAACTTAAGTGTATTGATCAATGGATCTGGTGATTGGAAAGTTGGTAACCCGCCGCCGTCCGACAATAAGAAGACCGCCCGACATATTGGCATTTGTTCTTTTGTACTAATGCATACTACGTAGATAGTTTAGATTATTTTTTTCTGCTAACAAATGTGTACGAAAGGTTTATAAAGTGGTTTGCACGAATGAAAGAAAGGTCTATAAACAAAGATTTTACGTGACCTGGATGGCGGATGTGGGGTGGGGCTGGAGTTGACAGTCACAGCGAAGGTCACAACCCGAATTCATAAATCGTCGCGCATGTTTACTTTTTTGTTACAGCCAAGAAAAATTAGGCAAGAAATGAAACTGCTGTAAGCATTATTCTTGGGTTTGTTCTTACACAATTACCACATGTTCACAGATAGATCCGAGTACACATCATAGTAGACACAATTGCAGGGAAATCCATTAATTACATTTGTAATGGAAAACAGGTAAGGGCATTCGAAATTCGCTTACACATACTTATCACGTTGTTTATTTGTTACCACAGCAACCTATACAACGCTTAAAGTTACTATTCATTGAACGTGTAACCTCCACGTGCACACGCGTGAGTCTGTATGACTGTCAACCTATGACGTTGCCGGAAGCAATAACAATTGACTGCTATATAGGTCGCTTATTGAAGTTCATGTGCGCACCGGAATGGCTTAATCGAATGCATTAAAAATGCATCACAAAATTCAAAGACGTTGTTTCTTGCTCAAATAAATAGTGTTGCGGTGAAAATGAATATAATAATCTTTGGGGCATTTGTTTCAAGGAAATTACACGTTTTAATGTCTATAAATAATGAATTCACCTAATGCATTTGGCCCTTTAAAAATGTTTGCAGCACTGTCGTAACATCCACGTTCACAGCTGTATTATAAGAAACAACGGAGGGTTGCTGCCCGTCAAATAAGTGTGATAAAATTGACCAGTCGGCAATTAGTATGGTCGTTTACTTTTCACACGTATTTCCGTACAATTGCGATTCATATAAATCGCATCTTTTAACGTTGAATTCAGAAGACAAAACGATCGGAATCACATCGACCGAGCACCGTAGACGAAAGGCATTGTCTTGGATTGGTAATTAATAATTCAAGTTTAAAAACATTCACTATTTCAACAGCGATCGACACCAATACCATGTAGACGGCATGCGTCCGGAAAAGCGCCGACCTAGTAATACAGTAATCGCCTGCTTATCGGGCATTGTCTGTACAAGAACCAGTACTGTAAACTACTGATAAATTACAATAACCAATATTTCTGGTACATGTGAACCAATGGAACGCTTGAGCATTGAACCATGTGTACGAAACATACAAGTTCGAAGATACAAGAATCTTTATTTCATGACGATATAAAATATAAAAAGTATCTAATATGCATTTCTAATTTATATAATTATATAATAATCAACTGAACTAATTACATATTATTTCATTCAGCAAAACAATTTAGTAATATTTCTTAACTCGATGAGCTAATGCTGTTTGTTATTAAATTTATATTATATACACATATTTCAGACTAAAACATAATACCATTACCAGAGAAATTAAAATAAATTGCATGTTAAAGCATATGTTATTAATGACTCTCTTAATGCATTAAGTATGCATTATGAAATGCAAAAACGTTGTTTCTAGCTGAGGTATGCCAGGATTTAACGGGGGCACAGAGGGAGGACATATTTTCGTGCGGGGATATGTCCAACATTCCATTTTGGACGGACAAAGTCCGCGTTGTTAAATTAGCGGCATATGTCCGGGTGGGCATACGCACTGGAGGGGATATGTCCGTCTGACTAAAATTTGACGAGATGGCATATATCCGACATTCCATTGCGGGCACTTGCTGACCCCGAAGCTTATATATTATATAATAATATATAATAATTTGTAACCAAAAAGTCTTTTATTTCTGATTTAAATCTTTGACAAAACAAACATATATCCATATCGCATGATGAGCTTGCTTACTTAAAGCCGAATGCATTTCGTGTCATTACGGCATTCGTGCATTTTTATTAGTCATAAACTGCCATCTTTGTGTCAGTACATTGCATAAGCCTTCTACCTGTTTCGTCTACGCTTCAGTAAACGCATGCACTATTCCATGCCTTTATCCTCGGTGACACGTTTTTAGGTATTCCAGCGTTATTAGCACTTGTAATTTTATAATTTCATTTTTTTTTTTTATCAGTTTTAAATGCTGTTTCAAGAAGTAGAATATTAAAAATGGGAACACTGTACTGTAATGTCATTCACCTTCTTTCTTTTAAAACACACAATAATTGTGTTGGTCATACCCATATAAGTATCTTTTAATCAAAATAGTTAATATATAATTGGGTATTTCATCGTGTGCGTCTGAGAGAGGAAAAAATGCACGCTGCTCGTTTTGTTTACCCATACGGTTTTAACGTATGAGGCAGATGTAGGAATGGAAAAGCACACTATTTATCGGATACGGAAACACACGATGCGGACAGAGAGGTTTGACTCGTCGGTCGGAAAGCAGGCAACTACGGTAGTTTATTGGGCGGCAGTGCGTCAGCCCCTCATCGTGCGTCAACATTCTGACGTCCACCGTTTGTAGCGTCGTAGTAACATGGCGGAAGCACGCACGGTGTTTCGTATGTCACGTGTCATATTGTCATGCTGCGCACAAAAAGTATCGGTGCAAAAAACTTTAAATGACACAGTTTGCGAAACACTTGCGTCGATTATGTCATTATATGTGTAATTGGTGTTTTGTTGTTTCAACACAAGTAAATCAATATACGTTAGATGGACATCAATCGCATTATTTCATAAGTTTCTCCAGACGTGCGGCAGACCAGCGGCGGTCGCAGGGTTCCCGAACTATAGCCTCGTGTTGCCCATGCAAACTCCATAAGATTTTTAAACAACGGCATGCTTTTGTTTTGAGGCTTGGTAAGTAATATTAGACGAGAATCTCGTTAGTGGGCTTGCCTAATACAAAGTGAAACTTGCCAGTAAATCTCACAACTCACAATTTATTACATTTTTTTTCACAAGGGGGGGGGTGTAGTAGTGGTGGGGGGATAGGGGGATAGTGACTTGGCCCCGCGCCCAATTCCTGTGGTCATACCTCTATCAATAGAAGGCCCTTATGTTTATGAATTTCATAAAATTAGATCTATTCTAAAAAAATATTTATATATTTATTAATTAAATTATTCTTAAATATTTGGATTAGATGCACACAAGAAAGGAAATATAATCGACGAGTTAGCGGAGCGTTTGCTCTGTCAACTCATCGAGACCATCTTCACAATGAAAAGAAAGGATTCAGCTAAAAACTAAGGAGCGCGGGTTTTAAACTGAAAGTGAAAGTTTGACTCAGGGATTGATACGTTTCATTGTTATTTATTTTATATATTGTTGTCGTTTTCCACTTTCAGAAAATGTATTGACCATAGGCTAGAGCTTGCATGGAATTTTGAAACTGATAGCTGACGAACAAAAGTTAATATAAATCGAAATAATTGTTTTTGATGCTGTTTAAACTGAAATATGATGAATACTATTAAAAAGTCAAATAATAAAATTCTCATTAATATGTTGAATTCATATTTGACTTGTTGTTGGACTTTAGACATCCTACGACTTCAGACTAATGCAGCAGTCTTCAGCCCAATAACAAGGCAAATATCATGAATATACATTAACAAGATTTCTAATTAATAACATAAATATAATATGATTTTAATGTTTATACTATTATGTATGAATTTATTTATTCCGGACTTCTACTCGATCTAGAAGTTAACAGTCTGCTTATAGCACAAAATTCATTCAAATGTTTTAAAAATCAATGCTAATGGAGCAACAGAGATTTAAATGGTGCGACTAAGTGTACAAGACACGAATGTTACGTAAGTTTTATACACAAACCGATTCCGATCCGACATAATCATGTTATAGACATTTACTCGCATGTGCAGTTACACAAAGTACTAACGACGAAAAGTATATTAATGAGTAAGCTAAAGCTATTTTTTTTTCAAACCTTACTTCCGTACTTCGCTTTCTTTTGCTGTCGGACAGTTTAATCGGGCATCAGACATTAGAAAGCTGCTAACTGTTCGTGGATTTGCGAATTATAGACGCTTTTTTAGAGAAAATAGAAAATAGCTCAACGTTGTGTCTGTAAATGGAAAATCATCACATAATGACGAACCTTTATTTCTAAGTTTAACCAAATCTCACTGTTCATTTTTTTATGTGTAGACTCATATTTGATAAAGGGACTTCAACTCGGATATAACTGAATTCCAAGAAACGGATAATGTAGACTTTGTAACTAAACTGTTGACGTATATCATTTTGTCATTATTTGCAATTGCTATACTATTATCCGGAGTATATTTATATATTTAATAGTTTTCTATGTAGAGCCTTCTGTCTTTACATTTACACCGCTCTTGACCTCAACTAATAAAACAGATGCCTTTAATCTTCGGAGCCTTATCAGCTTTAAAAGTTAAAAATGTACCAAATTGCGTTAATTATTAAAACGATGTTCATCCTTTAATTACTTTTTTTTCGAGCATGTATACGATTGGAAAGTATGTATATTTCTCCAGCACTACGCTATGTTATGTTTGTTGTATTATATTATGTGATGAAGACGGTATGCACGCACTTGAAAATATAATAAGCTGTTCTGTTCCATTCTATTCTTAGCAGACCAAAGATCAAATACCGTTATTTACGTATGCGTTTCAAGCGTCTATTATTAGCCATGCCACGTTCCGCGTCTTGTAAAAGATATTAATTCGCTTAATTGTTTTTTGTTTTTTGTTTTTTTTTAATCTATATATTAAAACAAACCTATAAATATGTATTAAAAAACACATTGGTCTCTGTCGCAATATAAATTCCACAAAGAATGATATAATCAGTGAATCGCATGGTAGTCCAACAATTTGCTGTCGCCATCTCGAGCCCACCTGCCTGATATCGGCCGCAAAAGAGCGCTCGATACCACCTGTCTGAAATATGCCGCGCCGCTCGATTCCACCTGCCTGAAATCGACAGCAACGCTCGATCCCACCTTTTTGAAATGGGCCGCAAAGTTCGATTCCACTTATCTGAATCGGAAACAACGCTTATCCCACTTCCATGAAATAGGCCGCAACGCTCGATCCCACCTGCCTGAAAACTGCCGAAACGCTCGATCTTACATGTCTGAAATCAGTTGCAACGCTCGATCCCACCTGAATGAAATCGACAACAACACTGGATTCCAGCTGCCTGAAATCTTCCGCAACGTTCGATCCCACCTGTCTGAAATCTGCCGTAAAGCTCTATCTCACTTGTTTGAAATCGGCCTCAATGTTCGGCCCACCTGCCTGAAATCGACCATAGCATGCACCACACCTGCCTTAAATAGACCGCATCATTGACCACAACATTCAACGTTTTAACGGGAAGTTAACTTAAGGTATTATGTACTTTTTTTCAGGTCGGTACTTTTGTAAAGAGCGGCGCAGAACATAAAAATAAAATATAAAATCCCTTTTTATTTTTATTTCACTTTTCGGCAAATTTGATTCGGCGCTTCCGTTAAACAACTTATTAAAAACTCTGGCCTAACTCTCAGAAATCAGCCGCAACGCTCGACACCGCATCAACATAACGTTTGAAAGCTACCGTTAACTACGGCAAAGAGAGGACGAAGACGCTGGGTGTGCATGGATTGTCCCGAGTGCTTTGAATAAAATAAAATTACCCAACAACAATGTATATTCGGGACGAAAACAAAATAAGGTGATCAAACCTTATCAATTATACATTTTATTTTTATAATCTTCGTTTTTTTCAGTTTCAATACGCTTCTGTTTAAAAACGTGCAGGTAGAATATGTCGCACATGGTTACCATCATAGCTTTTTAAGCATGTACATAAATGGAGCATTCTAATACATTATACGTAATCTAAAAATTTCAGATTCTATATTTTAAAATGAATATCATAAAATGTAATATATTCTTAATTAAAGGTGCGTATTGTTCTAAACTGTCATTGGGTGGGGTCCTCAATGTGCGTGTGTGTGGCGTCCCCACTGTCCTTAGTCCTCAGTGTGAGTCGGTGTGTCCAAGTGGGTGGAGTCCTCAATGTGCGTGTGTGTGGCGTCCCCACTGTCCTTAGTCCTCAGTGCGAGTCAGTGTGTTCAAGTGGGTGGAGTCCTCAATGTGCGTGTGTGTGGCGTCCCCACTGTCCTTAGTCCTCAGTCTGCTTGGGTCCTCAGTGCGAGTCGGTGTGTCCAAAGTCCTCAATGTCATATCAAATGTCCAACTCTTTAATAAACAAAAAAATTAAAAAATAAGTATCAATTCATATTGTTTGTATCAAAAGACGCGCTCTCACCAATTTTCGTCGAAATTACTTCACGGGAATGTGGTGTACCCATTTGGAGGTCCTACGACTTGTGTCCTCACTCTGCACCGTATGCAAGTATGTGTGTGCGTGTGTGTGTGTGTGTGTGTGTGTGTGTGTGTGTGTGTGTATATATATATATATAGTTTTAAAGTTGCCGATGTATTGGAAAAAATTGGCGACCCAACAAGATTTTTTTAAGGTTTGTGACCCTAGGGTTAGGATTAGGGTTAGGTTTGTGTTCCTTAGTTAAGGCTAGGGTTAGGTTTAGGGTTAGGTTAAGAGCCCCAATTGTTGCTAGTGTAGGAGTTGGCCCTACGATTACTGGGTCCGTCCCTGTAATCGACCTATGGGAGTTTATAATGGGCAAGACCCAATATGTCGGCAAGTTTAAAAATCTCAAATAAAAACTGGTTGGTTTAGACACCATTTTGATTACACCTTTGCCGTTTTAGAAATACCTCGCATGTTGTGAAGGCAGATCAATGCCCGATCTATTGACCCCCCCCCCCCCAGCACATGTGCGTTTGGCAGATTCAACCTCAAATACGCCCTTTGCGGCTTTCGTGTTTAAATGTCCTGAGATTTAAGCCAGAGAGTTTTCAAATTGTAGTTCTTGCATGCATGTTTTGTCAAAGAAACCTCAAAGTGAATAAAGTTGCAATAGTTTATTAGCTGGAAAATTGTATATACCATATTCTAACTTGATACTCGTTAATTTCTCTACTGACAAGGAACACAATTATCGTAGTTAAAATACCCTATAAACAACGCAAAAAGAAGTTTCGATTTTGAGCGGAGCATAGTAACAAGTAGTTCCAATTACAATTGCAAAAATTATGTCAAATCATGTTAGAATCGAAATAATCTTCGCGTTATCGTTGTTTATCGGCCAATAAACGACTATTTGTCGTTCTGATGCGTGGCTATTAAACCACCCGGTATAAGGCCCTCGTGGTTTGATTCCTACGCATCAGAACTCCAAATTGTTGTTTATTGGCCAATAAACAACGCGAAATCGAAAATAATTAAATACAAATATCGTAGCTATAATTCTGAACGATACAGAGCACTACAAATAATCATCCTTTAATGTCATTGTAAACGAGACTGAAATAATGCTAAATATTATTAGATAAACAATCAATCCGCTTGATATCAAGGGAGCCAACATGATGTTACTCATTTGCAAATTTCTGTTAGCAGTTGCGTCCCTTTGGTTGAATCGACCTCAAAACTAAACGTATAGTTTATACTAAAACCATTATTTTATACAATTAAAACTTTGCCAAATTAAAAAGACACTTCGGCGCAAACTATGTTTTCGTGATATTCTGCGGTAAGTTCAGGATATGGACCCTGTTTCATGAATGTTAGAAATCGTAATGTGCTTCATAGACATTAAACGTTCATTCAATCAAATGAAGTAAATCACGTTTTTTTTTTTGGAAGATATAATTTAATTTAAATCAACATTTACGTTTTGCAGTTAACTACTCTTAACAGAAGTTTGTTGAAAGGATTTTACCATTCGGAAAAGAGCATAAAAGCTTCAACTTGCCCGAAATCTTTGAGCTTGCCCCAAATCATGGAGCTTGCACGAAAATATGTATTTTCTTGTATTCAATGCAAGTTTGTTTGATATATACAAGAGTAGAATACGTTGCAGTGCCAGCATTAAACTATTTAGAACAGATTTTGAGCACAATTTGAATACTTTCCATATTTTCTTGCATTTATGAATACTGTGTATTGTAGGTATTTGTTATTCACATGTTCCGAAACAAAGGTTCAAATGGCAATTTTAATTTTGAATTAAGAATTACTTAGGTATCTTCATAAATATGGGCCCAAGCTTTTTTTTGTAAACATCATATTTTAAACAAGAGCCTACCAGAAACCAACAATAGTTTGCTGTTATCGATCGAGCGGACAATTTTCACTGACTGTACATGTACACTGTGCACGAGGATTTCGTGAAGTTGCTGGGCAGTCTCTACTGCACAGAATGAACGTTTAATTAAAATATTTATATTACGACGACAACAACAACAACATCAACAACAACAACAACAATAATAATAAATAATAATAATAACAATAATATACCGGGCCCGGCTAGCTCAGTTGGTAGAGCGCTGGACTGTCAATCCGGGGATCGTGAGTTCTAATCCCAGCCCGGCCACATAACTCATGAAATTATTTCTACGGCCATTCTCCCCCTACCTCTGATTCAAGTAGGGCAGTTGTCAGATCCTGGCATAAGTATGTGCACTTAGTACTGGTTAACCGCTTAGATCGGCTAAGCTTGCCCAGGAAAAGTGTGAGTAGGTTAACTGACCGCCGTGATATGACTGAAATACTGTTAAAAACGGCGAACAATCCAAATAAACAAACAAACAATAACAATACTAATGATAATAATAATAATAATAATAACAATAATAATAATTCCTAGTCACTTTCGATGTCGTCATCATAACCCATTATCAAAATAATAAACAGTACACAGCAACAATGTATTACTCATTCTTCGAGGTGTGTTGCACACGGAACAAACTACTTTTAATACATTTATAATCCAATAATTTTACTGAGCATGTAACTCATTTTCTTATTTCATCGGCGTAATTTCTTTCAGTTGTTTACTGTTAACCATCGGTGTCGCTCTCAAAAAATGGAATTCCTGGTGAAATGCTAAAATGTGTTCACGTCACATGGAAAACTATCAAATATAAATGTTTTATTTTAATGAGAAGTGTTTATTTTTTTCGGTGAGTACGTGTATATCGTATTCTGTACAACGTTGACATATTTGATATAGATACACTACCGTTGTTCATAGCATGTGAAATCTGAAGCCAGGACATGTGCTTGCAAGATCTCCAGGACGCCCCTCCCCCCCCTGTGCAGGGATCGCACTCGACACGATCCACTCGTAACTCGTAACACGATACTAGTAACTCGTAATGTCAAAGTTTAACTGACAAATCGAACAACGAGGATTTTCATATCGTGATATCTTGAAGCCATCTTGTTGGCCGACTGTATGTCGGCGTATACTATAATCACTCTCATCACTGTGACACAATCGTTGTGCATTTCAGTCTAAATAAAGTTAGGGAGATATTATTATATACAACTGTATATTGATTTTTTTTATTTGTTGTGTCACTTGATTGTTGTCCTGGTTGGACTGCGCGGTTGAGTCGCATGTGTTTGTCATTTGGTTGCGCGGCGTTGTTGCTTAGCACTTAGTTGTATTACGTCGTTGTGTCACTTGGTTGTATTACGTCGTTGTGTCACTTGGCTGTATTACGTCGTTGTGTCCCTTGATTGTATTACGTCTTTATATCACTTGGTTGTATTACGTCGTTGTGTCACTTGGTTGTATTACGTCATTATGTCACTTGGTTGTATTACGTCGTTGTGTTACTTGCTTATATTCTGTCATTGTATCACTTGCTTGTATTCTGTCATTGTGTCACTTGGTTGTATTACGTCGTTGTGTCACTTGGTTGTATAACATAATTGTTTCACATGGTTGTATTACGTCTTTGTGTCACTTGGTTGTATTACGTCGTTGTGTCACTTGGTTGTATTACTTCGTTGTGTCTCTTGGTTGTATAACGTCGTTGTGTCTCTTGGTTGTATTACGTCGTTGTGTCACTTGTTTGTATTATGTCGTAGTGTCACTTGCCTGTTTAACGTCGTTGTGTCACTTGGTTGTATTACGTCGTTGTGTCACTTGGTTGAATTACGTCCTTGTGTCACTTGGCTGTATTACGTCGTTTTGTCACTTGGTAGTATTACGTCGTTGTGTCACTTGGCAGTATTACGTCGTTGTGTCACTTGGTTGTATTACGTCGTTGTGTCACTTGGTTGTATTACGTCGTTGTGTCACTTGGCTGTATTACGTCGTTGTGTCACTTGATTGAATTACGTCGCGTTGTGTCACATGGTTGTATTACGTCGTTGTGTCACTTGGTTGTATTACGTCGTTGTGTCACTTGGTTGAATTACGTCGTTGTGTCACTTGGCTGTATTACGTCGTTTTGTCACTTGGTAATATTACGTCGTTGTGTCACTTGGCTGTGTTACGTCGTTGTGTCACTTGGCTGTATTACGTCGTTGTGTCACTTGGTTGTATAACGTCGTTGTGTCACTTGGTTGTATTACGTTGTTGTGTCACTTGGTTGTATTACGTCGTTTTGTCACTTGGCTGTATTACGTCGTTGTTTCTCTTGGTTGTATTACGTCGTTGTTTCTCTTGGTTGTATTACGTCGTTGTGTCACTTGGTTGTATTACGTCGTTGTGTCACTTGGTTGTATTCCGGCGTTGTGTCTCTTGGTTATATTACGACTTTATATCACTTGGTTGTATTACGTCGTTGTGTCTCATGGTTGTATTACGCCTTGGTTGTATAACATAATTCTTTCACTTGGTTGTATTATGTCGTTGTGTCACTTGGTTGTATTACGTCGTTGTGTCACTTGGTTGTATTACGTCGTTGTGTCTCTTGGTTGCATAACGTCGTTGTGTCACTTGGTTGTATAACGTCTTTATATCACTTGGTTGTATTACGTCTTTGAATCACTCGGTTGTATTACGTCTTTATATCACTTGGTAGTATTACGTCGTTGTATTACATGGTTGTATAACGTCTTTATATCACTTGGTTTTATTACGTCGTTGTGTCTCTTGGTTGTATTACGTCGTTGTGTCACTTTGTAGTATTGCGTCGTTGTGTCACTTGGCTGTATTACGTCGTTGTGTCACTTAGTTGTATTACGTCGTTGTGTCACTTGGTTGTATTACGTCGTTGTGTCACTTGGTTGTATTACGTCGTTGTGTCACTTGGCTGTATTACGTCGTTGTGTGTCTTGGTTGTATTACGACTTTATATCAGTTGGTTGTATTACGTCGATGTGTCTCTTGGTTGTATTACGTCGTTGTGTCACTTGGTTGTATAACATAATTCTTTCACTTGGTTGTATTATGTCGTTGTGTCACTTGGTTGTATTATGTCGTTGTGTCACTTGGGTGTATTACGTCGTTGTGTCACTTGGTTGTATTACGTCGTTGTGTCTCTTGGTTGTATAACGTCGTTGTGTCACTTGGTTGTATCACGTCGTTGTGTCACTTGATTTAAATCCGTCTTTGTGTCACTTGGTTGTATTACGTCGTTTTGTCGCTTGGTTGTATAACGTCGTTGTGTTACTTTGTTGTATCACTTGGTTGTATTCTGTCGTTGTGTCACTTGGTTGTATTACGCCGTTCTGTCACTTGGTTGTATTACGTCGTTGTGTCACTTGGTTGTATAACGTTGTTGTGACGCCTGGTAGTATTACGTCGTTGTGTCACTTGGTTGTGTTACGTCGCAGTCTCACATGGTTGTGTTACGTCGTTGTGTCACATGGTTGTATTGCGTCGTTGTGTCAATTGGTTATGTTACGCCGTTCTGTCACTTGGTTGTATTACGTCGTTGTGTCACTTGGTTGTATTACGTTGTTGTGATGCCTGGTTGTATTAGGTTGTTGTGTCACTTGGTTGTGTTACGTCGTTGTCTCACATGGTTGTGTTACGTCGTTCTGCACTTGGTTGTATTGCGTCGTTGTGTCACTTGGTTGTGGTACGCCGTTCTATCACTTGGTTGTATTACGTCGTTGTGTCACTTGGTTGTATTACGTCGTTGTGTCACTTGGTTGTATTCCGCCGTTATGTCACTTGGTTGTATACGTCGTTGTGTCACTTGGTTGTGTTACGCAGTTCTGTCACTTGGTTGTAATACGTCGTTGTGTCACTTGGTTGTCTTGCGTTGTTGTGACGCCTAGTTGTATGACCTCGTTGTATCACTTGGTTGTGTTACGTCGTTGTGTCACACGGTTGTGTTATGTCATTGTGTAACTTGGTTGTATTATGTCATTGTGTCACTTGGTTGTGTTACGTCGTTGTGTCACATAGTTATATTACGTCGTTGTGTCACTTTGTTGTATTCTGGCGTTATGTAACTACGTTGCAATCCGCAGTTGTACACTTTGCTATATTATGTTTCCTATAATAAGATGCTATCGGTCATTGCTGCAGATTTGTATCGACTTAATGTGTATCGATAGTTAAACGTCTCACACCAGACTGTAGTTATAAATTTTAAGAAATAATGTATTTTCTCAAGCAATACCTTAATGTGTAAAACCTGAACCGCGAGCAGTAAAATCTACTTGGTTCGATGACTATCCATAATTTTGTATCGACGCGTGTGTTTAAAAAAAAAAATCTAAATCTGTAACACTACAAAATACAAACATTTAATAACATTTAAACACTTGAAAGATGGCCAACACACAATATACTGTGGAAATGAGTACTTATTATATTTTAGCTCACCGGAGCACAAAGTGCTAATGGTGAGCTTTTGTGACCGCCTTTATTCCGTCGTCAACATTCTCATTCAAACAAAAAAGCCTCTTGGGTCGTTGTGTCACACCGGTCTGACAGACCTGTGTACTCACGCTCTAAGCATTATGGGTATGCCCTACTTTCCAGCGTAGCGTACAATTGTTGATTTAACATCGCATTGAGGTTAGATACCAGTAAATCAATGTGTTTCCCTCCGTGTTACATGCGAAATATTGCCTTTAACTAGTGTTCCTTTTTTCTTCTGCTATGAAAAGCATTTAGCAATGTCATACTTGCCTTTTGTGGTTATTTCTAATATCCTCTGTGTGTTTAGAACATTTTTGTGCATTTCTTTGGACGCTAACTTGAAAGATGAGATTTTTGGCATGGGGCGTTGGTCAAAATATGACTGCCGAAACCCTAGTTTCTACCTGTGTCTGCATTCAGGTGAGACGCATTTTCTTAGAAGTAACATGCCATATATTTTTATTGCAATTTTTGGAAGAGGAAAGATTCATCTTGAAACTGACAACAAGCTTGCACAAACTGAAATCTGAAAGTTCGCCGTTTTATAATTGGACCCTATGGGAATTGGATTTACTGGCATCTAACCTTGAATTTTCACACAAAACGAATGTAGCCTTTTATAATAAACACGAACTACTGTTATTTTATTGAACATAAATATATTCTACTATCAGTATTAACTCAATATTGGACTGATTGATGGTATCAATCATGTCATTTCATGAAACAACTTTCATACGCGGGATTACTTCATGCGTAAGCACATTTCGCCGTTTGGGGCGATATAATGCAGTTAAGTACAGAGATTTGGCGGCTGACGTCATCCTCTGTGTATAGAATGCTCTGGGGTAAACAGAAGCTTCGTCCCGGGGGTAACACGGTTCTATAGACTTATATGGCAAGTGGACTTCAAAAAGCTGATCTTTTGAAAACTGCAAGGCCCAGACGTTTAATATTTGAAATGTAACATGGTATAGTGGTCCTCTACAAAGATTGTTCAAATAATGCCCTTGGGGTCAAAACTGGCCACGCCTGAGGCATCACGTGGTCTGTATTGACTAAAATCGCAAAATGACATTACAAATCAGCTCCTGTGAAACCGCAATCCCCAGATCTTAATACTCAGGTGAGCGCATTTATAGGGCCATGTGGCCCTCATCTTTTTTTAAGTTTCAATCACTTTGATTACAATATTGTTTTCTGACAGTGCAAGAGTGCTACTGTGTACTCAGGTCTGTCAATATGATACTGTCATAAATCTTCGAATGTTATCAGATTTTGAATAACTCATAATTCACAAAACTTATCAGTCATAGTTTTTTGTGTGTGAGGTATGTTTTTCTTATCATTTTATTTAAAAGTAAAAAACAAATCTGAAAAAGTACCGTATATTAGATCAGAAATCATAAAATTTACTAAATGTTGTATTTGAAAATTAGACGCATTAATAATGACTCTCTATGCAATGATGGATGCATTGTTAGCTCTTCTAACTACAAGTAATATAATTACTGTCATTATATTATATTTTTTCGGCGCCCCAATATTAAAATTTTGACATCCCTCCGGAATTTTTTTGCTTTATCTTTTAAATATCTATCTTCGTGTAAAATGTTAGAAAGTGTTTACGTAGATTCGCTGTCATTCACAGTGATTAATACGTTTATCTAAAACAACAGCAGTCTATCACGTGGTCCTGCATGCTGGAGGTCGTGTAGCGGCCTCCAGTTCTACGCTGCAGCACACCTCTCCACAGCTTCCGCTTGTATGACAGGACATAGACTAGACTAAAACTGCTTGTTCGGGCCACGCGGAAGCTTGAACTGTCGTCTGCAGGAGTTGTCGCCTGCACATCTGAACTAGTTTTAGGATACGGTTTTGTACATATTAAATCGGAAGTCTGTAACCCGGAGCAAGTGATTCATACTGGTACGCGTGAAATATCGGGTGCACGGCCTCTCAGATCGGCAGTTCTGGGGGTTGACTTTGCATTGCGATGAAAGAGACATATTTCGATCGAAGATTTTGTCTTCCGACCCCGCCAAATAACCATTGAATACACTAGTGCTTATGACAATATGAAAGTTAATTACACAACCTGCAACTCTTAACTTGCGTTCTGTCTTTTAATGACACTTCTTTCAGACTTGTATCACGTGCATGCAATATTACGATTTTTGGATGATTTTTCAGCCATACCATGTTCAAATTGCTATGTATGAAATATTTACAAAATGTTGGTCCGGCCCTATTACTACGATAGTTCTTAATCACAAACATAGCCTCATTTGAAAATGTAGACAAATATAACGCTTAATTATTACATAGCATGGGTTGAATGTGAAACTTGTGTATGTGCTTAACATCTGATACACAAGTGTCGCGTTCAACCCTCGATACGACGTTTAATTTTCATTGGCCAATACACAGGAGGTATGTATTCGTGATGATTACTTATTCTAACATGACACTCGCTATTTGTAAAGGCAAATAACAAAAGTATCGTTGTTAAACTACACAATAAACAGCGCAAAAAGTATTCCCGATTCTGAGCGTAGCATAGCAAAAGTTGTTCCATCTACAGTTGCAAAAATATATGTCAAATCATGTTAGAAACAAAATCATGTTCGCGTTATCGTTGTTTATCGGCCATTAAACAACTATATGTCGTTCTGATGCGTGACTATTTAACAACTCAGGCATGTTTTAATTCCTACGAATCAGAACTCCAACTCGTTGTTTATTGACCGATAAACAACGATAAATATAAAATTATTTCGTGTATCCATGGTCCATATTCGTAATGTCTACTTTAGTTAGTTAAAGATCGTTTTATAATGACTACGTACAACACGATCTTTATTCGTAACGATTACTTCGTGTACTGTTCTTATTCTGGCGATTACGCAATTTTTTTAAAACTTTCCTTTTTCGTTAAAATATCTGACTGTACAATCTTTATTCGTGATGATTACTTCCGTGTGCGAACTCTTTTCGTAGTGATTACTTAGTGTACGATCTTTATTCGTAATGATAACTTAAAGTGTATAATCTTTATTCAGGACCATTACTTAGTGTACGATTTAAATTCGTGTGAAATGACTTCTTGTACGATCGTTAGTCGTGATAATTACTTATGGACCGATCTTTATTCTTTATGATAACTTGTGAATTATCTTTTCCGGTGAGAGTCTTGTATACGTATCTTTTTGCATTCTCAAAATAACAAATGATACTTTCGCTTATAAATTAATAAAGCACTATTTTGAAAATATCTCCAGAAAATTTATTCCAGTTGAAGTTACTCTACAATTTACTGATCCACAGCAAAAATACTGGGTACTGTTAATAAGTCCATATAAATACAAGCCCCTTTAGTTAATGGGGCAAATTATTGTTAAAACAACCATAGAGAAATTGTATTTCAAATAAGTTGTTCTGTCAAATTTCGTGCCAGGTTTTTGCTTATTACTACGAGAAATACTTAAGAAATAATTTTCGATTTATTGTTGTTTATCGGCCAATAAAAAACGATTTAAAGTTCTGATGCGTAGGAATTAAACCACGAGGGCGTTAGCCCGAGTGGTTTAATTGCCACGCATCAGAACGTCAAAGAGTTGTTTATTGGCCGATAAACAACGGTAATGCGAAAATTAGTTCGATTATAACATGATTTGTCAACTTTTTTGCAATTGTAATGAAAACTACTTTTACTATGTATGCTCCGCTCAGAGGCGGGACAACTTTTTGCGGTGTTTATTAGGTAGTTTAACAACGATAACTGTGTTCTTTGTCTATAGAAAAAATAGCGAGTATCATGTTAGCATATTTGTTATATTTCGGAAGACACGATGTTATTTCTAGTCGAAATTACAATACATTAAAAAGCATTCTGTTGAAGAGCTTGTTTGCTAATTGGGACCAAAGCATGGACATTTCACTTTCCCGATTCGAATTGAGCTTGCCCAAAAAATATAATGTATTTTACTAGTTATGTGACATGATATTCTAACATGATACTGGCTGATATTTCTGTAGACAAAGAACAAAATTATCGTTGTTAAACTACCCAATAAACAACGCAAAAAGTAGTCCCGATTCTGCGCGGAGCGTTGTAAAATGTAGTTCTTATTACAATTGCAAACATAGTTGGCTGATCATGTTAGAATCGAAATAATTTTCGATTTGTCGTTGTTTATCGGCTAATAAACAACTCTGTGTTTTTCTGATGCTGGCTAATAAACTATAATTCCTCGCATCAGAACTACACATTGTTGTTTATTGGCCGATAAACTAAATTAAATATTTCTTAAATGACACAGGCAAGTATAAATACTGTGGACAATGTTAAAAAAGCAATGGATACGTCATTATGGTAATCAAAAGGCTTACAGATGATTTGGAGTAAATTTGTGAAGACACAAACATTAATGAAACATCATGGAACATGTTTTTTGTGCGTTTCTTTGATTGTTTGTTTGAAACGAATAAGGACTTTGTGTTTTTAATAATTGAAAATGCAATATTTTACGCATGTTCACACCGCTGTTCTTTATTGCTCGCAGTTATTACTATTCCATTTGCAGAAACATGCTAAAAAATCGTATCACCAAGAACTGAACTATGGAAGATATTCAAGTATGTTTTCTTAAAATTTATTTATTCTAATATTGGGTTTTAAATTCATTCTACGAAAAATGTCTTTGAACTCATAATTATTTTCAAAAACACATTCGTACGAAAGGAGGAATGTTAAATACTTCAGATATATTTTCAGGTAGACGCTTTCTTAGATTCCTAGATCTCGGTGACATTCTAAGAAACATTTAGCTCAATTTATATGGTAATTTATTGGCTATTTAAGGTGATCCGGATCACCGAGTGTTTCTAGTGTTTCATGTTGCTACAAGCGTGACATTTGTGCCGTGTAGGATCATATTTTTCCCAAATCATATTTTCCACACGCCTGTGAAGAATAGGATCTCATTTGTCACATTTATAAGCGTGAAGAATGTGATTGGCCAAAAGGGGGATATGCGTACGGATCACATTTTTCACATATTTTATGGTGAAATTATATCGCGAAAATCGATGAAATCATTATTTGGAGCATAATTATACAGTAATCATCACCATCATCATCACCATCATCGTTACCACCACCACCATCATCATCATTATCTTCGTCGTAGTCGTCATCATCATCATCCTCATCATCGTCATTAGAATTATTCTCGTCATGAGAAACTAAGCCCTAGTTAGGAGCTATTAATGTATGCATGCGCCTAATCGTTAGTCAATACGTATTTACGGCCTAATTAGGAGATAGAAATGCATACTCGCGTACATCAATACGAACGTACACCTTTTATTGGGGTATTAACCAATGCACGCATCCGAACGTACATACTAACAAACGTCCTAGTTTGGATTATTAAAACTAAAATAACCATGCACATGTCCGCCCGAACTAGAATATACGTATACACGACGGTAATATAATGACCTTATTAGAACCTCCGCACATGGAACGTACGTTTGGACAGTACAGTAGCGTACCGTATTGTACCGTATCGCTTCGTGTCGTTTCGTATCGTAGTTTTGGATCGTATCGTACCGTATCGTATCGTACCGTACCATATCGTATCTTACCGTATCTGACCGTACCGTACCTTTCCATACCATAACATTACAAACCATACCGTACATGCCATGCCACGCCTTACCATACCAAACCGTACCGTACTTAACCGTCCGGTACCGTGCCGTACCATATCGTACCATACCATGCATATTGCACCGTACCGTAAATCACCCCGTTTTTTTTTCGGGCACGTACAGTGTGAAAAATAGGATTATGATGTAACAAATTCACTTTTTCGGCATTTGGTTACTTTACGCCGCAGCATGTTTACATGCACAATGTTTTAAGCAAGATGGTAATTTTGTGGACTGTTATGGCTTGTCACGTATTTCAAAGGTTTTATGACTGTTTTAGCATGTCAATACAATTGTACAAGTGGACGATCATGTGCATTTTTCATTTGTTATTAAATATTGAAGTAACAATATTTAATATAGTCACTATGCGGAGCATCGAAGAGAGCTGAATTCAGGATTCTTAGATGAATAACTAAAATTAATGTAGAACAAATATAAACTGATTTTTATTTGGCTACACCATGCAAAACCATGATAATTGTTTGAAGACAGGAGTGTTTCGAGTGTTTCATGAAGTAACAGCTGTTACATAACTTCGCTTGGACATTTTATGATTAGTGTATTTAATGAACCGGTAACAGTTGAACATCAACGTAACAAGGTTGTTGTTGTTGTTGTTGTTAATTTGCTCTCTGTTGTTGGTATTCACAAAGCTCCTTATGAAACTTTTAACTTATGTTGTAATTTAGTGACTGATTCATATGTTAATGTAAACTACAATGAGTCGTATTCACAAACGTGTAAATTAAGAAACACCTGTTCGATATTTACTAGATTAGACAACTCAAAGTGAGGAGACCTATTTATGACATGACCAGTGATTTGAGGAATTTCACTGGTTTTTCGTAAGGAGATTTGTGAAAACTGGCATAAGGCCCATATTTATAAACTTCAAAAGCTATTTAATTTTAAGTTGAAAATGAGTCAAAGTTAGAACTAGTTTTTGAAACAAAATGATTTTGGAATATTTGAACGACAGATACTTAATATTATCATATCTAAAATCATACTGCAACTTATGTGTCAAAGACATATGCAATTCTTTGTCAGAAAATCCAAATATAAAATTTTACAATTATTTGGCTTCATTTTCGACTAAGATTATTTTCCATCATGGGCCCAAATGTCGTGTAATCCGCGTGCTTAGCAGTACTGTGCACGAGGATATCGTGAACTTGCGTGTTACAGTCCATGTCCGTAGATTTTGTCCATTTGTACAACAACAACAAAAACAGCAAATATAGTTACCTCACCTACTAATACTTACACCAATACTACTACAATTACTGATTTTATTAGCGTTATTACTTTTATTTATATACTGTTTGCCCGTTGTGTCCGTTTAGAGTGAATATAATTTTACGTTTTCATTTGTGCGGCTGCTGTTGTTTATAACTGACTATTCTAACATTGTCACTGGTGTTTTCTTGTTTAAATTGTTGGGCGCATTGGTTTTCTCTTCAAACTTGCGAATGCGGAAAATAGTCGGGCATCTTCTACTCAATAGCCGTGTTGATAACAAATGATTCCAAGATTACACTTTCTTACAAATGATGACTCAACGTTGGTGAAGTACCCAATATTGCACTTTCAGTGTGTTTCTTTCATGTCTTAATTTTTGTTTTTACGAAATCTTTTATCGGTGAGTATTTTCCCGAATTTTAGTCAAGAATGCATGGTTTTAATTTGTGGTTACGTTTTTTAGGGGGGCGGGTGCGACCCAATAATGAAATAATGCACGTAGTTTTAGATGATAATCGATGTTACAAGTTTCTATAGTACCATGACGCGACTTGAAACATTCTTGAATTGTCTATTGAGTGAAAAGCGTAGGCGTTATGACGTCATGGACTTTCTCGTTATTAGTACTCGAACCAAGAAGTTGCAATTAGTATATGAACTCAGCGCTCGATGCTCTCATATTGACGCTTGGGCAGATCTTTCATTCTCCTATACTGCCTACAACTCTCGAGGTGGATAGGTCGCGAGTTCGAGTCCCGCATTACAGCGACTCTGATGAGTTCAGCTATCATAGACAGGAAACTCTCTGGTACTGAAAATCTCAGCGACCATGTCCCACGTTTTCCCTTACATCGACAATACACGAAATTGATTTATGTCAATGTTTTCCATCCCGGCCTAAAATATACGATTTGACACGTTTCACCGGTCGAGGCTGGAGCCCGTTATAACGACAGAACCGATTACTCTTTCAGTAAAGAACTAGCATGATGCACTTTTTTTCGTAAAATTTCACTTAATGCTTATACAAATGTTCGTTGTCATTAAATGCATGTAGTACCAGTCAGGGTGTGGGCAGCTCGTGGCTTCAATGGCGGTTGATGTGTTCCACTTCTGCAGGTTATATTTCATTGGGAGAATTTTTATAGTTCCTGTCGTGAGCAAGACCAAAATGGCAAGCACGTTAAACAAGAAACAAATTAGAAGCAAAGTAAAATAATATATGATGAATTCGATATTCGACAGAAACGACATCATCAGTCTATGAAGCGTTGGAAAGGCGAAAATGCGGAATTCCGTAAAATATGGCCCTCTCTTATTGGTAATGTTGTATCATAAATAATCTATTAGAATGTTTTATCGTGGGCTTAGTTTATTAATATATACAAAATATGTACGTAGACTATGTTGCACAATCCATTCCTTTAAATGAAGTGTAAGCAATTCTCTTAATTGCAAAGCATGCGTAGGATCATATTTTTACAAATAATATTTTTCACACACCTGTGAAGTATGGGATATTTTTTGTTACATTTTATGTGCGAGGAATGTGCTTGGCCTAAAACGGTGTGTGTGTGAGCACCAGAGAAGAAAACAGATTTTATTGCATATCAAAAACCGGATGCGATCACAAAGTTCACAGAAAATGTGAAGAATACAATTTCGAATAATAAAATCTACGTGTTTACACCCGTAAAGAATGAGATCCTATGTTTCACAGATGTGAACAATCTTGTTTGTGAAAAATATGGTCCTACAGCATGCATATAAATACGAACTCGTTAATAAGTATGAAACTACTGGCGTAAATATGTGGCTCTTTGTTCCTTGTTCAGCCTTGAAGAATTAATTAATCATCTGCTTGTTCATGAACATTCGGATCATCATAATTTGCATTATCAAACAATTAACTTTTGCAAACAGAGCATAGTACACGTAGAAAAACGGCTGTAGATCTATAAACATAAATACTCGTACACGTAATACAAAATGTACAATCATGACTTACAATATTTATGTACTAGTATTTAGGAACTATTCAGTCACTGTCACTTCTAATTTATTTGTTTTTTACTGGTAAGAAAAAAGAACGGAAGTGATAATACGTGTGTTTAAGAATGTCTAACGTCCCACAGGAACGATTCTCATGCGTAACTTAAAGTCTCATACGTATATTGCATGTTTTTGTTGAGTGGATTTGTTTCGTAATTTATTTCGGATTGCAATGTTCCGTTTTAGTGTCACCTGGCTGTTTTCCGTCGCTGTGTTGCTTGGTTGAGTTCCGTCGTTGTGTCGCTTGTTTGAGTTCCTTCGTTGTGTCGCTTTGTTGTGTTCCGTCGTTGTGTCACCTGGTTGGGTTCCGTCGTTGTGTCGCTTGGTTGTATTTCGTAGTTTTGTCACCTGGTTGTGTTACGTCGTTGTGTCGCCTGACAGTGTTACTTTGTTGGGTCGTCTGGTTGTGTTTCGTCGTTGTGACGTTTGGTTGTGTTCCGTCGTTGTGTAGCTTGGTTGAGTTCCGTCGTTGTGTCGTCTGGTTGTGTTACTTCTTTGTGTCACTTGGTTATGTTCCGTCGTTGTGTCTCTTAGTTGTGTTATATTGTGTTGCTTGGTTGAGTTCCGTCTTTGTATCGCTTGGCTGTGTTCCGTCGTTGTGTAGCTTGGCTGTGTTCCGTTTTTGTGTCGCTTGGTTGTGTTCCGTTTTTGTGCCGCTTGGCTGTATTCAGTCGTTGTGTCGCTGGGCTGTGTTCGTCGTTGTGACGCTTGGTTGTGTTCCGTCCTGGTGTTGCTTGGCTGTGTTCCGTCCTTGTATTGCTTAATTGTGCTCCGTCCTTGTGTTTCTTGGTTGTGTTCCGTTGTTGTGTCGCCTATTTGTGTTCCGTTGTTGTGTCGCCTAGTTGTGTTGCTTGGTTGTGTTCCGTCGTTGTTTTGCTTGGCTGTGTTCCGTTGTTGTGTTGTTTGGTTGTGTTCCGTCGTTGTGTTGCTTAATTATGTTACGTCGTTGTGTTGCTTGGCTGTGTTCCGTTGTTGTGTTGCTTGGTTGTGTTCCGTCGTTGTGTTGCTGGGTTGTGTTCCGTCGTTGTGTCGCTTGGTTGTATTCCGTCCTTGTGTCGCTTGGCTGTGTTCCGCCGCTGTGTTACTTTGTTGAGTTTCGTCGTTGTATTACTTGGTTGTGTTCCGTCGTTGTGTCACTGGGCTGTGTTCCGTTGTTGGGTCGCTCGGTTGGTTCCGTTGTTGTGTCGCCTATTTGTGTTTCATTGGTGTGTCGTCTAGTTGTGATCCGTTGTTGTGTGGCTTGGTTGTGTTCCGTTGTTGTGTGGCTTGGTTGTGCTCCGTTGTTGTGTCGCCTAGTTGTGTTTCGTTGTCGTTGCCTAGTTGTATTCCGTGAATGTGTCGCTTGGTTGTGTTCCGTTGTTATGTCGACTAGTTGTGTTCCGTTGTTGTGTCGCCTAGTTGTGTTCCGTTGTTGTGTCGCCTAGTTGTGTTCCGTTGTTGTGTCGCCTAGTTGTGTTCCGTCATTGTGTCACCGGGTTGTGTTCTGTTACGTTGTTATGTCGCCTGGTTGTGTTACGCTGTTGTGTCGCCCGGTTGAGTTACGCTGTTGTGTCGCCCGGTTGTGTTACGCTGTTGTGTCGCCTGGTTTTGTTACGTTGTTGTGTCGCCAGGTTGTGTTCTGTTACGCTGTTGTGTCGCCAGGTTGGGTTACGCTGTTGTGTCGCCCGGTTGTGTTACGCTGTTGCGTAGCCTGGTTGTGTTCTGTTACGCTTTTGTGTCGCCTAGTTGTGTTCTGTTACGCTGTTGTGTCGCCTGGTTGCGTTACGCTGTTGTGTCGCGCGGTTGTGTTACGCTGTTGTGTCGCCTAGTTGTGTAACGCTGTTGTGTCGCCTGGTTGTGTTACGCTGTTGTGTCGCCTGCTTGTGTTACGCTGTTGCGTAGCCTAGATGTGTTCCGTTACGCTGTTGTTTCGCCTGGTTGTGTTCTGTTACGCTGTTGTGTCTTCTGGTTGTGTTACGTTGTTGTGTCGCCCGGTTGTGTTACGCAGTTGTGTCGCCCGGTTGTGTTAAGCTGTTGTGTCGCCTAGTTGTATTACGCTGTTGTGTCGCTTAATTGTGTTACGCTGTTGTTTCGCCTGGTTGTGTTACGTTGTTGTGTCGCCCGGTTGTGTTACGCAGTTGTGTCGCCCGGTTGTGTTAAGCTGTTGTGTCGCCTAGTTGTGTTACGCTGTTGTGTCGCTTAATTGTGTTACGCTGTTGTTTCGCCTGGTTGTGTTACGATGTTGTGTCGCCTGGTTGTGTAACGCTGTTGTGTCGCCTGGTTGTGTTACGTTACGCTGTTGTGTCGCCTAGTTGTGTTCCGTTACGCTGTTGTGTCGCCTAGTTGTGTTCGGTTACGCTGTTGTGTCGCCTAGTTGTGTTACGCTGTTGTGTCGCATGGTTGTGTTACGCTGTTGTGTCGCCTGTTTGTGTTACGCTGTTGTGTCGCCTGGTTGTGTTACACTGTTGTTTCGCCTGGTTGTGTTACGCTGTTGTGTCGCCTCTTTGTGTTACGCTGTTGTGTCGCCTGGTTGTGTTACGCTGTTGTGTCGCCTCTTTGTGTTACGCTGTTGTGTCGCCTCTTTGTGTTACGCTGTTGTGTCGACTGGTTGTGTTACGCTGTTGTGTCGCTTCTTTGTGTTCTGTTATGCTGTTGTGTCGCCTGGTTGTGTTACGCTGTTGTGTCGCCTGGTTGTGTTCTGTTACGCTGTTGTTTCGCCTGGTTGTGGTATACTGTTGTGTCGCCTGGTTGTGTTACGCTGTTGTTTCGCCTGGTTGTGTTACGCTGTTTTGTCGCCTGGTTGTGTTCCGTTACGCTGTTGTGTCACCTAGTTGGATAAACTGTCACGATGAGCATGTTTGCTGTTATTGGACGTTGATGTTGTTTTGACGTGTATATTAACGCGACTAGTCTCGCTGCTATTTTATCATGTACGCTTGTTAATACGACAGAGTTATTTATTGTTGTTAAAATGCAACGATTTTTCGTGTATTTGTGTTATTTAAGAAATAATTTTCGATTTATCGTTGTTTATCGGCCAATAAACAACGAGTTGGAGTTCTGATGCATATGAATTAAACCACGAGGACGTTAGCCCGAGTGGTTTAATTACCACGCATCAGAACGACAAAGAGTGGTTTATTGGCCGAAAAACAACGACAATGCGAAAATGATTTTGATTCTAACATAATTTGACAAATATGTTTGCAATTGTAATGAAACTATATTTTACTAAGCTCCGCTCAGAATCGGGACTACTTGTTGCCTCGTTTATTGGGTGGTTGAACAACGATATATTTTTTCTTTGTGTACAGAAAAATTAGCGAGTAACATGTTAGAATTAGATTTAACAGTGTATCGCCGCAATTTAATGACAAGATTAAAGATTTATTAAACAGTTTAATGAATACTGGTTGAATGTTTTATTGTAATTGTGTTTACTATTTCGTGTGCTTTGCAGTTATATGTCTATATGTAGCTTCGTTAACCTTTAGGAAGAGTTGTAACTAGATTTGTGCACTCATTTTTACGTTGGAAAAAGATTGTGTGCCGAATGGTAATGTCAACAGTTTATGGTGAAGAAAATGTTTTTGTACGAGTACTACTACAACACGCGTACATTTTACGATCAGGTGCTGTTGTCTAACACTGTCCATATAGGCAATAACGACCGACTAAGCGTAGGGAATTACAGGTTTTACATTTTTTTCGGGGGTTTGATTTGCTGGAGCTTTTAATCAGTCAGATTTCGCAAACAAGAGCCATGAATACACATTCGGCAAATGTATGTCAAATCATAGTTTGAAATGTTGTTATGCCGTTTATTTTATTAATTAATTCGTATACATGTATATCGATTTAATTGTCACCATGTGAGACACGTTTCTTTTCTGAATCAAAACCGTTTAAACCAAAGTAATACCTGCTTCTAACTAACTCGTAATTGAGCAGTTAAACAGTTAAAGTTATATTTCCCTTTAAGGACATATAATAAAAATAAAAACAATTCATATATGATTATACGGGTCTTCAATTATTGTGTTAGCAATGGAGACAACTCGATGTTACTTCTTGGCGACTTCCTAGCAGCAGTTGCTTCCCTTATGTTGACTCGGCCTGATTATTCGCATGATCTAACGAATTGAAGTTAATTCAAGTGTTGTTTTACATTTTAGCTCATCTGGTATATAGACAAGACAAGACAAGACAAATATTTATTAAGACTTGTACAGTGTACATCGTCTAAACACTAAAATGTTTTACATACATACATTTGGTCACGTTATAATGAATACAATAATAACAAATACAATCAAATTAACAGTCATGTACATATATATTTGTTGGTAAAAGCTTAATATAAATAAGTATAATGTACATTCGTAATTTCTATGGAGGATAACTACTTATAGTTATGTCACAACATTAAGACAATTATTTCTTATAATTAGTGCTTCTTTTACAAATTTTGCTAACTTAATAAGTTCGAATGTATTAGTTGTATTTAACAATTGGTGGAATTTGTAAACAGAAGGTCTATTGTAATAACATTGCTTTAAATAGTTTCGCCTAAGAACAGAGTATGAAGAACATTTACAGACAAAGTGAAACTCATCTTCCACATCTAATTCATTGCAACAAAGGCAGTAGCGTTCGTTTCTTGGGATATTCTGACCAGCATATCTTCCAGTTTGAATTCTCAGTGGCAGAGCCGAAGTTCTAAGCTTTGTGACATAATGTCTTAGTTTTTTAGGTAGCAAATCTAAATAGTATTCATAATTGAAAATAGGCTTAAACACACGATACATATCTAAAACAAAACTATTAACAACAGATCTAAACCACTCTTGTTTATATGTATCAATTACAACATTTTTAAAGTGCGTTATAAATGTATTAACATCAACAGAGCTTGGATTATTAAACACGTAAGAAAAACCGTAATTGTCTAACAGCTTTTTAAGATTTAAAACCCAGTTTGAACGTCCGTTGTGGCAATCGTGTAAAGCTTGAAAATATATGGATTTTGTAATAATATTTTCAGTTTGGGTAATTTTAAACCAGTATTTAACAATCCTTACGTATCGATGAACAAAAAGTGGGTATCTACCTAATTCGCCATAGACTGTAGCATTACAAACATTTTGTTTAACCTGTAATAGTCGTTTACAGAACTTTAAGTGCACCCTTTCCAATTATTGTGACTTTGTATTACCCCATACCTCACATGCGTAATTCAGAATAGACCCAACAAAAGCATCGAACAGTTGGCACTGTGTTTTGGGCTTAAGGTCAAACTCTTTACATTTGTTAAATAGAATATTCATTGCTTTTAGTGCTTTACCACATAAATGTTCTTGGTTCAAATTAAAATTTCCAGTATAATTAAAAACAGTTCCCAAATAGTTAAAATCGTTTACTACTTCAATTTGCTGACCGTCATATGTCCATTTTTCAGATGGCAATAGTCTTCCTCGTTTGCGGAACTCCATTATTTTAGTTTTATTAATATTTACCTTTAATCTTCAACAATTACAATAATTAGATAAAAGATTTAAATGATTTTGCACTTCTTCTGGAGATTTACCTATGATTGCCATATCGTCGGCAAATAGTAACAATATCAGTACAATATCATCAATACTTAAACCGGAAGTAGCTTCATTCTGCAAAAATAGTTCTAAATCCTCTATAAATAAAGAAAATAACAATGGGGACATAACTTCGCCTTGGCGTAGACCTACAGCATAATTAAAATATTCTGAATATGATGAACAATGCTTAACACATGACTTAACATTTTGGTACATATTTTTTATTATTCTTAATAATTTACCTTCAATGCCACATTTGAACATTTTTAGCCACAATGAATTTCTATACACAGTATCAAAACATTTCATCATATCAACGTAAATGACATATAATCTTTTATTTTCGTTAACATATTTTTGAACTAAGGACATAAGAATGTATATTGCGTCAATTGTTGAGCGCCCTTTTCTACATCCGAATTGGGCATCCGAAATGATGTTAAAATTATTACAAAACGTTTCTAATCTACTATTAATAACTGAAGTAAATAGCTTAGATAAACAACTAAGTAGGGTAGTTCCTCTATAATTATTAATATTTGTAGTATCGCCTTTCTTATGTAATGGAATTATAATACCTTCCGTCCATTTCTCAGGATAATGACCAGAGTTCAATACCGCATTAAACAAGTCGCATATATGCAAAGCTAAAATATCAATACATTCAATTAAATATTCGTTCAAAATACAATCACTTCCATGGGCTTTATTACGCTTTAACAGTTTAGCTGAAGCTTTTATCTCGTCAACGGTAAAAGGCTGATCTAATTCAGGGAAACGTGAATTTGGTAACTCAAAATTATGTGTTGAACAAAAAGTTTCGGCATCATCGTTTACACAATCAAACAAACCACTACTTATATTAAAGAAAAAATTGCTAAAGTCTTCTAATGAAATATTATCAATTTTTGTTTTAGTATTTGATTTAAAATATTTCCAAAAATCTCTGGGTCTATGATTTTTTAATCCTTCGATTTCATTAACCTTAATTCTCAAATATGTCTTTTTCTTCGTATTTATTAATTTTTTATACTCTTTTTTTATAATGCAGTAATTGAATTCTATTATTGTCCGACTTATCACAATTAAAAATATTCAACAGAGATCCATAATGAGCATGTGCCATTTTACATTCAACATCAAACCAATCTGCATGCTTATCAGCGTTACATTCATCAAATTTCGGTTTGTTAGAAATAAAGTATTCCTTTGAAAATAAAGGATCCGCAACATCGCGAATAACATCAGTGAATTTATTTAATGCAATATTCAGAGAATCACTGCCTGTACAATCAATATCTTCAATAATTCTGTTAAATAAAGGTAGACTACAAATAATGCCTGATCTAAACTGGTTACGCAATGATTCGTCCCATTTAAACTTAGTCTCTGTAAACGATAAATGATCAACAATTTTATTGTTACAATATACAGAAAATGATAAAGGTGCGTGGTCACTGAACTCGTTAAAATCATGTATAATAAAATCTTTAATAAGTGTGAAATTTCGTTCGAGACAAAGCAAATAATCTATTGTTGATAAACCGTTATGAGAAAAGTATGTAAATTTACTCATATCACCTACTCGACCATTCACAACACGATAATTTGAGGACTTACACAGATCAAGCAGTTTGATTCCGTGGTTATTGTGAGATCTATCGACTGAGGCCCTAACAAAGTATATATCTGGGTCATAGTTAATATCATCGGTAAATCTATTTACAATGTCATGAGTTACAAAATCAGATTTACTGCCAATTCTACTATTAAAATCACCACAGAGTAAGACCTGACCTTGGTTATCATAAATGGAAATGTCATTTTCAAGCAAATCAAAAAAATCAACACTAATAATATTGTATGCAGGTGAATCTTCGCACCAAACATAACAACCACAAAGATAAATATCTTCATTTACACCAAAAAAAGTTCGATCTAGTTTCAACCAAATAATTGAATCATGACAATTTTTTAAAATTTCAATTCCATCTTTTAAATTTTCTTTGTAATACAAAACTACGCCGCCGCTACATCTACGCGCATTTCTGTTCTGAAATTTCCTATAAAAATTATGAGAAATATATCCATTTAAAGAAATGTTACTTGAAGAATTTGTCCAGGATTCAAATAAAAAACAAATATCATATTTTGACAAAATATTTACAAATAAAGGGTCATCATTCTTACATTTAGTAAGTCCGTTCACGTTCCACGATAAGATCGAGAGTTCTCCCCCATCGTGCCCCTATTCCTTGACTGGACGGCCGTCTATATAGAGGGTGTCGTAGGCTATCCATGCTTTCTTGCCTTGCCCCTTCGCCTCTTTCATCTTCGGAACCAGCTTTCTACGCCTAGCGACCACTTCCGGCGGAAACTGTTCGAAAACGTTAAAGTTGGTACCATTCAGGTGTTTCCACTGTCGCCGTACACTCTCGCGGTCCTTGAAGAAGGCGAACTTCGCCACGATAGATCGGGTTTTGCCATGGGTAGATTGACTTGGAGAACGGTGCACCCTTTCAAACTGCATGCTATCAGCAGCGTCCTTGGCGATCCTCAGAGCCTCATGAAGATGCGTCCGTAGCTTCCTTTCCGTGACTTCCGGTGTCTCTCCGGAAACTTCCGGCACGCCAGTAAAAATGAGGTTGTTTCTCATCGATTGAGATTTGAGGTACGACAGGTCGTCCCGGAAGTTGTCGCGCTCCTTCTCCAGGTGCTCCACCCGACTCGTCACCTGAGCGACAGCTATATCCGACCCCTCTGTAGCGTGCTGGAGCCGATCGACTTGCTCTTCAACGCGCTTAATACGCGTGTCAAGAGCTAAACACATGCATTTAATGTCTTTCTCAAAACTAGCTAATCTCTCCTCAAGTTTATCAATGAAAGAAAGCTTTTTTTCGACATTGTCTAACCTACATTTGATAGCATTTAAACAGTTCATAATATCTCTAGGTGTAGGCTCACCTCCAGACTCCGCCATATCCAAATGTTTCGCAGAATCATCCACAAATACACTAGTATTATTGTCATCAACACCATAGAGCACAGCACTGGCTTTGTTTAGCACATCACTGAGTGAAACGTCATTGTCCGCTGACGGGCCTCTTTGCTTCGTTTGTTTACTATTATGACTGTTTATGTCACTACCACTACTACTTCGATATTTTCATTTACTTTTTACAGAAACGTTTAGTAGCTTTATTGCACAAAAAATAATTCCAAATTGTGCAGTATTAATTCAAAATTATTAATTTTCACCTCCGTTGAAGAAACACGACCGTTTCGCGCCTTGTTAGATATGTGAATCTTAACTAGCTGCAGCCAATTGTATAAACATTTTTTACCGCGGTAAACAATGATACCGAGGTAACCTGATCCGTACCATGGGTTAAACGGTTTGCATAAACAATTTCCGAAAATTTAACCACGCACCTACCGCGGTATATTTTTACCCACCTAGCTTACCTTGGTAATAGTATTTTAACCACAACAAACATGGCGGACATTCATCTGGTCAGACATCGTAGACCTCGACATTTCCGACGAACAAACAGACAGGAAAATGAATTAATGGACGACGAAGTGCGCCGGAGGTATCGGTTTTCGACGGACAACATTGACAGACTTGTTCGACTATTAGAACCAACGTTACGACGACCGACACGACGAAACCAAGCACTTACTGTACGACAACAGATTTTAATGACATTACGGTTTCTTGCGTCCGGGGCTTTTCTACAGATCATCGGTGATACCTTCGGCGTGGACATTGCTACTGTGTCCCGAGTAGTGACCGACGTGACCGACTGCTTATTTGCACTGAAGGACAAGGTTATCAGGTTTCCCGTGACTGACGCTGACCGACGACGTGTAATGACGAGTTTCTTTGGCTTTAGGGGGTTTCCGGGTGTCATCGGCTGCGTAGACGGCACGCACGTTCGGATTATATCTCCCGGTGGCGCCGATGAGCCATCCTATGTTAACCGGAAGGGCTATCACTCGCTAAATGTCCAGGCCACCTGTGACCATAAAGGTAATTCATCTCCCTGCATTTTGATATACACTTTTCAATCCACAAATCATCCAACATTTAAAGTAATCCTTTAGTAAATCCTTCAAGAACCTTACACAACCGTGTTACTGCCCAAACAGTTTAACTCATTAATAACAATACAAATACACAGTGCTGATTTAAATACAGCAATATACATGCATTAAGCGTTCTAAGAATATAGAGTAACGCAATATATATATCGCCATACTTTCAACGCTAATTCAAGTATATAATTATAATCTTCACTTCTCTTATCTATGCACTCCACGATTTCCACACGTCTACTGACCCAGAATAGATTTGATGACATCATACATTTTTGGAAAATCGTATATGTGAAGGGTTGATGATAATCAGAATCATAGTTGAGGCACCAAACGGGGTACTTTAATAATAATGCCACTCTTTGAAATGTTGGTATATCTAGTAAACAGTGCTGAACAGATTAATTATAATGTTTGAAATGCATGCATATTTTTTAGTGTGAATACTTGCATATTTTCAGCTGTTGGTTTTTTGTACTCTGTTTATGTTTTTAATCTGAAATGCAAGTGAGTCTTTATTTTGCTTTTGACATTCTGAAAACAGGACACACATTTAACAAGCAATGTTTCTTTTTAACAATAATCTGCATGGGTCTAACTTCAAATAATGGTTCAAAGTATTGAAGGATTATTCATGTAAAATGCTAGATACATATTGAAGGAGATATACACAATTAATTTCAAGATTTACATTGTATTTATCTCCAAATAGCTTAAGATGCATCTACAAAATCTGTAACTAATAAGTTTAAATGTTTTGGGTATCCTCATTTCAGTATAACGCATGTGTGTTTTTCCACAATGTACATTTTATTTAACTTATGACTGTTTGAAGGCTTTTAATCATATACCGTGACTAGTATTTCAATTATTTAATCAAATTGCACAATGCTGATTAATGCCAATTGTACAATTTCTTTTATTTTATTCCATAGGGATGTTTACTAGCATAAATGCATGTTGGCCTGGATGTTGTCATGGCTCTCACATTCTGCGTATGGCCAGCATTGGCCAACACTTAGCCAATCACCATCAAGGTATTACCTTTTGTAAATAATATTTAAGAATGTTGATTACAAATAGAAGTTTACTCCATTTTGACCATATTGTAAGCAGAATAGATTTTTGAAACATACATGATTTGTAATCTGTACATTTTTATTCCCACTAGATCCTGAACATAGATATTTATTAGGCGACAGTGGATATCCTTGCCGTCCTTTCTTGCCGACACCTTTTCTGCAGCCAGGTAAAACAGCAACTGTTTGTGCTTGGGAGGGGTATTGAAGACATAACTCAACATTTCAATTTAAACCTTCATCTGTGTATTTATGATAAAACTAATAAGTTGTTATCATGTACCGTAACAACGCAAATCATTAACAAAGCATTGATAAATACACTATATATATATTTTCTCTAATACAGTTAACAATTCATTGCAAATGATATAAATGAAAATTTAAAGTTGATAAAAATGTTAAAATGTGTAAACATCTGATAAATGCAGAGTTTCTTCCAATAAATATTTATCTGCAATGAAACAAAACAATAACTTTATAATTTAGCATATTATAATTAATGTAATACTCTAACATGATACTTGTTATTTTGTTATGTAGACAAATATCAAAAGTTTAGTTGTTAAACTACCTAATAAACAGCACAAAAAAGAATTCTCAATTCTAAGTGGAGCATAGAAAAATAAAGTTCTCATTACAATTTCAAAATATGTCTAACGCCCTCGTGATTTAATTATTACGCATCATAACTCCAAGCCGTTGTATATTGTCCGACAAACAACGATAAATCTAAAAGTATTCATTATTTATAATTCAGTTGCTCTTATCAAGTATAATATGGTTGAAAACTGTAAACTAATGGTTGAAAACTGTAAACTAATGGTTGAAAACTGTAATCTAATGGTTGAAAACTGTAAACTAATAGATCATATTTCGTTTTAACAATCATTTTATATATCACATTGTCTTTATATATCACAGTTTCCGAGTCCCAGGAAAGATATAACACTGCGCATATTGGTACTAGAAATTGTATAGAGAGGGCCTTTGGGGTATGGAAAAGGACCTTCCATGTACTCCATGGTGAGGTATGTATTAAAATTAAGTATATATGTATTGTTCGATTATAAATGGATCTTATTTATTTGTAAACTGCAAATATCTTAAATAAAAAATAACATTAACTTGTGTACTTTTTAAACTATAATTTCAAAACATAACAGATCAGAATGAAACCACAAAAGGTCACACGGATTGTGGTATCCTGTGCTGTACTGCACAATCTGCGGTTGATGTGGGGGGAGCCAGCAGTGGAGCCAGAGCCTCTCGATGAAGTACCTCAGGGTGAAATGTTCCAGGCTGCAAACGATGGAAGAAGAGTCAGAGATGCCATTGTTGCAAATTATTTTTCCTAGATATAATGCACAAATATACCCAGTTCAAGTTTTCACTTACTCATTATTGGGGCTTTTGAATTAGGATGTCTGCTAATACATTGGCCTTTTCAACAAGTACCGTGATCTTTTTGTAATACTTTTGTTGTGCCTCTGCCAGTTTAATCTGTTTTTCATAATAAGTCAGCTGCATTTCTTTCAGAGATCTGTTAATGTTCAAATGTGTTTGTGTTCATTTTTAAATCTGTTTATACATCTATATATATGATGTTGAGCATCATTAATTGTTTATCATTTCATACAATATTTATTATGACTGATCATTATTTTAAATGTGTCATCTTATTGACAAAACGGTTATCTTTTTTTTTCATATTGCTTAACAAAACAATACTTCAGAAAATGACCCGTTGATTTGTCAGACTTTGTATGTTTGTCAAAATAATTACCAAAATATCAAAGAAGCAGAATGTTTTGGTGCACATTTATTAATGATAAGTTCTAAGAATTGTATTATCTTTTGATATAAATGCATTTTTTTCATGTTTGAACATTTATAATTCAGAACATACTTAGGTTTAGGCAAGATATTGTCTTTTGTCGTTGCAGATTTCTTTGGTAGCTCTAAAATAAAAACATATACATCTCTTTCAAATAAGGTGCAGACCATTTATTTAAACATTGGTTGACAATACTGTTAAAGAAACTGTTTTTTGGGTAGCTCGTTTTTCTCTATATTTTACAGCACTGTAAAAATCATTTGAACAATCCTAATAAACAACAGACTTATTATCTTTCTCATGCATTTTGTATAATATAATGCAATTATAGCACTTTAGTAAAAGTAGAGTTGAACCTTTGTTGATCAGTCACGCTTTGCTGTCTCGCCTGTCCGTTGACCTTTACTCACACCAGCTAGCATAGCTGAAAAAGATATAAATTACCCCATTAAGACCCTCATTGGGTAGTGCACTCGGTGCAGACAGGCGATTCCATCTGCAAAGATGACATGGGACCCAGCTTGTTGTGTTAACAAAATTTGAAATAGTTTTTAATCACATGTTATTCTTCAAAGTAATACATATTTTAGAAATACATATATATAATTAATTATGTTAAAACAAATGTATCTAACTGCTTTTTTTCTACCATAATAGTTTGCAACTCGTAGTGCATCGCAAATATTTACATAAAATGGCTTTCTTGGACAATTTACCCCCTACTGATTAAATGAAAGCGTCCATGACTGACGTAGCTGACAGTACTGAATAATTTTAACATTTGAAGATTTGAAAGTCGGATGTAACGGTTAGGTATAGTGTTGTACCTAAATGGAATTAAAATAATGAAGCTTACGGCTAAAGTGATAATATTATGTCACAAACATTATTATGGATTAATTCATGTGACTGCCGTTGTGTATTTTAAGACCATATAAGAAGTAATTATATATATATAATATAGTTCATTTTTGAAACAGCGTGCCTGGATGTATTATAGGATTAGGAATGCATGTGTAAATCGATTTAAAAAAAAACGGATTTAAATTCTAACCAGCAACGGAGATGAGCGCTGTTGTGGCTGTTCTATCAGTACTACTCATCGGTGCTGTCTCCGTCGCATGGCCAACGAAACTCTCTTGCGAACCCAGGCTGGCACTCTCGATATAGGTGTGTGAAAATAGTGGGCTGGGAATCTCGGCCAAAACATCATAAGGGACCTGTGACAGTGGACCTGCATAGAAACGAAACTTGTGTTGCTTTGAAATCTGCCGTGGACGGATATAACTGGTGAAAAGTTAGTAGTTTTACTTATTTCAATACTGGCAAATTTCCATTATCATGAGAAATAAATACCTTGACATATTATAGTTTCCGCATCGTCCGTCACACCATGAAAGCTGGATGAGGCGGCAAAGAGCTCCGACACGGCAGCCGACGTCTTCGACATCTCTGGGAGTTTCTTTCCACCCCCAGTCCCAGAAAACCCTATCTTTCTTTCGGCCACATCCTTCTTGGCTTTCTTCTTCTGCGCGACATATAAAGTAAGGGTTCTACATTATGATTCAATGTGATATTAAGGCCTATTATAATGTACACTTGTGTGGATATTTTTGCGATAATATCGAAAATTGAAATTCTCAAGTACTCCCGAGTTATTATCTACTCTACGATACTCTTAACATAATGTGGTGAAATAATACGAATACTCGTGACAAAAAAAACGATTCGATCTGTACACTAGCAACATACCATGTTTCGCCACTTCTCTTTAATTTGGTGTGTTGTCCGCGGGCCATTGCCTAGAGCATTCACTTTTTCCGTCAACTGTTCCCACAGTTGACGTACTTTCCTTGCTGCCCCAGGCCCTCCTTTACTATGTGATTCATTCAGATCATTTAAATGTTCAAACATAAACTCTCTTATTAAATCTATCTCCATTTTCATCATACTCATCATTTTCGACTTCTTTCCTTCAATTTCATTCGTTTCGGACATTTTGATTTCTAACTCCGATATCGTCAGGAAATTTCCGCGTAAACAAATGTTAGGAATTCTGGGTAAAACAACCCAGGTAAAAATCGCACATTTAACGTGGTTAAGAAACCGCGCGGTAAAAAGCATTATACAAGTGAAAATCTACCGCGGTATCTTAACCAAGATTTTGACCGAGGTACGTGATTTACCTAGGTATATTATAACCAGTGTTTATACAATTGGCTGCTGGTGTTGATTTTGGTCGGTATACATTCTGCATGTATTTTTTTTTAATGTTTAAATAACCTATGAAATAAAACACATTAAAGTTTATTAAATATATTTTAACTAATATTCATTATTATTTAATTTGCCGCTCAGGAGTACACAATACTTAAATTTTCAAAAAATGCGATACAACGAAAAATGCAATACTACGAACAATTCCATATCTCCCTTGACTATTTGTAGTATCCTGTTTCGACTGTACATATAATGGGAAAAAGGTTTCCGCAATCTGAGATAAAAATCCATTGACAATATAGATCGTGTTTTTTGGCCCTTTTCATATTTACATTTTGATATCAGAATATCTTAAAAGCAGAACAGTGCAGCTGGCTAAATGTTGTCATTTCTTCAAACATTGTTGCTGATCAGTTTTATCAAATATCTCATTATGTACTATATATTTTTATTCATTACTTAATGTATATATTTTAGATTAGGGTGTTTCTATCATCTAATATCATTTATAGTACAATAAGAAACCAATATTTCCTTGACATAATCCGTTTAAAGTTCAGTTCTATTAAAAAGCAATCTGAATGCATGTAGCAGCTTTTTGTACACATTCTTGTCAAAAGATGATACTGTATAGCGCAATATTTCTGCGGTGCCAAATTTTGGCGTTTTCAGAAGTGTTTTGAATTGGCCGTGTCATAAATTGGTGCAATTGGCAATAGCAGCCAAAATAAAAACCATTACCAGTCAATGTTTACCTTACTTTTGTTATGATAATAATGCAGAGAACAGGTGTGATACTTGTGTAGCAGTTTCACACGTCCTTAAAGTCGGTATACACATATGTGTAATACACTTTAGAAGTAGAAGTATTTTATCTTTCATTGTAGTTTGCCACAGTTCAAACAAAATGTTATTCATAAACGACAGTTCTTAAATACATGTTGCTATGTATTTTTTCTCATACATCTTGTAATTGTGTTGTTGTTTTTTTGTTTTGTTTTTTAAATGTCCACCAATTCTAATATGTTCAATGGAAACATATGGGGCCTGTATTTGATTACTCTTACTTTGACCGTAATAAAGTTTTATTATAGGCAGGTTTTGTATTGGCGGTGTTTATAATTGGCGCTATCGTGGTTGACCGCCATATAGCCAAAATTAAACCCCAGCCAAAATTAGTACTTATAAGAGTACATTTTTGTATTGAATTGTATTGTCAAGAAATTATAGTGTAATTCTCAGAATCAGGTTTATAACAGGTTTGCTATTCAGATCACTTGCAACAGCAATTCTTGATGAAGCTGCCAAACATGTGAGGCAGTTCGACATTGTAAAACATGAAAGCACTTCTATCTGCTTTATTGGCTTCAACAAGAAATAATTATTAGCACAGCCCCATGATTATTTAGAAATACAGACAGCAGTCTTGTGCAAAAAGATTTTCTTAAGTTTTTTTCAACTTGGTAGCCATGGTAACCAGAGAAATGCATCAACTAAATTTGAAAACATCTAACTGCATGCCAATTTAAAAAACTTCCACCTAGCTGTTTTTGATATGTTTTAAATAATAATTATGAAGATGGCAACCAACCAGCAAAGGAATGATCACAACATCACCTCTTTTAAATCTTTTTAGCATCTGGTTGTTGATTAAAATGACAAAATCATACTCTTTATAACAGCCCCAAACATTGTAGTGCTAGCCACAACAAACAGAGTTTCATTATGTACCCTGTAAATCATTTTCTGTTCTCCATTGTATTTTGATTTGAATTATACTTTCACTAGTCATAAAGCTATACTGAAGACACAGGAAGTGGGTCAAACTGACAGACACACAGACACACAGACGGACAATGCAATCACTGTACATACCCAACGTACCTTTAGGGACACAAATCAATCATGGCAGGCTGAAAACTAATGGGGGCTCTATACGCTTTCGTGGCTTTGGCCTCAGCCTGGTGGGTTCTGGGTTTGAGATGTCTCGCACACATTTAAAACAACACCTGCAAACAAACCATACATAATTTCACTATTGTTGTGGCTTCACAAAAATATTGGAAAATAAACACAGTTTCATTATAATTTTAACATGAATGATCAACCCATTTTAAGGTTCATATTTCACCAGTTTTCGAGACCATTTCAGTAATTTTCAACATTAATTTACAACTTTCCTGCGAATATAAGCACCTCATACACACATGCCGTACTGCCTAACTTACCAAATACTTGCTTGCAACTGAAAAAACTTGGCGTCAATTATTTAGATTTTCCAACAAATTCCAATTTTTGTACGCCCTTTTAAATATCCTGCCAAATTGTCGTTCAGTACAAAGAACCCTCATGTATGAATTTTATGTTCAAGGTGGCTCAACACATACACTGGCTTTACATGATAGGGTACATTTTCAAACTCACTAAGCATGCAATTAAAAGCTCCAGCCCTGATACTAAAAACAGCCATAATGCTGCTCAGTTTCAATGTATCCCTATTTATTAGAAGTTTCTCCCTTGCCAACTCCAATTTTTGGGTAAAACTGTAAAGTGCCACCTATCTTACCTTAATATTCAGCAGCCAACAACCAGCATGGTGGGCACATAACACTCGACACATTGCTGGTGGATATGTCGGTCAGGTTCTCAAATCCAAGCAGGAATGTACCTGAAGGCTGCAATGAAGCTACATGAGATGATGATATCTTACAGATCAAAGGATTGCACAATAAATGGGCAGTTTGTTGTTAGTTTGACAATAAGCCTCCCATAGGGTCTGTGCTATAAACCTGTAATAAAAAACAGGACAATATTGTGTTAAAATTAAGTACTTCAATAACTTACATTCAATATTCAACAACAATATTCAGTTATAAATATTCAATAACAATAACTGACAAATCAACAACATTTCTTTTTCATCGAATCGCAATCTTTTTCTAAAACTGTTAAGCTTATGAGAAAGGACTCTTGAATAACTATGAAGTCATTTTTCAAAACTACCATATCATCTTTTAATTGAAGCAATTTTCAACGCAGATGATTGAAATGTAAAAGACGCACATTAATCATCATCATCACTATCATCATCATCATCTTTAAATGTCTTGTCTTTGTATTGTTAATCACTGTATTTGTGTGTAATGAAAAAAAAATGTTACACGTTTACATCATTCTGGGTGCCAGCATCTGGTCCAGTTATCACATCCTGAAATACCAGACCACTGCGTAGGCTAACCGAATGGTCGCTGGCCTGTGGTCACTCCGCAGGTACTGGTTGTGTTCCTCCAGATGGCCTGACCAGCACAGTATCCAGGGATGGCATGGCGTCGGAGTAGCAGGTGAGCGCCGGAAACAGGCTGGACATTTCATCACGATGATAACTGAAGATAAGACATCATTGAACAAAAAGTATGTACAGTCGACACCTTACCTCGAAGTTGATCCAGAAACTGTTTTCATAATCATCTGTTGCTTCCAATCCTTCAGACTAAAGAGTATTTAAACATGCAGACCATTTTGGGCGACTTAGTGAAGACTAGTTTTGCTCATTTAAAGTTTTTCTTTGCAAAAATTATGGAAGTGTACATAACAAAAATACTATGTATATGATCAACATTATAACTTTGCTTTTGACTAGAACTGCTTACAGTATTTCTTCCAGTCTAATCTGCAATGATGTTTTTCCACGCCCCTTGTGCTTATTAGAAATGGTAGATTCAGGCAATTATTTTCAGAGAGTTTTGAAGCCAAATTTCCTTCGTTCTCCACTAGCCAGGTCATATTATCAATTAGCAGCTTGACGCGACTTCGCTCAAAACATACAATTTAAGAAAGGAACAAGACTTGTCACAGGATGCCCCCAAAGCATATGTATGCCAGAGGAAGAAAACAATGCAAAAATGATGCTTCCTACAAAAAGAGTTATGGTCCTTGCTCTATGCACTTCCTCTAAACATCCTCTATCATTATATGAAGTTTCATTTGAATCCCTTCAAAACTAATGGAATAATGCTCCAAACAAGAAAATAAAACAAGAAGGCCAAGATGGCCCTAGGTCGCTCACCTGCGTGTAAAGCATCATAATGGCTTGTAACAAAAAGATTAAGATTTCAATATAGCCATATAAGGAAAACTGTCCCGCCCCCCCGGCTGCCATTATTTTTAACAAATCAAATAATTTCCAGGAATTGTGTAGACGTTCACCCGAAGAACATGTATGTGAAATTATTTTGAAATTTAGCCAGTGGTTTCAGACAATATTCTTTAAAGTTTTCAGTTTAGTGGTTTCAGACAGGATGATATTTTAAGTTTTCCAGCTTTTAAGCTTTTGTTTGCCATGACGGACGCCGGACACAGACTGACCACAATAGCTCAACCTTGAGCACTTGGCGCTCAGGTGAGCCAGAAAAGGTCAATAACTCTGTAAATCTTGAAGAAATGTCCTCTTCACATAAAGGAATAAAACAAATGGCAATAACTGCGTAATTATTCAAGAAAGAGTTGTGGTCCATTTGCTCTGCATTTCCTCTCATTGTCGTATTTCATTATCTGCAGTTTCATTTGACTCTCTTTATTACACATGGAGATATGCTCCACACAAGAAAATTATACAACGGGCATTAACTCTGTAAATACTGAAGAACGACCAGGTCAGACACCTAGAGCCATCAGAAAATTCGAAACTTGTAAATTTGAGCCAAACAAAAGAAATGTATATGAATATATATTGCAAAACAATTGGTATTTAAAACAAAATTTGAGACAACAAGAATTTGCAAAAAAGCAAGTTTCCACTAATACGGATTTGACTGAAATCACTGTAATTAGCAAATGCGGTTATGTTTCTATGCTATAGTCTCATTATAGTTAATCAGGGGTTTACTTAAGCGAACGCCTGTTCGCCTATGCCGGGTTAAAATCGCAGCAGGAAAATGATTTTTTTTAAAGGAGATAGCCCGCCGGGCAAGTCAATTATTGTAGTGACAGCTTTCGGATATTTTCCCTTTGCGATTATTTATTTTCTTTAAGTTAATATTGATGTCTAACAGCTATAGCTATATGTAAAACCGGTCTTTTATTGGTCGCTTCCATTGTATCAACCAATCAAACCGCTGAAGACAGGTTCGGTTCGACAGTTTCTCCAATATGGCGGACGATAAGAAAGTAAATAGTTCAATTAGCAAAATCTATCAAATAAACAGACATCAGACAAAGAAAAAAAAACAGAAAAAAAAGATAAATAATCACGTAAACAAACTTTCCAGACCTCATGGATTAATGAATTTGTGAAAAACAATTTGAATGACATATAGAATATGAAGATTGTTAGAATCTTGCAAAGCAGGCCTATGAAGAGTTTGTCACTATCTTAAACTGTGACCAGTGTGTTCATGATTAAACATGTTATCTAACAGTTATCTGATAAGATCTGATCATCAGAAAAAAAAACAGTTGTGAAATCAGAATTGTTTCTGTTGATAGCTTTTCATAACAAAGTCATTAGGTTTCATACATGTTTGCTGAAATAATGTAATACTGCATTGTAGGATATATATATATCAAAGACATTGACTCAAAGATGGGGCAACCTTATTTCTCTGGGGGCAAGTGGATGTTCAAAATAACTTGCTCCCTCGGCAAGTGAAAGTCACATCCTTTTAATAAGTCCCTGGTTAATTCATTTAAGTCTCTCTGTAACACTTTTATCAGTGAAGTATTGTAACAGTTCAACAACGTACAATGTCTACATGATTGTAGATTCGCAGTGGTGTAGGTGTCCACCTTCTGATCTTGTGATTGTAAGTTCAATGTAAAATTATGAACATGTGACATCAACGCTTATATCCCATCAAACCAGAGCCCGTCCTTACCATGTTAACCACGTCCTGCGAGGACATGTTGAGGACGGCCTTTGACATGTTGAGGACCAAGGGATATGCATTATCTCGTTATGTCTTTGAGAGCGTGGAGGACATGGGCAGATTTGAGCATGCACAAAACTTGGGTAGCGGAAAAACGAGGACATAGCATGGACCGCTTTATGACGTAGTAGTGACGGTCGAAGCGCGTTTATGACATATAAATGACGCAGTATGGACTCATTAATGTAGTTCCTATGTGGGGACTTCTGGCAGTGCTTTCATCCAGTTGGTGCTACAGTTCAGTTTAAGGTCTATGTATGCGTTCACGATGTTAATGAAGTAATTACTGCGCATTTCAAATGTATTTAGTGTGTCAGCACTGCATCGGTGCAGTGTAAACGTAAAATGGTGCCTCTACATCAGAATTAGACTGAGAAAACGCTGATATACGATTAAGCGTTGCAACATATAGGACAAGGTTGACGTGCGTGTGGCGTATATTTAGCGTGGTGCTAGCGTGGTACTAGCAGCGTACAGTATTCTAAAACGTATCAGATAAGCAGAAGCTGCACCGTATGAACTGATTTGACATGAAGCACGAGGAATGATGTGCATGGCAAGGTATTAGTATTGACCGCCTGGTCATGTTGAGCACCTTGTGCAAATAGTACTGACAGGATCTGGTGTGACAGCACCATTACTTACAGATCCATATTCACCTACTGGGCTACTTACAGTTCTTCCTCCAAGCCATGACCCTGGCGTTAGAGAGAGTGCGGGGGGAGAGACAGGCAGTGCCTTCAGGACAGGAAAGCATGGACATGTTCCTCCTCCTGCTTATCATTCACTGTCATCCTCCTCCTCTTCATCATCTTCATCATCATCCTCATCATCATCTGGTGCTGGAGTGCTTCATGCTGGTCCCTCTTCTTGGCCTGCAAGTAGATCGATATCCGAATAGTGTGCACACCAGCAGCAGCAATTTAAGTAGTATACTCAGCATTTCAGTAGTATACTCAGCGAGTTCAGTAGTATACTCAGCAATTTCAGTAGTATACTCAGCGATTTCAATAGTATACTCAGCGATTTCAGTAGTATACTCAGCGATTTCAGAAGTATACTCAGCGATTTCAGAAGTATACTCTGCGATTTTAGTAGTATACTCAGCAATTCCAGTAGAATACTCAGCGATTTCAGTAGTTTACTCAGCAATTTCAGTAGTATACTCAGCAATTTTTTTCACTGCTTTGGGAATGGGTACCCATCAAATTGGGAATTGTTGCAACATGAACACGCACAATTGGGAAAAAATTCAGAAATTTTTTAAATTCAGAAACAACTTAAACTGGTGTTTTATTGGTTGAATTTGGTATTTTAATGGTGTTTATCTATACACATACAAATAAGTTCATGATTATCGACTTAGAATCACAATATGCCATATTTTTTGGATTATTTCCGGGACTCTGCCCGCAAATTTCCAGGATTTTTTCTGATTTTCCTGGACATTTACGTGTGTATATTATTTGTCCAGATGAACATATTATTTATATTCCACAATGTACTTTTGTTTCATGGTTACATTTTATAAGAACGCGATAAAAATATTCATTAAAATGCTTAAGATTGCAAAGTTATTGCACTATGAATGTTTAATACAAAAAGTAAAGATCCCCCACAGACGTTCGGTATCTAGTTATCTCGGCACCTGGTAACGTCAGCCCCGTATTCAAGTGTCAATTCGGCATAAAAGTTTGGCCACTTCGGCATGCACAGTTAGTTACTTCGGCGCTGGTAAATTAACACATCTTTAACTGATGTTCTATCAGTTTGCAAATAATTAGCACATTTTGACTACTTAAAGATAGGCGTTAAATTAAAATCGAAGGTATGTTAAAAGTGATTTTCATCTTTAGCACGTTTCTTATTTTTACAACTCATACTATAAATCTAAGTAAACAAATATATATATAAATAAAATTATAAAGAACCAATTAATTAACTCATACTGATGTTTGAAGTTTAGGCAAGAGCGTTTAACTTAATTGAAGATAAAAATGATATAAAAGGTTGAAAACTGCATTTGTTTGCATTTGAAAACTGCATTTCTTTTCATGCTCGCAGATGATAATTGTATAAGTCGTAATGTGCAATGGCACATGTTCATTACTGTTGACTAAGTATACGATGTCTCATATTAAAAATGCTGGTTTTAGTTTCACTTATATTTGAATAGTAGGGTTGTTTTGTTTTCAAATATAATTTTAATAATCTTATTTGTAAATGAGAAGTGGCATTGTATTCTTTACAAACAGGGTCTGCTTTGAAATAAAAGGTATTAATTTCATTCATGTTGTTTAAACATGTAATTCTTTTGTATATTTGTTGACATCGTGGCGTTAGTGCATATGATAAATAAATGTTAATGCCATTGAATATAAATTTAAGATTACTGAGATAAAAATTCATAAATATCTTTGTACACTAATTCCTTACTTTAATGAAAGAAGAAATCTGCATATTCATGCGAATTTGTGTATTTAAACTTGCTGACAAGTTGACAATACATATGATTAAAAAAGTATATTTTAGTTCCACCAAATTTTTATTGTTCATCCTATATATAACTATGCAATCATTCAAGTTCGGATGATAATATAATAACTCAAGTAGTTTAACTTTTGCTTCAATAATTTATAAATAAATGTGCCGTAATTAAAACATACTAATATATTCGGTTGTGACCCCCATGTGCAATTGCAGTTTGGGCCATTGTTTCATATTAGCGAATTGCGTAGCATACTTGGTGCATGTCTCTATCAATTAACACCAGGCGTTATAAGGTGATGTGGCGTAGCAACAAAACATGCGTATTGTGTCAGAATACAGATTTGATATAGTTAATTAATATTAAAGTAATATTTAACAACTAAGTAAAAAATTAAAGTTTAGTATATTAAATTTCAATTAGATTTATAGTATGAGTTATAAAAATAAGAAACGTGCTAAAGATGCTAAATACGCTATATGTAGATGATTAAGGTTTTTGAACCTGCATAATTGTGATTAATAGTATTGTTCTGACGCGACGTATGGTGTTCAGCACCGAAATGATTTTCTGTATTTTGTAACCTTAAAAACCTTGTATGTGTAAGAGCATTATTTAAAACTACCGGTCTTGTGTTCTGTCATTTATGACATTATGCATTATATAATATTAATTGTTCTGGGTTTTTTTCAGGGTATTTTTTCAGGCCAATCTTGTGTATTATACATTGAATAATAAAAGTATTAAATATGGACTTGTATACTTTATAATAATTATATTCAACATTATATTTATCTACTTTGCCATCGTAAATGCAATCTCAATAAATGCATCAAAAAGTAAAATTTAAGTATTTTAAAAATAGAAAGTACATCATAAGTTGGAAATATTGTGAGTACCAAAGTGTCAAACTGTAAGTGCCGAAGTGGCCAATTGTAAGTGCTGAACCGACATGCTAGTGCCGATGTGACTAGGTGCCGAATTCACCACGTGCCTAAGTAACTAGCATTCAGATGTTCAGGTTTTTTCACATGACAAATGTAACGTAAATAAATCTGACCAATAAATGGACCTGCGGTGGTAAGGTTTTGCAGAAAGCTACTTTCATCTCATAAAACTGAAAAATGTATTTTTGTTATTATAGTCAAAATAAGTTTAGGATTCATAATAATCACACAAGTGGTACGTGACAAAAAATCACAGACATTTTGAGTTTTCGACATTGACACGCACTTAACATTGGTGAAACAAATTTTTATTAGTTCAATTTTTTTTTTTCGTTGTAAGAAACTGTCATTAATGACCCTTATTACCTATGTGCGGGTTGTTACGTTGAGTTCTTATTTTTCAGCTTTTCCAAATCAAAATATCCGCCATTGCTACAACAACAACAGTGTTGGGTCAGGACGGCCCAATTCCATTTCGGCCCAAGTCGTTGATATGAAAAAAATGCAAGAATTTGATCTTTTTATAAAAAGCAAATTAGCATACTAATTATACATAGCATGATACATCACGAGTCTTGTATATACAAACATGTGTCCATCATGTGTGATTGAGAAGTAAACTGGTGGCATTCTATCGACTGGAGACCAGGTCCCAATTGACTACTGTGTTAATTGGTAGGCATTTGGAATCTCGGACATAATACCCCCCCACCCCGGACAAAGTCCCCCACCCATTTAAACACATATATTTCAATTATATAGCCATTATAAAAGTACCTATATTTAAGAACATTTTATTATATGCTTTTCAGTGAAATATCGAACTTTATTGGTGAAATAAAGTAGTATATTTTCACTGTTGGAGCACTGAAAATATAAGATTTTAAATTTTCACTGAAGTAAAAATATAGAATAAAACAGACTATTTTTCCATACCTAGAATCGATTTACAAGTAGTGGTTTACAACCCTTGGCACATTTATATACATGTACAGTATGTACATGCATGTGTTTACATATAACACATTATACAATTGGACAAAATTTTAATTTTGCGATAACGACTCACAAAATATGGCACTTGATTTCACCATAATAACGAGTAACAGTTTTGGAATCATTGTTGACGTCATTTTTATGACGTCAGAATACAAGAATTTGTGACGTTTAAGCTTATCTCGCGCAATGTTATTTATTTATTGTCCAAAAGCATAAAACAAAAAGAAAATTTGTTGATTTTAGTATAGATCGTATTTCATTTCACGAGTGTTCATAGAAAATGATATTTTCACGAGTGGCGCAGCCACGAGTCAAAGTCCGCTCCATATAACACGTACTTTTTTAATCACGAGGAAATGTCCCCTCCATATAACAAGTACTTTTTATAACAAGTACATTCAGAAATAAAGTGCCACTTGTTTATCTGATGGTAAAATAATAATATATATCAATCATCAGATTTACATCTATACGCTTGTCATTGGTTTTGATTCGAAATGGAGCAAACATATTTATATTAAAACCGGTTCTTTATGCAAACAATTTAACTATTATAAATTTTGATTGGGAGGGATTAGGTCCGGCTTGTAAAATCAACGGGAGGGTTTTTGTCCGGGTACTTAAAAAGGCGGGATATGTCCGGGAGGGATTTTGTCCTGATACTTTATCTACCATGCATCGGACCTTTAAGGCGTGGCAAAAAATATCGGTGTGATTGCTAGTAGGTCCAAATACCAGTTTAATAAGACGTAATAAATGAATTTTAGATAGTAAGTTTATTTGTGCAAGAAACATACTCCACAATATTACAACCTTATTATAAGTATAAAATAAGAAAAAATACATTAAAATAAATGTTAAAAAATGACAAATAATAGCGAACAAATAAGTATAGCAGTATGTTGTGATTTAGCAGTTAACCCCCCCCCCCCTCCCCCAATATGCAGGTGTGATGGAAATAAAATATATTTCTACAAAATGAAATTTTTAATCTACATATTTCAACAACTCCTTCACACAACGTACTAGTACTTTTTATAACAAGTACAGTTAGAAAATCTTCATTTATTTTGTTATTATTTGTCTAAAGATATTTAAATAATTCCAAACAAATGCGTTCCTATATATAATCATTGTTTAATCACCCGCCGCGAAGCGGAGGGGGGTTATAGGAATGCCCTTCGTCCGACCGTCCGTCCGTCTGTCCGTAACATGTTCGTGTCCGCTCCATATCTCCTATGTCTTTTGAAGGATTTTCATGAAACTTGGCTCAAATGTTTAGGTCATTAAGACCATTTACAGAAGACATAAATTAATTTCACCGTACTAAAATGTTAACACACTGAATTATTATACTAACCTTTCTTGATTACAACATGTATTTATTAGCCCTTTCATAAATATATGACGTTATATTTTGAATCAACACATTGCACATTTTGGGTATGGTACATTTCGACCATAACTCGCGCGAAGTTGCAAGACAGCTATAAGACTGTCGTATGAATTCGCAAAACCTTCTTGTCTCCATCATTCGACATACGAAATTTTACATGTCTTGAGAGAATTTAATGTTCAGTGGTTGAATACCTATCCTTGTTACGTTAGTATTAGACAATGTTTTTAATTGTTGTTACATTCTATGAGATATCTAGATTGTTACATGCTATAAGATATTTGGATAAATACGAGAGATGAGCAATGCGACTTTATTCCATTTAAGAATGTATCTGTCCTTAAAATAATAAAATAAATTATCAAACTGTGTATAACACTTGTAGCAGAAAAATTGCAGGACAAGCCGTGTAGTATTACATTGACATTTAAAAAATTATCGGCATGGGAAACCCCTCCCGTACCAATCCCTTCCGCGGACCCAATGTTCGTGAGCTTCCTGCGCGCCTGCAAGACAGACGTATGTTGCTTGTGCGTTCATCTTATGAATAGCCCCGAGTGAAAATATAATTGCAATGAGAAGCGTCAGCAGCTTACAGTTGTATCAGAACTCGATAGTACAACATCTTGTGATGGCTATCCATCTCTCTTGAAGACAAATCATCCGCTACTCAACAGACGAGCCCCTCCCACAAGATGCAACCGTACTCGATGAGAGGGATGACAAATGAAAATAATATAAAGTCACAACACATTACATCAATGTGTACTTGTAGCAGCTTAGGCAGCTCTCGGAAATGTTGTCGTTTAATATGCTATTTTATTTAGGAAACCTAAATAAAACAAGAGATGTTTGTAAAACATGTATGCCCCCCGACTTGAAGCCAAGTTGTGAATATATGCAATTGTTAAGACATTTTGTAATATGCAATCCCAAGCGAAGTTTCGATATATGGTATATATGTATGAAGTTTCATTAAAATATTTCGATGCGGTCTCAAGCTATTGAGCGGAAATCGTATTTCTATTTTTAGTAATGGTGACCTTGGCCTTGACCTACCAACCCCATATTAAATCACAAGAGAGGTCTCAAAATAAGGTATATTTGTTTGAAGTTTGATTAAAATAGCTCGATGCCTTCTCAAGTTAATGAGCGGAAACAGTTTTTCTATTTTTAGCAACGGTGGCCTTGATCCCACCCACCCCATATGCAATCCCAAGCGAGCTCTCGATATAAGGTATCTATGTATGAAGTTTCATTAAAATATCTCTGTGCTTGTCAGGTTATTGAGCGAAAAGCGTTTTTCTATTTTTAATAACGGTGACATTGACCTTGACCCCATCGACCACTTACGCAATCGCAAGACAGGTCTCAGTATAAGATATCTATGTATGAAGTTTCATTAAAATATCTTGATGCGTTCTCAAGTTATTAAGCGGAAACCATTTTCTATTTTTAGTAACTGTCACCTCGACCTTGACTACATCCACCCCATATGCAATCTAAAGCAATTATTCAATATAAGGTATATATGTATAAAGTTTCATTAAGATATCTCGATGCGTTCTCAAGTTATTGAGCAGAAACCGTTTTTCTATTTTTAGTTATGGTGACCTTGATCTTGATGCAACCCACACCATATGCAATCCCAAGCAAGGTCTCGATACATGGTATCTACGTATGAAATGTCATTAATATATCTTTATGGATCCTAAAGTTATTGAGGGGAAACCGTTTTTCTATTTTTAGTAACACTGACTTTGACCCCACCCACCCCATATGCAATCCCAAGGGAGGTCTCGATAAAAGGTATATATGTATGACGTTTGATTAAAATATATCGATGCGTTCTCAAGCTATTTAACGGAAACCGTTTTTTCTAATTTTTGTTACGTTAAATGACCTTGACCCCACCCACCCCATATGCAATCTCAAGTGTGGTCTCAATATAAGGTATCCATGTATGAAGTTTCATTAAAATATCTAGATGCGTTCTCAAGTTATTGAGCGGAGACTGTCTTTCTATTTTTAGTAACGGTGTTCTTGACCATAATCCCACCCATCCCATATGCAATCCTAAGCGATTTCTCAATATAAGGTATCTATGTATGAAATTTCATTAAAATATCTCGATGCATTCTCAAGTTATTGAGCGGTAACCGTTATTCTATTTTTAGCATCGGTGACCTTGACCTTTGACCTGTTGACCTCAAAATGTATAGGCGTCTTCCTTCCCTCCCAAGTAACGAGCATACCAATTTTGGTGATCGTAGGTCAAAGCGTTCTCTAGATATCGTGCGGAAACGAAATGGTTTACGAAAAGACCGACCATACGACCGACCGACCGACGGACAGGTGCAAACCAAGATACCCCCACTTCTTCTTGTTATGTTTACATTTATTGTCGTTTCTATTTTCATTTAAAGCAGCAGTTCATAAATATGTGATAAAAATAAAACTTTGACGAAATCGTTTTCAATAGACATATTACTGATCAAAATACAAAAAACTGCATTGACATCGATCAAGTAATAATGTTTTCGTAACTTTTTATTGTATTTATGGACTGCATGCGATAGCTGGTGATGCATCTGGAGTAAATCGGCATGTACATTTGTTTGTATTCCGTTCGTACCAAGCGTTTTCGAACATAGACGTTATAAAACCCCTTCTGTTAATAAAAAACAGTTTTCAGTCGAATGAACCTCATTAACTTTCATGAGAAATAATGCTAATTTAATGCATTTTTTTTACATATTATTGGGACTTTTTGTATATCGTTTGCAGGCAAGAATTGTAAAATAAAAATAAAATAACTAATTAAAACCATAAATAATATCTAGAAGATTTGAATCGATCATCATCACGTAGTTTATTATGACGGCATGGAATTGATAAGAGCTATCCTCGGTCCAGTCAAATCTCTGCGCGGAGTTTGGTGGCCGGTATGACGTTTTGACGGTTTAACTTGTGGCCGGTTTGACTGTAATTCAAAGAGATTTACTGGTCTGTAACCTATTCAACTTTTGGTCTTTTCAAGATGGCGGAATGTGAAAACATGATTATGATGTAAATTTATAAACGAATATTACACTTAAAAAGACGTGACAAGGGTAAATGTTGATTGTTACAATGTGTTTATACAATACAGAATCTAACTAAACAAAAACGTGGCTTTTACATTAATGAAAAATTAACACAAATCAATCATGAACTGTTGACACTTAACCACAGGTGCATTTTACTATGTTTTTTTTTTTACTTGCATGCGCTCATACAATAGTGTATTTGTATAAACAGTATATAAACATCGTCACATTTAACTGTGTAATTACCTACACAAAGTTGATGCATCAGTCACGTAACATTCAATGTAGCGATAACAGAGGATTTTTTTTATATTTATAAAAACCTATTAAAGTATATACCATTTTAAAGGTTATTCTTTTAGAAAAACAAAACTGCAAATTAAATTACTGTATCTTGAAAAATAACAAAGTTATGTGTATCTGAAGAAGGTAACCCCTCACATTTCGTTCTGTCAAATATGTAAATTCTGTCAATAATACACGTGGCAATAATTTCTGGCGGTTAAGCAGGTTCAAAATAATCTTTTCATGTCACTTTATGCTTTGTTAAGTAAGCACTCCACATATTTTCACTGTCTTACATACATGGTGACTTATAAAAGACAACAAATCATTTTAAATGGAATGAGTATTAAAGCCAAATGCTGGACTGAATCTGGGTACTGCGTAAAAAAACATTTGGCATTTACAAACTGGAAGTAAAAGATGTTATATACATTTATAAAGCTTAGTTATATATATTATATATATCTTTAACATGCTTAGTACATACAACAGACTAATTTATTTCAGTATTCGGAACAGTGTATTCATTAACTCTAAAGGCATATATCCGACATCATCTCCAGTTTTAAGACCATCCTTTCTGGAAGACCAAAACACAAATTAATATATTTTACCTTTTAATTCTACCAAAAAGATCATGTACTCTTCAAAGTTATAAAAAAAATGGCCACAGAAATGTAAATACATGTATTAAACAACATGCGGCCTTGATAAAAGGTGGTCTTTCAATGCAGCTTTTGCTTTAGGAACTTTTTGGAATACTAATTGTTCACTCATTGAAAAGAACCCAAACCATACCTTAAATACAACAATTAACATGGTTTAAATGCTGAACAATTTTTAAGTATTGATCAGAAAATACTTGAAAAGAACATAGTCTTGTGATTATACGAAAAACTTTTCCGACAAATATGAACAGTAACAGCAACATCAAACATTAACAAATTGAATACTGGATAGGCCATCTCAGGCAAAAGAAAAAAACAATTAAAAACTTCAATGCAAAGCACCACAACACAACTTTAAAGACTCCTTGGCTGTCCATCTTGGAAACAACCTAACATGACAAAGACTGTTAATTTCTGTCTTCAAAAGCCACTGTCTCCACTGTCTTGTTTGTCCTGTATGAACATAAGAATAAAAACCAAAGCACAATATCTTTCAAAAACTGCAGCAATCCTGAAATTAATATATGCAAAAGCAAATCATGCAATCTTAATGCTGTTACTTAACAGCATTTTATGAAGTGCTACTAGTATTGCAGTTAAGTTAAAATATCAAGCATGCAGAATAAAGGCTGTTACAAGATTGTTTTCAATGTAAGAATTGTTTTTCAATGTAAGGATGTTTTAAGATTTAAAGAAAAACAACAACAAAAAAGCTTTAAATTTAAAGAAAATATTAAACCTTGCAAGTATACAACATGAAGTCATTCAATTAAACCTGCAGTGACCACTTAAAGGCAATGACAAGGGAGGGAGTGCTCACCCCTCTCCCACCCAGCTACCATTTGTAGCTCATGCAAGAATTGATATAGATTAAATTGATCAATTATAAATGAAAATAAACACGACAGGCTTTGCATTTCAGTTGTGTACACGGTGGTGATTGAGGATCAATGCTGTGTTATAAATCGAGACTATGTTTGGTCAAATTGTTGTCCACTTTCACTTTCACTATCTTCCAACAGCCTAAACATCGTAAATCTTACGTGAAATAATTATATTAACAGCCACTTTGCATGCACTAATTGCAATAATAATTATTTTGATGTGGTAAATAGTTTGCAGTACCTGTAATATACAATCAAACAACAAAGATTGACAAAGACGTCAAAGTTGCACGACTGCAATACCTCGCGAAAACTGATAACATTCAGGGGAGATCACTCTGACGAACGTTAAGCGGAGTGCCACGACATCAGATTCGGTTGATAACGGGTCGCTATAGGAAACTGACGGAAAAATACGAAGTACCTGATCGACAGTTTATGGAATTAAATGAATTGCGCAAAAATGCGCTAAGATGTAATTTTAAGAAATTGATGTTAAATGGTGGATGGATGCTTATATTTTGCTGGTATACTTGTGCTTTCCAGTGACCATATTGTTTTCATCAGACAAATGGCCAGTGAAAATTGCCTAAATTTGGCTCCTTGCTGTTCTTTCATGCATTAATTTGCTTAATTTATTTTCAGATTAATAGAAAGCGTGTTCTTTCCCCTTTCCGATGATGTATAATACATTATTGTAGCTAAAAATAGGCAGGAGTAATTTAAATTTAAATCACATGATCCGTTCGTGTAAAAAAAGATGGAAGACGCACATTCTGTTCAGTAAACAACAAAATCGGCAATTTAATAGTGAAAATTATCAACAAAAACGCTCATGATTTTCAATTTTATTACTAAAATATAAACATTTAAACTTTAATGTCTTTAATTCCATCAAAACAATGACTTTTATGTCCGTAGTTAATTTTTAGCGATGTGATAAAAATGTATGGTTTACTATGGTGACAGATATGGACTGGCTGAATGAACAAAGCTTTGTTATCGCTATTCAATGTGATAAATGGCAAGGCGAACATTTTAAGAAACAACGAAAATGTCATGAAATAAAAATGCGAAGAATTCAACACTGTCACAAACAGGTTGTCACTGGCAGCCAACTGTACCATTCAGCATCGAATCTAGCTGCCCAAGATCAAAATCTCACACAACATAATCTAATGTGGTCACTCAGTGACCATGCATTGTCTTAATGTTTTGTCAAAACCCACTCAACACTTTGAAGCTTAAGTAGAAACATGTTGCTTTATATGGCTGATCTCAAAGAACAATCTGCACTCTCTATAAGCCTTACATTTTGAACAGTATTGAGCTCGAGTAGGTTTATACTAAAACATGTTCCTTTGTATTGCAGACATGAGGTGAGGTCAATATGTAATGTACTCATGGTTTGCATTTTATGCTTATGTTCCCCATATTTTCCAGTACGTCTTTGCCAGGCTGGGGAAACTGAGGAAGAGGCTGTGAACACGATCTTCACGGTAACTGACTGACTGTTCAGCAGCGTTGGTGACTCCCACAGGATGGTGAAACAGGTCTGGAAACTTACAGGTAGTTAAGTTATATATATATGTCGACTATAAGTTAATACTTTTGCCATAGAAACCTGGGATGGTCATGGAATAATTGCTGACTGCATATAGTTTGAAAATGTAAACATTAATTCTGCATGTGAGTTCCGTAACATTGTATTAAGCACTGGTACATGATTTTAAAGTAGTGTGGCAAATGGTTGATTAATAATTAATTACACATGTATTTAATTGAAAGATAGGTATGTTAGAACATACCAATATGTGTGTTATGTTCTTTATGTTAAAACTCCTTTGTTTGATGGGAGAACACTTCTTTATTCAACTACAGGTAGCCTGTTGAGTAGTCACAGAATCACAAGAAAGCTTGATGAATTTCTTACTAATTCTTATACTTACCAACATACCATCCACATGAGCTTGTTATTTTTCTGTTGTGTATACACAGATGAAGTATGGAGGACAGATTGGTTAGCCAGGGATTCAAGTTCTGTAAGAGGTGGGAATGGAATGTGAGCCAGACATTGGACCTGTACCAACCTCTCTCCTGCCTAGGTGGAAGTGACAGTGGTTGGGATAGTTGTCAAGTCGAGGATTGCAAATCAAGTTTTTGCCAAGGTAAGATGACATTGATATCAACAACACAATAACAGCAGTCACTGCTTCAGTGGCATGCCAACCAAATCTAATATTATTGCACTCAACATAGGTTTAACTCACCAGAGCTTGAAGTTCTCAGGTGTGAGCTATTGTGGTCAGTCATAGTTTGTCATCTGTCTTTTGTTATCAACATTTTGCTCGTCTGAAGATGCTGGATGGACGTTGACAAAACTAAGCATGTATGTTCTGTCCTTGCAAAATCAGTAGAAATAGGTATGCATTTAATTGTGTGTTGTCACTTTGAGACAGACACTCAATGTTAAGACAAGTAACTTGGTCTGATGAAGGCCAGTATCAAGCAAAATTGTGCATATTATTGGCAAGTTCCAGTCAAATGATTTACAGTGTTTTGTGTCATATGTATAGGTATGTTAATGACATGTTAAAGTCTTTAGCATTAGAGTGTACACACAATGTATTCAAATTTCATTAAGATATTTACTTTTTAAGTTCCATAATGTGGATGAAAATTCTCAGCCTCAACTTACCATCAATTTGGGAAGTGAGATAGTAAAGTTTGGTAAATATGTGTATTTGGAGTTACTTCCCTTAGACTGTATTAGAGTTTTTAGAGCTTTTTCTTACCAAGTATGCTGTTGTAGCCTGTATTAAGCATTCAATTTTCAGAACATTGCAGACAATAAAGGAACATATAATTGTTGTTTTTTATGTGTATAATACAAGTTAACAGAAGTAAAACTGGCTGAGATGGGGAAATTGACATACACTGCAACCACTATTCATCATTTGTGCCTGTATTTTTTTTTCTGCTGAGCATTGAATTAAAATAATTATATGGTTGTTCAGTTTTTCAACTTTGAACAGGCATTTTCAATACTGGCATGTTGCCCAATCAGTTTGGGATAAATGATTTTTCAAAATGTCAACACATTACTCATCTGCAATGTATGTTAGATCTGACTAGACACATATATGATGGAACGCAGACCATCCTCCATAAATAACGATATAAAAATATCCTGACCTACCAACCGTTAATTTTTATAGAAGGAGATCAGAATCTTAACTATTTTTTTATTTGGTCGTATATAGACTTCAGTAGGAGAATGAATTATAATTCTATTATCTTCTATTTCCTGAAACATCTAGACATGAATATGGCAAGTGGATTTGACAAATCTTCTCTTCTTAAACCTTTTAAGCACACATGTACATAAACCTATGACTTGAGGCCAAAATATGCAATCACCAGTTTTATTTTGGCCATATTAGCCCAGATGTGGTGCAAATGTAAAACAAAGTCTAAATATGGTTATTTTCTGTATTAAAACATCGAAACAACCTCGTATAGGGTCTCTTAAACAACTTAGAAACTGAAATATAAACTGTTTTTAAAAAATGTAAACAACATTGTGGTTCATAATAATCACAGGAGCACACAATAGGGGCATTACAATTTTAGCAAACCCACTTACCAGCTTAACGAATCTTTACAGTCCACTAAAATCTGCTTTTGCACGGCCATATTGATTACACTATGCAAATTTCTTGCTTAAAATTACATGGTGCCGAATAAGTTCACACACACCCCCCCCCCCCCGAGTTGGGAGTTAATAGTTATGTTATTATACCATAATCATTAACTAATTTAAACAATACAAACTTATGTTTTATTCACAATTGATTGACAAATTCAGTTACGTTAGGAACACACTGGAAAAAAGCCATATTTTTTGGACAAGAAACTTTCTTCAGGACAAGTAGATTTTTAAAATGAACTTGCCTGTTGACAACACGGACAAGTGAATAACCTACATATTTCCACATCCCTAATTTAGGGTCTACATTATTAAAACTTCACAAGTCCAATAAAATGAAATATACTGGAAATACTGTATAATTAATGAGGGATAAAATAAAATATTGTTTGTTTCCCCTCCCACGACCCATGCTCATTAAGGGTGGGTAGGTAGGTAGGGATTTTTTTTCTTGTTCACATAATTATAATTTGTAATTTTGATATTAACAGTAGTTACATTCTTCATTGGTTATAAATCTTTGACAGTCTGACTGAAAACATATTTTTCACCACTTTCACAAAAAGCATCATCTGAAAGAGAAATTCGTACTTGGACTATCTTTTACAGAAATGTAACCATCATTTGGATGCAAATAAAATAAAATAATTTGTACATGTAGATAAAAAACTATTTTTGGTAGGGCCCATTTTTCCGGGTAGGTAGCGAGAGGGGAAACAAACAATATTTTATTTTGAGCCTGAATTAAGATCAGTTGAAATGGATGAAATAAAAAAGTGTTTGTTATGCACAACAATTGAATCATTTGGGGCGTTTGTGTTGTTTTCTTTGAAATTGTTGAAAACAAGTGAAACAAGTGAATCGCTTACATTTGGTAAAAACATAAACAGACGGGTATATAAATCAGAGTGGCTGAGAGGTTGGAGTGTCAGACTTTTGATCTCGAGGTCATTCCGTGGTTTCATTGAGCCAGCTTGCAGTCAGCTCGACTAACTTGTCACATTGGCGGTTAGGTGGATGTGCGTGAGTACGTTAGTGAGTCCATGTGTTCAATCTCTGACTGATCTTGTTGTCACTATTATTTCATCATTCATCAGGGAATTTTACAGTAACTTGCCACAAAGGTTCACCTTGTGGAGATGGTGTGTCATGGACAAGACCTTTGTGCCTAGTCAAGGTCAAGGTCAAGGTCACACATAGAGTCAAAAGTCAAATATAGGATTCATCATTTATCAGGGAATTTTTAAAATAATTTGCAACAGAGGTTCACTATGTGGAGACAACATATGAGTTTCCCTAACTCAAAAGTCAAGGTCATGAAATTGGAATTTGCCATACGCACACAGGATCACTTTATACTTGCATAACATTTAGCATTCTCCCGGCAAGAAGAAGTTTTGTAGATTGTGTACAAGTGTTTCAATACCGAGCCTGCACACTTCAACCAATCACTTTATTCTCACATGACATTGAACTTTCTCCCTCTTCAGGAGGAAGTTTTGTAGATTGTTTACAAGTGCACACTACAGCCGGTACTTGAGAACTGTGAGTGTTCTTCTTAATAAGGAAGAATTTAGGCAGATGTTCTATTCATAATGAGATATCTTCAAGTGAACTTTAATTATGTATTAAGCACATACAATACTGAAACAATGCCACATTGTAGGGTGTGTACTTGAATATTAAGTGTTGAAAGTCCTTTGTCCTATGACAAACTCTGGTCTGGTTAAAGTGTTTTACCTAGAAGATTCAGATGGGTTTTATACCGCACAGTTACCAACACTTAGAAGCATTCACCATAAGCTGTAATGCAGTGTGTTCTTAGATGACTGACATCTACATTATAGTCATGATATGGTCATATTTATGCGTTCATGTATGTGCGGGTAGTTTTTTCCCCTACTATAACTGTAATTACTTGCATATTACTGCATAACGGTATGTTTCATCCAATCTTGGTATCATTATGTTTTCAATGCATCTAATACGCTGATATAAGCGATAAACTTTGCTTTGACTTTGACAATTGACCTTCACACACATTTTCATCAAGATTATTACCTGCAGTTTAGTTGCGTGTTTATTGAACTATTATTTGCCCTCCGTCTGTCCGTCCGTCCGCAAAATATTGTTCCTGAGATAACTCAAAAAGTACTGAAGATACTTTGATGAAACTTGGTATACATATAAACAGCAATGTGAGGATTATGCAGGACGTTTAATTGTTCCACAGAAGTCAAAGGTCACGTGACTGTTACTTAAAATAGAAATCAACTAAATACTGTTATAATTTGAAAAGTACATAAGATATGACCATGAAACTTGGTACAAAGATTGAACTATAGGTTTGCCAACCGTTTGTGTGTCTCTCTATCTGTTCATCCGTATGTTTGTCCGTCCCCAAAACCTGGTTCCTGCAATAACTCAAAAAGTACTGAAGTAATTTCGATGAAACTGGGTATACATATAAACAGCACTGTGGCAATGTGAGGATTTTTGAAGACCTTTTTTTCCCACCAGAATGTCTGTATGTCTGTCCGTCCCCAAAACCTGGAAATGTGATAACTCGGAAAGTACTAAAGACATTTTGATGAAACTTTGAATACGTAGCAACAGCATGTGAGAATTATGCACGACCTTTTATTTTTCACCAGAGGTCAAAGGTCACGTGACTGTTAGTAAAAATAGAAATAGGCTTAATACGGTAATATTTTGAAAAGTGCATCATAATATGATATGATCATGAAACTTGGTACACAGATTGGACTATGGGTTTGCCCTCCATCTGTGTGCATCTGTCTGTCTGTTTGTCTGTTGGTCTCACTCTGTCTGTCTGTCCCGTCCCCAAAACTTTGATCCTGCGATAACTCAAAAAGTACAGAAGATACTTTGATGAAACTTTGTCTACATAGAAAGAGCAAGGTGAGGATTGTACACGACCCTTTATTTTTCACCAGAGGTCAAAGGTCTCGTGACTGTTACTTAAAATAGAAATAAACTTAATACTGTTATAATTTGAAAAGAACATAATATCTGATCATGAAACTTGGTTCACAGAATGGACTATATGATTGGCCTCTGTCAGTTTAGTACTGCAATAACTCAAACAGTAACTAGAATGTCCGGTCAATATTACTAAAATAAAAAAAAACAACAACAAAAAATACTGCAGTGACAAATGGGATTTGATTATGAAACTTTGTACATCTACAGATAAAGGGCGATTTGACGGTATTGCACAATGTTTAATTAGTAGGGGTTTTCGTCGGTAGGGGACTCCTGTATTGCTTGCAATACTATCAAAGCCTTGTTACAAATACACACTTCAGCTTCAATTTACAGTGTATGAATAAATTGTACATTAAGTTAATCACAGCTTAGTAAAAAATTACCTGTTTTCATTTCAACTCTGATTTAATCAAATAAGAAATGCTTTTCAAAGTACAAAGTGTAACAGGTTGATGCCATCAATGTGTGGGCCTTCACGCGACACCCATAGCAATGTCAGTTTGTTCTCATTATGTGTGGAACTTCACAGGTTTCACATGATACCCATAGCAACGTCAGTTTGTTCTCAGTATGTGTGGGCCTTCATGGGTTTCACATGATACCCATAGCAACGTCAGTTTGTTCTCAGTATGTGTGGGCCTTCATGGGTTTCACATGACACCCGTAGCAACGTCAGTTTGTTCTCAGTATGTGTGGGCCTTCATGGGTTTCACATGACACCCATAGCAACGTCAGTTTGTTCTCAGTATGTGTGGGCCTTCACGGGTTTCACATGACACCCATAGCAACGTCAGTTTGTTCTCAGTATGTGTGGGCTTTCATGGGTTTCACATGACACCTATAGCAACGTCAGTTTGTTCTCAGTATGTATGGGCCTTCATGTGTTTTTGCCGAACACAGTATCTCGTTTATTCCTTAATTTTGTTCTATAGATCTACCTGTTATGTATATGGAATTGTGTGTTTTATTCTGAACATTATTAAACTAATTCTGTTTTTAGCTTACCGGAGCACAACATTTGTGGACTGTCAGTTATGTGTCATGTGTAGTCAACATTTACCTTGTGAAAACTCTATAAACCACATTTATTGCCAAATATTCATGAAACTTGCCCATGTTTCAATGTTATCTTTGTTAATTTTGAAATCTAGGTTAAATTGAAGTAAAAGCTTGTAAGCACTCTTGAGGCCACATTTTTGGCCCAATCAACATGAAACTTGCTCAGATTTTATTTTCTGAAGATATCTCAGTTGAGTTCCGCACTGTTGAAAATCATGGCCACCAGTGGGAGGGGCAGTTTTCTTTATATGGCTATATTGGAAACTCTCAAAAATTCTTTGCTGTAACTTCAGGCTGGAGTTCAAAATAATTTCTTAGAAATGTTCCTTAGTTGAGCATCTAACTAATTCCTTCAAATCATTTTGATTCGTTAAAAAACGAGGCCACCAGAGGGCAGGAGAATTTTTCGTATATGACTATATATAAAACGTTGAAACTCTTTTTTGTCAGAAACCACATGCTGGATTTCGAACTTATTACATAGAAATGGTCCTTGGGTAACACTTTAAATAAATTCCGCCTTTTGTCCGTTGCATCGTATGTTCTCAACATTTACCTTGCGAACATTCTATAGACCACATTGATTGTACTGGATCACAGTGATGAACTTATTCTGTAGACAAGAGGAGGTATCTCTATCCAGGATTTTGTTCTAGTAATTTCTCCTTTTTCAACACAACTTATAATTTTTTGCTTTAGGTCAAATTGTTCAATATCTATAAGAGGTATTGACTTAAAACATACATCAAAGTGATGAACCTTTTCTATAAACAAAAGGCCAGAAATCTTTTAAATATGAGATTGAGAAAGTCTAGCTTCCAGCACCAGTAGGCAGTGCTGTTGATCCTTATATGACTATATTGAAAAACTTTGGCAATCTGTTTTTCAGAAACCATTGGTTGGAATTTGAAATAATTTTACAGAAATGTTCCTTGGATTATTATCTACCGAAGTTGCTCAAATGGTTCCGCTCTGTTGAACAACTTTGCCGCCAGAAGGTGGAGCCATTTTCTTCTATATGTCTTAATAATGTCATAAAAAAATGGCTGCCAGAGGGCGGGCATTATATCCTAATATAAGTTTATTTAAAACTTTAGAAATCTTCATGTCAGAAACCACTACTTGGATTTCGAAATATCTTTGCTGCTAGAGAGCGGCCTTTTTTCCTTATATAGCATATCAGCGTCATTTCGCTTCTCACACTCCTTATGGAAGAAGCCAGTGGAGCGATACAGGCACTAGTGTGCTTCTTGTTATACAAGTGAAATGAACAGAAACAGCCACCTTACTTGTAGTAAACTGTAATTTAGAAGAATCATGAGTTGCAGTGTCACATTTAGACTACAACAATGGGGTAACACTTAATTCTGGCGAAATCCTTATCTGTTTCTCTGAATAATGATTTTCTTCTTTTAAGTTTATAACCAAACCATTTTTAGTTCAAGGATGTGTCAGTGTATTATCGTTGTATATAAATAAACATGGTAAAACTTCCTTCATTAAAAGGACTTATTCACAGATGGAAAAATTGACAATTTTCCAACTTTTTATCCTGGATTCCACAAATAAGACTAGTGTGTATAAAGGAGCGACGTAACACTTTGGACATAGAAATATACTGCAGATACCAGTTCCGTAATGAGTAATCATCTTTTGAAATTGATAAAATGTTTCTAACGCAAAATTTGGAGTGTTTCTATTGTTTTCGTTAAAATTGATGACAACACATGGATCACTTACAAAAAGTAATAACACATTGATAAATATAGAAATCGGAATGGGAAATGGTTATGTCATTAGGTCTGAGGTTCGAACCCCGATGGGAGCAACTTTTTTCTTTCTTTTCTTTTTGCTTTTCTTGTTATATAATTGAGCCTTTAAGTTTCTGATGCTTAAATCTGTCAAATTAAGACATTTTTAATGAATACTTGAAAAAGTACACAAATCTGTGAACTAATCCCTTTAACTTGAGGTAATTGCTCCAGGAAGAAAATGCTCCAGTGATATTATCAAAGATCTCTAGCTTTCAATGTTTTTAAACTTGGAAGCAAGAAAGATTTACATGTTTTGGTGAAAGTTAAACTGTGTGGTATTCATAGTCAGTTAAATGTCGTAATGGGACTATGTCACCGAAAAGGGCCTCGAGGGGACAATTTAATGTAAAAAAAAATGAAATTTATATATTAATAATGGCATATAATAACAGTTAAAACTGGGTGTATATAATGGGGAAAGAGTGCATGGATTCTGAGATAACATTAAATTGATAATTTGGGTTGTGTTTGTTTGGCCCTTTTCCTGTTTACATTTTGACGTCAGAATTGTGAGCATTTTGTTTAAACAAGTTTACAAATGACTCCTTACCAAGCATGATAGTGCAGTTGATTAAAGCGCTGTCTACTGTCATTTCTTCGAATGGCTCGTTAGTTCTATACCTGCTTGGGGTTTAAATTTTTTCAGGCTTTTTATGCCCCCTGCATCTTGATGCAGGAGGCATATAGTGATCGTCCTGTCCGTCCTTCCGTTCGTGACAAGGTTACATAGTTTTTACCGTTTCGTCTTGCACCAACACCGCTTACTATAACACTTGGATACTTACACAGTTGTTGCTTATGGCCATTCCCTATCCACCCACATCACCCAACTTTACTTTAACCTAGACCTAATTTGGACTTATACTAATTCAAAGTGCCATTTCTTGGTTAACTAGATTTTACCGTTTTTTCTAGCACAAACACCGCTTACAACAACATTTAGATATTTGCACAGTTGTTACTTATGACCTTTCCAAATCCACCCATATCATCCAACCTTACTTTGACCTTGACCTTGACCTAATTTACACTTAGAATAATTAAAATGGGCTATTCTTTGTTAACTAAATTATACCATTTCGTCTAGCGCCAACACGGCTTGCTACAACACTTGGATACTTGCACAGTTGTCGCTTATGATCATCCCTAATCCACCCACATCAACTTTACTGTGAACTTGACCTTGAACTAATTTGGACTTATAATTATTCAAAAGTGCCATTTCTTTGTTAACTAAATTTTACCGTTTTGTCTTATACCAGCACCGCTTACTACAACACTTGCATAGTTTTTACTCATGACCGTTCCCAATCCACCCATATCATATAACCTAACATGATCTTGACCTAATTTGGGCTAAGAAATGGGCTACCCAGCACCAACCAGGGGCACGTATGTTTATCAAACACAGAATCTTGTCGTGCATTGTATTATTTTTTTATTTATTTAACACATATGTGTTGGTAAAGCGCATTTTTATCAAATAATATATTTAATAGTGCAATAGGAAACAAATTTTTCGTTGACATAGTCCCTTTAAATTACACGTTTTTTACAACCAATACAAAAAGTGTAATTTAAGACATTGAATTTAAGATTAACATGTACTAAGAAATTTGGTTTTCTTAGCAATTATTTCTTTGTCACAAACATCAATACTTCCACTGGTCAAGTACTTACTAAATTGATAAGAACAGACACCTAAGCACATACAGTACTACTTTGGATAACACATTTATCAATATTATTATACCCCCACCCATCAACATCGGGGTTTATTAGTTTGCTATTGTGGGTTTGTTGGTCGGTTGGTCCGTGTGTAAACCACTTCGGTTTCAAGTCCAACAGTTTTCATCCGATCTTCACCAAACTTTATGAAAATGTGGGCATAATATTTCGGCTAGTTTGATAATTAACCAAATTCATCCAGCAAATAAGGAGCTTTTTTTCCGCTCTCAAATTTGAAAAGTTTTTATCTGATCTTCACTTTATTTGATTAAAATGTTTGTTGGCGTAATATCCAAACCAAGTTTGATAATCTATGAAATTGCCCTAGGAAATGCGGAGTTATGGCCTTTGAATTGGCATGTCCGCACCATAAATCCAAAAATTTTTACCGATCTGCACCAAATTTGATGAAAATGTGTCTGGGCATAATATTTCAGACAAGTGCAATTTCCAATCATATTGCTCCAGAGTTATGGCCCTTGATTTTTCTAAAAATAGCCTTTTTAGCTGTTTCTACTCTCTTATGTCCAACATAAATGTTCCAATTAACATCAAACTGGATATTTAAAAAATTGCTTTTCACATCGTGGGGGAGGCGGGCATACATGTTTTACAAACAGCTCTTGCTCAATTTTGCAGAATGAATGCTTCTTAAAAAAGTAACTTAATGCATTTAGGCTTCGCAGTTCGAGTCTAAAATTGCTTAACTTTTAAATATTACACAGTTGAAATAACTGGGACAAGATCAGAAGATTAAATTTGAGTATACGGATTCATTGTTTGTCAGTGTTTTACTAGTCAGTCTATACAGACATCCGGTTACTATTCAGATACTTCATATGAATATCTGGATACTGAATTTAGCGTCCGTTGACATCGCTACAATGTGTTTTTCTATTACATTATCAAGTGTTACCAAGAAAACAGCACTTAATTCAAGATGAATGTTTACTACCAGATAAGAGTTATCATATCCTGCCTGAATGACACTTAATATTTCACAGTATCAACATATTTTTATGCTGCCCAAAGGAGGAGGCATACAGTGGCCGCTTTGTCAGTCCATCCTAATTCAAATTCCACTACCATATAGTTTATATGGGTGGGAAATGAATTTCTCCGACAATTTTATCCATCAAACTCCATGTCTGTGTGTCTTTCTATATGTATGTTACTTTGTTTCTGCATGAGATATCACCTGGAACTATTGACCCATTTCAATGAAACTTTATATGCTGCATTTATATAGGTTGGACATGATTGCCAGGTCGTTTTGGTCTGATGCTTTTCAATAAATTATAGCCCTTTGATTATAAATATGACATTTCAATCGGAAATTTTCATTTCTGAGCAAGATCTCAAGAACTAATAACCTGAATTAGATGAAACTTTATATGCAGCTTCCCTACCAAGGGGGCTGGTTACGTGTATGTCACATCCAAGAACAAGGTCCCTTGGCCCAAGGTCAAGGTCACATTTACATGTCAAATATTTGCCCTTGCTTATTTTCATGCATACAGTTATTTTAAAAGAATTATTGCCATCATTAGACGGGGAAGTGAAACATAATTACTCATAATAACCAAAGTTTTAATTACCCACTTTGATTTTTCTATTGTCTTGGGTATAGATTTAAGAATATACATGGAATAGTTTTAATTCCTTAACTCACCACACAGAAAGTCCATGGAGATAAATTAGATGCACAAATACCATGACTCTGTCTTGTTAATTTTTTAATGTTTCTCTTTAGTCATTAAACCTTTACCCAAAGAAAGCTTCTCTGATTGGCGTATCAATCTGATTGGCTTTTCAGCTTATTCTGTTATAACATACTTAAGAATTTTTGAGAAATCTGGGCAAATTTACAAGGTCGGTTCATAGTTCAGAAGTTGTTGACATTCTGAATGTCAGTTAGTTTCACTTAGCTTAATCTTTTACATTGTGTCCGAGTATCTATCCCATATCAAAACTCTCTTACATTGTTTTTGACACAATTATTTCATACCACAGAACATTCCGTTATAGTTTGGACAAATAACTTGAGGTACATCTCCGAGGAAAATGTAGGTAATTAATGTTTTTAACTGTGAACAACCAAATGGCACTATTTGAGACCCTAGTTAGAATAATGGGGTCATTTTGAGTGTTATTTCATATTTGCCATCGGGAATTACTGGTCCTAATATAGTGAGGTGCCTGTATTTTCAGGGTTTATGACCATTGAAAAATATAGGAAAACAATGGAGTCTTTTAAAAAATGTCTGTTGTTGTGAAATGGTCTTAAAATTGTTGTGGTAGTTAAGCAGGGTTTTAGTGCAGTTCCCATACATAGCGTGTACACTGGTATTTGCACTCTTTCACCACATCACTGAATGATTCCATGATTCAACATCACCTGACATTGAAATGTAATGCCATTACATCTAGGCCTGATCATGCACAATTATCGTGAACATTCTAGAGGTCAAGTTAATGATGTAACGTGTTTGTCTCAAGGCTAGGTATGATGTGTGTCACACATTAAAGGGGAATATCTCCAGTATTTTGCATGCATATATACATTTATTAAAACAAGACAATTTCCTTTTAATCAAATATATTTTACAAAAATTAACAATTTATTGAAGGAATTATTAAGAAAAATGTATATACACACATTTTTTTTTAACTTACGCCTACGAATTTGCACTCTTCAAATCAAAACTCCCACACCATACAAGTTTATAAATGGTGCGCATTCACATAACGGTACCTCATATTCATTTCATTCAGACATTTTTACTTCTATTACAAATTTTCACTGGTGACATCTGTTTATATAATAAAATAACATATGTTTGTTAAATGATGATAAAATGACCCATTCAATTTTTTTCAATGCTTCAGTATTCTCTGTAACTGAACTTTGTTTTTGCAAATGTTATTGTCGACCTACCGTTGATATGCCTCTTTAAATAAAGTTAATTAAATAAACAGACCCTGGGTTGTGTGTGTCCGTATATCAGTATAAAAAAAAAGATATGTTTATTTCACCAGTCACCATAAAAACGAGATAAGAATGCATGGCACGACTGGGGAACCTCAGTACCACCGGACCACATAATTTCTCCAAATAAAAACATCTCAAGTTAGATAATGATTATATGGGTGTGTCTTGTGTTTAATAAAGTTAAGTAAATAATCATTCTCTAGGCTGTGTTTCTCCATATATCAGCATAAAAATGATCTGATTATTTCAGCTGACATGATAACAACAATATTAAAATGCATCACAAGTCTAGGAAACCTCAGTTCCACAGGACGACAAGATTTCCAAAAAAAAAATGCATGTATGAAGAGATTGTTATTTGTGATTTGTGTTGATCATTGAAAATTGCACAATGGGACAGGACTTAGTAAGAAATCAATAAAACATGCCAGTTCATGGACAGTTTTATGTTGGTGACAACTTATACAATTCCTACAGTCTTTAATTTTGTAAAAAAAAATAATTGAACTCTTTCTTTAATATGCGCCCAGTCGAAGATGGTGGGGTATATTGGTTTGCTAATGTTGCTCGGTCTTTCAGTCGGTAGACCTCTAAGTTTAACAGTTTTCATCTGATCTTCACCAACTTCATGAACATGTTTGTGGGCATAATATCTAGGTAAAGTTTGATAATCAGCCAAATCGCCCTTTGGGATTGTGGAGTTATGGCCCTTGAATTATCAAAATTAGCCTTTTTAGCCGTTTTCCGCTCTCTATTTCCAACAGTTTTCATCCAATCTTCACCGAACTTCATAAAAATGTTTGTAATATTAATATCTAGGTCAAGTTCCATCCAAATCGCTTCTAGAATTTTAAAATTATTGCCCTTGAATAATCTGAAATTGGCCTTTTTAGTGGTTTCCGCTCTCTAAGTCCAACAGTTTTCATCGATATACACGAAACTTAACGAATACAGCGATTCATTTTGAAATCTGACATTATGAGTCCTTGTTATTCACATATTTTAAAACAATGAGTCCCAAATCAAGGAGTCCCTATCAAATAATGTCTTTGAAACAAATTACAATAAAACCGGAATGATTATTTAATTCAGCAGTTTACACTAACAAATACTACTTAATTGAAAGTTTTTTACTTCTGCAATATACGTTCAAAGTAATATTGTATGATAAGTAAAAATAAATTTCAGTTTCTTTGGTGGCTTGACGCAGACTGTTTGATATTTATTTGTCTTTCATTTATTTCTCGTTGTTCGTCTCAGTAAAATAACGAGTGAAGGTATTGGATAAAATTTGGCAAAGAAAATTTGGTGCATGTGTGGTGAAAGTTATTTTCAGAATTTTTTTGTTTCTGTTCGATAACTTTTCAGTTATCTATTCATAGCATTGTGTTTTACTTTGCAATAAAATTCCAAATTTTTAACAAAAAATAAAATCCGTTCCACGAGGCATTAATATTTATATCTGTTAGAACTTATAAGACTAAGAGTGACAGTGTGACGTCAGACGGGCTTCCAAATCTGCAAGCCGTTAGCAACAGCAATGGTGTCGGTTTGATTTCAAACAGCTTTGATGTGACTGCTGTACTCGGGCCATTGTCTAGCAGTTTGTAGTTAAATAGCATGTTACAGGCTTAGCACGTTGTCTGTGGCAAAAAGCATCCATTGATATATTACTAAACCTGAACAGCGCAACCGCTCTCAATTAAGTAATAGTGTGTTAGGAAATATTTCAATTGACTGTCTTTTTGTGACATTTGACGAAATATACATGTCTTGGAATTATAAAGGGCCCTGTCAAGATCTTAATTTTGTTCAGCATTAAAGGATTTTAAAATAACTTAGCAGAAGTAATTAGCATTATGAGAGGGTGTGTTGTGCGGGTTAGGGTTAGGGTTAGGGTTAGGTAACTTGTTCCCTAGGTCCAAGGTCAAGGTGATTATTCAAGGACAAAGGGCTAATAATTGTCCACAGCATATTATTGTTGTGCATACAGGGAATTTCAAATTGTCAGAAATGATCACCGTCTCAACATAGAGTGTTGCATGGAAGAACCAGACTTGTAAAACTTGTGAATTACTTCCATTTATTGATGTTGTTCAAAGCATAACTAACACATTATACAAATCATTGTGTTGATTCTTTAACGAATGGTTTACAATAGCAAGAATAGATGAAGCGTACAAGAACCGTAACTCATGATTGCCAGAAAGTTTTAATTACTCCCCTTTTATGAGTCTCGTCAGGTCTCAACATTTAAAATATAGATAGGATATTTTTGGTGCCTCATCATACTTCATAGATTGAGTGAAGACATTAGCAGATTTTGCAACTTAATTTCAATTATTTGTATGCATATAGACAAAGTGGCCTCTGTTGAAAAGGCTGCATAGGTAATGGCATCCATGCCAGTGGATGCATTTCTAGTTTTATTATCATTCACATTCTAAGGAATTATACCAAAAAGAAACAGGAAATTATGCAGTCATTACTTTGCTTGTCTTCTCCATAATGGCATTAATGATCAGAACTAAGCTTAGGTTAGCTTTTGTGGTCAGTTGTTGCCCAATGGGGTGTATCAGTTTCCTTTTATGTCTATATTGAAAAGTTTGAAAATTTTCTTATCTGAACAACAAGCTGGATTTCAGAGTTTCAAAAAATGTTTCTTGGGTGACCAAGTACCAAATTCCTTCAAACTATTTTGAGTTGCCCAACAAACAATCTGTCATTGGTCACTTGTTGTCCTCCATTTTTGTTAATTGAAGGTTTCAACGTTTTACTTCAGACATCACTGAACATACTAGTATACTTTCACAAGCCATACTGATTTATTAACCTAAGGTGAGCGACCCAGGCCCATTTTGGCCCCCTTGTGGCCCACTTCATATAAGGTCACAGTTTTTCCAAATGCCAGTATCTGCATATGCATTGCGCAAATCAAAATCTGCAAAAAATCGAACAAGTTTAAAACAGTAACCATTTCTATATGTCAGCAGTCTGTATCTGCAAAGCGCATCCGCCAAAGCTGTCCGCAAAAACTTTGGAAACATAGCAGAGATAGTTTAGAGACACCTGAATAATACAGCCTTAGACTTACCTAGTACAATATGATACATGTACTGATACTGTAGGTATAAATGTTGGATGTTTTTCATGGTTCAAATCCACCACCTGCGAATGCTTTTGCATACTGGCATTAATAATTGCAGCCAACTTAATTTAAACTGTCTCAATTCTTCTTACTATGTCATCTTATATAGCTACTAGTTTCGAAAAGAAAAACAATTTGCTTCACAGACGCCTATAAAAAAACTTGTGAGTTGGGTCCATTTTCATGAGGCTTTCTGGCTGGCGCAGTGGTTGGTACACTCACTTCTCACCTAGGCGTCCCTGTTTTCAGCGCATGTGAGTTTGGTTGGTAGTCACCATACCGGACAGGTGGGGTTTCCATGGTGTACTCCGGTTACCCACCACAGCACAAGACCACACCAAAATTAAAATATATTTCAGTAAAAAATAATAAGCTGGAAATTGAAGCTATGATTCAAAATTCATCCCAACTTTCGTGAGTCTCTAGTAAGTTAATTACGTAAGAGTGCTGGGACACACTCTGGTTCCTCACATAATGCAGCCTCAGGCGCGGAAGGACATCATAAACATTGAAATACACATACACACACACAAATTTCGTGAGTCAGTCGCGTTACGACAAACAAACAATTTTTAAGGATGGCCTCATGCGTGCGCCCATGCGTAAACTTCTCGTTTAAACCAGTAGGTCGACTTTCATAAAACTTAACATAACTGTTCCTTGGGTGGTCCTCTACTAAAGTTGCTCAATTGGTCCGGTCACAAGATAGCCGCACAAGATGGCTGTCAGGGCTATAAACATCTACTCCTAAACCCGTAGATAGATTTTCAAAAAAATTCACAGAAATGATAGGTGGGTAGTCCTCTACCAAAGTTGCTCAAACGGTTTCACTGTGTTGAAAAACATGGCCGCTAGGTGGGGCCGTTTTTCCTTATATGGTTATATAAAAAAAAAATCTTGTCAGAAATCACTGGTTGAATTTCAAATTAATAACACAGACACGATCATTGGGTGGTCCTCTAGCAATATTGCTCAAATGGTTCCGCTCCGTTGAAAAACATGGCTGCTAGGGTCTGGGTCCATTTTTCCTTAGATGGGAATATTTTAGACTGTTAAAATCTTCATTTCAGAAGCCTCTGCTTTGATTTCTAAATAATTTCACAGAAATATTCCTTAGATGGTTCTTTACCAAAATACTTTGAATTACTTTGATTGGTTAACAAATCATGTCTGCAAGAGAGCGGGGCCTTTTCCCCTTATATAGCATATCAGTATCCTTTTGCTTCTGATACTCCTTACCTAATAAGCCAGTGGAGCGATACAGGCACTTGTGTGCCTCTTGTTTTAGATCAGCTGTAAACATTATCTGATTAATGCACTGGACAGAATTGTTGTCAATCCCATGTTAGTCATATTTAGTCATCCAAGTGGTAAGATAGATGTTTAAATGGAAATACTGTCTAAAGTTTCTTCTCATATATTTGTAACTTTTAAAATGTCATTGAATGGCATAGCTGCAAACTATACGGCATTTGGACAACTCAAATTAAAAATTCTGTTAAATTCTGTACAATTTCAAGCTCAAAATTCTACCAACCTAGGCTGGACTGATTTGGTATAACAACATACACTGTCATTGTTACGTTAGTGAAACACATAATTTCACATTTAAGCCATTCAAAAGATGAACAAGAAATGTCGTTTAAAAAAGACAATCGGCATTGACATTAATAATGAGATATCATTTTACCCTAAACATAATACAAGAGGGCCAAGATGATCGGTTACGTGTCTTCTCGGACCTCAGATTTTTCAGTCCCCACCTAGACAAGGCGACTTTTCGGCCCCAAGATTATTTAAGCACCATAAGAAAATTTCTCATATCCCAAAATTAATGTGTGATTAATTCAATAATTATTAATATTTGTACCGTGAATAAACCGATCAGACCACCCCATTTTTTCACCAGTGATGCATAAATAACCTAAATAATTTACGTTAACATCATTATTATATAAATTTGTCAGCCAAATTTAACAAATTAACAATGTATGAAAATAATTGTGGAATGAATGAACATTATTCTGTATCAGACGCGTATAGTTATTCTTAAGTAATATAACTTACCTTCATCTTGGAAGTTATCTATGCATTATACATAAACATTTCCAAATCCATTAATCATGTATACTGTGTCGTTATGAAGAGCAATCTTTTTTGGAACATTCAGCGCATGTGAAATAATGATGACTTGCATTTTTTATAACACAAACATAAAATTTAATTAGACTATCGCGGGCGATTGAAAATTATATTCGGTAGGATCATGATGTATCGAGGGTTTCTTTGTATAATTGGTATTGCAAATAATGCATGAATGCTAAATAAATGTAGTAAAAGTAACATGAATAACAGTTCTACATATTCTGTTACTTATTTCACCATGTGGAAAGATATCTTTTTATAGGTTGATTAACATATACTGAAGAAGTTGATAGAAGTGTGCAATTCTATTTAATTCTTAATAGAACGCAACCGCCATTCAATTTCAAATTAACATGAACAGTTAGTTTATAAACATAAATTCCCCATTTATTGAAATATTCGCTCTAATGATTCTCTGGACGCTAATTGATGCATGTATATTATAAAATCTATACACCGCCAGTTAAACACGCGCTATTTTTAGAATGATCGTGAGTGTTTTGAACTCGCTAGAATAAATTGTTATTTATAGAGTGTGCCGCAAGGCTAAACAAAACAGTGGATTAACTCTGAGAACGAATATAATATTCTGATCTTGACATACAATGAGAAAATATGTTCATAATTATGTTCAGTTCTAGAGTGTATGTCGAAGATATGATTATAATTTTATTTTAACCACTTATGTAAACAATCATGTACATTTTAATCCCCATAATTATGCAACAGTTATTGGTATACATTAAACCATTGTTTTAAGTTTGCAATCCCTAAAAATAGCAAATTTGCCAAATTCTATTGGCATTCAATTTTCCCGCTGCATAATTATCGCAAAAAATCTAGGTCAAAAGAGATCTTAGACAGCTACGCCGAAAAATGGCTTAATTCAGAACAAACTATTAACATTGTCTTGTTTATGAGAGATATAACCTACATACATACTGAAATATTCTGTTTGTTGGATATTGTATTATATATAACACTCATCCTCCAAGTAAAACAGTTCATAAACAAACTTTTAATTTACATACTGTAAATAATGGAGTAAGAGATTAAATCTGAATATCCTTCAGTAAGTTTTGGCAAGCTGCACAATAGTCTCAATAAACCATGAGGAACTTTGTTTAGTTTCACCTTGTTGAAAATGTAAACATAAAATGAAAACTAATTTCTTGAATTACATTTTTTCTGATAAAAAATGTATTTGTAGTTTCATTCCAAATTCATTTTTAGCTTTACTTTTTACCGAATAGTTCGAGCTATACTACTCACCCGTTCGTCGGCGTCACTGTAATGCTCTGGTTAAGGTTTGCCTGCAACAAGTCCATATTTCTGTAACTACTACAGATATTCAATTGAAATTTCTCACATGTCTTCGGGGTCATTATATTAGGTAACTGACCAAGGCCCATAAGTCTGGCCTGCAATTTAGCAGAATTATGCTCCTTTTTGTACTTAGAAAATCAGGTTTAAGTTTGTGGCAACAACTCCATATCTCTATATCTTCTACAGATATCCAATTGAAACTTCACACATGCCTTTAGGGACATTATATAATGTCACTGACCAAGACCCATAGCTGTGACCAGCAGAATTATGCCCCTTTTTGTAATAAGAAATATCAGGTTAAGGTTTGCATGCAAGAGAAAATTCAGTTAAAGGTTTGCGTGCAGCAAGTACATATCTCTGTAACTACTACAGATATTCAATCGAAACTTAATGTATTTCTTCGGGGTGATTGTGTAAGATCACTGTCCAAGGCACATAACTGTGACCAGCATTTTAGCAGAATTATGCCCTTTTTTGTAGTGATAACACCATAACTCTGACAATGCAGGTAAATTGTCCAGCCCGCTGTCCTGATAGACATTAATTCTAAAATGTATTCAAGATCTTGCAACGTCTTGTAAGTGCCTTTAATGAAAATAATGGAAGAATTTCTCTGATACTGTTATGCATTACAAACTTTTAATTCCACAGTGTCATTTGATGATTATTCTTAAATTTCACATAACATCAAATAATTATTTTGTTATCATGTGTGTCATTTACTTGCTTTATTAATAGTGTTGTTTTCCTTAAGAAAATTGTGATAATTTCTGAAAACTGTATTTTTTCAACATAGCTGTCTAAGATCACTTCTGACCTAGATTTCTTGCGATAATTTTTTGCGGCGGGAATATAAAATTTGGCAAATTTTCTAATTTCATGGAATGCAAACTTGTAACAATGGTTTGATGTTCACCAATAACTGTTGCGTATTTTGTTAGATTAAAATTTACATAATTGTTTGCGTAAGTGGTTAAAATAAAGTTATCAACATATCTTCGACATACACTCTAGAACTGAACAGAATTCTGAACAATTTTACTCATTGTTAGTTATGAACTTAATGCAATATTTATTCACACAATGATATCATTATTTTGTTTAACCTACATCACCTGCACGCTCTATAAAAAGCAATTACGCTCTTAAAATTTCGGAGCCATACGTAGATATTCAGCGAAGATCGGTATGAAATGGTCTATTCCAGCGTATTCAACACACTCAAGATAAAGGGTGCATCATTCTAAAAATAGCGCGTGGTAGAGCTATGCTAATATACATTCATAAATTAGCGTCCGGAGAATCATAAACCCGTGAATTTCAATAAATGGGGAATTTATATTTATATACTTACTGTGCATGTTAATTAACAGTTGAATTGCCGTTGTGTTTTATTAAGAATTATTTATAATTGCACCTTCTGATTAACTTCTCCGGTAGATGTTAACATTTTTCTATAAATAAAATGTGGTGAAAGAAGTCTCGTAATGCGTCGAAATGTTACTTTTATTTCATTAGCGTAGCATGAATACAATATTTGCAAAACTTCTGAGACGTATAGTATATTATGTAACATAACTATGTACACTCATCTGATCTATAATAATTTTCATTCATTTCCGCAATTATTTTCTGACATTGATATATTATTAAATTTGCCTGACAAATTCATGTAACAATTATAATAGCGTAAATTACTAGCATTTAGGTTATTCATTTATCACGGGTGAAAACGTGGAAGGTATTATCGGTTTATTCACGGTAAACATCTTAAAAATGTTTGAGTTTATGTCCAATTAATTTTGTGTCTGATAAGGTTTCTTATTGTGTCCAAAAGAAGTCTCCTTAGTGAGGACCAAACAAGCTGGGGTCCGAGAAGTCACGTAGACGATCATCTTGTCCATCTTGTATTATGTTTCGGGTAAAAAAATGACATCTCAATATTAATTTTAACACGGATTGTCCTTTTAGCTCACCTGAGCACAAGGAACACATCATAATTTGTTCAAGAAACCCAGCTGGATGCATTTAAATATAAGAAGTGTATGATAACCATTTATGTTATGATAATAATTTACGCATGTCTATTTTACATAGTATAATATTATAAAAATGGTTTTACCATATTCTCGAAAATTCCCCTTTTACCGTTTAATTCCCCTCTTGATGGGCCCAGCCACCATTCCCCCCACAGTGAAAAAAAACAACAAAAAGCACTGTGTATGAAGAAATCTGATATACAGATCTCGTTGGGATTATTATTTTTTGGGTGTGGTCAGTGTCACTGTTAATACAAATAGAACTAATAGTTTCTGATTAATAACTTGCATATACATTGAGATATAGTTATGGAACTTCAGATATAGATATGTTATATCGAGACCTCGCTGTGGATTGCAATTGACGATGGTGGAGCCCAGGTCACTGTTAACAAAAAAGAAATATAGTTTCCACACCATAATACCAGTTAAAATTGAGCTATTGTAGTGAAACTTCATACTGTATACTGTATATACACTGAACAGCACTCCTAATCCAACACTGACACAATTTGTGACATAAAATTGCTCTGTTTAAGGTTTCGAAAACCGACAAGTAGTTGAAAATCAAAATTCACAAAACACTGCTATGTTAATCCTAACCAATCTAAGAAAACATGATGACATATTTAGTGTGTTTACTTCATTTGCTTTTGAGTGGTGCACATCCCACATGTAAGCCTCCGTTAACTTCACATTCATCATTCATCAGATCCCATGGTCTTCAGTTGGTGACAAATTTACACCGATGAAATGCAGAAAAAATACTGTTAAATTCTTAAATGATTTAGATGTTTTTTGTTTGTAGACAAACTCAGTCATTTAGAGAATGTACTGTTGTATCAGGTCTTTCTTTATTGCAAGACAAACATCCGTCATAAGTAGGCAGACCCTAACCCTGTTATGGTGTATATAATATTAAGAATCAATCAACTTCAGTGGCATGGCCCATTAATCCAGCAAATTCATTTTCAAGTTATTATAGCTAAACCAGTGTATCTGTTTCTATTATTTCATGACATTTCTTTATTATTGCATTTATGATTGGTGCAGTCTTACAAGATGATGTGTATATTATTACTGAAACAGAAAGCTTATGTCTTGCTAGAATGAAAGCATTGCTGTTCTGATAATACAGACTCTCTGGTGATTAAACAATATATTAAAATGGTATAATGTATACTGCCTTTTAGATGGTTAAATAGATATTTATGTAACATAATTTCCTCCACTAACTTCTGACAATAGAACATTTTCTGCTTTTCACATTCATAGATATGCTGCTGAGTTACTGACGCAAAGAAAAAATCTTGTTTGACAAGTGATAAATATAATTGTTTTAGAATCATGTGCAGCTTTTTTATGCCCCCACCATCAATGATGGCTCGGCTAATAGTGTTCACCCTGTCCATGGGTGCGTACATAGGTATGTGTGTATGTATGTTCGGATTCTTGTCCGAACAACAACTGTGTCCAGCAGTGGAGGATTTTCAAATATCTTAGACATGTTAAACATACTGACACGGTGTGTCACTCGCAAGAACCAGGTCCCTATGTCCAAGTTCCAGGTGACACTTAAAGGTCAAAGGTCAAATATAAGAATTTAAGCCATAGACCCTGTCCGGAGCATAATATTGTCCAGCATGGAAAAAATTTGAAATGCATGGTGCGACGGTTTGTCGTGCACAAGAACCAGTTCCCTAGGACCAAGGTCAAGTCTCACTTAAAGGTCAAAGGTCAAATATAAGAATTTAAGCCAAAGATACTGTTTGGAGCATAATTTTGTCCAGCAGAGAAGGGTTTTCAAATAACTTGGCTGAAGTGCTAAGCAGTGGGATGGTGTGTCGTGCGCAAAAACCAGGTCCCTTGGTCCAAAGTCAAGGTCACACTTAAAGGTCCAGGGTCAAATACAAGAATTTAGGCCATAGACCCTGGCCGGAGCATAATGTTGTCCAGCAGGGAAAGAATTTTCAAATAACTTGGCGTAAGTGATAAGTATTATGCGCCGGTGTGTGGCATGCAAGAATCAGATGCCTTGGTCCAAGGTCAAGGTCGCACTCAAAGTTCAAAGATCAAGTTAATGTACATATGATAAGATTCCTGTCCAGGCAATAACTTTGAAGGATTTTCAAATAAATTAGCAGAAGTGATGACCATTATAAGACGGTGTGTCATGCGCAACAACTAGGGCCGAGGTCATGGTCACATTTAAAGGTCAAAGTTCAAATAAAAGAATTAATACCATGGACTCTGTTGCAGCATAATTTTGTTCAGCATGGAAGAATTTTAAAATGACTTGACTTGATAATCATAATGGGACAGCATTTGGCATGCAACAACCAGGTCCTTTGGTCCAAGGTCATTGACTTTGACTAAAGTATAATTTTGCCGGGCATGGAAGAATTTTCAAATGCAGAAGTGATAATCATTATGAGACGGCACGTGGTGTTTAAAAACCAGGTCTGTAGCTTAAACTTCAATGTCACTAATTAAGGTCAAATGTCAAATAATTGTCAAGAGCATACTATCGTCATGCACGCTGGGATTTTCAGTTAAATTGGCAGAAATGACACCATATGGTGTGTTGCATGCAAGAACCTGAATTGTAAGGTAATTGAATTATTTTCCTTTTATTTATGAGTGTGCAAAGCATAATTCGAAAATGATAAAAGGCATTTTGTTTATTCTGCACAGAATGATTTTGTTTATTCTGCACATAATGATTTACGATAGCAGGTGTAAGTAAAGCTTACAAGAACCATAACTCATAATTGCACAACAATTTTGAATACAACCCTTTGTTGATTTTTTGTCAGGACTAAAACTATTTTGTGATACCTCAACTTACTTCATAGAAAAAGAGAATGCATGAGCAGAAAGTACAGTATAAAAGGACAATTTTCCTTTTGCAAAATGATTTGTATGCATACAGACAAAGCAGAGAACAGATATATTCCAGACATTGCTCCAATCTGTGAATTTTGTAGACCCTAACAAAGCAGAGCCCATCTCCAATTAAATCATGAGGTCGTTATCCCAAGTGGTTTAATAGCCAAACATTGGAACAACAATGAGTTGTTTATTTGTCAATAAACAACGAAAACGCAAAAATTATTTTGATTTGATTTGATATTAACATGATTTGACGCATATTTTTGCAATTGTAATGAGAACTATATTATACTATGCTCCGCTCAGAATCGGAACTTCTTTTGGCGTTCTTTATTGGGAAGTTAAACCACTATAATTTTGTTCTATGTCTACAGGAATAATAGTGGGTATCATGTTAGAATTGCAAATAATTAATAAAGAAACATTGCTAAATGTGATGGCCTTGTTTCTTCAAACAATTGACAAAACCCAATTGACAAAACTAATTTAATAATATAAACACTGGTCATCGATGACACATTTGCAGGCGCAGGAACATTAGTAGTAGACATAAAATAACAAAATTCTAATTGTATTCAGAATTCACGTTTACATATATGTCAATATACATGGGGTGTTTTGAAAGAAAAAAACATACATTAAAGCAAAACCATGCTGCAAAAAAAATTAACCACTATAGCATAATTAGTAAAATATAGTTTATAAAAATTGTATGTTTGTATGTACTCATTGATTTATATGTTAACCATATCTTCCAGTATGTCATTGCCAGGCTGTGGAGATGAAGGAAGAGGCTGTGGACACAATCTTCCCAGTAACAGGCCGACTGTTTAACAGGCCTGGTAACTTAGTTTAGTGTTATAGAACTCAATGTGTTTAACTGCATTTACTGGCAGCATATGAACTCTATATGGTCTTGACATACATACAGAGTAACATCAAATGTAGACTATTATGGGTAATAAATATGTGTGCAATAGAAACCTTTTGAAGTAGTGCCATAAATGTTTATGCAAACAGTATTTATCTCTGTTTAAGAACCTTTGCCGACATATTTGATAATGTTTGATTATCTACTTGCCAAATCACCCTTCTGTTGCTTTACAAGTACAGGTGACCTGTTGAGTACTTACATTTTAAACTCAACTATTCACCAAATGCTTCGAGCTACACTACTCACCTGTTCGTCCGCATCGCCATAATGCTCTGGTTAAGGTTTCTGTAACTGTAACTACTACAGATATGACTTAGAAAAGTCAGGTGAAGTTTTGCGTGCAAGAGAAAATTCGGGTTAAGGATTGCGTGTAACAAGTACATATCTCTGTAACTACTTCAGATATTCAAAAGAAACTTCACACATGTCTTTGAGGTCATTGCGTAAGGTCACTGACCAAGGCCCATAAGTCTGACCTGCAATTTAGCAGAATTATGTCCCTTTTTGTACTTAAATATTCAGGTTGAAGTTTGCGTGGCAACAACTCCATATCTATAACTACTACAGATATTCAATTGAAACTTCACACATGTCTTTAGTTTAGTTTAAACCTATTTATTTTAGCTTGATTGCATCGAAAGCCTTGGCTTATAAAGACACTCTTGAGTGGGTTTCCTGGTCAGAACCAGTACTTGGTGTCTTTGGAAAGATCTTGAGAACGCTCCCTGAGTGGGGATAGATCCCGGGACCTCCGGTCGCAAGGCAGACACCATATCCACTACACCATTGAGACTTCATATGTATTTGGGGTCATTATGTAAGGTCACGGACCATGGCCCATTACTCTGACCAGTAATTTAGCAGAAATATGCCCCTTTTTGTACTTATGAATTCAGGTTAAAGTTGGCGTGCAACAACTCTATATCTCTATAACTACTACAGATATTCAATTGAAACTTTACACATGTCTTCAGGATCATTGTATAAGGTCACTGACCAAGGCCCATAGCTCTGACCTACAATTTAGTAGGATTATCTCTATATCTGCTACAGATATTCAACTAAAGATCACACATGTCTTCAAGATCATTATATATGGTCACTGACCAAGACCTATATCGAGGGTTGAGCGTAAAACTACTGTATCTGCTTAACATTTCTATATCAGATACCATAGTTTCACGCACAACCTCGATATCTGTGACCAGCATTTTAGGAGAAATATGCCTCTTTTTTTGTAGTGACAAAGGCTGATAACTCTTGTTAATATAAAGCTTGATTAGGTCTTTACTTATAATTATTAACACAACATCCACACGAGTGCCAATATCGTTTAGTTGTATTTACACACATACAGGAACAGATGGGCGTGGCAGTGATGTACAGAAATAGATTGGTCAGCCAGGGAGTAAACAGCTGGAATGGAACTTGAGCCAGACACAGGACCTGTACCGACAGAAGTGACCATGGTTGCGATAGTTATCAAGTTGAGGATTGCAACCTGAGGTCTTGCCAAGGTAAGATGACATGGAGATCAACAACAACAGTCGCTAAAGCAGTGACACGCTGCCTAAATGTAGTGTGGTAGCACCCAACAGATTTTTAGCTCAACTGATCTCGAACTCAGAGATATTGTGGTCAGTCATCCTCCGCGTCTGTTGTTAATTAAGAAATAATTTTGCATTTAGAGTTGTTTTTTGGCTAATTAGCAGCGATTTTGTGTTATGATGCGTATGAATTAAACCACAAGGCTGTTAGGTTTATTAGCCGATTAACGACAATGCAAAAATTATTTCAATTGTAACATGACCTAGCATAATTTTTTTTTCAGTTGCAATGCAATCTATATTTTACAGTTTCTAAACTAATTTTGGGTTGTTTATTGGTAGTTTAACAACGGTGAATTTTTTTCTTTGTCTATAGAAAATTTTTGCATGTTACATGTTAGAATTGTCATTTATTGTGAACATTTTGCTTTAAACTTGTTCTCTGAAACACTATAAGGAAGTTGAAAAACTTGACAAAATGGGCATATATGTTCAGGTGATTTCCAATAAAGTTGATCTTTACAGAAAAACAATGTAAAAAGGTAAATATAAACAAATATTTTTAAAGCAGTTTCTGCCTGACTTTGTATTTGAAGTTTGATTGTGAGTCTTCACCGCATCAGTTGGAACCCACATTTGATACTGACATTGTGTCCTTAATGTGGGTCAGACAATTAAAGTGTTTTAGGACAGGAGTTGTCTCCCTTTGGTTTTAATTATTGGAGATGGCATCATATTACAAGAATTAAACAGGGAAATTGTTTTACGAATGACTATAGAGGAAATATCAAATCAGTTTGCTGTTTGGGCAAAAGGAAATGAAAACTGTGATAAAATTGTAAGTATGGGAAATCTCTTACACAATACACATTCTATAGACATTAATGAGTACACGTTTAAACCAACTGCATTTGGTCTGTGTGATAAAAACTTGTTTAATGTATTCTAATATTCAGCTGCAAGCCTTTGTCGCACTGCAAAGTTTAAAGTAACCCAATACTCACGTGACCTAATACTCACGTGACAGCTTATATAGTTACACTGTTTACTGCTTTCAGTCCACTCAGCGTCATTTGAAGGCTATCATGGTTTCTGTTCAGTTGGAAGTTCTTTATTGCTTGACTATTGACACTAGCAGTTAATGTGTGTTTTCTGGACTATTTATTTTAAACAAGATACTGTGACATTGATATTTCAGTTGAATATAAGTTGTTTAGTTTTGTTTGTTGAAAGTCAATTAGCAAAATGGCGACATTTTCTATGTCTACTGTTGCTAAAGGGTCAGATGACTTTAAAGACTTTTGTTGCTCCGCCTGCGAAGAGCAGTCTATTGAGGTAGTCGCAGATTTTTACTGTGAAGCATGTTTGAAGTTTTACTGTGGAGAATGTAATCATCATCATGGTCAGTTGTTTAAAAAACATTCCCCTTATGGATGGGAAATAATGAAGAAATGGCCAGCTTCAAAGAAGGTGAAGGATTTCCTAGAGAAATGTGATGTCCACAAGGATGAAAATCTGATAATGTTCTGCAATGACCACAGTCAGCTGTGCTGCACTAATTGTGCTCTTAATCACAGGTATTTCAAAACAAATGCTCTAATTGTTTTTGGAATATCAATAAACTGTGTTACAGTAAGACAGTTCAGAAGTTTTCATTGATCAATTCAGTATTTTCCATTGATCAATTCAGATTTTTCCAGTCATATTAATTATTTTTAAGAATGACAAATTCTTTAAAACACAAACTTTGGAAGTCTTTGATATTATTTACTATATTTAATTTTAATAAGTTTTTTATTGATATTTTATTTTGTTTTATCTTTGAAAACATTATTGAAATAAAAACTAATAATTAGCTGTGTAATCAATAATCAATTGAAGACCAATAACAAATAATGACAGTCTCAAGAAATGAGAAATCACAGATGTAATCAACCTGTATTTACCTAGATACCAATGATGAACACATGAACTGAATAGCTGGGTAGTAAGATCAAAGCATTTCTTTTGTGTTTAATTAGTTCTGGTGGTTTACAGTATTATCACTCTGCATGTATATAGCTTGCAGCATCTGACACATAAACCTGACACTAGTGAACTCTAGCATAATTTTGCCCTTGAACTGTGTCCTATATTTATACTAAGTTGTGTTTGTGTATGTGTTTAATGTGTTCATCCATTTAATTTAATTGTATTACTGTATTCACAGACTCATAGTGGCAAAATCTTACACCAAATTTAAACTGATTACAGTAAGGAAACTAATGCATTTATTGCAACGAATTTGATTTATTTGTAATATATATTTATTCATCAAGGTCAGTTTTAGGTCAGTTTTATGATAATTCTTCTGAGCTATTTATCTGTTAAACATTTACACATGCTTCATTGCTCATCTGCAATCCTCAAACAAAGTAGTCAGTATATTTATCCTACTCTATTTATTTGTACGCTCCATGTTGAAAAGTAAAGTTTGAAGAAAATTAATTATACATTTGTATTATTTTCAAAATGGACATTGAGTGCAACTAACTAAATAACTAGATGTCTCTGTATGTATGGCATTCCCATGGTACATGCTTTGAAATACAAATGTGTAGTTTGTCTGAATATTAATTTAATTTCATCTAATTGTGCATTATTTTTTATACTGTCTTTTTTTCAGACAATGCCCTAAAGTGAGACTTATTTCTGAGTCAGTCGGAACACAGTCCACAGACCTGCTGGAACTGTCTATCAAACTCCAATCCATTTTGGAAGAAATGAAGAGCCTGCAAAATAGTCTGGAGGCCAGCAAGCAGTCTCTGCAGGGTTCATATGATGAACATGACCGATATGTGGGGGAAAAAATCGATCAGAATATAAGTTCCATTTTTAATGAATTTGATCAAAGTACTTATGAAAATGAGCAAAACATGAACGAAGAAATGTCTAGGAAAATAATTAGCATGTTGGATGAACTTGATAATAGTACTGTTAAGGAAATGATGGACATGAAAGATGAACATGTGCGTCTGAAAGATTCTCTTAAGAGTGCTATTCACAACTGCACCGGGCTTCAGGATCACTTGAAACAGCTCCATGAAGCCATGCAGAAAATTGGGGATGATAAGGAACTCTCCTTTATAGCCAGCAAGAAATGTCTGCACAAAATACAACACGCATTGACAGTGCTGGGGAAGTCAGAACAAGTGTTCACCATGCAGAGGAAGTCTGAGCACAATTTGAAAATATCTAGTGATTCATCAGTATGCTGGATCACTGGCATATGTGTTCTCCCTGATGGCCAGATTCTTGTTGTAGACTACAGTAATAAGAACTTAAAGCTGCTGGACCAGCAGTACAGGGTGCTTACTCATTGTGATGTGTCAACTAATCCACGGGACATATGTCATATAACACACAGTGAAGTTGCTGTTACTGTGAGTGATTATAACACACATGAGATCCAGTTTATCTCTGTCAACAATGGGCAGCTGGTGAAGGGCAGGAAGCTTCAGTTACAACATCACTGTGAAGGTATTACCCACCACCAGGGGGAGCTGTATGTCACTGATACTACTGCACTGTACAAGTACACGCTGAGTGGGAAACTGGTCAGCAAGCTGTATGAGGATACATCAGATTATCAAACAGGTTAGAATCATGGCGGGTTCATCCGGATATTATTAGAAATATGTATCATAAAGTAATTGTAAGACTGCATAGTTGTAGAATGTACATGTGTCAATTTATTATTACAACAGCAGTAAAGAATGATTTTCAATATTATTGATTTATATATATATAAGTTATCAGGCATTTTGACTGTCACTTCTGACTTCATGGCATGTCTATAAATAGACAGTGAGTGCAAATCAATGACACACTCTGTGACCTGCTGTTTATATTTTGTGGTTTGCAAGTAAATATGCATGCATTATTGTTTCATAATTCATCATGTTTCCAAACGTTATATGAAGTAAATAAACTTAAAATTGTTGTAGTTGAAATTTGTTAAATTAATAGATTTGTATTTGTAAAACTGTTTAAATAACAACTGGCTTTTGTTACTTGTGTAGAGAGAAAAGTTTTATTTCATGTTGTTTTGAAACATATTTCCTGTTGTAAAACCTTAACTTCTGTTATTTTAATGTACATGTACATGTTATAAATATGTCCGCCCGTGTCAGCTATAGAATAACACAGATGTCAGTAATCATGTATACATGTAGAGAAAATCTATTAATACTGCATATGCCATAGTTGCATCAGCTGACACATTCATGTATACATGTATAGGAAATCTGTTATTACTGCATATAGTTACACATTCATGTATACATGTTCACTGTACCGTGTAATTGTTTACATCTGTGTATTTGTGGTAGACTTCAATTCTATCTCACCAGTCAACGTGTCAAACTTTTAGGCAATAAACTGATACAGAACCTTCCTGTCACACCAAAATATTTATTATTATTGGATTTTATGCAGATCTTTAAGATGCGTAATTGTCTGTTTAACGACACATTAATAATACAATGTCACTGCAGTTTGCTTATTAACATTATTAAACATTTAAAGTAATTTAATATCTTGATGTGACTCTGTTTTGCAGTATGGAGGTGTGCTGTGAATCCCACTGGGGATCTGATATACATCATCAACCAGGGCCATGACAAGCTCCTCACCCTGGCCAGGGATGGGTCTGTACTCTCTACATTGGAGGGCCCTGAACTACAATGGCCAGAGGCTGTACATGTGACACCTGCAGGCCAGGTGTTGGTCTGTGGAGGCCTGTCCCACACTATCATACAGGTGGACAGGGAGGGCAGGAAGAAGCTGGCCACTCTGGCTACAGACAGGGATGGAGTGAGGGACCCAGAGTCAGTCTGCTACAACAGGCACACAGCCTCCATCATTGTGGGACAATATGTAGACAACAACATCCTGGTGTTCACAGTGCAATAGCTTACTTGTACATGTAATCAGACATTTGTGTAATAACAAATATGGTTATCTTAAAATGACAGTTTGTAAGTTACAAATGATATATTATGTACTGTGTTATATTTCTGTATAATATACTTTTATCATAATTATGACAGTATGACTTTGGAACCAATAGTCTGTGTTATTTGTATCAAATAAGTGTTTTTGCATTTGTCCTTAACTTAACAAGTTATATATGATGTATGTTAAAGTACAAATACCTGGTACAATTTTAATTAATAAGTCAATGTGTGTACAGAAATATACATGTAAAATGTACATGACAGTTGCTATTTTTAGACTGTCATTTGTACACATATTTGAGAAATGTATTTGATCAATTACTTGAAAACATGACACTGTAATGTTATATAAATACTGGTTTATGAAATGGGAAGGATTTATTTTAATTTTCTGCATTGAAAAGACATTGATGATTTGAGTATTGTTTAGTTTAATAATTTAAAAAGAAAACATGATGTTAAATTGGTTAATTTTATTTAGTTTTATACTGATGATGATTTAACATCGTTTATTATAACATTGATACTTGTGCTGGAAGTTAAGTGAAAACAATCAGACATAAATAACTGCTTGTAGTGTTGGATACATCTTGATTGCGAGTTTTGAACATTTTAATTGTCATTATATTTTTTATAAAAAACAACAAAATCTGCAATATATGAGGGCAGAAAAGTAACTTTCAAAACTGGCATCATTTGTTCAGTTTTCATCAACAAAGCTGGCATTGCAATGAAACTGTGTTACTGAATGACATTTGTTACATGTGCGTCTTCTAATGGGAAGATGACTTGTAGTTTGATAATGTTTGTCTTAGCCATTATGAAATCGAAATTGTGTTTTATGTATAAGCTAGTATGATTGTGCAGTTGTATTGTGCAGTAACTGTTGTACAAATTATTTGGGACTAAAAGTGAGTGCTGTCCTGACTGCGCTAACTGTTAAAAAATATGTTCAACAGTTTTTTCATACTCGCAGTTTCATATTTATTGCTGCCAACGGTCTTTTGAGAGTTTAGCTTATGTTTCTCTAATAACAATTCTGGTAAAACCCTTGTGAAGCCTGCCACATTCATGACCTTGTGGAATTTCAAGGAATAGACACTTAATTTGAAATCGGCCATCAAGTTTTCTGGAAAGTTGTCATCTCCGAGTGCTCCAAAAACAGATATCAAGGTTGTGAATGTGATTTTGAAGTTGAACATGAAATAACGATAGACGGATGGAGAACATACTTCAAGAGACTGTACTCGTTTGCAGAGAATCCTGAGTTTGATGCCAACCACAAACATTTCGTAGATCTATGTGTTACATCTTATCTTAAGACATCAATCAAAACCACTCCAACTGAGAGCTTTGCTACGAAACAAGCAACAGAGACCTGCAGAGTCTAATCAATGGTCTACTGAACAACAAAAGTCTACAATCAACAATATCACCTATGAGCGCCTGAAGTGTGGAAGTCTCGAACTAACATGTTGTCTGGATGCTGTTTAATTCAATAATGTTTGATGTAAAATTACAGGCCGGTTTCAAGCATGGCCTTACAGTGACATTACAGAAAGGAAGGGGAAACACAAGCAGACTCTAACAGCTTCAGAGTTATATCGCTTATACCAGTGATATCAGAATTGCTCCAAAAGCTGACAATTCACCGCATTGAGAACACACAAACTTGGTCAAATTTAAACAACCTGCTGTTTGGATTCCGGGAGCACAAGAGCTGCAAAATGGTCCCGTACATTCTTCAAGTAGACCATGATTTCTGCTGGCAACGTGGAAGCAGTCTGAACATATCTTGGCCACAGTCTGTAAAAATGCACAAGACTTGTCCTCTCACATGGATGCGTGTTAAAGCCTTTCCCAATTAAGCAGGGTACCAGACATGTCAGGGATAATACCTCTACGATATTGAAAGCACCCAGCAGGCAATCACACAGCGTCCGGAAGGTACTGTGAAAACCTAACATTGCTTCTGAAATTTTTACGATAGCTCAGACGCATTGACCTGACACTCCCGAACTCTATTAGCATTAATTACGCGCTTGAATTATAACCTATATTAAAGAGTAATAAAATACTGTGCAGCGACTTATTATCCATGTGTATATACAGCGCCTATATTGATCGATTGTTGGCGCCTGCACAGTTCTTGCTATCTCATTCAAACCCGAATGTTGTCGTTGCTGAAAGATAAACGTGTCTGTATCAACAGAAAATATATATTTGCATTTTTTTTATAAAATGAATAGTTTTTGTCAGTTTATGCGTTTTTTTATATTTAAAAAGGTGTTTTGTTAGAGGGATAATTAATATATAATTAATCAGATAGTCCCTCTTTAGTACGTGGTTTTTGTTTGTGCATTTGTTCCGTGCGTTTAGTGATGCCATAACTGTATTTTCGTTGGAATACTCGTACATTAATTTAATTAGATTCAAATACAGTAAGTATTCATCATTAACTGATTAGTAATACAGTCAAAACGCGATACTTCGAATCACCATACTACGAAAAGACGGGATACTATGAATAAGGCTGTCGGTCCCATCCGTTTTTCTTATATGTTTAACCAAAAAAAAGAAGCGATTCAACGAATTCGCGTAACTACGAAAGATGCATTACTACGAACACATTTTCGGGTCCCATCATAATTTACTTTGAAATGTGAACGCGCTACTACGAATCATATTGTCATGTTGACTTTTCACACCTTCTTAACGAAGATTTCACACCTCTGCCCGGTTAGACATTAAGCCAGTTTGTTTGCCCCAGGGACAAAGATTATTTTTAACACGACTAGTAATCATTGGAAGCCAGTTTAAATGATGCAGTGTGAGATTTGACTTAATGACTGTTCATTTGCCGATAATATGCTATTGTGAACTAGATATTTTTTGGTTTTTTAGTGTTCCTTTGTAATCAAAGACATACACAAGTGTATTGTTAAATGCAATTAACATAATAAGTGCGATATTGTTCGTTAACTCGTAAACTTTACATGACGAAATTAACCCTTTATGTAAGTTTACATTACTACTGTTATTTCATAAAGATGCGATACTACAAAAAACTTAACAGATCCGTGTCTCCCATGTCATTTCGTAGTATCGCGTTTTGACTGTATATTCATGCATAAAAGTCAGTGTCAGGTTAATGTGTCCGAGCTATACCACTGTCCTTTCCAGAGCTCTGTTTGGATGCAAACTATGGAACATGATCTCCAATGCAGACATGCAGCAGTTAAAAATAGCACATCACTGCTGTCTAAAATGTGCTCAAGATCTGCCCCACCTTGCTGGCTTGATCACGTTTACATATCTGATGGGAATGTCATCTCTTGAAGTGCCCAGCGGCCTCGAAAGTCATTTTTCTTGCATAACTGTCGATTACCTCTGAATGACTAATGTCAGCTACATGGCATGCTTCACAAATGAAAGTGTATATCCAGCAAAAGCGACCTGGACGTCAATCTGTAAGCAGGCAATACACATGTATAAGGAAGGCCAATGCCGCTCTCTACTACAACAAGACAAGGGTTTTGTCTTCAAAAAAGCCTCACTGCAGCCACCATATGGAAGGTAGCAAGGATATGCCCTGACAGCCGCAAACCCCAGAAGTTCCTGTCCTGCATGTGCTGAAAAGACACCGCCTTATCACCCCCCACCCATCACCTGTGCAAAGTGTTCATAACGAGTTATGTGCAGCCAACTGGAAAACATTATATTCCACTGTCCGTCATCTTACATGCTATCCCAGCTGCCAATATTCTTCAACGAAGTCCGTTTTCTTTGCTTACCACTGAGTGAACCTCTATGACAGGCTCCACACGCAGAACTCATGTCATATCTCCTCTCGGCATGGTTGATGATGTCATCATTAACTTTGTCTCTGTAGAACACTACCCACAGATTTTGATCATGCATGCAGCACTGCTTTATTAACTATATGATTCATACAACCTTAACTGTCTGCAGAAATCTTTAATAACATTGTCTAAAATTGTTTTGCAAACACTAAGTAAATCTGTGCAAAGTGTGAAGAAAATGAACCCTGAAAAATTGTCCAGTGCTGTCCCTTTAACGGACACTTGTTTGTTTATTTCGTTGAAGTGTTCCACCATCTCATATTTTTAGGGAGCAAGAATGGCCAATGCTACAAAAACTTTCCAGTGCTTAGTTTAAACCTATTTATTTTAGCTCGATGGCATAGAAAGCCTAAGGCTTATTGAGAGACTCTCCAGTCCGTTTCCTGGGTAGAACCAGTACTTGGTGTCTTTAGGGGAGATCTTGAGAATGCTCCCAGAGTGGGGATCGAACCCAGGCCCTCCAGATCTCTAGGCGGACACCATATCCACTACGCCGCTGCGAATTCCAATGCTTATGTACTCTTACTTCTATTTAGGGTTTAGGCTCACTATTTTACTTTTACACTACATTAATGATATGTTTGCATTTCTTGTGTTTATTGTATGCATGTTTGTACATTACATTCCATTTCCTATGCATTTTCTGTTTTGTATAACTGATGAATGTTAATCTTCAGAAAATGGAGCTAATTAAGATATATAATTATTTTTCATGTATTTAAACATTTATTGAAAATGCATTGATGACATAATTAAACATATGTGATGATTGTTCTACTGTTATTATTATGTAGCATGTTATAACAACAAACTTTGTGCATGTGAATAAAATTTTGATCTTTCACCTTTGTCTTTGATGTCATTTATAAACATTGAACTAACTGTTTATATTTATTAAACTTGTAGGTGATTACTGCTATATTGTTCAGTGACAAGGTGTTGATATGTAGATAATTATTACATTAATTAACATTAACAGTTAAAATATACAAATAACCCTTTAGCCAATAATTATGGAACAAAAGGTAGATACCTTAATTGAAGGTATTTAAAAACTTTGATGCTCATGCACAAATTCGCCTCATGAACAAAAAAACAGTTCTTTTGTTACGTCCCTTTGTCCGTCATTATAAATTATGTTAAAATATTACTGTATACTTATTAAGGTAATTTTACTGTCAGTCAGTAATGGAACAGGGTAAACTTTTTTCTGCAATTTGTATGCATAAATAAAAAAAAATCATGATCAGTGTTTCTCTGATTAATTTAAAGGCACTAACAAGGTCTAAAAAGTAAAACTGATCATTAAAAAAAGTTTAACCGAGAAATAACAAAATTCATTTTAAAAGTTTAACTTCAAAATAACAAACACCTAAACTAAAGCATTATAAGCCTTTCAATTCTAAACATGTACATAAAATGAATGGTTTTAATTGAGTTCGATGTTGACACTTTTATGCTAGGAAACTAGCATGAATTCCTCATCTTTTGTGTGGAATATCATGTATATCAGCAAATGTTAATGGTTAATAGTCGGATGTCATTTGCGTTGCGATGATATTGGGCAGGTAAAAAAGCTTGTGTTTGTAAAAGGTTTTACTTAGTGTGTTTCTTCAATAAACAGTTTTTTCTATCAATGGATTTAAAAATTATTTCACCGAAATGTTCTTTTGGTTCTTTTGTCTCTACCAAAATACTTCAAATTATTTTGATTTGTGATTTGTTAAAAAACATTGCCACCATGGGGGTGGGGGGGCATTTTCCCTATATGACCATATTGAATCAAAATAATTTGGAAGAGAGTCACCCAAGCAACATTTGTGTGAAATTATTTAAAACTCCAAACAGTGGTTTCTCATATTTCCAAATTTTTAAATATAGCCATACCAGGATATCGTTTAAAGGACCATCCCAGGAACATTCCTGCCAAGTTAGATTTAAAGTCGCTAAGCGGTTTCAGAGAAGTTGTTAAGTAAATGGTTGACGGCGACGACAGACGATATTAATATGGAAGTCCACTCTTCTGAGTCAGAAGCTATACCCCATCTTGATTTTCGGTACTAAATCATCCGTTTATCGTCGCATACTAAAAACAGTTTCACATAGCATCATACCCTTTCTAAAACTAAGAAACATAATAATTCATGAAATGTACTTAATCTGAAATGAGCATATAAGAGTTAGGACTAGAATAAACCAAAGTCATAGACACTATGACTCATAACCGGTCCATTCTAGTCCTAGACGTGTCGAGGATTGTTCTAAAATCAGGCCATCATCTGGCAGGATCAAATGTTTCAGTCAGTGATTCTTGTAAATTACAGTTTACAACATGTAAGGTGGCTGTTTCTGTTCATTTCACTTGTATAACAAGAAGCACACTAGTGCCTGTATCGCTCCACTGGCTTCTTCCATAAGGAGTGTCAGAAATGAAATGATGCTGATATGCTATATAAGGAAAAAAGGCCGCTCTCTAGCAGCAAAGATATTTCGAAATGTATTATGTATTAATCAGAAAATATTAGTTCTATTTGTATCAACAGTGACACTGACCACACCCACAAATTATTAATCCCAAACGAGCTATGTATATCAGATTTCTACATACATAGTCTTTTTTTTTTTTGCACTGTGGTGGGAATGGTGGCGGGCCCCAGCATGAGGGGAATTAAACGGTAAAAGGGAAATTTTCGAGAATCTGGTAAAACCATTTTTATAATATTATACTATGTAAAATAAACATGCGTAAATTGTTATCATAACATAAACTGTTATCATACACTTCTTATATTTAAATGCATCCAGCTGGGTTTCTTGAACAAATTATGATGTCCACAAAAAGTGCACTATCTTTGCCAATTTTTGTCCGAGTTTGCTCAAATTTGTTTCTTATAAATAATATATTCTGATGGGAACTTTTAGGATAAAATAGGGGAAACATATACACTTGTTTAGGAGGGAAATGGTGCTGAATATCGGCCACAAAATGACCCTAAATTAATCACTGATGCATGAAGTTTCATTGCAATAACTCATTTTTGAGTTTGTGAGCACAAACCATTTTTCTATCTTTAGGAACTGTGACCTTGACCCACCCAACATATTTGCAATCTGAAGTGAGGCCTTAATATAAGTTATCTTTGTATGAACTTTTATTACAATAGTTCAACTTGTTCTAAAGTTATTTAGCAGAAACCAAAAGTAAAAGCCCGTCCTGCCCACCTGCCCAACAACATACCCCAAACTTATAACCAAATTCTTACTTTAAAAACATACTTTAATAGTTAAAAAGTAAAGAACATTTTCAGGCAAAAAGTACCATATATCTTTTGAAGACAAATACATGTATGTAAATGTATGAAATTTTATTTGTCTCTGAACAGAAAATATAAGATCCGAGAATAAAACAAAAGAGCCGATATGGCCATGGGTCACTTACCGGAGTTCAATAAGTCATAAAGGCATGTAAAAATTAATGGTGACCACTGACAGCCGTGTTTTTTTACGAATCAAAATAATTTGAGGTTTATGCAAGGAACAGTTTTGGAAGGAAAATTTAGATTTCAAAATGATGTTACTGGTCCTTTATTGCTAAAGTGCAGTGAAAAGAAACAGATTAAAGTCCTTTATATTTTATGCTGATGTAAAGGCAATCATAGATAAGATCATCATCCTGTTTTTTGTTTGTTTAATAAATGAGATAGAGTGAACAAGTTTGAACCCACATAAACCACATGTTATCATAATTAAATATTCCTACGTGCCCAATCACAGCTTTCAGCGAGAGTGACACCGCATAAAAATGAAATATCTGTGTAATTAATTGCTGTTTTTCATCGATAGAACTGTGTGTGTAGTCGGTCTTCTTGACAAGCAGATTATCTGGCTCATATTGAGCGTTATTTTATCCAAATATGGCATTAACTTGTTAAAAGCTTCTTATCGCTAAAGCTCCTCGCCCTATTTGCAATTTCCAAGCCGCACCTGATTAAACTTTTCCCATCCAGCAACCAGGTATTTTCTATTTGATAATTATGGTATTGAATAAATATGTACATTCATATGATATCTGCATTGTCAAACACAATTATTCATATTACTAAATATTCCACCTGCCTGTTGCGCAACTATGGAAGTGTACAACAATTTCTGCCACCAGCTTAAAATTTAAACCTATTTTTTTTAGCTAGATTTTATCGAAAGCCTAAGGCGAGAGTTTGTTGATTTCTAGGTTCTTAGATCCGCCGACCCGGTTTTTTTCCGAAAAGCACAAAAACCCACAAATTTGTAAAATGTATTCGATATCATAAAATGACCTTGTGAAAAGGTTTCAATTTGTTACATGGAAAGCAAAAAAAAACACTGAAGAAATTATTAAATTTTATGTAACAAGCATTGCGATTGTATATCGCTATAAGATTCATATAATCTGATCGTAAAATCATTGCATTAAAAACACAATTATAATTTTATATCAGTATTATAATTAACAAAATTCATTGGTGTGTATGATATATTCAGTTTGTTTTCAACTTATTAAACATGCTGTTATACATATAATATGGCCACTGTCCAGCTATATGTGACATACTGTATTTACGTGCGAGTATATTTTTACTGTAGTTTTTATATGATCAACCGTGCCTTTTAATTTTATTATTATTGGTTTTTAATGGCATGGTTATCATGCGGTGATTAAGTTAATGTTGTGTAATATGATTTTTTTAAGTATAAATTCATAAAGATTTTTTATAGTTTATGTGAAATTCTAGTCATTAATTTACTCAAGTCTGTGTTCATTTTTTTTTTTTTTCCCCTCCTCCAACCGGACTCTTCAAGAAATGTCAGAGAACCAATACATAAACAACTCTGGCCTAAGGCTTATTGAGACACCATTGAGTCCATTCGTTTCCTGGGTAGATCAGGTTTTTTTTGTCTTTTGAGAAAGACCATTCAAAGGATCAAACTCCTAATCGCAAGACTGACACCATATCCATTACACCCTTGTGACCTCTGCCACTGCCACGGGCTTTTGTCAATCATCATCTAGCGACTGCAACTTGTTTTAACTATACAACTAAACTAAACACTGATGACCAACTTTGGGAATAAATAGTTTTCAAATGGAGAGACCTTGTAACCCAATTGGAATTTGCATCCCTAAAGCGTGGCTTATTTTTATCCCAGGGGCACAAGTTGAACAACCTTGAACAAACCTCTGGGCCTTGCGGTTTCAGGTAAAGATTTGTTAGGTCATTTTGCTATTTAAGTCTATATAAACCATGTGACCCCTCGGGGGTGGCCAGATTTGACCCCAGGGGCATAATTTGAACAATCTTTGGAGAGGACCACTATGCAATGTTACGTACCAAATAAAAGAAAGCTGTGGGCCTTTCGGTTTCCGGATAAAGATTTTGTAAGTCATTTTGCTATTTAAGTCTAAATAAACCATTTGACCCCCCCCCCCCCTGGGCGTGACCAGTTTTGACCCCAGGGGCATAATTTGAACAATCTTTGTAGAGGACCACTATAGGATGTTACATACCAAAGATGAAACCTCTGGGTCTTATGGTTTATGCGGAGAAGAGTTTTAAAGTCATTTTGCTATATATTCTATATAAACCATGTGACCTCCGGGGCGTAGCCCGTTTTGAATACAGGGGCATAATTTGAACAAATTTTGTAAAGGACGACTAAAGGATGTTACATACCAAATATGAAACCTCTGGGCCTTGCGGTTTCAGAGGAGGAGATTTTAAAAGTCATTTTGCTATATATGCTATATAAACCATGAGACCCCCGGGGCGTGGCCAGTTTTGACCCCAGGGGCATAATTTGAACAATCTTTGTAGAGGACCACTATAGGATGTTACATACCAAATATGAAACATCTGGGCCCTGCGGTTTCAGAGAAGATTTTTAAAGTTTACACTTTTAAAATCTATTTTTAGCTCTGGTGACCTACATATTCAGCGGACCGGAAAGATTTGAATAACTTTGAAAGTGGTCCACCCAAGGATCATTCCTGTGAAGTTTGATGAAAATCTGCCAAGCGGATTAGGAGATGTTGTTTGAATGAAAAGTTGACGACGCACACACGCAAGCAATCACAAAAGCTCACTATGAGCACCTTGTGCTCAGGTGATCTAAAAGGACAATCGGCGTTGCAATTAATATTGAGATGTCATTTTTTTACACGAAACATAATACAAGACGGACAAGATGATCGTTTACGTGACGTCTCGGACCCCAGCTTGTTTGGTCCTCACTAAGGAGACTTCTTTTGGACACAATAAGAAACCTTATCGGACCCTAAATTAATTGGAGATAAACTCAAACATTTTTAAGATGTTTACCGTGAATAAACCGATAATACCTTCAATGTTTTCACCGGTGATAAATGAATAACTTAAATGCTAGTAATTTACGTTACTATAATTGTTACATGAATTTGTCAGGCAAATTTAACAAATTATCAGTCAGAAAATAATTGCGGAAATGAATGGAACTTATTATATATCAGATGAGTGTACATAGTTATGTTACATAATATACTATACGTCTCAGAAGTTTTGCAAATATTGTATTCATGCTACGCTAATGAAGTAAAAGTAACATTTCGACGTATTACGAGACGTATTACGAGACTTCTTTTACCACATTTTATTTATCGAAAAATGTTATTTATTTTTTTTAATTGACTAACATCTACCCGAATAGTTAATAGAAAGATGCAATTATAAATAATTCTTAATAAAACGCAACCGCAATTCAAATATAAACTAACATGCACAGTAAGTATATAAATATAAATTCCCCATTTATTGAAATTCGCGGGTTTATGATTCTCCGGACACTAATTGATGATTGTATATTAGCATAGCTCTACCACGTGCTATTTTTAGAATGATGCACCCTTTATCTCGAGTGTGTTGAATACGCTGGAATAGACCATTTCATACCGATCTTCGCTGAATATCTACGTATGGCTCCGAAATTTTAAGAGCGCAATAATTCTCACAAAATTGGATCATTGTAATTGCTTTTTATAGAGCGTGCAGCTGATGCAGGTTAAACAAAATAATGATTTCATTATGTGAATAATATTACATTAAGTTCATAACAAACAATGAGTAAAATTGTTCAGAATTATGTTTAGTTCTAGAGTGTAAGTCGAAGATATGTTTATAACTTTATTTTAACCGGTTATGCAAACAATTATGTAAATTTTAATCCCACAAAATATGCAACAGTTATTGGTGAACATCAAACCATTGTTGTAAGTATGCATTCCATGAAATTACAAAATTTGCCAAATGTTATTTTCCCGCCGTATAAAATTATCGCAAGAAATCTAGGTCAGAAGTGATCTTAGACAGCTACGCTGAAAAAATACAGTTTTAAGAAATTATCACAATATTCAGAAGCAAAACAACACTATTAATAAAGCAAGCAAAATAATTATTTGATGCTATGTGTAATTTAAGAACACTCATCAAATGACACTGTGGAATTAAAAGTTTGTAATGCACAACAGTATAATCAGAGAAATTATTCCATTATTTTCATTAAAGGCACTTACACGTTGCAAGATCGTGAATACATTTTAGAATCAATTTCTATCAGACAGATACATAAAACGAGAGTAACTGTTGTCTCAGGATAGCGCGCTCCACTATTTAACTGCATTGTCAGAGTTATGGGCCTTTATCACTACAAAAAAGGGCATTCTACTAAAATGCTGGACACAGTTATGTGCCTTGGCCAGTGATCTTACATAATCACCCCGAAGACATACGTAAAGTTTCAATTGAATATCTGTAGTAGTTACAGAGATATGTACTTGCTGCACGCAAACCTTAAACTGAATTTTCTCTTGCATGCAAACCTTAACCTGACATTTCTTAGTACAAAAAGGGGCATAATTCTGCTGGTCACAGCTATGGGTCTTGGTCAGTGATCTTATATAATGACCCTAAAGGCATGTGTGAAGTTTCAATTGGATATCTGTAGAAGATATAGAGATATGGAGTTGCAAACTTTAACCTGATTTTCTAAGTACAAAAAAGGAGCATAATTCTGCTAAATTGCAGGCCAGAGTTATGGGCCTTGGTCAGTGACCTCATATAATGACCCCAAAGACATGTGTGAAGTGTCAATTTAATATCTGTAGTAGTTGCAGAAATAGGGACTTGTTGCACGCAAACCTTAACCAGAGCATTACAGTGACGCCGACGAACGGGTGAGTAGTATAGCTCGAACTATTCATTAAAAAGTCCAGCTAAAAATGAATTTGGAATGAAACTACAAGTCAATTTTTTATCAGAAAAATTGTAATTTAAGAAATTAGCTTTCATTTTATGTTTACATTTTCAACAAGGCGAAACTAAACAAAGTTCCTCATGGTTTATTGAGACTATCGTGCAGCTTGCCAAAACTCAACGATGAATATTCAGATTTAATCTGTTACTCCATTATTTACAGTATATAAATAAAACGTTTGTTTATGAACTGTTTTACTGGAGGATGCGTGTTTTATATAATACAATATTCAACAAACAGAACATTTCATTATGTATATAGGTTATTTCCCTCATAAACATAGACTTAACACACTATAGGAAGACAGTGTTAATTGTTTGTTCTGAATTTAGCCATTTTTCATATTTTGCATGGCTTAAATGGGAAATAATTAGTTTCACTGAAATAACAATGACAGTGTATGTTGTTATACCAAATCAGTCCAGCCTAGGTTGGTAGAATTTTGTGCTTGAAATTGTACAGAATTTAACATTAATTTGAGTTGTTCAAATGCCATATAGTTTGCAGCTATGCCATTCAATGACATTTTAAAATTTACAAATATATGAGAAGAAACTTTAGACAGTATTTCCATTTAAACATCTATCTTACCACTTGGATGACTAAATATGACTAACATGGGATTGACAACAATTCTGTCCAGTGCATTAATCAGATAATGTTTACAGCTGATCTAAAACAAGAGGCACACAGGTGCCTGTATCGCTCCACTGGCTTATTAGGTAAGGAGTATCAGAAGCAAAAGGACACTGATATGCTATATAAGGGGAAAAGGCCCCGCTCTCTTGCAGACATGATTTGTTAACCAATCACAGTAATTCAAAGTATTTTGGTAAAGAACCATCTAAGGAATATTTCCGTGAAATTATTTAGAAATCCAAGCAGAGGCTTCTGAAATGAAGATTTTAAGTTTAAAATATTATATATAAGGAAAAATGGACCCGCCCCATAGAGGCCATGTTTTTCAACGGAGCGGAACCATTTGAGCAACATTGCTAGAGGACCACCCAATGATCGTGTCTGTGTTATTAATTTGAAATTCAACCAGTGATTTCTGACAAGATTTTTAAAAAATTGATATAACCATATAACGAAAAACGGCCCCACCTAGCGGCAATGTTTTTCAACAGAGCGAAACCATTTGAGCAACTTTGGTAGAGGACTACCCATGTATCATTTCTGTGAAATGTTTTTGAAAATCTACCTAGGGGTTTAGGAGGAGATGTTTATAGCGCCGACAGCCATCTTGTGCGGCTATTTTGCGACCGGACCAATTGAGCAACTTTAGTAGAGGACCACCCAAGGAACATTTATGTTTAGTTTTATCAAAGTTAACCTACTGGTTTAAATGAGAAGTTTACGCATGGGCGCACGCATGAAGCCATCCTTAAAAAATTGTTTGTTTGCGATAAAGCGACTGACTCACAAAATTGGTGTGTGTGTGTATGTGTATTTCAAAGTTTATGATGTCCTTCCGCGCCTGAGGCTGCATTATGTGAGGACCCGGAGTGTGTCCCAGCACTCCTACCTAATTAACTTACTGGAGACTCACGAAAGTTGGGATGAATTTTGAATCATAGCTGGAATTTCCAGCTATTTATTTTTTACTGAAAGATATTTTAATTTTGGTGTGGTCTTGTGCTGTGGGGGGAAACCGGAGTACTCTGAGGAAACCCCACCTGTCCGCTATGGTGACCATTAACCAAACTCACATGCGCCGAGAATGGAAAGCGAAACCGGGACGCCTAGGCGAGAAGCAAGAGTACCAACCACTGCGCTAGCCAGACAGCCTCACGAAATTGGGCCCAACTCACAAGTTTTTATAGGCGTCTGTGAAGCAAATTGTTTTTCTTTTCGAAACTAGTGGCTATATAAGATGACATAGTAAGAAGAATTGAGACAGTCTAAATTAAGTTGGCTGCAATTATTAATGCCAGTATGCGAAAGCATTCACAGGTGGTGGATATGAACCATGAAAAACATCCAACATTTATACCTACAGTATCAGTACATGTAACATATTGTACTCGGTAAGTCTTAGGCTATATTTTTCAGGTGTCTCTAAACTATCTCTGCTATGTTTCCAAAGTTTTATGTAACAGCCTATCGTTCAACATAGTAAGTAATATATAGACCATGTCCTCCGCATAGGCATAAAATCACTGATCGAGCGATTTTTTTTGCGGATGGCTTTGGCGGATGCGCTTTGCGGATACAGACTGCGGACATATGGAAATGGTTACTGTTTTCAACTTGTTTTTTATGCAGATTTTGATTTGTGCAATGCATATGCGGATACTGACATTTGGAAAAACTGTGACCTTATATGAAGCGGGCCACAAGGGGGCCAAAATGGGCCTGGGTCGCTCACCTGAGGTTAATAAATCAGTATGGCTTGTGAAAGTATACTAGCATGTTCAGTGATGTCTGAAGTAAAACGTTGAACCTTAAATTAACAAAAATGGAGAACAACAAGTGACCAATGACAGATTGTTTGTTGGGCAACTCAAAATAGTTTGAAGGACTTTGGTACTTGGTCACCCAAGGAACATTTTTGTTAAATTCTGAAATCCAGCAAGTGGTTTCAGATAAGAACATTTTCAAACTTTTCAATATAGGCATACAAGGAAACTGATACACCCCATTGGACAACCACTGACCACAAAAACTAACCTAACCTTAGTACTGAACATTAATGCCATTATGGAGAAGACAAGCAAAGTTATGACTGTATAACTTCCTGTTTCTTTTTGGTATAATTCCTTAGAATGTGAATGATAATAAAACTAGAAATGTATCCACAGACATGGATGCCATTACCTATGCAGCCTTTTCAACAGGGGCCACTTTGTCTATATGCATACAAATAATTGAAATTAATTTGCAAAATCTGCTAATGTCTTCACTCAATCTGTGAAGTATGATGAGGTACCAAAAATATCCTATCTATATTTTACATGTTGAGTCCTGACAAGAATCATAAAAGTGGAGTAATTAAAACTTTCTCGCAATCATGAGTTACGGTTCTTGTATGCTTCATCTACTCTTGCTATCATAAACCATTCGTTTAAGAATCAACACAATGATTTGCATAATTTGTTAGTTACGCTTTGAACAACGTCAATAAACGGAAGTAATTCATAAGTTTTACAAGTCTGGTTCTTCCATGCAACACTCCATGTTGAGACGGTGAAATTCCCTTTATGCACAACAATAATACGCTCTGGACACTTATTAGCCCTTTGGCCTTAAATAATCACCTTGACCTTGGACCTAGGGATTAAGTACTTCTGCTAAGTTATTTTAAAATCCTTTAATGCTGAACAAAATTAAGATCTGGACAGGGCTCTTGGATTTAATGCTTATATTTAACCTTTGATCTTTTAAGTTTGACCTGGCCCTTGGACCTAGGGACCTGGTTCAACACGCCATCTCATCATGGTCATCTCTTCTGTTATTTGAAAATCCTGCCATGCTGGACAAAGTTATGCTCCGAACAAGAATCCGAATGTCCGTACATACTCATGGACAGGGCTAACACTATATGCTCCCATCATTTTACTGGAGTTATATTTATATAAGCAATATAATACAGAAACACTTATCCTGCAGAATGCAGGCCTTTTTTGTGAATTTCTTTGTATTAATGATAGTAAAAAGAGCTTGTCAGGGGCAGATAACCTAATTCCTGCAAAAAGCCTAACATGCATGCACAAGGAAATGTATCTCGACCGATATAGTTTGAGAACACATGATTATCAAACTAGTTCAAACTGCATCTGCCTCAATCCCCATTTTCTATAATAAACACTCAGACAAGGATTGTTACTCACTTTGTAACAGAGATAAAGAAAGATAATTCCCCTCAAAATGGCAAACATATAAAAACATGAAACAGCTTTTTACAGGGACTCTCCTTTATAATTCCAAGATACGTATATTTCGTCAAATGTCACAAAAAGACAGTCACTTGAAATTTTCCCTAAAACGCTATTACTTTATTGAGAGCGGTTGCGCTGTTCAGGTTTAGTAGTATATCAATGGATGCTTTTTGCCACAGACAACGTGATAAGCCTGTTACATGCTATTTAACTACAAACTGCTAGACAATGGCTCGAGTACAGCAGTCACATCAAAGCTGTTTGAAATCAAACCGACACCATTTCTGTTGCTAACGGCTTGCAGATTTGGAAGCCCGTCTGTCGTCACATTGTCACTCTTTGTCTTATAAGTTCTAACAGGTGTAAATATTAATGCCTCGTGTTTTTAAACGGATTTTATTTTTTGTAAAAAATTTGGAATTTTATTGCAAAGTAAAACACAATGCTATGAATAGATACCTGAAAATTATCGAACAGAAACAAAAAATATCTGAAAATAACTTTCACCACACATGCACCAAATTTTCGTAGCCAAATTTTATCCAATCCCTTCTCTCGTTATTTTACTGAGACGAACAACGAGATATAAATGAAAGACAAATAAATAGCAAACAGTCTGCGTTAAGCCACAAAAGAAACTGAAATGTATTTTTACCTTATCATAAAATATTACTTTTAATGTATACTGCAGAAGTAAAACAACTTTCAATTAAGTAGTATTTGTTAGTGTAAACTGCTGAATTAAATAATTATTTGGGTTTTATTGCAATTTGTTGGATTTCAAAATGAATCGCTGTATTCGTTAAGTTTTGTGCATATCGATGAAAACTGTTGGACTTAGAGAGCGGAAACCACTAAAAAGGATAATTTCAGATTATTCAAGGGCAATAATTTTACAATTCCTGGGGCCATTTGGATAGAACTTGACCTAGATATTATTATTACAAACATTTTTATGAAGTTCGGTTAAGATTGGATGAAAACTGTTGGAAATAGAGAGCGGAAAACGGTTAAAAATGCTAATTTTGATAATTCAAGGGCCATAACTCCACAATCCCAAAGGGCGATTGGGTGAATATCAAACGTTACCTAGATATTATGCCCACAAACATGTTCATGATGTTTGGTGAAGATCAGATGAAACTGTTAAACTTAGAGAGGTCTACCGACTGACAGACAGAGCAACATTAGCAAACCAATAAACCCCACCACCTTGGACAGGGGGCATATTAATGAACAAGCTCAATTTTTTTTATAGAAAATTAAAGACTTTAGGAATTTTATAAGTTGTCACCAACATAAAATTGTCCATGAACTGGCACGTTTTATTGATTTCTTACTAATACCTGTCCAATTGTGCAATTTTCAATGATCAACACAAATCACAAATAACAATCAATTCATACATGCATTGAGGATTGATGCAGAATTTACATTATGAGAATGCTAAGTTTTTTGTGTGAAATCTTGTCGTCCTGTGGAACTGAGGTTTCCTAGACATGTGATGCATTTTAATGTTGTTGTTATCATGTCAGCTGAAATAATCAGATCATTTTCTATGCTGATATATGGAGAAAAACAGCCTAGAGACTGATTATTTACTTAACTTTATTAAACACAAGACACGCCCATATCATCATTATCTAACTTGAGATGTTTTTATCTGGAGTAATTATGTGGTCCAGTGGTACTGAGGTTCCCCAGTGGTGCAATGCATTCTAATATTGTTTTTATGGTGTCTGGTGAAATAAACAGATCTGTTATTTTTATACTGATATAAGGACAGACACAACCCAGGGTCTGTTTATTTAATTAACTTTATTTAAAAAGGCATATCAACGGTAGGTAGACAATAACATTTGCAAAAACAAAGTTCAGTTACAGAGAATACTGAAGCATTGAATAAAATAGAATGGGTCATTTTATCATAATTTAACAAACATATGTTATTTTATTATATAAACAGATGTCACCAGAGAAAATTTGTGGTAGCAGTAAAAATGTCTCAATAAAATGAATATGAGGTACCGTTATGTGCATGCGCACCATTTATAAACTTTGTATAGCGTGGGAGTTTTGATTTGAAGAGTGCCAATTCGTAGGCGTAAGTTCAAAAATTATTTGTGTATATACTTTTTTCTTAATAATTCCTTCAATATATTGTTAATTTAAAAAAAATATATTTGATAAAAAGGAAATTGTCTTGTTTTAATATATGTATACATGCATGCGAAATACTGGCGATATTCCCCTTTAATGTGTGACACACATCATACCTAGCCTTGAGACAAACATGTTAAATCATTAATTTGACCTCTAGAATGTTTACGATAATCGTGTGTGATCAGGCCTAGACGTCATGTGATTACATTTCAATGTCAGGTGATGTTGAGTCATGGAATCATTCAGCGATGTGTTGAAAGAGTGCAAATACCAGTGTACACGCTGTGTATGGGAACTGCATTAAAACCCTGCTTAACTACCACAACAATTTTAAGACCATCTCACAACAACAGACATTGTTTGAAAGACTCCATTGTTTTCCTATATTTTTTAATGGTCATAAACCCTGAAAATACAGGCACCTCACTATATTACCAGTAATCCCAGAAGGCAAATATGAAATAACACTCAAAATGACCCCATTATTCTAACTAGGGTCTCAAATACTGTCATTTGGTTGTTCACAGTTAATTACCTACATTTTCCTTGGAGATGTTCCTCAAGTTTATTTATCCAAGCTATAACAGACTGTTCTGTGGTATGAAATAATCGTGTCAAAAACAATATCAGAGAGATTTGATAAGGGATAGATACTCAGTCAGAATGTAACAGATTAAGCTAAGTGACACTAACTGACATTTAGATTGTCGACAACTTCTGAACTATGAACCGACCATGTAAATTTGCCCAGATTTCTCAAAAATTCTTAAGTATGTTATAACAGGATAAGCTGAAAAGCTCATTAATTTCACATTGCAATAATAAATATCATAACAACATATTGTTCTACATTTTGAATGAAAATTGAATGTTGGATGATCACAATAAATTATATTTACTGTTGTAACAACATTTTACAAGAATATCTTTGATTGTTGAAATAAGAGATTCAAGTCTGTTGGTCGTAAGAAAATATAAGACATTGGAAACTGACGTTTTATTTTATTTACAATTGAATAGTTCATATCCACGTATCCATAAGTCAGTGAAGCTTTCTTTGGGTAAAGGTTTAATGACTAAAGAGAAACATTAAACAATTAACAAGGCCGAGTCATGGTATTTGTGCATCTAATTTATCTCCATGGCCTCTCTGTGTGGTGAGTTAAGGAATCAAAACTATTCCATGTATATTCTTAAATCTATAACCAAGACAATAGAAAATTCAAAGTGGGTAATTAAAACTTTGGTAATTATGAGTAATTATGTTTCACTTCCCCGTCTCATGATGGCAATAATTTCTTCAAACTTATTTTAAAATAACTGTATGCATGAAAATATGCTCTGGGCAAATATTTGACATGTAAATGTGACCTTGACCTTGGGCCAAGGGACCTTGTTCTTGGATATGACATACACGTAACCAGCCCCCTTGGTAGGAGAGCTGCATATAAAGTTTCATCAAATTCAGATTATTAGTTCTTGAGATCTTGCCCAGAAATGAAAATGTCCGATTGAAATGTCATATTTATAATCAAAGGGCCATAACTTATTGAAAAGCATCAGACCTAAACGACCTGGCAATCATGTCCAACCTATATAAATGCTGCATATAAAGTTTCATTGAAATTGAGTCAATAGTTCCAGGTGATATCTAGTGCAGAAACAAAGTAACATACATATAGAAAGACACACAGACATGGAGTTTGATGGATAAAATTGTCGGAGAAATTCATTTCCCACCCAGACAAACTATATGATAGTGGAATTTGAATTAGGATGGACTGACAAAGCGGCCACTGTATGCTTCCTTATTTGGGCAGCATAAAAATATGTTGATACTGTGAAATATTAAGTGTCAATCAGGCAGGATATGATAACTCTTATCTGGTAGTAAACATTCATCTTGAATAAAGTGCTGTTTTCTTGGTAACGCTTGATAATGTAATAGAAAAACACATTGTAGAGATGTCAACGGACGCTAAATTCAGTATCCAGATATCCATATGAAGTATCTGAATAGTAACCAGATGTCTGTATAGACTGGCTAGTAAAACACTGACAAACAATGAATCCGTAAACTCAAGTTTAATCTTCTGATCTTGCCCCAGTTATTTCAACTGTTTAATATTTAAAAGTTAAGCAATTTTAGACTCGAACTGCGAAGCCTAAATGCATTTAGTTACTTTTTTCAGAAGCATTCTTTCTGCAAAATTGAGCAAGAGCTGTTTGTAAAACATGTATGCCCGCCTCCCCCACCATGTGAAAAGCAATTTTTAAAATATCCAGTTTGATGTAAATTGGAACATTTATGTTGGACATAAGAGAGTAGAAACAGCTAAAAAGGCTATTTTTAGAAAAATCAAGGGCCATAACTCTGGGGCAATATGAATGGTTATCGCACTTGTCTGAAATATTATGCCCAGACACATTTTCATCAAAGTTGGTGCAGATCGGTTAAAAATTTTGGATTTATGGTGCGGACATGCCTAAAAGGCCCATTCAAAGGCCATAACTCCGCATTTCCTAGGGCAATTTCATAGATTATCAAACTTGGTTGGGATATTACGCCCACAAACATTTTAATCAAATAAAATGAAGATCAGATGAAAACTTTTCAACTTTGATAAAGGAAAACAGCTCCTTATTTGCTGGGTGAATTTGGTTGATTATCAAACATGGCCGAGATATTATGCCGACATTTTCATGAAGTTTGGTGAAGATCGGATGAAAACTGTTGGACTTAGCTGAAACCAAAGTGGTTTACACACGGACCGACCGATCAACAGACCCACAGTAGCAAAATAATATATCCCGATGTTGATGGGTGGGGGCATAATAATATTGATAAATGTGTTATCCAAAGTAGTACTGTATGTGCTTAGGTGTCTGTTCTTATCAATTTAGTAAATACTTGACCAGTGAAAGTATTGATGTTTGTGACCAATTAATAATTGCTAAGAAAACCAAACTTCTTAGTACATGTTAAACTTAAATTCAATGTCTTAAATTAAACTTTTTGTGTTTGGTTGCAAAAAACGTGTAATTTAAAGGGACTATGTCAACGAAAAATTGGTTTCCTATTGCACTATTAAATATATTATTTGATAGAAATGCGCTTTACCAACGCATGTGTATTAAATAAATAAAAATAATACAATGCACAATAAGATAGTTGATAAAAACAAATTAGCAAACAAGATTCTGTGTTTGATCAACACACGTGCCCCTGGTTGGTGCTGGGTAGCCCATTTCTTGGCCCAAATTAGGTCAAGGTCAAGGTTAGGTTATATGATATGGGTGGATTGGGAACGGTCATGAGTAAAAACTGTGTAAATATGCAAGTGTAGTAGTAAGCGGTGTTGGTATAAGACGAAACGGTAAAATTTAGTTAACAAAGAAATGGTACTTTTGAATTATTATAAGTCCAAATTAGTTCAAGGTCAAGTTCAAAGTAAAGTTGGGTGATATGGGTGGATTAGGGATGATCATAAGCAACAACTGTGTAAGTATCCAAGTGTTGTAGCAAGCCGTGTTGGCGCTAGACGAAATGGTAAAATCTAGTTAACAAAGAAACAGCCCATTTGAATTATTCTAAGTGCAAATTAGGTCAAGGTGTCAAAGTAAGGTTGGGTGATATGGGTGGATTGGGAAAGGTCATAAGTAACAACTGTGCAAATATCTAAGTGTTGTTGTAAGCGGTGTTGGTGCTAGACGAAACGGTAAAATCTAGTTAACCAAGGAATGGCACTTTGAATTAGTATAAGTCCAAATTAGGTCTAGGTCAAAGTAAGGTTGGGTGATATGGGTGGATAGGGAATGGTCATAAGCAACAACTGTGTAAGTATCAAAGTGTTACAGTAAGCGGTGTTGGTGCTAGACGAAACGGTAAAAACTACGTAACCTTGTCACGGACGGAAGGACGGACAGGACGATCACTACATGACTCCTGCAGGGGGCATAAAAAGCCTGAAAAAATTTAAACCCCAAGCAGGTATCGAACTCACGAGCCATTCGAAGAAATGAAAGTAGACAGCGCTTTAATCAACTGCACTATCATGCTTAGTAAGGAGTCGTTTGTACACTTTGTTTATACAAAATGCTCACAATTCTGACGTCAAAATGTAAACAGGAAAAGGGCCAAACAAACACAACCCATATTATCAATTGAATGTTATCTCAGAATCCATGCACTCTTTGCCCGTTATATATACCCAGTTTTAACCGTTGTTATATGCCACTAGTAATATATAAATTTCAGATTTTTTTTACATTAAATTGCCCCTTTGAGGCCCCTTTCGGTGACATAGTCCCATTCAGACATTTAACTGACTATGAATACCACACAGTTTAACTTTCACCAAAACATGTAAATCTTTCTTGCTTCCAAGTTTAAAAACATTGAAAGCTTGAGATCTTTGATAATATCACTCGAGCATTTTCTTCCTGGAGCAATTACCTCAAGTTAAAGGGACTAGTTCACAGATTTTTGTCTTTTTTTAAGTATTCATTATATGTCTTAATTTGACAGATTTAAGCATCAGAAACTTAAAAGCTCAAGTATATAACAAGAAAAGCATTACAAATCGAAAGGAAAGAAAAAAGTTGCTCCCATCGGGGTTCGAACCTCAGACCTTCAGATCAAAAATCTAATGACTTAACTACTTGGCCATTCCGATTTCGATATTTATCACTGTGTTATTACTTTATGTAAGTGATCCATATGTTGTCATCAATTTTAACAAAAACAACAGAAACACTCCAAATTATTCCGTTGTTTAGCGTTAGAAACATTTTATCAATTTCAAAAGATGATTACTCATTACGGAAATGGTATCTGCAGTATATTTCTATCTCGCTCCTTTATACAAACTATTCTTATTTGTGGAATCCAGGATAAAAAGTTGGAAAATTGTCAATTCTTCAATCTGTGAATAAGTCTTTTTAAAGAAGGAAGTTTTACCATATCTATTTATAAACAAAAATAATACACCGACACATCCTTGAACTAACAAAGGTTTGCTTATAAACTTAAAAGAAGAAAATCATTATTCAGAGAAACAGTTAAGGATTTCACCAAAATTAAGTGTTTCCCACTGTTACAGACTAAATGTTAGTTTGTTTTGTTTGTTTGGATTTTTCGCCGTTTTTAACAGTATTTCAGTCATAACACGGCGGTCAGTTAACCTACTCACACTTTTCCTGGGCGAGCTTAGCAGATCTTAGCAGTTTACCAGTACTAAGTGCACATACTTATGCCAGTAACTGACAACTGCCCTACATGAATCAGAGGTAGGGGGAGAATGGCCGTAGAAATAATTTCATGCAATCCCCACACAAGTTATGTGACACTGCAACTTGTGATTCTTGTAAATTACAGTTTACAACATGTAAGGTGGCTGTTTCTGTTCATTTCACTTGTATAACAAGAAGCACACTAGTGCCTGTATCGCTCCACTGGCTTCTTCCATAAGGAGTGTCAGAAATGAAATGATGCTGATATGCTATATAAGGAAAAAAGGCCGCTCTCTAGCAGCAAAGATATTTCGAAATCCAAGTAGTGGTTTTTGACATAAAGATGTTTAAAGTTTTAAATAAACTCATATTAGGAAATAATGCCCTGGGGCAGCTATTTTTTTAATGGACCAGAACCATTTGGGTCATTGGGTAGAGCACCACCCTATGAACATTTCTGTTAAATGATTTCGAAATCCAACCTGTGGTTTCTGACTAGAAGAGTTTCAAAGTTTTCAATATTATTAAGACACATAAGAGAAAATGGCTCCACCTTCTGGCGGTAAAGTTGTTCAACGAAGCGGAACCATTTAAGCAGCTTCCGTAGAGAATCACCCAAGGAACATTTCTGTTAAATTATTTCAAATTCCAACCAGTGGTTTCTGACAAAAAGATTGTCAAAGTTTTCAATATAGTCATATAAGGCACAACAGCACAGTCTACTGGTGCTGGACGCTCGACTTTCTCATATTTTAAAGTACTCTGGAATTTTGTTCATAGAATAGGTTCATCATTGTGATGAAGTATGTTTCAAGTCAATACCTCTTATAGATGTTGAACAATTTGACCTAAAGCAAAAATTCTAAGTTGTGTTGAAAAAGGGGAAATTACTTAAACAAAATCCTGGATAGAGATACCTCCTCTTGTATACAGAATAAGTTCATCACTGTGATCCAGTACAATCAATGTGGTCTATAAAGTGTTCGCAAGGTAAATGTTGACGACAAACGGCAAAAGACGCTCAACGGACAAAAGGCGGAATTTATTAGAGTATTACGCAAGGACCATTTCTGTGAAATAAGTTTGAAATCCAGCATATGATTTCTGACAAAAAAATTTTTTTCAAAGTTTTCTACATAGTCATATAAGGAAAACTCTCCCGCCTCTGGCAGCCTCGTTTTTTAACAAATCAAAATAATTTGAAGGAATCAGTTACATGCTCAACTAAGGAACATTTCTATGAAATTATTTCGAAATCCAACCTGTAGTTACAGCAAAGATTTTTCCAGTTTTCAATAAAGCCAAATGAAGAACTAGAACTCAGCGAGTCGGATGTGTCGCCTGACGCAGGATAGCTTACGTGAATCCAAATGAAGAAGCACTTTAGGTTAATGCTCAAATTTTTTTAAACAGATTTTTGGAAATCTTCAAAAGCACTGCACTCTGGCTAATTGCAAAGAAAAGACTAATTAAAACAAAAAATGCGCCACAAAAATAAGTATGAACATTTACAAAGGGCAATAACTCCAAATGTATATGATGCAGAGTAACGGTTCTTGTGCACTGCACTTTCCCTAAATGAGATCTATCTACCTATGTTGATAGCTTAAATAGTCTAAGAGTTATGCTCTGGACAAGCGAAAGGGGACGCCGCCGCTGATGCCGCCGCGTACATAAGTAACACCTATATGTTGCCTATTCAGGCGACACAACAAAGGGCAATAACTCCAAACGTATGTGAAGCAGAGTAACGGTTCTTGTGCACTGCACTGCACTTCTCCTCAATGAGATCTATCTCAAGTTTCAAGTTGATAGCTTTCATAGTCTTAGAGTTATGCTCCGGACAAAAATTAAGTATGAAAATAAACAAAGGGCAATAATTCCAAAACTATGAGGTGGAGAGTAACGGTTCTTGTGCAATGCACTTCCCCTCAATGATATCTATCTACCTATGAAGTTTCATGTTGATAGTTTAACAGTCTAAGAGTTATGCTCCGGACCAGCGAAAGGGGACGCCGCCGCCGCCGACACCGCCGCCGACATAAGTAATCCATATAAGTCGCATAGTCAGGTGACACAAAAATGCCCCGCCCCCTGATGGTCATGATTTCCAATGGTGCGGAACCATTATTGAACTCAACCGAGATATCTTAAGAAAAACATTTCTGAGCAAGTTTCATGTTGATTGGGCCAAAAATGTGGCCCCAAGAGTGCTTACAAGCTTTTACTTCAATTTGACCTAGTGACCTAGTATTGACACCACATAACCTAATTTTAAAAATGTCCTGGATAACATTGGAACATGGGCAAGTTTCATGTTTATTGGGCAATAAATGTGGTCTATAGAGTGTTCACAAGGTAAATGTTGACTACACATGACACACGACTGACATAAGGTGTCTACAAAAGCTCACCCTGAGCATGTTGTGCTCCGGTGAGCTAAAAACAGAATCAGTTTAATAATGTACAGAATGAAACACACAATTCCATATATAGAACAGGTAGATCTACAGAACAAAATTAAGGAATAAACGAGACACTGTATTTGATAAACACACATGCCCCCGGATAGTGCTGGACAGCCCATTTGAATTATTCTAAGTCCAAATTGGGTCAAGGTCAAAGTGTACTTGGGTAATATGGGTGGATTGGGGATGGTCATAAGCAACAACTGTGTAAGTATCCAAGTGTTGTAGCAAGCAGTGTTGGTGTTAGACAAAACGGTAAAATTTAGTTAACCAAGAAACAGCCCATTTGAATTATTTTAAGTGCAAATTAAGTCAAGGTCAAGGTGAGGTTGGGTGATATGGGTGGATAGGGAAGTGTTGTAGTCAGCGGTGTTGGTGCTAATCAAAACAGTAAAATCTACTAAACCTTGTCACGGATGGACGAAAGGACGGTCAGGAAAATCACTATATGCCTACTGCAGCAAGATACCAGGGGCATAAAAATATACCCTGAGATATTATCTCATGATGGTGAACATTTCCATGAGGTAATTTTAAACTCAATCCAGAAATGACAGTTAATGAACGGACACGAATAACAGACACCATTTTTTACCTTTGACCTTTAAGTGTGACCTTGACCTTGGACATACGGACCTGGATCTTCCAAGCTACACATCATCTCATGATGGTGAACAATTCTGCCAAGTAATTTCAAAATACACCCCAAAATGACAAAGTTATAGAGCGGACACGAAATGGGACGGACGAAAGAACGGAAGGATGGCCAGACGGAAGGAAAGACAGACGCGAACATTATAGTTCACAATAACCTGTTTTTTCTAGAAAAATAAAGTAGGCCAACAGCTTGAAAGTATAAACATCAGAGTAGTGGGGCATTTAGAAATTCTGCTAGTCAAATCATGCCGCGAGACGAGTGATGTAGAGTATGCATTATTGCTGTATCGGCATTAAATATATAGTTAAGTTGGATTAGTATTGGTCTATGCATAACGCATCACCTCCATCCACCTGGAAATTGTATTGTCCAATGTTGGCTTCATATCATTGACCTACAGCATGGCTCACAAGAAACAAAGTATTGTGCGATTCATATATTTTTGACATCAGCTATCAGTTGTACACACAATTGTACTGACTGTGTAATTTCCTGGCAAGCATCCGCTACCACTTCAAATAACTCAGCTTAGATAAGCCCAGTCACTATGCTTTTCCACAATTCAGACTCAGTGGTGGGAAGTACAATTATTGTTCCACTTGAGCAGTACTGTAACTGAGAACTAACTGACATTGCTATGGGTGTCCTGTAACTGAGAACAAACTGACGTTGATATGGGTGTCATTTGAACCCCTTGAAAGCCCACACATACTGAAAACAAACTGACGTTGCTACGAGTGTCATGTGAAACCCGTAGTGGCTCACACATACTGAGAACAAACTGACGTTGCTATGGGTGTCATGTGAAACCCGTGAAGGCCCACACATACTGAGAACAAACTGACGTTGCTATAGGTGTCATGTGAAACCCATGAAAGCCCACACATATTGAGAACAAACTGACGTTGCTACGGGTGTTATGTAAAACCCGTGAAGGCCCACACATACTGAGAACAAACTGACTTTGCTATGGGTGTCATATGAAACCCATGAAGGCAAACACATACTGAGAACAAACTGACGTTGCTATAGGTGTCATGTGAGACCCGTGAAGGCACACACATACTGAGAACAAACTGATGTTGCTATGGGTGCCGGGTGAAGTGCCACACATTTATGGCATCAACCTGTTACACTTTGTAGCTTAAAAAGCATTTGTTATTTGATTAAATCAGAGTTGAAATGAAAACAGGTAAATTATTTACTAAGCTGAGATTAACTTAATGCACAATTTAATAATACATGGTAAATTGAAGCTGAATTGTGTATCTGTAAAAATGCGACATAACTACTGGTCATAATTTGGACCAAAATGCGTGTGACAGCAAATTTTCTGAGTCAAAGTGGAGTTTATTGCTTATATCCGCGCGTTAGACACATTGAAAACATAATGATACAAAGTTTGGATGAAACATACCAGTACGCAGTAATATGCAAGTAATTACATTTATAGAAGGAAAAAAACTACCCGCACATACATTAAAGCATAAATATGACCATATCATGACTATAATGTAAATGTCAGGCGTCTAACAACACACTGCATTACAGCTTATGGTGAATGCTTCCAAGTGTTGGTAACTGTGCAGTATAAAACCCATCTGAATCTTCTAGCTAAAACACTTTAACCAGACCAGTCATAGGACAAAGGACTTTCAACACTTAATATTCAAGTACACACCCTACAATGTGGCATTGTTTCAGTATTGTATGTGTTTAAGACATAATTAAAGCTCACTTGAAGATATCTCATTATGAATAGAACATCTGCCTAAATTCTTCCTTGTTAAGAAGAACACTCACAGTTCTCAAGTACCCGCTGTAAGGTGCAGGCATGGCTCTGTATTGAAACACTTGTAAACAATCTACAAAACTTCCTCCTGAAGAGGCAGAAAGTTAAATGTCATGTGAATATAAAGTAATTGGTTGAAGTGCGCAGACATGGCTCTGTATTGAAACACTTGTACACAATCTACGAAACTTCCTCTTGCCGGGAGAATGTTAAATGTCATGTGAGTATTAAGTGATCGTGTGTGCCTAGGCAAATTGCAATTTCATTTCTAAAATTGGCATTTTAAGGGAACGTGTTCACAGATTTTTGTATTTTTTAAATATGCCATTAAGCCTCTGAACTGGACAAATGAAAGCATCTTAACTACAGAGTTCATGTATTGTAAAAAAAAATAAACATTAAAAAAAAAAAAAACTAGATGCCTCTTGGCAACATGTTGATCCCATTGTAAAGAAAATTGTGAACATCTGTGCAAAATTATGTCAAACACCACTCTTAAATGAAGAATATCTGGTCAAACAATCTGTATTATGCCCATATTTGACCATTAACGTCTAAGTGTGACCTTGACCTTTGAGGTAGGATCACAGGTCCTGCGCGCGACACGCCGTCTCCACATGGTGAACATTTGTCAAAAGTTATTTTAAAATTCAATGATGAATGATGAATTAAACTGCCAGACAGGCTGTATTATTTCCATATTTGACCTTTGACCTCTATGTGCCACCTTGATCTTTGATCTAGAGACACAAGTCTTGTGTGCGACACAATGTTTCCAAACGGTGTACATTTGTGGCAAGTTATTTTAAAATTTCTGATGAATGATGAAGTTACAGTACTGACAAGCTGTATTATGCCCATATTTGACCTTTGGCCTCTTAGTGTCACCTTGACCTTTGAGTTAGGGACACTCTTATGTTGTCTCCACATAGTGAACCTCTGTTGCAAATTATTTTAAATGATGAATCCTATATTTGACCTTTGACCCTATGTGTGACCTTGACCTTTGACTAGGCACAAAGGTCTTGTGCATGACACACCATCTCCACATGGTGAACCTTTGTGGCAAGTTACTGTAAGGTCAAAGAGGCCAAAGGTCAAATATGGGCATAATACAGCTTGTCAGTACTGTAACTTCATCATTCATCAGAAATTTTAAAATAACTTGCCACAAATGTACACCGTTTGGAAACATTGTGTCGCACACAAGACTTTTGTCTCTAGATCAAAGATCAAGGTGGCACATAGAGGTCAAAGGTCAAATATGGAAATAATACAGCCTGTCTGGCAGTTTAATTCATCATTCATCATTGAATTTTAAAATAACTTTTGACAAATGTTCACCATGTGGAGACGGCGTGTCGCGCGCAGGACCTGTGATCCTACCTCAAAGGTCAAGGTCACACTTAGACGTTAATGGTCAAATATGGGCATAATACAGATTGTTTGACCAGATATTCTTCATTTAAGAGTGGTGTTTGACATAATTTTGCACAGATGTTCACAATTTTCTTTACAATGGGATCAACATGTTGCCAAGAGGCATCTAGTTTTTTTTTTTTTTAATGTTTATTTTTTTTTACAATACATGAACTCTGTAGTTAAGATGCTTTCATTTGTCCAGTTCAGAGGCTTAATGGCATATTTAAAAAATACAAAAATCTGTGAACACGTTCCCTTAAAATGCCAATTTTAGAAATGAAATTGCAATTTGCCTAGGCACACACGATCACTTAATACTCACATGACATTTAACATTCTCCCGGCAAGAGGAAGTTTCGTAGATTGTGTACAAGTGTTTCAATACAGAGCCATGCCTGCGCACTTCAACCAATTACTTTATACTCACATGACATTTAACTTTCTGCCTCTTCAGGAGGAAGTTTTGTAGATTGTTTACAAGTGTTTCAATACAGAGCCATGCCTGCACCTTACAGCGGGTACTTGAGAACTGTGAGTGTTCTTCTTAACAAGGAAGAATTTAGGCAGATGTTCTATTCATAATGAGATATCTTCAAGTGAGCTTTAATTATGTCTTAAACACATACAATACTGAAACAATGCCACATTGTAGGGTGTGTACTTGAATATTAAGTGTTGAAAGTCCTTTGTCCTATGACTGGTCTGGTTAAAGTGTTTTAGCTAGAAGATTCAGATGGGTTTTATACTGCACAGTTACCAACACTTGGAAGCATTCACCATAAGCTGTAATGCAGTGTGTTGTTAGACGCCTGACATTTACATTATAGTCATGATATGGTCATATTTATGCTTTAATGTATGTGCGGGTAGTTTTTTTCCTTCTATAAATGTAATTACTTGCATATTACTGCGTACTGGTATGTTTCATCCAAACTTTGTATCATTATGTTTTCAATGTGTCTAACGCGCGGATATAAGCAATAAACTCCACTTTGACTCAGAAAATTTGCTGTCACACGCATTTTGGTCCAAATTATGACCAGTAGTTATGTCGCATTTTTACAGATACACAATTCAGCTTCAATTTACCATGTATTATTAAATTGTGCATTAAGTTAATCTCAGCTTAGTAAATAATTTACCTGTTTTCATTTCAACTCTGATTTAATCAAATAACAAATGCTTTTTAAGCTACAAAGTGTAACAGGTTGATGCCATAAATGTGTGGCACTTCACCCGGCACCCATAGCAACATCAGTTTGTTCTCAGTATGTGTGTGCCTTCACGGGTCTCACATGACACCTATAGCAACGTCAGTTTGTTCTCAGTATGTGTTTGCCTTCATGGGTTTCATATGACACCCATAGCAAAGTCAGTTTGTTCTCAGTATGTGTGGGCCTTCACGGGTTTTACATAACACCCGTAGCAACGTCAGTTTGTTCTCAATATGTGTGGGCTTTCATGGGTTTCACATGACACCTATAGCAACGTCAGTTTGTTCTCAGTATGTGTGGGCCTTCACGGGTTTCACATGACACCCATAGCAACGTCAGTTTGTTCTCAGTATGTGTGAGCCACTACGGGTTTCACATGACACTCGTAGCAACGTCAGTTTGTTTTCAGTATGTGTGGGCTTTCAAGGGGTTCAAATGACACCCATATCAACGTCAGTTTGTTCTCAGTTACAGGACACCCATAGCAATGTCAGTTAGTTCTCAGTTACAGTACTGCTCAAGTGGAACAATAATTGTACTTCCCACCACTGAGTCTGAATTGTGGAAAAGCATAGTGACTGGGCTTATCTAAGCTGAGTTATTTGAAGTGGTAGCGGATGCTTGCCAGGAAATTACACAGTCAGTACAATTGTGTGTACAACTGATAGCTGATGTCAAAAATATATGAATCGCACAATACTTTGTTTCTTGTGAGCCATGCTGTAGGTCAATGATATGAAGCCAACATTGGACAATACAATTTCCAGGTGGATGGAGGTGATGCGTTATGCATAGACCAATACTAATCCAACTTAACTATATATTTAATGCCGATACAGCAATAATGCATACTCTACATCACTCGTCTCGCGGCATGATTTGACTAGCAGAATTTCTAAATGCCCCACTACTCTGATGTTTATACTTTCAAGCTGTTGGCCTACTTTATTTTTCTAGAAAAAACAGGTTATTGTGAACTATAATGTTCGCGTCTGTCTTTCCTTCCGTCTGGCCATCCTTCCGTTCTTTCGTCCGTCCCATTTCGTGTCCGCTCTATAACTTTGTCATTTTGGGGTGTATTTTGAAATTACTTGGCAGAATTGTTCACCATCATGAGATGATGTGTAGCTTGGAAGATCCAGGTCCGTATGTCCAAGGTCAAGGTCACACTTAAAGGTCAAAGGTAAAAAATGGTGTCTGTTATTCGTGTCCGTTCATTAACTGTCATTTCTGGATTGAGTTTAAAATTACCTCATGGAAATGTTCACCATCATGAGATAATATCTCAGGGTATATTTTTATGCCCCTGGTATCTTGCTGCAGTAGGCATATAGTGATTTTCCTGACCGTCCTTTCGTCCATCCGTGACAAGGTTTAGTAGATTTTACTGTTTTGATTAGCACCAACACCGCTGACTACAACACTTCCCTATCCACCCATATCACCCAACCTCACCTTGACCTTGACTTAATTTGCACTTAAAATAATTCAAATGGGCTGTTTCTTGGTTAACTAAATTTTACCGTTTTGTCTAACACCAACACTGCTTGCTACAACACTTGGATACTTACACAGTTGTTGCTTATGACCATCCCCAATCCACCCATATTACCCAAGTACACTTTGACCTTGACCCAATTTGGACTTAGAATAATTCAAATGGGCTGTCCAGCACTATCCGGGGGCATGTGTGTTTATCAAATACAGTGTCTCGTTTATTCCTTAATTTTGTTCTGTAGATCTACCTGTTCTATATATGGAATTGTGTGTTTCATTCTGTACATTATTAAACTGATTCTGTTTTTAGCTCACCGGAGCACAACATGCTCAGGGTGAGCTTTTGTGGACACCTTATGTCAGTCGTGTGTCATGTGTAGTCAACATTTACCTTGTGAACACTCTATAGACCACATTTATTGCCCAATAAACATGAAACTTGCCCATGTTCCAATGTTATCCAGGACATTTTTGAAATTAGGTTATGTGGTGTCAATACTAGGTCACTAGGTCAAATTGAAGTAAAAGCTTGTAAGCACTCTTGGGGCCACATTTTTGGCCCAATCAACATGAAACTTGCTCAGAAATGTTTTTCTTAAGATATCTCGGTTGAGTTCAATAATGGTTCCGCACCATTGGAAATCATGACCATCAGGGGGCGGGGCATTTTTGTGTCACCTGACTATGCGACTTATATGGATTACTTATGTCGGCGGCGGTGTCGGCGGCGGCGGCGTCCCCTTTCGCTGGTCCGGAGCATAACTCTTAGACTGTTAAACTATCAACATGAAACTTCATAGGTAGATAGATATCATTGAGGGGAAGTGCATTGCACAAGAACCGTTACTCTCCACCTCATAGTTTTGGAATTATTGCCCTTTGTTTATTTTCATACTTAATTTTTGTCCGGAGCATAACTCTAAGACTATGAAAGCTATCAACTTGAAACTTGAGATAGATCTCATTGAGGAGAAGTGCAGTGCAGTGCACAAGAACCGTTACTCTGCTTCACATACGTTTGGAGTTATTGCCCTTTGTTGTGTCGCCTGAATAGGCAACCTATAGGTGTTACTTATGTACGCGGCGGCATCAGCGGCGGCGTCCCCTTTCGCTTGTCCAGAGCATAACTCTTAGACTATTTAAGCTATCAACATAGGTAGATAGATCTCATTTAGGGGAAGTGCAGTGCACAAGAACCGTTACTCTGCATCATATACATTTGGAGTTATTGCCCTTTGTAAATGTTCATACTTATTTTTGTGGCGCATTTTTTTTTTTAATTAGTCTTTTCTTTGCAATTAGCCAGAGTGCAGTGCTTTTGAAGATTTCCAAAAATCTGTTTTAAAAAATTTGAGCATTAACCTAAAGTGCTTCTTCATTTGGATTCACGTAAGCTATCCGGCGTCAGGCGACACATCCGACTCGCTGAGTTCTAGTTCTTCATTTGGCTTTATTGAAAACTGGAAAAATCTTTGCTGTAACTACAGGTTGGATTTCGAAATAATTTCATAGAAATGTATCTTAGTTGAGCATGTAACTAATTCCTTCAAATTATTTTGATTTGTTAAAAAACGAGGCTGCCAGAGGCGGGAGAGTTTTCCTTATATGACTATGTAGAAAACTTTGAAAAAAAATTTTTTGTCAGAAATCATATGCTGGATTTCAAACTTATTTCACAGAAATGGTCCTTGCGTAATACTCTAATAAATTCCGCCTTTTGTCCGTTGAGCGTCTTTTGCCGTTTGTCGTCAACATTTACCTTGCGAACACTTTATAGACCACATTGATTGTACTGGATCACAGTGATGAACTTATTCTGTATACAAGAGGAGGTATCTCTATCCAGGATTTTGTTTAAGTAATTTCCCCTTTTTCAACACAACTTAGAATTTTTGCTTTAGGTCAAATTGTTCAACATCTATAAGAGGTATTGACTTGAAACATACTTCATCACAATGATGAACCTATTCTATGAACAAAATTCCAGAGTACTTTAAAATATGAGAAAGTCGAGCGTCCAGCACCTGTAGACTGTGCTGTTGTGCCTTATATGACTATATTGAAAACTTTGACAATCTTTTTGTCAGAAACCACAGGTTGGAATTTGAAATAATTTAACAGAAATGTTCCTTGGGTGATTCTCTACGGAAGCTGCTTAAATGGTTCCGCTTCGTTGAACAACTTTACCGCCAGAAGGTGGAGCCATTTTCTCTTATGTGTCTTAATAATATTGAAAACTTTGAAACTCTTCTAGTCAGAAACCACATGTTGGATTTCGAAATCATTTAACAGAAATGTTCATAGGGTGGTGCTCTACCCAATGACCCAAATGGTTCTGGTCCATTAAAAAAATAGCTGCCCCAGGGCATTATTTCCTAATATGAGTTTATTTAAAACTTTAAACATCTTTATGTCAAAAACCACTACTTGGATTTCGAAATATCTTTGCTGCTAGAGAGCGGCCTTTTTTCCTTATATAGCATATCAGCATCATTTCATTTCTGACACTCCTTATGGAAGAAGCCAGTGGAGCGATACAGGCACTAGTGTGCTTCTTGTTATACAAGTGAAATGAACAGAAACAGCCACCTTACATGTTGTAAACTGTAATTTACAAGAATCACAAGTTGCAGTGTCACATAACTTGTGTGGGGATTGCATGAAATTATTTCTACGGTCATTCTCCCCCTACCTCTGATTCATGTAGGGCAGTTGTCAGTTACTGGCATAAGTATGTGCACTTAGTACTGGTAAACTGCTAAGATCTGCTAAGCTCGCCCAGGAAAAGTGTGAGTAGGTTAACTGACCGCCGTGTTATGACTGAAATACTGTTAAAAACGGCGAAAAATCCAAACAAATAAAACAAACTAACATTTAGTCTGTAACAGTGGGAAACACTTAATTTTGGTGAAATCCTTAACTGTTTCTCTGAATAATGATTTTCTTCTTTTAAGTTTATAAGCAAACCTTTGTTAGTTCAAGGATGTGTCGGTGTATTATTTTTGTTTATAAATAGATATGGTAAAACTTCCTTCTTTAAAAAGACTTATTCACAGATTGAAGAATTGACAATTTTCCAACTTTTTATCCTGGATTCCACAAATAAGAATAGTTTGTATAAAGGAGCGAGATAGAAATATACTGCAGATACCATTTCCGTAATGAGTAATCATCTTTTGAAATTGATAAAATGTTTCTAACGCTAAACAACGGAATAATTTGGAGTGTTTCTGTTGTTTTTGTTAAAATTGATGACAACATATGGATCACTTACATAAAGTAATAACACAGTGATAAATATCGAAATCGGAATGGCCAAGTAGTTAAGTCATTAGATTTTTGATCTGAAGGTCTGAGGTTCGAACCCCGATGGGAGCAACTTTTTTCTTTCCTTTCGATTTGTAATGCTTTTCTTGTTATATACTTGAGCTTTTAAGTTTCTGATGCTTAAATCTGTCAAATTAAGATATATAATGAATACTTTAAAAAATACAAAAATCTGTGAACTAGTCCCTTTAACTTGAGGTAATTGCTCCAGGAAGAAAATGCTCGAGTGATATTATCAAAGATCTCAAGCTTTCAATGTTTTTAAACTTGGAAGCAAGAAAGATTTACATGTTTTGGTGAAAGTTAAACTGTGTGGTATTCATAGTCAGTTAAATGTCTGAATGGGACTATGTCACCGAAAGGGGCCTCAAAGGGGCAATTTAATGTAAAAAAAATCTGAAATTTATATATTACTAGTGGCATATAATAACGGTTAAAACTGGGTACATATAACGGGGAAAGAGTGCATGGATTCTGAGATAACATTCAATTGATAATATGGGTTGTGTTTGTTTGGCCCTTTTCCTGTTTACATTTTGACGTCAGAATTGTGAGCATTTTGTATAAACAAAGTGTACAAACGACTCCTTACTAAGCATGATAGTGCAGTTGATTAAAGCGCTGTCTACTTTCATTTCTTCGAATGGCTCGTGAGTTCGATACCTGCTTGGGGTTTAAATTTTTTCAGGCTTTTTATGCCCCCTGCAGGAGTCATGTAGTGATCGTCCTGTCCGTCCTTCCGTCCGTGACAAGGTTACGTAGTTTTTACCGTTTCGTCTAGCACCAACACCGCTTACTGTAACACTTTGATACTTACACAGTTGTTGCTTATGACCATTCCCTATCCACCCATATCACCCAACCTTACTTTGACCTAGACCTAATTTGGACTTATACTAATTCAAAGTGCCATTCCTTGGTTAACTAGATTTTACCGTTTCGTCTAGCACCAACACCGCTTACAACAACACTTAGATATTTGCACAGTTGTTACTTATGACCTTTCCCAATCCACCCATATCACCCAACCTTACTTTGACACCTTGACCTAATTTGCACTTAGAATAATTCAAATGGGCTGTTTCTTTGTTAACTAGATTTTACCATTTCGTCTAGCGCCAACACGGCTTGCTACAACACTTGGATACTTACACAGTTGTTGCTTATGATCATCCCTAATCCACCCATATCACCCAACTTTACTTTGAACTTGACCTTGAACTAATTTGGACTTATAATAATTCAAAAGTACCATTTCTTTGTTAACTAAATTTTACCGTTTCGTCTTATACCAACACCGCTTACTACTACACTTGCATATTTACACAGTTTTTACTCATGACCGTTCCCAATCCACCTATATCATATAACCTAACCTTGACCTTGACCTAATTTGGGCCAAGAAATGGGCTACCCAGCACCAACCAGGGGCACGTGTGTTGATCAAACACAGAATCTTGTTTGCTAATTTGTTTTTATCAACTATCTTATTGTGCATTGTATTATTTTTATTTATTTAATACATATGTGTTGGTAAAGCGCATTTCTATCAAATAATATATTTAATAGTGCAATAGGAAACCAATTTTTCGTTGACATAGTCCCTTTAAATTACACGTTTTTTGCAACCAACACAAAAAGTTTAATTTAAGACATTGAATTTAAGTTTAACATGTACTAAGAAGTTTGGTTTTCTTAGCAATTATTAATTGGTTACAAACATCAATACTTTCACTGGTCAAGTATTTACTAAATTGATAAGAACAGACACCTAAGCACATACAGTACTACTTTGGATAACACATTTATCAATATTATTATGCCCCCACCCATCAACATCGGGGTATATTATTTTGCTACTGTGGGTCTGTTGATCGGTCGGTCCGTGTGTAAACCACTTTGGTTTCAGCTAAGTCCAACAGTTTTCATCCGATCTTCACCAAACTTCATGAAAATGTCGGCATAATATCTCGGCCATGTTTGATAATCAACCAAATTCACCCAGCAAATAAGGAGCTTTTTTCCTTTATCAAAGTTGAAAAGTTTTCATCTGATCTTCACTTTATTTGATTAAAATGTTTGTTGGCGTAATATCCCAACCAAGTTTGATAATCTATGAAATTGCCCTAGGAAATGCGGAGTTATGGCCTTTGAATGGGCCTTTTAGGCATGTCCGCACCATAAATCCAAAATTTTTAACCGATCTGCACCAACTTTGATGAAAATGTGTCTGGGCATAATATTTCAGACAAGTGCGATAACCATTCATATTGCCCCAGAGTTATGGCCCTTGATTTTTCTAAAAATAGCCTTTTTAGCTGTTTCTACTCTCTTATGTCAAACATAAATGTTCCAATTTACATCAAACTGGATATTTTAAAAATTGCTTTTCACATGGTGGGGGAGGCGGGCATACATGTTTTACAAACAGCTCATGCTCAATTTTGCAGAAAGAATGCTTCTGAAAAAAGTAACTAAATGCATTTAGGCTTCGCAGTTCGAGTCTAAAATTGCTTAACTTTTAAATATTAAACAGTTGAAATAACTGGGGCAAGATCAGAAGATTAAACTTGAGTATACGGATTCATTGTTTGTCAGTGTTTTACTAGCCAGTCTATACAGACATCTGGTTACTATTCAGATACTTCATATGGATATCTGGATACTGAATTTAGCGTCCGTTGACATCTCTACAATGTGTTTTTCTATTACATTATCAAGCGTTACCAAGAAAACAGCACTTTATTCAAGATGAATGTTTACTACCAAATAAGAGTTATCATATCCTGCCTGAATGACACTTAATATTTCACAGTATCAACATATTTTTATGCTGCCCAAATAAGGAAGCATACAGTGGCCGCTTTGTCAGTCCATCCTAATTCAAATTCCACTATCATATAGTTTGTCTGGGTGGGAAATGAATTTCTCCGACAATTTTATCCATCAAACTCCATGTCTGTGTGTCTTTCTATCTGTATGTTACTTTGTTTCTGCACTAGATATCACCTGGAACTATTGACTCAATTTCAATGAAACTTTATATGCAGCATTTATATAGGTTGGACATGATTGCCAGGTCGTTTAGGTCTGATGCTTTTCAATAAGTTATGGCCCTTTGATTATAAATATGACATTTCAATCGGAAATTTTCATTTCTGGGCAAGATCTCAAGAACTAATAATCTGAATTTGATGAAACTTTATATGCAGCTCTCCTACCAAGGGGGCTGGTTACGTGTATGTCATATCCAAGAACAAGGTCCCTTGGCCCAAGGTCAAGGTCACATTTACATGTCAAATATTTGCCCAGAGCATATTTTCATGCATACAGTTATTTTAAAATAAGTTTGAAGAAATTATTGCCATCATGAGACGGGGAAGTGAAACATAATTACTCATAATTACCAAAGTTTTAATTACCCACTTTGAATTTTCTATTGTCTTGGTTATAGATTTAAGAATATACATGGAATAGTTTTGATTCCTTAACTCACCACACAGAGAGGCCATGGAGATAAATTAGATGCACAAATACCATGACTCGGCCTTGTTAATTGTTTAATGTTTCTCTTTAGTCATTAAACCTTTACCCAAAGAAAGCTTCACTGACTTATGGATACGTGGATATGAACTATTCAATTGTAAATAAAATAAAACGTCAGTTTCCAATGTCTTATATTTTCTTACGACCAACAGACTTGAATCTCTTATTTCAACAATCAAAATATTCTTGTAAAATGTTGTTACAACAGTAAATATAATTTATTGTGATCATCCAACATTCAATTTTCATTCAAAATGTAGAACAATATGTTGTTATGATATTTATTATTGCAATGTGAAATTAATGAGCTTTTCAGCTTATCCTGTTATAACATACTTAAGAATTTTTGAGAAATCTGGGCAAATTTACATGGTCGGTTCATAGTTCAGAAGTTGTAGACAATCTAAATGTCAGTTAGTGTCACTTAGCTTAATCTGTTACATTCTGACTGAGTATCTATCCCTTATCAAATCTCTCTGATACTGTTTTTGACACGATTATTTCATACCACAGAACAGTCTGTTAGCTTGGATAAATAAACTTGAGGAACATCTCCAAGGAAAATGTAGGTAATTAACTGTGAACAACCAAATGACAGTATTTGAGACCCTATAATGGGGTCATTTTGAGTGTTATTTCATATTTACCTTCTGGGATTACTGGTAATATAGTGAGGTGCCTGTATTCTCAGGGTTTATGACCATTAAAAAATATAGGAAAACAATGGAGTCTTTCAAACAATGTCTGTTGTTGTGAGATGGTCTTAAAATTGTTGTGGTAGTTAAGCAGGGTTTTAATGCAGTTCCCATACACAGCGTGTACACTGGTATTTGCACTCTTTCAACACATCGCTGAATGATTCCATGACTCAACATCACCTGACATTGAAATGTAATCACATGACGTCTAGGCCTGATCACACACGATTATCGTAAACATTCTAGAGGTCAAATTAATGATTTAACATGTTTGTCTCAAGGCTAGGTATGATGTGTGTCACACATTAAAGGGGAATATCGCCAGTATTTCGCATGCATGTATACATATATTAAAACAAGACAATTTCCTTTTTATCAAATATATTTTTTTAAAATTAACAATATATTGAAGGAATTATTAAGAAAAAAGTATATACACAAATAATTTTTGAACTTACGCCTACGAATTGGCACTCTTCAAATCAAAACTCCCACGCTATACAAAGTTTATAAATGGTGCGCATGCACATAAAGGTACCTCATATTCTTTTTATTGAGACATTTTTACTGCTACCACAAATTTTCTCTGGTGACATCTGTTTATATAATAAAATAACATATGTTTGTTAAATGATGATAAAATGACCCATTCTATTTTATTCAATGCTTCAGTATTCTCTGTAACTGAACTTTGTTTTTGCAAATGTTATTGTCTACCTACCGTTGATATGCCTTTTTAAATAAAGTTAATTAAATAAACAGACCCTGGGTTGTGTCTGTCCTTATATCAGTATAAAAATAACAGATCTGTTTATTTCACCAGACACCATAAAACAATATTAGAATGCATTGCACCACTGGGGAACCTCAGTACCACTGGACCACATAATTACTCCAGATAAAAACATCTCAAGTTAGATAATGATGATATGGGCGTGTCTTGTGTTTAATAAAGTTAAGTAAATAATCAGTATCTAGGCTGTTTTTCTCCATATATCAGCATAGAAAATGATCTGATTATTTCAGCTGACATGATAACAACAACATTAAAATGCATCACATGTCTAGGAAACCTCAGTTCCACAGGACGACAAGATTTCACACAAAAAACTTAGCATTCTCATAATGTAAATTCTGCATCAATCCTCAATGCATGTATGAATTGATTGTTATTTGTGATTTGTGTTGATCATTGAAAATTGCACAATTGGACAGGTATTAGTAAGAAATCAATAAAACGTGCCAGTTCATGGACAATTTTATGTTGGTGACAACTTATAAAATTCCTAAAGTCTTTAATTTTCTATAAAAAAAATTGAGCTTGTTCATTAATATGCCCCCTGTCCAAGGTGGTGGGGTTTATTGGTTTGCAAATGTTGCTCTGTCTGTCAGTCGGTAGACCTCTCTAAGTTTAACAGTTTCATCTGATCTTCACCAAACATCATGAACATGTTTGTGGGCATAATATCTAGGTAACGTTTGATATTCACCCAATCGCCCTTTGGGATTGTGGAGTTATGGCCCTTGAATTATCAAAATTAGCATTTTTAACCGTTTTCCGCTCTCTATTTCCAACAGTTTTCATCCAATCTTCACCGAACTTCATAAAAATGTTTGTAATAATAATATCTAGGTCAAGTTCTATCCAAATGGCCCCAGGAATTGTAAAATTATTGCCCTTGAATAATCTGAAATTATCCTTTTTAGTGGTTTCCGCTCTCTAAGTCCAACAGTTTTCATCGATATGCACAAAACTTAACGAATACAGTGATTCATTTTGAAATCTGACATTATGAGTCCTTGTTATTCACATATTTTGAAACAATGAGACCCAAATCAAGGAGTCCCTATCAAATAATGTCTTTTGAAACAAATTGCAATAAAACCCAAATAATTATTTAATTCAGCAGTTTACACTAACAAATACTACTTAATTGAAAGTTGTTTTACTTCTGCAGTATACATTAAAAGTAATATTTTATGATAAGGTAAAAATAAATTTCAGTTTCTTTTGTGGCTTAACGCAGACTGTTTGCTATTTATTTGTCTTTCATTTATATCTCGTTGTTCGTCTCAGTAAAATAACGAGAGAAGGGATTGGATAAAATTTGGCTACGAAAATTTGGTGCATGTGTGGTGAAAGTTATTTTCAGATATTTTTTGTTTCTGTTCGATAATTTTAAAGTATCTATTCATAGCATTGTGTTTTACTTTGCAATAAAATTCCAAATTTTTTACAAAAAAATAAAATCCGTTTAAAAACACGAGGCATTAATATTTACACCTGTTAGAACTTATAAGACAAAGAGTGACAATGTGACGACAGACGGGCTTCCAAATCTGCAAGCCGTTAGCAACAGAAATGGTGTCGGTTTGATTTCAAACAGCTTTGATGTGACTGCTGTACTCGAGCCATTGTCTAGCAGTTTGTAGTTAAATAGCATGTAACAGGCTTATCACGTTGTCTGTGGCAAAAAGCATCCATTGATATACTACTAAACCTGAACAGCGCAACCGCTCTCAATAAAGTAATAGCGTTTTAGGGAAAATTTCAAGTGACTGTCTTTTTGTGACATTTGACGAAATATACGTATCTTGGAATTATAAAGGAGAGTCCCTGTAAAAAGCTGTTTCATGTTTTTATATGTTTGCCATTTTGAGGGGAATTATCTTTCTTTATCTCTGTTACAAAGTGAGTAACAATCCTTGTCTGAGTGTTTATTATAGAAAATGGGGATTGAGGCAGATGCAGTTTGAACTAGTTTGATAATCATGTGTTCTCAAACTATATCGGTCGAGATACATTTCCTTGTGCATGCATGTTAGGCTTTTTGCAGGAATTAGGTTATCTGCCCCTGACAAGCTCTTTTTACTATCATTAATACAAAGAAATTCACAAAAAAGGCCTGCATTCTGCAGGATAAGTGTTTCTGTATTATATTGCTTATATAAATATAACTCCAGTAAAATGATGGGAGCATATAGTGTTAGCCCTGTCCATGAGTATGTACGGACATTCGGATTCTTATTCGGAGCATAACTTTGTCCAGCATGGCAGGATTTTCAAATAACAGAAGAGATGACCATGATGAGATGGCGTGTTGAACCAGGTCCCTAGGTCCAAGGGCCAGGTCAAACTTAAAAGATCAAAGGTTAAATATAAGCATTAAATCCAAGAGCCCTGTCCAGATCTTAATTTTGTTCAGCATTAAAGGATTTTAAAATAACTTAGCAGAAGTACTTAATCCCTAGGTCCAAGGTCAAGGTGATTATTCAAGGCCAAAGGGCTAATAAGTGTCCAGAGCGTATTATTGTTGTGCATAAAGGGAATTTCACCGTCTCAACATGGAGTGTTGCATGGAAGAACCAGACTTGTAAAACTTATGAATTACTTCCGTTTATTGATGTTGTTCAAAGCGTAACTAACAAATTATGCAAATCATTGTGTTGATTCTTAAACGAATGGTTTATGATAGCAAGAGTAGATGAAGCATACAAGAACCGTAACTCATGATTGCGAGAAAGTTTTAATTACTCTCCTTTTATGATTCTTGTCAGGACTCAACATTTAAAATATAGATAGGATATTTTTGGTACCTCATCATACTTCACAGATTGAATGAAGACATTAGCAGATTTTGCAAATTAATTTCAATTATTTGTATGCATATAGACAAAGTGGCCCCTGTTGAAAAGGCTGCATAGGTAATGGAATCCATGTCTGTGGATACATTTCTAGTTTTATTATCATTCACATTCTAAGGAATTATACCAAAAAGAAACAGGAAGTTATACAGTCATAACTTTGCTTGTCTTCTCCATAATGGCATTAATGTTCAGTACTAAGGTTAGGTTAGTTTTTGTGGTCAGTGGTTGTCCAATGGGGTGTATCAGTTTCCTTGTATGCCTATATTGAAAAGTTTGAAAATGTTCTTATCTGAAACCACTTGCTGGATTTCAGAATTTAACAAAAATGTTCCTTGGGTGACCAAGTACCAAAGTCCTTCAAACTATTTTGAGTTGCCCAACAAACAATCTGTCATTGGTCACTTGTTGTTCTCCATTTTTGTTAATTTAAGGTTCAACGTTTTACTTCAGACATCACTGAACATGCTAGTATACTTTCACAAGCCATACTGATTTATTAACCTCAGGTGAGCGACCCAGGCCCATTTTGGCCCCCTTGTGGCCCGCTTCATATAAGGTCACAGTTTTTCCAAATGTCAGTATCCGCATATGCATTGCACAAATCAAAATCTGCATAAACAAGTTGAAAACAGTAACCATTTCCATATGTCCGCAGTCTGTATCTGCAAAGCGCATCCGCCAAAGCCATCCGCAAAAAAATCGCTCGATCAGTGATTTTATGCCTATGCGGAGGACATGGTCTATATATTACTTACTATGTTGAACGATAGGCTGTTACATAAAACTTTGGAAACATAGCAGAGATAGTTTAGAGACACCTGAAAAATATAGCCTAAGACTTACCGAGTACAATATGTTACATGTACTGATACTGTAGGTATAAATGTTGGATGTTTTTCATGGTTCATATCCACCACCTGTGAATGCTTTCGCATACTGGCATTAATAATTGCAGCCAACTTAATTTAGACTATCTCAATTCTTCTTACTATGTCATCTTATATAGCCACTAGTTTCGAAAAGAAAAACAATTTGCTTCACAGACGCCTATAGAAACTTGTGAGTTGGGCCCAATTTCGTGAGGCTGTCTGGCTAGCGCAGTGGTTGGTACTCTTGCTTCTCACCTAGGCGTCCCGGTTTCGCTTTCCATTCTCGGCGCATGTGAGTTTGGTTAATGGTCACCATAGCGGACAGGTGGGGTTTCCTCAGAGTACTCCGGTTTCTCCCCACAGCACAAGACCACACCAAAATTAAAATATCTTTCAGTAAAAAATAAATAGCTGGAAATTCCAGCTATGATTCAAAATTCATCCCAACTTTCGTGAGTCTCCAGTAAGTTAATTAGGTAGGAGTGCTGGGACACACTCCGGGTCCTCACATAATGCAGCCTCAGGCGCGGAAGGACATCATAAACTTTGAAATACACATACACACACACACCAATTTTGTGAGTCAGTCGCTTTATCGCAAACAAACAATTTTTTAAGGATGGCTTCATGCGTGCGCCCATGCGTAAACTTCTCATTTAAACCAGTAGGTTAACTTTGATAAAACTAAACATAAATGTTCCTTGGGTGGTCCTCTACTAAAGTTGCTCAATTGGTCCGGTCACAAAATAGCCGCACAAGATGGCTGTCGGCGCTATAAACATCTCCTCCTAAACCCCTAGGTAGATTTTCAAAAACATTTCACAGAAATGATACATGGGTAGTCCTCTACCAAAGTTGCTCAAATGGTTTCGCTCTGTTGAAAAACATTGCCGCTAGGTGGGGCCGTTTTTCCTTATATGGTTATATCAATTTTTTAAAAACCTTGTCAGAAATCACTGGTTGAATTTCAAATTAATAACACAGACACGATCATTGGGTGGTCCTCTAGCAATGTTGCTCAAATGGTTCCGCTCCGTTGAAAAACATGGCCTCTATGGGGCGGGTCCATTTTTCCTTATATGGGAATATTTTAAACTTAAAATCTTCATTTCAGAAGCCTCTGCTTGGATTTCTAAATAATTTCACGGAAATATTCCTTAGATGGTTCTTTACCAAAATACTTTGAATTACTGTGATTGGTTAACAAATCATGTCTGCAAGAGAGCGGGGCCTTTTCCCCTTATATAGCATATCAGTGTCCTTTTGCTTCTGATACTCCTTACCTAATAAGCCAGTGGAGCGATACAGGCACTTGTGTGCCTCTTGTTTTAGATCAGCTGTAAACATTATCTGATTAATGCACTGGACAGAATTGTTGTCAATCCCATGTTAGTCATATTTAGTCATCCAAGTGGTAAGATAGATGTTTAAATGGAAATACTGTCTAAAGTTTCTTCTCATATATTTGTAAATTTTAAAATGTCATTGAATGGCATAGCTGCAAACTATATGGCATTTGAACAACTCAGATTAATGTTAAATTCTGTACAATTTCAAGCACAAAATTCTACCAACCTAGGCTGGACTGATTTGGTATAACAACATACACTGTCATTGTTATTTCAGTGAAACTAATTATTTCCCATTTAAGCCATGCAAAATATGAAAAATGGCTAAATTCAGAACAAACAATTAACACTGTCTTCCTATAGTGTGTTAAGTCTATGTTTATGAGGGATATAACCTATATACATAATGAAATGTTCTGTTTGTTGAATATGGTATTATATAAAACACGCATCCTCCAGTAAAACAGTTCATAAACAAACGTTTTATTTATATACTGTAAATAATGGAGTAACAGATTAAATCTGAATATTCATCGTTGAGTTTTGGCAAGCTGCACGATAGTCTCAATAAACCATGAGGAACTTTGTTTAGTTTCGCCTTGTTGAAAATGTAAACATAAAATGAAAGCTAATTTCTTAAATTACAATTTTTCTGATAAAAAATTGACTTGTAGTTTCATTCCAAATTCATTTTTAGCTGGACTTTTTAATGAATAGTTCGAGCTATACTACTCACCCGTTCGTCGGCGTCACTGTAATGCTCTGGTTAAGGTTTGCGTGCAACAAGTCCCTATTTCTGCAACTACTACAGATATTAAATTGACACTTCACACATGTCTTTGGGGTCATTATATGAGGTCACTGACCAAGGCCCATAACTCTGGCCTGCAATTTAGCAGAATTATGCTCCTTTTTTGTACTTAGAAAATCAGGTTAAAGTTTGCAACTCCATATCTCTATATCTTCTACAGATATCCAATTGAAACTTCACACATGCCTTTAGGGTCATTATATAAGATCACTGACCAAGACCCATAGCTGTGACCAGCAGAATTATGCCCCTTTTTGTACTAAGAAATGTCAGGTTAAGGTTTGCATGCAAGAGAAAATTCAGTTTAAGGTTTGCGTGCAGCAAGTACATATCTCTGTAACTACTACAGATATTCAATTGAAACTTTACGTATGTCTTCGGGGTGATTATGTAAGATCACTGGCCAAGGCACATAACTGTGTCCAGCATTTTAGTAGAATTATGCCCTTTTTTGTAGTGATAAAGGCCCATAACTCTGACAATGCAGTTAAATAGTGGAGCGCGCTATCCTGAGACAACAGTTACTCTCGTTTTATGTATCTGTCTGATAGAAATTGATTCTAAAATGTATTCACGATCTTGCAACGTGTAAGTGCCTTTAATGAAAATAATGGAATAATTTCTCTGATTATACTGTTGTGCATTACAAACTTTTAATTCCACAGTGTCATTTGATGAGTGTTCTTAAATTACACATAGCATCAAATAATTATTTTGCTTGCTTTATTAATAGTGTTGTTTTGCTTCTGAATATTGTGATAATTTCTTAAAACTGTATTTTTTCAGCGTAGCTGTCTAAGATCACTTCTGACCTAGATTTCTTGCGATAATTTTATACGGCGGGAAAATAACATTTGGCAAATTTTGTAATTTCATGGAATGCATACTTACAACAATGGTTTGATGTTCACCAATAACTGTTGCATATTTTGTGGGATTAAAATTTACATAATTGTTTGCATAACCGGTTAAAATAAAGTTATAAACATATCTTCGACTTACACTCTAGAACTAAACATGATTCTGAACTATTTTACTCATTGTTTGTTATGAACTTAATGTAATATTATTCACATAATGAAATCATTATTTTGTTTAACCTGCATCAGCTGCACGCTCTATAAAAAGCAATTACAATGATCCAATTTTGTGAGAATTATTGCGCTCTTAAAATTTCGGAGCCATACGTAGATATTCAGCGAAGATCGGTATGAAATGGTCTATTCCAGCGTATTCAACACACTCGAGATAAAGGGTGCATCATTCTAAAAATAGCACGTGGTAGAGCTATGCTAATATACAATCATCAATTAGTGTCCGGAGAATCATAAACCCGCGAATTTCAATAAATGGGGAATTTATATTTATATACTTACTGTGCATGTTAGTTTATATTTGAATTGCGGTTGCGTTTTATTAAGAATTATTTATAATTGCATCTTTCTATTAACTATTCGGGTAGATGTTAGTCAATTAAAAAAAAAAATTAACATTTTTCGATAAATAAAATGTGGTAAAAGAAGTCTCGTAATACGTCGAAATGTTACTTTTACTTCATTAGCGTAGCATGAATACAATATTTGCAAAACTTCTGAGACGTATAGTATATTATGTAACATAACTATGTACACTCATCTGATATATAATAAGTTCCATTCATTTCCGCAATTATTTTCTGACATTGATAATTTGTTAAATATGCCTGACAAATTCATGTAAAAATGTTTGAGTTTATCTCCAATTAATTTAGGGTCCGATAAGGTTTCTTATTGTGTCCAAAAGAAGTCTCCTTAGTGAGGACCAAACAAGCTGGGGTCCGAGACGTCACGTAAACGATCATCTTGTCCGTCTTGTATTATGTTTCGTGTAAAAAAATGACATCTCAATATTAATTGCAACGCCGATTGTCCTTTTAGATCACCTGAGCACAAGGTGCTCATAGTGAGCTTTTGTGATTGCCCGTTGTCCGGCGTGCTTGCGTGTGTGCGTCGTCAACTTTTCATTCAAACAACATCTCCTAATCCGCTTGGCAGATTTTCATCAAACTTCACAGGAATGATCCTTGGGTGGACCACTTTCAAAGTTATTCAAATCTTTCCGGTCCGCTGAATATGTAGGTCACCAGAGCTAAAAATAGATTTTAAAATCTTCTCTGAAACCGCAGGGCCCAGATGTTTCATATTTGGTATGTAACATCCTATAGTGGTCCTCTACAAAGATTGTTCAAATTATGCCCCTGGGGTCAAAACTGGCCACGCCCCGGGGGTCTCATGGTTTATATAGCATATATAGCAAAATGACTTTTAAAATCTCCTCCTCTGAAACCGCAAGGCCCAGAGGTTTCATATTTGGTATGTAACATCCTTTAGTCGTCCTTTACAAAATTTGTTCAAATTATGCCCCTGTATTCAAAACGGGCCACGCCCCGGAGGTCACATGGTTTATATAGAATATATAGCAAAATGACTTTAAAACTCTTCTCCGCATAAACCACAAGACCCAGAGGTTTCATCTTTGGAATGTAACATCCTATAGTGGTCCTCTACAAAGATTGTTCAAATTATGCCCCTGGGGTAAAAACTGGCCAAGCCCCGGGGGTCTCGTGGTTTATATAGAATATATAGCAAAATGACTTTTAAAATCTCCTTCTCTGAAACCACAAGGCCTAGAGGTTTCATATTTGGTATGTAACATTGTATAGTGGTCCTCTATAAAGAGTGTTCAAAGTATGCCCCTGGGGTCAAAACTGGTCACGCCCAGGGGGGGTCAAATGGTTTATTTAGACTTAAATAGCAAAATGACTTAAAAAATCTTTATCCGGAAACCGCAAGGCCCACAGCTTTCTTTTATTTGGTACGTAACATTGCATAGTGGTCCTCTCCAAAGATTGTTCAAATTATGCCCCTGGGGTCAAATCTGGCCACCCCCGAGGGGTCACATGGTTTATATAGACTTAAATAGCAAAATGACCTAACAAATCTTTACCTGAAACCGCAAGGCCCAGAGGTTTGTTCAAGGTTGTTCAACTTGTGCCCCTGGGATAAAAATAAGCCACGCTTTAGGGATGCAAATTCCAATTGGGTTACAAGGTCTCTCCATTTGAAAACTATTTATTCCCAAAGTTGGTCATCAGTGTTTAGTTTAGTTGTATAGTTAAGACAAGTTGCAGTCGCTAGATGATGATTGACAAAAGCCCGTGGCAGTGGCAGAGGTCACAAGGGTGTAATGGATATGGTGTCAGTCTTGCGATTAGGAGTTTGATCCTTTGAATGGTCTTTCTCAAAAGACAAAAAAACCCTGATCTACCCAGGAAACGAATGGACTCAATGGTGTCTCAATAAGCCTTAGGCCAGAGTTGTTTATGTATTGGTTCTCTGACATTTTTTGAAGAGTCCGGTTGGAGGAGGGAAAAAAAAAAATATGAACACAGACTTGAGTAAATTAATGACTAGAATTTCACATAAACTATAAAAAATCTTTATGAATTTATACTTAAAAAAATCATATTACACAACATTAACTTAATCACCGCATGATAACCATGCCATTAAAAACCAATAATAATAAAATTAAAAGGCACGGTTGATCATATAAAAACTACAGTAAAAATATACTCGCACTTAAATACAGTATGTCACATATAGCTGGACAGTGGCCATATTATATGTATAACAGCATGTTTAATAAGTTGAAAACAAACTGAATATATCATACACACCAATGAATTTTGTTAATTATAATACTGATATAAAATTATAAATGTGTTTTTAATGCAATGATTTTAGGAGCAGATTATATGAATCTTATAGCGATATACAATCGCAATGCTTGTTACATAAAATTTAATAATTTCTTCAGTGTTTTTTTTTGCATTCCATGTAACAAATTGAAGCCTTTTCACAAGGTCATTTTATGATATCGAATACATTTTACAAATGTGTGGGTTTTTGTGCTTTTCGGAAAAAAACCGGGTCGGCGGATCTAAGAACCTAGAAATCAACAAACTCTCGCCTTAGGCTTTCGATAAAATCTAGCTAAAAAAAATAGGTTTAAATTTTAAGCTGGTGGCAGAAATTGTTGTACACTTCCATAGTTGCGCAACAGGCAGGTGGAATATTTAGTAATATGAATAATTGTGTTTGACAATGCAGATATCATATGAATGTACATATTTATTCAATACCATAATTATCAAATAGAAAATACCTGGTTGCTGGATGGGAAAAGTTTAATCAGGTGCGGCTTGGAAATTGCAAATAGGGCGAGGAGCTTTAGCGATAAGAAGCTTTTAACAAGTTAATGCCATATTTGGATAAAATAACGCTCAATATGAGCCAGATAATCTGCTTGTCAAGAAGACCGACTACACACACAGTTCTATCGATGAAAAACAGCAATTAATTACACAGATATTTCATTTTTATGCGGTGTCACTCTCGCTGAAAGCTGTGAGTGGGCACGTAGGAATATTTAATTATGATAACATGTGGTTTATGTGGGTTCAAACTTGTTCACTCTATCTCATTTATTAAACAAACAAAAAACAGGATGATGATCTTATCTATGATTGCCTTTACATCAGCATAAAATATAAAGGACTTTAATCTGTTTCTTTTCACTGCACTTTAGCAATAAAGGACCAGTAACATCATTTTGAAATCTAAATTTTCCTTCCAAAACTGTTCCTTGCATAAACCTGAAATTATTTTGATTCGTAAAAAAGCACGGCTGTCAGTGGTCACCATTAATTTTTACATGCCTTTATGACTTATTGAACTCCGGTAAGTGACCCATGGCCATATCGGCTCTTTTGTTTTATTCTCGGATCTTATATTTTCTGTTCAGAGACAAATAAAATTTCATACATTTACATACATGTATTTGTCTTCAAAAGATATATGGTACTTTTTGCCTGAAAATGTTCTTTACTTTTTAACTATTAAAGTATGTTTTTAAAGTAAGAATTTGGTTATAATTTTGGGGTATGTTGTTGGGCAGGTGGGCAGGACGGGCTTTTACTTTTGGTTTCTGCTAAATAACTTTAGAACAAGTTGAACTATTGTAATAAAAGTTCATACAAAGATAACTTATATTAAGGCCTCACTTCAGATTGCAAATATGTTGGGTGGGTCAAGGTCACAGTTCCTAAAGATAGAAAAATGGTTTGTGCTCACAAACTCAAAAATGAGTTATTGCAATGAAACTTCATGCATCAGTGATTAATTTAGGGTCATTTTGTGGCCGATATTCAGCACCATTCCCCTCCTAAACAAGTGTATATGTTTCCCCTATTTTATCCTAAAAGTTCCCATCAGAATATATTATTTATAAGAAACAAATTTGAGCAAACTCGGACAAAAATTGGCAAAGATAGTGCACTTTTTGTGGACATCATAATTTGTTCAAGAAACCCAGCTGGATGCATTTAAATATAAGAAGTGTATGATAACAGTTTATGTTATGATAACAATTTACGCATGTTTATTTTACATAGTATAATATTATAAAAATGGTTTTACCAGATTCTCGAAAATTCCCCTTTTACCGTTTAATTCCCCTCTTGCTGGGCCCCGCCACCATTCCCACCACAGTGCAAAAAAAAAAAAAGACTATGTATGTAGAAATCTGATATACATAGCTCGTTTGGGATTAATATTTTGTGGGTGTGGTCAGTGTCACTGTTGATACAAATAGAACTAATATTTTCCGATTAATAACTTGCATATGCAGTTATGGAACTTCAGATATAGATATGTTATATCAAGACCTCGCTGTGGATTGCAATTGACGATGGTGGAGCCCAGGTCACTGTTATCAAAAAAGAAATATGGTTTCCACACCATAATACCAGTTAAAATTGAGCTATTGTAGTGAAACTTCATACTGTATATACACTGAACAGCACTCCTAATCCAACACTTACACAATTTGTGATAAAATTGCTCTGGTTAAGGTTTCTAAAACCGACAAGTAGTTGAAAATCAAAATTCACCAAATACTGCTTTGTTAATCCTGACCAATCTAAGAAAACATGATGACATATTGAATGTGTTTACTTCATTTGCTTTTGAGGCGTGCACATCACACATGTAAGCCTCCGTTAACTTCACATTCATCAGATCCCATGGTTTTAGTGAGCATCTTCAGTTGGTCCCAAATTTTCCCGACAGTTTATACACCGATGAAATGCAGAAAAAATACTGTTACATTCTTAAATGATTTCGATGCTTTTTGTGTGTAGACAAACTCAGTAATTTAGAGAATGTACTGTTGTATCAGGTCTTTCTTTATTGCGAGGCAAACATCCGTAATAAATATGATTTAGGCAGACCCTAACCCTGTTATGGTGTATATAATATTAAGAATCAATTAACTTCAGTGGCATGGCCCAATAATCCAGCAAATTCATTTTCAAGTTATTATAGCTAAACCAGTGTATCTGTTTCTATTATTCTATGACATTTCTTTGTTATTGCAGTTATGATTGGTGCAGTCTTACAATATGATGTGTGTATTATTACTGAAAAAGAAAGCTTATGTCTTGCTCGAATGAAAGCATTGCTGTTCTGATAATACAGACTCTCTGATAATTAAACAATATATTAAAATGGTATAATGTATAGTGCCTTTTAGATGGTTAAATATATAATTATGTAACATAATTTCCTTCACTAACTTCTGACAATAGAACATGTACTGCTTTTCACATTCATAGATATGCTGCTGAGTTACTGACGCAAAGAAAAAATCTTGTTTGACAAGTGATAAATATAATTGTTTTAGAATCATGTGCAGCTTTTTTATGCCCCCACCATCAATGATGGCTAGGTTAAAAGTATATACCCTGTCCATGGGTACGTACATATGTACGTGTGTATGTATGTTCGGATTCTTGTCCGAACAATAACTTTGTCCAGCATTGGAGGATTTTCAAATAACTTAGAAATGTTAAACATAATGAGACGGTGTGTCACTCGCACTAACCAGGTCCCTATGTCCAAGTTCCTGGTCACACTTAAAGTTCAAAGGTCAAATATAAGAATTTAAGCCATAGACCCTGTCCGGAGCATAATATTGTCCAGCATGGAAAGAATTTGAAATAAATTAGCCCAAGTGTTAAGTATGGTGCAACGGTTTGTCGTGCACATGAACCAGTTCTTTAGGTCCAAGGTCAAGTCTCACTTAAAGGTCAAAGGTCAAATATAAGAATTTAAGCCATAGATACAGTCCGGAGCATAATTTTGTCCAGCAGAGCAGGGTTTTCAAATAACTTGGCTGAAGTGCTAAGCAGTGAGATGGTGTGTCGCGCGCAAAAACCAGGTCCCTTGGTCCAATGTCAAGGTCACACTTAAAGGTCCAGGGTCAAATACAAGAATTTAAGCCATAGACCCTGGCCGGAGCATAATGTTGTCCAGCAGGGAAGGATTTTCAAATAACTTGGCATAAGTGATAAGTATTATGCGCCGGTGTGTGGCGTGCAAGAATCAGATGCCTTGGTCCAAGGTCAAGGTTGCACTTAAAGTTCAAAGATCAAGTTAATGTACGTATGTTAAGATTCTTGTCCAGGCAATAACTTTGAAGGATTTTCAAATAAATTAGCAGAAGTGATGACCATTATAAGACGGTGTGTCATGCGCAACAACTAGGCCTGAGGTCATGGTCACATTTAAAGGTCAAAGGTCAAATTAAAGAATTAATACCATGGACTCCGTCGCAGCATAATTTTGTTCAGCATGGAAGAATTTTCAAATGACTTGACTTGATAAGCATAATGAGACAGCATGTGGCATGCAACAACACCAGGTCCTTTGGTCCAAGGTCAGTGACTTTGACCAAAGTATAATTTTGCCCGGCATGAAAGAATTTTCAAATTACTTTGCAGAAGTGATGATCATTATGAGACGGCACGTGGCATTCATGAACCAGGTCTGTAGCTCAAACTTCAAGGTCACTCATTAAGGTTAAAGGTCAAATAATTGTCAAGAGCATAATATTGTTATGCATGCTGTGATTTTCAGTTAAATTGGCAGAAATGATTACCATCACCATATGGTGTGTTGCATGTAAGAACCTGAATTGTAAGGTAATTGAATTATTTTCCTTTTATTTATGAGTGTGCAAAGCATAATTCAAAATGATAAAAGGCATTTTGTTTATTCTGCACAGAATGATTTACGATAGCATGTGTAAGTAAAACTTACAAGAACCATAACTCATAATTGCACAACAATTTTGAATACTACCCTTTGTTGATTTTTTGTCAGGACTAAAACTAGTTTGTGATACCTCAACATGAGCAGAAAGTACAGTATAAAAGGAGAATTCTCCGTTTGTAAAATGATTTTTATGCATACAGACAAAGCAGAGAACAGATATATTCCAGACATTGCTCCAATCTGTGCATTTTGTAGACCCTAACAAAGCAGAGCCCATCTCCAATTATCCCGAGTGGTTTAATAGCAACACATCGGAACAACAAAGAGTTGTTTATTGGTCAGTCAGCAATGAACATGCGAAAAGTATTTTGATTCTAACATGATTTGACAAATATTTTTGCAATTGTAATGAGAACTTTATTTTACTATGTTCATCTCAGAATCGGGACTACTTTTGGTGTTGTTTATTGGGAAGTTTGACAACTATAATTTTGTTCTTTGTCTACAGAAAAATTAGTGAGTACCATGTTAGAATTGAGAATATTCAATAACGAAGCATTGCTATATGTGATGGCCTTGATTCTTCAAACAATTTACAAAACCCAATTGACAAAACTAATTTTAATAATATAACACTGGTCATCGATGACACATTTGCAGGCGCAGGAACATTAGTAGTAGACATTAAATCGATATGAATGTAATGTACTATTTTGAAAAATAACAAAATTCTAATTGTATTCAGAATTCATGTAACATATATGTCCATATACATGGGGTGTTCTGAAAGAAAAAGACAAACATAAAACAAAATCATACAGCAAAAAACATAACCACCAAAGCATAATTATTTAAATAAAGTTTTAAAAAATTGTGTGTTTGTGTGTACTCATTGATTTCTATGTTCACCATATCTTCCAGTATGTTATTGCCAGGTTGTGGAGACCCAGGAAGAGGCTTTGGACACGATCCTCCCAGTAACAGGCTGACTGTTCAACAGGCCTGGTAACTTAGTTAAGCGTTATAGAACTCAATGTTTGACTGCATTTACTGTCAGCATATGAACTCTATATGGCCTTGACATACATACAGAGTAACATCAAATGTAGACTATTACGGGTAATAAATATGTGTGCAATAGAAACCTTTTTAAGTAGTGTGGTAAATGTTTATGCAAATAGTATTTATGTCTGTTTAAAAACCTAACCGGCATATTTGATAATGTTTGATTATCTGCCTGCCAACATCACCCTTCTGTTGCTCTACAAGTACAGGTGACCTGTTGAGTACTTATATTTTTAGCTCGACTATTCACCGAATACTTCGAGCTACACTACTCACCTGTTTGTCCGCATCGCCCTAATGCTCTGGTTAAGGTTTCTGTAACTACTACAGATATGTCTTAGGAATGTCAGGTTAAGGTTTTCGTGCAAGAGAAAATTCAGGTTAAGGATTGCGTGCAACAAGTACATATCTCTGTAACTACTACAGATATTCAAAAGAAACTTCACAAGGTCTTTGAGGTCATTATGTAAGGTCACTGACCAAGGCCCATAAGTCTGACCTGCAATTTAGCAGAATTATGCCCCTTTTTGTACTGAGAAATTCAGGTTGAAGTTTGCGTGGCAACAACTCCATATCTCTATAACTACTACAGATATTCAATTGAAACTTCACACATGTCCTTAGTTTAGTTTAAACCTATTTATTTTAGCTTGATTGCATCGAAAGCCTTGACTTATAAAGACACTCTCGAGTGCGATTCCTGGGAAGAACCAGTACTTGGTGTCTTTGGAAAGAGCTTGAGAGCGCACCCTGAGTGGGGATCGAACCCGGAACCTCCGGTCGCAAGGCGGACACCATATCCACTACACCATTGCGACTTCATATGTCTTCGGACTCATTATGTAAGGTCACGGACCAAGGCCCATAACTCTGGCCAATAATTTAGCAGAAATATGCCCCTTTTGGTTCTTATGAATTCAGGTTAAAGTTCGCGTGCAACAACTCTATATCTCTATAACTACTACAGATATTCAATTGAAACTTTACACATGTCTTCATGGTCATTTTATAAGGTCACTGACCAAGGCCCATAGCTCTGACCTACAATTTAGTAGGATTATCTATATATCTGCTACAGATATTCAGCTAAAAGATCACACATGTCTTCACTGTCATTATGTAAGGTCACTGACCAAGGCATATAACTGTGACCAGCATTTTAGGAGAAGTATGCCTCTTTTTTGTAGTGATAAAGGCTGATAACTCTGACAAAGCGGTTGAATAGTCGAGTGCGCTGTCCTGAGACAGCTCTTGTTAATATAAATCTTGATGAAGTCTTCACTTATAATTATTAACACAACATCCACATGAGTGCCAATATTATTTAGTTGTATTTACACACATACCTGAACAGATGGGCCTGGCATTGATGTACAGAAAATAGATTGGTCAGCCAGGGAGTAAACAGCTGGAATGGAACTCGAGCCAGATTCAGGACCTGTACCGACAAAAGTGACCTTGGTTGTGGTAGCTATTGAGTTGAGGATTGCAACCCGAGGTATTGCCAAGGTAAGATGACATGGCGATCAACGACAGTCGCTAAAGCAGTGACACGCTGCCTAAATGTAGTGTGGTTGCACCCAACAGATTTTTAGCTCACCTGATCTCGAACTGAGAGATATTGTGGTCAGTCATCCTCCGGCATCTGTTGTTAATTACGAAATAACGCCCCATGTTTTCACTAGTGATACATGAGTAACCTAAATAATTTACGCTAACATCATTATTTTATAAATTTGTCAGCCAAATTTAACAAATTAACAATGTACACAAATAATTTCGGGAATGAATCAAAATGATTCTCTATCAGACGCGTATAGTTATTCTTAAGTAATATACACTACCTTCATCTTGGAAGTTATCTATGCATAATACATACACATTTCAAAGTCAGTTAATCATATATACTGTGTATCCTTATGAATAGCAATCTTCAGTGAACATTCATCGCATTTGAAATAATGATGACTTCCATTTTTTATAACACAAATAGACAATGCGATTTAAAATTACATTCGGTAGGAATATGATATATCAAGGGTTTCTGTGTATAATTGGTATTGCAAATAATGTATTTGTGCTACGAAAATGAAGTAGAAGTAACATGAATAACAGGTCGACGTATTCCTTATTTCACTACATTTTATTTATTGAAAGATATCTTTTTATAGGTTGCTAAACATCAACTGGGAATGTTGATAGAAATGTGCAATTTTATTTAATTCTTAATAAAACAACCGCCATTTAATTTTAAATTAACACGCACAGTAAGTTTATAAACATAAATTCCCCATTTATTGAAATATTCGCTCTAATGATTCTCTGGATGCTAATTAATGCATGTATATTATAACAGTTATACACCGGCAGCTAAACGCGTGCTATTTTTAGAATGATCGTGAGTGTGTTGAACTCGCTAGAATCAATTGTTATTTACAGAGCGTGCTGCTAGGCTAAACAAAACAATGGATTAATGCTGAGAACGAATATAATATTCTGTTCTTAACATACAATGAGAAACCATTGTTGTAAGTTTGCATTCCCTAAAAATAGAAAATTTGCCAAATTCTATTGGCATTCATTTTCCCGCTGCATACTTATCGCAAGAAATCTAGGTCAAAAGTGATCTTAGACAGCTACACCGAAAAAGAATGGTCATATATGTTCAGATGCTTTCCAATGAAGTTGATCTTTACAGAAAAACTATGTAAAAAGGTAAATATAAACAAATATTTTTAAAACAGTTGCTGCCTCACTTTGTATTTGAAGTTTCATTGTGAGTCTTCACCGCATCAGTTGGAACCCACATTTGATACTGACGGTGTATACTCAATGTGGGTCAGACAATTAAAGTCTTTTAGGACAGGAGTTGTCTCCCTTAGGTTTTAATTATTGGAGATGGCATCATATTACAAGAATTAAACAGGGATATTGTTTTAAAAATGACTAAAGAGAAAAAAATAAAATCAGTTTGCTGTTTAGGCAAAAGGAAATGACATCTGTGATAAAATAGTCAGTGTGGGAAATCTCTTATATGATAAACATTCTATAGACATTAATCAGTACACGTTTCAACAAACTGTATTTGGTCTGTGTGATAAAAACTTGTTCAATGTAACCTGATATTCAGCTACAAACCTTTGTCGCAGTGCAATATTTAAATAATCCAATACTCACGTGACCTAATACTCACGTGACAGTTTACATAGTTACACTGTTTACTGGTACATGTATCAGACCACTGAGCTTCATTTGAAGGTTATCTTTGTTTCTGTTCAGTTGGAAGTTTTTATTGCTTGACTATAATTGCCACTACATTTAATGTGTGCTTTCTGGAATATTTATTTATTTAAACAGAGATACTGTAACATTAATATTTCAATTTGATTTAAGTTGTCAAATTTTGTTTGCTGAAAGTCAATAAGCAAAATGGCGACATTTTCTATGTCTACTGTTGTTAAAGGGTCAGAAGAATTTAAAGATTATTGTTGTTTAACCTGCGAAGAGCAGTCTATTGAAGCACTCGCAGAATTTTACTGTGAAACATGTTCAAAGTTTTACTGTGGAAAATGTATTCATCATCATGGTCAGTTGTTTAAAAAACATTCCCTTTATGGAAGGGGAGATATAAACAAATGGCCTGTTTCAAAGAAGGTGGAGGATTTTCTGTTGAAATGCGAAGTTCACAAAGAGAAAAAATTGAAAATGTTCTGTGAAGACCATGGACAGCTGTGCTGCTCAAATTGTATTCTACATAATCACAGGTATCTTATGACATTTTTGTTAAAATTATTGTTAAGATAACAATAATCTTTTTTATTAGACAATTTACTTTTTAAACTAACCTGATTTAGTCTGTTTATTAATATAAACAAGAATTAAGTTGAGGACAATAGCAGTTTTAAACTTCTGTTTTTACCTGGATACCAATGTTTAACAGGTAAACTGACTAAAGGAATGTTAATATTTTATAAGATAAAAACGTATAAAGGTTAGGACAGTTTGAGATTCATTTCAGTACCACTCCTTGATATCAGTTACACATCGAGGGTTGAGCGTGAAACTATTGTATCTGATATATAAATGTTAAACTACTAAAATACAGTCATGCTCAATCTTTGAAATTCCATTATTGCCTTTTCTTAACTATTTTGCAAACACGGTAACCTTTATTCCAATGTTGGCATATTCATTTTAAGCTAAACTGGCTGAAGGCCAGCGAGCTTATGCCATGGCGGTTCGTCCATTGTGTGTGTGTGCGTGCGTCCGTAGGTTTTCCTTTAAACGACATCTCCTCCAAAACCAGGTGGCCAACTTTGCTGAAACTTCACACAAAAAATGTTTCTTGGATTGCCCTCTATCAAAGTCACTCCAATTGTTCCAGTCCGCTGCACAAAAATGGCCACCTGAGCGTTAAATAGAAATATCTTTAAATGATATCTCGGCCTCAACCTCTGGGTGAATTTTCATATAATTTAAAGAAATGTTCCTTGGGTGGTCCTCTACCAAAATTTCTCGAATGTTGATGCTCAGTTGAAAAACAACATGGCCACCAGGGTGCGGGCCATTTTTTTCTTAAATGGCTGCATTGAAAATCTTTGTCTGAAATTATTGGATGCATTTAGAAATAATTCATGCACTCTTCCTTGGGAGGTTCTCTACAAAGTTTCTCAAATAAGTAAGGTCTGTTGTAAAAACTACGGAGGCAGGGCATTTTTATGTTATATGTTTTTATTGAAAAATTTGAAAAACTTTTTGTCAGAAACCACTTTTTGGATTTCAAAGTTCTTTGACAGAAATGTACCTTGGTTGTTTTTCTACCAAAGTTGCTCAAATGGTTTAGGTCCTTAAAAAAATGGCCGCCAGGGGGCGGGCCATATGCCTAATAGGATTATATTTAAAATTTTGAAGATCTTTATGTTAGAAACCACTGGTTGGCTTTTGAAGTAATTTTACAGAAATGTTCCTCACGTAGTTCTCTACCAAAATTATTGAATTATTTTGATTTGTTAAAAAACTTGGCCGCCAGTGGTTGGGGCCTTTTTTAGCTCAACTTTTCGAAGAAAAGGCAAGCTATTCTACTCGCGTCGGCGTCGGCATCCGAGCTATGTTAAAGTTTTTTGGTAAGCTTGTTTCTCAGGAATGGCTTGAGGGATTTCATTAAAAATTAAAACATTTATTCCCTACATTAAAATGAACCTATAGTCCAAGTTTGGTAACACTAGTTAGAAATTTGTCAAAATTATGGGCCTTTTTACACTGAGAAATGTTACATATAAGCTATATGTACAGGTTAAAGTTTTTCGGTAAGCTGGTTTCTCAACTTTTTGTTTCCGCTCCCTAACTCGAGAACAGATTGAGCTATTGTAATGAAACTTCAAAGGTAGATATCTTATAGCGAGACCTCGCTTGGGATTACATATGGGGTGGGTGGGGTCAAGGTCACTGTTACTAAAAATAGAATAAACAGTTTCCGCTCAATAACTTGAGAACGCACTGAGATATTTTAATAAAACTTAATACATACATACCTTATATCGAGACCTCACTTGCGATTGCATTTAGGGTCAACTGTCAAGGTCACTGTTACTAAAATAGAAGAACGGTTTCCGCTCAATAACTTGAGAACGCATTGAGATATTTTTATGAAACTTTATACATAGATACTTTATATCGAGACCTTGCTTGGAATTGCATATGGGGTGGGTGGGGTCAAGGTCACTGGTACTTAAAATAGAAAAATGGTAACCGCTCAATAACTTGAGTCCGGGACAGGCTAATCCGGGACGGCCCTTTAAGCTTTTATGGTATTTTCTGTTTCAAGGAAGTCTCTTCTAAATATAAATCCACTATAGGTGGAAAGTGCCATCCCCAGAATCTGCACAGGCTGATCCGGGATGACACTTTACGCACATGCATTAAGCCCGGTTTTCCCACGACACGCCACATATTGTTTCGAAATGGCCAATCTAAACCATCCATCTCATAAGCTTTGAAATATGTATAACAGTATTTTTTTTAAATATTTAACAAAAAATTGCCAAATTATTTTAAGCATTTTATTATAATATACTATATTTTGTTTCAGACAGTGCACCAAAGTGACGCTTGTATCTGAGTGTGTCAAAACACAGTCAACTGACCTGCAGCAATTTGCAGTTAAGCTTCAAACAATTCAGGAACAAATGAACAATCATCAAACAAATTGGGAGACCAGCATTAAGTCGCTGCAGGGTTCATATGATGATCAATTACACAAAATACAAGAAACACGCAGAATAATAAATGACACGTTAGACAATATTGAAAAAATCACTTTGAAGGAAATGACAAATACACTCACAAGTCTGCAAGCTTCTCTCAAGACTGATGTGAACAACTGCAGTAGGCTTCGTGACGACTTGAAAATACTGCATGAAGCCATTCAGGACAAAAGTGATATGAGCATGAAAGAACTCTCCTTTATAGCAAGCAAGAAATGTAGCGACATAATACAACAGTCTGAAACATATTTGAAGGAGAACTATGTTCAGGTTAAAAGTTCACTAACATTCCAGCCTAACAGTGACATTGAGCAGTACTTGTCCAAACTGTCAGGTCTGGGGAGGATTGTACACAGTACCCAGCCATTGACAGTGCAGGGAAACCCAGACCAAGTATTGACTGTTAAAGGAAAGTCAGTGTATGATGTGAGCATACCAAGTGATTCATCACCATGCTGGATCCGTGGCATATGTGTTCTCCCTGATGGCCAGATTCTTGTTGTAGACTACAGTAATAAGAAATTAAAGCTGCTGGACCAGCAGTACAGGGTGATTACTCATTGTGATGTGTCTACTTCTCCATGGGACATGCGTCATATAACACACAGTGAAGTTGTTGTTACTGTGAGTGATGCTAACACACATGAGATCCAGTTTATCTCTGTCAACAATGGGCAGCTGGTGAAGGGCAGGAAGCTTCAGTTACAACATGACTGTAGAGGTATCGCCCACCACCAGGGGGAGCTGTATGTCACTGATGGTACGGCACTTTACCAGTACACGCTGAGTGGGAAACTGGTCAGCAAGCTGTATGAGGATACATCAGATAGTTATGCAGGTTAGAATCATGGCGGGTTCATCCGGATATTATTAGAAATATGTATCATGAAGTAATTGTAAGACTGCATAGTTGTAGAATGTACATGAGTCAGTTTAAGTTTACAACAGCAGTCAAGAATGATTTTCAGTATTATTGATTTATATATATGAGTAATCATGTATTTTGACTGTCACTACATGGCATGTCTATAAATAGACACTGAGTGCTTTTCAATGACACACCTTGTGACCTATTGTTTAAACTTTGTGATTTGGAAATTACTATACATGTATAATGACTTTTATAATTAACATTGCTTCATAACATTATATTCAATCAATAAACCTCAAATTGTTGTATTTGAAATTTGAGAAATTTCCTTATTTATGTTTATAAAATTATAAAATTAACAACAGTTACTGGCTTTTATAACTGGTGAGGAAGAACTAGATAGAAAAGTTCCAATCCCATTTGTTTTGAAACATTATTTTCTTGTAGTAAAATGTTACAAACGTAACTACAGTCATAATGTTGTACGTGCACATGTATGAAATATGTCAGCTCGTGTCAATTTCACTAATATGTCAATATATTGTAATCATGTATACATGTATAGGAAATCCATTATTACTGCATATAGTTACATCAGCTGACACATTCATGTGTACATGTTCATTGTACCGTGTAATGGTTTACACCTGTGTAATTGTGGTAAATGCAATTCTAACTCACCAGTCAACGTGTCAAACTTTTAGGCAATAAACTGATACAGAACCTTCCTGTCGCACTAAAATATTTATTATTGGATTTTATGCAGATCTTTAAGATGCGTAATTGTCTGTTTAACGACGCATTAATAATACAATGTCACTGCAGTTTGTGTATTAACATAATTAAACATTTAAAGTAATTTAATATCTTGATGTGACTCTGTTTTGCAGTATACATGTGTGCTGTGAGTCCCACAGGGGATCTGATATACATCACCAACCGCTCCCAGCACAAGCTCCTCACCCTGGCCAGGGATGGGTCAGTACTCTCTACATTGGAGGACCCTGGACTACAACTCCTACGTGCTGTACATGTGACACCTGCAGGCCAGGTGTTGGTCTGTGGATGGGGGTCCCAGACTGTCATAAAGGTGGACAGGGAGGGCAGGAAGAAGCTGGCCACTCTGGCTACAGACAGGGATGGAGTGGGGAACCCATGGTCAGTCTGCTACAACAGGCACACAGCCTCCATCATTGTGGGACAAGGTGGCAACAACGACATCCTGGTGTTCACAGTGCAATAGCTTACTTGTACATATATCAGACATTTGTATAATAACGAATATGGTTATCTTAAAATGACAGTTTGTAAGTTAGAAATGATATATTGTGTACTGCGTTATATTTCTGTGTAATATACTTTTATCATAATTATGACAGTATGACTTTGGAACCAATAGTCTGTGTTATTTGTATCAAATAAGTGTTTCTGCATTAGTCCTTAACTTAACAAGTTATATATGATGTATGTTAAAGGACAAATACCGGGTACAATTATAATTTAGAAGTCAATGTGTGTACAGAAATATACATGTACAATGTACATGACAATTGCTATTTTTAGACTGTCATTTGTACACATATTTGAGAAATGTATTTTATCAATTACTTGAAAACATGACACTGTAATGTTATATAAATAATTGTTTTTGAAATATGAAGGATTTATTTTAATTTTCTGCATTGAAAAGACATTGATGATTTGAGTATTGATTAGTTTAATCATATAAAAAGAAAACATGATGTTAAATTGGTTAATTGTATTTATTTTTGTACTGATGATGATTTTAACATTGTTTATTATAACATTGATACTTGTGCTGGAAGTTAAGTGAAAACAATCAGACATAAATAACTTACCTGCTTGTAGTGTTGGATGCATATGCATTTTCTGTTCTGTGTAAGTGATGTATGTTAATATTCAGACAATGGAGACAATTAAGATATATAATTATTTTTCACGTATTTAAACATTTATTGAAAATGCATTGATGACATAATTAAACATATGTGATGATTGTTGTACTGTTTTTTATGTAGCATGTTATAACAACAAACTGTATATTGTGCGTGTGAATAAAATTTTGATTCTTTCACGTTTGTCTTCGGTGTCATTTATAAACATTGAACTAACTGTTTATATTATTTAAACTTGTACGTGATAACTGCGATATTGTTCAGTGACAAGGTATTGATATGCAGATAATTATTACATTAATTAACATTAACTGTTAAAATAGCATATACAAATAACCATTTAGCCTGTAAAGTATGGAAGAAAAGATAGATACCTTAATTGAAGGTATTAAAAAACTTTGATGCTCATGCACAAATTCGCCTCGTGAACAATAAACAGTTCTTTTGTTACGTCCCTTTGTCCGTCATTATAAAGCATGTTGAAATATAACTGTATACTTATTAAGGTAATTTTACTGTCAGTAAGTAATGGAACAGGGTAAACTTTTCTCTGCAATTCGTATGCATAAATCAAAAACGTCATGATCAGTGTTTCTCTGATTAATTTAAAGGCACTTACAAGGTCTAAAAAGTTAAACTTGTCATCAAGAACATTCCTGCCAAGTTAGATTTAAAGGCACTAAGCGGTTTCAGAGAAGTTGTTAAGTAAATGGTTTACGTCGACGACAGACGATATTAATATGGAAGTCCACTCTTCTGAGTCGGAAGCTATACCTCATCTTGATTTTCGGTACTAAATTGCTCGTTTATCGCCTTATACTAAAAACAGTTTCACATGGCATCATACCCTTTCTTAAACTAAGAAACATAATTCATGAAATGTACATAATCTGAAATGAGCATATGACAGTTAGGACTAGAATAAACCAAAGTCATAGACACTATTACTCGTAGCCGGTTTATTCTAGACCTGGATGTGTCGAGGATTGTTCTCGACACAGGCCATCATCTGGCAGGATCAAATGTTGTTTCAGTCACCAATATGTGGCGTATTTAAACATTCCCGAGTATATTTCCTGGGTAGAACCAGTACTAAGTGTGAAAGATTCACTACATTACTGTGCATTCAATTGATAATGTATAGTGGATTGGAATATGCTTAGGTTTTTGTCATGTCTTTAATGTCTCTAATTAGATAGGGAGACCTGAACAGGTGGACTGACACCTGCATATGTGGTCGAGGGTTTGAGACTGTGTGGTAGAAAGTGAAACATTGATGGCAGAACAACACTGTGAAGAACTGTTGGGTTATGGTATGTTTTATATATGGGTAATGTATGTTTAATATTTCTGTTTGATTTCCAACCATTCTATTGAATTAAAATTAAATATAATCATCTTGATTTTAGGTTTGGAAAAACGCTATCTTCATTGTTCATGATCATAGTGTACACAGATACAGTAGATCAGATTTCTTCAGTGGTGTTGTTAATAATGGGCTCGAAGCTATTTTGACTTGATCCTATTGATACTTGAGACATAATGCGATGCATTTGAATCATATTTCTGGTTAGAACCAGAACTTGGTGACTTTCAGACAGAAAGTCCACATGAATTAAGACCCCAGTCTTAAGTCGGACACCACACCCATGACCTCGCAATGACCCAGTAACGGCAATTATTTTGCAGACGATAGAGGCAAATTAAGTAATGGGTTGTTGAAAATTTGTTTCATATGGCTGGATGTGTAACTACTTTCATTTTTTCTACAAAATATGTATGGGACCTGCTTGCCTGCACAGCCAGTGTCCTGGCCTGGATGTCTCACACGGAATGTGTAAGCTCCCACATATTTTTACAATCGTACCTTATTGTTGTTGAAAATAAGGCTGTCGGTTTTAATCTGTGTATATTCCTTTCTTTCAGGCTATCTGTGTGTCTGTTCCCATTTTAATTAGTTAAAAATACTTTTAAAGCCGCGCAAAAGGGGTAAATGGTCGAATTCAGATTATTTCTTATTGTCTGTCTTAGCATGTGTAGTTATCTTATTGTCTGTCTTAGCATGTGTTAACGTTAGTTTATAACCTTCGTCAGAAGCTGGATATTGATTATTGCAAAAACACTGATCCTCCAAGTAAAACTGTTCATAAACACTAGCTTTATTTACTGCCGAATTTCATGGCGATGCAGATTAAATCCGTCTATTCACCGTTGACATTCGGCAAACTGCAAGATATACTACATAAATCACGAGGAAATTCGGCTAGTTTCATAGTACAGAAAATGTAAACACCAAACTAAACTTCAAGCTGTTAAAATTCCATTTATTTTATGAAAATGTGTTTCAGTGTTTCGCTCATGATGCATTATGTTATAATTTATGTTTTTTATCTCAGCATTAATCTTTTAGTGTTTGGTTGAACGTATATCACCTTGTTAGTGCCTTTAAAATGAGGGTTTTTCAATGAAGTGGTGAATACAAGCTTTCTTCAGTGCATGAATTTTACATCATTGCCCTTGCTAGATTGATATCCCCAAAAGTTATTTTTGCTAAGCTGTAGGTCTTGTTACAAATGGCATTATTTATTTGCTCATGTCTTAGGAAATCTTAGGTACATATTTGTAACATAATTAGGCATTTGGGACATTGTTTGATAGTAATAAGCCTGTACAACACATTGTTTTATTTGTTGTAGCATGCTTATTTCTTTAATATTTAGCTGCACAGCAACAAAGTAGGAATGAAGTGCATGGGGTCCTTGTGCATACCATATCAGCTCACTGGGAGTCACTGACAGGCAGGCAGGGTGCTGACTGGAGATACTGAAGTTCAAGTCCCACCGCGGGTTGACTCGAGCTGAGGTAAGAATTGTTCAGAACTGTGTGGAACATACTAAATGGTCTAAGAAATGTTAACCTAGCGTATGTTCCTGTTAACAATAAAGCTTACCTTTCATAGTGATTGGTGAGCCTTCGTTATAGGGAACCTCTTCTGCGTTGACCGTATTCATCACCAATTTGTCTGTTAGACACAATTAAGACATAATATTCCAGCCAATCTTTTCCAAACCTGCATACTAGTATTAAAGTTCTCTACATCAGGTCAAATAAGACAAGTAATACCAGTTATTGATCATTATGGTGTAACATAATAATTTACTAATGTACTTACGTTTATTTATAATTTTGTATAATCTTGGTCAGCAATTGGTCCAGATAAATGTAAGAGCCAGAACCTCGCACATGATCAATAAAAGTAAATAATCAAAAGTATGGATGTTCATTGTTTTCTCTTGTGTACAAACATTTCATTTCAATGACTGATTCCTTTCTGTTGTCTGCAGTTGTTTTGTTGATGAGAATCTGAGGCAGGTTTCTAGTGTTGTGTTGTAGAATGGGGGAGTACATTTTCTAGTTCTATATATGATTGCATGTCTTCAAGAGGTGTTTGAAATAAAGATGAAGATTCAACACAGTTTCCCATAGATGTGATACTTTGAGGTCTTTGTTGTCAAATAACAGTGTGGTGTTGTCTTATTGATGTGGAATTGGTAGCGTTTATATTGTAACTGCTAGAACTTTGGTGGTGTGCCAGTGATGTTGGATCAACTGCAGATCTGACAGTCTTAGTTGAAGTTATAAATGAAGCCTGGTTTTAGACCAGGCACAGGAAAGACGGCTATGTCTATGCAAGATATGATTTGAGACACACAAATAGGCTGCTTTTCCATGTACCAGTTATTCATTATTTGTGTCCATGCACCCTGTCAATGTTTGCATAAACAATATTGGCCCAGTTGAAATACGCAGGGTCGTTCCCTTTTTCTGCCAGTGGGTTTTCTTCAAAGCTAAAATGTTTTTGCGGCTACAACAGTTTGAATATGGTATAAGTTTGGTCACTTTTTTTTTCATCCAGGGCACTATCATTATAGTCTGCATGGAAAATCAGTTTCGTAGTTGTGATGTTCTCCGTAGTGTTTTTTGAAGCCAAAAGACACTTAAAACAAACATTGCATATTGCGGAATTCAGTCCGGCAGTGAAAGCCATCTGTAATTAGTTAAGCAAACTGGAATGGAAGTCGTTGTCTTTTCTTGTTCTAATGATTGTTCAAAGTACTTATTTTATTGAGTGGGAAGATACAGCGCTGGGAGTGTTATAATATTGTTGAAAGAAAAGATGTCATCAAAACAATTAATGAAAATAGCCTTTGTATCTTATTTACACAAATCTCTGTGTAACTTACAGCTATCAATTGTATAACTTTGAATCGTTGCATAATTTAATGAAATAAATACTGAATTCTGCACAACCAAGCGAAAAAAGACAAAAAAGAGAGCATATAAACCTGTATTCTATTTTCCTGTTTAACATTTTCACAAGAACAACATTGTGTGTTTAACATAAAACTATTGTGTTGTCAAAATTACATTATTACAATGTGCATTGCGGTTTGGATACGCATGTACTTAAATACACTGCGCAAATTTATGACGAGGCTTCACATTATATTTATTGAATCTAATTAGTGTAAAGCAAGAAGAAGCAAGCTAGATTTAGTATTGATTATTTATTATTATTTTATTTTTTAATGAGTTTTTATGTGGCGAGTATTCCTACAGCATATTACTTGTGTCTTTTATTATTCTAGGGAGAGAACTCTGTTAGACTCATTGAACTAAAGCTACAATAGTGATTTCCCTGCATTAATACAAATTGGTTGTTTGCCAAGTCCAGTCGCATTGTTGCAAGTTGGTTGGGTAGCATTGCATTCATCTTATATGGTCATAAACAGTTGTGCTCTCTGAATGTTTGTTGTTGTTTTGAAGCGTAATACTAGTATGAACAGTTTCATTATGTGATATGTTCTGTTACTGACTTACTGTGATTACAGAAAAAGAATGCCATAGGTAGTGATGATGATGGTACTAATGTCATTATGATGATTATGGTGTTGGTGATTAATCTGATGATGGCCTTGTTGATTGTTTTAATGATGCTCATGATGGTAATGATAATATATTATGATATACTTTAAATTATAAATTAATATTGGTCAGCTGAAATTCTTTCCATAAAGGAGGATTTGTGAATCTCATAAAAATATAGTTTGACACAATGAACTTGGGATAACTAATCGATCATTATAAGAAGATATGAAAAGTGTATTTTAGGAAAAATACAATTAATACGAATCCTGAATTTTTTAGCCAGATTTCATATCATTTTACTGTATTTAGACCCTCACAATACTTGTAACTGGTGGAAACTGTTAAAGGTCACTATAGGGGAGAGATTGTGTACCTGCCAGGTTAGCTCAGTCGGGAGAGCACTCGCTATGTAAGCGAGAGGTCCCGGGTTCGAGTCCCGGACTGGCTGCACAATGTTCTCACCCTGTGACACCATAGCATTTAATACTTTGTCATGTAATTGTTGTTTTACAATTGTTGCGAAATGATCGGATTAATATTTTCTGCTCTATGTTCTTCTTTATTTGCTTATATGTTGGTATTCTTTAAGTTTACTGTTAGTGTTGAAAGTCAAAAGTTATGCAGTAAGTAAGGATGTTCTTTGGACAGTTATAATCTTTAATTATTTTCATATCATAATTGATATCTTGGAACTCGCAACAGTTGGCAGTTTAAGTTAGCGTCATACAGTGATCTCACATTTCAGTTTAGCTTCGACCTCTACATACTTCATGTCACATGTCATGCAATTTGACCAGTGAATACCCGTATACTAGTGATAAATGTGTTATATAAGAAAATCACTGGCACTATGCAAATATTGTGTATTCCCGCAATTTATTTTATCTACTGGGTAATCTGTTATTAAGCTGTCCATATACTGGAATACACGTTGACCAATCTTCGAATGCAAGAAAACCGAAACCAGTTCTGACTGGCTTCAAGTGTTCCTGGTCCCAGGGTTCACAGAGCATTCTATCTTGGAGTGTCTGCTTTGCTACTCTTAAAGAACATTTTGGGTCAGAAACCCATACTCATTATGCAGGGCAATCATTAATTACACAAAACAAGGGAGTAATCCATATTGCCTTTTTACCAAAGTATACTCTATTTTCTCTCTTGCCACATTTATAATTACAGTTGGGTCAAATTCTTTCACAACCCTCAACTTGGCTGATAGATGCACATGGGGTACTTGTTGTTCGGTTCCACCGAGATTTTGTTTAACATGCTGTCCATTGACAAGGGAGTAACTTTACACTGATTTATGTTTATGCTTTCTTTTTTGTACTTTTCTCTACGTATCCTATGTATAACTTGTCTGCATCAGGTTTGAAACCCTTGTTCCATATGTTGGTTGTCTATTCTGTTCTGTAGTTTTCATTAATTGTAAACCTATTTATTTAAGCTTGATTGTATCAAAAGCTTGAAGTTCATTGAGCAACTTTTGAGTCTGATTCCAGGGTAGAACCAGTACTTGCTATATTTTAAGAAAGGTCATTCATGCACTCCTTTATCGTTGTCTGGCACAGGCTATTCAGTGTGTGACAAACAATGCATTGTAAGGATGGGACTAAATCCAGTGCATCTGAGAATTTAAAAAACGACACATCTTGGCAAAATGAACATATCTAATCTGGAATACATTGATACCTCAGAAGCAGCACAGCCTGATTGCAAATACCAGTCGGGGTTTGATAGAGACCTTTCATAGGCAGGAATTGAAAATGTAACACTCATGAACACAGTCGACTCTCTAGCATTGTCTGGAACAAAGCACGAGTTTTCAGACCCCAAATGTAAGCATTATGTCACACTTGTTGCATCAAAACAAGTCTACATGCTCGACCAAACTTAATCCAATATAAGTGTAGTCACATATTAGAAATCATTTTAAATATTCAAAAAATATAAATGCAAAGATGATTTATCGGGGGTATTGATTAAAAAAATTGTTTATTCCCTACCCAGAACCTAACATATGTGATATGAGTTTACAGTCATGCACAAACGTATAAACACAATTCATTATTTTAGAGTTTAGTACATGAACAGTTTTCTAAGCCAATATGAAACCATTTGGAAACAAGAAATGTCATTTAAAACAGACAATCGGCGTTAATATTAATATTGAGATATCATTTTTTCCCGAAACATAATACAAGAGGGCCAAGATGCCTGGTTACGTGGCTTCTCAGACCCAAGATTTTTCGGACCCCACCTAGACAAGGCGACTTCTCGAACACCAGATTTTTTTAGCACCATAAGAAAACTTCTCAGATCCCAAAGTTAATGTGTGATTAATTCAAAATTATTAATATGTGTACCGTGAATAAACCGATAATACCGCCCCATGTTTTCTCAAGTGGTACATGAATAACCTAAATAATTTACGTTATCATCATTATTATATACATTTGTCACTCAAATTTAACAAATTAACAATGTACAAAAATAATTGCGGGATTGAATTAAAATTATGTTGTATCAGACGCCTATTGTTATTCAGATCTTAAGTAATATACCTTACCTTCATCTTGAAGTTATCTATGCATAATGCATTCACATTTCGAAGTCAAGTAATCATTTAAACTGTGTATCCTAATGAAAAGCAATCTTCAGAGAACATTCAGCGCATTCGAAATAATGATGACTATGGCGATTTAAAATTATATTCGGTAGGAATATGATGTATCAAGGGTTTCTGTGTATAATTGGTATTGCAAACAATGTATTAATGCTATGCAAGTGAAGTAAAAGTAGCATGAATCACATGTTGATGCATTCCCAGACTTATTTCACCACATTTTATTTTTTGACAGATATCTATTTCTAAGTTAATTAACATCTACTGGAGAAGTTGATAGAAATGTGCAATTCTATTTAATTCTTAAAAAAATGCAACCACCATTCAAATTCAAATTAACATGTACAGTAAGTTTATAAAAATTGCCCATTTATTGAAATAATCGCTCTTATGATTCTCTGGACGCTAATTGATACATGTTTATTATAACAGCTATACACCGGCAACTAAACGCGCGCTAATTTTAGAATTATCGTTAGTTTGGTGAACTCACTAGAATCAATTGTTATTTATAGAGCGTGCTGCTAGGCTTAACAAAACAGTGGATTAATTCTGAGAACAAATATCATATTCTGTTCTTGACATACAATGAGAAAATATGTTCATAATTATGTTCAGTTCTAGAGTGTATGTCGAAGATATATTTATAACTTTATTTTAACTGCTTATGTAAACAATTTTGGACATTTTAATCCCCCAAAGTATGCAACAGTTGTTGGTATTCATTAAACCATTGTTGTAAGTTGGCATTCCCTAAAAATATAAAATTTGCCAAATTCTATTGGCATTCGATTTTCCCGCTGCCTGATTATCGCCAGAAATCTATGTCAAAAGTGATCTTAGCTACGCCAAAAGAGATTGCAAAGATATAATGTCTGAAATCCAATAGTGTTGATATCTTAACTAGCAACCATTTTGGCTATGATTAAATGTATTTAAGAGAAGAATTACTGTGTGTTTTTTTAGTGTAGGGTGCCAACCCCCACCGACTGTCATACAGTGCGATCAGCTCATCTTCACATTTCGCCACGTTTCCATGTGCTTCAGTATATGTCCTGTAGTCTGGGGATGCGGTGCTCTTGTTTCGCAGGAATTGTATTTATACACCCTGGTCATTGTTTTGTAGATTTGGACTACATTTCTTGGAGAAGTTGATCTGACATTACAGTTTAAATATGTTGCTGAATGTCCACCCTCATTTTTGGAACCCCTCCATTAAGATGGTTACTGTGCATTATTTTCCCCGTTCGTTGTGGCCATATAATTGCCATTCATTACCTGCATACCAAATTGGTCAAATAGAATGCTGCCCAAAACTGAAAATGTCCTTCATGTTGCCTCTTTTATGACTTCCATCTGATTAACTGCCTGGAAATTATAGTTTTTAGTGAACAAGTTCTTGGTTTGTAATTCCTTTCATTTAGTTGCATATGTGGTCGCTGTCTAAAATAGCATATTTCTGTATTACACTTTGAATTCAAAGAAACCACATTACAACCATTTGTCTAATTTTCTATAAAAACAAATTAAGGAAGTGTTTAATTAGTTGTGGTTGTGAACCATTTGTGAGTCACATTACAAAACTGTCATGTTGTTTGCCCAGAAAGCAGAAGTCAGCTCCACAGACAGTGTACGTTAACATGATCTTTTTCACAAATACCAAGTACTGGTTCTACCCATGAAATAGACCTTCTCATATACCCCAAGTACTGGTTCTGCTCAGGAAATGGACTCACATACACCAAGAACTGGTTCTACCCATGATATGGACTTTCTGATATACATCAACTGCTGGTTCTACCTAGGAAGTGAACTTTCTCTAAGACACCAAGAACCCATTCTATCCAAGGAATGAACATTCTAACAAATCCCAAGAACTGGTTGTACATGGGAAATGGACTTTCTTAATACACCAAGTATTGGTTTTACCCAGGAAATGGATTTTATTACAAACACCAAGACCTGGTTTTACCTAGGAAATGGACTTTCTCACACACACCAAGTACAGGTTCTACCCATGAAATGGAGTTGTTTAATAGCCACGCATCAGAATGACAAAGAGTTGTTTATTGGCCGATAAACAACGATAATGCTAAAATTATTTGGATTTTAACATGCTTTGACAATGTGTTGCAATTGTATTTGGAACTACATTTTACTATTCTCCGCTCCGAATCGGACCTTCTTTTTGCGTTGTTTATGGATAGTTTAACAACGATAATTTTGTTATTTGTCTATACAAAAATTAGCGAGTATCATGTAAGAATGATAAATAAATACAATTATACGCACATACACTTCATGTGCATCACGTGCAACCTTTTATTGTTCCAAACATTAGCTTAAATCTAGTCAGTATAGCAGTTGTTTAGGCTGTGTCATTGAGTAGTCCTGGCCACTTATCTAAGAAGATTTTTAAAACTTGTTAACTTAAGTTGAAAATAAGTCCAAATCAGCATTTATTTTAACACATTTCGAATTATATTGCAACTTCTTTGTCAAAATCATTGAACCAAATACATTTCTTTTATAAGTAAAAAAGATATCAACTGTAAAAATATTAACATCATAATTTTTGACTAATAGTCCTTATAAATACCAGCCCAGGTTATAAAGCAATTAGCATCATATTTTGAATGTTTACTTTTTTAATGTTCTTAGCAGATAAACAATAATTATTGTGCTTCATAGAAAATTGTGTTACTAGTCACTAGACGAAATATATAACACATACATTGCTAATTTATTTTGCTGTGTGTTTTGCAAATTCCATTTTATGCATTGTTTAAAAATTCCGCGTGTTTAGCAATACCGAATTTATTTGGCATCTCGCTGTGTACATATCGCATTATGAACTATACCCAGGCTTTAAGTACAACATAAGGCTTACGACGATGGTGATGATGATTATTTGGAAGATAATGATGATGACGGTTGCGACGCCAATGATGATGATGACGACGGCAACGACGATGATTAAGATGACGACGACGATGTTGATTAGGACGATGATGATGATGACGACGGCAACGACGATGATTAAGATGGCAACGACGATGATGATGACGATGCTGATTAGGACGATGATGATGACGACGACGGCAACGACACTGATTAAGATGATGATTATGACGATGATGATGATGACGACGGCAACGACGGTGATTAAGATGACGACGACGATGATGATAATTGCGACGACGATGATGACCAAGACGACGCTAAAGATGATTACTGCCACAGATGATATTGATGATGATGACGATGATTACGACGGCGATGATGATGATTATGACGATGACGACGATGTTGATTGTGATAATGGTGATGATGATGATGATGCTGACGATTATGATGATGTATCATGATGATGATGATGAAAATGATGGTGACTGTAATGATGAAGCCACTGCTACATTGCTTCCATTCCTGTCAACAAACGTTCTCAGTCAAACCGAGAACATTGTCTTGCGCTTTCGAGAGATCGATGCATTCCTGAATATATTTTAAACTTAAAAGTTTTTAGAACACCCGCATTTTATTTTGTTTCTCAGAGCAAAGGTCACGACGCATTGCACAATAAATACGAATCTAGCAATGAGACCATGACAAAGGTCAAGAAAGACTTGTTACTGTGTGGTACTAGGTGCTTGCATGGAACGGTTGCTAACCCAAAATGCGTTTTTCCTGTCGTCTCAAAACATTGCGATTGATCAGCGGTCTGCAGCGACCGCAGTGGGTTGTAACTGGGGCTTAAATTAAATCCTAATGTTCGGTCCATTAAGCCTAGATTACATTTAACCAGAGATGAGCCCATATCCTGTCCATATTGCTCTTTCCCTTAACCCTCCTTGATTTTAACAAAGATTGAAAGCAAAGAATGTAGACTCGTGGGACATTCGCACGATGGTCGCACGGTCAACGCACCGTCTCAGGGAAGACTCCGCCGGTATGATTTCCCACTGGAGAGGCTGGGAGACGGCAAAGCAACTGTACTAAAACTGCATGATTTCCGTACTATCTCCGCGCATTCTCTACTGATTTGCTTTGGCCTGCCACCATTCGCTGTTATATGTATCAAAATAGTTATAGGTGATGAAAAATCCGTACTCTTAATTAAAAATAAAAATTAAACAACAGCAAATTTGGACATTCTCAGTCTCCCCCCGGAATCCGTGGGTAACTTCAGATGACGTCATGCATGAAGGCACTGTCAACAAATTTCACGTTTGTTAGACTTTGTGAAGGTTCTTTTTCTTTCCCGCCTAATATCACATCCACGCAACACAACGACTTAGGTGAATTGAAACGGAATGGATTGTTGTAATCTGGGCACAAATAATTATTTCAGTTGAATGAAGTGAGAGCATTACAATTAACCATGCAAATAGACTATAATTTGCATTTTCGCGTGGAAAAGATGTATAGAAAGCTTTTCTTCTCTGAGTCAGTATATTTCTTAGGCTAATCTTGCGAAGAATTTGGTCACGTTACGATGCATACGTCAGTAATATGAACACGAACATACAGGATTGAATGCTACGTGATAGGACGCTTTTTTACGGAATTCCGTTAATGCCATCGTTATTTTCGCTTTTGAAAAAAAGTAAGAATCTGAAACACGAAATCGCGAAAGTACGATGACGAAAACGCGAAAACACGATGACAAAAATGGGATAGTACGATGACGAAAACGCGAAAACACGATGATGATTAATGCGTCATCGTATTATCGCGTTTTCGTCATCGTACTTTCGCGATTTTATCATCGTACTTTCAAGATTTTGTGCTTTTGCGTATTAATACTTTGGCCTTTCGGCACATGCGCATACAGTAATTCTCCTTCCATGTGGTTCAAAACATCCAACATAATGTCAGATTCAGAGTCTGATTATGAAGGTAAACGGTAAACATTAATTCAGAGTACAAGATGATTGGGTATTATGTTTTCAACTTATATGTTCCTTTTTGCTGTAATGTATTTTGCGCATGCGTACCGGAAGACAAAAGTACGAAAACGCGAAAACACAAAATCGCGAAATCACGATAGCGAAAACATGTTGACGAAAACGCGAAATAACGAAATCGCTTAACTGCAATGTCGAAAACTCGGAAACACGATAACAAACACGCAAAATTATATCGCATTTTCAAGATCGTGTTTTCACGTTTTCGTCTTCGCACTTTCGCGTTTTCGTCATCGTGTTTTCTTCATCGTACTTAAGTGATTTCGCGTTTTCATCAACTTGATTTCGTGTTTTTATGTTTCAGATTACTAAATATTCGCATTCATAGGCGAAGGCCCTAAGGGAATATCGTACTTGTGTTGTGGCTTTAATGTACGAAAATAAACACGTTGCATGTACACATTACTTCCTAGTGTCAGTTGTGAATGAATTCGTATGTTTCTGTTAAAACCAAACTTATTGTTATGGTAAGCATTTGCACAGTTCACAGACAGAAATCATAAAACGTGCCTTGTTTTTTTACTACCGTAAATTAGTTTTATTTCTTCTTTAATTTTATTGTTCACATGTACTTGCACGTTAGCATTTAACACGTGTTACCTGCGGAGTATATTTTCTCACGTTATATACCGGTCAATCGTTGGTTGCTATATATTTTACCGGACATGGTTGTGTCATAAAAGTCATTTCACGTTGTTTTGGGGCGATGCTATTTCACGTACATACACTCATGGTTATTTACAACGGACATAACGGCTGGTTATTTCACGTGGTTAAAACGCTTAAACATTTTGCATGGTTGTGCCGCATACTTGTAGCACATTGTTGTAGGGTTAGTTAACTTATTTTACGTGATTGGGACGCATTGTTATTTTGTTTGATTGCATAGCGGTGTCTTGACGCGTGGATGTAACACGTTGCCAGAAGGACAGACAAAATAGTTTATTTACGTCTCACTTGTGTACACAAAACAAATAATAACACAGTATAAAATCATGATATATATGTACAAAACCCCTCAGAATAGAGTCATGAGAGACGAACATTCTAAAATACACGAACGCTATTAAAATCTTAAACAGATGCTTAAAAAATACAAACAAGGCAACGTACGATATTCGATGCAAACGTTACTTATCTTCAGACAATCATAAAACACGTATAAAATATGTACAAGAAATACAATAAATAATGTTAACAACATAGGAATATAAGTATACATGCATATACTGTAAGATTAGTAATTTGCTATGAACAAAATTAAATGCAATTATATAGTATACGGATGGTTTCGTCGCTAAATTAAAATATCATGACAGACTCTGACACTGGATTTAATTATGCGATCATCTGACAGCAAAAAGTTCATGTTTTCTTTTGGATTTTAAGAGGTTGAAACCAGAGTTTATCAATAATGCCTTTTCTACTAAAACAGTTCTAATATTTGTACATAACGGACAGATTAAGAATGCATAGTGTTCATTTTCTACACAGTTCGTACAAATAAAACAATATCGTTCGTTAGCCGGTACGCCTTTAAAACGTCCTGTTTCTATTCGAAGAGAGGCAGCACCACCGTCGAAACTTCGCCAGGGCGCTTCGTTGCGCTCGACTCATCACGCGGCACTTGACTTAAGGTTCTGCAGAAGTGTTTATAGTTCCACACCATTGTGTCGTAGAGCCTAGACAAGACTTCATATATCCAATTCGAGTAGCTTTTTAAACTAAGAAATCAGTAACCCTAGCGCTCTGGACGCTGCCTGTGCTGCTACGTGTTTGGCGGCTACCGAGTTGTCCAATGTGTCAGTAATAACGAGGCAGTATATCAATTATTATCTGTAAACCTTCTGTGTTTGCTACCAATATAAGGTCATCAGCTTAGAATAGATGACTGAACAATTTCCATCAACATCAATACAACTGCTGCTGTTATTTGAAAGTTCACTTAAATCGTTCATGTACATATTAAACAGTGGACAATAAATACCCCTGTTTGAAGCCGATGTTCACGGCAAACTAGTCCATTAAATAGTTATTTATTTGGATGTGGCGCATGATTGTGTTACGCGTATGTGACACGTGGTTGTGTTGCGTGGATGTGACACGTGGTTGTGTAACGTGGATGTGACGCGTTGCTGTATTGTGTGTATGTGACGCGTTGTTGTATTGCATTTATGGGACAAGTGGTTGTGTTGCGGTTATGTATATTGTATGTCATACCTGGTTGTGTAACTTAGATGGGACGCATGGATGTTATGCATGTATGTGACACATGGTTGAGTTTCGTAGATGTGACGCGTGGTAGAGTTGCGTAGATATGACACGTGGTTGTGTTGCTTGGCTGTGATGCTTGGTTGTGTTGCTTGGCTGTGACGCGTGGTTGTGTTGCTTGGCTGTGGCGCGTGGTTGTGTTGCTTGGCTGTGACGCGTGGCTGTCTTGCGTGTACGTGACATGTGTTTTTGTTTATTGAGTGTGACACGTGGTTGTGTTTCTTGGCTGTGACACGTGGTTGTGTTGCTTGGCTGTGACGCGTGGTTGTGTTGATTGGTTGTGATGCGTGGTTGTGTTGCTTGGCTGTGACGCGTGGTCGTGTTGCTTGGCTGTGACGCGTGGTTGTGTTGCTTGGCTGTGACGCGTGGTTGTGTTGCTTGGCTGTGACGCGTGGTTGTGTTGCTTGGCAGTTTAGCGTGGTTGTGTTGCGTGTACGTGAAATGTGTTTTGTTTCTTGGCTGTGACACGTTGTTGTGTTGGTTGGCTGTGTTGCGTAAATGTGATGCGTAGATGTTACGCGTCGTTGGAATGCGTGGTTGCGTTACGCGTTTGTGACGCGTAGTTTACCGGTATATTAAAATAGAGGATTCACCGTGTATATGTTTCTAAGTATAGTGTTTTAAAGACAAATTCTTTTTAATTTTAATATATCTTCAATTTATGTTGGAATAACTTAAGAATATTTATAAATTTGGGCCGATGAATCCTTATTGCATTTAAGACAAAAATAATAAGAAAACAAGAGATAGCGCCTTTAAAGTTTGTAATAGGGGATTACACACTACTGGTACATTGTTACAAACTCTCCGTGCACGAGTTTTCTCAGGTTATCTATCGTTAAAGTAACGATTCACTAGTTTCGTGTACGCTTTGTTTTGTATAAACACACAAATATTTGTAAGAATGTAAGAATTTATGTGTTTTGGACCGTGTTTATGTAGGTGTTGGGTAATTCTGACGTAAAAAAGTGGACATTTCGTATATCTGGAATTTTAACGTATAGTGAAATTTAATTGCATATATTTGTGCATCACATGTTCAAACTGCAAATGACTTTTTGAACTCATGGCGATATGTGAATATTTATTTACTATTTACATCATTATTTGTGAACATTTTGTGACTGGTGGAACTAAACTGCAAACAAGAACGTGGACTTTGCAACGCGGCGGCGCTGTTGTCGGGAAGTTGAAGTCAGCCCAGAAAAGTTACGTTAAGTTTTATGTTACAAGGGTTGAATTCAATATGGACATGATGTCTGCCTGGTATTTTCCATTTGCGCGTAGAAAACAGTATAACACGTATAGTGAATAACATATTCTAACCTGATACTTTTCTATTGACAAAGAACAAAATTATCGTTGTTTAACTACCCAATAAACAACGCAAAAAGTAGGCCTGATTCTGAGTAGAGCATATATTGTAAATGTAGTCTGATTACGAATGCAAAAATATTTGTCTAATCATATTATAATCGTAATAATTTTCGCATTTTCGTTGTTTATCGGCCTATAAACAACTCTTTGCAGTTCTGATGCTAATGCCTTAGAACTTCAATCGTTGTTTATTGGCCGATAAACAACGATAAATCGAAAATTATTTATTAATTTAAATATAGTTAACATATGTATATTTTAATTGCGTTATAGTGGATTTACGCAAAACGGATTTGCGCAGATTTAAAAAGAGAGTAAAAGAAGCTAAATGATATTGCATTGTGTCTATGTTGCAATATTCTTGGTTAAACATGAAATTTATTTGAATGTCTAGTTCATAATTATCGATATTAATTCTATTATACAAATATACATTTATAGATAGGTAACGTTTTGATCCAAATAATTCAATTTGTCGTAATTAAAATGTTAATTTCGGAGAGAAAGTTGACGCATTTTATGTATATTTACCTTGATCTCATGATTTTTCCCCGAAACGAAAAAGACAGTTAAAAAAGATGTCACATGTTCTTCAAACAGTTCATGAACTTGGCAGTGTGTTTCTGGTTCAGCATATGCAGTATAATGTTGTCCGTATGCCATTTATTTTCTCCTAACAATGACGCTTGTACTATGCAGCATGTACTTAAAGTTCAATTAAAAATATATATGTTGAAGTATAAATAATTAGGCCTCATTTGTCTCACAAATTGTCTGTACAAGGAAATATACCGTTTTGAACATTTTTATCTAAAAGAAGAACATGTTGACAACTGCGAATCAAAATGTCATATACGACACGTCATATATACACATTTGCATGATGTATACATTATGCTACACGGTATATCGGATGAATCCGTAGACTGATTGAAATCGAAACAATGTGATTTACAAGAAATACTACTAGTACCTACAATATGCTCGTAAATAAGTCAATTTGACAGTACAACAGGGCGCTCGTTTCCTCAGATCTCTGGATATTATTGCAACCTTCGCCTTACTCAGGAATCCGGAATATAATTTCATCATTTACAGAAACACTATGAACACTACTGAACCGGAATAATGTTCCTCTAACTTTGCTGGACACTGCCGTCCCTAAGAAATCTTGCAACAGTCGAAGAAACGCTATTTGTACCTTTTTATGTTCAGTGTATTCAATTTTGAAATGCTTGCGAACGAAATTTATCGAATTCTGGATACACCGCTGTGTGAGGGTGTTTCTGCATGCAGACGATCAGCTACTGGTTCTTGCAAGTTTTTATTGTGTCGAATTGATCACACACTCACCCTAGACATGAACTGGACGTATGCCCCTTTAACTTTGCCGGACATCGTCGGCCCTAAGAAATATTGCAATAGTCACATAATTGCATAAATTGTGTATGTACCGCTGTGTGAGGTATTCTGTGCTTTCAGACTGTCGGTTTCCGGTTCTTGCAAGTTTTTCTGTTGTCGCATTGATCACACACGCCTTCTCAACTCACTCCAGCCCGCCCAGACCATCGTACACACGCCATCCGGTGAACCATTCGCCTTTACACCGGTCCACACGCGCTCTGTCGTCATTTTATGTTAGATTGATTCGGGACTCCTCAGCGAAGACAACGTTAGTTAGCGTCGAGCTGCATGCCGTCTGGGTCAGATCCACCGCAATGCACGTTGTCTCGACATAAATTGTACTCTGAATTTCGGACGTCTTTGTCAAAAGGCCATATTCACATACCACATCCGCGCAAAAATTATTGTTTTTCTTGTTCTGGGGTGATAACTTACCTTTTAATGTCTTCTGCGGCGGTCTTCTGGTAGCGGCGAAATTATGACGAAGCATTGCTAACGTTCTCGACTGTCGATGAAACATTAGAGCTCCCAGCTAAATTATAGCAACATATTAAAAATTCTTATTTTGGGCACGCGTTAGACATTTATTAAGTAACAAAGTAAACCGATCGACGTAGGAAATCATTAACAATCTGTATCAATTCCATATGTAAACACGTGACACAAAACTGTGTTCTGCCATTTGACAGATGACGCATATTTTGATAGTTTGCCGTTTACAATTATTGAGATAGTTCATAAGTTCTGTATCATTTGAATTACGCACGGCTGCGAGTCGTTACACAGACGCACCGATCCGCCATTCACGAATGAGTAACCTTAATTGAATTTCGTGTCTTAATTTAAACAGTTTCTCAAATGTATATGGTTGCAAATAACAATTTTTATAATTCCATATTACACATAAGCATGTCCGGTCTTGTGTATACGAAATGAAGTATTCTTACATGATACGCGTTATTTTTGTATTTGATAAAGAACTACCAAATACACTACGCAAAAAGACGTTCTGATTTTGAGCGGAGCATAGTAAAAAGTAGTTTTAATTACAATTGCAAAATTATATGTCAAATCATGTTAGAATCGAAATAATTTTCGCATTATCGCTGTTTATTGGCCAATAAAACACAACTCATGGTCGTTGTTTATTGGCCGATAAACAACTCGAAATAGAAAATTATTTTTTAACTGAATTAATGAATTCATAGTTGTTTGTATTATTTCGCCGTGTATTCATTAATTCCATTAGTATTGCACATGACATAGAAGCTACATAGAAGTATGTTCAGATACGTGGTTTTGTATCGGACTGTCCGGGTTGGTGTTTGTTGCTGAGTTGTGTGTTGTGTTAAAACTTAAAATATCCTTTTGTTTATTTTTTAGCTTCATGTAGAGTACAGGTTCGATCTGCACCACTTCAGTTACAGTCGAATTACGATTATACGAATGGTCACCGGACCGCCTCCATTATTCGTACAATCGTATGTTATAGATCTATGTGTTGTTCGCAATTGACCTCTGTAATGTGATGGCTAGAACTGAATCATACAATGTGGTCATGTTCATGTTCATGATTCATCTCGCCGGACATTGTTCTTATTACTTTGGACAAAATGTTTAACAACGTATTTCTCCAGATAAAAGCAAATGCGATGTTGGTAATTTATAAAAATTGAAATGAGTGATGGTATAAATTGTAATTAATTGCACGTCATCATCATCCGAATAGCCGCAACAACGACATGAAGAACATTATGATGATTTTATTTCAAAAGGAAAGTTCTGCAGAAGTTCAACTATGTTATCTCTCCATACAGTGAACGCCGTTGTTTGTGCAATAGTGTGAGTGAATATGGACTGTCGGAATGACTTTAAGGCCCTTTATGTAACATGGAAGGGAAATTATGCTTGTGGTTTTATAAAATTATAAATGTATGATATAGTTACAACTTGCATTTACTTTTTAGATGTTCAGTCATTTATACCCTGCAACACATCATTTGCACTGATATACATAAATATGAGTACACCTACTAATAACATATTAACAAAAATTAATATTTGGATTTGCAGATGTTTATGTGCCGTCCATGAACGCGACGTTTGTTTGCCGATGAAGGCAACCGTGTGTCGGCCGATGAGGGCAACCGCGTGTCCGCCGATAAGCGCAGCTGTGTGTCGACCGATGAAGGCAACCGTTTGTCCGACGATGAAGGCAACCGTGTGTCGACTGATGAAGGCAATCGTTTGTCTGCCGATGAAGGCAACCGTGTTTTTCTGCCGATGAAGGCAAACGCGTGTTTGCCGATGAGGGCAACCGTTGTCAAGTTCCCTGTGTGTAAATATTTCTTCCTGTAGCCAGTCTAACTTTTTTGATTTTTGTCTGGAATATTTCACTAAATGTTAACCCCTAAATTGCCTGGTGAACTTTGCATGGTCTGGGAACTATAATGGGTGTTGACAGTGCACCGCGGGCTCGTTGACAGTGGCGTTCAGGGCAGAGTGCTGTTGTTGCTTGGTAAAGCAGGACGTATATCGAAAACCCGAAGCGGGTCGTAGGTTATGTTAAATCCGAAGTGGATTATTATAACTGCTTTACGATTGTGTAGTCCCAAGGGGACATTTGTGAAGGAAGTTTGATGGTGTGGTGTATCTGTGTAGGATTAAAACGGAAAAGAGTATTGGGGTAAATATAAATCAACACTATTTTCGAATACATTAGTACTTATTTTACTACGTATCAGTATAGATGGTAACATGAGCATTTGATTACTGGCATTTATGTTTGTCATTTATAATGTGCATGTCTAATTACCGTTGATACATTTATTGATGTAACTTGTTAGGATTTAGACATTGATACATTTCATTATTCTCAGAGACCGAAATAATGTTTTATATAGATGGTGAGCGTCCATTGAAGGGGTCTGAGGTCGAAGGTTGTAGATCGAAGTTCATAAGTCTGAGGTCGAAGGTTGCAGATCGAAGTTCTTAAGTCTGAGGTCGAAGGTTGTAGATCGAAGTTCATAAGTCTGAGTTCGAAGGTTGTAGATCGAAGTTCATAAGTCTGAGGTCGAAGGTTGTAGATCGAAGGTCATAAGTCTGAGGTCGAAGGTTGAAGATCGAAGTTCGAAAGTCAAAGGTCGTTACTCGTATGTCGTATGGGCAAGAGAACATATCGTTGGAACATATACACTCAAGGAAAGTGACTAATATAGGAAATCTAAAGGCTGATAGAAAATCAATGTGACTTCAAGGGTGTATACATATCTTCAATCATATACCAAGAGATTCAATTGAGAGAATAAATAAAGTGTGAAATAGCAAAACCCCGGCCGGACTAACAGTGTGACATTTTATGAAGTGTTATATCCATGTTTTATATTTAAAGCATGCCTGTGGTTTAATTATATGTAATGCATGTACTTTGTGTAATCCTTGCTGATGTATGTTAGATTTTAGTAAACATCTTTAACATTTATATTTGTGTTATTACTACAACATTTTCAGAGACGGGGACTCGAATCCAAATTGTCACTTCGTGACAACCGTGTGTCGGCCGATGAAGGCAGCTGCGTGTCAGTCGATGGAGGCAACCATGTGTCCGCCGATGAAGGGCAGCCGTGTGTCCTCTGATTAACGCAATCGATTGTCTGCCGATGAAGACAACTGTGTGCCCGCCGATGACCGCAACCGTTTGTATGCCGATGAAGACAACCGTGTGCCCACCGATGAGCGCAACCTTTTGTATGCCGATGAAGACAACCGTGTGCCCACCGATGAGCGCAACCGTTTGTATGCCGATGAAGACAACCGTGTGCCCACCGATGAGCGCAACCGTTTGTCTGCTAATGAAAGCAGCCGAGTATCGGCCGATGAAGGCAACCATGTGTCCGCCGATGGAGGGCAACCGTGTGTCCGCCGATGAACGCAACCAAATGGCCGTCAATAAAGGCAACAATATGTCTGTCGATGAGAGCATAAACGTGTGCCCGCAAACAAGGGCAAAACGCGTGCTCGTCGAATAAGGCAATAATGTGCGTTGAAAGCATCACTGTCATTGTAAATAGCAGCATTGAAAAGCCGGTCATATTCATAGTGGATTTTGTGAACGTTTTGTATAAATTCACACTTTAAAACAAAATTTTGAATGAGCCATTAAAGTTTTAATTTCATGTAAATTTTTGACTCACCGTAGTATTTCGTTTATTTCTTCAGAACATTTTAAAAGACTTAGTGCTTGTCTGTGTGAATTAAACGTTAGCGATCTGAATTTGCCGAGGCATGCATCAGTTGTTATAATATAAATGTAGACTATTTTATCTCGACAATAATATACTAGGACTATGTTTGCAAGATATATGGAACACATGTCGAATATGATCCATACTTTGCTGTATTGAAAAGCAACAAAGCGCAAATGGTGTAAACGTTGACATCTGATTTGGGCCCGTATTCACCAACCTATTCTTAGACTTCGAACTTACAATAAAGAATATTCTTGAAACTGTTCTGTTCTAAGAGCGCTGGAAATTTGAATCCTCCTTGGTATCCATCGTTTCTAATTACAGCATTCTTTATTTAGAACGATTTGTTAGGACATAAGCAACATTGGGACCCAGAATATTTGCACACGCAGAAGTATATTTTCTTGAGTCTAAGTCTGCTCTTTATTTTTAAGTCTAAGAACGGGTTGGTATTCCCAGTCAGGTTAAGGTCAGTTTTAACTTTGAAAAATTGTTGTTACGTGTAACGTTATTCAAAGTGGGACGGGTGTTTAATATATTTTATTCCACTTGAAAATGTCGAAAATCTGGCACACGTTAACATATATTTACTTTTTTTAAATCGATCAGTAGTAGCAATTTAATGTTATATTGCTTATTAATATAAAGAAAAAATCCAGCTGAATGCGTTATTCTTACTTGAATAATTAAAGTTGTATTTATCATGTATTATTTAACAGCACCATGTAAAACAGGCGCGATTTTACAAAGCATGTCATTCACTGACTTCTGTCCTATCATCAATTAAAATTCTGATATGATACTTGCTGATTTTGTTCTATAGTCAAGGAACAAAATTATCGTTGTTAAACTTCCACGCAATAAACGAAGTAAAAAGTAGTGCCGATAGTGAGCGGAGCATATTAAAATGTAGTTATCATTACCATTGCAATTTTTTTGTCATATCATGTGAGATTCGAAATCATTTTCGCGTTATCGTTGTTTATTGACCAATAAACAACTCTTTGACGTTCTGATGCGTGGTTATTAAAACAATCGGGCCAACGACCTCGTGGTTAAATTCCTACGCATCAGAACTTAAAAACGTTGTTTATTGGCCGCTTAACGAGGATAATGCGAAAATTATTTCGATTCTCACATGATATGACAAATAATTTTGCAATGGTAATAATATCATGTGAGAATCGAAATAATTTTTGCATTATCGTTGTTTATTGGCCAATAAACAACTCTTTGTTGTTCCGAAGCGTGGCTATCAAAATATCCGGCTAATGGCCTCGTTGTTAAATTCCTACGCATCAGAACTCCAAATCGTTGTTTATTGGCCGCTAAGCAACGATAAATCGATAAATATTTATTAAATTTAATAGCTTACAAGTTGAACGAGTAATTGTAGCAGAGGCGTTAACATGAATCTACGTGAAACAATAACCAGAATAACACAGGTCACAGGGATATCTGAGCAAGTAATAAGCGTAAATAAGTTGTTAATTTCCGCTTGCCCGCCCCCCCCCCTCCCCTCCCCCAGCCTATTTTTCTTTCAGCCGACCCTATCAAATTTTTTCCTATCAATCATTAAGTTTTCGCTTATAGTATACGTTTCTTGCTAGAAATGTCTTTTTCTATGACCTTATTTGTAGTTAAGGTACAGTTTCTTTGTTGGGAGGCATTTAAACATTTTACATGCATTCCGATATACTTTAACTGCGTGGTGAATATGCGGCGAAGAAAAAAAAGTTAAAAACAAAAATAGTGATATTTTACCTCCGCTCCTAGATTTTGTATGAGATATCAGCGGAAACCAAGCGTTTGTTTGTTTGGCCTTATGTGTCTGGTCATGTACTCATACAGCTGTTTAGTGAACACGTAAGTCAATGTCTTAAAATCGTAAGATCAACCCGTTAACCGTAAAGTATGGGTTTCAATTATAGCTCGAGTTCGAATTGTTTATTCTGGTAAAACTGTGACAAATGCTACTTTTTTATTCTCATTTCACATGAAACTTTATCTTAATTTTTACTTTTTGTATCCTAAATTATTATCTTTCTCAGGAGATTTATGAATTCCGCCCCAGCTTCTCTTATTATGCCCCCCTTCGAAGAAGTGGGGGTATCTTGCTTTGCGCCTGTCGGTCGGTCGATAGGTCGGTCGGTAGGTCTGTCCGTAGACCATTTCGTTTCCGCACGATATCTTGAAAACACTTTGTCCTATGATCATGAAAGTTTGTACGCTGGTTACTTGGGAGGAAAGGAAGAACCCTATAAATTTTGAGGTCAATAGGTCAAAGGTCAAGGTCACCGTTGCTAAAAAATAGACAAACGGTTTCCCCTCAATAACTTTAGAACGCATTGAGATATTTTAATGAAACGTTATACATAGATACCGTACATCGAGACCTTGCTTAGGATTGAATATGGGGTCAAGGTCAAGGTCACCGTTACTAAAAATAGAAAAACGGTAGACCATTTCGTTGCCGAACGATATCTTGAGAACGCTTTGACCTACGATCATGAAAGTTGGTATGCTGGTTACTTGGGAGGAAAGGAAGAACCCTATATATTTTGAGGTCAACAGGTCAACGGTCAAGGTCCCTGTTGCTAAAAATAGAAAAACGGTTTCCCCTCAATAACTTGAGAACGCATTGAGATATTTTTATGAAACTTTATACATAGATACCTTACATCGAGACCTCGCTTAGGATTGCATATGGGGTGGGACTGATAAACGCCATATAAACGTTCCCAATAACTATTTCTACGATACGATGTTTTGAATGAGATTTCATTGACAGCTGCGTGACCCAAATCCGAATTTTAACATTGAGGAAGAAGCCTCACATGTACAGGTAGATTTCGGTATTTCAAATCACTTTCTTCCAGTCTGATGTAATATTATCGGATATACACACACTGTGAAATAATCTGTAAATCTCAACTTTGAAACATGTCATATCCGATTCGGAACTTTTGTAAATATGGTCTATTTGTTGATTTAAACTTTTTTTTTTCGTAGATGCTCTTGCTTGTTTAATAGCATTCCATTTTTTTTTTAAAGAAAATCTGTGTCAATAAGTCTATGGTAACAAACAAAAGTTTCAGCCGCACTGACAAGTGTTGCAGTATACTCGGGTTTTCCTTTCCAAGAATTGTTGGTGATTTATTGCAAAAATAATTCATAGTTTTGACAGTTATTAAAATATAAATTACGATGTTTAATTCTATAAATAGAAGTACTTTAATGCTGATGGTGTATCAATTTAAAGGCACTTATGTTAAATATGAACATTCAAATTGATTGCCTTTATACGTCTGCTTGCTCTAATGACCGTTTGTAACATGAGTAATTAATAAATCTATATTTAGCATTTTTTAAAAAGGGCTACTTTTGTTGATAACTATAAAAGAAGCGCGTCGTTAGAAAACCGGACTTAATGCATGTGCGTCAAGTGTCGTCCCGGATTAGCCTGTGCAGTCCGCACTTTCCGCTTTTATGGTATTTTCTGTTTCAAGCAAGTCTCCTCTAAACATAAATCCACTGTGGACATATGCGTGCTCGCCTATGAGCATGTGCGTGTTCACCTGTGAACGTGTGCGTGTTCGCATATGAGCGTGTGTGTGTTCACCTGTGAACATGTGAGTGTGAACGTGTGCGTATTCGCCTAAGAACGTGTTCATGTTCGAGTGTGAACGTGTGCTTGTTCGCCTATAAACCTGTGCATGTTCGTTTGTAAACGTGCGCGTGTTCGCATATGATGGTGTGTGTGTGTGTGTGAATTTGTTCGTGTTCGCCTATGAACATGTGCGTGTTGGCGTGTGAACGTGTGCGTGTCCGCTTGTGAACCTGTACTATTGTATGCCATGACTTTAAACTTATTTCTTATGAAGTAAATTTTGAAGGCAAAAACTATTAACGGATGAAAACGTAATATTTATTTTCACCACGGGAGATAACAAGAATAATGAAGTGGGCAGAATTACATATGGATTTGTTCCCCTTACTTTAGAAATGTATGTCAAATCATGTTAGAATCGAAATACGTTTTGCATTACCGTTGTCTATCAGCCAAAAAATAACTCTATGTCGTTTTGATGCGTGGCTATTAAACAACTCGTTTAATTCCTGCGCACCAGATCTCCAAATTGTTGTTTATTGTGTATTGGCCGATAAATCGACAATTATAAATCCCAAGCCTTTATAATGACTTTAAATATATATGTGAACATCAATCCTTCCGGTTCCGTGATTTTATGCATTGGTTCCATGTTGACAATCTTAATTAGCCAGACCAGCCAGATATTTGTCAGTATTGCTAAAAAAAGGAAACAATGCAATAAAATATCCCGCATCATAAAACATTCGTATCCAGACGCATGAAGGAAATGGGAAATGTTTCAAAATGTAATGTAAGTAGGCCTTTGGGGTATTATTTCCCGTACAGAAATAAGCAATCCTTCAAATATGCTAAGATGAACATTGATTTAAATTATACAATATGGTTTACTCAGACCTCATAACGCCCCCCTGGATCACTATCATCGTCATTATCATCATCAGCATACTTAATTCGTTATTTATTATTGACAAAGTTCACCTTACAGTCAGTTATTAAACGCTTCTAAAATGTTTACGTCTGCTTTCAGTTAATAGTAATATACTAAATGAATTCAGTTGAAAGAAAAAACAAAACAGCGCATAATGTTTCCCGTCTACGTCCATTTCGTTATTTATCGTTAATGTTTAGTTCCAAGGCAACAGTTTTGACGCTAGCCGTAATATTATATCAAGAAAGCAAAATTTTCGAAATGATATACCACGATTCGTTATTACTATTAAAGTACATTGTTGTTTACCATCTAAATACGATTGAATAATAATTGACATAGCACTGTCATCCAGATATCTACAGTGGTCAATTACCTGACGACCCTTGATTATACCGCTCCGTTTTTCGATCACAACTCCACCGAACACCAACGAAGAAATAATAACCGCGCCAAGGTACTTATGTTGAAATGAATTGAACTTTGGTTTATTTGTTTATCTGTTTGTCTGTTTGTTAGCAACTTGACGTGTGTCTGTTAGCAATTGTACGCATTTAACATTTTCTAGGAAGTTTGGAATTGCCCAATGAACACATGATTAGCAGTTAGTGGTGATCCGGATGACCGTCGGGATCCTTTTAGATGAATGTTTATAATTGGAAGATAGGAAGGTAACCTATTACTGGAAACATCCATTATTTTAAGTAATCGTGGTTTTTCATGACATAATAATATGCATGTCATCTACATACGGCCATAGCTTGTCGAACATTTATGTTAAAACTCGAGCGGCAGATTTAGAGGGGTTAGGGTCGGGGGATAAGGCGCGGTACGTCTCCCGTAAAATTGTCTAATTTTATAAATCGATTTTTTTAAATTGCACAATATTAACTTACACCTACTTAGACATTGTCACATTCTCCTGAATCGAAGAATGACATAAGTCTATCAAATGAATCTATCAGCTTATCCGCTTTCTTGCTGTAATATATTTGCACAGAAGCCTAGAACGCTCGTAGAATCTCTTCTAATTAATAATAACGCGCGATTTAATTTTGTTCTTGATTTCCAAACTATATCGTTTATACATGTATAGATTGGAAGGTTATGAAATATTTACGCCACCTCTAACTACAAATCCTGTATCGAGGTCTGCTATTGAATTATAAGATACAAGAAATATCTTTAAAAAAGATATTCGGCGTATGTCGTAAATGTTTGTAAAGAGTGTAAATTAAATATTCTACATGAATATTTAAAACTGATACATATGATGATTTGCTTTATAAACGAACAGACTCATTTCTTCATAGATCGTCATTCTACACGCATTTAATATAATTTTTAGAAAATAAAATAAATATATAAATTTTCATTATCAAATAGCGAACTCATATTTTTATGCGGCTCGCTTCTGAAACAGTAGTATGCAATGTTTCTATATTTAAAATAAATTAAAAGGACAGCATTATTTCATGTCAAAGTAATGAACTGATGAACTGTCCCATGTTTTAGATCAGTGCTACTTGAATAGCCCAAATAAGTCAGACTCATCTGCGCATCAACGTCAGTATGTTTATCTTTACAAAGTAAACGTTAGCAATAGAGATAATACATTAAAAAAAGAAATATATGTATGAAGCGTTATTATTAAAGTATTTTAGTAAACAATGCATTTATTCAGTATATATCAAAACAATGTCTATTTGTGGATTGAATAGCCTCAACACGAGAATTTGGTGTCAGTATTTTACAAGAAAAACAATGATGCAGAGCGTCAAATGGCGCCGTTAAACTTATGAAAAGTCTAAATGATTAACATAACTTCATTATGAAATGTCCGTACAATTAACCGATCTTACATTTTCATCAGTGAATCTTTTTTAATCTAAACAATTTATACAGTATTTGTCAGTCAAATCAGGCAAATCAAAATTTACTAGAAGCTAGATTGTTTCCAAGAAAATAATAACGAGAATGAATATCAGCCTTTTTGCAACAGAATAAGCATTTATACTATGTGTGCCAAATAAAAACAAACCATGACAAACATCAGGGAACATTCATCGCAATAAAAAATAATGATTTGACTTAATTGTGTGATAACAAAAACGTATCGTAATTTTAAATAGTGGCGATTTAGATTTATATTCCTTTGGGAAAATACGTTTCGAGCGTTTTTGTGTACAACTATTATTGAGAAAGAGTAAGAGAAAATGCAATTCTTAATCATTCTTAATAAATAGATCTACCAACCTTTATTCAAATCAACATACATGGTAAGTATATAAATATAAGTAATTCTTCATTGTTTATTAATCTTATCGTCGATGATTATCTGGATGCTTGTTAGAACGACTCAGTGTTGTTGACGTGTATACTAGTCTATTAATAGGCGCAGGTTAGTCAGCATTCTATGGAACGTTGCCTATCGAATATGCGATGTTAACGGGGATTTTACCAAGGTTATAATTGTATTACACGGCCTGTAAACATCGGCGTGTAATTGGAAAATGAAAATTGAGCCAATGCAACTTTCTAGGTGGAGCTCAGAACTGGAAATCAGTCAAAAATGTAAACAAAGTAAAGAAATCTGTCTGGATTTTTCCACATTGGCTAAATTTTCCATTCACCTCCAAAAAGAAATGGAGCCATTTTTTACAGGCCGTGGTTGGGATTTCTTTTAAAATAGCGGATGCAATGTTAGGATTTACTCCTTCGGGGCTACTGGCGGGAAAGTTTCACAACATTTGATTGGATGTTGAGAAAGGTAAAAAGTTGGGTTAAACAGCTACGCCGAAAAAATGTAAATTTATTTGACATGGTTTATTCGCGTTTGTTTCCATATTTTCCAAAAGGACATGTTTAACGAGGACACTACATGATAACGACGATTTAATCGCGGGCGGAACCATCACGTTGCAAAGATTAAGTTTCTACGTACATCAAGGAAAGTTGTTTTTTTGAGACGATGGATAAACGTTCACCTCCATTATTTGCAAAATAGAGAGTAGTCCGAGGATTTTACTTCAAACCAAAGTCATTTCCCTGGCTACCCACAAGTCATATGTTAAAGGGACAGTTTCACAGCTTGGCTGTGGAAAACATTTTTTTTACTGGAATTTTAGAACAGGAATTTGTAGAATCCATCGAAATAGTTTGGTCTGCTATGCTATTCGGTTGTAATTTGTAAAACATAATTATTTTGATTTGGATTATGCCTTTTTGTATCATAAATTACCTGGTTATGTCTACCAGGTAGCAATTAATTCCCCCCAAAATAACAGATATTTGTCACAAGAACTATGCTGTTAAAACAGTGAAATAGGAACAATAAATGTATTATAGAACAGGAAAAGTCAGTTTCAGAAAATTAATTTTCACAGCCTATAATTGAGAAACTGCACCTTTAAAAAGCAATGTTCATTACGAGCAGTACAACTCACTCAAAGTGGAATGACACGACCAAACCAAAACATGCGTAATCTGACAATAGAGACTTCAGCTGCCTATAGAAAATACGCAACCAAGCCGGGTTCAGAGGTTTTGTGTAATTTCTTTCCTGAAGTCATTTGTTAAAGCAAGGTTTATTTTATATTATTAAAAGGCCATGTGCAAAAATGCAATCACGCTTTTTTATCGGACATGTTTGTATCAACCATTATGCAACCTTTTCTTCTGATAAATGTAGACAAAAGCCGGAGTATGTTTGATGCTCTGTTCTATTTGCAATAGTTAAAGTGAATTATAAAGTGCATATGACGTTAACCATTTCTGTATCTTACGAGCATCGCCCGAATATCTGATTTTAATGCGCTGATAATATAATGAGGTCCATTACACAATCTTCTATGACAAATGTACAGGTTTGTAATGCACATAGACTATTCGTATAACCTGTTTTCAGCTCTAACATGCCTGTTTCTCAACGGAATGTATTGACGGATTACTGCAGTGTTGTGGTAAAGGGTAATGAATTAATGTTCGTTTATTTTGAGGCGCGATTTTTTGGCAGGGAAAGTATATTCGGAGAGTGTCTAGGTATAAAGTTATCTTATACTAGTGTAGTCAACTCGATCTGATATTTACAGTAACATAGAACATGCATCCCTCGAATTCGTACCAGCGAACTAGCACGCATGACACTGACACAGAGCAAAATTAACGAAAATATTAATACTATATAAAAATATATAATACGTAATGCTAGTGAATACGCTTTCAAATGCACCACTTATGACTCGATTTTATTGCGATGATCCTAGTCCAATGGTCGAACGTACGATATCCCGGTCGCATGTTTAGACTCCATATCCATTACAGCGCTGTTACTACTAAAACAGGATTGGTATTGAATCGGACTAGTACTTTACATTTCTATGAAAGATTACTTATACGTACCTGTCTAAGATAATGGGTCGATGCCGTATTAAATTCGCTTGAGCCTCACACTAGGTACGCAAAGTATTCAAGTGCTTTGATTTACTGGCCTCCTAATAGCACTTGCCAACGATACGGAACCTTTTATTAAAAATGCAAGATATTTCTGTTTATCACCACATGGTAGATATTTACTCACATGCTGCCACTCTCGCTGTTGTTGTTGTATAACAAGCCTGTTAGCCAGACATAAGCGCGTCTCTGGTATAATGATGTTTGTTTGGGGGGGGGGGGGGGAGGGGGGTCTGCAAGATAACCAGCAGCATCGCTCATGATATGCCTCTCGACCAAGTGTGTCACAGTGACCAGTAAGCATTTACTTTTTGTTAAAATAAAATATCAAAGAATACGATTAAACGGTTTGGCATAAAGTAAGTATATCGTTCACAATAGTTAATGGCTTGTCCAGTAATATATTTGTTTTTACGAGTATACAAGAGGAAATGCGAAAATCGCAAGACTATAACATAAAAAGAACGAAAAGGTGTTTAACGGTTTACTCATGACACATTTTGAGTGACTTTTGTGGACTGAGTTTATGTAATGATCGCATAGCACTTAGACAAAAATAGTTTTTAAAGCTTTTTTAGTGATATGGGCTTGAACATGTTGTTCTTGCAAAAAGCGTTTACTCTAGCGCGACACTATCGTTTTGTGCAGCGTTTTGGTGTTTTCATCATTAATACATCTTAACGGTGTTTGAATAAGAAATAAATCCACTAATCCAATTGTGGAGTCCATTTGTCACGAAATGCGAAGTGTTGCATGTGGGAAAGTTATCTAGAATTCAGTTAGCCCTGTACATTAAAGTGAGAAGTCAGTTTGAGAAAAAATATTACGGCACAGGGAAATACACATGATCGGTTTTCACAAATCCACAATCCTATGACGATTTTAAATTATATCAGAAGAAATATGATATATCGGGGTTCCTGTGTATAATTAGTAATGCAAATTGTGTATTCATGCTACGCGAATAGCAATTCGACGTATTCCGAATCTGTTTTCATAACATTGTATCTATAGAAAATGTAGCATCGTTTTATAGATTAAATAACATCTACTGGAGAAGTTGATAGAAAGATGCAATTATAAATAACCGTTAATAAATCGTCACCACAATTTTAATTCAAATTAACAGTAAGTTTATAAATATAAATTCCCCATTTATTCACATTTGTAGGTTTAAGATTCTCTGAACGCTATTATTGATGCATGTACGAGTATATTAACATAAGCTATACAACTGTTGCTAGCTACGCGCGCTATTTTTTGAATGACACAACTGTTTCTGGAATGTGATGAACTCGCTAGAATCAATGGGCTACATGGAAGGGCAACACTGTGAATGAGATTTATGAATGGGGACATTGCACAATTGCTATTTATAGAGCGTAACGCTTATATAAATGTAGGCTAAACAAAATAGTTATTTCGTTACGCGAATGAATATAGCATTCTGTTTTTGGCATACTATGAGAAAATACGTTCATACTTAGCCTCAGTTCTAGAGTATATGTTGAAGATATGTTTATAACTTCATTTTAACCGCTTATGTAAACAATTATGTAAATTTTTAATCCCCAAAAGTATGCAACAGTTATTGGTATACGTTAAGCCATTATTTGAAGTTTGCATTCCCTAGAATTAGAAAAATTGCCCAATTCTATTGGCATTCAATTTTCCCGCTGCACAATTATCGCAAGAAAATCTGATTCAAAAGTGATCTTAGACAGCTACGCCGAAAAATGACAACTACATGTGTAGTCTTCGTCAGGTAGTTTACAGCCAACACGTTCATAAAATAAAAACAGTTTCATGACCGTAATATTGAAGATTTTGCACGCATGTGATATACGCTTTGACTTTTTATTGTTTACCAGTGAAAATGTTTTGAATATGAAATTTGTGTCCACGAAAAGCTTTTTTTCAAACGATATTTTTATTTATCATGTTTGTCGGAAAATATCGCTTATTATTAATATTATTAAAACACCGAGGAGATACCTCCCAACTGGCAGTCGCTAAGGTTGTTCACAGTTGTTAAAAAAATGTTCTTTTTACTGCAATTTTCTTTAAATATTTTACCATGGGTTACACCAAACTGTATTCAGTTTTGATGTATCTGTTTTTGATGCTTGTTTACGCAAATCGAAAACGACGGTGAAATAAACGGCGCTTGTCTGTTCCTGCACCACGCCTGGGAATCATTGCGGTCACAGCGTTTTGTGCCACGCGTTTAATTTGTGGTATATGTCTTCCTGTGTACGGACCGAGAAACATACCATATAAGACATGATGCATCCTGATTAACACGTTGAAATGCAACATGTATGTAGAAATACAAAAATGACGGTTGTTTACAGAGCATAACATACGGTTAACTGGTTAACTTTTCAAACTAATCAACTCACATTTACAACTTGTAGTAAAAACGATTAATGTTAACAGAGTGTTTATTATGACAACATTTTATGTCAATGTAAATGCATTAGTGTTGTAATTACAGACAGTAAATATAAAACAAGTGTGTTAGAGCGCTGGTCTTGGATAAAATAAGTGTGTTCGAGCTTTGGTCTTGGATAAAATAAGTGTGTTCGAGCGCTGGTCTTGGATAAAATAAGTGTGTTCGAGCGCTGGTCTTGGATACAATAAGTGTGTTGGAGCGCTAGTCTTGGATAAAATAAGCGTGTTAGAGCGCTGGTCTTGGATAAAATAAGTGTGTTAGAGCACTGGTCTTGGATAAAATATGTAAATTGGAGCGCTGGTCTTTGATAAAATAAATGTGTTAGATCGCTGGTCTTGTATAAACTAAGTGTGTTGACGTGCTAGTCTTGGATAAAATAAGCGTGTTAGAGCGCTGGTCTTGGATAAAATAAGTGTGTTAGAGCACTGGTCTTGGATAAAATATGTAAATTGGAGCGCTGGTCTTTGATAAAATAAATGTGTTAGATCGCTGGTCTTGTATAAAATAAGTGTGTTGACGTGCTAGTCTTGGATAAAATAAGCGTGTTAGAGCGCTGGTCTTGGATAAAATAAGTGTGTTAGAGCACTGGTCTTGGATAAAATATGTAAATTGGAGCGCTGGTCTTTGATAAAATAAATGTGTTAGATCGCTGGTCTTGTATAAAATAAGTGTGTTGACGTGCTAGTCTTGGATAAAATAAGTGTGCTAGAGTGCTGTTCTTGCACAAAGTATGTTGGTGGGTTGCTAGTCTTACATTAATTAATTGAGTGTTGCAGCGCTTTCTTTTCACAGAATGAGTGTGTTGGAGCGTTAGTCTTCTCCAAGTCTGTTGGAGCGCTAGTTTCTCTAAGTCTGTTGGATCGCTAGTCTTCTCTAAGTCTGTTGGAGCGCTAGTCGTTCTCCAAGTCTGTTGGAGCGCTAGTCTTCTCTAAGTCTGTTGGAGCGCTAGTTTTCTCCAAGTCTGTTGGAGCGCTAGTCTTCTCCAAGTCTGTTGGAGCGCTAGTCTTCTCCAAGACTGTTGGAGCGCTAGTCTTCTCTAAGTCTTATGGAGCGCTAGTCTTCTCTGTGTCTGTTGGAGCGCTCGTCTTCTCTAAGTCTGCTGGAGCGCTTGTCTTTCTCCAAGTCTGTTGGAGCGCTAGTCTTCTCCAAGTCTGATGGAGCGCTTGTCTTTCTCCAAGTCTGTTGGAGCGCTGTCTTCTCCACGTCTGTTGGAGCGCTAGACGTTTTCCAATTCTGTTGGAGCGCTAGTCTTTCTCCAAGTCTGTTTGAGCGCTAGTCTTTCTCCAAGTCTGTTGGAGCGCTAGTCTTTTTCCAAGTCTGTTGGAGCGCTAGTCTTCTCCACGTCTGTTGGAGCGCTAGTCTTTCTCCAAGTACGTTGGAGCGCTAGTCTTCTCTAAGTCTGTTGGAGCGCTAGTCTTCTCTAAGTCTGTTGGAGCGCTAGTCTTCTCCAAGTCTGTTGGAGCGCTAGTCTTTCTCCAAGTCTGTTGGAGCGCTAGTTTTCTCTAAGTCTGTTGGAGCGCTAGTCTTTCTCCAAGCCTGTTGGAGCGCTAGTCTTCTCTGAGTGTGTTGGAGCGCTAGTCTTTCTCTAAGTCTGTTGGAGCGCTAGTCTTCTCTAAGTGTGTTGGAGCGCTAGTCTTTCTCCAAGTCTGTTGGAGCGCTAGTCTTCTCTAAGTGTGTTGGAGCGCTTGTCTTTCTCCAAGTCTGTTGGAGCGCTAGTCTTCTCTAAGTGTGTTGGAGCGCTTGTCTTTCTCCAAGTCTGTTGGAGCGCTAGTCTTCTCTAAGTGTGTTGGAGCGCTTGTCTTTCTCCAAGTCTGTTGGAGCGCTAGTCTTCTCTAAGTGTGTTGGAGCGCTTGTCTTTCTCCAAGTCTGTTGGAGAGCTTGTGTTTATCCAAGTCTGTTGGAGTGATAGTCTTCCTCTAAAATGTGGAGCGATAGGGATAATCTAAGTGTGTTGGAGCGCTAGTCTTTATCCAAGTCTGTTGGAGCGCTAGTCTTTATCGAAGTCTGTTGGAACGCTAGTCTTTCTCCAGTATGTTGGAGCGCTAGTCTTTCTCCAGTATGTTGGAGCGCTAGTCTTTATCCAGTATGTTGGAGCGCTAGTCTTTCTCCAGTATGTTGGAGCGCTAGTCTTTCTCCAGTCTGTTGGAGCGCTAGTCTTTCTCCAGTATGTTGGAGCGCTAGTCTTTCTCCAGTATGTTGGAGCGCTAGTCTTTCTCCAGTCTGTTGGAGCGCTAGTCTTTCTCCAGTATGTTGGAGCGCTAGTCTTTCTCCAGTTTGTTGGAGCGCTAGTCTTTCTCCAGTATGTTGGAGAGCTAGTCTTTCTCCAGTCTGTTGGAGCGCTAGTCTTTCTCCAGTATGTTGGAGCTCTAGTCTTTCTCCAGTATGTTGGAGCTCTAGTCTTTCTCCAGTCTGTTGGAGCGCTAGTCTTTCTCCAGTCTGTTGGAGCGCTAGTCTTTCTCCAGTATGTTGGAGCGCTTGTCTTTCTCCAGTATGTTGGAGCGCTAGTCTTTCCCTAAGTCTGTTGGGCGGTTCAGCAATGTTCATTAGAAAATGTGATAGAATTAAAGTTAAAATATTATAAACCGATTCATTTATGATTATTGTATTCGCAACCGAAACAGAATGCATATAAATTTCGAGCAAACATGAAAATTAACTAGTGAACAAACGGATTCTGTCCATTGCAAGGGAGACAACTGGATTTACTCCTGTGCAAACTCCAGGCAGCAGTAGCTTCCCCTATATTGAAGTAAATGGGATAATAATGTAAGCTTAAAGGGACCTGTTCACGGATTGGCAAATTGACAATTTTCAAAATGTTTGTCATATATTTCAAAAAGAAATTATACATCATATACAGTCAAGCGAAATAACACTCATGACTAAGAAATATATTGGAAATATCGTTTCGTTTATGGATAATCATGAATTCAAATGGATAAAATAATAAAGCGTTTACGTCTGTATTTTGGAAAACACGCGTATCACTTACAAGCAACATGTATAAGTCCGAATGGCCGAATGGCACGAGAATTTTGAACTCAAAGGTCCCGGGTTCGAATCCCGGCGATGGCATTTTTTTTAATTTACCTGTTTTTAGTTCGACTATTCGAAGAATAGGTGAGCTTTCCTACTACCCCCAGCGTCGGTGTCGGCGTCGGCGTCTGATCTTGGTTAAAGTTTTTATTCAGAAGTCTTGTTACTTCAAAAATACATAAGTTATTCACTTGAAACTTGGAATATAACTTTGTCATCAACTCCAGCATCAATTCCCATAACTCAGTTTTGTATACTGACAGAGTTATGCCATTGTTCACATAGATTTTCTGGTCAAAGTTAATATTCAAATATTAGCATTCCCCATAACAAAGTTTTGTATTTTAACAGAATTATGCCTCTTTTTCACATATATTTTCGGTTAGTTTTTATTCAAATGTCTTGTAAATTCAAAACTTCATAGGCTATTCTCTTGAAACATGGAATATACCTTAACCATCAACTCAAGCATCAGGTGCAACATTCCCTATAACTCTGTTTTGTACTTTGGCATAGTAATGTCCTTTTTGCACACAGCTTTTTTATATTTAAGTTTCTATTCAAAAGTTTTATAACTTCAAAACTTGATAGGTTATTAAATTGAAACTTGGCAAATACCTTTGTCATCAACTTCATCATCCGGTGCCACAATCCATATAACCCTGTTTTGTATTTTGACAGAGTTAACCCCCTTTTCACATAGATTTTCAGTGTAAAGTTTTTATTCAAAAGTCTTATAATTTATAAACAACATAAGGTATTTATTTGAAACTTTGAATACATCTTTTTAATCAACTCCAGCATCATTTGCTATAATCTCTTTAACACTTTGTTGTATTTTGGCAGAGGTTTGCCCACTTTTTATATAGATTTTCAGGTCAAAGCTGCTACTTCACAGATGATTAGACAGATATGAAGGAGGCCATAAAAGTTGTTTGTAATGTAAATAATATGATAGTCATCAAATACAGTCAATGAAGCACCGCTTAATAGTATAAGAACAATGCAAATGATAGCAGACGACTCTTTTGAGAAAGCCCGTCTAAAAATAGACTAGGACTAGTCGGTGTGTGCTACTGAGTAATGGTAATTTCGGACTGTTTATTAACACGCCAGATGCGATTCCAATAGCTGATTAAAACGAGAGATAATATAGTATTGTATCTGATTTTTTAAAATTACGTTTATTGATATATCTCTTTATTTCACCAAAAATATTTGAAAGATATCGTGCAAACAAAGATTACTTCTAACAGCATTGAAATGAACATAAATAATTATGAGCACTTGCGGGCATTGGACCCGGGTCCTCTGCGTGAGAGGCGGATGCTCTAACCGCGCCTCTAAAGTCATTTGCACGGAGCGCTACTTGTAAATTCGGACTTATGTTTTGTAAACAACGGGAATCCGGAAGCGAAATTTATTGGCTGTTTGGATCACGTGATAATTTTACAACAACAACCTACGAGCTATAAATAGTTAAAAAGCGTCTCGAACGCTTTTGAAATCGGATTGAAAGAATGCGTTGTAATGATTAAACCAAGGTGTTGGGAACTTTTGTTAATGTGTCAACAATGTTATTTTAGTCAGTTCTATTTAATAATATATTGTTTTTCTAGATTTGAAACATTTTGTTTCCATTTTTGTCAATTTTCCAATCTGTGACGCAGCAGATTTAAAGTTTTTGTTCCAAAGTCTTATAATTTCTGAAGTACATAAGTGTTCACTCGAAACTTGGAATAAATTGATGAAATAAATGCTATAACTCAGCTTTGTTTTTCAACAAATGTAGGTCCCTTCCACTTTCAAAAATATGTACCAACTGAAATACTTCGAATAGTCGAGCGCGCTGACCTCTGACAGCGCTTGTTCTTTATATAATATTTGTTTTAGATATCTCCAGATGCTGCTGTTTTTTTTTGCAGTTAAGACATTTAATGACATTTACTTAAATTGCGAAAAATCTGTGAACATGTCTCTTTAAATTACATTTTTAAATTTACATTTTATTAGTAAACTATTTTTTCAACATTCAATAACCTGTTGGAGGACTTGCAATTCGGACAAAGACCGTGAAAACTTAAACTGTACTTGCCTGATTTATTTGAGGTTTTATTTATGTATTTGATTGAAGTAACTACGAATGCAAGTTGATTTGTTTTATATTAAAAGGGTTGAAATTGTTTACAGTGACAGTAATAAACTAGATTTAAGTCTAATTTGGAACAAATTTAAATATAATCCATATTTTATTGAATTTGTGATTGTTGTTAATTACTGACACGTGCTTTTATAAAAGTTAATTCCAGGCATTTATATCCCTCTGTTGGCGGCTTGCTCGTTTAAATGTTCTGAGTTTTCAGCAAGTGTTTATTTTGTACAATAATACGACATTTAACTTATTTCATAAGACGTAACATAGTCTTCATCATTTTAAGCCATCTGAAAACGTAGACACGTATGATCATGTACACCTACCAGCTTGTGTAAAAATTCTAACATGATACTTGCTAATTTTTCTATAGATAAGAACAAAATCATTGTTGTTAAACTACCCAATAACTACGCAAAAAGTAATCTCGATACTGAGCGGTGCATAGTAAAAAGTAGTTCCAATTACAATTTCAAAAATATATCTTCAATCATGTAAGAATCGGAATAATTTTCGCATTATCGTGGTTTATCGGTCAATAAACAACTGTTTGTTGCATCAGAACTCCAAATTGTTGTTTATTGACCGATAAACAACGATTAATTAAAAATTATTTCTTAATAAAAAAATACCAACACAACGTGTGCGATGTTAATTTGCAGTTAAGAGGCCACAGCTTTTCCGAGTTAAAATGAGTGTTGGAAGCGACCTGGCCCGTATTCAAGAACCCAATATTAGACTAAAAAGTAAAGAATAGACTTAGTCTCTAGAAAAAAATTATGCGTTTGCAAATATGCCGAGTACTAATGCCATTTAGCCTGAATAAAGAATGCTTAAATTTGCATACCGGTAGGTACCAAGTGTTACTCACATTAACAGCGTTATTATAATAGAACATTTTCAAGAATAGTCTTTAGTAAGTATGGGATTGTGAAATAGCTTGTTTGAGGAAATGTATGCGAACGAAGTACAATGTATAAAATACAGTGGTAACATAAACTTAAAGCTATAATAATACATGTAATATCACAATCATCAAACTTACGGAAATCTATCGGAACAATTTATACTAAAATCCGGTACTCAAATAAGCCTGGTATTTATGACAAGTCGTAGTCGCAAATTCAGAAAAATCCCATTATTCTAAAATGTTACCTCTGGATTTTCTGACAAAGAAATGCGTTGTTTGAAGATTGTCGGTGTGTCGGTAGACAACTTCGTTTCTGCTCTCTAAGTTCAACAGTTTTCATCCGATCTTCATCAAACTTCAAGAAAATGTTTGTGGGCATAATACCTAGGTCTAGTTCTATAATCATCAATTGTGGAGTTATGGCCGATTAATTATCTAAAATTGGCTTTTTCGCCGTGTCCGCTCTCTGAGTTCAACAGTTTTTTTTATCCAATCCTCACCAAACTTCATGACAATGTTTGTAATAATAATATCTAGGTCAAGTTCCATAATCAGCCAAATTGTCACAGGAAATGTGGAGTTATTGCCCTTAAATTACCGGTATATAAAACTGGCCTTTTAAGCCGTTTCTGTCTCTATGTCCAACAGTTCTTAGCCGATCTTCATCAAACTTGGTGAAAATCTTTGTGGGTGTATTATCTCTGTTAAGTTTGATAATCAACCAAATCGTCCCAGTAACTGTGGAGTTATGGCTCTTGATTATCTAAATTAAGCCGTTTTAGCTATTTTAACCTAGAGGTGCATAACTTTTTTACAAACAGCTTTTGTTATTAATGTATTTGTCAGCATGCACATGTTCCGAAGCATAGTGTTTCAAACTCATATTGTTATTGTTGCTTATTTTTACTTAGGAATCTATCTAATTATGACCTCATGGTACATATTTCAGAAACACCGTAAGTAAAATCTTATCCAAAGCCTAAAGATCATCATTTGTCTTTAGCATTTTATTCCGTATGTACATGAAATCTTGCTTAGAATTCACTACTTTCCAACTAATTATTTACTACTATTAACTTCGCTTTAATTTGATTTCATGTAGTTTTTTAAGTACATACAAAAATCAAAACTTAAGTGACAATACTATAAGGTAAACTTAAGATGTTTCTGGAATACGATCCCATATGTCTTTTGTAGACATCATATTTTAAACCAGAAACTGCCGGAATCTGTATGACACGCGAATTTCACGATTTCCTCGTGCTTTGCTGTAATCGATCGAGCAGGCAACTTTCATGACTGTACCTGTACACTGTGCACGAGGATATCGTGATGTTGCAGACAACCCTATTACACGTTCTGAACGATTTAAGAAATGCTTTTCGATTTATCGTTGTTTATCGCCCAGTAAACAACGATTTGGAGTTCTGATGCGTAGGAATTAAACCACGAGGGCGTTAGCTAGTGTTGTTTAATATCCACGCTTCTTTTTGCGTTGTTAATTTGGTAGTTTATTAACGATAATTTTATTCTTTTTCTATAGAAAAATTAACGAGTATCGTGTTAGAATATTAGTTTAACAATTTCTTGGTATCATCTTCGATAATAATAATAATAATAATAATAATAATAATAATAATAATAATAATAATACCGTAATGATAATAATAATTTTAATTTGTTACCAATCCGATACTATTGTACAGATCATGAGATATACTTATCTTAGCAACATTGTATAAAGGGAATATGTAGCCCTATTCCAGAAACATTTTAAGTTTACTTTAAAATATTTAGTTCCAATTATTGAAAGCTATTATTATGACTCCCCCATCCTTCGAAGATGGCTTGCTAATGTCTGTCGGTCTGTCTGTCGGTATTTAATATTCGAGTATTCGGTCACGTATTCGAATATTCGAATATTCGATTATTCGTTGACATCCCTAATAATAATATATACGGTCTACGGTAGGTCATGTTCAGTTATCGGCCAAATTGCCACAGAAATTTTGGAGTTATTGTCCTTGAATTATCTGAAATTGGCCTTTTTAGTCGTTTCGGCTTTCTAAGTCCAACAGCTTTCATTCGATCTTAACCAAACTTCATGAAAATGTTTGTTATAATAATATCTGATCAAGTTCAATAATCAGCCAAATCGGCCCTGGAATTGCGGAGTTATGGTCATTGGATGATCTAAAATTGGCCTTTTTAGCCGTTTATATTCTCTAAATCCGACAGTTCATAGCCGATCTTCACCAAACTTCGTTAAAATCTTTGTAGGCGTATTATCTCCGTAATATTAGATAATTAACCAAATCGTCGAAGTAACTGTGGAGTTATGGCCCTTGATTATCTATATTAGCCTTCTTAGCCATTTTAACCTAGAGGGGGCATTACTTTTTTACAAACAGCTCTTGTTTTATATACAGCATTTTAAATTTACAGTTGTGTAAACAATAATTTATAATAAGTTGAAAATTAATACATACTAAGCCAATTTCGTGGAATTAATGAAAAATGGTGATATAAGGATAGGATTCTACTTAAGGTGTTTCTCTGGAATATGGCCCCAGAAGTAATAACTGTCTCTTTCTCCGAGAAAATGTAGATCCTGCAATAACTTGATGTGCTTAATTAGTGAGCAATGAGGTGATAATACACATTATTTTCCTTTTACGTCTTACTAAATTGTGGTTGCTTTGGCAACACAAGTATTTGTACAACAACAAGAGTTACTCTACTTTTTTCTCCTATGCTGATTTTAATTGGAAAAACATTCACAAAGAAAGTCAGCATTGTACAAACACAATTTAATGTCATTATGGACTGTCAAGTTTAGTTTAAAATTACATTTAGATATTAAAGATCGAGTGTCGAAATTCAAATGCTTTTTGAGACACTTTCAAGTCCGTTTCCTGGGAAGAACCACTACGCGTTGAGTTTTAAGTAAGATCATTTGAAGGCTCCCGAAGTAGGAATCAAACTCACGATCTTCCGATCGAAAGGCGGATATCACATAAATTACATCACTGCGACATGATGATGTTGGAACAAAAGTTATGGTAATTGAGCACATAGAACTATCATGCTGCAACTTTATTTCGTGTATGATTTTGATGTTGTAAAATTCAACGAAGAAAGTGAGCATTGTAAAAACAATCTAAAGTCATAGTGGACCGTCCGTCCGTCTGTCAGTGAAAGCCTTGATCCTTCGATAACTCAAAATGTGCACAAGCTAGGTTCATGAAACGTTATGTCGCATAATTGTGTCCGGCCGTCGTCGTGTCGCTTGGCTGTGTTCCGTCGTTGTGTCGCCTGATTGTGTTCCATTGTTGTGTCGCTTGGTTGAGTTCCGTCGTTGTGACGCTTGGATGTATTCGGTTTGTGTGACGCTTGGTTGACTTCCGTCGTTGTGTTGCTTTGTTGTATTCCGTCGTTGTTTCGCTTGGTTGAGTTCCGTCGTTGTTTCGCTTGGTTGTGTTCCGTCGTTGTGTCGCGTGGATGTATCCCGTTGTTGTGACGCCTTGTTGACTTCTGTCGTTGTGTCTCTTCGTTGAATTCCGTCGTTGTGTCGCTTGGTTGTGTCCGGCCCTTGTGTCGCTTTGTTGTGTCCAGCCTTTGTGTCGCTTGGTTGTTTTCCGTCGTTTTGTCATTTGGTTGAGTTCCGTCGTTGTGTCGTTGTTTCTCTTAGTTGAGTTTTGTCGTTGTGTCTCTTGGTTGAGACCCATCGTCGTGTCGTTTGGTTGTGTCCGGCCGTTATGTCTCTTGGTTGAGTTCCGTCGTTATGTCTCTTGTTTGAGTCCCATCGTTGTGTCGCTTGGCTGTGTTCCGTCGTTGTGACGCTTGGTTGTGTTCCGTTGTTGTGTCGCCTGGTTGGTTATCGTTGTTGTGTCGCTTGGTTGTGTTATGCTGTTGTGTCGCCTGGTTGAGTTACGTCGTTGTGTCGCCTAGTTGTGTTACGTCGTTTTGTCGCCTTGTTGTGCAACGCTGTTGTGTCGCTTGGTTGTTTTACGCTGTTGTGTCGCTTTGTTGTGTTACGCTGTTGTCTCGCTTGGTTGTTTTACGTTATTGTATCGATTGGTTGTGTAACGTCGTTGTGTCGCCTGGTTATGTTCCGTCGTTGTGTTGCCTGTTGTGTCGCCTGGTTGTGTTACGCTGTTGTGTCGCCTGGTTAGTTTACGCTGTTGTGTCGCCAGGCTGTGTTACGCTATTGTGTCGCTTGGTTGTGTTACGCTGTTGTGTCGCTGGGTTATGTTACGCTGTTGTGTCTCTTGGTTGTTTTACGCTGTTGTGTCGCCTGATTGTTTTACGCTGTCGTGTCGCCTGGTTGCGTTACGCTGTTGTGTCGCCTGATTGTTTTACGCTGTTGTGTTGCCTGGTTGTGTTACGTCGTTGTGTCGCCTGGTTGTCTTACGCTGTTGTTTCGCCTGGTTTTCTTACGCTGTTGTGTCGCCTGGTTGTGTTACGCTGTTTTGTCGCCTAGTTGTGTTATGTTGTTGTGTCGCCTGATTGTGTTACGCTGTTGTGTCGCCTGGGTGTCTTACGCTGTTGTGTCGCCTGGTTGGATAAACTGTCATGGTGCGCATGTTTCCTGTTATTTTGACGTCTATAAAGTAAAGTAAAGTGTTTTTATTACTGTATCACATCTAGCGATTAAGGGCCATCCAGTTTTGACTTATGAGACACCGTTACTGATAAACACCTTTACACCCAATTTCTATCCTATATGCCGGGCGCTTGGCAGAAAGGCAATCGGTACCATTCGATTTAACTGGCTGCTGGGTAGACAACCGGCCATATCAGAACAAGCCCTGGGCGAGACTCGAACCTTCAACCTCCCGCTCCGTATGCGAACGCCCTAATCACTAGGCTACGGAGACGGTTATATTGACGCGACTTGTCCCGCTGCTGTTAAACCATGTACGCATGTTGATTCGATAGAGTTATTTATTGTTGTTCAAATGCAACGACATTTCGTGCGTGTGTAATTTAAAGGAACAGTATATCGACGAGAATATGAAAACAGTTAAACGAATACGGGGATTTTATTATATTTGTATTTTACGCGTATTTTTCGCACGCACCTCTTGTGCTTTGCCGTTATATGTATATATGGCGATTCGTTAACATTAATGAAGTGTTGTATCTAAAATCGTGCACATCATTAACACTTTTTAGCTCACCTGAGCACAGCGTGCTCGTGGTGCGCTTTTGTGATCACCTTTTGTCCGTCGTGCGTCGTGCGTCAACATTATCATTCAAACAACATCTCCTAAACCGCTGGGCAGATTTTCACCAAACTTCACAGGAATAATCATTGGGTGACCCTCTTTCAAAATTGTTCAAATCGTTTCGGTCCGCTGCATACGTAGGTCACCAGAGCTAAAAATAGATTTAAAAAGTGAAAACTTTAAAAATCTCTTAAACTGCATAGCTGAGAGCTTTCATATTTTTTATTTGGCATCCTCTAGTGGTCCTTTACAAAGATTGTTCAAATGATGCCCCTGGGGTCAAAATTTACCACGCCCCAGGGGTCACAGGGTTTGTATAGACTTAAATAGCAAAATGACTTTTTAAATCTTCTTCTCTGAAACCGCAGGGCCTAGAGGTTTGGTATTTGGTTGGTAACATTGTATAGTGGTCCTATACAAAGATTGTTCAAATGATGCCCCTGGGGTCAAAACTGGCCACGCCCTGGGGGTCACATTCTTAATATAGACCTAAACAGCAAAATTACTTCAAAAATCTTCTCTGAAACCGCAAGGCCCAGTGGTTTCATACTTGGCATTCTCTAGTGGTCCTCTACAAAGATTGTTCAAATGATGCTCGTGGGGTCAAAACTGGCCACGCCCCGGGGGCCACATTGTTTATACTGACTTAAATAGCAAAATTACTTTTAAAATCTTCTCATCTGAAACCGCAAGGCCCAGAGGTATCATATTTGGTATGTAATATTGCATAGTGGTCCTCTACAAAAATTGTTCCAATGATGCCCCTGGGGTTAAACTGGCAACACCCCGGTGGCCACATGGTTTATATAGACTTAAATAACTAAATGGCTTTGAAAATCTTCTCCGAAACCGCAAGGCCGAGAGGTTTGGTATTTGGTTGTTAACATTATATATGCGTCCTCTACAAAGATTGTTCAAATGATGCCCCTGGGGTCAAAACTGGCCACGCCCCAGGGGTCACATTGTTTCTATTGACTTAAATAGCTAAATGTCTTCTCCTCCGAAACCGCAAGGTCGAGAGGTTTGGTATTTGGATGGTAACATTGTAAAGGGGTCCTCTACAAACAAAATTCAAATGATACCCCTGGGGTCAAAACTATCCACGCCCCGGGGTCACATGGATTATATAGACTTAAATAGCAAAATTATTGCAAAAATCGTCTCATATTTGGTATGTAACATTGCATAGTGGTCCTCTACAAAGATTGTTCAAATAATGCCATTGGGGTAAAAATTGGCCACGCCCCGGGGGTCACATTGTTTATATAGACTTAAATAGCTAAATGACTTTGAACATGTTCTTCTCTGAAACCGCAGGGGCCCAGAGGTTTGTTATGTAGTTGGTAACATTGTATAGGGGTCTTCTACAAAGATTGTTGAAATGATGCCCTGGGGTCAAAACTGGCCACTCCCCGGGGGTCACATTTTTTGTATAGACTTCACTAGCAAAATTACTTCAAGAATCTTCTCCTGTGAATCCGCAAGGCCCAGTGGTTTCATATTTGGTATGTAACATTGCATACCAGTCTTCAACAAAGATTGTTCAAATGATGCCCCTGGCGTCAAAACTGGGATGCCTTAAACTCACGTGAGCGACCTAGGGCCATCGTGGCCCTCTTGTCTTTACTTTACGTCGCAAAAAGTTTGTGTGCCAAATTGTAATGTAAGCAGTTTATGGTGAAGTAAAATGTTTTGTACGAGTATGGAAGAACAAACACTGTACTACTACAATTAATATACACATATACGTACCTCTTATGATCTGTGAGTCAACTGCATTGGGGCTGTTGTTTAATAGTGTGCATATACAATGCATGTAGGCAATAATGCCTAAGCATAGGTTATTGCAGTTTATACAGTTTTTATTTGGGGTTGGATTTGCTGGAGTTTTTAATCAGTCAGATTTCGCAGACAAACAACAACAAATACACATTCACCAAATGTATGTCACATCATAGTTTAAAATGACATTAACAACTCGTTTTGATAATTCATGTTATGCCGTTTATTGTCACTATTAATTAATTCGTATATATCGATTTAAAGGGACAGTTTCGTAGTTTAGGGTTGGACAATAATTCTCCAAAAAGGGAATTTCAAAACAGAATTTTGTAGAATGTGCGTATCAAAACGTTTGTCTGCTATTCTGTTTTGGTTGCAAAACATAATTATTTTGATATTTGTTCTGCCTTTTTGTGCAAAAAATTACTAGGGTATGTCTACCAGGTAGCAAATTCTCCTCGAAAAATAACAAATATTCGTCAAACGTTTAACTTTGCACGATCAATGTGCATTCCAAATGGTGAATTATGAACAATAAATATATTATAGGACAAACAAAAGTCAGTTTTTGATAACTATTTCTCACAACCAAAAACTGTGAAACTGTTCCTTTAATTCCTACGACTTCATCGTATTACCCGATGCGTTTTCGATAAAACGTTGCACTTTGTTTAACTGAATAAAAGTAATGCCTGCTAGTAACTAACTCATAATTGAACAGTTAAGCAAATTATGGAAAATAATAAAATATCATAAAAATAAAAACAATTCAGGTATTATAATATTATAATACGGCTTTTTACTTTAATATTGTGTTGGCGAACGCACTACCTAAATAGCACGGAAGACAACTCGATGTTACTTCGTGGTGTGTTCCTAGCAGCAGTTGCTTCCATTAGGCTACGCGACCTGATTGTACTATTTAGTGTTAATGCTTTCAAAACAATTTAAATTCATTTGAAGTTCAGATTTGTATACAATTATATAGTCGTATTGTTTTAACAGCGAATAAAAAATTAATTGAAATATTGATTGAGTAAAATAATATTTTACCAACATAAATTAATTTGGCTTATGAAAATTAATTTGTATTTTATGTATTTTACGGGTAAAATGTTAGTTCAGCATAGAAAAATGCGTTTAATAAATCATTTAGTTCTGTAATATTCTCTGCTAAGAATGTATCTTTTTTAAACAACATCTTTTATAAACAGTTATATGATTGTTGTTTTAGACCAGAGTCCCAGATAAGGCGCGTACACGCGTAAATTACTCACAGAAAATTTGAAAATACGCACAGAACAATAGAATTGGGTGTCCATTTACGCACAATGTTTTCCGATGTTCGCTCTGAAAGAAAAAAAAGAAAATATGGACAGGCATGCCTACCTCAATGTGCAGTTGTTATTTCCAGCAATAACAGTCTTAAAATGTTCTGAATTCTCAATTGTAACATTATGGTATCAAATGGTGTTGCTGTTATTATTATTATTATTATTACTAGTAGTAATAGTAGTAGTAGTAGTAGTAGTAGTAGCAGTAGCAGTAGCAGTAGCAGTAGCAGTAGCAGCACCAGTACCAGTAGCAGTACCAGTAGTAGTAGTAGTACCAGTACCAGTACCAGTGCCAGTACCAAAAGTAGTAGTAGTAGTGGTAGTAGTAGCAGTAGCAGTAGCAGTAGCAGTACCAGTAGCAGTAGCAGTAGCAGTACCAGTAGTAGTAGTAGTACCAATACCAGTACCAGTACCAGTATTAGTAGTAGTACCAGTACCAGTACCAGTACCAGTAGTAGTAGTAGTACCAGTACCAGTACCAGTAGTAGTAGTAGTAGTTGTAGTCGCAGTAGCAGTAGTAGTAGTAGTAGTAGTAGTAGTACCAGTACCAGTAGTTGTAGTAGTAGCAGTAGCAGTAGCAGTACCAGTACCAGTAGCAGTACCAGTACCAGTAGCAGTAGCCGTACCAGTACCAGTACCAGTACCAGTACCAGTACCAGTAGTAGTACCAGTACCAGTACCAGTAGCAGTAGCAGTAGTAGTACCAGTACCAGTACCAGTACCAGTAGTAGTAGTAGTACCAGTAGCAGTAGTAGTAGTAGTAGTAGTAGTAGCAGTAGCAGTAACAGCAGCAGCAGTAGTAGTAGTAGAAGGTAGTAGTATAAGTAGTAGCAGTAGTAGTACCAGTAGCAGTAGTAGTAGCAGCAGCAGTAGTAGTAGTAGTACCAGTAGTAGTAGCAGTAGTAGTACCAGTAGCAGTAGTAGTAGTAGCAGCAGTTGCTGCAGCAGAAGCAGCAGCAGCAACAGAGTAGTAATAGTAGTATCGTAATTTAATTTAACCCCGCTAATCCTTCATAGAGTGTACATTTATCCCCCCCCCCCCCCCCAATTCTAGAGAGTGTACATTTACTCCCAAATTTGCAGAGGTAAGCGTACATTTACACAAAGTCCAAAAGCATATCCGGAGCACTGATAATAGCTCGAATATTTGAAGAGTTGGTGAGCTTTCCTACTCGCCCCAGTTAACGCGTCTAAATTTTGGTCAATGTTTTAGTTAAAGTCTTATGCCTTCAAATCTACGAATCGTACGTTAGTTATTCACCTGAAACTTGGAATATACCTTTGTCACCAACTCCAGTTTCAGATGCAGCATTCCACATAACTCTGTTTTGTATTTTAACAGAGTTATGCTCCTCTTTACTGCACTTGCTTAAAATCGGTTTAACTTAAAAGAATGTATCAAATTATGAAGTGTCAGGTTTCTTTTTTTTGGTTGAGTATATAATTATATGCTAATATGCGAGGTTATCCGCTTTCTTTCCATTGCTCCATTATAAAAAATGTTCCTTAAATTATTGTTCGTGTGGTTGAATAAAAACTATACTCTTTGTTCCATTATTCAATGAAAAGATCGTTTAATAAATAATTATTTCACATAAAATCAAAGAAAACGTTTCAATCGATTAACTATTATTATTTGGTTGTGTCACATCGTTTGGTTGTGCCATTGTTGAATCTTTTGGTTGTGTCAAGTCGTTGCATCGCTTGATTGTGTCACGTGCTTGCATTGTTGGGTGGTGTCATGTCGTTGCATCGTTTGTTTGTGTCACGTCGTTGTATCGTTTGTTTGTTGGTTGTGTCACGTCGTTGAGTCGCTTGGTTGTGTCACGTCGTTGCGTCGATTGGTAGTGTCACGTCGTTGCATTGTTTAGTTGTGTCACATTTTCCAGCACGAGTGAGCACCTTTTATGTTTGTACTTCTTCATTTAATACTGCACGGAATTATACTTGAAATATATCGTTGTCATTGCTATGCAGATGTTTCACATACGCATTATTTTGTGTTCTCTCTATATAATATTGCGGTTTCTGTTTCTGTTTCTATCAACAATATAATATTATTCAAGTAAATTAAAAAATGTTTTTTTACATGTTGTCATAAAACCTTAATCGCGAATCGATACATTTTTATTTTAGGTCACATGATATGTTAAACTTCACAAACGACAACTTGGATTTGTTAAATGAAACTTAAAATGTGAACAGGATCAAGTGCTGTTTCCATGTTAAAATAGTGTTAACATAACGCTAGGATTTATTATATGTGAATTTGCATCTACAACAAACGGTGAGGTATTTACAAAACTAAGTTCTCCATAAAACATATGGTCACGTGTTTTACAATAATATGTTGTTATTGTTAGCTCACCGAGCACAAGTGCTTAAGGGTGAGCTATTCTAGTCAGTCACTGTCCGTCGTCGTCGTTGTCCGTCGTCGTCGTCGTCGCCAATATGTTTACTTTAAACAACTTCTTCTCTGAAACCGCTTGGCGGATTTTAAGCAAACTTAGCAGGAAAGTTCCTGGGATGGTTCTTTAACAAAGTCCTTCAATTCATTTGAATATCTAGAAAACTCTGGTTGCCATGGCAACCAAAAACTTACAAAACTGGAAAACTGAAAAAAACTTCTTGTTCAAAACCACTCTTGGATTTTAAAATAATTTCACAGAAATGTTCCTTGGGTGACCCTTTATTAAATTTTTCCAAATTATTTTGATTTCGTAAAAAACATGGCCGCTAGGGGGTGGTGCAGTTTTACTTATATAGCTATATAGAAAACTGTGAAAATCTTCTCCTCAGAAACCGCTGGCCGGATTTCAAAATAATTTCACATAAATGTTCCTTTTGTGACCCTCTACCAAATGTCTTCAAATCATTTTGATTCGTTAAAAAAAAGACCGCCAGAGGCTGGGGATTTTTTTTTCTTATATAGCTATAATCAAAACTTATCAGAAACCGCTGACCAGATTTCAAAATAACATTAATATTCCTTGGGTGACCCTCTACCAAATGTCTTTAAATCATTTTGATTCGTTAAAAAGCATGGCCACTGGGGGATCGTGGCAGTTTTCCTTCTATGGCTATATAGAAAACTAGAAAAAAAAAATTCTTGTCCGAAACCGCTGAATGGATTTCAAAATAATTTTACAGAAATGTTCCTTGGGTGATCCTCTACCAAATTTCTTCAAATCATTTTGATTTGTAAAAATTATGACAGGCAAGGGGTTGGGCAGTTGTCCTTACATGTTATATAGAAAACTTTGAAAATCTTCTTGTCAGAAACCACCAACCGGAATTTCAAAATAAATTTGCACAAATGTTCCTTGGTTGACATTCATTTTGAAAATGTTCTTGTCTGAAACGGCTTGCTGGATTCTGAGATAATTTTACATAAATATTTCTACCATTTATTAAATTCCTTCAAATTGTTTTGATTCACTAAAAACATTGCTGTCAGTGGTCACATCTCTGAATACGTTATTAACCTTTTACGAGCTATTGTGTTTCAGTCAACTCAGGTGAGCGACCCGGGGCCATTTGGCCCTCTTATTTTATCTTTGATATACTTGTCAAATATATCTCTACCGGTAAATCAATTGTATAAACTTAATGCACCTATCAATATTTTCCCCAGGGGGGAGCGGCGGGCATATACGGGATTTTAGACTGAAAGCAATTCCCGACAGTCAAATTCTCTGGGTTTGCCCGCCTCCCCCAATGTTGAGGTCACATTACACTAAATAAATAAGTCGTGTATGGCTGTCCTCTCTAAATAAATCAACAAGCTTAACTCGAAGACATGTTTTTAGATTTAGACACTTGCTTTGATATATTTTTTTGAGATGTTGGTAGGGTAAGCATTGGTATGCAATAATAAATCACTGATATGTTTTAAGATTGGAGACTACAGTATGACACTTGCGCTTAGACGGGTTATATTGAACTAGAAAGTAGCCGGTAAAAAGATGGTGATAAAACAGTCATCTTTGTTTAGTGTCGAGTTCGTTCTTACATATTACATGACGTACCCTTTTTATTGCTTAAATCAATTCAGCTTAGAATGCTCTTTAAGAAAAGGTATGGTTATGAGGGTCCCTATGTGCAAAATGTTGCATTTATTTTGGGTTAAAGTTATCGCTTTTACATTAAATTACATAAGGATTGGAATTAGTATATTGTAACATTGATAGGTACAGAACTTACATACGGAATTGAATGTACTTTCGCATTCACATCAAACTTTTGGCATTTATAGTTTTTTTTCCAATAACTTCCTGTAAACAATCATATTGTATGTTTTTGTGATCAAATTGTGTTTTGGGATACTGATATTTTATTATCTCCACCTAACAATTATTGTTAATTATATTGTTCATAAAACTGTGTTACCCTTACTTGTTTGTATGTTTGCATCTACATGTTTTTGCTTAATGACATATTTTTGCAAGATTCCTATGTCTGCCAATATATGTTATTTATGTTCTATGTATTATATGATGCATTGTTATCTTATGCTGACAGCAAGGTGTCCATCGGATTCATGACTTAGATTTTAATCCGTTATGAAAACTGGATACATCTAGAAATACAAATGTATCTTATTAGAATATCTCAACAATGCGAGTGCCATGAGTCCAGAATTTAGTCCTTTGAAGGGACTTTTTAAAAGAATTTCATAGTGTATTAAAATGTCATGTATCACCGTAACTGCAAAAACTAAAGCATTTGGATTTTAATAGATCTCAAATATCACACCAAGAGAAAAACAAGTATTCCTCCAATGGGGCTCGAACATCTGATCTTGGAATCAAATGTCTGTCACACTAACCAATCAGCCAGATGAGTTAATATACAATGATTTGTATTTTTTTTAACACTATGTTAGCAATGCACATTTTCAAAAATTTTAAAGAAAGAAGTATTCCTCTTATTATATTTTCTAGGGTTACAAATGCTTTATTATTGTATCAATTTGAAATGGTGACTATTCATTAATTACACGATACTTCCAATATGTTTCTGTGCCAGTAGTGTTCTTTCACTAATATAAGTGTTGTTTGGCTTTCAGATGGTGTCAGCTGACACGGCGACATACAGTCATGTATCACCGTAACTGCAAAAACTAAAGCATTTGGATTTTAATAGATCTCAAATATCACACCAAGAGAAAAACAAGTATTCCTCCAATGGGGCTCGAACATCTGATCTTGGAATCAAATGTCTGTCACACTAACCAATCAGCCAGATGAGTTAATATACAATGATTTGTATTTTTTTTAACACTATGTTAGCAATGCACATTTTCAAAATTTTTAAAGAAAGAAGTATTCCTCTTATTATATTTTCTAGGGTTACAAATGCTTTATTATTGTATCAATTTGAAATGGTGACTATTCATTAATTACACGATACTTCCAATATGTTTCTGTGCCAGTAGTGTTCTTTCACTAATATAAGTGTTGTTTGGCTTTCAGATGGTGTCAGCTGACACGGCGACATACAGTGGTTACTTTTGGTGGTGGCGTCCCCTTCAGTTTGTGCAGACAATAACTTGAGAAGTGTGTGCAATCATTATGAAACTTTAAGGAAGTGTTAGTAGCCATAAAAGGAAGGTTAAATCGGTTTTTAGCATAATTGCTCTAATCGTACTTCACTTATGCTCGTCAGGAGACGCATCTCACTCGCGGAGTTCTAGTATTATATACTATTTTTATATTTTTGAGACATGTGACAAATATGTTGGAAATTGTTAATTTCCTAAACTTTTATTAGTCCCCCTAAATTATTCTCCATGTAAATTCTTGTCTATCACGAGTCAAAACAAAAAACCCTGAATAATGAATTAATTAAAACTTACGAGCAACTGTATGTACAATGATATATGACTATGGTCAAGTTTTGAAGTTTTATTAATCTTACTCAGTAACAGGTGAACATAGTTATGAAAATGCCTCCTTTTGCCCTTTGATATTTATAATTACCAAGTATTTATCATTAATTAGAAAACAATAGTACACTTTGTTAGATTTGGGGCTAAGTTTATCATTATTTGCTTTTTCATTGTGTATGTTTATTGAAAAGTTGTCAAATGTTCTTTTGTTCCACATTGGCTTAGATTATTTAAAATACTGCAAGTTCTCATGAAGTCAAAAAAAGATAAGAGAAGTACAACTGTTGAATAATTCGTAATTTTTTGGCCCATTTGCTGAAACCTTCAAGCCAATTACAACCAGTTAACTTTCAGTGTAAATATAATTCATATTGCGCAGTTCAATCTGAATTTATAATTACAGTTATTCAGTTTCAACTTCAAAATTTTAATGCTGTTATTATTTACATTAATAATTTCACCAAAATTAAAACATCTGTTAGCTTAATCGTCAGTTAGATTGAGCAACTGATGATGTCACAATATGTTGTTTCCTTCATTAAATGTTATTATGGGCTATTGTACTCGGCCAAAATAGAAACCCGACGGTGTATACTTGATCAACTTCTGGAAGCGGATCAAGATACAGCATGAAAAATGGTTGATAATTAAAACAAAATGATTTCATAACACAGATGAGCATTTTCATTTTCCAATGCATAAATTATAGTTTTATGACATAATGGTTGAAATTTAATCCACAAACAAAAAGACAACAAATTATAAAGTGTCAGGATTCTTTTTTGGTTTGAGTAGTTAGATTTTGTGTCATGATACATGTGTGCATTATTCATATTTACATTTATTGAGCTAATGTACTCAATGCAATGCCTTTGTAAATGTTCGGTATATATTTAAGCTCCATGAACATGACATTCTTTTGGAGCTTTCGGAGTAAGGGACCTTATCTGCGTCATCAGTCGTCTTTTCAACTTCCCTAGTATGGTCAAGATGTTGGCAGTGCCATAGGCGTCAGCACTACGAGATAACAGAACAGAATTCAGCTGTGTTTCAAAATTTCAATGTTATATGTTTTGTATAAAATCTTATGACATTACTTGTTTTTCTAAAAAAAAAATTGTATATTAGATTTAGGTATGTCGTATGCGAGCGTATTTTTCGTTTCTGCTCTCTAACTAGAAAACTGATTGAGCTATTGTAATGAAACTTCATACATAGATACCTTATATCAAGACCTCACTAACGGTTGTGTATGGGGTGGGTGGGGTCAATGTCAATGTTACTATAAATAGAAATATGGTTTTCGTTCAATAACTTAAGAACACATTGAGATATTTTAATGAAACTTCAAACATAGATACCTTATAGACCTCGCTTGGGATTGCGTATAGGGTGGGTGGGGTCAAGGTTACGTTACTGAAACGAAAAAAAGGGTTTCCGCTCAATAGCTTGAGAACAAAAAGGTCGAGGTCACCGTTTTTAAAAATAGACAATTTCCGCTCAATAGAAAAGGAAGACATTGAGATATTTAAATAAACTTCATGTGTAGATGGGATTGGTGGAGTCAAGGTCACAATTAAAAAAAATTTAGGGGATTTAAATTCGTACCATTTTCTCCTTACAAAAAAAAACGAAAGAGATTATGACACGAACAGATGCGTTTGTTAGCCCACATTCACGGTACAATTCAATGATAGGTAACACCCGCCGGTAATAAGTTACTTCTCAATTCAATGATAGGTAACACCCGCCGGTAATAAGTTACTTCTCAATTACAAAATGCATTTTCAATGCATCACTTCATCTGGTCCGTAGAAACGTGAAAGTTAACTAGCATTGCACATTTCCCATAGAAATCCTGTCCCACACTGGCTTTTTTAACTGCTGATACTCGGGTGACGATAAGGTTCTTACGCCTCAGTGAGCGATGTTGCCTCCTTTCAAATGACCTCTGGAAATATATACGAATGTAATGGTTTACATACAATGTTTAACGGGGCTCACTCTGCCATTTGCTACACACTGAAACAGTCGGCTAAAGATTTTTCCATTTTGCTACAACTTTTTCTCCATAAACCCCCCAAGAATACCCAAAATGAGAAGAATTTCAACTAGGCTAAAGAAAAGTTTGAGACAGGGTGAGCCCTGTTTAGTTAAGGCCAATCTGTGGTTTAGGTGTCACTGCTGGAATCTTTGGGAAATTGTCATATTTAAACTCAAAGCCAGAAATTTTATAACAAACAATTTTTTTTTCTCTTCAAAAATTCTTAAGGATGAGGTGAAGTAAAAAGGGTTGGTCGTGAAGCCTGAACCACTGATAATTATTGTTTAAAATATTTGCAATATTTTCCATAATAAAAGATGCATAAGATGAATAAAAAATAATTATAAAGACTTCTGGTGTTTGTGTTTATTTGCACAAAAAATTACAACACGGGGGTAGGAACAATAAAATGTTTTTATTTCTTTTCATTTTGTACTAAAAAAGTATATTTTTAACTAACCCTTGGTGGGGGGGGGGGGGGGGTAGAAACTCCACTTTCACTTGGAAAGTGGTGGTTCTGCCCCCCCCCTTCCCCCCCCAGGAGTTTTATAAAACTCCCCTTGGTCAGAGCTGTATTTGAACCCACACTCCATGCCTCTCAAGACCACTGCTCTACCAACTGAGCTATTGAGGCTTCTGCTGGTAACTGTTCTAAACATTTATTTATTCTTTCATAAAACATAACACTAAAAAAATCACATGACCTGGACAATGGTCACGTGACCAAGTCCAAGTCATGTGATTGCTATATTTAGCACTCATTCTATCCATATAATCCCTTTTCAATACCAATGAAACCACAAGCCAGAGTGGTGCATTGGATAGAGCAGTGGACTACGGAGCTGTGGGACGGGAGTTCAAATACCGGTATAAACCTTCAATACTTTCCTTGCTTATTTCAATGAATAAAAATGTTGTTCATATGAAAATATATGCTATAAAATGTCGATAAAAATGCATTCCATTATGTAATTCTGCATGTACAACATAAATTGAAAAAAAATAAAATTTGCGGCAAGACAAATTTTTGTGCATCTTATATTCTAATATTTTTTATTCACTTTTAAATGTTCTTTTTGAAGATTCTAACTTATTTCAACTAAAAGTTCTGTTAGAAAAAAATACCCGGTATTACGCAAAACATCAAAATAATTGGCCATTAAAAGATAAAACGTTTACCACCAGTTATGGCGGAACATTGTCGGCTGCTACCATGTGGTGCTGCAAAAAGTCTGCGCATGGTTTCGGCATCGTTCAGGAATGCTTTGGTGTCAGGATCGGGTTCGTTGCTGTCCCTCAGTGTGGAAGGGCTGCTGTCTGCAACAAGAAAAACAACACAGTAAAAATTTGTTTTCAACACTGCAGGTTGTAGTGCATTATTATTATAAGTTATTATAATGTTTTATACAGTAAACTCCCCTTGGAACAATACTGAGCAGACCATAGAATTTATATCCCTATATCAAAATATCTTCACATCCGAAATAAGGCAACCAAGCGCATGGTCAGATCAGAATACAGGTGAGAGACGCAACATCGATCATATTACAGAAGACAGGTTAGTTGTATAATGGGGGATAATGTGAGATGCAAGAGACCCCCATTCCAGAGGCGACCCTGGGTCTTGTAGTGCCTGGTGAGAAGCACATAGTACACTGCACCTCAGTTTAACGTCTCATCAATGACTATTAGTAGGTTGGGGTGGAGCGAGGTCTCGAACCTGAGAATCCTGGGTTGTGAAGCCACTGTTTTACCACTAGACCACGGATGAGCTACTCGCAGCATGTGTACATGTATATTGTATATAACGTTTCAATGATCATTTTTAATGCTTGAGGTGTCAATAAATACTGCCATAAGCAAGAAATGGTCTTTCTATAAATATCAAACTTTCTCCAGTTTTAACAAGGCAGTTATAGGGACACTGACCAATATCAAATGAATATATAGGGATCAGTTCCGGACCTTGGAATCAGTGTCTTTATATGCATATATCATTACAAGCCATATCGTTACAAGTGGAGTTTAGTTACTTCACTGTACATCTCCACCAAATTCATCATTAAAAGAGCCTGGAATCATTAGCTGTAACAGATGTGTGTCTATAAAATACTGTGGAATCACTAATCACAGAGGTCTCATTTTCGTGCTATTCGCGCTCCCCCCAGTGCACATATTTATAACCATCGCAAATATATCCCATGTTATCATTTAAAAAACACCCCCGGAGATAACACATTCATTCATATTTACGTAGGTAGAAGTTCATAAACATATGCAGGTATATTTGAATGTCGTGATGTGAATGTTTCAATAATATTTTTTAAGATTTAGATAAACGTTTATTAGAAAGATCTGTTTTAAAAAATGTATTCATCTCAATCAAACATTTAGTCAATGGTATAAAACAGGTAATGTGTTGACAGTTTGTTTTCCAAATCATATCAAGTAAAGAATTAGCACCCGGATGTGAAGCCTATGTTTTAGTCTGCATTCAATTAACAAAACGGGTCAGTATCATACAGTGTGATATAAATTATCTTTGGTTTGCTCATCTAATGATGCGGCCTCTATTATCCATAAGTGGAGACGTGGACCCCTGTTATCAATTAATAGCCCAATCCAGTACTGATTCAAATGTTTATTGCATTCTGTCCACTAGAGCGTTACACCGATAAATCAATATGTATTTTTGTTGAAATCACAATTGACTTTTTTTTCAAAATTGTGTTTACGCAAATTTAAGACCACGCGAATATGTACGCGATCACATTTGCGCAAAATTTGTACCCCGCAAATTCAAGTGATTCCACAGTGAGGATTATAAGCAGTAACAGCAGTCATTTTAGAAGTTGAAGTATGAATAACATGTATAGCTAAGACGACCTGGCCAGACACTCGTGAATTCTTATCTGCATTATTTCATATATTTATACTCGAATTAATTATGTAAAGATTGTCATCGTCATGGTTTTCTATTATTTCATTCAAAAAGTCCAATTTCAGGTTAATTTTTCAGAGCTATAATACTGAGAGTAGTTGTGGTGAAAGGAATAGTATAAGTCAAAATGGTTCAAAAGAGTGGCAGTATGATAATTTACATTCTTTTTAAGTTGATTTAGCACCAGATAAACTATTAGAATCACATTGGTTTTTGGCATATTTTGTATGTTGTCCTTAAATGACCACTTGCTGCTGCTTTTATTCATATTAACCTCTAAAACTGGCCGTTTTTAGGTGAACAAAAAACCTGCTTTAGTAAAATCCAATTTAAGTCTAATTATGGGTTGTGAGGGGTCAAAACCCTGTTACTTGTAAAATAATGACATTTCGGGTTTAAGTGTTAAGATTAGCAGATTTCTTATTCTTTGTATTAGATAGCTCCTCATTAGCAAATTAAGAAGTCCCATCAGCAGCGAAAATAGCAACAATAGCAACAACACCCACCTAGTAGGTCATGGACACACTGTTGGAACTGTCGGATCTGGATTTTTCGGGTGCATCAGCATCAGCATGTTCTGTTCCTGACAATAAATAAAATATCAATTGAAATTAGTCTAACACCAGAGTTCTTTTTTAAATCAGTGTATGCGCAACTTAACCACAACAGAATAGCTCAAATTGTCAAAGAACTTTCACCAGTTTGCTCGTGAGGGCTTCATTCCTTTTTAACCATTGAATTTTTAGATTTTTCTTCATAATTTTTATTTAATAATATCTGATGTTATTTAACCTCCTTTTAAACCAGATATTCTCTGTCACTTTGTCACTAGCTGCATCCAGTGAAACAGTATGTGCATGAAATTGCAAATTGCTGCAGACATAGCTTTAAAATGATGCTTTAACCTCACTGAAATAATAAATGCATCTAGTTCTACCAACGAAATATTTCCTGATAGCACTCTTGTACTAATAAAGTGTATTAAACAGTCCACACTACAAATTCAAGAAGTTGACAAAGAGCCTGTGCACATTCATATTACAAACACCACCAAACCATTACAAACACCACCAAACCATTACATAGTTCACCAAACAATACATTAAACAAACCGAACAGATACATGCGTTGTTTACAAATGTATAAGCACGCATGATGTAAAACTGAATGTACAGCAAGGTAAGGCAAACAAACACAAGCCGTACTAATCCGGTTCAGCAGCAGCTACAGGCCTTGTCCGACAGGAATTACTCTGAGCTGGGAAAAATGATGTCACACTTGACACAGTTTATTTGGCAGGAAATTGCATTTACTCAGCTGCTTAAGACCAGGACACGTTCTGAAATATAGGAAACAACATCTTGTATGTATTGACAAGCAGAACCTGCACATGGCTGACCAAGCCAACATGGACAGATAAAGCATGAGTTTCGGGCATCTCTCTGGAAAAGAAAGGTCTTATTATCAACTGGTAATGCACTGGGTCCAATTTGCCAGTGAACAGCATCCAAGCGCAACTAACCCTTTGGTACATGCTAAGAATACATCACACACTGGGATATACATGTTTGTTTGGATTAGTCGCCGTTTTTAAAAGCATGCAGTCATATCACAATGGTCAGTTAACTACTCACACTTTTCCTGGGCAAGCTTAGCTGATCTATGCAGTTTACCAGTACAAAGTGCAAAGTGCACATACTTATACCAGTTACTGACAATTGCCCTACTTGAATCTGAGTTAGGGGGAGAATGGCCATAAAAAAAAATCATGACCAATCCCGACACAAGTTATGTGGCCGGGCTAGGGGTTCGAACTGACGATCCCCGGATTAACAGTCCAGCACTCTACCAACTGAGCTAGCCGGGCCCGGCACACTACCATATACAAAAAAGATGTTTGTTCATTCCTGGCTTAAACTTTTGAAATATGTAATGAAACAAGAGCTATTTGTAAAACAATTATGCCCCTTCTAGGTTAAAATCGATCTTTAAAATATCAATTATGGTAAAGATTGGGTGAAAACTGTTGGACATAAGGACGAAAGATGCTAAAAAGGCCAATTTAAGATAAATCAAGGCCCATAACTCTGCAGTTCCTGGGGCAGTTTGGTAGATTGTCGAACTATTATAAAAATATTATATTATATACCTTAAACATTTTTATGAAGTTAAGTAAAGATGGGAAGACGACTATTTCACTAAGAGAGAAACAGGTACAAAGGCTAATTTAAGATAATTCACAGGCCATAACTCTACAGTTACTGAGACAATTTGGTTGATTATCGAACCTGAACAAGATATTAAGCCATCAAAGATTTTCACAAAGATGGTGAAGATCAGATAAAAACTGTTGTACAGAACGGAAATAGCTAAAACGGACAATTTTAGATAATTCAAGAGTCATAACTCCACAATTCCAAGTGTGATTTGGCTGGTGATAAAAACTGGCTAATATATTATTAGAATAAAGATTTTTATGAAGTTTGGCGAAGATTGGATGAAAACTATTTGGGCAATAAATCTGGTGTTCCTGGTCCGATCTGGCCCATTATCGAACCTATCCGAGATGTTATCGTAATATACAAACTGTGCAAGTTTGGTTAAGCTTGAATAGGAAGAGAAGTCTGTATCGCCTCCGCATGCCCATAATTGATGAATTACGGATGACGGACGAAATATCAACAGACCATAACGATCTGACAATATGTGCAAGTGCTCTTCGCAGGGATGCTGCATATAAAGTTTAATTGAATTTGATTAATTAGTTCCTGAGAACTTGTGGGAAAACAAAAATATCCCATTAAAATATTTTGTTTATAATCAAATCAGACTGGAATGACCTGACAGTTTGCGCATGTCCTCTTGATAGAAATGCTGAAGTTGATTGAAAATGAGTCATTAGTTCCTGACAACTAGTGCGTAAAAAATGTTTTATTAACAAATCCTATTTATCATCAAAGGGCAATAATTCCCTGAAAAATCGTCAGACTTGAAAGAACTGACAATATGTGGAGACCTCTAGGTAAGGATGTTGCATGTTTAATTGAATTTGAGTTATTAATTCCAGAGATCTCGTGCAGAAACACAAATATCCAATTTAATGTCCCCTTAATAATCAAAGGGCAATTAGTCCATGAAAAAAATCAGACTGGAATAACCTAAGAATATGTGCATTTCCTCATATTAAGTTTTATGCATGTGAGATATTAGTTCCAGAGATCTTCGGCAGAAACTAACTATGGGGCAGATGAAACGTCAGATGAACAGACAGGTGGATAAAAATTGTGGGGAAATGCATTTGACATTGAGACAAACAAATAACAATGATGTAAAATTCGGACAGACAGACAAGGCAGCAACTATAGGCTGTCCCATTTGGGGAGCATAAAAGTTACGTACAGTTTTGCTCGAACTTTCCTGCGAAGATTGTAAATGTGTCAACGAACAATGATTTGATTATGGTAGTGATCCGGATCATAATCTGGATCCAGGACTTTGTGAAGGATTCCTTATTATTGAGCAAATTGCAACATTAAGCTGTATAAACTCATATATTGCACACCATATGGGGGAATGGGCCATCTTGGTGGAGTTTTTTGCTTTCCAAGTGTTTTCTACTTGTTTCTGCACTTTGTTTACCTCTGTTAACATTTGTAGATACCCTGTACATGCAGTTGAAGATCTTCGAGCTTGTAGTCCATTTCTTTACGAGGATGAAAATGAAGAATGTATTATTACTTCTTTTTGGTTTTCTCAGTTAACGCTTGTAGATAGATGTAATTGAAAATCTTCAAGCTTGCAGTCCAAGATTTCTTGTAAGGATTAGTATGAACAGTGTATTAATTAAATATAAGCACTCAGTATATAATATTGCCTATCAACTCTTCCAATATGGTTTGCATGCTGTGTACTCGTCTAATTGTAGCAATGCATTGTACAGAATGCTGTTAAATAACCTTACATTATTGACACAAGAAATGGTACTCCTATCAATATGAGTTGTTGTTTTCTTCATTTTACATTGATTTTTAATAACAGCATTGTTTTGACATGAACTCATGTTGGAAGTTTTATAAGCTGGGAATTCATCTTTTACAATTCAATATTAATGTACTATCATAAATTAATGTATTATCAGTCTTGCAATAGTTTTTGTTTAGAGACGTGCCCATAAGACCATAAATGTGACAGTAAATCTAGACAGTAACTAATCAGGTCAGTTTCCAAATTGTGCATCCTTTGTAAACTTGCCCTTCAGGAAGATAGGTCAAAATTTTAACTAGCCAGAATATGTTTCACTTTTCCCGGGCTTCAAAAAGTGAATAACATATATTTAGAAGATTAATTATTTTACATATTGCAAACCAACAACTCAAAATAAAACTAACATGTACATCACTGATTAAGCATGTTTATGCAGTTTACAGACACAAACAAGGTGAAACATTTTGAAATTATTACAGTAAGTCTTACAAAAAAGGTGAAACATTTTGAAATTATTTACAGTAAGTCTTAACTGTTTAGACATGGTGTAGATTGTGTCGCCCCATACAAAAATGAGATCAGAATCAACTAAATATCTAATTATTTAGGACTAAAGGAATGATTTAGTTTGTATTAGTGTTTTAGGGTATAAGAGTTATTATTGCTCACAGATTATTTTTGTGATGGAAGACAAAAAGCGAAATTGTTTGTATGCTCCTCCTCACCATGCTTATCACTTGTGCCAAGTTATTTGAAAATCAATCCATGCTGGACAAAATTATAGTCCAAACAAGATCTCACGCAATCCGTCCGCCCGCCTGCCAACCCGCTTGGGCGTTCCCATAATATGACCCATTTTTTAAACGCGTTACGGGTCTATAAAAAGGCCCATAATTTTACAAACTTAAAACTAGAGTTACCTAACTTAGCCTATGAGTTGATTTTAATATGGGGAATTAATGTGTAAAGTTTGATTAAAATCCCTTCAGTCATTACTGAGATACTAGCTTACTGGAAAACTTTAACCTACCATAATAGCTCACACTATCAGTTTCTAAGTGTAAAAAGGCCTATAATTTTTACACATTTCAAACAACAGCAGTCTTCACGCTAATTTTTTCAAAGCAAATGCCAGTTCGGGCAACCTTGTTACCAAAACCACTTGCCCAAAATCTGTTTGACTTGTCCGAACTAAATTCTTCAAATGATACTATACAGCAATATCAGAAAATGTTTTCTGTAATTTTATTTATTTATGTTTCTATATGCATGTGTGTCATCTTGTTTTTGTTGTTCTTCCTAAAAATAAATAAGGTTCGATCATACTATTTAGTGCATCATGTGTCACAATGTGATAAAAAAGATAAACAGGGAAATATATAGGGTCCAAACAGGTACATGGCTCTACTAATAAGAAGCAGTGTGGAAAGCTGGATCAATTCGTTGATATTTTCTAATAAATTGGTATCTTACTTAAATGCTTCTAATTAAGGTTTTAAAACAAAGTATATTTATTAAGTATTTGCAAAATAAATTGTATTTCAAAAGATATTCAACATTTCTGTGTTAACCAACCCAGAGGGGAAGCAGAGCAAAGATAAAAAGAAGCAGGTTGCTGCAATCAGCTATTTCGCTCTGTGACTTTCCCTCATTAAACTGCATGCAGAAAGCAGTTTTTAAATGCAGTTTCACTTTCAAACAGCATGCATTTTTTTAATTTTACAATTAAAAAAAGAGCTACAATACTTATTTATATATTTGTTAATTACCAACAACAATGCACATATATGCAAACTTCAATTTCAGACAAACTGGCACATACTCCAAAATTGCCCTTTCACCTAAAGTAGACTTCTTATTAAGCTTTTAACAAAGAAGCGTTAAGTCGACTGCAATCGATTGTCTATATATTTCAATAAGTTCTACACAATAATGAACACCACATAGCATGATGACGTCATATGTTTATGTGTAAATACTAGACTCCAATAATACAACGGGTTTTGTATATGTTGTTTTTTTAGAAGAAAAAAAATTCAAATGCTATTTTGAATGAATTTTCTTTGTCCATACAATATATAAGGCCTATAAAAACACTTCCCCGAGTAGCCTGAAATCAAATCTACCTGTCCCGCGCACTCGCAACCCAGTTATAACGAAGACTGCAACAGTTACCAAACTTGGCCTATGGGTTCATTTAAATAAGGGGAATAAATTATTAAAGTTTGAATAAAATCAGTCAAGCAGTTCCTGCTATACTAGTTTACCGAAAATCTTTAACCTAACCAAATAGCATGCAATGTAATTTTTTTAGTGTAAAAAGGCCCATAATTATGACAAATTTATAACTAGAGTTACTAAACTTTGCCTATGGATTCATTTAAATATTGGGAATAAATGTTTTAAGTTTAAAAGAAAACCATCAAGCCATTCCTGAGAAACTAGCTTCCTGAAAAACTTTAACCTAGGCAGATATGAAGTTGTTGCAAGCAAAATTTAACACGCAAACTTTAACCTGAATTTCCATATGCAAAAAGGGGCATATTTATGCTAAATTGCAGTCAGAGTTATGAGCTTTCGTCAGTGGCCTCACATAGTGACCCCGAAGACATGTGTCAAATTTCAAATGAATATCTGTAGTAGTTACAGAGATATGTACTTGTTGCACGCAAACCTTAACCTGAGCATTAAGCCAAAGCAGAAGCCGACAAACAGGGGACATTTTTTATAAATAGTCGAGCTAAAAAATTGGGGTACACAGTTAAATGTAGTATAAGAATGCACGCCTACACATTCAAGCACATCAATGAAAGCTTATCTACACTATGTGACGTTTATAAAGTGAGCGCATGACAATATTTAGCATCTATTCCTGTAAGTTTGTGGCCTCATACAAGTTTGTGGATGATGCACAGACGTCATTTTCAATACAATTACGCAACATCATGTGTCCTAATTCTTTGCAAATTCTGGCTCGAAGAATTTACCCACCTATAACAGCACATACATGCATACATTTTAAGTTTAAATGATAAATAACAAATTCATCAATGATATGTAAACAAAAAATCAATGACGTGGTCGTGCCATATGAATTTGAGCGAGTTAAAAGCGTTGTTAGGCATACATGCCATAATTTTTGGGATCATTTCCGGGACTCTGCTTGTGCATTTCCGGGATTTCCCGAACGTGTACATAAGTTTTACCTGGCATAACAAAATGCATGTATACACTTACTATTACGTGTATAAATATGTATTACGCAGATAGGTTCACAGCATTGGCAAGCTGGAATAACTCCACGTTTTAATTGGCTTATATCAATTTTTCTGTGGGAATGAAGCTCTGCCTTAAAGTCGGACCTACTCGGTGACTGATTGCAGTTGATTATATGTATAATAGTATTGTATATTTGACGATTTCTTTGTTTCGAGATTGCATAATTAAAACTGTATGTCAGTTCTGTTTATGGGTGTTATTTGTTTCCTTATTTTATATGAAAATTAAAACAATCAAATTTTACCTTGTCACGCCCTAATTAATTGCTAAATCCTTTCATAAACTGTAACTGTAATTTGTGTTTTGACAGTTCCGCCATTGTATAGAAAGTTAAAGTATCACGTGATCCTAAGACAGTTCAGTCCCAAGACATATCGGTCTAAAAAACATTCGGTTCAGAGATTCATAAAACATATTACATATATGTAGTCGTCTTCAACATGTTTTGTTTTAATTCTATTATGGTGGGCATGATAAATATTATAATAAAATGTAATACAACAATAAACACAACGTTTCTTAGTTTATATTTTTAATTATTATATAATATACATAATACAATAATTATTTTATTGAATAAGCTTACCATGCAAAGATGGATATTTCAAATCAAAACACCTTTCATGTAAATATACCAGTGGAAAAAATATCTAATACTGGAAGCAATCGAAAACTAATTGTGCTAACACAAATTAAAAGCAGAAACCAATTGTGTAGTCAGCAAAATAACGAAACAAATAAGGCCATACACATTTTATTCTATGTTAGATGTCTACATTTTTCGAAACCTACCGACCAGACAGGAAACCACTTATTCACGACATGGGTACGAGCATAAGCAAACGTTAACTTTCAAAACTGTAATATATCATCTTGATATTGGGAACCTACTTTAACACAGCATTTTAACTGTGTAAATTGACTAGTTCTGTGTGTTTTCACAAGTATTGGTAAAACGCTTAAGTCTTGTTTGTTCTTTTTTCCAATTTGCCACAATTGTTTTTATTTTCATTCAGGCATTCAAAAACCTACAAGCGCAAGGACTCTAAACAAAGAATCAAATTGGTATGGTTAAACAATGGAATGAATTAAAACAGAAATTGTACTAACAAACGTACACAATTTATACTTTTCTTCTGTAAACTTAAAAAACATTCGGAGAGCTTACATAACACTGGAACTGTTCAGTGATAGGGTAATTCCCTTGCCCAATGTCTCCTTTAAAATATACTGGATCCTATCTGTTCACAAATTGACGAAATGACAATTTTCCTACTTTTTGTCACAGATTCAAAAAATAAAAGAAAATTGTATATAAAGGAGCGAAATAACTCTAAGGAAATAGAAAAATACTGTAAATATCGTTTCTTTAATTAGTAATCGTCAGCTGAACTTCATAAAATTATAAAGTGTTTGTAACGCTAAACGATGGAATAATTTGCATTGTTTGTTGTTTTCGTTGAAATTATTGACAACAACGTGTTTTATTTTCCTATGTTTTTTTTGGCAAACCATTTTCTTGTTATTATACTTGAGCTCTTTAGTTTCCGATGTTTAAATTTGTCAAGCTTATGCATTTAATGGCATTCTTCAACAAATACAAAAATCAGTGAACAAGCCTCCTTATTCTTCCAAGGAAATTGCATTCAAATCCATTATGACTTTTTACGTTAAGTTGCTATTATAAACCAAGATATAGACAGACAAACAAATGTCAGCAACAACTCAACCACTTTTGTTAAAATAAAGTTTGGGTTAAGTTAACACACTTTACTTATGAAAGGAACTATCAAATCAATCATCTAATGCAGTGATAATGTTAAATGAAATTAATGATTGTCCAAAATTTTGGTAAGAAAATTAAAAATAACAATAGTAAAATAATCAGCAGTATAATAACAAGTTCTGCAAGCATCAATAACAGTAGCAACAACAAAAGTAATTGTAGTTGTACCTTCACGTTTAGTGGTAGTAGTTGTGGTGTTGATATTAATAGATAGTAGTTATAGTAGTAGTAGTAGTAGCAGTAGTTGCAAAAGTAGGAGTAGCAGCAACAGCAGCAATAATACAAGCAGCAGCTGTGTAAGTAGTAGTAGTATTAATAGCTGTACGAGCAACAGCATTAGTAGCAGCAGCAGCTCCAGCAGTGGATGCAATAGCAGCAACAGTAGATGTCACAGCAACAGCAGCAGCAACTGCAGCATGAGTAGCAGTAGATGCAGCTGCAACAGTGACAGCAGTTGTTACAGCAGCACTGGCAGCAACAGATGCAGTAGTAGCAGCTGCAGCAGTAGTAGCATCAGTAGCTGCTGAGGTAGTAGTCGTAGCACTAGCTGACACATGCATATCATTACATGTATTTTATTTGATTATTTAACTACATGTATTATTTTGGAATAGTACTTTTATTTTATTTCATGTTTTGTTTTGTATTAAATGTTGCATATTGACTTTACTGATTTAAATAGTTTAAAATATTTTTTAAAACCTCACATAAGGCTAGCCAGACCAGAGGCACCGTCTACCCTACACTACCCTACACAACACTAACCACACCTGTCTCCCAAGTCTCCCCTCACTCTCACAGTTAACTACTCGTGCCATCTGGTCTCCTTGTTTATCCGACGTTAGTATTATATTTTTATTATTGTTACTATTATTATTATTATTGTTACTATTATTATTATTATTGCAAGTATTAATTATTATTTATTTATTAATTAATTAATTTATTAATTTATTTATTTTTATTCATTTATGTAGGTATTATTTATTTATTATATATGTATATATGTAATTTGGCATTGTATTTTATTTATTGTATTTGTTATTAGCAAGAGTAGTTGCATCTGCAGCAGAAGTAACGGTAGCAGCTGCATCGGTAGTTGAAGCAGCAGTTGTAGTAGTATCAATAGCAGCATCCGTTGCCGCAGCAGCAGTATATCCAATAGCTGCATCAGTAGTAGCGCAGCAGCAGCAAAGGGTAATGTTAATGGAAGCCGAGTAATGTCAGCAGACAATAGTAATAGATTGTTAGTAGTAGTAGAAGTAGTTGTTGCTGTTGTTATTGATGCTGTAGTTCTAGCAATATGTTGGTTGTTGTGGTGAAATAAGTTGCTGGTTTGGTTGTGTTATTGGCTGCTGTTTAGTAGTTGTATTGTTTCATTAATTTGTAATTCATCTTATTACAAGAAAAATTAACGTTCATGTTGACAGAAATACTAAAACACACCAAGAATAACGCAGCTAAAATGTCAACGTGTAATTAAAGCCACCGAATCTGCATTGAGCATATACGATAACTTTAAAATATATTTTTCTGTGAACGCATTAAGTATTTCCTCAACACAGTCTTCTTCGTTCGTACAGTATTCCGTAAACGAAAGATTTAAACAATTTTACTGAAAAAAAAGCCAACCACGTAAACAAATGAATTGAGTTTTTTAGCATGTAAAAACGTATGCTATAAAAAGCTATGCTGTTTTTTGTGTAAATTGTTGAAAATATTCATATTCAATGCGGATTTGGTGTCTCTAATCTGTAAATCAAGTAAATCAGGAACATAGAAATAAATACTACACATTTATTTACTAGCAACATGTTTTTGTCACGTTGAATTTTTCAATGGTGGATTTCCTCAAGTAAATACTTATACGTAACACGTAACTGTTTTACTTAACGTAACGCGATTGTTACCATGAGGAGCTTGAAGTAGCATAAAAATGTAAAACAAACACTTATTACAAACTAATGACTATCATTTATAATTAACATGTGGAACGCATGATACAAACGTGTTTACAATTCCAAATTCGTTTGTTACATTGACAATGTGAAGAACATAATTATTTCGCACAAGTCTAATATCGAATGTCAATGTTTCAAATGTTAACTTGTTAATTACTGGTATACAAATGTATCACGTGTAAATGGCCATATCTGGTTTGAATCCGATGGTTTGAATAAAATGTCGGTCCGTCTCACGGTTAAAGTATCACGTGATCCTAAGACAGTTCAGTCCCAAGACATATCGGTCTAAAAAACATTCGGTTCAGAGATTCATAAAACATATTACATATATGTAGTCGTCTTCAACATGTTTTGTTTTAATTCTATTATGGTGGGCATGATAAATATTATAATAAAATGTAATACAACAATAAACACAACGTTTCTTAGTTTATATTTTTAATTATTATATAATATACATAATACAATAATTATTTTATTGAATAAGCTTACCATGCAAAGATGGATATTTCAAATCAAAACACCTTTCATGTAAATATACCAGTGGAAAAAATATCTAATACTGGAAGCAATCGAAAACTAATTGTGCTAACACAAATTAAAAGCAGAAACCAATTGTGTAGTCAGCAAAATAACGAAACAAATAAGGCCATACACATTTTATTCTATGTTAGATGTCTACATTTTTCGAAACCTACCGACCAGACAGGAAACCACTTATTCACGACATGGGTACGAGCATAAGCAAACGTTAACTTTCAAAACTGTAATATATCATCTTGATATTGGGAACCTACTTTAACACAGCATTTTAACTGTGTAAATTGACTAGTTCTGTGTGTTTTCACAAGTATTGGTAAAACGCTTAAGTCTTGTTTGTTCTTTTTTCCAATTTGCCACAATTGTTTTTATTTTCATTCAGGCATTCAAAAACCTACAAGCGCAAGGACTCTAAACAAAGAATCAAATTGGTATGGTTAAACAATGGAATGAATTAAAACAGAAATTGTACTAACAAACGTACACAATTTATACTTTTCTTCTGTAAACTTAAAAAACATTCGGAGAGCTTACATAACACTGGAACTGTTCAGTGATAGGGTAATTCCCTTGCCCAATGTCTCCTTTAAAATATACTGGATCCTATCTGTTCACAAATTGACGAAATGACAATTTTCCTACTTTTTGTCACAGATTCAAAAAATAAAAGACAATTGTATATAAAGGAGCGAAATAACTCTAAGGAAATAGACAAATACTGTAAATATCGTTTCTTTAATTAGTAATCGTCAGCTGAACTTCATAAAATTATAAAGTGTTTGTAACGCTAAACGATGGAATAATTTGCATTGTTTGTTGCTTTCGTTGAAATTATTGACAACAACGTGTTTTATTTTCCTACGTTTTTTTTGGCAAACCATTTTCTTGTTATTATACTTGAGCTCTTTAGTTTCCGATGTTTAAATTTGTCAAGCTTATGCATTTAATGGCATTCTTCAACAAATACAAAAATCAGTGAACAAGCCTCCTTATTCTTCCAAGGAAATTGCATTCAAATCCATTATGACTTTTTACGTTAAGTTGCTATTATAAACCAAGATATAGACAGACAAACAAATGTCAGCAACAACTCAACCACTTTTGTTAAAATAAAGTTTGGGTTAAGTTAACACACTTTACTTATGAAAGGAACTATCAAATCAATCATCTAATGCAGTGATAATGTTAAATGAAATTAATGATTGTCCAAAATTTTGGTAAGAAAATTAAAAATAACAATAGTAAAATAATCAGCAGTATAATAACAAGTTCTGCAAGCATCAATAACAGTAGCAACAACAAAAGTAATTGTAGTTGTACCTTCACGTTTAGTGGTAGTAGTTGTGGTGTTGATATTAATAGATAGTAGTTATAGTAGTAGTAGTAGTAGCAGTAGTTGCAAAAGTAGGAGTAGCAGCAACAGCAGCAATAATACAAGCAGCAGCTGTGTAAGTAGTAGTAGTATTAATAGCTGTACGAGCAACAGCATTAGTAGCAGCAGCAGCTCCAGCAGTGGATGCAATAGCAGCAACAGTAGATGTCACAGCAACAGCAGCAGCAACTGCAGCATGAGTAGCAGTAGATGCAGCTGCAACAGTGACAGCAGTTGTTACAGCAGCACTGGCAGCAACAGATGCAGTAGTAGCAGCTGCAGCAGTAGTAGCATCAGTAGCTGCTGAGGTAGTAGTCGTAGCACTAGCTGACACATGCATATCATTACATGTATTTTATTTGATTATTTAACTACATGTATTATTTTGGAATAGTACTTTTATTTTATTTCATGTTTTGTTTTGTATTAAATGTTGCATATTGACTTTACTGATTTAAATAGTTTAAAATATTTTTTAAAACCTCACATAAGGCTAGCCAGACCAGAGGCACCGTCTACCCTACACTACCCTACACAACACTAACCACACCTGTCTCCCAAGTCTCCCCTCACTCTCACAGTTAACTACTCGTGCCATCTGGTCTCCTTGTTTATCCGACGTTAGTATTATATTTTTATTATTGTTACTATTATTATTATTATTGTTACTATTATTATTATTATTGCAAGTATTAATTATTATTTATTTATTAATTAATTAATTTATTAATTTATTTATTTTTATTCATTTATGTAGGTATTATTTATTTATTATATATGTATATATGTAATTTGGCATTGTATTTTATTTATTGTATTTGTTATTAGCAAGAGTAGTTGCATCTGCAGCAGAAGTAACGGTAGCAGCTGCATCGGTAGTTGAAGCAGCAGTTGTAGTAGTATCAATAGCAGCATCCGTTGCCGCAGCAGCAGTATATCCAATAGCTGCATCAGTAGTAGCGCAGCAGCAGCAAAGGGCAATGTTAATGGAAGCCGAGTAATGTCAGCAGACAATAGTAATAGATTGTTAGTAGTAGTAGAAGTAGTTGTTGCTGTTGTTATTGATGCTGTAGTTCTAGCAATATGTTGGTTGTTGTGGTGAAATAAGTTGCTGGTTTGGTTGTGTTATTGGCTGCTGTTTAGTAGTTGTATTGTTTCATTAATTTGTAATTCATCTTATTACAAGAAAAATTAACGTTCATGTTGACAGAAATACTAAAACACACCAAGAATAACGCAGCTAAAATGTCAACGTGTAATTAAAGCCACCGAATCTGCATTGAGCATATACGATAACTTTAAAATATATTTTTCTGTGAACGCATTAAGTATTTCCTCAACACAGTCTTCTTCGTTCGTACAGTATTCCGTAAACGAAAGATTTAAACAATTTTACTGAAAAAAAAGCCAACCACGTAAACAAATGAATTGAGTTTTTTAGCATGTAAAAACGTATGCTATAAAAAGCTATGCTGTTTTTTGTGTAAATTGTTGAAAATATTCATATTCAATGCGGATTTGGTGTCTCTAATCTGTAAATCAAGTAAATCAGGAACATAGAAATAAATACTACACATTTATTTACTAGCAACATGTTTTTGTCACGTTGAATTTTTCAATGGTGGATTTCCTCAAGTAAATACTTATACGTAACACGTAACTGTTTTACTTAACGTAACGCGATTGTTACCATGAGGAGCTTGAAGTAGCATAAAAATGTAAAACAAACACTTATTACAAACTAATGACTATCATTTATAATTAACATGTGGAACGCATGATACAAACGTGTTTACAATTCCAAATTCGTTTGTTACATTGACAATGTGAAGAACATAATTATTTCGCACAAGTCTAATATCGAATGTCAATGTTTCAAATGTTAACTTGTTAATTACTGGTATACAAATGTATCACGTGTAAATGGCCATATCTGGTTTGAATCCGATGGTTTGAATAAAATGTCGGTCCGTCTCACGGTTAAAGTATCACGTGATCCTAAGACAGTTCAGTCCCAAGACATATCGGTCTAAAAAACATTCGGTTCAGAGATTCATAAAACATATTACATATATGTAGTCGTCTTCAACATGTTTTGTTTTAATTCTATTATGGTGGGCATGATAAATATTATAATAAAATGTAATACAACAATAAACACAACGTTTCTTAGTTTATCTTTTTAATTATTATATAATATACATAATACAATAATTATTTTATTGAATAAGCTTACCATGCAAAGATGGATATTTCAAATCAAAACACCTTTCATGTAAATATACCAGTGGAAAAAATATCTAATACTGGAAGCAATCGAAAACTAATTGTGCTAACACAAATTAAAAGCAGAAACCAATTGTGTAGTCAGCAAAATAACGAAACAAATAAGGCCATACACATTTTATTCTATGTTAGATGTCTACATTTTTCGAAACCTACCGACCAGACAGGAAACCACTTATTCACGACATGGGTACGAGCATAAGCAAACGTTAACTTTCAAAACTGTAATATATCATCTTGATATTGGGAACCTACTTTAACACAGCATTTTAACTGTGTAAATTGACTAGTTCTGTGTGTTTTCACAATTATTGGTAAAACGCTTAAGTCTTGTTTGTTCTTTTTTCCAATTTGCCACAATTGTTTTTATTTTCATTCAGGCATTCAAAAACCTACAAGCGCAAGGACTCTAAACAAAGAATCAAATTGGTATGGTTAAACAATGGAATGAATTAAAACAGAAATTGTACTAACAAACGTACACAATTTATACTTTTCTTCTGTAAACTTAAAAAACATTCGGAGAGCTTACATAACACTGGAACTGTTCAGTGATAGGGTAATTCCCTTGCCCAATGTCTCCTTTAAAATATACTGGATCCTATCTGTTCACAAATTGACGAAATGACAATTTTCCTACTTTTTGTCACAGATTCAAAAAATAAAAGACAATTGTATATAAAGGAGCGAAATAACTCTAAGGAAATAGAAAAATACTGTAAATATCGTTTCTTTAATTAGTAATCGTCAGCTGAACTTCATAAAATTATAAAGTGTTTGTAACGCTAAACGATGGAATAATTTGCATTGTTTGTTGCTTTCGTTGAAATTATTGACAACAACGTGTTTTATTTTCCTACGTTTTTTTTGGCAAACCATTTTCTTGTTATTATACTTGAGCTCTTTAGTTTCCGATGTTTAAATTTGTCAAGCTTATGCATTTAATGGCATTCTTCAACAAATACAAAAATCAGTGAACAAGCCTCCTTATTCTTCCAAGGAAATTGCATTCAAATCCATTATGACTTTTTACGTTAAGTTGCTATTATAAACCAAGATATAGACAGACAAACAAATGTCAGCAACAACTCAACCACTTTTGTTAAAATAAAGTTTGGGTTAAGTTAACACACTTTACTTATGAAAGGAACTATCAAATCAATCATCTAATGCAGTGATAATGTTAAATGAAATTAATGATTGTCCAAAATTTTGGTAAGAAAATTAAAAATAACAATAGTAAAATAATCAGCAGTATAATAACAAGTTCTGCAAGCATCAATAACAGTAGCAACAACAAAAGTAATTGTAGTTGTACCTTCACGTTTAGTGGTAGTAGTTGTGGTGTTGATATTAATAGATAGTAGTTATAGTAGTAGTAGTAGTAGCAGTAGTTGCAAAAGTAGGAGTAGCAGCAACAGCAGCAATAATACAAGCAGCAGCTGTGTAAGTAGTAGTAGTATTAATAGCTGTACGAGCAACAGCATTAGTAGCAGCAGCAGCTCCAGCAGTGGATGCAATAGCAGCAACAGTAGATGTCACAGCAACAGCAGCAGCAACTGCAGCATGAGTAGCAGTAGATGCAGCTGCAACAGTGACAGCAGTTGTTACAGCAGCACTGGCAGCAACAGATGCAGTAGTAGCAGCTGCAGCAGTAGTAGCATCAGTAGCTGCTGAGGTAGTAGTCGTAGCACTAGCTGACACATGCATATCATTACATGTATTTTATTTGATTATTTAACTACATGTATTATTTTGGAATAGTACTTTTATTTTATTTCATGTTTTGTTTTGTATTAAATGTTGCATATTGACTTTACTGATTTAAATAGTTTAAAATATTTTTTAAAACCTCACATAAGGCTAGCCAGACCAGAGGCACCGTCTACCCTACACTACCCTACACAACACTAACCACACCTGTCTCCCAAGTCTCCCCTCACTCTCACAGTTAACTACTCGTGCCATCTGGTCTCCTTGTTTATCCGACGTTAGTATTATATTTTTATTATTGTTACTATTATTATTATTATTGTTACTATTATTATTATTATTGCAAGTATTAATTATTATTTATTTATTAATTAATTAATTTATTAATTTATTTATTTTTATTCATTTATGTAGGTATTATTTATTTATTATATATGTATATATGTAATTTGGCATTGTATTTTATTTATTGTATTTGTTATTAGCAAGAGTAGTTGCATCTGCAGCAGAAGTAACGGTAGCAGCTGCATCGGTAGTTGAAGCAGCAGTTGTAGTAGTATCAATAGCAGCATCCGTTGCCGCAGCAGCAGTATATCCAATAGCTGCATCAGTAGTAGCGCAGCAGCAGCAAAGGGCAATGTTAATGGAAGCCGAGTAATGTCAGCAGACAATAGTAATAGATTGTTAGTAGTAGTAGAAGTAGTTGTTGCTGTTGTTATTGATGCTGTAGTTCTAGCAATATGTTGGTTGTTGTGGTGAAATAAGTTGCTGGTTTGGTTGTGTTATTGGCTGCTGTTTAGTAGTTGTATTGTTTCATTAATTTGTAATTCATCTTATTACAAGAAAAATTAACGTTCATGTTGACAGAAATACTAAAACACACCAAGAATAACGCAGCTAAAATGTCAACGTGTAATTAAAGCCACCGAATCTGCATTGAGCATATACGATAACTTTAAAATATATTTTTCTGTGAACGCATTAAGTATTTCCTCAACACAGTCTTCTTCGTTCGTACAGTATTCCGTAAACGAAAGATTTAAACAATTTTACTGAAAAAAAAGCCAACCACGTAAACAAATGAATTGAGTTTTTTAGCATGTAAAAACGTATGCTATAAAAAGCTATGCTGTTTTTTGTGTAAATTGTTGAAAATATTCATATTCAATGCGGATTTGGTGTCTCTAATCTGTAAATCAAGTAAATCAGGAACATAGAAATAAATACTACACATTTATTTACTAGCAACATGTTTTTGTCACGTTGAATTTTTCAATGGTGGATTTCCTCAAGTAAATACTTATACGTAACACGTAACTGTTTTACTTAACGTAACGCGATTGTTACCATGAGGAGCTTGAAGTAGCATAAAAATGTAAAACAAACACTTATTACAAACTAATGACTATCATTTATAATTAACATGTGGAACGCATGATACAAACGTGTTTACAATTCCAAATTCGTTTGTTACATTGACAATGTGAAGAACATAATTATTTCGCACAAGTCTAATATCGAATGTCAATGTTTCAAATGTTAACTTGTTAATTACTGGTATACAAATGTATCACGTGTAAATGGCCATATCTGGTTTGAATCCGATGGTTTGAATAAAATGTCGGTCCGTCTCACGGTTAAAGTATCACGTGATCCTAAGACAGTTCAGTCCCAAGACATATCGGTCTAAAAAACATTCGGTTCAGAGATTCATAAAACATATTACATATATGTAGTCGTCTTCAACATGTTTTGTTTTAATTCTATTATGGTGGGCATGATAAATATTATAATAAAATGTAATACAACAATAAACACAACGTTTCTTAGTTTATCTTTTTAATTATTATATAATATACATAATACAATAATTATTTTATTGAATAAGCTTACCATGCAAAGATGGATATTTCAAATCAAAACACCTTTCATGTAAATATACCAGTGGAAAAAATATCTAATACTGGAAGCAATCGAAAACTAATTGTGCTAACACAAATTAAAAGCAGAAACCAATTGTGTAGTCAGCAAAATAACGAAACAAATAAGGCCATACACATTTTATTCTATGTTAGATGTCTACATTTTTCGAAACCTACCGACCAGACAGGAAACCACTTATTCACGACATGGGTACGAGCATAAGCAAACGTTAACTTTCAAAACTGTAATATATCATCTTGATATTGGGAACCTACTTTAACACAGCATTTTAACTGTGTAAATTGACTAGTTCTGTGTGTTTTCACAATTATTGGTAAAACGCTTAAGTCTTGTTTGTTCTTTTTTCCAATTTGCCACAATTGTTTTTATTTTCATTCAGGCATTCAAAAACCTACAAGCGCAAGGACTCTAAACAAAGAATCAAATTGGTATGGTTAAACAATGGAATGAATTAAAACAGAAATTGTACTAACAAACGTACACAATTTATACTTTTCTTCTGTAAACTTAAAAAACATTCGGAGAGCTTACATAACACTGGAACTGTTCAGTGATAGGGTAATTCCCTTGCCCAATGTCTCCTTTAAAATATACTGGATCCTATCTGTTCACAAATTGACGAAATGACAATTTTCCTACTTTTTGTCACAGATTCAAAAAATAAAAGACAATTGTATATAAAGGAGCGAAATAACTCTAAGGAAATAGAAAAATACTGTAAATATCGTTTCTTTAATTAGTAATCGTCAGCTGAACTTCATAAAATTATAAAGTGTTTGTAACGCTAAACGATGGAATAATTTGCATTGTTTGTTGCTTTCGTTGAAATTATTGACAACAACGTGTTTTATTTTCCTACGTTTTTTTTGGCAAACCATTTTCTTGTTATTATACTTGAGCTCTTTAGTTTCCGATGTTAAAATGTGTCAAGCTTATGCATTTAATGGCATTCTTCAACAAATACAAAAATCAGTGAACAAGCCTCCTTATTCTTCCAAGGAAATTGCATTCAAATCCATTATGACTTTTTACGTTAAGTTGCTATTATAAACCAAGATATAGACAGACAAACAAATGTCAGCAACAACTCAACCACTTTTGTTAAAATAAAGTTTGGGTTAAGTTAACACACTTTACTTATGAAAGGAACTATCAAATCAATCATCTAATGCAGTGATAATGTTAAATGAAATTAATGATTGTCCAAAATTTTGGTAAGAAAATTAAAAATAACAATAGTAAAATAATCAGCAGTATAATAACAAGTTCTGCAAGCATCAATAACAGTAGCAACAACAAAAGTAATTGTAGTTGTACCTTCACGTTTAGTGGTAGTAGTTGTGGTGTTGATATTAACAGATAGTAGTTATAGTAGTAGTAGTAGTAGCAGTAGTTGCAAAAGTAGGAGTAGCAGCAACAGCAGCAATAATACAAGCAGCAGCTGTGTAAGTAGTAGTAGTATTAATAGCTGTACGAGCAACAGCATTAGTAGCAGCAGCAGCTCCAGCAGTGGATGCAATAGCAGCAACAGTAGATGTCACAGCAACAGCAGCAGCAACTGCAGCATGAGTAGCAGTAGATGCAGCTGCAACAGTGACAGCAGTTGTTACAGCAGCACTGGCAGCAACAGATGCAGTAGTAGCAGCTGCAGCAGTAGTAGCATCAGTAGCTGCTGAGGTAGTAGTCGTAGCACTAGCTGACATTACTATTACATGTATTTTATTTGATTATTTAACTACATGTATTATTTTGGAATAGTACTTTTATTTTATTTCATGTTTTGTTTTGTATTAAATGTTGCATATTGACTTTACTGATTTAAATAGTTTAAAATATTTTTTAAAACCTCACATAAGGCTAGCCAGACCAGAGGCACCGTCTACCCTACACTACCCTACACAACACTAACCACACCTGTCTCCCAAGTCTCCCCTCACTCTCACAGTTAACTACTCGTGCCATCTGGTCTCCTTGTTTATCCGACGTTAGTATTATATTTTTATTATTGTTACTATTATTATTATTATTGTTACTATTATTATTATTATTGCAAGTATTAATTATTATTTATTTATTAATTAATTAATTTATTAATTTATTTATTTTTATTCATTTATGTAGGTATTATTTATTTATTATATATGTATATATGTAATTTGGCATTGTATTTTATTTATTGTATTTGTTATTAGCAAGAGTAGTTGCATCTGCAGCAGAAGTAACGGTAGCAGCTGCATCGGTAGTTGAAGCAGCAGTTGTAGTAGTATCAATAGCAGCATCCGTTGCCGCAGCAGCAGTATATCCAATAGCTGCATCAGTAGTAGCGCAGCAGCAGCAAAGGGCAATGTTAATGGAAGCCGAGTAATGTCAGCAGACAATAGTAATAGATTGTTAGTAGTAGTAGAAGTAGTTGTTGCTGTTGTTATTGATGCTGTAGTTCTAGCAATATGTTGGTTGTTGTGGTGAAATAAGTTGCTGGTTTGGTTGTGTTATTGGCTGCTGTTTAGTAGTTGTATTGTTTCATTAATTTGTAATTCATCTTATTACAAGAAAAATTAACGTTCATGTTGACAGAAATACTAAAACACACCAAGAATAACGCAGCTAAAATGTCAACGTGTAATTAAAGCCACCGAATCTGCATTGAGCATATACGATAACTTTAAAATATATTTTTCTGTGAACGCATTAAGTATTTCCTCAACACAGTCTTCTTCGTTCGTACAGTATTCCGTAAACGAAAGATTTAAACAATTTTACTGAAAAAAAAGCCAACCACGTAAACAAATGAATTGAGTTTTTTAGCATGTAAAAACGTATGCTGTAAAAAGCTATTCTGTTTTTTGTGTAAATTGTTGAAAATATTCATATTCAATGCGGATTTGGTGTCTCTAATCTGTAAATCAAGTAAATCAGGAACATAGAAATAAATACTACACATTTATTTACTAGCAACATGTTTTTGTCACGTTGAATTTTTCAATGGTGGATTTCCTCAAGTAAATACTTATACGTAACACGTAACTGTTTTACTTAACGTAACGCGATTGTTACCATGAGGAGCTTGAAGTAGCATAAAAATGTAAAACAAACACTTATTACAACTAATGACTATCATTTATAATTAACATGTGGAACGCATGATACAAACGTGTTTACAATTCCAAATTCGTTTGTTACATTGACAATGTGAAGAACATAATTATTTCGCACAAGTCTAATATCGAATGTCAATGTTTCAAATGTTAACTTGTTAATTACTGGTATACAAATGTATCACGTGTAAATGGCCATATCTGGTTTGAATCCGATGGTTTGAATAAAATGTCGGTCCGTCTCACGGTTAATATTTGACCTATACGTCAAATATTAACGTATACGTCAAAGAATGTGTTGTTTTTACATTTTCAGAGTGTTACATAATTAAAGACAAATGTCAGTCTATTCATAAAAACACAGTGGTGATTTTCACAAATTCCATGCTTTCAAGAAGAACAGTAATATCAGCTGTCAAACTGGACAGGTCATTTTGAGGGCCGTCTATAAAACATTGTACAGTATTTGAAGTTTGAAATATGTAATACGTTCAACAATTTATGAACTAAAAATCTCTCGTTAAGTTTCTGACCACTAATAAGAAATTTGCATAGAAAAAGAGCTGTCTCAGGACAGCGCTCGACTATTCGACCTATCACTACAAACAAGAAAAATATTGAGCGGAATCCGTTTTTCTATTTTTAGTAACAGTGACTTTAACCCCACCCACCCCATACGTTATCCCAAGAAACGTTTCGATATAATGTATCTATGTATGAAGTTTCATTAAAATATCTCAATGTTTTCTCAAGCTAATGAGCGGAACCTTGACCTTGACCCCACCCATATGCAATCCCAAGCGAGGTCTCGATAAAGGGTATCTTTGTAACAAGTTTCATTAAAATATCTAAATGCGTTCTCAAGTTATTGAGCGGAAACCGTTTTTCTATTTTAAGTAACAGCGGCTTTGACCCCACCCACCCCATATCCAATCCCAAGTGAGGCCTCGCTATATGGTTATCTATGTATGAAGTTTCATTACAATAGCTCAATACGTTCTCGAGTTATATAGATATGGAGTTGTTGCACGCAAACCTTAACATGACTTTATTATGTACACAAAGGGACATAATTCTGCTAAGATGCTGGTCACAGTAATGGGTCTTGGCCAGTGACCTTATACAATGACCCTGAAGGCATGTACAGTTTCAATTGAATATCTGTAGTAGATATAGATATATAGAGTTGTTGCAGGCAAAGTTTAACCTGATTTTCTAAGTACAAAAAGGGTCATAATTCTGCTAAATTGCAGGTCAGAGTAATGGACCTTGGTCAGTGACCTCACATAATGTCCCAGAACTTATGTGTGAAGTTTCAATTGAATATCTGTCGTAGTTACAGAGATATGGATTCGTTGCACGCGCACCTTAACCAGAGAATTACGCCGACGCCGACGAATAGGTGAGTAGTATAGCTCGAACTATTCGATGAATAGTTGAGCTAAAAACCATGTCGCTTTGTTTATAATTACAAAAGTTTTCTCCATTTGCCGCACCAATGCCTTTATTTAATTGTTGATACGAGAATAGGTTTATTAGACGACCCTCGAAATGGAAACACTGACAAAAATAACGGGATTTCTCCATGCAAAACTCACACATGGGATTTACATTCCTTTGACGGGAACCTAAGATACCAAATGTCTTTAAGTGTCCGTGTTCCTATGACGCTTCGATCATGTGTTGTTCTTCAACTGACAGAGTGTTCCACCATTTGTTGTTCTTCCATATGTATGCGAATTCAGCTCTGTTCTTCTATTCAGCGCATTTCTGCAAAAAGAAATTAGATGCACACCAATTTCGATTTTCTTACCCATGTATGAATATATAAAAAGTTGTCATCATCATCATTATCATCATCATCATTTCTAGCACCAACAGGATGAAGCCGTGCGTATCGTTAAACATTCATATATTGTAATATTAAAAAATTGTACCAACATTCAATAATATTTTGCATGTCATCGCATTCTTACAAATGTTTATAACCCTGAAAAGCATTGGTAATTGATAGTTTTCTAAATGAAACTATATATCACGTGAATTCTTGTAAATATACTTTATTACAAAATTACCATTTATGCTCGTCGTCTGTATCGTCTGCTGGTTTCCACCGGAATCGCCCGCTGATTGTCGGCGGCATCGTCCGATGATTGTTGCCGGCATCGCCCGCTATTTGTCGCCGGCATCATCCGCTATTTGTCGCCATCATCGTCCGCTGATAACCGCCAACTTCGTCCGCTGATTGTCGCCGGTGTCGTCCGCTGCTGGTTTTCTGTATCATCAAAGACCACAATAATCAATATCGCAACGATTATCCTCATTACCATATCGTAACAAAACAATATAAAGACATAGTCATCATTTTTATCCTTTAAATCATATGTTTTAATTTTAAATTGTTCATCCGCGATTTTTAATTGTCAACAACAGTATAGAACAGGTCTGGTGGTTTACGTTGGTTCCGCTGTTGTCCTCGAGTCCCCTGCGCATGCGCATCGATTACGTGAAGGCAGCGGATGGAGCTGGTCGGCGAAGAATTCCGTCGGTCGTCTGCATCAGGCTTGCGTACTTGTATACAACAACAACAACACTATTAATAATAATAATAATATCATCATTATCTTGTAATATGTGTTATATTAATTTAATGGAATAATTAAGTCCTCAATAAAAACAATATGTAAATATAAAACAATACAAAAACTAAATTGTCACTCGTACGCAAATCAAAGCTGAAAATTTCATTCTAAAGTTTTACATTTCTTTACAGCGTGAAAAACAGGTTATGTGTTTAAATACTACCATAAGTATGGTCTGTTATTTTCAGTTGACGTTTTTCAATCGAGTGCGTAGAGCACTTGTGTTGGTTGTCTGCATCATGGTCTGTTTGTTGTCTGCGTCGTGGTATGTTAGTTGTCAGCACTGTGGTCTGTTTGTTGTCAGCATCGTGGTCTGTTTGTTGTCTGCATCGTGGTATGTTTTTTTTGTCAGAATCGTGGTCTGTTTGTTGTCCGTATCGTGGTCTGTTTGATGTCAGCATCACAGTCTGTTTGTTGTATACATCATGGTTTGTTTGTTTTCAGCATCGTGGTATGTTTGTCGTTAGCATGGTGGTCTGTTTGTTGTCTGCATCGTGATCTGTGTGTTGTCTGCATCGTGGTCTGTTTGTTGTCAGCATCACAGTCTGTTTGTTGTCTGTACCGTGGTCTGTTTGTTGTTTGCATCGTGGTCTGTTTGTTGTCTGCATCGTGGTCTGTTTGTTGTCTGCATAATGGTCTGTTTGTTGTCAGTATCGTAGTATATTTGTTGTCTGCCTCGTGGTATGTTCGTTATCTGCATCGTGGTCAGTGTGTCGTCTGCATCGTGGTCTGTTTGTCGTCTGCATCATGGTCTGTTTGTTGTCAGTATCGTGATCGGTTTGTAGGCTGCACCGTGTCTGTTTGTCGTCTACATCATGATCTTTTGTCTTGACCATTATCAGTTGTCTGCACCATGATCTGTTGTCTGCATCATGATCTGTTTGTTGTCAGCATCGTGGTATGGTTGCTGTCTGCATCGTGTCTGTTTTTTGTCAGCATCTCGGTCTGTTTGTTGTCTGCATCGTGGTTGGGTTGTTGTCTGCATCGTGGTCGGTTTGTTGTGTGCATCAGGGTTTGTTTGTTGTCATCATCGTGGTTTGTTTGTTGTATGTTCTTTGCATCGTGGTCTGTTTGTTGTCTGCATTGTGGACTTTTTGTTATCTGCGTCGTGGTCTGTTTGTTGTCTGCGTCGTGGTGTGTTTGTTGTCTGCATCGTGGTCTGTTTGTTGTCTGCATCGTGGTCTGTTTGTTGTCTGCATCGTGGTTTGCATCTTGGTTTGGGTGTTGTCGGCGTGGTTTGTTTGTTGTCAGCGTGGTCTTTTTGTTGTCTGTATCGTGGTCTGTTTGTTGTCTGTATCGTGGTTCGTTTGTTGTCTGCATTGTGGTTCGTTTGTTGTCAGCGTGGTATGCTTGTTGCCTGTATCGTGGTCTGTTTGTTGCCTGCATCGTGGTCTGTTTGTTGCCTGTATCGTGGTCTGTTTGTTGTCAGCATCATGGTATGTTTGTTGCCTGTATCGTGGTCTGTTTGTTGCCTGCATCGTGGTCTGTTTGTTGCCTGTATCGTGGTCTGTTTGTTGCCTGCATCGTGGTCTGTTTGTTGCCTGTATCGTGGTCTGTTTGTTGCCTGCATCGTGGTCTGTTTGTTGTGTGTATCGTGGTCTGTTTGTTGTCTGCATTGTGGTTCGTTTGTTGTCAGCGTGGTATGCTTGTTGCCTGTATCGTGGTCTGTTTGTTGCCTGTATCGTGGTCTGTTTGTTGCCTGCATCGTGGTCTGTTTGTTGCCTGCATCGTGGTATGTTTGTTGTCAGCATCATGGTATTTTTGTTGTCTGCATCGTGGTCTGTTTGTTGTCTGCATCGTGGACTTGATGTTGTCTGTATCTTGGTTTGTTTGTTGTATGCATCGTGGTCTGTTTGTTGCCTGCATCGTGGTCTGGTTGGTGTGGGCATCGCGGTCTGTTTGTTGTCTGCATCGAGGTCTGTTTGTTGTCTGCGTGGTCTGGTTGTTGCCTGCATCGTGGTCTGGTTGTTGTCTGCATCGCGGTCTGTTTGTTGTCTGCGTGGTCTGTTTGTTGTCTCTATTGTGGTTTGTTCTTTGTCTGCATTGTAGTCTGTTTGTTGTCAGCATCAGTAGGTTTGTTGTCAGTATCATGGTCCAGTTGTTGTCAGGATCGTGGTATAGCTATCGTCTGCTGCTAAAGTCTGCTATATTCCTGAAATAATTTGCAAATGGAACACATTTTAAACGAAATTATTTTATAATGACATATACCCGCAAGATATATTTCTGCAAAATTAAAATATTATTCAGTTTTTATTGGCACCACAGGTGGTCCTAAATTACAACTAAAGTATTTCTATGGCAAAAGTATTGATTTTACTGTTATTCATTTGTTTTCTTGAAATTTAAAGAAAACTGAAATTTCTAACATTAAAGTTACTAATTCGCGTAGCAAGAATTTTATCACATTGTCGCGTGATTTAAACGGAAAATACAGTTTAAAATACCACAAACTCTTTACCGTCCATGCCAGTCAAATCGCTTGATTTTCGCTGTCATGTTGTTGTCATCAATTGGTTTTCAGCGCATTGTCGTCATGGAGGCAAGATCGTCGTCTGCATCCAGCTCGGTTTGTCGTATGCATCATCTGAGAGAAGGCATCGTGGTCTGTTTGTTGCCTGCATTGTCTAAAAGAAGGTCGTATATCAAATGGCTCTTCTGCTAAAAAAGGCATTTCGCATAACGGACTCCGGCTTGAATGTTGTTTTTAAACCGACACGTCGCCAGTATATTTAATGAATCATGAAACCGAATTACTTGAACATTTCAACGGGTAATATATAGACAGCCTGAGCCTTTGTCCTAATTGCGCATGCATTTTGTGTATCAAAACGGTGGCTGCAATCAAGTGAGATGCATATTTTTAATAGCATTTTACATTTTGAAAATAAGAGTTAACCGTCTCAAACAAACTTCTTGGACAGTATAGGCCAATTCAACAAAGTAAATTATGTTATCGAGTTTCTGAGTGGAAAGAATCATTCTTGACCCCACCCTACCTATATGCCATCTCATGCAATGTCTCTCTATACAGTATCTATAAACAGAGTTTCAGTAAAATATTTAAATTTATTGAGCAAAATTGTTTTTTAATTGTTAGTGACCTTGACTTTGACCACACCCAACGCACCACAAATGCAATCCCAAGTAAAGTATTGCTGTAGGCTTTCTATTTATGAAGTATCATTATCGAGTTAGAGTGGAATTCAAAAGTTGATTCCGCCACGCCAATAAAATCCTTCAAGCCTTTCCTGAGAAACTAGCTTACCGAAAAACTTTAACCTATCCAAAAAGCATATATGTAAACTTAATAAGTGTAAAAAGAAGCCATTATTTTGACAAAATTCAAACCAGAGTTACAAAACTTGGCCTTTAGGTAATTTTAATATGAGCAATACGTGTTTTAAGATTGAAGTAAATCCCTCAAGCCCTTCCTGAGAAACGAGCTTACCGAAAAAAATTAACCTAGCTCCGACGCCGACGCCGAGTCAAAACCAGTACGAGTAGAATTGCTTGCCTTTTCTTCGAAAAGTCGAGCTAAAATGGTGCATTTTGCTCTTATACTCTAGGATGCTATAAAGTGATTTACTGGAATCTAACCTAAAAATAACAAAAATACTTAGCTCGTTATTCGTTGTCACTAGATCTAATTGTCGATTGCATTAGGCTTCTGATTCTCGTTGTCCTCAAAATCTGCTCGGATGTCGTCTGCATAGAGTTTTTGACTTCTTAAGAATCGCCTGAAAATTCGAATCAACAGTTAACATAATACATGCAACTTAGCTCGTGTTATCGTCGCCATCCAATGTCGTCTGCATCAATCTCAAGTTGTCGTCTGCACCAATCTCTAGTTGTCGTCTGCACCAATCTCTAGTTGTCGTCTGCACCAATCTCTAGTTGTCATCTGTACCAATCTCTAGTTGTCGTCTGCACCAATCTCTAGGTGTCGTCTGCACCAATCTCAAGTTGTCGTCTGCAACAATCTCCAGTTGTCGTCTGCATCGAGCAATTCAGAGCGTGGGGAGTCGTCGGAGTCGGGCTCCGAGAAACGACACTACTGTGACATATCAATAACGTCAGTCAGATATCACGCTGAAATAAAAAAATAAAAAAAAAATATTTATTGTGTATGGTATTGCATGCCACAGTGTTGTTTTATACCACATTGTGTTCATTGCTTTAGAACATTAATCTACAGTCTGTTATTATTATCATTATTATAATGAAGGCAAATAGCAACTAAAACTTTGGACATACGTATCTAAAGATTTTGTCAACCCCAATGTTTTGATCATCAGAAAAGAGTCGTATTAATTCCTTTAAACTCTCAGGTCATGATCCTGACAAGCCAGACGGCAGGGTGGGGGCGCCCTTTCCATCTTGTCGCCTGATTTGACTAGGCATTGGTTTGAGAATTCACAGAAACAAACACTCCTCTTTCCGACTTTTAATTTAATATACTGAACAGTTCAATTACAGTTTTAATCTAATAACACAGATAAATGTCGTCCATGTATCTAAAAAGTCTTTTTACATCCCAATACCGAATAGTGAATCAAAGCTGCCGTTTGCGTACACAATGTCGATTTAAAAAGTGTTTATTTAACGGATTAAAATAGGTCATAGTGGTGTAATGGATATGGTTTCCGCCTAGCCGACGCGAGATCGCGAGTTCGATCCCTACTCGGAAGTTTTCAATTTTTTTTTTAACTAACCAAGTACTGGAACCAGAAACCAGACTCTAAAATGTCTCAATATGCCTCTGGCTTTCGACACAATCGAGCTTTAATTAATACTTTTAAACGAACACATTAATACATTAGACACTGCGGATTTCACACTTTCTAATTAATTTTAGAGATAGTGCCTTTAATACAAATTTAGACATCACGTGATTTCAGTATGACTTATCTGTTGCTGGTATCCAATAGCAACCGGCCTCGTTCCCGCAATCGTTTTGAAACAGGAGCACCGTCGAAACGCGGAATGCGTCTGCACGAAGTCGATGAAACCTGTCAACTTGGCGGCACAAAAACTGGAACCGGAAGAAAGCATCTATAGGAGACCGATGCACGTTGTATTTTTGGATCACGTGACACATACAAGTGGGAGTATTTTTTCTGTATCGAAACAAAAACTGACAAATTTATCAGGAGTATTCAAATACAAATATGCTTTTGTATTGTGCTAGAACAAAATAATATTGTACTGTCATACGAAAAGCAGGAAAATATATTTTAAAGCAAACAATACATGATCAAAATTTACTGTATTTGTTCTAACGTTCTGTTTTTGATGTGTTATTGTACTTAACTGGTTGCTTGGGAATGCGTCATTGTATGTCGTCTGCATCGAGTACCGGCTGTCCACTGCATCGTATACAGATCGTCTTAATCTAAGTGTGTTCTTCGTCGGCATCGGGAAGTGATTGTTCTCGGCAACGGGGTGTGGTTGTCCTCGGCAACGGGGTACGATTGTGGCTGTCTTCGGCAACGGGGTGTTGTTGTCCTCAGCAACGGGGTGTGGGTGTCGGCAGTAACGGGGTGTGGTTGTCTTCGGCAACGTGGTGTGGTTTTCCTCGGTAACAAGGTGTGTCTGTCCTCTGTAACGGGGTTCGGTTGTCCTCGGTAACAAGGTGTGTCTGTCCTCTGTAACGGGGTGTGGTTGTCCTCGGTAACACGGTGTAGTTGTCCTCGGCAACGGATCTGGTTGTCTTGGTCTGAATTGGGGTCGGGTTGTCGTCTGCCTACCTATGAATAATTTTTTAACTTCAAGAATAACTGACAATTATCTGGATTATTTAAATGAAACTACCAGAAAACAATGTATGAGTTTTTTTCCGCCCAAATAAAGTAATATTGTATTACCGTGCGCATAGCAGGAAAATATATTGTACACTATAAATCATATGATCAAAATTTACGGCATTTGTTCTTACTTTCTGTTGTATTGTTGTTGTCTTATTGTACTTAACTGGTCGATTGCGCATGCGTCATTTTATGTCATCTGCATCGAGTTCATGCTGTCAACTGCATCGACACAAGTCGTCTCAATCGAAGGTTGATCGTCGTCGGCACGGGATGTGGCTGTCTTCGGCAACATGGTGTGGTTATCCTCGGCAATTGGGTGTGGATGTCCTCGGCAACGGGGTGTGGTTGTCCTCTGCAAAGGGGTGTGGTTGTCTCGGCAACTCGGTGTAGTTGTCGTCGGCAACTCGGTGTAGTTGTCGTCGGCAACGGGGTCTAGTTGTCGTCGGGAACAGGGTGTAGTTGTCGTCTGGAACGGGATGTGGTTGTCTCGGAAACGCGGTGTGGTTGTCCTTGGCAACGGGTTGTTGCTGGTAACTGGGTTTTGTTGTCCTCAGTAACGGGGAGTTGTTGTCCTTGGCAACGAGGTGATGCTGTTATTGGCAACGGTGTGCTGTTGTTGTTAGTAACGGGGTGTGGTTATCCTTGGTAACAGGGTGTTGTTGGCAACGGGATTTTTATGTCCTCGGCAACGGGTTGTTATCCTCGGCGGATGTTGTTGTTGTTGGCAACCGGGTGTTGTTGTTGTTGGCAACAGGGTGGTGTTGTCGTCGGCAACGGGGTGTGGTTGTCCTCGGAAACAGAGGTGTTGTTGTTGGCAACGGGATGTGGTTGTTGATGACAACGTGTGTGGTTATCTTCGGAAACAGAGGTGTTGTTGTTGGCAACGGGATGTGGTTGTTGATGACAACGGGGTGTGGTAATCCTCGGAAATGGGGTGAGGAAGACCGCGGCAAAAGGGCGTTGTTGTTGTCTGCTACTAAAGACTGCTATAATGGCTACTAAAATTATAATAAAAAACATGATAAAAATTGCCAACCTAAAGTGTTAACAATCACGGTTACAATACTTCCATTGTTATGTGTATTGACCGTTACTGCCACGCAGTATCTTTAAATGTGTGGCAAAAAATATAAACATTAAAACAACATACATGTATGTATTGAAAAGTTATTGAATATAAAAACGTGATCATTTTCTTCCACAAATCAATGCTTTTATTATATTAGGTATATAACGAGTTAAAAACTAAATACAGTAAATACAGTAGCTCTATACGATTATTCAAAAACAAAAGTTTTTCTACCGCCCACGCGCTTCGAATCTGTTGGTTTTATGTTATCATGATGTCCTCCATTGGTTTCCTGCGCATGCGTCATGGTCGCCATGTCTGAATCATCTGCAAGTAGGCCGTTCGTTTATTGTCTCTGCTAAAGAGGCATTTACAATAACGAACTCTGGTTTACATGGTTATTTCTTGAAATTGTCATGCCTCAATGAACAAATGACACCGTATTACTTGAAAGTGGAATTTTTAGCAGTTTGTTTAGAGAGCATGTGTTTGTATCAAATCGCGGATAAATTGTGTGACATATGGGTGACTGCAATCCAGTAAAATACTTAGTCCTAGAATTAACATATGTAAAGGATCTTGTAACTGCTTTAGAACCTCAAATAACACCTAGCTAAGGTTATTGTCTCATCCATTGTCGACTGACTACATTTCGGAGATCATATGCATTGAACTGTTTGTGCCGACTGTCTCGGACTCTCTTGCATCGAGCACTGGCTATCACCTGCTAAGTCTGGTCACCACGTCTAAAATATAAAGCAGAAATACGTAGATAACACAATAAAACATGAATTATTGTGGATACATGTACCCATGATCGCTTATCATCATCATCATCATCATCATCATTATTTTGAACATAAATGGCAACTAAAACTTTGACATTTTGAACTGTTCTATATTAATTGAATCCCATTTTCAGAAAAGACTCGTATTTATTCCTTTGAACTCCCAGGTCATGACCTTGACGAGCCAGACGGCAGGGTGGGGCGCCCTTTCCATCTTGTCGCCTGATTTGACAGGGCCTTTGCTTGAGATTTAATGAAACAATTCTCCTCTTTTCCGACTTTAACATTTATATAGTTAAAATCGAATGTTTATCAAAATAACGTAAATGTCTATGTATCAAAAGTCAAATTCCTGTACATCCCAAACCCGAATTTTGAGTTAAAGCTGCCATTTATGTACACAATTACGAAAGGGTATATTTCACGTAATACTGCGCTTTAGCCGCTTAAGAAGAGTTCATACTTTCAATTAAAAGATATAATCAAATTTTATTAACTTGAGAAAGTATTTGCCTTCATTCAAAATTAGACTTGAAATCACGTAAATACGTGATTTTATTATGACTTTTCTGTTGCTGGTATCCAATAGCAACCTGCCATTTTCCCACAATCATTTTGAAACAGGAGCACCGTCGAACGCGAAATGAGATCGATGGAACCATCCAACTTGGCGGCCCAAAGACATGAACCGGAAGAAAGCGTTTATAGGAGAAAGATACTAATTGGCGTGTTTGGGTCACGTGACATATAAAATGTGGGGGTTAGAACACGAAATTTTATGTATTCAAAACAAAATGTGTCTTTGCTACCAAAACATGGCGACATGAAACAGTATTATGGTCGAAAAGAAGTTTAACTGTGCAAAATTGTGTAAATACGTATAGCATATGTTTAAAGATTTCCTAAATTTAAACAAGAATTGCAAGTGCAAATTATACAAAAATACACATGATCCCACTAAGCTGAAATTATATATATAATAGAAATTGTCACTCAATTTTCGTACAAAATAACAGTGCAATAGTCTTGAACAATCTTTAATGATTAATATAACTGAATAAACTATTCGAAGTCTCATTTATACAAATTGAAATTATAAAACGAATTAGACGTACATTTACAGGATTAGCCAGTATAACCACATGTTTGGAGTTCTGAGTTGAAGTAGTCCGCTGTGTCTGCTCTTGCTTGATTACAATTAAAAAATGGTGCGCGCGCGCCTTTTTTTCAACGTATTCATGCGCAGCAACATCGCCGAATCACAATCGACGTGTTAACATTCTAAACCCTCGATGCAAAGTCGAACGTAATCTGAGGCGCGAAAAAAGCGCTCACTGAAATCCAGGTGGAAACCGCACAGAGTAAATTTGTTCTACCAAAATATAAAAAAAAATTCGCATTACCAGGGGCGTAACAAGGCATACTTCTTTTCGCACGTTACGCTTACAGAGCAATAAGAAGAGCAGATACCGCGAAAAAAAAATAGAATCCTTGCCACCATAACGACACAGTGTATCATTTAGCTTGAATATATATTTTTTAGATTTACATTATTTACCAAATGCTTATACAGTTTAGAATAATTACTAAATTTACTGCGAGTACAGTCACGTTCGGGTTAGCTACGCACTGATTACAATAGTGTCACGGTCTGCTTGCACGTGCTTTACATGTTACAGCTATAGCGGTCGAAACTGACCAATCAGAATTAATCCAGATGAAAACATAACAAACAATGAGGATGACTGATAATATTTTGTCTTGTGATTATCAGGGGCATTATTCCAGAAACATCCTAAGTAAAATCTTATCCGTAACCTTAAAATCATCATTTTTCTTAGTTTTGTATTTCATATTTAAATGACTTTGTGCTAAGTGTTTATTAATAATTAACTAATTATTAACTGCTGTTAATTCATGAAGTGAAACTATTTTAAGCTAAACGTATGATGTTTCTAAAATATGGACCCTGATAAGTAAAGTAAAGAAATAGATTGAAAAAAGTGCTAGAAATAATAAAAAAAGTTGAAATTAACTTGGGTGCAATCCTATTATACTATCATGATTCATTAATTAGGTCCAAACTTTATTTTTGTTGTTGTTGTTCTTATTCATTTAAGAAATAAATTTCCATTTTGAGTTACCTATCTGTAAATAAACAACGATTTTGAGTTCTGATGCGTATGATGCGTATATAAACCACGAGGGCGTTAGCCAGAGTGGTTAAAAATACGTGCATCAGGACAAAAACTCGTTGTTTATTTACATATAAACAACGATAAAGCTACAATTATTTCGATTATAACATGACCAGAAAACATATTCTGAAATAACAATGCGAACTATATATTACAGTTTTAGAACTACTTTTTCTATTTGTTTATTGCGCGGGAACATGCTCTGAGCACCGTAGAATGTAGTTGCAAAGTTCATATGTCACATCATGTTAAAATGGAAATAATTTCTCCCATATCATGATTATCACGATATTATTATTGTACGGTTTTTGTTCTGATGGTCGGTTATTGAGAACGGAGAGCGTTTGTAGATTCATTTTGATGATAATTTCAAAGCGTTGTTTATTAGCAAAAAAAAAAACGATCTAACTCGAAAAAAAATTCTGTGATCGACAACTTTCATTATGTATGAATATTTTTTTATTGTCATATATCTGATTTCGTATCATGCAATATAACCGTACAGTAAAAAAAGAACTCGAGTATTTATTCCATTAAAATGTATGACGATGTATCCGACAAAGTTCGTCTATCGTTAGTGCAAATGCTAAGAACAGTACCTTTTCGAAAGAAGTTATTTTGCCAGTTTCAATTATAGAAGAGCGCTCCTGTCAAACAAAATGGCCGGAAGTTGGTAGATAGATATTTACATGTAGTGTACCAATACTTTCAGTCATAATGAGTATGTACATTTTTGTTCTGAAAATAATCTAAGTATTGTGAAAAAATTTCTAATAATAGTTCAATGTCAGTTTTGTAGAATAAAAAAAAACTATATTAGAGCAAAAGTGAAATTTATTCAATTTTAAGAAAATATTCATTAATATGTTATGACATATTTCTGTTTTTGATGATGGAACGATTTCTGAAATATATAGAGCAGCTAAAAACGAGCAATAAAGCACTTGCGTGTGATTTGGTACACGCTAATAATATATGTAATTTATAAAACCCCAGCCTCACCCAAACCCCGGCCTCTCACGCTTCAAATAAAACAAACAATATTACCTATGCTTTTTTATATATATTTATCTATGTTTTTTATTTGTTCCAATGTTCAAGGTCTGCAACAAACTGCACTTGAATGCATTACACAAATAATAAGTAACATCGCAAAAAACTCCTGATTCCGACGTTGCGTTTACAATTGCCCGTTCTCTTCTGAAATCAGACCATAAAATAATTATGTGTTTCGGACAACCCGACCCTACCTAGCAAAAACACAACGACCCTAAAGTTTTGAGCGACCATTTTTCTCGTGAAGTTATTAAAAACTCAATCCCGACCCTACCTAATTTTTTGCGACCGTTGCCCGAAGCACTTAATTTATTATTGTTTGGCCTCACTAAAACTCTATTTTCGACACTCATCATTGATTGTATATTTTTTTTTATCAAACTCAGATTTCTAAGAATAAATGATGGACTCAGACTCAATAAAATACCTCTGCGTTCGAAAATATGCTGGGCACCACTGTCGCTATTGTCATGAAAGAGTGTATGTTCGATTTAAAAACACATATATTTGCATAAATTACACAACCCGATAAAGTTAATTACCATATACTTCGATTTAAAATGGAAGAAAAGTTAATAAGAACTATTGTTGAAAAAACGCATAATTGGCTACTTTTTAATTAGAAACTAGTTTTAGACAGTACAGCCGCAAACTCCAATACATGTATACACGTTGACTAGACAGGTTTTCTAGGTTACACAACACTAATAAACGATGCAAAAGTCGAAAATCGTATTTGTTGACTTATGCGACAATGTATTCGTCACGTTTATGTTTATATGTCTGCTTTCAAGTTATTTTGTCACTTTCATCTGTTTATTTTTTTTAAATAATTGATATGAATGATCATACATAAACACTTTAACAAATCGTTCTAAATAAAGAACTCTGTAATTTAAGTTGCTGAATACAACGAAGGATTCAAATTAACAGCTTTCTTGGAACAGAACAGTGTCAAATATATTCTTTATTATTACGTCTTAAGTCTAAGAATAGATTGGCGAACACATATGTTGACACAACTACAACTGTACTTGTTATAACAGCAACATTTTCACCCGAAACCAATGGGATTGTTTCTACATGGTGTTATTTAAAACAGTATATAGTTATTTTTCGTAACCAGTTACTAAAAATGCTGTCCAATTCGATAACAAGAGCTGGCTGAGGACAGCGCGCTCGACTGTCTTGTACTTGTCAGAGTAACTATCAGTTTTGTAACAAACTGTTTGGATAGTAAGGGCCAAAAATGTTTTAAGTGTGAATATAATCCTTCAAGCCATTCCGGAGATACAAGCTTACCAAAAACCGTTAACCTACCCCAAATTGCTCGCACTATAAGTCTCTAAGTGTAAAAAGACCCATAATTATGACAAATTTCAACTAGGGTTTCCAAACTTGGCCTATGGGTTCATTTTAATAGGGGGATAAATGGTTGATGCTTGAATAAGTAATCCCTCAAGCCATTCCTGAGAAACTAGCTTATCGAAAAACTTTAACCTAGGTGGACGACGACGCCGACACCGACGCCGGGAGGAAATGGAGTAGCTTGCATTTTCTTCGAAAATTCGAGCTAAAAAGTAAAATTATTATCAAATAACATAAACGCGAGATCGTATTTTTGTTAAATATGGAATGTCTTAAAGATTATAATACCAAACACATTCGTAGATTCGGTAGAACATACAGCAATCATTATCAAGTATAAAGATCGTACTCGTAGTCATCAACACGAATATGCATCGTATACTAAGTAATTAACGCGAATAAAGATCGTACTCGAAGTAATCAACACGAATGCACTTCGTACACTAAGAAATTCACGCGCATAAAGATCGTACACTAATTAATTAACACAAAAACGGTCGTTATCAACACGAATAAAGATAGTTATTTCAATTATCCTCAAGAATTTAATAGAACACCAATTATTTATCACTAATAAAATACTGTTCGCCAAGTAATCGTCACGGACAAAGATCGACCACTAAGTAATTTTCACTAATTAAGGTCGTGCACTAAATAATAATCAATAATAAAGACCGTACATACAGTAACTGCCACCAATAAAGATCATACACTTCGTAATAATAACTAATTAATGTTGTACATGAAGTAACTATCACTAATAAAGATCGTACACTCAGTAATCCTCACGAATAACGATCGTGCACTAAGTAATCCTCACGAATAAAGATCGTACACTCAGTAATCCTCAAGAATAAAGATCGTACACTAAGTAATGATCACGAATGTGGAACAATTTTAATTGCTGATAGGTAGGTAACTCTGAAGGTTTATTTTTTACTTTGATTATATAAAAAAAGTCAAAGATTTCCACAACGTTACGTATGTTTTACGATATGTGTGTCTGGCGCATAGAAAAAAATAATAATTTCTTAGTCCTTATTGTTAATATGATATTAAATCATACGAAACCAGAACTGCGAATACAATACAATAGTAATATCAGAATAACATCGTACAATACCATTTTAAAGTGCGTGTTTCTAAAAAAGAGACGTGTTGCCAGGCTAGCATTTGAAATATGAAAATTCTGTGACCAAGCCCCTTTAGTTTCGCTATCAATATCGGAGCCTTCGAGGCTGCATTTCAATAACAAAAACATTCTTCGGTTCTGTCAAGGGAAGACACAAATATTTTAGTTTCTGGCAACCAGACCAGAAGATACTTTAATGTAAGTTGCGTAAATCAGCAGCAGAATAAAGTAAATCGCGGTTTCTTCACAACACCAGGATAGAAAGACAAAACAAGAGGGCCCTGATGGCCCTAGGACGCTCACCTGAGACCTTGTCACCCAATTGGAATTTCCATCCCCGATACGTGGCTTATTTTTATCCCAGGGTCATAATATGAACAATATTGAACAAACCTCTGGGCCTTGCGGTTTCAGGTAAAGATTTTAAAGTAACTTTGCAATTTAAGTCTATAAAAAGCATGTGACCCCGCAGGGTGTGGCCGGATTTGACCCCAGGGGCATAATTTGAACAATCTTTGTAGAGGACCACCATGCAATGTTACGTACGAAATATAAGAAAGCGGTGGGCCTTGCAGTTTCAGAGTAGACGATTTTAAAAGTCATTTGCAATTAAGATCTATATAAACCATGTGACCCCCGGGTCGTGACCAGATTTGACCCCAGGGGCATAATATGAACAATATTTGTAGAGGACCACTATACGGATGTTCCATACCAAATATGCAACCTCTAGGCCTTGCGGTTTCAGAGGAGAAGTTATTTTGTTATATATTCTATATAAACCATGTGACCCCGGGGGCGTGGCCAGTTTTGACAGAGGACCACTAAAGGATGTTACGTACCAAATATGAAACCTCGGGGCAGAGCGGTTTCAGAGCAGAAGATGTTTAAGCTCTGGTGATCTACATATGCAGCGGACCGTAACGATTTAAACAATTTTGAAAGAGAGTAACCTAATGATCAATTCTGTGAAGTTTGTTGAAAATCTGCCATGTGGTTTAGGAGGAGATGTTGTTTAAATGACAAGTTGACGACGCACGCACGTACGCACGACGGACAACGGGCGATCACAAAAGCTCACCATGAGCACTTTGTGCTCAGGTGAGCTATAAAAACATACACCACTGATTATTTCACGCAGATCGTGCACTCAGAGTCGCCGAGAAGCGTGGTGCACATGTACCGGTATATTCGGAATCACTCGCATCCGGTTTGTTGCCTTCCGGTTTACGAACCAACTCGGACTAGTCCTCATCTGAAACAAGAATGTGACACGGAGCAGACGTGCAGATGACAATTCGTGTAGAAGACATTTTCGTGTGTCCGAAACGATTTATAGACCAGTCTATGTACAACAAGCGTATTCTCTGACCCGTAGGGTTCATGAGAAACATTGAACGGAAATGATATTTATTACACACGGACAATAGTTATGGGAACATTTTCAGGATTCTCTGGCCAATCAGTATAAATAGTAACAAACAAAGTACATGATATTGTCAATTTTGTTTGTCATGAACAAACAAATAATAATATAGTTCACTGACCCGTATATTCAATATCTCTCAGTCTGACACGTGCCCATACAATTGAAAACACGGTATAAGCTATCTATTGGTGAAATACTGCCTTTATGTTGACAGAAAAATACTTTCTACAATCAGGAAATTATTGTGCTTTAAAAAACAATACAAATTTGCAATTATTCGAATAGCGTTCAATCGAATATTCGAATAGTTTTGCCATCCCTACTTTATACATTAAATATAACAGAAATGCGTCTGTAAATGCAAGCTGTTGTTTGACCTGTGATATTATGCACCTATCAATATTTTCCCCCAGGGTGGAGCGGCGGGCAATCCCAGGGCAATTTGACTAATTGTATTTTTGGGCATCTAATTCCCAACCCTAGAACCAAACATTTTTGTCTAAATCCGAACAAAGTCTATGTCAGGGGGTGTATCATGTTTTTTACCACTTTTATGAAACCAACCGTTCGAAGTCACGCTCCCCGATCTCAAGGCGGACACCGCATCCATTACACTATAGGCCTACTGAAACTTTATATTTATAAAATAACATCCATTCAAATAAGTACAACATTCCAAGTCCATTAGGAACCGATTTGTTTGGGAACATTGTTGTGAGTTTTATATCAATCATAAAAAAAGCGAAACATATGTATCAGCTACGACTGGGCCGAATGATATAAATACAGCCCGAATGACTATTGACCTCCTTTTTTATTGAGATCGCAACACATCTGAACAGATTTGGATGCACGATTAGATACGATTTGTCGCGCTTTGTTACGATGCAATAAGATCTGATACGATGATCCCGATGGACAATTGATCGCAGTTCATCGTGTTAATCGTAGAAAATTTTTGAACCGTTCAAAATTTTTCTTCGATAACACGATTGCCACGACTGACCTCAAGATCTGATAAGATCTGATAGGATCACCACGATTGGTCCACGATTCAGACCACGAATCGTGACAGTGGGAACCTATCATTACTAATGGATATTAATATGATACCTCAGTTTGAGGTTATGAGAACCTATATTTTTGTGCGTAATTATTTTGATAGTTCGGATATCGTACATTGCAACTTTTTGTTTTCCAGTTATGAAATACACTTTTATAATATTATGAATGATAAACACTGAGGAATTTGTGCTTTGGTAGTTACTTCTTCAATGTTATGTTTTTGCAGTTCAATGTTTCGAAGACAACGAAGTCAACTTTGATCGTTATTTCCCATTTTCTGAAAAGACTGCGAAAAACGATTTTTTTCTGTAATTAAAAAAACATCAATTATTCAGTGCTTTTAAAGTTTACATTCAATTTCGTAAATTGTAAATTATAACAGGCACAATGCAATATTGTTTTACAAACCACATCTATTTATAAAAATAATTAAATTTTACTTATAATAATCGAAATGTGTCGCGATTATATTAATAATTTGAAATATGTATTAGTAATAAAAGAAACAAAAGAGCAATACGTTTTTATTCACTGCGTGTATGATGTATATTGACTTTAAATCAACATAAAACAATAAAACGTATATTTAGTAATTATTGTTGATAGGCAACAAGATAATTGCTTTTTCGGCGTAGCTGTCTAAGAGCACTTTTGACCCAGATTTTCTGGCGATAACTATTCAGCGGGAAAATTGAATGCCAGAATTGGGCAAATTTTCTCATTGTAGGGAATGCAAACTTCAAACAATGGTTTAACGTATACCAATAACAGTTGCATATTTGGGGATTAAAAGTTTATATAATTGTTTACATAAGCGGTTAAAATGAAGTTATAAACATATCTTCAGATATACTCTAGAACTGAGGATAATTATGAACGTATTTCTCATTGTATGCCATAAACAGAATGCTATATTAATTCACGTAACGAAATAACTATTTTGTTTAGCCTACATTTATATAAGCGTTACGCTCTATAAATAGCAATTGTGCAATGTTCCCATTCCTAAATCTCATTCACAGTGTTGCCGTTCCATGTAGCCATTGATTCTAGCGAGTTCATTACATAGTTAACAGTAGTGTCATTCTAAAAATAGTGCGCGTAGCTAGCAACAGTTGTATAGCTGTGTTAATATACTCGTACGTGCATCAATAATAGCGTTCAGAGAATCATAAACCTAAAAATTTCAATAAATGGGGAATGTTTATGTTCAAAAACGTAAGAGAAGGCAACTATCGAAACGTAGAACAAAACTACGGAATGCCAAAAGAAACCAAAAGCACACACATTATCATGAAACAAACGATGATAGTGATTGCAGTATTGAAAATGATTCCAACACTCATGATAGAAACACGTGGTTGGATTGCAAATACAATGACATCGATGATATCGTAGAAAATATGTTTCTGGAATCATACGAACGTTTTTTGGATGAAAAGTATGAAGAAGAAACCAACCGTATCTACTTTTCCGACGATGAGTCATTCGAAAGGTACTTGGAAAACAAATATGAAAATCAATATCGCAGAAACAACTATGGTATTGTGGAAGAAGAATCTGACCAAAATGAAACACGTTGTGATTTCTGTGGTAGAACATCTCAAGAATGCTTGTCAATATGCCCACTTGTGATTGCTTTTGTTAGTTGCTACGCTGAATGGTTGAAACAATTGCCAGAGACTGTTTTGCAAATATGTGGTATTGTTCGCAAGTAGATATTACAAAATTGTTGATATATATCAGCTAATCGTGCACATGTTAGACGCTGTTTGCAATCATGGCTTTCCCGTCAAGAGAGTTGTATTTCCAGTATCATGATTTGAACCAGAGACTCAAAACGTTTGAAGATTGGCCATCAGAACCTAACGTTTCGAAGGAAGATATGGCTAGCCAAGGGTTCATTTATGACATTTTGTTCGACTGCATTCGGTGCGTGTTTTGCCATACGCATATCTGGGACATTGCAAAAGGCAGCGTGAAACATAGACATCGACAACTGTGTCCTGTATGTCCTTTCGTATTTGATTTGCTGTCATAATAAACCAAATCGAAACGTGTTTGTGTGTTGTTTGTTTTCTGAGTTGTTTGTATAGACAATAAAAAAGTAAACCAGTTATAGTGCAAACATTTTATTTACGCATTAGCATAGACGATTCGATGCAATTCCAGACATAGAAATACTATTGGTATGTCCTGTCATTGCGCTCATGCTGTTCGTTTCACAAACACGCTCAGTGCCAAGAATTGACTTGACGGCCATTTGTGTTTTCTCAACGCCGTGGAAATCTATCACACCAATGATCCAATTGTGGTTGTGCGTCCAACTGTACCGTAAGTCGAATTTGCACAAGCAAGCTTTTGTTTGTAACACGTTCATTGTATATTTCTTGCGATCAGTGATCAGAAACGACCACACCGAAAAAGTTTTTCTCGTGTTACAGCTGTTCATGAGGGCTTGTTGAATCTTGATTTTTCCAATATCAGTTTTTCTTACAGTTTCCTCAACAATTTCGTCAAATAGTCTCATGATCGTTTTCGTTGGTTCCATCGCAGCCTTGAGTCTTGCGTAGGTGTTGATCTGCTGCAAAATAAGTTGTCTAGTGTCTACGTCCATATGATCAATATCATTTGACAAACACGATGGTATGCTTTGTTTGCTGCTATCCATGTCGATAACTGCAAGAAAAATGATAATATTGTATCACGTTGCAGGTTAATGTCAAACCATTTGTGACCTTATTGTCCCTTGGATATGCGATCTACACAGAGGACACCGCTCTAGCGCAGCAACGCATTGGGCGCAAACCGCGTAATGAGAACAAGGCACGATGATTATTGATAACTGCTCCTCCAAACACACCTTGCACAATATATTGCTACGAAGGCGATTATTCTCCTCGAGCAAACTACTTACATCAAACGAACATCCGACTTCGTGTTTCTCATTACAAGACCTATTGTTTGAATTGAATGAGTCTATAATATACTTTTCATTTGAGTCGCTTTGTACATTTGCCACATAGGATTGCATGAGTACATTTTGAATGAATTCATCTCCCTGGCATTGTCGTACATGAGCACAAAATGGAAATAATTCTGCGTGCTCTTCCCAAATGTCTTTTCGTGTACCACATGATTGCAAAATAACTGAACAGTGAAAACACTTCAGGCATTTGTAACAGTTATCTAAATAAAACCCTGCTTTTGCTAACTGTATGTTAGATATTGTTTCATTGGTCCGTTCATTCCACGCCTGAAGGGAACCTATCCGTTTGAACAATGTACAGAACTTCGGATTTCGCGGTCGCGTATCCAAAATTACACCAATGTTGTTTCGCAACTTCTGGCAAATTTCACCGATTGTGTATTCGCGACAGTTCATATTGATTTTTTTGGAATTTATTTCTCTCTGCCTAACCAGGTTCTCACTCGATAGACGTGTCTCAATTTGATCGTTTTCATGAGTATTGCAGACAATGTTCAAGAGAAACTTCTCCAATTCACCCGTATGGGGGACTTTTGTAGTATTCGCGGCAGCCTGGTTCGTTGACATAACACTGTATAGTTAGATTATTCATTTTGCAAAAGATAAATACTTATATATGAACCATTTCTACTTGTGACAAAACATTTTATGTTCAGTATGCATGATTGTGAGTACTTTTGTGCGCTTTTACTCGTTCTTGTGGTGCAAACAAATGCGTTAGGCGGTATTAATCCGAACTTTTATGATTCGCAATGTTTTACGCCATTAAATGAAAAGTCGATCGATGTTACCAATGGTTCGTTTTACATTTTGATTTACGTAACATACGATTATATTTCACTGTACGATGATATCAAAGACAATTTACACTTTTTCAATCGATGGATTAGTAACCCAGAGCTGGGTTTCGAGGCTCACGAGTTAGAAGCGAGATGCAAAACGATTGGCTTACCTAGATGTCCAAACAAGAGAGAAGCTTATTCGAAACCAGAATACCGTGTGATTAACGGTTTTAGGTCGAACGGAATGTTCTTTGTATACGAATTACCCAGTCTTGCTGTAAAAATGGCAATTGAACCGAAAACGTACTCAATGAGCCAATTTGTAGAATCAGTGTATACCGAAATTTCGGCACACGCGTGGATACCATTGTTAACGTATAACTTTTCATTGACCTATAATGGGAGTAAGGTTTGTGCGAATGGTGTGTTGGGTCAGGCTAACATCCGATTTAACGGAAAATTGTGTTCATCGTTAGGTACTTGGTGCGATAAAGATATAAGTGGACGATGGGTCTTGGGATTAAATGAAGCGTTTACGGTCATAAAAGAAGCATACCTTACGCAAAGAGTGAATGATTTGGCACTCTATAATTACGTGAAAACTGTCGAGCTCGAAAGAAACCCTTACGAATACTCGGGTTTACGAGAAAACATTCAACGAGTGAATCGCGAAATCGCAGACATAAGAAACGTGTTACAAAATCTGGAAAGCGATGACTATTCCGACGATGAGTATTACGATGATGATTTAGAGAACAAGAAGGCAGATGAAGATGTTCCTGTTTTGGAGCACCTATGGGCCCGTAAAGGGAAAACAAATGATGATTTAGAGAAAAAGAAGGCAGATGAAACTGTTCCTGTTTTGGAGCACCCATCGGGGAAAACAAACTTTACCGTTATAGCGATTCAGAAAAATATTGACCAACGATTGAACGCTATCAACGACACAATCATAAAGCATAAAGCTGTTTCAAACAATAACACAGTTGCTGAAACATCGACTTATGGTCTGCAAAACTGCTACTGTCTCACATGCAATCAATCTACTACTGTCGGTAAAATGCACAACGGTCTGTGTTATTTCATCAACTTAGATCCAACGTTCAAGGTTCTAACAGCGAAACACACTTCGCCTTTCAAAGAATACGAACCGTTGATTATCGACGAACAGTCAGATTCGCTCAGCGCGTTACATAAACAAGTGAGTAACGAAATTATTCTGTCCCAAAAGGCCTCATCATATCAACTCATCGTGTACAGCACCAGAGATGGCAATTCCGTGGAAGCAAAATGTAAATCGTTGTTCAATAGAAAATACCAGGTAAGCGAATGCGATAGAAAGGCACACGCTGTACTTATAGCGAAAGAAGACCATTTCAAACAAGTTCAGCCGGTACCATGGCCCGAGTTTACATATTGTCATGTTGGTGCTGTTAAAGCGAGCAGCGGCAAATGTTTTCGAATAGATGCCAACTGTTCGATTGCAAATATTGCTAGCGTTAGCGACGTAGATGTGGTTTCGTATTTAGTGAGCATTACTCAAAGCACTGCGCAAAATATGACTGAGGCTAAATTTCAGATCAAAAACATAGATGATGGCCTTGCAACAAGCGATCACTTTGTTGTATATTCAAGCAATGAAGCGACAGATCGCGGACAGGAATGCACTTACGTTGATATGAGAACTAAGACTATTGCAGTGGAAAAGTGCAAAAATCGTCCTATGCTTTGCGAGGTTATATTTGCCAAAACGACTACAGATATCAAACCGGGACTGAGAAAGCTAACATTTGGGGAAACCGTAGCTGTAAGCGTTGGTGGTTTTATTTTGCTTGTTGTGGCTGCAGTTGCCTTCATACTCGCCTTGCATAGCATAGCCCGAAAGAACGAAAATGTTATAAACGTTTGAAACTATATACCTTTTGATGTTTGTTTCTATTTTGTCACATCTCACAATGACTTCTTATCACGATATGTACACTTTGGAAGTGATAGGCAGCAACGCCGACACGATGGAATTTGCGATACAAATACGCAAAGATGTTAGCGTTTCGATAAATGAGCACGAATTGCTCGAAAGTGTCTTCGAAACAATGTTTGACGATGTGGAAGACAAGAACATTTTCGAGTTTGATTTGACGGTGGAATTTTCTTTCGCGAATGGTTCACAAACTTTACAGCTCAAGCATGTCGATATGTTAACGTGTTCGTGGTTTGACATTTTGGTCAGACCAATGATGAACAAGTGAACTTGTTTTCTTATATTTTTTCGTATTTATATCTGAGTATCTGTCATTTCAAGTACACTCACTCACTCTTACTACAATGGCACAGCAACAGCTTACATCCAGTTACGGTAGGAAAATGCAAAACCGAGAACGTATTCAAGAATTCACTAACACAATACTTCAGCACGGCGTAAGAAGCAATATGGTTTCTGAGGTTGAGCCTGGTGTCTTCATGTCACCAGACGATACAATGAAGTTAGACGACCTATCTGCCAAACTGAAACAGATCGATGCTAAACTCACTCAGTATAAAAACCTGAAAGTGAGAACACAGCATCTCATCAAGGGTATCAAGAAAACAAAAAATCTGCGTGATGATGTAGTGAAAACTGTAAGCGCTAACGTCTTCAATATGATTCCCATCGATGTGCTCAACGACATACTCGAAAGCAGTTCGGGGGAAGATAAAGACATTTTTGCTTTAATCGAAAGAATAAAATCTACCAAGGTTCAGGAGAAGCGTAACTATGCTGACATCGATGTCTCAGATACAGAAATGTCGGATACGCTGAACGATGATGAACAGCAAACCATGAACGCTCTGGCTGCCAAACGAAAACGTAAAACTGAGGTGAAGAAAGCTGTCAAGAAACAGAAAACAGAAACACCTATGCTCAGTGATTTGGAAATGAGCGACGACGACCAATGACTATGTTTTTGCAATATTGTATGATAGATGCTTGTTCTGTATGGTGTTTTTTGGTATATGTGGTAGAAATAAATTGTATACTTGAACTGTACTCTATTTGTTGCGTTATCAATGGATATCGAAGAGATTTTGATTGACGAAGACGAACAGTTAGCTCAAAACACATACTTGTTTTCACCCATGTATTCTCGCCAACACAAAGAATGTTCACTATGCATTTATCAGTACATAACAGAATACGAAGAGCAAATACGCACTTTTGAAAACAAACTTGCAAACGTCAACTCTAAACTCGGTTGTGGTATTCAAACTTGTGTTACAATGGTCCTTAATGAGTTCAAAGACGACGAACGCATGTCGCTGTTTAGGACATTGACACCGAGCGAGATTACAAGTCATTTCGATTCTGTGTTTGGGGATCCAATGTGTGGTTACAACAGATTGAAAGCTTACAATTTCTTTTCTTTATTTGACGAAAGTACAGTTAACAATTCTGCATACATCAGCTTCATATATGATACGTATAAGCATTCGAGAAACACCTCGCTTTGTCCTTACTCGCTTTTAGGCGTATACGTTTTCTTGGTCATGATAAATACTATCGGTTGTGAAGCCCAATTGAAAAAGAAGCACGACTTTTTGTGGATGTTCAACTGTCTCTGTAATCATAAGATACGATTTGGCAAATTGCGTTAAGGCAAAAATTTATATAAAAGGCTCGTTTTGGGAAAAAATGTCAAACCAATCGCATAAACCATGTCCACTGTAAACGTTAAAGATATCCATCGTGTCACTGACACCGAAGCTACGAATCGCTTGTTCACCAAACTCAAGAATGATGTTGGCATTGAAATCACTTCGAAGCTTATTAACTCGCTTAAACAAAGCAAGGACAGGGTTGTGTTCTATGTGGGCAAAGATCAAAGGTCTTATCCAGCAGCACTAGTTAAAATGTTCACAAACGTTAAAACAAACCATGTCAAGATTACCAACTACAGCGTTCAAGAACTGATGAACGTTTTCGAAATTCTCATGAACCTAGCTGATTATCAATGTAACGGTCTCACACAGGACTACACGGACTGGCAGTCAATCGCTAGTCTAGTTAATATGAGAGAACTCGCCGAGTACCTTGGCATGACAGAAGTGGCTATGTTTCTTAAACGTATACCACAACTGCTTACGTTTCACAACAAAAACGCGTATGATATCGAACTGCTTAGAAGAGAAAACGAGTCAAAAGAGAATCTACAACCTCAGTCCATCAACGAACCTAGCGAAAACGATGGTAAACGTGCAAGATCTAGGAAACGAAGCTTTACAAAGGTGTTCAGTAGAAGTCTGAGCCGTAAGCGCAGAGATGAAAATGTTATGTCATGATTGTTGTATGTTATTGAATGTTCGAATAAACTTGATCAAACTGTAAATTACTGTGTTTGTTTTTTACTAGGTTACGATACAAAAACCCAACACATCAATACATTTTCATATATGTTTTATTGCTACAAACAGGTTATTGATCTACAATATCTGTTATGTCAATGTCAAATTTTACTGGTGGGCGATAGCAGCAGCCATCCTCTCGAAATGCTACAATGATTTCTTCTACCGCTTCCTTGCACTCGTTCCGTATCTGTCTCGTTGATAACCACCAGTGAAGTTCTTGCAGATAGAATAACGATATGAATGCCGTGATGATCATGACTTCTTCCGTTGATAACCACCAGTGAAGTTCTTGCAGATAGAATAACGATATGAATGCCGCGATGATCATGACTTCTTCTTCTTCTTATTGTCAACAGGACGTTTTAAACGGTCCCAAATTGGATCTGGTTTTCTTTCTTCGAGTATCGATTTGGTTAGTAATATGACGAGAAAGAGATTCACAAACATGTGCAAACGTTTGAGTGGTCAGCGCAGATATGAGTGAGTGAAGCTGAACACGAAGCTTATATACGCCAGTTTTATAACTAAAGCAATATAGTTAGTTTTCTGTTCTAGCCAACTAGAAAGTGAAAAACTCATTTGGTTTGTTTTGTCTTTTTATTCAACTATGCATACAATAATCAACAAGTGAATTCCAATGACCAGGTTGTTTTGCAACCCAATCAGAAAACCTATACATTTGAAACATATCTTGAACCTTCACCAAATGATAGTAGCTTTCTGCATTGTGTTTCGATAGTTCGCGTACAATTGCAGATAACATGACAAACACAGTCAAAAATGCATTCCAACTCAAACCATATTTCAGTTTTTGCATCAGCAATTCAGAAAAATACTCGACATCAAACATAGCCATCTCTAACTCATATCTTGTAAGCACATGCTGTATTACAGTTCTGTCTACGTGCATTGTCACACATTCAACAATGTCACAAAGTGTTTCAGTCGTATAATCAAACTGCCTTTCTTGCAAGTAGTTGGCTACCATCGCAGCTATAAATTCGCAGCTGAACATTGTTCGCATAATGTACAAACTAACTGAAAACAGGTATGATGTTGAATATTATACTAACTTAAGCGCTCTCTGGTGGAACACGGTTTTGTACACGACGATTATGAAGTCCTTGTAGAGCAAACACAATAACTATAACAATAACCAAAGAAACAATCACACACGCAAACGCAGCAAACACTAGCCAACCGCTGTTGGGTCGAGATTCACCCAAACTAGGTACAATGGGCTGCTTCTTATCGGGTTGTTGAATGATTTGACAGAGGGTTTGTTTTGTTGTACAATTCAGGGGCCTTTATCTGAAACAATTACCTTAACTTAAGTTAAGGTGCAAAATATGAGATCGTTAAGAGACCGCTACGATACCGCTATTTCATTACCCCAAAGCACATCTTAGTACTGTCGTAAAACTAACCTTAACTTGCGATCTTGTAAGGTAATACACGCTGAAATAGTGACGTAATGTTGCAGAACAGTTAATTTTCGTTATTTCTTTGTTGATGACTTTTGTAAGATTAGCAGCATATATTTATGTTAAAACACGAAAGACTGAATATGTCGCTTATTAACACGTCTACTTTACGTGGAAAGTCCGCTGTGATTGTGAACTTGGTGTGATTTAAGCCTAAGGAAACGTGCATAAAATGAAGAATAAATTGTTTAATATTATTTTAAAAAGAAGCTGATACGTTTTTCTTCCACTCAATCATTAATGCACTTTATTATTACTTGATTCATTTTAAAAAAATTCCACATATTAACTGGCGATGTTTGTACTGATGTCATTTACAAATTATACACGACTGTACCTAATTAACTAAATGTTCATTACATATGAGACACAGACATATCATACAAAACATTGGCGGATTTAGAGGGGAAGAAGTGGCGTCAGCTATGACGGTCACCACACGTCTGTCGCGCGTTTTAATTTTAGTAGACCGTATACAGCTTACGCGTGAGCTGTATACGTTGACTATAAAACCGTATGCAGCTTACACTGAATGCAGCTCACCGCAAGCTGTATGCGTCCAGATGCTGCACATTGCCGTATATAGTTCATGTCTAAACGATGATGATCATCATCAATATCATCATTGTCTTCGTAAGCAGCAGCAGCAGCAGCTGCGGCATCAGCATCAACACAGTTTTGCGAATGTCTGTAGTAGTTGTTGTTGCTATCATTGTTGCTGATGTTTATAGTTGTGTTGTTACTGTTGTAGATGTAGTAGCAGTTGTTGTGTGTCTGTCTGTCCGTCTGTCTGTGTGCCTGTCCGTCTGTTCCTTCGTCCACCAATCGCAGTTACTTTGCATTAAAACATTTCAGGATCATTATACTACCTTGGGTCAAAATTGTTTTGCTCAGTTTACTTCACGTGTGAGTGCATGGTGTGTGTGAGGGTGGGGGGCACAGTATTACAAGCGGGGTCGACTTGCTACCGCTGATGCTGTTGATGCTGCTACTGATACTGCTACTGTTACTACTACTACCGTAATCACAATTATGTTCAATACTAGTCACTCACCATGTAAGCTAAATACGTTAAGACGAATGACATATTTCAAAAGTATATGTACGTATCCAACATATACAGCTTACGTACGTAAGCTGTATATGTTGTCAACAAACGAATATAGCTCATTGTAAGCTGTATACGTTGTCAACCCAGGTATACAGCTCACATGTAAGCTATATATGGCGTGAGCTGTATACGCCTAACAGCGCCACAGGAATTAAACTGACACTAATAAACTGCATGGTATAGTCCTGACATGAATCGCATAGACAGAGAATGATAAAAAAGACGCTCTTTTCAGTGATGGTGTTAGATTGTCTTGCATTCTTTCAGTAATGGTGTTAGATTGTCTTGCATTCTTCAGTAAATGTTGAAATAGCATAATATACTGAGGCAATGTTTCAAATCTAGCTGCAAAATGTAAAACACTTGGAAAATTTAGTAAAACTAGAGCCTTGGATTCTTGACGTTCACTGATTCAGTTACAAAATATAGGTCAAATACATATTGAAATATACACTTATTATCTAAATGACAAAATGCGGTACATCTTATATTAAATGATTTTATTTGATTTTATTACATCACAGAACGGCCACATAACTTGTGTGGGGATTGGTCATGAAATTATTTTTACGCCATTCTCCCCCTACCTCTGATTCAAGTAGGGCAGTTGTCAGTTATTGGCATAGGTATGTGCATTTATTACTGGTAAACTGCTTAGATCGGCTAACCTTGCCCAGGAAAAGTGTGTGTAGGTTAACTGTGATATGACTGAAATACTGTTAAAAAATGGCGAAAATCAACTAACAAACAAACGAACAAATACATCACATAACTTATGATATCACTGTGAGGCCGATTTTTTGCGCATAACTTAAGGTACGGTTTACGAGGTCTCGTAAGATACGGGTGTTTTGAGGTAATCGAAAAATCTGCTAAGGTGACACTAAGGTACTGTTACGAGAATTATAGCCTTAAGGTTGCTTTCAGATAAAGGCCCCTGGTATGATATCGCTTTTACAGCCACATCGATGTACACGCAACTTCTATTCTCGTTAAATGACACTCGCGAAAACACCAAGGCGTAGTAGTTCAAGTGAAGCGTTTCGTTTAGATCGCCAATTTTGAACATCAAGTCTCTAGACAACACATCGACTGAAGTGTCTTGGGTTCTACTTATAAGATAGTCAAATGCGTTAATAAAATCGGCTTCTGTTTCTAGCGTCGCTGGAGAACATTGGTCGTCTTCTTCGACAACGAAACATGTTTTAGGCGATGTTATAGATGCAGCTGCGTTCTTATGAAATGCACATTCCCTGTACGAAGTTGTTTCAAATGGTGGTAGTGTAGCAAACTCTCCTTCAGTAGCTTTTAACAACGCTACAATAGTTGAGTCGCATGAAATGATCATATATTTTCGCTTGAACAAATGAACGCATTTAGCTTCATTTTGATCAAAGAACAGAGCCATTTTGATAGAACGTTCAACGTTTGTCAAGACCAGTTCATTGCTGACTTGATTGAAAATTGTTTGTAAATGAGCGTCTCCGTCTCCAAAAATGACCAAATCGTACTCGTTATAGTCAGTGCTGTTGTCGCTTTCACCAACCTTTACTGGCGATGAATATGTTTTACTGACTACAAATTGCTGTTCCGTACTGAGAAAGTAGCAAGCGCCATCGTATATTTTACCAATGGTTTTACTTGGGTCGCAGTTATTACAGTAACAATTTTGTAGACCGTACGAAGAAACCATTTGAACCCTTGAGTCAGCGCTAGCAACTATGAACAGACATACAATGATAAACAACCGCATGCTTGCCATGAAAAGAATCCAGATACACTCATTTTTATATGTCTCTAATAGTAATTTTCGTTACGTCGCTCTTTGCTCACTTTTGTCACAAATGCTACCAAACCTACTACTATCGCAAAAAATGCGAGTATGCCAAACACAGCTTTTATAACAACAACGACCGAGACTTTTTCATCATCCTCAGCATTGACATTTGTGCTATTAGATCCATGTGTAGAGTTAGTTTCGAGAGTAGTGTCATTTATTGCATTGTTTGCCAATGTTGTGTTATCAAGGTCATGTGGCGAAACGTTTTCATCGTTTGCTAATGTTGTGCTCTCAGGGTCATTTGGCGAAATGTGATCGCTGTCATTAGTATGCGTACCATCGGCACTGCGATTTTTGAGGTGGATCAAAACCTCATCTGGTACTATTAATCGCATACGCTGAGTAGTGTTTAGCTTCATGCATATGTTTTCAGTAAGATATATAGGAACAGTTTGCCTTTGGTGCGAAAACAAAAACGATTCTCATAATTTTGAATAGTCAAATAATTGTCACTCACGCCCAGTGACTCTGTTGTCACCATTCTAATTGCCTCAAGAAGATCATATTGAGTACGATACGTTTTCTCGGGAATATTTGCAATTTTGTTGATTTTGCCTAACGTGTCATCGTAAGATACAATGGTAAATGCGCCATTGAATATACCAAGGTCGCATTCTGGCGACTTGTCAAAGCAGTTATCATTACAGCTACACAGAGAAACAAACAAAGCTAGTAGTGTGAAACGCAACATTACTGGTTTTTATTCAGCAAAACACATTGTGTACGTATATAAGAAATTTCATTGCAAAACTATCTACAATGCAAAAGTGTCAGGAATGTACAAAATAAGACCGTTGGTCAACAACTCCTTCTGTACACAAAATGTTCGAAAGTGAGGTGGAACGTGAATGTTGGGTATGCACGTACGAACCGCTTGAGAGAGTGAGTCTTCTTGTCCATCGTTTGCCGACTCTGTTATAAAGTACACTTTACACGGGTTTTCTGGTAAGACGTCGCTTGTTTGATCCTCCTGTACTGGTTCTGGGCTGGTCGTTTCAACAATTTCTTCTTTCACGACTCGCAGATCGGGCATGCTGATAATCTCTTTCTGCTCTGGAAACAAGTCCGAAACTGCCTTCTGAACATGACCAAGTATTTCTGTCCACTGTTTGTCTTCTGTCTGACCAAGCATCTTTTTTGACAGACGAGATTGATCTTTTGAGTTTTCGGCAAATTTGCGCTTGCGATTAGGAATGGCATTGCTGAGTCTTCCTTTTCCACCGTCGATGAGCTCAGTTTTCACTTCAAGACTGTTAATGTGCTGTCTGTACAGAGGATGCATTGCGAACAAAAACTCTAACGCTTGACACAAGTTCGAATTCGGATATCCATATTTTGGTTTCATTGCAGCAAACCCCAGCTGCTGCTCTGCCAGTTCGATGCTCGGTCTCAACGCTTCATATATTCCACCACAGCTTTTAACAATCTTGAGACCGATGGTGAGCTCTTTCTGAGTGCTGATCAGCTTAAAATGTGTACTCGGCAGTACTCCTTTTCTCACCAATATTTCTATAAGGTCGCTTTCTGAACAACCTAGCAATGTCATGACTGCTCGAAAGTAGCTGTTCAGTTTCAATCGTATCTGCGTTCTTTCTAGAGACAGGCTAGTAGACTTCACGGTGTAACATTTGCTGTATTCTTCGATACCGTGCAACTCAAGCACTGGTATAATGCATATCGGCAGTTTGTAGTTGTCGGTTGGAGACGACTGCATGTATCTGCCCTTCTTAATGCGATCATGTAGAGTTGTTAATTGTTCAGGTATCAGCGTTTTCAATATTTTGAAGTAGCACATGTCATTCTCGTCGTCTGGTGAAAACGACATATCGTTCAAACGCAGCCAGCGTTGGTTCATCGAGAAACACATGGTCTAGCGTTGGCTTGTAGTTCAAGTAGTCGTATGGACTGTTTGTTATAGCTATGAAACGCAGTCCCTCTGCATCAGCGAAAGGACATGTCACGCTAAACATGTACTTCTTCTGGTGACAGCTGGCATTGAAGTTTCTTTTCTCACGAATGAATTCCTCGCATAGTGTTCTGAGATACATGTTGTTGCTTCGGTTGTCAGATTGCAAATGACATGACATGACAGTCACTCAGCCCTTTTTATACCCAGTCGCTGGACGAGACACAGTAAACCGAAGCTATTGTCACATGAGTAGGTAAACAGAATCTTGACAGTTTTGCTAACAGAGTGGTATTCTACACTCACGAAAACACTGTGAAAATAGGCAAATGTATACATGTATATCTATATTGTATATGAATGACCTTACAAGTTATATCTCGCTCACGCAGGCCTTTTTATAGCGTCACCACGGGTCAGACTACCTGACCCATTCCCAATGATAAATATGCTTATTTGTTCCCAATTGCCAAAAAATATCCCAATTCGACCCAAATTCGCTATACAACTGAAATTTTTTATGCCAAAACAATGATCATATATTGTAAAAAAAGTTATTTTGAAAAATATAGTTCACATTTTATAGTTAGAAATCTGTTGTTGTTTTTACAAGTCCAAGACTTTATTTTACTTATAACATTTTGTCCCAATTCGGGGATTTTACGACACAATTTTGCCAAAATTTGGCTAGGGTCCTTTCAAAAATACCTTAGAAAAGGCTTGTCGCGATCCACGGACCCAGCGAATCGCGATATAACGGATCTGCAGTGTAATATGAATTTGGACTATCAAGTTAGTTTAAACCTATTTATTTTAGCTCAATTGCATCGAAAGCCTAAGGCTTATTGAGATACTTTCGAGTCCGTTTCCTGGGAAGAACCAGTACTTGGTGTCTTTGGGGGAGATCTTGAGTACGCTCCCACAACCCCGGACCTCCTGATCGCTAGACGGACACCATATCCACTATGCCACCGCGACTATCAAGTTAAGGACATCTATTTACATACGGGCAATTTTTGCCCAAGTTACTAAAATCAATATTTACCAAGGGCATAACAAGTATTGCTAGCGCGAGTAATTCAGTGCCAGTTTCAAGTAAGTTGCTCTGTGTCCTGCACCTGTCAATATTTTTCCCCCCAGGGGGGAGATAAGGGCATATATGGGCCTTTAGACTGAAAGCGATTCCCAACAAGCGGGAATTTAACACGCCGTATAATTCCAGATCCGAGGAAAAAGCCTTAGGGCGGATTTTAGATCCTCTTAATACTGATACACCAAGCATCTCCCACTATGGAGATTAAGACAAAAACGCTTGTCTCTAGGGTTTGGAATAAGACCCCCGTGCCTGTTGTTACTTTGTTTCGATTTTTCGTTATTAAATAGTTATATCAGTGCAGTTTATGTTATGCTATTCGTTCATTATTGTAGACATGAAAACAATCAATAGGTACCTTTGTCACGCCATAATTAACTGGCAAATATGTTCATAAACTGCACACGTACAAATGTGTTTTGACATGTCCGCCATTTCACCGGAAATTGATGTGACCCTAAGACAGTTCCATCCCAAGACAAAAATGGCCTCAAGAAAATTCGGTTCAGAGATTCACAAGACTTTAATCATGCACTGTCATCATCGACTAAAATTAATGTTTTTTGTTTTGTTTTAATTGCATTATGGTGGATAAAATAAATATAATAATAAAACACAACGTTTTTTTTGTTGTTGTTTTTTCCACATATTTATATTGTATATGCTTACCATATAAAAATAATGTTTCAAATCAAAACAAATTTCGTATAAATATATTACTGGAAAAAATAACGAAAGCAACACAAAAATAAATTGTACAAAATCAAGTTTAAAGCATAAATCACTTTTGATATGTTTGCATAATATTAAAGGGGCGTATCGAGGTATTTCCCATTAATACTATATATTGAAATTATATCACGTTTGTCAACTGTTTATAGACACAAGGACATCCTATTTAACAATGGGTTAATATTAATTCTCTGTAAATGCAATTGTCGATCTACTGTCGACACGCCCCTTTTACGTAACATGCAATACTAATTAAATATATCGTTATAACTGAACATACAAACGCATGGACACGTTATACATGTTTTATATATTCAGGTAAGAAATAAAAATGACAATAAAAACAATTACAAAAGAAAATGTGCTTATAAGCGAAAAAAAAATAATACAATTTTTACTTGTTTTCTATATAGTAGATAAACTAAATTAACATTCGGAGAGCACAGACCTCGGTTAAGATATGTAACCCGACATAAGAATGGAACGTTTCAGTGTTATGTAAGCCCCCTTATCTAATTTCCCATTAATTAAAATATCCTGTATCCAGATGATGATTCGGATCACCACCAAAATCTAACCTTTTGTTTCAGTGACCCACTTTCACCTTCCTACAAAATTGCATCCAAATCTATCATAACTTTTTGCGTAAAGTTGCTAATTAATACATAGACAGACAAACAAATGACAGCAACACTATAATCACAGTGGCGGAGATAACAAAGTTTGGGTTAACATATAAAACGAACGATAAAAGCGATAAAAGTAATAATGGAATCGATTAATTTAAGAAATTCTGCTTAGAAAAGTACACTAAAAAGTATATTTAGAACAAGTTATACCAGCATCAACGACAGCATCAGTGATAATAGTTAGTGTTAATGTTAATAGTAGAAGCAATAGTAGTGGAAGTAGACGTAGAAGCGTTATAAGTAGCAGAATTGGAACAGCAGCAAAAGCAACAGTAGCAGCATCATTAGTAGCAGCAACAGTAGCAGCAACATCAGTAGTAGCAGCAGTAACTGCAGCAAGAGTAGCAGCTGCAGATGTATCAGAAGTAATAGCAGCAGTAGCTTTAGTAGCAGCAGCATCTCCAGCAGTAGCAGCATCAGTAAATTTAACAGCAGCAGCAGTAGCAGCAGCAGCAACAGTAGTAGAAGTAGCAGCTATAGCAGTAGAATCATCAGTAGTTACAGTAGTAGCTCAAGCTGCATATAACAAATACGTATCTTTTGCATTTGCATTTATTATTTCAGGAATTTAAGTTTTATATGTGTATTTTTTTCTTTTATTTCGTCAGTTTTTATTTTATTTACATGTTACATGTTGACGTCCTGCTGATTTTAACCGTTTACAAGTTATTTTCTCGGCATTACAAGACTAGCCAGACCAGAGGCACCGTCTGCCCTACACTACCCTACACAACACTACACACACCTCTCTCCCAAAGTCTTCCCATATTCTTACATCAACTACTCGTGTCATTAGGTCTCCTTGTTTAGCAGACCCTAGTTTTATACTATTATTATTTTTACTATATGTATTAGTATTTATTTGTTTATTATAATTAATTTTATTTGTTATAAGCAACAGCAGTTGCATCTGCAGCAGCAGTAACGGTAGTAGCTTCATCCGCAGTTGTAGCAGCAGTTGTAGTAGTATCAAAAGCAGCAGCCGTAGCCGCAGCAGCAGTATCTGCAATAGCAGCAACAGTAGTAGCACAGCAGCAGCAGCAGCAAAGGTCGAATGGAAGCAGTAGTAATGTTATAGTAGCAATATATTCTTAGTAGTAGTAGAAGTAGCTGTTGCTGTTGTTATTGATGATGGAGTTATATAAATGTTTTTTTTTGTTGTGGAAAAATATGTTGCTGGGTTGGTTGTGTTGTTGGCGTATGCCTGAAATTGTATAGTGTCATTTATTTGTATTTCACCTGTTGCACGTATTAAACAAAAATAACGTTCATATTGATAGGAATACTAAAACACACAAAGTATAACACAGCTTAAATGTCAACGTGTAATAAAAGCCACCGAATCTGCATAAATGATAAGATATCTTTTTCTGTGAGCGTAACTAAGCATTTCCTCAACACAATTTTCTTCGTTCGTACAGTATTCCCGTGAACGAAAGATATTACAATGTTACTTAATTAAAAAAACGTTTAAATCTTGACAAGTCGTCAAAAGCTGTTTGTTTTTGTAAATTTGTTATTCTCTACATCAATGTCAGCTGTTGAAAATGTTCATAGTCAATGCGGTTTCTGTAAAGTAAGTAATCAGTAACGTATAAATAAATAACACACGTTAAGCGGTAACATGTTTTTGTCACGTTGAATTGCGCAATGCTGGATTTTCTTAAGTAAACATCCATACATGTAACTATTTTACTGAACGTAAAGCTTTTGTTACCATGAACAGTTTGAAATTGCATAAACATGTAAAGCAAGCAGTTATTACAACTATTGAATATCATAATAATTAACACGTCGAACGTTTGATAGAACAAATTTTTAAACCAGCATACACAGATTTTTAGCAATGATTAATTTTCAATATTTTCAATCGTAATGTTATTTCAATTCGTTTACGTATTCACAATCCAAATTTGTTTGTTACATCAAATGTCAATGTTTCCAATGACGTGTTAACTACTCGTGTATTTATTATGTGTACGCATCCGTCGCGTGTTGTTCTTACATTTTCGGAGTACTAAATAGTTAATGGTCTGTTTTCCTATGACTCTTCGATAATGTATTGTTCTTCATTTGACAGTGTTCGATCATTTCATCCATCTTTTTGGTAGCAACTCAGTTGTTCGCTTCCATTCCGGACTTACAGCTAAACAAGAAATCATCACATTTACGATCATTTATCATGATAATCATCATCATCTACATCACTGTCATCATAGCATTAATCATCATCATCATCATCATCATCATCATCATTAATCATCATCATCATCATCATCAACATCATCGTCATCATCAACATCATCAGCAGCAGCAGCATCATGACATTAACAACAATAATCAGCATCACCATCACCATTATCATCATATTTATCACTATCGTCATCATAACCATCATGGCACGCATTCGTACAACTGTTTATAACCCTGCAAATGATTGACAAATGATAGTTTTCTAAATCAAGCTATTTTTCACGTGAATTCTTGAAAATACTCTTTATTACAAAATGACCTTGTATGCTCGGCGTCTGCATCGTCCGATGATTGTCGCCGGCATCGTCCGGTTATTGTCGCCGGCATTTACCCGTGTTTGTCGCCGGAATCACAGGCTGGTTATTGCCGGCATCGTCCGCTGAATGTCGCCGGCATCGTCCGCTGGTTGTCGCCGGCATCGTCTGCTGATTGTAGCCAGCATCGTCCGCTGATTGTCGCCGGTGCAGTCCGATGGTTATTGCCGACATCGACCGCTGGTTATCGCCGGCATCGTCCGCCGATTGTTGCCTGTATCGTCCACTGATTGTAGCCGGCATTGTCCACTGATTGTCGCCGGCACCGTCCGATGGTTGTCGCCGATATCGTCCCCAGATTATTGCTGACATCGTCCGCTGGTTATCGCCGAAATCGTCCGCTCATGTCGCCAGAATCGTCCGCTGATTGTCGCCAGAAACGTCCGCTGATTGTCGTTGGAATCGTCCGCTGGTTGTCGCCGCCATCGTCCACTGCTTGTCATCTGCACCGTCAGAGACCACAGTCTTCAATATCAAAACTATTACCATAATTATCACAACTATTATCATCAAAATCACGACTATTATCGACATTATCACAACTATCATCATCAATATCACAACTAGTATTATCAATATCACAACTATTATCATCATTATCACAACTATAATCATCATTATCACAACTATTATCATCATTATCACAACTATTATCATCATTATCACAAATATTATCATCATTATCACAACTACTATCATCATTATCACAACTATTATCATCATTATCACAACTATTATCATCATTATCACAACTATAATCATCATTATCACAACTATTATCATCATTATCACAACTATTATCATCATTATCACAAATATTATCATCATTATCACAACTACTATCATCATTATCACAACTAGTATCATCATTATCACAACTATTATCATCATTATCGTAACAAGACAATCAACATCATCACCGTTATAAATATTTGTATGTAACGTTACGATGATTTTTTGTTTTAATTGTTATCAGTCACTTTTAATTTTTCAACAAGTCAACAGCGCAAACATGAGAATCATATTTATCACGTAATGCTATCACGTGCGAAAGTGTTAGTGCGCACGTCATAACTAACAAATGAGAAAACGTTAACTTTTTGCCATAGGTTCACAATGGAGGTCGGGTATAGGTAATTGTTAATAGTTGATTACCGACCTCCATTTTGAAAATATGGCAGATAGTTCACTTTTTCCCATTTATAAGTGATCACGTGCGTGATATGTATCACGTGTGTACTTTATAGCTATCACGTGGTAGCATAACGTGCGCGCACGTAATAAATACAATATTTATAATGTCCCGTCTATGCCGCCGAAGTTTAGCAAGCAACAGTGAAGAAAAGTTACATCCTTGAAGTGTACATATAGTGAAGAATTGTGATAGAAATGTACCGTTGATGCTCGTTAGGTCTGTTGGTTTCCGTTGGGTCGCCATGGCCCTTGAACAGTATCCCGCGCATGCGCACCGAGTGTGGAGGCAGCGGATGGAGCTGGTCGGAGGCGAGCTCCGATTGTCGCCTGCATCATGCTCTCGCACGTGTAAATAATAATAATAATAATAATAATAATAATAATAATAATACTTGCCATATTATACTTGCACGTAGGGTCTGTTGTTTTTAGTTCTTGTTGTTCTTTAGTCCAATGCGTAAAACACGTCTGTTAGTTGTCTGCCCCGAGGCATGTTTGTTGTCAGCGTCGTGCTCTGGCTGTTGCGGCATCGTGGTCTGTTTGTTATCCGTATCGTGGTCGGTTTTTTGTCAGCATCGTAGTCTGTTTGTTGTCTGCATCGTGGTATGTTTGTTGTCTGCATCGTGGTCGGTTTATTTTCTGCATCGTGGTTTGTTTGTTGTCTGCATCATGGTCGGTTTGTTGTCAGCGTCGTGATCGGTTTGTTTTAAGTATCGTTGTCTGTTTGTTGTCTGCATCGTGATATGTTTTTTGTCAGCATCGTTTGTTGTCAGCATCGCGGTCTGTTTGTAAGAATCTAGGTCTGTTGTCTGCATCGTGGTCTGTTTGCTGTCTGCATCGTGGTCGGTTTACTGTCTTCATCGTGGTCTGTTTGTTGTCAGAATCGTCGTTTGTTTGTTGTCAGCATCGTGGTCTGTTTGTTGTCTGCATCGTGGTCTATTTGTTGTCAACATTACGGCATGTTTGTTGTCTGCATTATGGTCTGTTTGTTGTCAGTATCGTGGTCTGTTTGTTTTCTGCATCATGGTCTGTTTGTTGTCTGCATCGTGGTCTGTTTGTTGTCTGCATCGTGGTCTGTTTTTTGTCTGCATCGTGGTCTGTATGTTGTCTGCATCGCGGTCTGTTTGTTGCCGCATCGTGGTCTGTTTGTTGTCAGCATCGTGGTCTGTTTGTTGTCAGCATCGTGGTCTGGCTGTTTTCATCATCGTGGTCTGTTTGTTGTCTGCATCGTTGTCTGTTTTTTTGTCTGCATCGTGGTCTGTATGTTGTCTGCATCGCGGTCTGTTTGTTGCCGCATCGTGGTCTGTTTGTTGTCTTCATCGTAGTATGTTTGATGTCAGCATCGTGGTGTGGCTGTTTTCAGCATCATGGCCTGTTTGTTGTCTGCATTGTAGTCTGTTAGTTATCAACATTGTGGTCTATGTGTTGTCTGCATCATGGTCTGTTTGTTGTCTGCATCATGGTCTGTTTGTTGTCTGCATCGTGGTCTGTTTGTTGTCTGCATCGTGATCTATTCATTCTCTGTTTGTTCTGTGCATCTTAGTCTATTTGTTGTCTGCATCGTGGTCTGTTTGTTATCGGCATCGTGGTCTGTTTGTCGTCTACATCGTGGTCTGTTTGTTGTCAGCTTCGTAGTCTGTTTGTTGTCTGAATCGTGGTCTGATTGTTGTTTGCATCGTGGTCTGTTTGTTGTCTGCATCATGGTCTGTTTGTTGTCTGCATCGTGGTCTGTTATCTGCTGTGTGGTCTGTTTATTGTTTGCATCATTGTCTGTTTGTTGTCTGCATCATGGTCTGTTTGTTGTCTGCATCATGATCTGTTTGTTGTCTGCATCATGGTCTGTTTGTTGTCTGCATCATGGTCTGTTTATTGTCTGCATCATTGTCTGTTTGTTGTCTACATCATATTCTGTTTGTTGTCTGCATCATGATATGTTTGTTGTCTGCATCATGGTCTGTTTGTTGTCTGCATCGTGGTCTGTTATCTGCTTTGTGGTCTGTTTATTTACTGCATCATTGTCTGTTTGTTGTCTGCATCATGGTCTGTTTGTTGTCTGCATCATGATCTGTTTGTTGTCTGCATCATGGTCTGTTTGTTGTCTGCATCATGGTCTGTTTGTTGTCTGCATCATGGTCTGTTTGTTGTCTGCATCGTGGTCTGTTTGTTTTCAGCATCGTGGTCTGTTTGTTGTCTGCATCGCAGTCTGTTTGATGTCTGCGTCATGGTCTATTTGTTGTCAATATCGTGGTCTGTTTATTGTCAGCATAAAAGTCTATTTCAGTTTGTTGTCTACATCATGGAATGTTTTTGTCAGCATTATTGTCTGTTGTATGTATCGTGGTATTGTTATTGCCTGCATCGTGGACTGTTGTCTGCATCGTGATCTGTTGCCATCATCATGGTCTGTTTGCTGTCATCATCGTGGTCTGTGTGTTGTCAGCATCGTAGTCTGTTTGTTGTCAGCATCGAGGTCCGTTTGTTGTCACCATCGTGGTCTGTATGTTGTCACCATTGTAGTGTTGTTATTGTCTGCATCGTGGTGTTGTTATTGGCAGCATCGTGGTCTAATTGTTGTCAGCATCGTGTTTTGGCTGTTGTCAGCATCGTGGTCTGTTTGTTGTTGCCAGCATCATGGTGGTTGTCTATTGCTAAATACTGCTAATATATTGCCGAAATTATCTGCAATTATAACACATTTTAAACGAAAATATTTTATATTATTATACCTCACTTGATTATTTCTCGATATAAGGCATATACACTGCAGCGGGCAAAGTTTTATATTTCGACGGGAAATGTCGCCCGCTTTCGCTATGTCGCTCGGTACGCAAATGATACGGGATTGTTCGGTACTATTAAATAAATATTGACAGTGCGTCTCGCTTGAAAAAAAAGGCCTGGATAAAACACTAGTTCTTGTTGACTAAAGCCTTACCTGAAAAATAATAAAAGAATAATAATAAAAGAAAAAAACTTAGCTCGTATTATCGTCACCATCCATTGTCATCTGCATCGATCTAAAGTTGTCGTCTGCACCGATCTATAGTTGTCGTCGGCACCGATCTCTAGTTGTCGTCGGCACCGATCTCTAGTTGTCGCCTGCACCGATCTCTATTTGTCGCCTGCACCGATCTCTAGTTGTCGCCTGCACCAATCTATAGTTGTCGCCTGCATGGAGCAAAATCGGAGCGTGTTGTGTCGTCAGAGTCTGGCTCGGAGAAACGCCTCTGCTGCAAAACATCTATCACGTCAGCCGGATATCACGATGAAAAAACAAACAAAAAACATAAATATACTATCTATTTTTCTATGTTATTGCATGCCGCAGTGTTGTTGTATACGACACTATGGAACATTATTCTACAGTTTCTTATAATTATATTTATTATAATTAACGCAAATGGCAACTAAAACATGGTATGCAAGTATCTAAACGTTTTGTCAAACACAATGTTTTGATCATCATAAAAGACTCGTATTTATTCCTATGAACTCCCACGGCATGACCCTGATAAGCCAGACGTCAGGGTGGGTGCCCTTTCCATCTTATCGACTGATTTGACATGGCCTTGGCTTGAGAATTCACAGAAACAAACACTCCTCTTGTCCGACTTAAAAAAAAAAGTTTTAATCTTATTAACACAGATAAATACCGTCCATTTTTTAAAACAAAAACAAGTTCTTGTTACATCCCAAAACCGAATTTCGAGTGAAAGCTGCCATTTGTGTAAACAAAGCTAGTCAATATAGAAAGTGTATATTCAACAGATTAATAGGGGTCGCAGTGGTGTAATGGTGACCGCCTTGCGTTATGGAGGTCGTGAGTGTGATCCCTACTCAAAAGACACCAAGTACTGGTGTTCTACCCAGAAAACGGACTCGTTAACGTCTCAGTAAGCCTATGGCTTTCGAAATAATCGAGCTTAAATACAAACGTCTAAACTAGTTAGCAGTTATTGCATCTGACGCTGAAGATTTCACACGTTCGAATAACTTCCAGACGTAGTGCCTTTAATACAAAATTAGACTTGAAAATAGCTCGAACACATGATTTCATTGACTTATATTTCACTGGTATCCAAACGCAACCGGTCTCGTTCGCGCAATCGTTACGAAACAGGAGCAGCGTCGCAGCGAGGAATGCGTCTGCATGAGGTCGATAAAACCTGTGAACTTGGCGACCCAAAGACTGGAACCGGAAGAGAGCGTCAACAGGACACGAATGAACATTTTATTTTTAAATCACGTGACATATAAAAGATGAGGTTTAGAACAAGCAATTTCTGTATTGAAAAAAAGAACTGACAATTTTATCAGGAGTATTCTAATAAAAAATCTTTTTTTTCATTGTGCCCTAACAAAATAATATTGTATTGCCGTATAAAAGACAGGAAAATATAGTGTGTAACAAACAATATTGTTATGATCAACATTTACTGTCTTTGTCTTACGTTCTGTTTTTGTTGTGCTATTGTACTTAACTGGTCGCTTGCGCATGCGTCATTGTAAGTCGTCTTCATCGAGTTCCGGCTGTCAACTGATTCGTATACAGATCATCTAAATCGAAGTGTGTTCGTCGTCGGCAGCGTGGTGTGATTGTCCTCGGCAAAGGGGTGTGGTTGTTCTCGACAACGGGGTGTGATTGTCCTCGGCAACATGGTGTGGTTGTCCTCGGCAACGGGGTGTGGTTGTCTTCGGCAACGGGGTGTGATTGTCCTCTGCAACGGGGCGTGATTGTCCTCGGCAACGGGGTATGATTGTCCTCGGCAACGGGGCGTGCTTGTCCTCGGCAACGGGGTGTGGTTGTTGTTTGCTACGGGGTAAGGTTGTCATCGGCAACGGAGTGTTGTTGTTGTTGGCAACTGGGTGGTGTTGTTGTTGGCAACGGGGTGTTGTTATTGTTGGCAACGGGATGTTGGTGTTGTCCTCAGCAAGGGGGTGTTGTCCTCGGCAACAGGGTATTGTCCTCGGAAACGAGGTGTTGTCCTCGGCTACGGGGTATTGTCCTCGGCAACAGGGTTTTGTACTCGGCAACGGGGTGTTGTCCTCGGTAACGGGGTGTTGTTGGCAATGTGGTGTTGTTGGCAACGGGGTGTTGTTTTTGTTGGCAACGGGCTTTTGTTGTCTTCGGTAATGGGGTGTTGTTGTCCTAGCAACGGAGTCTTGTTGTGGTTGGCAATGGGGTGTTTTGTTGTTGGCAATGGGGTGTTGTTGTCCTAGGCAACGGGTGTTGTACTTGTTGGCCACAGGGTACTGTTGGCAACGGGGATGTTACTGTCTTCGGTAACTGGGTGTTGTTGTTGTTTGCAACGGGGTGTTGTTTTCGTCGTCAACGGGGTGTGGTTTCCCTCGGAAACAGAGGTGTATTTTGCAACTGGATGTGGTTGTTGTTGACAAGGTGTGGTTATCCTCGGAAACGGGGTGAGTTTGACATGAGCAAAGGGGCGTTGTTGTTGTCTGCTTCTAAAGACTGCTACAATGGCTACTAAATTATAATAAATAAAACATGATAATTGCGAACCTAAAGTTTTACCAATCACGGTTACCATACTTCCATTGTTAAGTGTATTGACCGTTATTGCCACGCAGTATCTTTAAATGTATGGCAAAAAAATATATACATTAAGTCAACCGAATTTAGTTATTAAATATAGATCTATGATTATTCCCTTTTACGAATCTATGCTTTTATTATATTAGGCATATAACGAGTTAAAACAAAAGTAACTACAGTAGCTCTACACGAATATTTAAAAACAAGGTTTTTACCGGCCACGCCCGTCAAATCTGTTGATGTTCGTTGTTATGTTGTCCTCAGTTGGTTTCCTGCGCATGCGTCATGGTCGGAGGGCAAAATTCTCGCCAGCATCCAGCTCGATTTTGTGTCCGAATCACCTGAAAGTATGCCGTTCGTTTATTGTCTCTGCTACAGAGTCATTTACAATAACGAACTCTGGTTTAAATGGCTATTTCTTGAAATTTCCATGTTTCTCTGAATTTAGACCTGTTCCTTTCCGTTGTTTTCCGTTGCCATGTTGTTGTCATCCATTGGTTTCCTGCGCATTCTCGTCATTGAGACATGGTCATCATCATCATTCAGCTCGGTTTTTCGTCTGCATCGTTTGAAAGAAGACATCGTGGTCTGTTTCTTACCTGCACAATCTGAAAGAAGTCCGTATTTAACATTGATCTTCTGCTAAAAGAAAAAAATCGCATAATGGACTCTGGCTTGAAAGGTATGTTGTTCTAACCGACACGTCGCCAGTCTATTTAATGAGTCGTTAAACCGGATTACTTGAAAATGTAAACAGGTAACATACAGACAGCACGTGCTTTTGCCCTAAACGCGAATGCATTTATTGTATATTACGGGTGACTCGTGGTTCGTTGTCATTCATTGTCGACTGAATTTGGCTTCTGGTTGTCGCCTGCCTCAAACTCCGATTGTCGTCTGCATTTTGTCCGGGATGTCGTCTGCATCGCGCCTGGAATGTCGCCTGCATCGTGCCCGAATGGCGTCTGCATCGGATGTCGTCTGCATATAGCTAGGATGTCGTCTGCATAGAGCTCTTGTTGACTTAAGCATCGCCTAAAAATTATAATCAACAGTTTAAGAATTTAACTTAGCTCGTGTTATCGTCGCCATCCACTGTCGTCTGTACCAAGATCTAGTTGTCGTCCGCATGGAGCCAAACGACACTTTTGCAGCGTATCAATCACTTTAAAAATAAGTCTTGTAACACGCTGGAAATTTTTTTATTTTAAATTGTTATAGAAAATTAATTTACAGTTTATTATTATTACTTTTATTGCAATTATTATAATTAACGCAAACGGCAACTAAAACTTTGGACGCAAGTATTTAAAGGTTTTGTCAACCACAATTTTTGATCATCAAAAAAGAGTGGTATTTATTCCTTTGAACTCCAAGGTCATGACCCTGACAAACCAGACAGCAGGTTGGGGGCGCCCTTTCCATCTTGGCGCCTGGTTTGACCGGGCCTTGGATTGAGAATTCACAGAAACAAACACTCCTCTTTTCCGACTTTTAAATTAATTAATATAGTTAAAATAAAAAATTAATAATAAGAAAATGTCACCATTTCCAGTTAAAATTTATTAAACTTTTTCCGGAAAGAATGCTGTTGTTTTTTAATTTGAGAAGCAGTGACTTTATAAACAAACACAGGCTTGCAAATCACGTAAATACGAGATGCCGTTATGACTTATCGGTTTATGGTTTCCAATAGCAACCGGTCTCTTTCCCGCAATCGTTTGGAAACAGAAGCAGCGTTGAAGCGCGAAATGCGTTTGCACGAGATCGATGAAACTTGTCAACTTCGCGGCCCGGAACCGGAAGAAAGCGTCTACAGGAGACCGATGAACGCTGTATTTTTTGCATCACATGACATATACATGTGGAGGTTTGAAACAAGAAATTATTTCTGTATTTAAAAAAAATGAAATTTATATCAGGAGTATTCAGCTAAAACTATTATTTTGTCTTGTGCCAAAACAAAATAATATTGTACTGCCGTATGAAAAGCAGGAAAATATATTGGATAGCAAACAACAGCAAACTGCATCGAGTTCCGGCTGTCCACTGCACCGTATACAGATCGTCTAAATCGAAGTGTGTTGTCGCGGCAAGGGGTATGATTGTCCTCGGCAGCGGAGTATGATTGTCCTCGGCAGCGGGGTATGATTGTCCTCGGCAGCGGGGTAAGATTGTTCCCGGCAACGGGGTGTAATTGTCCTCGGCAACGGGGTGTAATTGTCCTCGGCAACAGGGCGTGATTGTCCTCGGCAACGTGGCGTTTTTGTTGGCAACGCGGTGTTGTTGTCCTCGGCTACGTGGTGTGTTTGTCCTCTGTAACGGGGTGTGATTGTCCTCGACAACAGGATGTCATTATCCTCGGCAACGGGGTGTGTTTGTCCTCGGCAACGAGGTGTGGCTGTCGTCGGAAACGGGGTGTGTGGTCGTCGGATTCGGGGTGTGGTTGTCGTCGGCAACAAAGGGGTGTGGTTGTCATGGCCAACGGGGTAAGGTTGTCGTCGATAACAACGGGGTGTGGTTGTCATGACCAACGGGGTAAGGTTGTCTTCGGCAATAGGGTGTGGCTGTCGTCGGTTGTCGTGGGTTTTGTTGGCAACGGGGTGTTGTTTTTGTTCATGTTGTTAGGAGCGGGTATGTGGTTGTCCTTGGTAACGGAGTGTAATTGTCGTCGGCAACTGGGTGCCGTTGCCCTCGGTAACAATGTATGGTTGTCCTCGGCAACGGGATGTTGTTGTCCTCTGCAACTGGGTGCTGTTGTCCTCGGCAACGGGTTGTGGTTTTTCTCGGTAACGGAATCTGTGTTGTGCATTGGGGTTGGGTTATCGTCTGAAACAAGTTGATGTGCGTCCATATGAATAATAATAATATATATTATTGTTTACAAAAATGTTTTAATGGTTTAACCTTAATTACTGACGATTTTATCTGGATTATTTAAATGAAACTATCATAAAATAATGCATGAGGTTTTTTCTTCCGCCAAAACAAAGTAACATTGTATTACCGTACGAATAGCAGGACAATATATTGTACACTACACAACATATGATCAAAATTTACGGTATTTGTTCTTACGTTCTGTTGTATTGTTGTTGTCCTATTGTACTGAACTGGTCGATTGCGCATGCGTCATTGTATGTCGTCTTCATCGAGTTCCGGCCGTCAAGTGAAAAGAACAAAATTCGTATAAATCGAAGTTTGTTCGTGCTGTGGTTGTCCTTGGCAACAGGGTGCAGTTGTCCTAGGCTACGTGGTGTGGTTGTCCTCTGCAACGGGTTGTGGCTATCCTTGGAAACAGGGTTTGGTTGTCTTCGGGAACCTGGTGGTGTTGTCCTCTGCAACGGGATGTGTTTGTCTCGGCAATGCGGTGAAGTTGTCGGCAACGGGGTGTGGTTGATGTCGAGAACGTCGTGTAGTTGTCTTCGGCAATAGGGTGTGCTCTTCTTCGGCAACGGGGTGTGGTTGTCTTCGGCATCGGGGTTTGGTTGACTTCGGCAACGGGGTGTGGTTGTCTAAGTAACGCGGTGTGCTTGTATTAGGCAACAGGTTGTTGTTGCTGGTAACGGGGTGTTGTTGTCCTCGGTAACGCGGAGTTGTTGTTGTTGACAACGGGATGTGGTTGTCCTTGGAAACGGGTTGTTAATAGCCTCGGCAATGAGGTGTTGTTGGAAACGGGATGTTGTTGTTGGCAAACGGGTGCTGTTATTGTTGATAACGAGGTGTTGGTTTTCTCAGTAACAGGGTGTTTTTTGTTGGTAAACGGGTTGTGTTGTCCTCTACAACGTGGGTTTTGTCTTCGGCAACATGGTGTTGTTGTTATTGGTAACGGGGTGTTGATGTTGGCAACGGGGTGTTGTTTTTGTTGGCAACGGAAAGTTGTTGTCGGCAACGGAAAGTTGTTGTCCTAGGCGACGGGTGTCGTTGTTGTTGGCAACTGGTGTTGTTGTTGGCAACGGGTGTTGCTGTTGTTGGCAACGGGGATGTTATAGTCCTCGGTAACGGGTGTTGTTGTTGGCAACTGGGTGTTGTCGTCGGCAACGGGGTGTGGTTGTCCTCTGCAACGGGGTGTGGTTGTTGTTGGCAACGGGGTGTGGTTTTCCTCTGTAACGGGGTGTGGTTGTTGTTGGCAATGAGGCGTGGTTGATGCTGGCAACGGGGAGTGGTTGTTGTTGGCAACGGGATATGGTTGTACTTGGCAACGGGATGTTGTTGTTGGCAACGGGGTGTGGTTGTTGTTGGCAACGGGGTGTGGTTTTCCTCTGCAACGGGGTGTGGTTGTTGCTGGCAACGTATATGGTTGTCCTCGGTAAAGGGACGTTGTTGTTGTGTGCTGCTAAAGACTTCTACAATGGCTACTAAAATTATAATAAACAAAACATGATAATTGCCAGCCTCAAGTGTTACCAATAACGGCTACAATACTTCCATTGTTGGAGTATTGACATTTACTGCCACGCAGTATCAATAAATGTATGGCGAAATATATAAACATTAAAACAACATAATTAAAAGTTACTGAATATAGAACTGCGATAATTCTCTTTATTATATTTAGGCGAATAATGCATATAAAAACAAAAGTGAATACAATAGCTCTATACGATTATTCAAAATCAGTTTTTTTACTGCACATGCCCGTCGAATCAGTTGTTTTCGTTGTCATGTTGTCCTTCATTGGTTTCCTGCGCATACGTCATGGGAGCGAAATTGTCGTCAGCTCGGTTTTGCGTGTGAATCATCTGAAAGTAGTCCGATCGTTCATCGTCTCTGCTTAAGAGGCATTTACAATGACGAACTCTGGTTTAAATAGTTATTTCTTCAAAATAGAAATGGCCATGCCTCTCTGGGTTCTTGAAACCGAATTACTTGAAAGTGGAATTTTTTTGCAGTTAAGAGAGCACGTGTTTTTATCAAATCGTAAATAAATTGTGTGACTTCAGCGTGGCTAAAATCCAGTAAAATACATAGCCCTAGACGTAACATATGTTACGGATCTTGTAACTGCTTTAGAACATAAAATAACACTTAGCTCATGTTATTGTGTCGACTGCATCTATTTCCTACGTCATATGCATCGAACTGAGTGCCGACTGCCTCGGACTCTGTTGCATCGAGCACTGGCTATCGTCTGCTAAGTCTGGAAATCTCATTATCAGAATAAAAACAAAAATTAGCTCGTGCTAACGCCGCCATCAATATCGCCTGCAACCAGCTCTGGTCCGCACTGCTTTCTTGTCCTAAGCATCGTTGGGGTAGAGGTGGAAGAGGCGGCACTGCGGTCGCCAAATCAGAAATAACAAGCAAAAATTTATAAGAACAATCAATAAAACATTAATTAATGTGGATTCATGAACCCATGATAAACTATTACAAATGCATTATATACTTTTATCATACGTGTTATTCTGTTGTGTGTGCCTTTTGAAACGTATCTAATATAAATCATCATCAGCAGCAGCAGCTGCAGCACCACCACCACCATCATAAATGGTATTATAATAAACGTAAATAGCAGCTTAAACGTTGTCATTTTGAACTTTTCTATATTTATTCATACCATTTTTGTGATCATCAGAAAAGACTCGTATCTATTCCTTTGAACTCCCAGGTCATGACCTTGACAAGCAAGACGGCGCCCTTTCCATCTTGTCGCCTGATTTGACAGAGCCTTCGCTTGGGAATTCAATGAAACAATTCTCCTCTTTTCCGACTGTTACATTTATATAGTTAAAATCAAATGTTTATCTTAATAACGTAAATGTCTATGAATCAAAAGTCTAATTCCTGTACATCCCAAACTCGAATTTTGAGAAAAAAGCTGCCATTTATGTACACATAGAAAGGGTATATTTAATCTAATTATTCATTAGGCGCTTAAGAAGAGTTAACACTTTCTGGTTAAAACATATATTCAACATTTCCCTAAATAAATAATACAATTTTATTAACTTAAAGAGGTTAAGGCCTAAATGCAAAATTATACTTGCAAATTACGTGAACACGTGACTTTATGATGACTTAGCTGTTGCTGGTATCCAATAGCAACCGGCCTCGTTCCCGCATTAGTTAGGAAACATAAGCACCGTTAAAGCGAGGAGTGCGTTTGCACGAGATCGATGAAACCTTCAAACTTGGCGGCCCAAAGACTGGAACCGGCAGAAAGCGTCTATAAGAGTCAGATACTAATATACTAATTGGCGTCTTTAAATCACGTGACATAATATAAAGTGTGTGTGTGGGAGGGGGGGGGGCGCTCGAACAATAAATTTGTATGTATCCAAACTAAAATGTCTATGCTACCAAAACATGATAATATAAAACAGGATTTTGTTCGAAAAGAAGTTTAAACGTACACATTTGTGCAAATACGTGTAGCATGTGTTTCAAGATTTCGTAAATTCCAACTAGAGTTGCAAGTGCAAATAAAAAAAAAAATACGCACGATAACATCTCACTAGGCTGAAATTATATATAAAATATAAACAAATCACTTAATAAACGCACAAAATAACAGTGCAAAATTATTTTACAATCTTAAATCTTAAATTTAACTGAATAAACATATTCGAAGACTCATTTACACAATTTGAAAATATAAACAGTGATAAGCCATGATAACCGATTGTATGACATCCATCTTGCTCGGGAGCAACGAAGAAATGATGCGTTCGCGCCTTTTTCAATGTATTCATGCGCAGTTAACATCACCGAATCACAATCGACGTCTTAACATTCAGAACCCAATCAAAACCGTCGATGCAAATTTGGAGCAAATTCGATGCGCGAAAAAAAGCGCTCATCGAAATCCACGTGGAAACGGCTCAGGTTAAACTGTTATACCGAAATAGTAAACACAAATCGGATTACCAGGGTCGTAATTAGGCATACTTCTTTCCGCACGTTACGCTTACAGAGCAATACGAATAGCAAATACCGCGAAAAAAAAAGAACAACATTAGAATCCTTGCTACCATAACGACACATTGTTTCATTTATCTTAAATAATTATATTCTTTAGATTTACATTATTTATCAAATGTTTACAGTTTAGAATACTTAGTAATTTTACTGCGAGTAAAGTCACATTCGGTCTAGCTACGCACTGATTACAACAGTTTCACGGTCTGCTTGCACGTGTTTTACATGTTACAGCTTTAGCAAACAAAACTGACCAATTAGAATTCATTCAGATATAAACATATCAAACAATCAGGACGACTGATAATATTTTGCATCGTGATTATCAGGGGCCGTATTCCAGATACATCCTAATTAAAAACTTATCCGTAACCTTAAAATCATCATAATTTATTTCTTTAACTTTTTTATTTCATATTTAAATGGCTTGGTGTGTTGAGGCCCTTCCGCTGATGTGTTTTGATATAAATACGGCATGTTTTTAATGGCCTTGTTTATTTCCATTGATTTGCGTTGGATTTAAATGAAATTAATACTTATAAAATGTTTATTAACAACACGAGGGGTTGATCTTTTTTCACAATTAATTAGTTTCAAACACCAATAACTACAATAAACTTAACTAATATAGTATATTTATATGTCGATGTTTTTTACTCAGTTTTGTGCTCTAATAAGTCAGGCTGTTCTTCGGCTCACAAATCAAAATTATTTTACCGTCTTTAAATAATAAATAGTATAAAAGACTGTACACATTATATCATATTACACACTACGGATACGCTCACATAGAAAAGCACTACGGATGCGATCACGGACACGGATACGATCACGGACATGGATACGTTCACGGACATGGATACGATCACGGACACGGATACCGGATCACGCGCATATGGAAAAGCGGCCTTAGCATGTTAAACGGAAGGTTGTTATACACAAAACATTGGAAAAGTAGCAGACATAGTATTGAGATACATGAATAACTGCACCTTAGACTCATCGAGTACAATAGCTTGGTTATTAGTATATAACGGGTAACCTTTGAATGAGTCATGACTGACTGTTGGATGATTTATTTTGTTCAAATGGTTTTGCATACTGCGATATTATTTGCAGCGCCTTCCGCATATAATAATGTGGTGAATACGGATACACTTGCTGATGCGGACATATTGAAAAGCGGTCTAATTAAAAAATTTGGGAAAATCATTATAATGTTCCTTTTGGGCTGTGTCTGTGACGCGACATCTATTTATAGAACGGATCAAAGCGCTTGTTTACGTCTGAGACTACCATGGATTCACGATATCCTCGTGCGCAGGGTACATGTACATTCTGCGTCAGCTTGCAGCATCGATCGATACATTAAGATATGCACGAGGAAACAGGGATAAGCGTGGTTGACTTAATGCAATTTGAACATCGAAAAGCCGGGGGCGGGATTCACAAAGCGCCTGAAATATATCATTATTTAATCAGAGAAGCTGGGTCGGAATTCATAAAGCTCCTGAGAAAGATAATAATTTAGGATACAAAAAAGTAAAAATTTAAGATTGAATTTTATGTGAAATGAAAATAAAAAAAGAAGCGTTTGTCAGTTTAACTAGAATAAACATCTTTTTTTTATTATCTAACTCAAACTATAATTCAAACGGTCACATACTTTTACGGTTTACAGGTTGATTTTACGAATTTAAGACATTGACTTACGTGCTCACTAAAAGCATGCACAGACACATACGGCCAAATAAACAAATGCTTGGTTTCCGCTGACATCTCGAACAAAATCTAGGAGGGGAGGTAAAATATAGCTATTTTAGTCTTTAACTTTTTTGTCTTTGTCTTCGCCGCACATTCACCAAACAGTTTAAGTATACTGGACTCCATGTAAAATTTTAAAAGGCCTCCCAACAAAGAAACTGTACCTTAATTATTAATAAGGTCATAGAAAAAGATATTTCTGGCAAGCAACTTCTAATATAAGCGAAAACTGCCGAAAATCAGAAAAACTTACTGATTGGTAGGCAAAAAAACTAAGGGTCGGGGGAAAAAATGGGGGGTGGGGGGTGGGACACATAGTGCAGTTAAATGATAAATTATAAATCCAAATTTTATTATTCGTGTAAGAATAACACAGTCAGCTAGATTAGTTTCTTTATATTAGTAAGCATATAACATTAAGGCTACTAGTGATTGATTTGTAAAACGTTGGTAGATGTTTCCGTGTGCCAGATTTTCGACATTTTCAATCGGAATGAAATATATAAAACACAAAAACCAATTTGTAATACGTTACGCGTAACAATATTTTTCGAAACAGAGAAACAGCAAACATATCAGCACGCAAATTTAAAACTGACACAAACATGACTGGAAATATCAAGCCATTCTTAGTCTTGAGAATAACGAGCAGACTTAGAGTCAAGAAAATATACTTCTGCGTGTGCAAATATTCTGGGTTCCAATGTTGCTACTTATGACCTAACAAATCGTTCTAAATAAAGAGTGATGTCATTAGAGTCGATGGATACCGAGTAAGGCTCACATGTACAGCTCTCTTAGAACAGAACAGTTTCAAGAATATTCTTTATCCTAACTCTTAAGTCTAATAATTGGTTGGTGAATACGGTCCCAAATCAGATGTCAATGTTTACAGCATTTGCACTTAATTGCGTTTCAAGTCAGCAAAGTATGGATAATATTCCACATGTGTTCCATATATATTGCAAACATAGTCCTAGTATAAAATTGTTGTGATAAAATAGTCCACATTTATATTAAAACAGATGATACAATCCTCAGCAAATTCAGATCGTTAAAGTTTAAATCAACATAGAGAAGCATCTAGTTTTTTTTTTAATGTTCTCACGAAATAAACGAAATAGTACGGTGTGTAAAAAATTAACATTAAATTTCATTTTGTTTGTTCTGAATTTGTACAAAACTGTCTCGACGCAAATAATAGTCTGAATTTCCAAAATCTACGTCACAGGCACTATTCACGTCAGCGACAACGTACCGTAGTGTCTCTGATGGCTCCTTGAAGATTGCCGAGTAGGAGTCGCCGTTTTCGTGAATTCCAGGTTAAATTATATCCGTGTCTTGTCCAGGGGCGGTAACATTCCTCTTATTTCGTTTGCAGCGGTCTGCTACACTTCCGGTTGCGGGGAATTAATGACGAAGTCTTGCTATAGTCATCGGCTGTCGATGAAACGCCCGTGCTTTCCGATATTGGAATGCCTATTTGCGTCATGCACGTGAGTGTAATTTAAGAAATAATTTTCGATTTATCGTGGTTTATCGGCAAATAAATAACGATCTGTAGTTCTGATTCGTAGGAATTAAACCACGAGGGCGTTAGCCCGAGTTGTTTAATAACAACCCATCAGAACGACAAAGAGTTGTTTATTTGCCGATTAAAAACGTTCATGCGAAAATTATTTCAGTTCTAACATGATTTGACATATATTTGTGCAATTGCAATTGGAACTACTTTTTATTATGTACCGCTCAAAATGGGAACTTCTGTTGTTTATGGGTAGTTTAACAACCATAAATTTGTTATTTTTATATAGAAAAATAAGCGAATATCGTGTTAGAATTATAAGTATGCGTTAGGGTACCATACGTAAGTTGTTTCCACTGACAGTATTAAGAAATAATCTATTAAAATGCATTCGTCTATGCCATCTACATTATCATAATCATCACCATTATCAAATTAGTTTCAAGTTATACACTTAAAGCTAACCAGAACACTAACTAGCGAACAACTCGTCTTGCCCATATAACGGGAGACAACCGCATGGTACGTGTACACATGTGCAAAAGTCTTGCAATAAATACTTCCTTTAGATCGACTCTTGCTGACTAGCCAGTTTCATGGTGTATTTCATATTAATAACATTATATTCGCTTATTTTGCTATAGACCAATAACAAAAGTATCGTTGTTAAACTTTCCAATAAACAACGCGAAAAAATAATTCCAAGACTGACGTCATTCTTTGAGTTGTTATCAATAAATGTGACATCACAATACATTTGTATCAATGAAAGACGATCGCTGGTAATACACCTATCAATATTTTCCCCCAGGAGGAGGGGGAGGGGCGGGCAATTAGACTTAGTGTACTTTGGGGGATCTAATTCCCGACCTTGAGCCTTGAGCCAAACATTTTTGTCTAAATCCCCTTAATTGGGGATGCTTAATTGGTGTATCAAATGGTCCGGGGCCAATATAATCAGGATCTAAAATCCAAACAAAGTATATTTCCCGGGACCCGGAATTTCAAATTCCCGCCTATTAGCCTTTTATTACTGTTTACAGAGCAATTTAATTAATAATCAGCTATATTATTAGCAATCGTTCGTTTTACTGTACATATTTATTGGTAGCTTGAAACCTATCACAGTGTTACTAAACGCAAATGGAAAATACCAGGCTGACACACAGGTCAATATTGAATGGAACATTTTACGTATAAAACTAAAACGAAACTTATTTCGCTGGCTTCAACTTCCCGACAAAAGCGCCGCCGCGTTGCACAGTCCACGTTGTTGTTTAAAGTTTAGTTCCACCATCCACAAAATGTTCACAAATAATGAAGGAAATAATAAAGAAATATTCACATACCGCCAAAAGTCCAAAATGTCATTCGCATTTTAAACACGTTCTGTACTGTTTATACAGTACAGGTTTATAAAATTTAATTCCACTACGTATAAAAATTACAAGCAGATATATGAAATGTCCACATTTAACAGTCATATTATTCCACACGTATACACTGTCCAAAACACTTCAATTCCTATATATAGTTATAATTGTTTACACATCACACGAAACGAGTGTACCGTTACTTTAACAATTGCTGTGCTGTGAAAACTCATGTATTCTCATTACGGGGATTTCGGTAACAATGTAGTATGTAATCTTCTATTACCAACTTTCTTTTGATTTCTTATTTTGTGTTATTAAAATGCGATAAGGATTCCAGGGCCAATATTTGTAAAAAGTCAGAAGTTATTCTAAATTCTAAACTTTAATTGAATGTAAGTCAAAATAAGAAATGTGTATTAAAAACACTATGCCAAATCATATACATGTACATAAATATCACATTGTGCAACAGAACCGCTCGTCACAACTACGTTCACAAACACGCGTCACGTGCACGTAACACAACCACGCATCACACACACGCGACACAATCACGCGTCACATTCACGCATCACATCCACGTGTCACATCTACGTATCACAACCACGCGTCACGTGCATGTGTGTAACACAACCACGCATCACACACACGCGTCACATCCACGTAATACAACCACGCATCACAACCACGTGTCACAGCCACGCGACACGTGCATGTAACACAACCACGCGTAACATACAGGCAGCACAGCCGCGCGACACGTGCATGCAACACAACCACGAATTACATACAAGAAACACAGCTACGCGTCACGTGCACATATCACAGCCACGCGTCACAACCACGTAACACAACCGCATGTCACATAAACTCAACTCAACTCCGGGTCACGTGTACGTATCAAAGCCACGCGTCACATTCACGTAACACAACCATGTGTCACATCCACGTAATACAACCACGCATCACAACTACGTATCACAGCCCCACGACACGTGCACGTAACACAACCACGCGTCTCATATATGCAAAACAGCTACGCGACACATACACGCAACACAGCCAGGCAACACAACCTCACGTTACAACTACGTATCACAGCCACGTGACAAGTAACACAACCACGTGTCAAAACTACGTATCACAGCCACGCGCCACGTGCACATAACACAGCCACGCATGATAACCACGCGTCACATCCACGCATCACACACACGCTTTACAATCACATGCCAAAAGCACGCCTCAAAAGAACTCGTCACAATCATGTATAACATGAACGTGTTACAACCACGCGTCACATTATTATAATAATAATGACAAAAAGTTGATTGTAGCGGTTTACATGCCACGGACATATCTCTTGTAAATCGTAGCTATATACGGTACTCGTACAGGCGCAGAAAGAACATGTTTTGTTAGAGGAGCGGAGCAGCGAATTCTGCCAATAAACTGTTGTTGGACTCTGACACATGTAACAACATACATGTATATTGGAACGGTGCAATATCGTCAAAAGGAAACATTTTTAACGAAAATGTACAAAAACCGGTTTGATAGTTGCAATGCATTGATCGATGAACACGTCATTGGTAACGAAATACACGTGTTTAAGTTAGTGTTTTGTATAACAGTTCGATTGTTAGACAATTTTGGAGTGCGCGTGCGCCGCTTCCATCCGCTTTATAACCGCCCATGACGTATATTTCTAAAGACGAATTTAACACTACCACCGGCATGCAATCGGAACCTAACATCGCGGTGAATAAGCAAAACGGATTCTATACGAACAAATACGCGTTGTCCGGCTTCTAAACGAACAGGCAACGGATTCTTTACAACGCAAACGGCTAGACTCTAAACAGTCCCGTTAGTTAGCTGTTGTTCTTATTAATAACTGAGTTGTTTCTATAATAAATCATATAATCACGTAACATCTGATATATTTGTGCGTCATATTTTCCAGTATTTTTACCAGACAATAAATTGATATTTTAAAACGAGTCAAATCTACTTCGCTCAACTGCGTCAACGTTAACATTATGTGTCACATTTACTGTACTTTTAAAGATATGAAACCTTTATACTATCTATAACAGTTTTTCTTAAGTAAGTTAACACATACTGAAATGACTGGACTGAAAAACCAAGCTGTCAAAACGTATATTATACTCCTTTCGGCACAACTAAAAACGTAATTGCTGGCACCGGGTAATTAAGGAATCGCATCATGCATGTATATTATGTGAACTCCAAATCTTTTTTTAATACGGACAATGACATGCTTTAGAATATGTTAAATATTACTTTTTCATACATTTATACATTTTTTCCGAGAAGTTTCGTTGTTTTTGTCTAGGCGTTGTTTAAAGCTGCGATGTGATAGGTACATATGGTATAAAACATTTGTAGACCATTGAGCTCAAAATGTTAATTATTTAATCTCGTCCTGCGGGCTCGTTCGTTAAGGCAGAAACATATTTCGGTCAAAGTATGCTATGTACAGCTAATACACTTTAAACGACTCCTTATTTTTTTTTTAAATCGAAGTGAAGTTGATTAAAACTAATTGAAACTAATTATAATGGCAGTGTAAAGTCCATAATATGTATGCTTAGATCATGTTGTTGTGATCCTAAAATTCTATGAGGAAAACACTTTAGGACAATTAAACCGTTATGGATTCTTGACGTAAAGTTCATGTACACATGTCCATCTACGCGTGTTTAATCCATTCGGCGCCAAATTTATCATAGAATGTTCCACCCGGCGCCAAATTAATTTGGCAATGTACATAGAAATCAATAGTCAATAGTTTCAAATTTACTTTTATACCATATTTCGGAGTTTTTTTTGCGGTATTCAACACCTGTGATATCAGATCGGTAAATGGTGGGCGGATCCTAAATGCACACTTACCGTGCAATAAGTAGCATGCAGTATATTCAATTTTGTTGTAATTTCTACGCCCGCTACTTATTGCACAGAACATTTGCACTGACTGGACTTATTGCGGCAGAGCTATATTTGTAAAAGACACGCATGCCAAATATGTCAGACATCACGTGAAGTCTAGGAGTAGCCCATTGGGATCGGTATGCGGCAGGACTTTTTCTGACCTCTTTGGGAAAAAGTACCTAGGTTAAATTGGGAAAATCACGACGTAAAATTTTCAAAACTGGGAAACATTTGTTTCGCTAAATCGTAAGTATACTGAAGAAATTTACAGTTTTAAATTAATAAATAAGAATTAAACAACCATTTATTATTAATTTAACTCAAAATTGTGACAAATACCTAAGCAAGCCAGGCCTTTTTCTGACCTTTTTGGGAAAAAGTACCTTGGTTAAATCGGGAAATTTTCACGACGTAAATTTTTCAAAATTGGGAAAAATGTGTATCGCTAAATTGTAAGTATAACGAAGAAATTTACAGTTTTAAATCAATAAATCAGACTTTAACAGCACTAATAATTTTAATTTAACTCTAAATTGTGATAAATACCTAAGCAAGCAAGGGTCTCGTTAAATTACATATTTCGGTCAAAGTATGGTACGGCTGTTATATGTTCAAGGAAAAAATGTTTGTTTTTTTAATTTGGAACATAGTTTAAAAATCTACTACAAACAATTAATTAATTCTTATTTTTATTATTATGTTGAATTCATATTTCATAACACTGCAACACAAAAACATGACATATTTACATGAACACAATTACAGTTTGCTTTTTTTCTTTAATAAATAATCTCATTCACGTAATTTAACTGAAAATTATTTAAATAAGAGTACGATTTAATATTAAACATACATTACACTATAATTTTAGTGTAATAAATTATGCCAGTCACACAATAAATTTGAGTTTGAGTGAGTTTTGTAAATAAATGATCAGCTCTTATACATATTTCGATGGTTACTTATGATTGTTTCTGGATTTTCCCAAGGATTGTAAATCCGGGTTGTCAGCAAACATGACTACATCACACTGTTAACATAAAATGTTTGTATGAATCTTGAATCCTTGAATTTCAAATGTACAAGTTTTGTCATCCGATCCGGTTTTCAGCCCATCATCAACAGTTTTGGATAGGATCTTAAATTATTTAAATAAAAATCAATATTTATTATTGGCCTTATGACTGTATTAATTGACATCTTTCTAAATGAACTTTGGCATTGAACTTTTAAAATAAGTCTTGAACCATCAGCAAACGTGTAGTAGTAATAGTGGTGGTACGTAGAAGCTCGTCTAAATTCATCGTGCGATATCCGATGAAATTAATTCAAATACAATTTAAATGATCGTATATTATGCGTTGCATTCGTTGCTATGAACAAATGCCCAAACACCCATTTACGGCACTTAACATGATTTCAGTATAATGCCGATTAAGTATTGCTGTTGTAGAACATTTTTATCCCAAACAATGCCGAGAAAGGTTTAAATACAATTTTCGCATCCGTTTACCAATTGTTAGTCCTGCAGCTGCTACTGGGCTATTTGTTTTGCTTAGTTTGGGCTACAAACAGCTTTAAGGGCAACAAAGATCACATATATTAAATGATTATATATCATAGTGTTCCGTGGAACACTTCATTATGATAACTTGTATGTGTTTGTTTCTTGTGCTTCTTTGTCGTTCGTAGCAATGTAGATGTGTTATTTTCACCATGTACAATCCGGTGCCTGTTCGTATAGAAGCCGGGCAACGAATATTTCTACCATGAACATGCTTTAACCGTCGTTGAACCAAATTTTACGAAAAGTTAGGTTGATGTTTAAGCTCAACTGAGCACAACGTGCTCGTGGTGAGCTTTTGTGATCGCCTTTTGTCCGTCTTGCGTCGTCAACATTTACCTTGTGTACACTCCTAGAGGCAACATTTATTGTCCAATCTTCATGAAACTTGGTCAGTACATTTGTCCCAATTATATCTCGGCCGAGTTTGAAACTGGGTCATGGGGGTCAAAACCGAGGTCACTAGGTCATATTGAAGAAAAAGCTTATGAACACTCTAGAAGTCACATTTTTGCCAAATCAAAATGAAACTTGCTCATAACATTTGTTTTAACAATATCTTGCCCGAGTTCGAAAATGGTTCCGATCTGTTCAAAAACATGGCACCCAGGGGGAGGGGCAGTTTTCCTTTTATGGCTGTAGAAAAAGCTTGTGAACACTCTAGAAGTCACAATTTTTGCCTTATCAACATAAAACTTGCTCAGAACCTTTCTTCTTACGATATCTCAGCCGAGTTAGAAAATGGTTCCGCTCCATCGAATAACATGGACGCCAGGAAGCGGGGAAGTTTTTTTTATATGGTTATCGCTTGTGAACAGTGACATTGTTTTGCCCAATCAACATGAAACGTGCTCAGAACCTTTGTGTTAATGATAACTTGGCCAAATTTCCATCAGTCCGTATCAGTATATCTATATCCGTATAAAAATCTTACACATGGGAAATTGTTCGAGTAATGAAACTCAGGTGAGCGACACTGGGCCATTATGCTCTCTTGTCATTTTAATTGGAATTTCAGGCTAAATTAGAGTGAACGTGATTGTTAGATTGTTCTTTGGAGACAAAAGTGGTGTCTCTATATCACACGCTTATTGTCGAACGTGTTGTTTTCTACGAATTATTGAGTTAGTTTTTGAAACTAAATATGACATAGATCAGCAAAATTATCATAATCATCATCATCGTCCTCCTCCTCCTATTTTATCAAATATGCTCAGTTTATTTTAAACACAAACATCATAAACAGCATTTAAACAAGCGCAACTTTATTAAACTGCGAAAACGATATCCAGCCAACACATGCATTATAAAATTTACTGGAATGTTTCGAAATTTAAACATCCTGTCTGACAAAACTTCATGATGAATGGAAGGGTCTTATCAACAGTATTTCACATAAATAGTCATACAAGAGGGCTACGATGGCCCTAGGTGGCTCACCTGAGTTAAAGGCATCATAATGGCTTATAACAAGAGGGCCAAATGGCACTAAAGCACCTACCTGAGCATAAAGATCTGGGCAGTTTCAGGATAAGATTTGTATAGTCTATATAAACCATGTGACCCACAGGGCGTGGCCACTTTCTACACCAGGGGTATAATTTGAACAATATTTGTTTCATTAAATATCTCAATGGGTTCTCAAGGTATTGAGCGGAAACCGTTTTATTTTTAGTGTAAGTGACCTTGACCACACCCACCCTGTATGCAATCCCAATCGAGGTCTCGATATTAGGTATCTATGTATTAAGTTTCATTTAAATATCTCAATGTGTTCTCAAGTTGACCTCACCCACCCCATTAACAATCCCAAGCGAGGTCTCGCTATAAGGTATATACGTATGAAGTTAATTACAAAAGCAGTTTCAAAGAAGAATTTTAAAATAATTTTGCCTTTTATGTCTATATAAACCATGTGAGACCCGGGGAATAGCTAGTTTTGACCCCATGGGCATCATTCGAACAATCTGTGTAGAGAACCACTATACAACATAACGTACCAAATATGAAACCTCTGGGCATGCGGTTTCATAAAGAAGACGTTTTAAGTCATTTTGCTATGTATGTCTATATAAGCATTGTGACCCCCGCAGTCTGGCCAGTATTGACCCCACGGGCATCATTTGAACAATCTTTGTAGATGACCACTATACAATGTTACATATCATATATGAAACCTCTAGTCCTTTACGTTCCAGAGAACAATATTTTAAAGCCATTTTGCTATTTAAGTCTATATAAACCATGTGAGCCCCAGGGTGTAGCCAGTTTTGATCCCAGGGTTATCATTTGAACAATCTTTTTAGAGAACCACTATATAATGTTACATACCAAATATGAAACCTCTGGGCTTAGCGGTTTCAGACATTTTTTGCTATTGAAGTCTATCTAAACCATGTGACCTGCTGGGTGTGGCCAGTTTTGACCCCAGGGGCATCATTTGAACAATATTTGTAGAGGACCCCTATACAATGTTAATTACCAAATATGAAACCTTGCGGTTGCAGGGGAGATTTTTAAAGTCATTTTGCTATTCTAGTCACTATACAATGTTACATACTAAATATGAAACCTCTAGACTTTGCGGTTTAAGAGATTTTTAAAGCCAGTTTGCTATACAAGTCTATATAAACAATGTGACCCCCGAGGCGTGGCCAGTTTCATCCCCAGGGGCATCTTTTGAACAGTCTTTGTAGAGGACCAATAGAGGATGTCATATATCAAATATGAAAGCTCTCAGCCTTGTGGTTCCAGAGAGGAAGATTTTTAAAGTTTTCACTTTTTAAATCTATTCTTAGCTCTTGTGACATACAGATGCAACGGACCAGAACGATTTGAACAGTTTTGAAAGATCACCCAAGGATCATTCCTGTGAAGTTTGGTGAAAATCTACCCAGCGGTTTAGGTGATGTTCTTTGAATGAAAATGACGCATGACACATGACGGGTAAAAGGCGATCCTAAAAGTGTTGTCTCAGGTGAGCTAATAAAAACAATTTCCCATATATCTTAAACATGTGTTCGAATAGTAGCATAATATTGCTTAGATAAATATTTTAGACGGATCCAGTAGAATTTGAACTCACAACGTATTGATGGTCTATAAAAGAAATTCGTTTGTTTTATTTTTCGCAACCCGATCTACCGCTGATATGCTATTAAAACATTTTATTACGTGTAAAATTAAACAAATGACCAAACACACTTTTATGTGAAGTTAAAATAAGACATCAAACAGAATAAACTGATTTACTACACCAATGTCTTATATACCATTAATATTATGAAAATAAACGATTTTGAAAATTAATTAGTGCAGTGGACATCTGACTTCATGACTACATCAATGAATTTACAACAATACTGTATTTTTGTGTGTGCCAACGCATTTTTCACAATAAAATAAAACTGTGTCCATGCATGCATGGATACAGTTTTTCAATAACGTGCAAACCATCAAAGAAAAAATATTTCAAAAGAAAAAGTAAAGTAAACATGCACAAAATACTGCAAATAATCTATGAATTTAACAAACATACCTAACCTTCATGAAGTGCTCAGTAATATATGAGCCAAGAAATATAGCTGGCCTATTCTATGTTTGATGTCTTATTCTAACTTCACATAATAGAGTGTTACCCGATTATCCTATAGTCTGTCTCTCGGCATGCTCACGAACAGTGAAACAATTGGTCGTTTTCATTGCAATGGAAAAAGCACTGTTTATACAAGAAACTTGGATTCAGCAATCTGCTATTCTACTTATCCCCCTTTATAACTTCCAAGAACCAAGAATGCTGTAGCTGAAAAATGGGAGGCTACAAGTCTATATACTTGTTAAATGAATTCATAGACATGTTTATTAGTTTTAATACCTTTTACACAACTTTAATAGATGGGTCACCCAAGGAACTTTTCTGAGAAATTATTTCAAAATCCAGCCAGTGGTTTAGGACAAGAAGATTTGTTTAGTTTTCATTCTAGCCATATATGAAAACTTCTGCTAATTAATCAATGCCTTGGTGTCATTAAATAAAAACAAATTGATTACTTGGCACAATACTATCGCAAACGTGGAAAAGGCAACATATGTATGAGTCATACTGTATGCATTCCGGACTATATGTACTGACCTAAGTTTCTTTATTTTTGAATTATTAAGTTAAAGTTATTTTACGCAAAATATATAGACAGTCAAAGCCCAGGTGAATAAAGTTTGCATAGTGTTTACGAAGTAAATACAACCACAACCACTCTATATTTAATAGAATAACACATATAATTTGGATGTGGAACAATCTAAGAAATATTTAAGAAACCGTCTACATAACATAAATACAAAATTCTATGTATACTACATGACTGTTACTTATTATTTGAACTTCTTGAATGTATAAGGTGCCATTCTGCAAGTCAGTGAAAAGAAAGTGCTTGTCAATTAAATGTTTCCAAATCAACATTTCTACATGTGTATTCAAATGGGATTAACATCGTCATTGCACAGCATAAATTCTGATGAATAGCATCCCTCTACTTTTTGAAATGCTTCTTTAAGAAGAACTGCAACATACGTTGTTTTTTCGCTTGACCTTTGAACAGTGGTATTATTTGAACTTTCAAATTTTCCGACGACCATTGCAATAGCATACAATGTCCGTTCCCTCCTGTCCGTGGCACATACCATAGCACCGCTGTCACCTGGTTTGCTGAATGACTGACCCTCTATGCGATCATGTATTTTAATCCACAGTCCTTGTGGCGTTTCTATAGCAATTTCAGAGAGTGTTCCCAAACCAGGAGACGTTTCCGCTCCCCATATATATGCTGGTGCTCCTATCCAATGTTTATGTTCTTCATGTTCAATTAATCTGCCGCGCATCAGCTTTCCTCTTTCTGTTTTGAATCGAGGGTCACATTCATTTATACATTTTGAATTAATGTCAATAGGAAATATATCAACCAAGGTTTCATTGTGAATATTTTTTATTTTTCCAATCATGTTATTACCCACATATACACACGTGCTTACTCCCAAAGCTACTGCCAAATGTCGTGAGATAAGTCCAACTAGCTTTCCTGCTGAGTGTTGAGGGCTTGAACTGCTTGCAACAGCTGTTTCAGCTCTTTTCTTCTGAGGATTAGTTTGTTTGGCAAACTTCGTTGCAAATCCTCCCAGTGTTGCAAATCGATCAGTATTAGAAACCTTGTCACCAGCGGAAATAAAAGGTGTGAATTTGCCATATATAAAATATGGGTTGGACGTTTTCATTTGTGAAAAGCTGTTTCACCCTATCTGTAGTTAAATCGCTGAATTCTGTGTTTGCAACAAGGACTTCGATGTGGCCAAGCGTCTTACAGCAACCAACTATTCCCTCTATAGTAAGAAGCCTTTTAATTACCTAAAACAAAATCAATAAATGTATGTTGCATTTTGCTAGAATATAAAGTAATCTGAAGAGACATAATTTAAGATTTATTATATTTCTAGTGTTGATTTCACTCTTAAAGGCATTTCATCATTAAAATAAACTATTAAACAATTCAACATTAAAGCAAACTAATTATATTTTTCTACATACATTGTCAATATTTTCTGGATATGTATAAGCAACCTCTGGAAAGGATGGTCTTTCAAGTGTTGGTACTTCACTTCTTTGGTATGCTGTCCGTGCGTAGGTACAAATGCTCTGTAATGTGTTTTCTTCATCAGTACCTTAAAGTTAATTCATTGCATCCGTTATATGAAAAAAAAATGGAATTCACTACAAAGTTTAAATTAAAAGCATTAGAAATTGACTACAGCAAACAGGAGTGATGAATACCCCCGAACCCCACCGTGACGCAATTACAGATAATTGAAGTATTATCACATTTTGTGTATATGAATTGTGAGTAAGTTAATGTAAATTGTACAAAAACTAAAGAAGAAGTTATCAGGACAAAGTTTTATCCAAGATGGCTGCCAGTCGGCCATTTTCAATTGTATCGAACAAACATTATGTCACACACTACTCATCATCATATAGATTAACTGTATGAAGTTTCATGAACACTGCAGAATTGCATGGACAAGATAAACAATTTGGGGGACAAAAAAAAACCATAGTCGGCCATACGTCATAAAGGTATTCATTAACTGTATGAAGCAATCGGCCATCCAAGATGGCCATACACTATTCCTCATCATGGAGATCAACTGTATAAAGTTTCATGAAAATCTGCCACATGATGTAGAAGCAGTTTGCTGGACTAAATGCTAACAGCCCAACCAACCAAACAACCAACATGGTGACTCCAGCATATCCCATTTAAAAATTGTTTGCGGGGTTATTAAACAATGAAACACCAGAAGTTTAATATTCATGTATGTAAATGTTTTACAATTGACACTTCTGCCATTATTTTGTTAAGAAAAAAAGTCAGATATGCATATTAATATGAATTCTGTACTATAAGAAATGTATTCTATAATCCTACATTTTTAATTAAAAGGATGCTTTATTATGCTTTTCGTAATTCACCAGTCTATAGTATTTACTCTTACTCATGTGTGGTCTGACGACATTGTTATTGATATTGATTTATATAACATGTACTTCGAAACAAGTTTACCAGACACATCTGTGGATGCTCCACATCTTTTAACACACTTTCCCACAAGGTTCCTTAAAACTGCAAATATGGATCGTTCTAGAAGATCAGCAGCAGCTACCATGATGTCAGACATTGTTGCCATACTTCGAAATATGCCCCATCTTGGTGCAATATATGTTGTCTCTTGTTCCTTGCCAACTAAGAGCACACATATACCTGGCAAGTCTTCGTTAAGACTGCTTATCCATTGTTCAATTTCGTTACGCCGTTCATTGTCCACAACTACTAAAGCAGGAAGGGATATGTTTTGCTTATGCAAGTCTATTACAGGATTTAGCTGCTCAGGGTTAGATGCTTTTATTTCTTTCATTAAAGTAGAAGTGGTGTAGATCTGAATACATCCTGAATATACCATGTGTCTCTCTGTCTCATTAAAAACAGGTTCTTTAAGAACACTTCTTCCCCTGGTTACTATGCCCTGCAGAGCTGCACAACCATGTGCGAACGCTGGGAATAAGTCGGTTCCACATTCCGCCATGACGTCAGAATTGACTGCAATAAGTCAAAGCAATAATATTTGACCACTGTGAACACATGCAGCATGTATTATTTTATCGCCACAAATACGCCTGAGAATGCTCAGGCAGACAATTGCATGGATATCTGTAAAGCAATTCAACATTTTGTCTACTAAGTCAAACAAGTCATCTAGATGAAAACTAATTAATTTGGTCAAATAATATGATAAGCCTTGTTTTAAGGAGAATGAGTCATTAGATTGGCTTAATACTTCCTCAAATTGCTTACCTCGGTCCAATTGAGGTCAGTCCCAGTTTCAGGAATAGGAAGAGCGAGGTTACATGTTTAATTAAATAAGCATGAATATGTTTTATTACTTACATCTGGTTCAGTTATTTAACTACCGAGAATAAGAGCTGTATCAGAACAGTGCGCTCGACTATTCAACCGCTTGTCAGATTTATGGGTCTTTATCACTACAAGAAAAGGGCATCATTCTGCTATAATGCTGGTCACAGTTATGTGCCTTGTCCAGGTACCTTATATAATGACATTGAAGCCATGCATAAAGTTTAAACTGAATATCTGTAGTTGACATAGAGATACGCAAACTTTCAACTGAAATTTCCAAGTACAAAAAGGGGCATAAATCTGCTAAATTGCTGTTCAGAGTTATGGGCCTTGGTGAGGGAGCTTATATAATGACCCTGAAGACATGTGTGAAGTTTCAATTGAATATCTGTAGTAGTTATAGAGATATGGAGTTGTTGCACACAAACTTTAAGTACAAAGTGGAGCATAATCTGCTAAATTGCAGGTCAGAGCTATGGGCCTTGGTAAGTGACCTTATATAATGACCCTATAGACATGTGTGAAGTTTCAATTGAATATCTGTAGTAGTTATAGAGACATGGAGTTGTTGCACGCACCATTTTACCTGATTTTCTCAGTACAAAAGGAGCATAATTCTGCTCAATTCCAGGTCAGAGTTATGGGCCTTGGTCAGTGACCTTACATAATGACTTTGAATACATATGTGAAGTTTCAATTGATATCGTAGTAGTTACAGATATATGAACTTGCTGCACGCAAACCTTAACCAGAGCATGACACCGATGCCGACGACAGGGTAAGTAGTATAGCTCGAACTATTCGGTGAAAGGTCGAGCTAAAAACAAACAGGCTCACAATTGATATTTTTACATCTTCATCAATTCGAAAATACTTACGTGTTCTCAGCAATCTCCTCAGGTCTCCATTGGGTGACTCAAACTTTGGTCCATACATCATCTTCCTTCTGGAAAAACAAACTTTCATTATATTTTTTATATTGCCATACATCAGACATATCACACTAAATTGGACATCATCACCATAAGCATAGTTTAAATAGCGTCACAAACCAGTCTGTCTCCTGAAGCATGCTATGTAACTAAATAACTATACTCAATAAAAGGTTTGAACTATGTGTGACATTTTGTAAAGGCAGTGACTTTTGGTTTTAAGATAATGAAAACTGTAAACTTAATTATTTCAGTCAGAATGCCAGCTCTGGCAAAACTTAAAACAAAAATTTCTACAGTAAAAAAGGCGCATTAATCTGTCAAAAACAGAGTTATGCGGCTTGCTTTCCTTGATGGAGACGTTGATAGTAAGGAAGTATTTTAAGTTTGAAGTAAAAAACTTCTACAGAATTGAAGAAATTGGACTTTATGAAAACTAACCAAAAGTTAAAAAGGGGCATAAATCTGTCAAAATACAAAACAGAGTTATGGGGGTTGCTTTCTCTGGTGGAGAAATTAATTGTAAAGAAGTATTTCAGGTTTCAAGTAATACCTTTGGTATTATTCAAGATATTTGACATGAAAAACAAAACATTAACCTTTGCCATACGGACAAATGGACAGACGCACGGACGGTTCCATTTTAATATGCCCTCCTTCACAGTTTATTAACAACATACAACTATAACCAAGACACACAGATTTGTAAATGAATAAACGTAGTAAAGTTTGAGATACATGAAAAACCAGCTAAACAACCACACCAATTTAACGACCACCCAGCTAAAGAAGTCACTTTTAAAAAGGCTGATTGTTTTCTTATATATATGCTAATGGTCGCAAAACCCGATTCTACAGGTTTCCCTACTATTCCGTATCTTGACCAGTGATCCCAGACTGAATAAGCTAATGTCAACGCCCAAAACAATCACGTTATTTGGACCATACAGTTCATATCATTAATTAACAACTTTCGCCTATGAAAAATACAGACTTCTTCCAGTACAAAAGAAGTATTTGAAAAACAATGCTAAAGATATTTTGATAAGAGATTAGCACATTATCACTGTATAGTCTGTAACATATTGTGTAAAGTGTAACCGATCGTTAGGGGCTAATACGCGGTAATGCCAACAAATTATTCATAAGGGAAATAATAATCTAAAGTAATTTGACAATCCTTACAGGCATTCAGAAGTTATGGATCGGAAACGAAATATAGATGGATGTGTTCATATTTGACCGTAGAATAGTTATGGGAATCATTCCTAAAAATATTTGTTGATTAATCAAGGCCAAAAGTCACTGATACATTATATAATCTCGACTTTACAAAGGTTAAACAACTATTAAAAAGGCCAGAGTTTTTCAATTTCTGCAACGGGAAATTTCTGAAGAGATGACCACTAGGAGGGAAAAATGAAAATAAAAGTGAAAAATGTGGGGATAGAAAAAAAATATAAAAATGACATACGAAAAGTCAGATTTTTTGTGTTTTCAAAATATATTTATTTTTGACTTGTTATTCACTGATTCCGAATAAAAATTTTCTTCATCATTTTCTTACAATGTTTATCGAAGCAAATGGATGGACTTGAATAATTCACCTCACTTTTTAAATTTCGTGAGCTTTTATTTTGTAATTGTTTTGATCACTTTACACAATTCATTATTGTGAGCAGAAAAGGGTTACAATTCACACCAATATTTATTTTCATATATGAAGTGCCGCTACGATCGTCAAAAAAAAAAAATTGTTGTTTCCAATTTTATTTCTGCGATATTTAGGCCAGGGGGCCCCGTAACACAAGAAATAAAAACAAACTTTGGCCTAATTATCTACAAAAGTAATAAATACAAACAAGAGGACCATGATCGTCCAAAGGGCTCACCTGTCAAAGCTCCAGACCTTGTTATGAAAGGCTTGAACACATTTGGGAAATGTATGCCACTATGTTCTTAAATCATTTATCTAGCTGATATACAGTCATTTTTTTAAAAGTAATTTGCCTTGCCCTTGCTTATCAAAATAGAAATGGGTCCATTGGACAAAGATGTCCACGCTTATTGGGACTGATCACAGAAATGTATTAGCAGTTGTTCATCAGAAACCTAGAAATGTGTCAACAGACACGGATGCTCACACCTGTTCTACAAGAAGCCCCTTTGTTTATATGCATACAAATTATTTGCAAAAGGAGAATTGTCCTTTATATTGTACTTTCTCTCATTCTGTCAAGGTATCACACGTTTCCAGTCAATACTTTTAATCCTGACAAAAACAATCCATAAAGTGTAGTAATTAAAATGTTTGGGCAATTATGAGATATGGTTCTTGTGTGCTTTACTTACTCTTGCTATTTTAAATCATTCTGTAAAGAATCAACAAAATGCTTTTTATCATTTCTGAATTTTGCTTTGCACAGTCATCAATAAAAGGGAAGTAATTCACTAACTTCACAAGTATGGCACTTACATACGACACACTAGCTGGTGATGGTGATCATGTCTGCCAATTTATCAAAAATCCTTGCATGCATTACAATATTATGCTCTGGACAATTATTTGACCTCTGACATTGATTAGTGACCTTGACCTTTTAGCTACAGATCTGATTCTTGCATGCAACATGCCATCTCATAATGCTAATCACTTCTGCCAATTAATTTTAAATTCTTCCCTGCAGTACAAAACTATACTTCGGTCGAAGACAATGGCTTAAACTACTATATTTGACCTTTGACCTGTTAGTGTGACATTGACCTTGATCCAAAGGACCTGGTTTTGTACGCCACATGCTGTTTCATAATGCTTGTCACTTCTGTCAAGTAATTTGAAAATTCTTCCATGTTGTACAAAATTATGCTCCGGACAGAGTCCATGGTATTAATTGTTATATTTGACATTTGACCTTTAAGTAGTGACCTTGACCTTGGATATTGTGCGTGACATGCTCTTATTATAATGGTCATCATTTCTGCCAAAGTATTTGAAAATCCTTCAATGATGGCCAAAGTTATTGCCTTGACATTAAGAATCTTTACATTAATACATATACTTGACCTTAGACCTTTAAAGTTGACCCTGACCTTGGGCCAAGGCACCAGGTTCTTGCGCATGACACATTGTGTCAGCATGCTTAGAACTTCTGCCAACATTCCCTCTCCACTGGACAAAATGATGCTCCGGAAAGGGTCTAAGGCTTAGATTCTAATATTTGACATTTGACCTTTAAGTGTGACGTTGACCTTGGACCTAGGGACCTGGTTCTTGCACGCGACACAACCATCTCACCATGCTTAACATTTGTAAAATGTTATTTGAAATTCCTTCAGTGCAGGACAAAATTATGCTCTGGACAGGGTCTATGGCTTAAATTCTTATATTGACCTTCCACCTTAAAGTGACATTGACTTTGACCCTAGCGACCTGGTTCTTGCACGTGAGACACCGTCTCAACATGCTTAACACTTGTTCCAAGTTATTTGAAATTATTTTCATGCTGGACAAAATTATGCTCCGGAAAGGGTCTATGGCTTAAATTCTTGTATTTGAGGTTTGACCTTTAAGTGTGACCTTGACCATGGACCTAGGGATTTGATTCTTGCGGGGAACACACCGTCTCACCATGCTTAACACTTGTGCCAAGTTATTTGAAATTCCTTCCATGCTGGACAAATTTATGACAGGGTCTTTGCCTTTACTTCTTATATTTGACCTTTGACCTTTAATCGTGACCTTGACCTTGGACCAAGGGCCCTTGTTCTTGTGCGCGACACAACCATCTCATTATGCTTAACATTTCCCCAAAGTTATTTGAAAATCCTCTAATGCTGGACAAAGTTATTATCCAGACAAGAATCCGAACATACACATACCTATATATCCATAACACTTGTGCCAAGTTATTTGAAACTCCTTCCATTCTGGACAAAATTAGGCTCCAGACAGGGTCTATGACTTTGACCTTTGACCTTTAAGTGTGACCTTGACATTGGACCCTGGTTCTTGTGTGTTACACATCGTCTCATTATGCTTAACATTTCTGCTAAGTTATTTGAAAATCCTCCAATGCTAGACAATATCATCCGGACAAAAATCTTAACATACGTACACACGTAAGGGTACAGGGTAAACACAATATGCCCCCCCCCCCCAATCATTGATGGTGGGGGCATAAAAACATCTGTCTCCACCCACACACTGCCATACCTCCTCCTAAAATCCACCTACCATGATATTCCTAAGATATGCACAACAACTGATCAATCATGTGAAGTTTTGTCAAATTCCAACCAGTGGTTACGGAAAAGAGCACCTACAAGGTCTGTTAAGTCAACAACTTGAAAGGGACGTAGCTCCGCCAAAATTATGCCAATGACGACATGCACAACTAGAATTGGTATTGATAAATCCTGTTCAGTTTTGTCAATTACGGAGAACACGCGCAGACAAGGTCTATTATGTGAAAACCTTAATAAATCCGCCAAAGTCCGCCCACATGCACAACCACACTTGGTACTGTGAAATTTTGTCAAATTCCAACCAGTGGTTACATAGAGGACACGCAGACAAGGTATGTATGTCAAAACTTCAATGGGCCGTAACTCCGCCAAAAATCTGCTGACGACGACATGCCGTCGATATGCACAACTTGACTTGGTAGTGATAAATCCTGTGAAGCTTCGTTAAAATGCGACCAGGGGTTAGGGCGAACAAGTGCACACTTTTTCATTCATCTTTCCAGCCCAAAATCAATATACCTCCCTATTCTCTTTAAACAGGACATGATTGAAAGGTACTTCCACAGGCCACTCACTGCTCAGTTGTAGTTTAACAAGTTTACTGGTCACAAAGAAATGACTTAGCATGGTTTGTTTTCTGTACAAGACAAAAAAGGTCAAATGTACCAATGAGTGATCAGTATACTATTTCAGATTTGTTGTGCTGGTGAAGCTGGTATTCTATGTCAAGATGGAACCACTAATATGTGTCAGGGTGTGGAAATATCAAAATTGTTTACTTGTCCATGGACAAGTTTATTGCACAAATCTCTTTTTCCGCAAGCAACAGTCACTTGTCCAAACGAAAATACAGTTTTAATTCCAGATCTTCCTGATATATTATTTCAAATATAAATACAACACAATTTGTAATTCAAATGTATAATTATTTAATAATTTATGATAAATAACTTCCACTTTTACCTCATTTTCCTCCATGAAATTGTTCTCCTTCATGGACAAGTAGACAGGAAACATTTACTTGCCCAACAGTAACATTACCGGCGTCAGACAAGTTGGGCATAGGATTTCCACAACCCTGTATATGTGGGCTTATCCCTGAGTTGTATGTAAATTTGAAGTCGCATGATGGTGAGTGTCAGACACAAAAAAACATATCTAATTTGTTAGCTTTTACCTCCAAGATTGACCTAGACCTTGGAGGTATGGAACGGGATCTTGTGCATCGTCTCATGATCATGAACATTTCCGCCCAGTAATTTCACAATCTACCCAGAAATGACAAAACGAGTAACTGACCCGACTCGGAATTGTTTGGACAGACGGACGGACGTATGGACAGACTGACGGACAGGCATAACACTTAATTCCCATTCACTATTCTTAGAATGGCGGGGACATAAAACAAACAAATAAGGATATCAGTAAAACTGATGGATGCTTTGCAAGCAATATTAATGTAATGAGAAGGGCAGAGATTTTTGTAAAATGACTAAAATCACTAGAACTGCAAGACCAAATCTGACATCAAAACTGTATGTGAACATACCACACAAATACAATATGAACATGCAGATGAAGTAAAATTGTAAAAATAAAATAAAATAAATCAAAGTAATGGATCATTACTGCAATACAGGTATGGTTATTTCAATTCCTAATTATTTAGTTTTCCATCATTAAATTTCATATAGCAGTTCCTGAGAAATAGATATGACACAATGACACCTTTAAAGTCCCATAACTCCAAGAAAAATCATTGAAGCCACACGTCCTGGTAATGTGCATACCTCCTTTTGACAATGACGCTTCCCATAAAATGTTATTGAAATCTGGCCAGTAGTTGCTGAGAAAAAGCCCGTACCAGAATTACCAGAACATCCTGGCAATATGCACAACTCCTCTTGGTAATGAAAAGTTCTATTAAGTTTCAATAAAATCTTTCCAGTAGTTGCTGAGAAAAAGCCCAGACAAGAATTGTGCAACATATACTAATTTTAGAAACCTTCAAAGTCCCATAACTCCAAGAAAAATAATTGATGCGGAATATCCTGGTAATTTGCACACCTCCTCTTGGTAATGAAGCTTCCCATAAGGTTTTGTTGAATTCCGGCCAGTAATTGTTGAGAAATAGCCCGGACAAGAAAGTCAAAAATTGTTCACTATATACACATTTCAGAAATATTCAAAGTCCCAAAAGGCTGACCTGAGTAGTGGCAAAGATGAAAACCTTACTGCTGTGAAAGACTTGTGGGAATGTACGCCATAATGTCCTTAAATAATTTGTCTAGCTGATTTACCCTCATACATAGAACAAGTAAGGACCTGGATATATTTTCTCTACCCTGGTATCCAACTTTTCGAAGGCAATTTCGGAGGAATAGTGTCTCTGCATCAGCTCTGAAAGATAATGGCCACGGCTGCGCAAAGGTCATTTCAAAGAATAGAGTGTATTGCCATTTACCAGCCCTATATTCAAATTCGCTATAGATCTTATGGTAATAGACAAATTGTGCAAGTTTGGTTGAAAATGAAGGCCCTGTCGTGTATCAAATCCATTTTTGCATTAATTTTCACAATTATGGGGAAATAACTGCAGTATTCATGGCCTGTCTCATTGACTGCTTGTGTTGAGATATTAAGGCCATACAAAACATGTGGAAGTCTTAAGATTTAATGAAAAATGAAATCACAATGCACGAAAAAGGCAATTTTTGCATTTTTTCACTAACAAAGGGGCCATAACTCAGATGTTTGTTGCTTAATCTGACCCATTGTTGACCACATATAAACTGTGGAAGTTTCGTCAAGATTGGAATAAAAAATAAAGTCTCTTTGAACAAAAAAGGCAATTTTTGCATTTTTTTCCACATACAAGGGACCACAACTCATGTGCTTGTAGCCTAACCATACCCATTTTTTGCTCCTGCTGAAATCTCTTGGTCACACACAAACTGTGGAAGTTTGGTTGAGACTGGAAGAAAAATTAAGTCTTAATCAAGGTAAAATGGCAATTTTTCCCTATTTTTCAACACAAAAGGGGGCATAACTCTGATGTTTGTGGCCCAATCCAGCCCAATGTTGGCTTCTACTGTGATCTTTTAATAATACACAAACCATGGAGGTTTGGTAAATGTTGGTAGAAAAATGAAGTCTCTATGAACATAAAAAGGCAATTTTTTTTAAATTGTCCCAAAAACAAGGGGCCATAAGTCAAAGGTTTCTAGACCGATTTGGCCCATTATCAGTACCAACTAAGATTTGATGGTCATACACAAACTACGCAAGTTAGGTCAAGATTGAATAAAAATGTAGTCTTTATCTCGATAACGGTCCAAATTGTTGATGGCATACAGAAGACTGACGACAGACGCCGCCGGAGAGGTTTACTATACCAGTAGCTCACCGAGCACTATTGTCTATTTAGTTTTAAAGTGCAATCTTCCCCATCCCCTTGAGGCAGTGCTTTTTTTACGAATAAAAACAATTGGAAGAAGTTTGATAGAGTCACCCAAGGAACATTTCTGTGTATGAGTTTTTCATAAATTGCATTCAATTGTAGAAATTTGATAAAGGACCACCCCACAAACATTCCTGCCAAGTTTGGTGTAAATCCACCTGGCAGTTTTTAGAGAAAACGTCATTTGAAGAAACGGCTGACGACAAACAACGCACGACTAACGACAGACAGTGACTGACGACAATAGCTCACCCTTGAGCACTTTGTGGGCGACCTTGGGCCTTAATAAGCAATTCTGAAACCTATTTAACGCAATTACGGTTATCCTTGATGAGTAACAAAACTCAATAAAAATGCCCAATACGCAAAAAACGGCAAACTCAGTGCGTACGTGGATTGACTGACATGGCTACGAAATGACCGATCGATGCGTAATAAACAGCCCAAAATTAATGGTTATGAAATTGTTATGCTACGAAATGACAGACACCCGTATTGTACAAATCAGTTTGATTGGATGTTGATTTGAACGTAAACCACACCTATCCAATGAGATTCATCGAGTATATCCGTTTTATGATATCATAATGCAACTTTTCTTTGTTTCTGTTCAATGATATCGGAATGCTTTGGTCATGTTCGTGATTCTGGGAAAAGTGTCGCACTGAGGTTGAATTTCATAAATAATTATGTTAAAGCGCGGATTCATCGAACGCAAGCACAAGCCACTCGATTGACTGTTAGTCGACGTCGGAAAACATTTCAAACCGGAAGTACACAACATTAGCGTACGATGAAATTTTCGTGTGATTCTGGCATGCAAAGTTAGTGTTGTGAAAAGATAGATGGTTATATTTGTGATATAGTAAAGAAAATACCATTTGTGTGTTGTATCTGTTATACTAAATTTGTCTAAGACACAATTATTTTTATTCTTATCGGGTGACATAATTTCAAATACTCAAATAAATTTGACAGTACTCAATTATTTAAAATATGATAGGGGTAATATCTAATTCTAACAGAATCGTTATCTGTTGATCTGATTCAAGATATTGGACTTTATGAAAAACTTTAACCAAAATTGCTAAGTTAAAAAGGGGGCATAAATCTGTCAAAATACAAAACAGAGTTATGGGTGATTGCTTTCACTGGTGGAGAAATTATATTCAATATATTTGACATGATAAAAAACTTAAACCTTGGCCGAACGGACTAACGGACGGAAGGACGGTTCGATTTTAATATGCCCTAATTTGGGGGCATCATGATAAAAAGTGGCATAAAACTGTTAAATTATAAAAATGAGCAACTGTGATTATTGCATGTTATGCTAAATTTATGATAGGGGCATATTTCTGTCATGTTTCATGGGAATTATAGCAACTGATGTTGATGAACATATTGTTATATCCCAAACTTTACTTTTGAACCTAAAGTTTTACTAAAGCTTGGACACAGACATTGATGCCGAGTCAAGTAGGAAAACTTACCTAACCTTTGAGCTAAAAATCATGTTAAATTTATGACAGCCAATACTTTAAATTTGTATGTGTGTATTTGTACTTTAATAAGAAAAAGTTGATGAATATGTTTAGTTTAACAATTTAAAAATAATTAAAGACAAAGTTGATGAATATGTTTAGTATAACAATTTTAAAATAATTATGTTTTCTAAAAATGGTCTGAACAAATAATATAAATAAACAAATATGAAGCAATGATACATACTTTTTCCTCAGTTGATAGCACTTTGAACACCAGGATGTTGTTGCCATATTGTCCCACAATGATGGAGGCTGTGTGCCTGTTGTAGCAGACTGACTGTGGGATACTCACTCCATCCCTGTCTGTAGCCAGAGTGGCCAGCTTCTTCCTGCCCTCCCTGTCCACCTGTATGATAGCCTGGGACTCCCATCCACAGACCAACACCTGGCCTGCAGGTGTCACATGTACAGCCTCTGACCATTGTAGTTCAGGGTCAGTGAATGTAGAGAGCACTGACCCATCCCTGGCCAGGGTGAGGAGCTTGTGCTGGGAGTGGTTGGTGATGTATATACGATCCCCAGTGGGACTCACCGCACACTGGTATACTGCAAAACAGAGTCACATCAAGATATTAAATTACTTTAAATGTTTAATAATGTTAATAAACAAACTGCAGTGACATTGTATTATTAATGTGTTGTTTAACAGACAATTACACATCTTAAAGATCTGCATAAAATCCAATAATAATAAATATTTGAGTGTGACAGGAAGGTTCTGTATCAGTTTATTGCCTAAAAGTTTGACATGTTAACTGGTGAGTTAGAATTGCATTTACCGCAATTACACAGATGTAAACAATTACACAGTACAATGAACATGTTCACATGAATGTGTCAGCTGATGTAACTATATGAGGTAATAATGGATTTCCTATACATGTATACATGATTACAATATATTGACATATTAGTGAAATTGACACGAGCTGACATATTTCATACATGTGCATGTACAACATTGTGACTGTAGTTACGTTTGTAACATTTTACTACAAGAAAATAATGTTTCAAAACAAATGGGATTGGAACTTTTCTATCTAGTTCTTCTTCACCAGTTATAAAAGCCAGTAACTGTTGTTAATTTAATAATTTTATAAACATAAATAAGGAAATTTCTCAAATTTCAAATACAACAATTTGAGGTTTATTGATTTAATATAATGTTATGAAGCAATGTTAATTATAAAATTAAATATACATGTATAGTTATTTCCAAATCACAAAGTTTAAACAATAGGTCACAAAGTGTGTCATTGAAAAGCACTCAGTTTCTATTTATAGACATGCCATGTAGTGACAGTCAAAATACATGATTACTCATATATATAAATCAATAATACTGAAAATCATTCTTAACTGCTGTTGTAAACTTAAACTGACACATGTACATTCTACAACTATGCAGTCTTACAATTACTTTATAATACATATTTCTAATAATATCCGGATGAACCCGCCATGATTCTAACCTGTACGTTCATCTGATGTATCCTCATACAGCTTGCTGACCAGTTTCCCTCTCAGTGTGTACTTGTACAGTGCGGTACGATCAGTGACATACAGCTCCCCCTGGTGGTGGGCGATACCTCTACAGTAATGTTGTAACTGAAGCTTCCTGCCCTTCGCCAGCTGCCCATTGTTGACAGAGATAAACTGGATCTCATGGGTGTTATCATCATTCACAGTAACAGCAACTTCACTCAGTCTTATATGACATAAGTCCTTTGGAGAAGTAGACACATCACAATGAGTAAGCACCCTGTACTGCTGGTCCAGCAGCTTTAATTTCTCATTATTGTAGTCTACAACAAGAATCCGGCCATCAGGAAGAACACAGATGGCTGTGATCCAGCACATGGATAAATCACTTGATATGCTCCCATTATATACAGACGTCCCCTTCACAGTGAAGACTTGGTCAGGGTTCGCTTGCACTGTAAATGTCTGGACTTTAAGATATGTTTCAAACTGTTGTATTTTTTGTAGACATTTTATACTTGCAATAAACAACAATTCGTTTATGTTCTTATCATAAACGTGTTGTAGGGCGTCATGGAGTTGTTTCATTTCATCCTGAAGCCTGATACATATGTCAATATCAGATTGAAGGGTTATCAGATTATCTTTCAAGTCCTTTGCAACGCTATGATCAAATTCAACTAAAATAGAACTGCTTTTCTTACGCATTTCTTCTTGCTCATGTTCATGTATTTCATTCACTGTGTTATTTTCAAATTCAACAAAAAAGGATTTGATTTTTAAACGCATATCTTCTACCATTTGTCGCTCATGTTCATTGTATGAACCCTGCAGAGAATGTTTGCTGGCCTCCCAATTGCTCTGCAGGTTCACCATTTGTTCCAGAATGGTTTTAATCTGTGCTGACATCTGCTGCAGGTCTGTGGGCTGCATTCGTACAGATTCGGAAATATGTGCCACCTGGGTGCACTGTCTGAAAAAAATTAACATAACATATAATAATACCCATTCCAGTGCCATAAAATCAAATCAGACGTGTCATGGGCAAATCGGGCTTAATGCAGATGCGCAAAGTGTCGTCCCAGATCAGCCTGTGCAGTCCACACAGGCTAATCCTGGACGGCACTTGACGCCTATAGTGGATTTAACAGGGTTTGACCTTAACGTGTGTCCATCGGTCCGTGACCTGTGAATTTTTGCTTGGACCTGTTGTCTTCATAGGACGACCGGTCCGGTGACCAGTTGTTTTTGGACTAGTTCCAATTGTGTAATTCTGAATTACTATTTGTGATGTAGAATACGGGGAACCGATATGATAATGTTTACTGTTATTTTACCACAAGCTCTCGTGTATAAATCACACCTTTTCCGATTCCTCAACTTTCCAAACATTATGTTATAACAGCGTGTTATACGTTGGAAATTCAACTTAACTCCATTTTTACTTAAGCAGTTACATTTGACGGGCATTGTAGTCGCTTTTTAGAGAAGCAAATGTCCATTTATAATAATTAACTATAGTCATTTAACAACCTTTTTAGTACAAATTAAACCAAACAACAGATGTTGTATAAAATCATGGGTTAATCATATCTTCTTTTCAAATTATAACGTGCAACACTAGCAGTGTCAATTAAATTTGTTCACATGTTTCGTTTACTAATACCCCAAAATTCCAGAGTTGGGCCAAATACTTTGTACATGGACATGGTTAATATTACTCCTGGCTCAATACTAGTTGAACAACATATTCTCTTTACAACACAGCAATAATTCATTATTGTACTTGTTTTCACAACAGCCAGTTTTAAATTGTATCTCTATTTAAAATTGAAGCCAACACAATTCAAGTTTCCGCATTGTGGGACTGATTGCAAAATGTTAAGGAACAGATAGCCCAATAAAATAAGGATAAGATATTATCTTTTAGTGCAATTAGATTTTGTTTAGCATACGAAAATGCGTGGATGTTAAATTTATGTCAAGTTCGAGAAGTTAATATCTTATATTTATTTAAGCAAGAATTTTCATATTGCGTTTTATGTTTATATGATGAACAATAGATTTTCGTGTGTCTCAATATATATTCTGATTTCAATTCTGAGAATCATTTTGTTTTTTTAACTATTGTATGAACTAAGCAGTTCAATATATTAGGACTATCGGGAACAGTTCATTCAGTATCGGACCAGTAGGCTTTGAATGTAGCCGGTCCTGTGGACCACCACTTCCCAAAAGTTAAGGCAAACACTGGATTTGTGTTTAGAAGAGACTTTCTTGAAACAGAAAATACTTTGGAGTGCACAGGCTAGTCTGGGATGACACTTTATGCGCATGCATAACGCCCAGTTTTCGCACGACACCCTCAAATATTCATACAGATAAACATTCTTATTTTAAACAATGTTCCATGGGAATGCCATATATACAGACATCAGTAATTAGTGTCTGTTTTGAAAGTAATATACATTTATAATGAATTTCCTTCAAACTTCACTTTACAAACATGGAGCATCAATTGAATAGAGCAGCCTTTATACACTTTGTTAAAGGAATAATGAAGAAAGGGCAATAATTCATGTGAAATTGTCTAACTGTTATGGCCCCAAAGTTATTCATGTATCCAGTGGCTCGACTGACCCTACTTTTTTCATGCGTACCAAAAGCCTTAAGAACTCAGATAAACCATCCTGACACTAACCTTGATGCATAAATATATTACAAATCTGTTACAATATGTTTCTTTACTGGAATCAATTCTAAATTTATGTAACATTATGCCACTATGAACACAACTAAAATATATGAATAAACATTTAAAACACAGGCACAAACAAATCCAAGTTAACGATGCAAGCTAGACTTGTTCTTATAGCGTTCACAAGTGTATGGTTCTTGCGTTTGAGGCTCCGAGCTATATACATACAAGGTGGTAATACAGTAAACAGCCCAAACTACTCAATCCTGATTATTGATCTTATAGCGTTCACGAGTGTAAGGTTCTTGTGTTTGAGGCTCCGAGCTATATACATACAGGGTGGTAATACAGTAAACAGCCCAAACTACTCAATCCTGATTATTGATCTTATAGCATTCACGAGTGTAAGGTTCTTGTGTTTGAGGCTCCGAGCTATATACATACAGGGTGGTAATACAGTAAACCGCCCAAACTACTCAATCCTGATTATTGATCTTATAGCGTTCACAAGTGTAAGGTTCTCGTGTTTGAGGCTCCGAGCTATATACATACAAGGTGGTAATACAGTAAACAGCCCAAACTACTCAATCCTGATTATTGATCTTATGGCATTCACGAGTGTAAGGTTCTTGTGTTTGAGACTCCGAGCTATATACATACAGGGTGGTAATACAGTAAACAGCCCAAACTACTCAATCCTGATTATTGATCTTATAGCATTCACCAGTGTAAGGTTCTTGTGTTTGAGGCTCCGAGCTATATACATACAAGGTGGTAATACAGTAAACCGCCCAAACTACTCAATCCTGATTATTGATCTTATAGCGTTCACAAGTGTAAGATTCTCGTGTTTGAGGCTCCGAGCTATATACATACAAGGTGGTAATACAGTAAACAGCCCAAACTACTCAATACTGATTATTGATCTTATAGCATTCACGAGTGTAAGGTTCTTGTGTTTGACGCTCCGAGCTATATACATACAGGGTGGTAATACAGTAAACAGCCCAAACTACTCAATCCTGATTATTGATCTTATAGCATTCACGAGTGTAAGGTTCTTGTGTTTGAGGCTCCGAGCTATATACATACAGGGTGGTAATACAGTAAACCGCCCAAACTACTCAATCCTGATTATTGATCTTATAGCGTTCACAAGTGTAAGGTTCTCGTGTTTGAGGCTCCGAGCTATATACATACAGGGTGGTAATACAGTAAACAGCCCAAACTACTCAATCCTGATTATTGATCTTATGGCATTCACGAGTGTAAGGTTCTTGTGTTTGAGGCTCCGAGCTATATACATACAGGGTGGTAATACAGTAAACAGCCCAAACTACTCAATCCTGATTATTGATCTTATAGCATTCACCAGTGTAAGGTTCTTGTGTTTGAGGCTCCGAGCTATATACATACAAGGTGGTAATACAGTAAACCGCCCAAACTACTCAATCCTGATTATTGATCTTATAGCGTTCACAAGTGTAAGATTCTCGTGTTTGAGGCTCCGAGCTATATACATACAAGGTGGTAATACAGTAAACAGCCCAAACTACTCAATCCTGATTATTGATCTTATAGCATTCACGAGTGTAAGGTTCTTGTGTTTGAGGCTCCGAGCTATATACATACAGGGTGGTAATACAGTAAACAGCCCAAACTACTCAATCCTGATTATTGATCTTATAGCATTCACGAGTGTAAGGTTCTTGTGTTTGAGGCTCCGAGCTATATACATACAGGGTGGTAATACAGTAAACAGCCCAAACTACTCAATCCTGATTATTGATCTTATAGCATTCACGAGTGTAAGGTTCTTGTGTTTGAGGCTCCGAGCTATATACATACAGGGTGGTAATACAGTAAACAGCCCAAACTACTCAATCCTGATTATTGATCTTATAGCGTTCACAAGTGTAAGATTCTCGTGTTTGAGGCTCCGAGCTATATACATACAAGGTGGTAATACAGTAAACAGCCCAAACTACTCAATCCTGATTATTGATCTTATAGCATTCACGAGTGTAAGGTTCTTGTGTTTGAGGCTCCGAGCTATATACATACAGGGTGGTAATACAGTAAACAGCCCAAACTACTCAATCCTGATTATTGATCTTATAGCATTCACGAGTGTAAGGTTCTTGTGTTTGAGGCTCCGAGCTATATACATACAGGGTGGTAATACAGTAAACAGCCCAAACTACTCAATCCTGATTATTGATCTTATAGCATTCACGAGTGTAAGGTTCTCGTGTTTGAGGCTCCGAGCTATATACATACAGGGTGGTAATACAGTCAACAGCCCAAACTACTCAATCCTGATTATTGATCTTATGGCATTCACGAGTGTAAGGTTCTTGTGTTTGAGGCTCCGACCTATATACATACAGGGTGGTAATACAGTAAACAGCCCAAACTACTCAATCCTGATTATTGATCTTATAGCATTCACGAGTGTAAGATTCTTGTGTTTGAGGCTCCGAGCTATATACATACAGGGTGGTAATACAGTAAACAGCCCAAACTACTCAATCCTGATTATTGATCTTATAGCATTCACGAGTGTAAGGTTCTCGTGTTTGAGGCTCCGAGCTATATACATACAGGGTGGTAATACAGTAAACAGCCCAAACTACTCAATCCTGATTATTGATCTTATAGCGTTCACGAGTGTAACGTTCTTGTGTTTGAGGCTCCGAGCTATATACATACCGGGTGGTAATACAGTAAACAGCCCAAACTACTCAATCCTGATTATTGATCTTATAGCATTCACAAGTGTAAGGTTCTTGTGTTTGAGGCTCCGAGCTATATACATACAGGGTGGTAATACAGTAAACCGCCCAAACTACTCAATCCTGATTATTGATCTTATAGCATTCACGAGTGTAAGGTTCTTGTGTTTGAGGCTCCGAGCTATATACATACAGGGTGGTAATACAGTAAACCGCCCAAACTACTCAATCCTGATTATTGATCTTATAGCATTCACGAGTGTAAGGTTCTCGTGTTTGAGGCTCCGAGCTATATACATACAGGGTGGTAATACAGTAAACCGCCCAAACTACTCAATCCTGATTATTGATCTTATAGCATTCACGAGTGTAAGGTTCTTGTGTTTGAGGCTCCGAGCTATATACATACAGGGTGGTAATACAGTAAACAGCCCAAACTACTCAATCCTGATTATTGAGCTTATAGCGTTCACAAGTGTAAGATTCTCGTGTTTGAGGCTCCGAGCTATATACATACAAGGTGGTAATACAGTAAACAGCCCAAACTACTCAATCCTGATTATTGATCTTATAGCATTCACGAGTGTAAGGTTCTTGTGTTTGAGGCTCCGAGCTATATACATACAGGGTGGTAATACAGTAAACAGCCCAAACTACTCAATCCTGATTATTGATCTTATAGCATTCACGAGTGTAAGGTTCTTGTGTTTGAGGCTCCGAGCTATATACATACAGGGTGGTAATACAGTAAACAGCCCAAACTACTCAATCCTGATTATTGATCTTATAGCATTCACGAGTGTAAGGTTCTCGTGTTTGAGGCTCCGAGCTATATACATACAGGGTGGTAATACAGTCAACAGCCCAAACTACTCAATCCTGATTATTGATCTTATGGCATTCACGAGTGTAAGGTTCTTGTGTTTGAGGCTCCGAGCTATATACATACAGGGTGGTAATACAGTAAACAGCCCAAACTACTCAATCCTGATTATTGATCTTATAGCATTCACGAGTGTAAGATTCTCGTGTTTGAGGCTCCGAGCTATATACATACAGGGTGGTAATACAGTAAACAGCCCAAACTACTCAATCCTGATTATTGATCTTATAGCATTCACGAGTGTAAGGTTCTCGTGTTTGAGGCTCCGAGCTATATACATACAGGGTGGTAATACAGTAAACAGCCCAAACTACTCAATCCTGATTATTGATCTTATAGCGTTCACAAGTGTAAGGTTCTTGTGTTTGAGGCTCCGAGCTATATACATACCGGGTGGTAATACAGTAAACAGCCCAAACTACTCAATCCTGATTATTGATCTTATAGCATTCACGAGTGTAAGGTTCTCGTGTTTGAGGCTCCGAGCTATATACATACAGGGTGGTAATACAGTAAACCGCCCAAACTACTCAATACTGATTATTGATCTTATAGCATTCACGAGTGTAAGGTTCTTGTGTTTGAGGCTCCGAGCTATATACATACAGGGTGGTAATACAGTAAACAGCCCAAACTACTCAATCCTGATTATTGATCTTATAGCATTCACGAGTGTAAGGTTCTTGTGTTTGAGGCTCCGAGCTATATACATACAGGGTGGTAATACAGTAAACAGCCCAAACTACTCAATCCTGATTATTGATCTTATAGCATTCACAAGTGTAAGGTTCTTGTGTTTGAGGCTCCGAGCTATATACATACAGGGTGGTAATACAGTAAACAGCCCAAACTACTCAATCCTGATTATTGATCTTATAGCATTCACGAGTGTAAGGTTCTTGTGTTTGAGGCTCCGAGCTATATACATACAGGGTGGTAATACAGTAAACAGCCCAAACTACTCAATCCTGATTATTGATCTTATAGCATTCACGAGTGTAAGGTTCTTGTGTTTGAGGCTCCGAGCTATATACATACAGGGTGGTAATACAGTAAACAGCCCAAACTACTCAATCCTGATTATTGATCTTATTACCCAGCTACATTTTGTATGCAGTTTATGTGCTAATCATTTGTATATAGGTAAATACCTGTTATTTACAGCCGTGATTTGTCATTTCAGTTAACATATTGATTAATTGAGACTATATTAATTTAAAGGGACCTGTTCACAGATTAACAAATTGACAATTTCCACACTTTTTGTCACCGATTCCAAAATAAAATAGTGTATATAAAGGAGCGAAATAATACTACTGTCCTAGAAATACACTGTAAATACCGTTTTGTTTATGAGTAAGCACCAGTTGAAATGGATGAAATTATAGTATTTGTAACACGAAACGATCCAAAAAATTTATGTTGTTTTCGTTCATATTGTTGAAAGTACGGATCACTTACATAAAGTCAAAAATACAAGTATGTAAGTCGGAATAGCCGAGAGGTATCACGTTGGACATTTGCTCCAGAGGACTAAGGTTAGAACCCTGATTGGAGCAACGCTTTTCTTGTTATTGTACTTGAGCTTTTTAGTTCAGATGCTTTAGTTTGTCAACTAATGACGTTTAGTAGCATATTTACAAATTACAAACAAATGTGATCATGTCACTTTAAGTTCGTTATTGGACTCAATTTGGTAATATATCTAATAAATAGTGTTTATTTCAGTAAGATTAAACAGTATAACCAGTTACATTACAATTAAAATAAAAGCATTTTAAATATAGTCTTTACCATATAAAGTACCATGAATTTCAATTACAAAAGTCTGTGCTATTAAGAATTTGTGATTGCTAACAAACAAACAAATGAATCTAAACTGATGACTGGGAAAGTCTGAACTGTCTTATTAATTGTAACTCAGTTAATTGATATTTCAACATTTATAAAAGAAACAGAATTTTGAAATACCTGTGGTTAAGGAAAGCACAATTAGTGCAGCACAGCTGACTGTGGTCTTCACAGAACAATTTCAATTTTTTGTCTCTGTGAACTTCGCATTTCTGAAGAAAATCCTCTACCTCTTCGGCAACAAAAGCCATTTTGACTTTCCAACTTTTCTGAGTTTAATTTAATTGAAATAATAGTGTCACAGTGTCTTTGTTAAAACATGTATAGGCACATATTTCAGTAAACAAAAACAAATTAAATGCTTGTGTCAATAATCCAGAAAGAAAAGTCTCCAAACTGAACAGAAACCAAGATGAACTTTAAAAGACGTTCAATGGTTTGATACCAGTTAATAGTGTAACTATGTAAACTGTCAAGTGAGTATTAGGTCACGTGAGTATCAGATTACTGTAAACTGCGCTGTGACAAAGAAGGCTTGTAGTTGAATATCAGTTTACTTTAAACCACAGACCCAATGCAGTTGGTTTAAGTGTGTTGTGATAAAATGAATGTTATGTCAATACAATGTTTATTATGTAGGAGATTCCCACACTGACTATTTTATCACACTTATCACTTCCTCAAAAAGAAAACTGGTTAGATTTGTTGTTAAGTCATTTTTAAAACAATTCCACTGATTAACTGGTAATATTCTGCAATCTTCAAGATTTAAAGTCATACCGAGATAATTCCTGTCTTGAACACATTAAAGGAGTGGCCCATATTGACAACGCACTGTCAGTATCATATGTGGATTCAAATTCAGTTCTGTGAGGACACACATCACATTAAAGGAGTGGCCCATATTGACAACGCACTGTCAGTATCATATGTGGATTCAAACTCAGTTCTGTGAGGACTCACATCACATTAAAGGAGTGGCCCATATTGACAACGCACTGTCAGTACCATATGTGGATTCAAACTCAGTTCTGTGAGGACTCACATCACATTAAAGGAGTGGCCCATATTGACAACACACTGTCAGTATCATATGTGGATTCAAACTCAGTTCTGTGAGGACTCACATCACATTAAAGGAGTGGCCCATATTGACAACACACTGTCAGTATCATATGTGGATTCAAACTCCGTTCTGTGAGGACTCACATCACATTAAAGGAGTGGCCCATATTGACAACACACTGTCAGTACCATATGTGGATTCAAACGCAGTTCTGTGAGGACTCACAACACATTAAAGGTGTGGCCCATATTGACAACACACTGTCAGTATCATATGTGGATTCAAACTCAGTTCTGTGAGGACTCACATCACATTAAAGGTGTGGCCCATATTGACAACACACTGTCAGTATCATATGTGGAATCAAACTCAGTTCTGTGAGGACTCACAACACATTAAAGGAGTGGCCCATATTGACAACACACTGTCAGTATCATATGTGGATTCAAACTCAGTTCTGTGAGGACTCACATCACATTAAAGGAGTGGCCCATATTGACAACACACTGTCAGTATCATATGTGGATTCAAACTCAGTTACGTGAGGACTCACAACACATTAAAGGAGTGGCCCATATTGACAACACACTGTCAGTATCATATGTGGATTCAAACTCAGTTCTGTGAGGACTCACATCACATTAAAGGAGTGGCCCATATTGACAACGCACTGTCAGTATCATATGTGGATTCAAACTCAGTTCTGTGAGGACTCACATCACATTAAAGGTGTGGCCCATATTGACAACACACTGTCAGTATCATATGTGGATTCAAACTCAGTTCTGTGAGGACTCACATCACATTAAAGGAGTAGCCCATATTGACAACACACTGTCAGTATCATATGTGGATTCAAACTCAGTTCTGTGAGGACTCACATCACATTAAAGGAGTGGCCCATATTGACAACGCACTGTCAGTATCATATGTGGATTCAAACTCAGTTCTGTGAGGACTCAAAACACATTAAAGGAGTGGCCCATATTGACAACACACTGTCAGTATCATATGTGGATTCAAACTCAGTTCTGTGAGGACTCACAATACATTAAAGGAGTGGCCCATATTGACAACACACTGTCAGTACCATATGTGGATTCAAATTCAGTTCTGTGAGGACTCACATCACATTAAAGGAGTGGCCCATATTGACAACGCACTGTCAGTATCATATGTGGATTCAAACTCAGTTCTGTGAGGACTCTCAACACATTAAAGGAGTGGCCCATATTGACAACACACTGTCAGTATCATATGTGGATTCAAACTCAGTTCTGTGAGGACTCACAACACATTAAAGGAGTGGCCCATATTGACAACGCACTGTCAGTATCATATGTGGATTCAAACTCAGTTACGTGAGGACTCACAACACATTAAAGGAGTGGCCCATATTGACAACACACTGTCAGTACCATATGTGGATTCAAACTCAGTTCTGTGAGGACTCACATCACATTCAAGTAGTGGCCCATATTGACAACACACTGTCAGTATCATATGTGGATTCAAACTCAGTTCTGTGAGGACTCACATCACATTAAAGGAGTGGTCCATATTGACAACACACTGTCAGTATCATATGTGGATTCAAACTCAGTTCTGTGAGGACTCACATCACATTAAAGGAGTGGCCCATATTGACAACGCACTGTCAGTATCATATGTGGATTCAAACTCAGTTCTGTGAGGACTCACATCACATTAAAGGAGTGGCCCATATTGACAACGCACTGTCAGTATCATATGTGGATTCAAACTCAGTTCTGTGAGGACTCACATCACATTAAAGGAGTGGCCCATATTGACAACACACTGTCAGTATCCTATGTGGATTCAAACTCAGTTCTGTGAGGACTCACATCACATTAAAGGAGTGGCCCATATTGACAACGCACTGTCAGTATCATATGTGGATTCAAACTCAGTTCTGTGAGGAATCACATCACATTAAAGGTGTGGCCCATATTGACAACACACTGTCAGTATCATATGTGGATTCAAACTCAGTTCTGTGAGGACTCACAACACATTAAAGGAGTGGCCCATATTGACAACGCACTGTCAGTATCATATGTGGATTCAAACTCAGTTCTGTGAGGACTCTCAACACATTAAAGGAGTGGCCCATATTGACAACACACTGTCAGTATCATATGTGGATTCAAACTCAGTTCTGTGAGGACTCACATCACATTAAAGGAGTGGCCCATATTGACAACGCACTGTCAGTATCATATGTGGATTCAAACTCAGTTCTGTGAGGACTCACATCACATTAAAGGAGTGGCCCATATTGACAACACACTGTCAGTATCATATGTGGATTCAAACTCAGTTCTGTGAGGACTCACATCACATTAAAGGAGTGGCCCATATTGACAACGCACTGTCAGTATCATATGTGGATTCAAACTCAGTTCTGTGAGGACTCACATCACATTAAAGGAGTGGCCCATATTGACAACACACTGTCAGTATCATATGTAGATTCAAACTCAGTTCTGTGAGGACTCACATTCAAACTTAAAAACAATATGTTGGATGCAATAATTAATACATTTGGATGGCACTCCAAAGACAGCAAGTGATGTTTAAATATTACACTTTGCGCTTATTTTTTCTATTAACTTTATTTGAAGGCTTCTGAAAACATAATATTCAACTGTTGTTGTTATTCAACTTCCATCCAGTGGTTCAGAGAAGCTTTTTAAACAAACTGATGACAGCGAATGGCCTACAATAAATAACTGACGGTGGAAAATGACTGACCACAACAAATCACTCTTTGAGATCAGGTGAGCTAAAAATATGTTGGGCGCAAGCAGACTATATTTGGACAGCATGTCACTGCAGCAGCGGCTGTTGTTGTCATCTTACCTCAGAAAGACTTTGGGTTGCGATCCTCAACTTGATAACTCTGCCGGTACAGGTCCAGTGTCTACATCAATCTGTCCTATGTTCATCACTGGCAGGCCCATCTGTAAGCAGACATGGACATCAAATGTGTGTATGCAAGTGAATAATAAGGGAACTCATGTGGATATGTGGATGTTATGTTCATAAGTACGACTTCATCAAGCTATATTTTAAGTATTTAACAGGTCACATGTAGTGGTAGAGCAACAGAAGGGAGATATTGGCAGGAAGATAACCAAACATGACATAACAAATCGTTTTTTAAACATACATACATACTGTTAGCTAAAACATTTTCCACACTGCTTCAAAATCGTGTACAATTGCTCAATACACTGAACTTATTCCATGACCATCACTATGGCACACACATTTATTACCCGTAATAGTCACCATTTGATATTATGTCAAGTCCATATGAAGTTCATATGCTGACAGTAAATGCAGACAAACATTGAGTTCAATAACACAAAACTACCTGTGTAAGTTGCCAGGTCTGCTGAACAGTCGATCTGTTACCATGAGGATCGTGTCCACAGCCTCTTCCTCGGTCTCCCCAGGATAGCTATGACATACTGGAAGACATGGGGAAAATATTCATCAAATGCAAACAATGAGTACATACAAGCAGTAATGCCAAGCTTTTATAAACATTTTTACAAACTCTATTTTACAAATTTCTGCTTGCTGGTTATGTTCTTTGCTGCATTGTTTTGTTTTATGTTTGTCTTTTTTTCTGAGCACCCCATGTATATTGACATACATTACATTAAACAATGCTTCAATATTAATTATTTGTAAATAATCTCTGAAATATATATCAATTTAATGCAATCCTGTTAACCTTTAATAGTCTACATGGTGATAAAAGCTTATTTACATCTTAACTAACCGCTAGAACATTCATGAAAATCCTTCTATGTTTGCAGATGGGCTCTGCTATGTTATGGTCAACAAAGTATTTGAGCAATGTCTGTAATATCTCTGTTCTCTGTATATTTTTCAAAACAAAATACTTTGAAAATATTTCTAAGGAGTTAATCTAACAATCTGAACCTAGATCAAGACATAATCAAGCCATTTTCTTGGTTTTCATGAAGATATGACAATGACAAATATGTTATCATTTCAAAATGTCTTGAGAACTTCTTTGTAAAGAGCTATAAACATAAGCGTAAGCAAAAAAGCAATTAATATCATATATGAATATGAATGAAAGGGTAGAACTAATCCATTTAAAGGGATGTAACTTGTTACAAACAAGAGGGCCATGATGGCCCTAGGTCGCTCACCGAGTTTAAGGCATCATATAATGGCTAATAACAAGAGGACAAAATGGCACTAAACCCCTTACCTGAGTATAAAAATCTGGGCCTTGCAGTTTCATAAGTTTTTTAGTCTATATAAACCATGTGACCCACAGGGCGTGGCCACTTTCTACCTTAGGGGCATAATTTGAAAAATATTTGTAGTGGACCACTATTCAATGTTACATACCAAATATGAAACCACTGGGCCCTTGCGGTTGCAGAGAAGATTTTAAAAGTCATTTTGCTATTTAAATGTATATAAACCATGTGACCTCCAGGGGCATAATTGGAACAATCACTGTAGAGGACCACTCCACAATGTTTCACGTAAAATATAAAACCTCTGGGCCTTACAGTTTAAACAAAGAAGATATTTAAGGCCCACTTGCCATATAAGTCTATATAAACCGTGTATCCCCCGGGTCATGGCCACTTTTTACCCCAGGGGCATACTTTGAACAATCTTTGTTGAGGACTACTATACAATGTTACATATCAAATATGAACACTCCGGTTTCTGAGAAGATTTTAAAGTCATTTTGCTATTTAAGTCTATATAAACAGTGTGACCCCCAGGGCAGGGCCAGTTTTGACCCCTGAGACATCATTTAAACAATATTTGTTGAGGACAACTATACAATGTTACATATCAAATACAAAACCTCTGGTCCTAGCAGTTTCAGAGGAGGTTTTTAAAGTCATTTTGCTATTTAACTTTTAAGTCTATATAAACCATGTGACCCCCGTGGTGTGCCCAGTTTTCACCCCAAGGGCATCATTTGAACAATCTTTGTAGAGGACCACCATACAATGTTACATATCAAATATGAAACCTCTGGGCCTTACAGTTTCAGAGGAGATTTTAAAAGTCATTTTGCTATTTAAGTCTATATAAACCATGTGACCCCCGGGGTAGCCCAGTTTGACCCCAGTGGCATCATTTAAACAATCTTTGTAGAGGACCACTACCGTAAATACTCAGTCATAAGTCGAGACTTTAAGCCTCTACAATTGTAGTTATAAAGTACATTTGAATTATGAGGCAGTTCACAAAAAATCTTAACATATTATATTGAAATATTTGTCAAATGCATATTATTTCTTACCTGCATATTTGCTAATCAACACACTATAATCCATTCGTAATTATCACAGTTCGCCCTCTCTATTAATTACCGTCAATTAAGACAAAATGCATAACTGTTTCATTATTAAATAAGATGCAAACTGTGAATGAAACTATTTACTCTATTTTAATGGACTTCCCCACTTTAGGCCCCAGCAAGACCATCAGCCACCAATAAAAAATCAATAAACCTGCAGGGCTGTCCGTCTAGCGCAGTGGTTGATACACACGCTTCTCACCTAGTCGATCTGGGTTCGCTTCCCACTCCCGGCGCAAGTGAGTTTGGTTAGCGGTCACCATACAGGTTTCCTCCGGTTTTCCCCCACAGCACAAGACCACACCAAAATTATATCTCAGTTAAAAATAAATAGCTGGAAATTGCAGCCATGATTCGAAATTCGTTCCAACTTTCGTGAAATCTAGTAAGTTAATTAGGTAGGAGTGCTGAGACACAATCCGGGTCCTCACATAATGCAGCCTCAGGCGCGGAAGGACCTCATAAACTTCGAAACACACACACGCACGCACACACACATAAACCTGCAGACAAAACCTATGCTTTTGCATATAGCATATATCTAATTAAACTGGCTGGAACCGGTTTTTGTCTACATCAAGACCTGTCAAAGAGGATAAGGCAGTGATTTCAAACTTCAAGGCATTTACTGCAGACTGTACCTATATATCTACTTATAGGGCATACTCTGGCCAATTTTCAGATGGTGTTTTATGATAATTCTAACTCGATTTTTTTGTAGAGGACAACTTTACAAAGATTGTTGAAATAATGCCCCTGGGGTCAAAACTGGCCACGCCCCGGGGGTCACATTGTTTATATAGACTTGATATATAAGTCTATATAAACAATGTGACCCCCGGGTCGTGGCCAGTTTTGACCCCAGGGGCATTATTTCAACAATCTTTGTAGAGGACCACTTTTTAGCTCCGGTGACCTACATATGCAGCGGACCGAAAAGATTTGAACAATTTGAAAGAGGTCCATCCAAGGATCATTCATGTGAAGTTTGGTGAAAATCTGCCAAGCAGTTTAGGACGAGATGTTGTTTAAATGAAAAAATGACGGCGCACGCACGCAAGCACGACGGACAATGGGCGATCACAAAAGCTCACCATGAGCACTTTGTGCTCAGGTGAGCTAAAAAATGTTGCACATGGTTCTAACACAATTATATATTTATATAAATATTATTATATTTATTACTTGTCAAAAAAGAATTTTGCTTTATTAACATCTATGAATGAGATAAGCAGTAAATGTTCTATTGTCAGCAGTAAGTTGAGGAAAATATGTTACAGAAATATTCATTTAACCATCTTAAATGTACTATACATTATGGCGTTATATTGTTGTATTATCGGCGAGCATGTATTATCAGTCTAGAGTAAACTGTCAATCTAGCTTAGCAATGCTTTCTTTAAGCTAAAAAAAGATAATGAATTGTTTCTCAGGTAGCGCTGCATTACATATTTTATTGCCGGCCATGAATTTGATTTCAGGCCAAAAATTTTTGTATTAACATTTTTTGGTCGATCGAGCCCGGGTTTTAAAGCAACAGTCAAGAAATATGTTAAGAAGGAAAAACTTTGAAGACATTGTTTTTAATGGGCATGTCACCGATAAAAAAAACAAGAGGGCCATGAGGTTCTAGGTCGCACACCTGAGGGGATAAGGAACTCAAGTGTTCTGAGCAAAGTTTTGTGAATATTCGGCTAAAAATGTGGCCTCTAGAATGTGCAATTTTTTTTTTTAATTTTGGCCTGGTGACCTATTTTGTGACCCCATGTGACCTGGTTTCAAAATTGTCATGGATGTCATTGGGGCATATGTACTAAGCAAGTTTCATGATGATTGGACTATAAATGTGGCCTCTAGAGTGTTCACAAGCTTTTTGTTCAATATGGCCTATTGACTTAGTTTTTTACCCCACATGACCCAGTTTCAAACTTGTCCAAGATATCATTAAAACAAATGTCCTGAGCAAGTTTCAAGAAGATTGGGCAAAAAAAGTGACTTCTAGAGTGTTCACAAGCTTTTTCACAAGATTTTTAAAGTTTTCAATACTGCTATATAAGGAAAACTCCCTGCCACCTTGTTGCCATGGATTTTAACGAAGCTGAACCACTTTCAACTCGTCAGTGTTTTCTTTCACCTTTGGGGGAAAGGTGGCGGGGCCCTTCAGATGGGGAATTTTTCCCCAAAGGGGGATTTTTTTTTAGAAAGCATTATTACATGTTATCTTCTACTGTGTTATAAAATATTAATTAATTGTTTTATTACAAATAATAACTTAGATTATGCACAAACTTGGCTTAATGAAAATTGTAGGGAATGTTTACGAAAATCCTCTATCTTAAGTCAACTTTTGTCCGAATTTGGTCAACATTTTTAAAGTAGATCTTACATTCTGAGGGGAATTTTAAGGTAAATATAGGGAAAAATATATACTTTTTAAGCAGGGGAATGAGGCCAAATTTTGGCCCAAAATTGGCCTATAAAAAAAACACTGGCAGAGACATCAGAAGATAAAATGTTCTGGGCAACTTTCATGTTGATTGGGCAAACAATGTGACTTCTTAAATTTTCACAAGCTTTTCCTATATCCATATAAGGAAAACTGACCCGCCCCCTGGCTGCCATGTGTTTCAACGGAGCGGAACCATTTTCGAACTCATCCGAGATATCTTAAGAACAAATGTTCTGAGCAAGTTTCATATTAATTGGGCAAAACATGTGACTTCTAGAGTGTTCACAAGCTTTTTCTATAGCCATATCAGGAAAACTGCCCTGCCCCCTGGCGGCCATGTTTTTCTACGGAGCGGAAGCATTTTCAAACTTGGCCGAGATATCTTATGGAGTTTCATGTTGATTGGGCAAAAAATGTGACTTCTAGAGTGTTCACAAGCTTTTTCATCAATTTGCCCTAGTGACTTAGTTTTTGACCCCACATGACCCAGTTCGGAACTCGTCCGAGATATCATTGAGACAAATGTTCTGGGCAAGTTTCATGAAGATTGGGCAATTAATGTGGCCTCTAGAGTGCTCACAAGGTAAATGTTGACGATGAATGATGGAGGAAAGACAAAACGCAATCACAATAGCTCACCATGAGCACATTGTGCTTAGGTGAACTAAAATATTTCCCTCCTGAATTTAAAAAAAATGCCTGAGAAACAATTTGTTAATATTTTTTAGCCTTATGAGTAATAATACACACAACATCTTGGCAGACAGTATCAAATCATGACTGCAATAACAAAGAAATGATAGTATATAAATATTGTATGGCAGCATATGTGACACTGAAATTTACAACCCGAGGGCAGAATGTCACCCGAGACGTATGCCGAGTAGTGACATTCTGTTTCGAGGGTTGACAATATCAATGTCACACACACTGCCATTGGATTTTTATTTTATTACACGGAACAAAATTCTGTAAAAAATGTAAACACATGTTTAATTCCGCCCATCAAAATTGAAGAATGTATTAATCTTTGTACATCTTCAGAAACATTTGAATTTTTTTTTTGACAGTTAACTATCGAAAAAATCATGTGTTTTACACAACAAATAGTTATGTCACGCCTATATGACACCACGACAAAGATGGCAATCTTTGCATGATGTGGTTAAAAACTGATGCAGTTACTTGCCCTTATATGACATTCAAAATGTCAGCGCGGACACATGACCTCTCATTCACTTTCGCTTGGTCATGTGTCAAAAAGGTTGAAATGTTTTTAACAGTGAAAATATCTCTTTCATGGGTAATGGGAACTTATCATTGTAGACAAAAGTGAGGTATAATAATAATAGATACACAAGTTGAGCTACAACAACTTGAACATGAAATTAGCTTCAATGATTAATGGGCCATGCCACAGAATTATATATTTTCTTAATACTACACCATCACAGGGTTAGGGTCTGCCCAACTCATAATATTATTTATGAATGTTCTTCCATGCAATAAAGAAAGACTTGATACAACAGTACATTCCCTAACTTACTGAATTTGTCCACAAAAAAGCATGTAAAACATATGTTTATGAACACCCAACAATTTTACTGCTAAACTGAAGAAAATTTGACATAATTATATTTAATAGCCACAAGTGAAGGACAACACATGTAACATGACAGAAAACTTCATAAATTTCCAATGTTCACTCATTTAATATACTAATGTTGCCACTTATTTTCCAACAATTATGATTATGAAGCAAATACCAAACAAATATGCCACCTCCTGTAAAGATCTGCCTTTGTATTGAATGATCTTCAGTGAAGTTAGCGGCCTTTGTAAGATCACAGCTGATAACACCGACATCAAAGCACAATGGTAGCATTCAAGGTGTTGGTAATTTAGTATGTAATTATGCTGATACTCCATTAGATTAGCCCTCTGTGATAATTTTATAATTGGACCATAGATCATTCACGATCTGTTCAGACATTCAAAGATTTATGAATACAGACAAAGTTATAATTTATAATAGTATATGAATGCACTACAAGCACTCAAGTGCTTACTAGGATTATAAAATACCCAACTATTTTGACTACATTGGCAAGCACTCTGACATTTCCAAATGATATGTTGCTATTGATTTGTTTTAACGAGGTTTTGAAAGCTTTTGTTAAAGGGGCGTATCAACGGCAAACACAAAATTATATTTGCAAAAATAAAATTGTATTTTAAGAAGTATATATTAAATGACTGGTTCACACATGCTGGGTCTCGGTTTTTAAACCAAATAGTAAAATATTGTTATATTTGTGACAGTAACAAGTTAACACCGCGACACGTTAAAATTTAGCAGTAGTAGTAAATCAAGATGATTAAAATGTACATGAAATAGTGCTATGTGTATGTGCACCATTGATAACTGTACAGTAGCTTAGAAAGGTTTAAATTGAAAAGCGCAATTTGATAGGAGTTCCTTCAATCCTGCTGGTATCTAAAAGAATACTGACTGGGATATCGGTTACACGAGAAATGGACACAGGAAGATCTTTGGCCACGGTTGTCGGAACAATTTCCTTAATGGGACGAACACAATGTCACATTGAAAACGCTTTTAAAATGGTATATGGTATTTATTATGTTCAATTGTTTTGCATATTGTGCATTTTTACAGTTGGGACTATGTACTGAATCATTAGTGTACATTACATATTAAGAATATTATATATTTCTCTGGATTCAATGACAACATAATGCTCCAAATAATGGATGTGTAGATTTAATATTAATAATATGAAAACATGTTTTCAAAATATCTATACACGTTATTAAAGTCTTAGACAGATGTATGATGACACATTTTAAGCTCAAAGATCACCCAGTGTCCTTTGCTTTTCTTACCGAGATCCCAGACAGTGGGTTCCCTAGAGGGAGTTCAACATGCTCCAGATCATTCGTTTTGCAGTGTACAGCAATATACATGCATCAATTAGCTTCAAAAGAATCATAAGCCTGAATATTTCAATAAATGGGGAATTTATATTTATAAACTTTCTATGCTCCGGGCAAGACTTTGAATCGCGGTTGCGTTTTAGTAAAAATTATTTAGAATTGTACATTTCTATCAACGTCTCCAGTAGATGTCAAATTATGTGTGCTTCTGAATATTTGGCAGCAAATGTACACTCTCTCCGGAATTGTTGGGGGTGAATATAAAATGTACAGAATAATTGGTGGTTAATTTACATCCAACAAACTTAATACTATGTGGAACAAGAAATATCTTTTAAAAAGATATTCGGCGTATGTTGTAAATGTTTGTAAATAATGTAAATTGAATATTCAACATGAATATTTACAACTGATGCATTATGTTGATTTGGTTTATAAACGAACAGACTCATTTCTTCATAGATCGTTATTCTACATGCATTTAATATTATTGTTCGATATTATTTAAAATTAAACAATATTATTTTTCCATATTATTTAATTTAAAATAAATAAGTAAATTTTCATCGTCAAATAGCAAACTCATATTTCATGTGGCTAGCTCCTAAAACAGAAGTATGAAATGTTTCTATATTTAAAATAAATAAAAATAATATAATTATTTCATGTCAAAGCAATGAACTGATGAACTGCCCCATGTTTTAAATCAGTTCTACAGCCTGTGCGGATTGTATAGTCTGCACAGGCTGATCCGGGATGACACTTTCCGCTTTACGGTATTTTCTGTTTCTAGGAAGTCTCTTCTAAACATAATTCACTGAGGGCGGAAAGTACTGTCCTGTATTAGCCTCTGCAGACTGCACAAGCTGATCCGGGACGACACTTTACTCACTTGCATTAAGCCTGGTTTTCCCATGACACGCCTCATATATATTTGAAGTGTTTTTATGATTAAATTATTTTAGTATACAATGCATGTATTCATAGTCTTATAAAAACAATGTCTTTTTGTAGATTGAATCGACTCTATACAAGAATTTGGTAGAAACACAGGGATCTCACTAGGATTTTAAAATACGAGTCCTGGGACTCCTTACCCCTAAAACGTAGGAGTCCCAAATAGAAAATACATAAAGGTAAAGTATGTGACACGTGAGAGGGAATGGAATTTTTACAATTTATACATTTATACAATATATGACAGTTATAAATAAAATAATCATCATGATAATAATAATAATTATTATTATTATCATTGGGTTATGTAATAATAATGATAATACATAATATTTAATCATTTCTTATAAAACAATATTTTGGTAACAACAATTAATTTTCAAACAGGTAAATTCTGAGCGATTAGCAATTGATGCCAGATGGTCTAAACTTGTTAACTGATTTGTAGGCAAAGTCATAATGCGTCGATTACAGTACAGCAGACAGGTACCAAAGCGTAAGTCACTGTCAAGTAGTGTAATTGTGAAACAGGTTTTATAACACAAAAAACTTAAGAAAGGAGCAATTATTGGTGATATGAAACACCAAATTATGTCTTTGCATGTGTTTTACGAATGTTTGTGATCTGTAAAGTCGGCGACGAAAATTTTCGCAGGGTGGCGAAAATATGTGAAATAGCAAAATTTTGTACTTACATTACCGCCAGTATTGTTAATTTATGTCTCGTCATAGGTGTTTTATACTAGAAAGTTCCTTAATATCTTATTATTGAACGATGCTTTTATATTCCTGTCAAAATTCAGCCCAAGATTTTCATATAAAAGTTCTGTCAAATCCAAAACTCCCATCGCCGCATTACTCAATTTACTGAGATTTAGAGTTGTTATTCATGAAATTTGATCGGCAATATAAATTAATGAAATCAGCTGAAGCTGTTTTTCACGCATTTTAACAATGTTGTTTGTTTTAAGTTGTCAAATATGTTGTAATTGTTCTTAATTGGGGACGCCTTTTGTCACATTTCGGCGATTTTGCACATTCTAATTGACTTACGGATTAAAGCACAGCAATGAGTGACAATGTAATTTACCAATGAAATTACCAGTAACTGTCTGGAATGGTGCGGGTGGAGCCAAGGGACTGCTGTGGGCGGAGCTAAAGGACTAGACTTTGACAGCTGCAGTTGTGTACTGGGGCCGATATTGATTTTAACACGATCACTGCCGATTTTACTGCAGGCACTCATGTATGTTTTAAGTAACAGGGTATACGCAAAAAGCGAAAAAGCATGCGTCCCAAGGACTTTTGGCATGGGTTTGACATGCATCCTTTTGAAAAAATATGCGTCCAAATACGTTTGATTTTGCGTTTCCGAGATCCCTGAAACATCAGTATTTCACAAGAAAAACAATTATGCAGAACATCATAAGGCGCCGGGAAACTATGAAAAGTCCATATGTTAAAGATATCTTAATTATGCAATGTCCGTACAATTTACTAATCTTACCGCCTCACATTTTCCATCAGTGATTTTTTAAATCTAAATAATTCATACAGTATTTGTCAGGGAAATCAAAATTTACGAGAAGTTCCCTTGTTTCCAAGAAAATAAGAAAGAGAAGGAATATAAGCGTTAAAAATATTTGTTATGGAATAAGCATTTATACTTTGGTTGCCAAATAAGAACACATGTCAGGGAACATTCATCACAATTAAATATTATGATTTGACTTCAGTTTGTGATCACAAAAACGTTAAGTTATATTTAATAGTGGCAAATTAGATTTATATTCCTTTGGGAAAATACGTACACAAAAAGGGCTTTTGTGTATACCCGTCTGTAGATCTGCCACCGATTTCCACCAAATGCCACCAATTGCCATGTAAAACTGTGGCAAACGGTGAAAAATCGATGTAAAACGATGGCAAATGGTTAAATGCCATCGTTTTCCACTAATCGATGGAAAATATACAGTGGCATTCTATGTAAAATAGTGGAAATTCAGTGGCAAACGGTGGAAAACTGGACTTTGTCATTTCTTGGAGTGGAAAATGTATATTTTGCATAGGAAAAAAGGGACTTAGAAAATTTTGCAAGAAAAACTGAGTGGCAAACGGTGGAAAAATAACTTATAAAGTTTTCACGAAAAATCTCTCTCAGAACTAAGTGTAACTTACACAGTGATTATTTTATTTGAACATGTGTATGAATAAAATATATGATTAAAATGTTCATATATACATTTTACATGGTATTTGATACATAATATAATTTTATATTATTTCTAAGGTAACAGACATTTTTCATGTCATATTATCATGTGAAACAGACATAATACAGTATTTGCATATCGATATCATGAAAATTTGTTCATCAGAAAAAACTAATCTCCTTCTACGGAGTTAGGAAGTTCTGCGATAATTTTGCTGCCGTCAACTTCAAAACTCATCAGTACTTGTTGAATGTAAATGGCCTTTTCCACTGTTTGTTCAGCACTGAAACAAATAAAAATATGAACAAAAAACACGTTCAAATATTTGGGAAATTTATAATTCAAAAATTCAGAACTAATTTGTATAATACTATAGTCTTAATTAAGCAAGCACTACCTAATTCTTTTTCGATTAGCTTTCCTTACCTGGAGTACTCAACGATTTGAAGATGTGGAACATTTTCTCGAAGAAGCTTTTCTTTCACTTTGAGTTGTCGTCCTACAGCTAAAACAAGCGAAGTTTCAGTGTTCTGAAGAAAAAACTCCACTTCTAGGAATTTCTTGTTGGCTCTGGTTTCGCTGACGATGACTGTATATGAATTTCTTTTCTTTACTTTGGTACAACTTTTGCTTGAAACTTTAATGCCATTTACAACTATTTTCTTGACAAGTTTGTAGTGTGTCAATTCCATTCCCATTGACATTTGGTTGATGTGTACCTTGAGGTTGTCAGATAAGTCTTCAAGCTTGTATAACCTTTTAACTATGCAAGGATGGTTTTGTGCCTTTTGTGTTCTCCTTGAATTGAAATTTAACGAAGTCTTGCACTTGGTCATTTTGTATAGCTGGTGCTGCATTTTCAATATGCTTCTGAGCCATGAGAATCCAAAATATCTGAAAACAAACATTTCCAGTTCCATGTATTGTCTTTTTAATTTCTCCATTAAAAGATTCAAAACTAAAACATGACCAAGCCCACATTGGTCCCCAACTGGCAACACATTTACTGATGTGCAACAGATTGTGCATGTTCAGGCCCATTATATTTTTTTCATATAAAGAGTCTGCAGTTTTCACAAATGTTCTCAGCAATGTCTCTGCCCTCTCAATGTCTGCTGTTGTGATTCCTTCGGTAAGAAGAATATATATGGCCTCCACTAACAGACTAAAATGTTTGAGGTACACATCAGGTAAAATTCCTTTAATGCATGGTATGCTGTAAAACAGAAGCCAAACTCTCAGTTCAGAAGCTTTCCAGTGTTTTAAAGTTGAACTTATTCTTCTTGGAAGTCTGTGAACTGTTTGTGGTGGTGTTAGCTGCATCAGCCTTTTGTCAACTATTTGAACAGAATGCCCAATGTTAAAGGGATGGCCTGAATATTTGTTGTCAAACCAACATGTCAGCAATTTTTTAGCGATACCCAGGAGAACGCCATGCATATAGTCCACTACAACATTCATATTGAGTTCAAAGCCATCCAAAAACAGCAACACACTTTGCCCTTGAAAACCATTGACAGCCATGCCACTTGCTTGAGCCTGTTTGCTGTCTTCACGTATACCAACACTTGTTCGTAAATTTCTTGTTTCTGTATATGGGAAAGCCTTGCAATGCCCTTTGCCACTCTTAACTTGAACACCTTTGTCAAAACAAAAAACACACGGAAACTCCCCATTGAATTGTGTCATTTTAAGAACAGATGATCGAGCTTGAAGATCCATTGTTGCAATTATAAGCTTTGCTCTGCTTTGTATTTCTTTGTTCCCTATTGCAAAAGAAAATCCTTCTGTCTGTAAATGTTCCAAGTCTTTCACCAATTCTTTAAGATATATTGTCATGGATGGTTTGCCAATGCCTTGCCACACACCCCAAAGAATCATGTTTTTTCTTCTAAATCTTTCGTGTCTCGGAATTTCATTAATTAACAGGTAAACAGGCCACATTGACACCCCAGAACTTTTGAAAAGCGGTACACCATCAGTAAAAAGTGTAAAAGTTATATTATTGTTATTACTAAGAAAATTGCCACATTGTTTTAACAGTTTGTAATTGTCTCCATCATTTACATCGGTTATATTTAAAGTACTCTGGCGATAATATGTTTCTTGTATCGAGTCCCACACTCCTGGTTTTGTGAGAATATCCTGAAGCTGAAGTTTCAAATCGCCAGTCATGAAAAAGCTGTGGCTCTTCACAGAAGGTGTCTTACCAGGGCAACCAGGTGTTGCGCATGTTTCACTACCTTTTAGTAATGTGTTCTTGCATAAATTGCAGAATGTGAATGATTTCAAGAAATCTTTTTTAAAGCCGCATCTTTGTTTAAGCAAATAGATGTTGCAATCAATCAGGCTACTTTCAGGTACATATAACTTCAAAAGAGACAGCAAAAAAAAATAAAAAATCTTGTAAGGCTGTGTCTGATAAATTGTGGCGACAAGCAAATGCTAGTACTGCCAACTCATGTTCTAATTTAGTAATTTTAGAAGTGTATTGACTCCGTGTGCAGTCGGAGCATTGAACAACATATAGCGGTGCATCACATGGTGTAACTGCATTGTGTGGCGAAAGATCATCTTCATCAGTGTGTAATTCAATGTCCATATCAGAATCGAAACTTGAAAGTGTAGAATGAGTTGATGCCGAGTCATAATCTTCTTGGGAAATCTCAGCTTCAGATACATTTTCTACTACTGATTTCGCATCACTATTTTTGTCAGTTTCATCAATTTCCTGGAAACCACTGGAATTGTCTTTTACCGGGCCAGCATTTTCGTCGTGATGTCTTCTCCTGAAATGTTACAAAACATTAAAGTGAAATACATGCGGTGGCAACGTCTCCAAATATTTACAATAACTTGACCGATCAATGTAGCGCATATACACATCTGATATACACCGGAGGTCATATTGTTTCGATCCAAGCAGTTTTATATTAAAATCGTAAAAATTCCCGGAGTTCAATACGCATCACGAAATGTTTATGGCCTCAATGCTGTGCAAGTCTGTAAATCGATCAGTCAGAGATACATAAATAGCCCCAGTCATGTTATTATCGATCGCATATGTTTGCTACACCTGAATGACTGCGATATAGTTTTAGGTCGGTCGCTGAGATCGCTGATGTCGACACCAGTATACACCACGATAACGATCATGACAACTGCATGTAATCCTCGTGGAAAACGCACATTTGCTGTATAATACTACCCAGAATCCCTTACCATAAAACAATATTAAGTATTAGTACAGTCTGTAAAAATGCAAGTGAGAATCGTTATAAACATGGACGAATCCATACAGGTAACACAACGCAAAATAAACGTAATTTATTTTAAATGTCTAGCGATGTTGGTAATAATTATAATTACTACATTTATAAATCCTTAAGACATATAATTAATTTAATATGAATTAAATCTACATTTTCTTTAATTACAATTGCGTAAATTTGGAACAGCTTCGGTACTTACTTTTTTAATAGCCAGGCAGTTGATCGTGGTATGCTTAGTTGAGAGTCTGTTTCATATTGCTTGTATTGTCGTTTCTGTAAATTAACTGAAATGAAATAAAATGTAATAAATATTGATATAAGTTTGTCTACGCATTGCAATGACGTCATTATTGACCAATCGGCACAATATGCCACAAAACAAGTAAGCTTATGCGAACCGGGATCTAAAATCCGACCAAAGTCTATTACCCCTGGACCCGGAATCATTCGGAATATCAAATTCCCACCTGTAGGGAATAGGTTCACGTTCAGTCTAAAGTCCTGTATATGCCCCCCACCCCCCCCCACCCCCCGCCTGAGGGATAAACATTGATATATGCATTACTGCCAAAAAAATACATGCGAGTTAAATTTATTCATTACATTTTTGTATTTTATTGTGAGTGAATGTGTAGCTGTCTGACGCCAAATCCGAAATGAGAAAATTCAGTCAGAAGTACGCAAACCGAATATATTGATTGGAAATGTCTATCTATTTTACTTTTCAAAAATCGTAAATACCCTTTGTCTTGAAAGTGTATGCCATGTATAACACGTGCTTTAAGAAAAGAGCGCGAATTTGCTGCTGACACCAACGATGTCACGTTCCCAGCATGGGCAGCGTGCAATCACCGATATACTAGTATACTAACGTAATCGTAGGCGAAAAGCTCAGTATTTAGATGCAACGCAGGCATTTTTACAAAAGCAATGATGATACTTTTCAAATAAAAATTGAGTCTACGTAATAACCTTTAGTTCATTTGAAACCATTCCTTCACAACGCCCTACGAGTTATGCTATCAAAAAATGGCAAATGTGCCATTCAGTGCAAAGATTCGTTTAAACAAGTACAAAATGTACGAAATGCAAAGCATGTAAGTCATGTTTATTAATACTATACAGTACTGTGTAGAGCACATGCGCGCTTACACGTAAAAACATGTTTGAAATTAGCAGACATATTAATTGCACAAAACATAAATGCACGTTGATGAATGTGTTCTGGTATAAGTGCAGTCAAACATTAGTCTTAATATTTGCGTGTCGTTTTTTTTTCTATTGACTTTTACATTTTCTTGAAGTATTTTAGATATATAGATATTAACCAACCAAGTAAGCATATTAGTTTGCTGCAAATAGTTTTAAAGATGTACGGTCTAATTGCAATCGCTTTAACAATTCGTATATGTGGCCAGTGGGCAATTAACCAACGATAATGTTTAAACAATTTCCCGTAGCGTAGTGAAAATCGGAAACGGTAACTGTATTCACTCACCAATAAATGCGTTGTGTATTGATGCCAGGTGTGTGACGAGTGTTTGTTTTCGGCTGAGAATCTTGCCGCATCCTTCAGTAGGACATGCCCATTGTTTTTCTGATATCTGACAGTTTCGTAGCGTTTCTTCGTTCACACTAAAACGAAGACAATTATTTATGACATTTATAGATTACTGTTATCGACTGAAATAAGAAAATAAATGATATAATTATGTGTACACGTTCTATCATTGCATAAGAGGCGAATCTATGAGCGCTGCTAGACTGCGAAACTGATTTACATGACGGAAAACGGCTGACTAACATAACTTATGTTAGTTAAAAGTAACAACACAAAACATATTACACTTTACTTTATTAGTAATCATGATTCTTACTTGTGATTTTGCTGTGCGTTATTTCCAGAAGAACTTTCCATCTTTAAAGATAATTCACCAATAAAATATGTGCAGTAAAATCAACGCATGCTGCTCTTTAAGTCAGCTTTTTCATTTTAATGCTTTCAATACTAGTACATGAAACCTAGTTATGCCATGTTCGATAGATCTCAAAAGATTATCTAATGTAGTCTGACATCCCGCTAATTAGGTTCTTATGCAACCAAACTAACTCATCCGTATTATACCCGCAGTAAACATGGTAATCTTCCCTACACGCACATAAGTACACAGCTGCAAGATACTGCTGCGCTGTCAGTATCACGTGACTGGGTTTGAATGACCACGCTTTTTCTCAACTGATAAGCCCGCCCGTTTTCACAACGTCGCCGCCATTTTGGCTTGTTGTACACAGATTGGGTCACATTTATTTCTGATTTTGTTGTCCATTTAGAAGCATTTACAGGACAGCAAATACAATGGCAAACAGAGTTGGACTTTTTATTTGGATAAATGATGTTCCTGTTAGTGGAAGTGTTCTTAAACTAAGCAATATTGTCTTTCCGAGAAGTGATTATGCTGAATATGCTGTTGGACAAAAGGTGACCGTAAAATGTCCAGGCCTGGGGAAACATGATGCTGTTATTGCTAAAGTTGGAGGTAAGAATTTAGTGGCCAATAAATTTGCAAGATATCAACAATGTGTATATATTTATGTATATTTGCTATTGTTGTTATTGTTGTTTTAATTTTGATAGCATATATAGGAGTAGCGTATGTACTTTGTCAAGTCAGGCGTTGTTCTATTGGTTTGTAATTTACGACTGACCAATCGGCGAATGTGTAACATATTGAAGTCGGCACATAAAGCAAAATGGCGTCCGTACTTAGAAGTGAAATAGTAAACAAGCTGATGTTCAAGATTTGTATATAGAATTTATATTATCATCAAAAGAGCACTGCGAATAAGTTATTCTACTGGATTATTAATGACAACATGTATGTTGTTTTATTGATAAACCATCGCAAAATGTTATTTACGAGTTTGAATTACTCGGAGCTTAATGCGTTGACACTGACGGAATGTTTTTAGAAATATTTTTGCCACATGGATTTCGTTCATAGCAAGCTTTTGTTATCGTTAGGTGGAGCCGGTACGAAAGCAGACGAAGGTGGTAAAGCCAAAGGCTGTAAAAAGAAAGACCGACTTCAATGACGAGGTGCAATTGAACAGCACGACAGTAAGTACTGCTTATTTTTACATACACATGTAATTAAATGAAATAAATTATAAATAGGTTGTGATTTACATTTTCGGTTTGGTTACTAGTATAATCCGATGGACATTGATAATAACTGAAATTCATCATGTTATTTATAATTATTGCATATATTAAATAACAAAAATAATTATTTTTTTGTGTTTTGGGGGATGTTTACTACCGTATGAATTGACAAAAAAAATTGTGTTGAAATTTACTGCAGATTCACTTTTAAGTTCATTTTGTGTATTATAGTCATGGTGTCCATTCAGTTTTTTTGTACCAATTTTCGGAAAGTGTTTGCTTTTAGTTAATCCAGTAACCATTTGCTTTTTAGCAAAGCAATGAGTGGCTGACAAAATATATTTTTATAAATTATATTTCAATGAAAGCCAAGACTAACAAACTGCTGGGATACATGCATTATATTAAACGGCATATTTTACATATTTTTTTTTTATAAAAAAAGGATTTCTATGTTTATACTTTAGTACACTAACTTAAAAATGATATTTGTTAACGTGACATCATGATGTCATCAATGCTTTTTTATTTAGTTAAATATTGAACTACATAAACATTCATTGAACGTTTTACTATAATCGAGCCATGTATGCTGTAAACAAAAAAACCATTAATACTCAGTTCTGACAAGTTACTTTTTATATGCTGCAGACTGTACTAATGAAGCACCAAAAAAGTAAAAAGCTTTAAGATTTGTTTCAATAAATAATATGCCGCATCTCGCACCAGTTTATAAGCAAATGTGTATGTATTGGTTGTTAATCTGTATTTAAAATCTTTCTGGTAAACATAGATTCCTGCCCCCATCGATGGTCATTATTAAGAAATTGTTCTTTATAATGTGTTTATTTTTTCAGCAAAAGAAATTAGAGCAAGTTGCAGAAAATTTGGCATTATGTGACTTTTCAGAAAATAGGTATGATATTACAATCTGGAGCTGATTATTACTTCCATCTTAGATTCTGTGCAGCTAATATAAAGAATGATTTTTTTTATTGGATAATTTCTCTGTTTTAATACTTAAATGTTGTTTGAAACAATAATGAAAAATCTTCTATGCAGTGTTCTAGACCTGTAGTATTTATCATAGCCAGAGAAATTTCTTCTATGTTCAATAGACCTTTTCAAGTTTTGCAACAAAGTCTTCCTAAGCTATTGTTAACAGATTCATCAAATATCACAAACAGATAATAAGTTCACCACATGCTCTTTTGTGTTAAATACATTAACCGTTAATCACGTGATATCCTTATACAATGATTTGATAAAATTGCAGATTAATTGCATATCATTGACGTTTGTTGAGGCGTCTATAGTTTTCTAATGGAATAATTTCAGGCTTGAGGACACTGGAAATTTGTTTACTGCAAGCTTGGCAGTGCTAGCTGACAGTCCAGTAAAACAGCCATCTTCCGGAAATGAGACAAGTTCTCCACACCCTATGCCACTCACTTTGTCTCCACGACCATCATCTCCAGCTACACCAAGACGATTCTCCCCTCGACATCAATACCAGTGTTGCAATCATCAACAAGAATTATTCAGTTTGAGAGCATCTGTAACTAACCTGGAGTATTGGTGTAAACAGATGTGGGATGATTTGGCTGTAAGTTTTAGTTATTTGTTCTTTTTTTGTTACATTTAGGTACATTTTCATGCAACAATAAAATTGCATGCAATGTATGTGAATTTTATTTGAATATAATAATGTTGGTTATTATTTCAGTCTGTTAAAAGTGAGTTGGCAATAATGAGGCAAGCCAATTTTGATGAAACATCCAGGCGTACACAGGATGTGATCAAGGTAAAAAGTTATGCAGTTGTTTTGATTTATTGAATCCAAGGGAAATTTAACTGTCTAATGTGGTATCTTTTTATTTACTCGTTTTCTGAACTAAATGAAGTCCCTTCACCCCCTTAAATAAATAAATGGGTTTCTTTCTCAGAGGTGGAATCAACTAGCTTGTTTTTGTTGCATTTTAGCCTGTTGCATCACAGAACTCAAGCATGACGCAGCAGACTACCCCAGTATCAAGTCCATCAGCCACAAGCTCTGTGGCGACCTACAAGGGTTACACCAAGGTTATTGTACATACTTAACTGTTTTTTGACACTTTGTTTTATTTTAGGAACAATTGCTATAGCTAAAGCTGTATATACTGAATGAAAACCAAGAATACTTTGTTTAATTCAAAATAAGTAAAATACCATTCTGATCATCTTTAGGTAATTTTACTTCATTCACACATTTTAATTGTTAAAAAATGCAGAAATTTATATTGGACAAATTATCGTACTTTTTGTGTGCTGGTGCTCTGCAACATGTGAATGTTATGCAGTTTAAAATTACTCTGGCTAGAATTTATTTATAGAATTCCAAATCTGCTGCAAATACACGTATACCGTAGTGTATGTAATTTAACATTTGGAATGCGCACAAAAAAGCACAACCTATGATTAATATTTCCTGTTCAAACTAAAAGAAAAAAAGATAACATAATGTGGTGCTGTAGTTTATTCAAGTCTAACTTCCTGGCATTGAGTAAATTTTTCGTTGCAGAGTCAAGTAGTTGCAGAAATTTCCTTCTGCAAAAACTATAAGAAGGCGACAGCAAAGGCCTTCCGGTTGCTGTTCAACAGGGAGGAGGTGGAGGGGAGGTCGCTTAGTGGCCAGAGGGGGAACGCTGGAGATGCCAGGCCCCAAATAGAAGACAGACCAAAACTGTTTTTTTTTCAAGGTGACATACTTTATAAACCTGAAACTGGTTATAATGAGGAGCAATGTGTTTTACAGTAGTTTTTTTCTGATGAATTATAGCTTTAATAATGGCCTTAAAAATGCGTGATGTTTATCTCATTTTAACATCTCATTTTAATAAATTATAAATGTTACAAAAAGCTAAGATTGAGTAAATCCAGTAAACCATTGAAGTAAGCATTCTTGATATAAAATAGTTGTTGATTTTTCAGTTGGAAATAATAAGATAATTAATAAGAAAACACCAGTTAAAGAATCATAACAATATTTATGTATAAGTCATTTTTTTCTTGTATTACAGAATGCATCCTGGAGTGTTATCCAGCAGCAAAAAAAGAGGACATCAATGTGGTGCTGAGGCATCTTCTGAAGCCGTCACGAAATGTTTTTAATAATTAGTCCCTTACACTGTAGATGTTACTAATGTAGAAAAAACAGCCCTTAATACTGTGATAACTCGAAAAGTAATAAAGATATTTTCATAAAAACTTTGTTGCGGAAAATAGAAACACACTTCATTAGTATGGGACTCATTTAATGGTTGCAATACTGTCATAGCCTTGTTAAATTTCTGTTATTGATTGTTTTGTGTTTATATAGTAAAGATGTAAATATCAGAAAGTTATGTGACACAGTATAATAATAATGTTAAAATCCTAGATCATTGTGTACAAATTAGTAAGAACTTAGTGACGGTAATAAGAAAATGTATTATATATTTGATTTTATATCTTGTTTGTTTTTTATTAAACATTACATGTATTTTATATTCATGCAGGTGACCACAAAATGACAATAGACATTTTGCCATCGATTTTCCACCAACGGTGGCAAACTGTGAAATTTCTTACATGGTTTTCCACTGGATGGCAAACGATGGAATTTCGTCCAAATACTCCACCGATTGCCACCGATTGTGGAAAACTATGGCAAACAGTGTAATATTTTACATCGTTCTCCACTGGATGGCAAACGATGAAATTTTGTCTAAATACTCCATCGTTTGCCACTGTTTGCCATTGTCTGTGGAAAACGATGTAAAATTTTACATCGTTTTCCACTGGTAGTGATCGGTGGAAAACGATGGAAAGTTTGTCCAAATACTCCATCGTTTGCCATCAAATTCCACCGAATGCCATCCATGATGTAAATTCTTCCACTGTCTGTTTTTTTTCATCATTTGCCACTGATTTTCCACCGATTTTCATGTCCAAATACTCCACCGTTTGCCACTCTTTTTTTCCATGGTAAACGATGAAAATCGGTGGCATATTTACAGACGGGCAAGGCATACAAACAAAATATATTTGTTTCAGGTAACATGCCCAAAAAAATTTTGGTTGGTAGGTCGGTATTTTTTTTTTTCATAAAACGCACGTAAAGTAAAAATGCCTAATTTAAAACGAATTGAATAAAATATGTCCCAAGCTTCCGCCAGTGTCTATTAATAGAATTATGCAAAATCTATTTATACATTGAAAAGCCTCTACAGTAGAAGAAAAGATAAAATACAATTCTAAATAATTCTTAATAAATAGCTCTACCAACAGTTATTCAAATAAACATGCATGGAAAGTTTATAAATACAAGTAATTATCCATTCATTATTAATCTTATTGTCCATGGTTCTCTGGATGCTCGTTAGACGATTCCGTGTTGTTTACGTGTATACTATTAATAGGCGCAGGTCTGTCAGCGAGTGTATTCTATGGAATGTTGCCTATCGAATATACGATATTAACGGCTGATTTTCCCAAGGTCATGTTACACAGCCTATAAACACTGGCATGTAAATTGAAAATGAAAATTGAGCCCATGCAACTTTCAAGTAGGGAGCTCTGAACTGGAAATTACAGGCTGTCAACTCGCCCTCAGTGTAAAAGTAGGAAAAATATAGGAGCTTTCTTTTTTTTTTAAAGTAAAAAAAGTAGGCAAAAGAATACATTTCTAGTCAAAAAGTAAATTTCTCGTCAAAAAGTAGCAATTTTAAAACACATTTACCATAGCAAAGTGACGTTTAAATTGACTGCACTTTGTAAATTACTCTTCAAATTTAATAGCCATTTGTTCAGCTTGAGGAATGTGATCATGGGACATCTACCAGAAATCCTGATTTGGTTTTTTTAATTGATTAACAAATAATACAAACATACCAATAACTAGCTCAATATAAACATAATGTTATGATTACAATAAACATGTACACTGCAGAATATGTTACATCAATACCAAAGGTTTCACCGAGTTACTACTACCAAGAGTATCAAGCACTTTGAAATCAATTGTCTTTTTTTAGAAGTTGTACTCCCAGTTGTATCTGACCATCTTTGCCTACTGTTTATTGGAATTAATGTCACACTCATTATAATATGGCAATTTCCAGCTTTTCATGGTGGAGAAAGACAACACACATGCAGGCACCTGGGTAGAACCACTGATCTTCTATAAGCTAGATGGGTAGCTTACTCACTTCAAAGAATATGACCCCATTAAGGCTTGAGCCTACTGTGGTTTGGGCCTACAGTGGTAAGGGGCAAGTGATCAACTGTCAGAGACTTTAACCCACATTAAGATGTCTGTGTCTGTGAATTCATACGTCCCTTGCATTTGTTGTACACCAATGGGTAGGAAGGACATCAGGATAATGAATAGGTGAATTCAGCACGACTTATCATAATTTACAAGTACATGGGATTTCTAAGATATTGGTTTGACATTTACAGAATCAAGGATAGGATTATACTCCATCTTTGAGATTATCTTTCATAATATAAAAAGAAAAGCACTCGGTACATATTAAGAAAAATCTTGATAAATAGTATTATTTTAAGAAATCGCTAAATATTTTCTTAGAATCCGGGATTCTAAATATCTGATGTCCTGTATATTTATTTGAATAACATTATTTGATAAAAGATCTGCATAAAATCTACACTAGACATTTAGAGCTGGAAAGTACACTGAGCTCCATCAGTAAGCCCATCATTGGGAACAAAACCACAATTATATCTACACATGTATATGATAACAGATTCATTCTTCAGTGTACATGACTAAAACTTGATTTTTAATACCTTTTAAATATCTCAGAACCTTTAAAACGCCTGTGAATACAAATCAATGTGTGTCAAAGTCAATACATACAATATAAATAGTTCCAGACAAATTAGCAGGGGAACATACCACATTGTCCCATCTATACAACACATTTACAAATAGACTTTATTTTTTTTATATAAAACATTATTTAATTCATCTTCATTTCTGGCAAACTAAAAAAGTAGGAATAACAGTTTTTTTTACCAAAAAGTAGGAAAAAGTATGAGCGTGTCAAAAAAGTATGAAAAGTAGGAAAAAGTAGGAAAAAAGTAGGACCAGTTGACAGCCTGCTTTGAGTTACGCGCGGCCCAAATCTAAAAATGTTAAAGTAGGACCAGTTGACAGCCTGTGTTGAGTTACGCGCGACACAAATCTAAAAATGTTATTTGTTTATGAAAAATGGCCGTAACTCCGCTGATGTCGGAAAAAACTTCATAAAAATACACAGGTGCACAAGCCTCGATGCGAATGAATATGCTTATAAAGTTTAGTCACTCTAGCAGTTATACTTTTTGAGTTACGCGCAACACAATAATCCGACGGAAGGACGGACAAGGGCAAATCTATATGCACCCCCCTCTAAATGGGGGTATAACAAATGTTTAACAAAACGTGGAATTCATAAACTGGTAGTACAACTGCTTTTAGTAGTACTGAATACAAAATGTACAAATTGTAATGAAGAAGTAGTCCCAAGATTCTAGAAATACAACAACAAAAACTTGGGCTGTTAACAAGTTTTACTGTATATGTTTGTGTTATTTGTACAACAAATAATTGAATAGTAACTTTCACTGAAAACTTTCATTAAAAATGACCTTTAAAGTAAAAAAAGACACAACTATGAAATGATCCTTACTATTTATGATCTATAAGTAAAAAAAAAACAATGAATGACCATGACTTTTATGCTCGTTTTCAAAAACTCTCAATCGAAGCACGTGTGGCTGCAAATTTAATCTGGATGTTTCAGAAAACATGTTTGTTTATTTTAAATACAATGTATGTAACTTATCTTCAAATGGCTGACCAGAAAATGAGATCGGCAAAAGTAAACAATGCGATTGTATCAACTAATACAGCTAAGTTTATCCCACAGAGTGTTATTTCAACAATCACAGCTTGAAGATGAGACAAAATACAGGGTTTAACCTTAGTGTGTGCATAACCATAACATTATACATGATATGTACATACACACAATGTTTAAATAGATACAATGCATAATTGTCTAAACAAATATGTTCTGAATTTACGGGCGTTAGTATTGATCAATAATCTCCAGTATAGAATGGATCAAACTATTATAATTAAAATTATTCAAGAAATCGTGACATTGCAAGACATTTTCTAATGGCCTACAGTACTACTAAATTAGGGGTATGACAATCAATATTAATAAAGGGGCGTATCGACGGTAGGTCCACATTTATAAAAACTAGACATGTGTCCGTAGGACACGGATGCCCCCACATTCTGCTGGTTGTCAAAAAAAACACTCTGATGTTGGAGAAAATGCACCAAAATACCCGGTGCACAAGTTCACATGCTGATGAATATGCTTATAAAGTATCATAAGTCTAGCAGTTGTACTTTTTGAGTTCAAGCGACACAAATCCGAAAATGTCATTTTTTGCTAAAAAAAAGGTCATAACTCCACGGATGGCAGAAAAAGATGCACCCATATACCCAGGTGCACAAGTTCACATACTGAATAATATGTTTATAAAGTTCCATCAGTCTAACAATAATAATTTTTGAGTTACACATGACACAAGTCCAAAAATGTCATTTTTTGCTAAAAAAAGGGCCATAAATCTGCTGATGTCCAAAAAACTGCACCTTAATACCCAGGTGCACAAGTTTACATATTGATTAATATGTATATAAAGTTTCATCACTGTAGCAGTAATTCATTTTGAGTTATGTGGGACATATGTCCAAAAATGTCATTTTTTGCTCAAAAAAGGGCCATAACTCCACTGATGTCTGAAAAAACTGCCCCAAAATACTCAGGTGCACAAGTTCACATGCTGATTAATATGTTTGTTAAGTTTCATCACTCTAGCAATAATACTTTTTGAGTTACACGTGACACAAGTCCAAAAATGTCATTTTTTGCTAAAAAAAGGGGCCATAACTCCGCTGGTGTCGGAAAAAATGCACCAAAATACCTAGGTGCACAAGTTCACATGCTGATTAATATGTTTGTAAAGTTTCATCACTCTAGCAGCAATACTTTTTGAGTTACGCGCGACACAAGTCCAAAAAATATTTTAATAAAAAAGGGCCATAACTCCGCTGATGTCAGAAACAACTGTACCAAAATACCCAGGTGCACAAGTCCCGATGCCGATGAATATGGTTATAAAGTTTCATCACTCTAGCAGTTATACTTTATGAATTATGCACGACACAAAAATCCAACGGAAGGACGGACAAGTGAAAATCTAATTGCCCCCCCCCCCCCCCCTCTAAAGTGGGGGCATAACAAACATCATTTGCAGAGAATATTATTGAACCATGTTGTTTTGTTTCTGTCAACATTTGAAAAACATATACTATTTTATTATATAAACATTGGTCACAGGTGATACTTTTGCGTTCGTGCGACAATTTGTAGAAGTAGTAAAAGAGATATGAATGGAATGTACATGAAGTACCATAACGCGTCTGCTCACTATTGATAAACTTTGCAGATAGCAAGTTTTCATTAAAGAGCACAAATTGTTAGGTGTGTGTTTCAATCCTTATAGAACCATATCTTCCAAACTTAATTATTGTCTCATATACATGTATACCCTTTTCATCAATATTATGTTAATAATAGGAAATTGTCTTGAATTAATATACAGCTGAACTTCGATATCTCAAAGAAGCCAAGAGCTCACAAACGACTTCGAGATATCAGCAGTTCGACATCTCCAAAAGGAGACCTTTTATAAGTATTTAGTCTAAATGTTCACGAAATTGCAATACAACATTGCCATCCTGTATGCATATACTGAGCTGTAAACCAGTGGAAAATAATTCAAGTATACAAACGCTCGTTTAAATATGTGTCGAGATGTTTGCGATCTGAGAGAAACTTGGTCCTGGCTTGATATTGTCACTGGTATCAACACTTTGAGATAAACAGAAATAAGTGTGAAAATACTTGTAAGGACAGAAAACCTCTTCAACATAACCTAAAATTCAAGCTCAAACTTCGAGATAACAATATTTATTTCATATACATTAAGAAGGAAAAAGTTTATAATTATTTTTGAGATAACCTGAACTTTATTTTTTATGCGAGTTTGAGATTACTAAGTTCAGCTCTATGTCTATATACAATGCAATACTTTCGATATGCCCCTTTAAATCAAAGGTACACAAATAACATTATTTAATTTTGGCATGAATGTTCAGGTCTTGAATGGTTGGTGAAGCATAATAGACACTGAAAGGGATTCAATTAATTGTATTTCAAAAAGAACATGGTAAATTGGCTAGTGAACAAACCTCAAACAATATAAATGGTTTATTTTGTTGATCAGGGGCCATATTACAGAAAACATCTTAAATATGTTCAATGTTAAAATTTTGGAAGTGTAATATTTCTAAAACCGCACATAAAGTTGTGAATTTCTTTACAGATAAGTAATTAATAATGAATAGTATAACTGATTACAATGAAACTGAAGAACACGATCATAAACGTTAAATAATAGTTATTAGAGACAAGAAAAGGTGGTGGATAAAATCAACACACCACAGTTAATAACAAGAGCTGTTTGTAAAACAGTTATGCCCCCTCTAGGTTAAAAGCAATCTTTTAAATATCAAGTTTGGTGGTTATCGGATGAGAACTGTTGGACATAGGGAGCGAAAATTGCTTAGAAGGACAATTTTAGATGAATCAACTCCACGTAACTCTGCAGATCCTGGTGTGTTTTGGTTGATCATCAAACTTGGCAATGATACTATAACCTCAAATATTTTGATCAAGTTTGGTGAAGATTAGATGAAAACTGCTGGACTTAGAGAGTGTAAAACGCTAAAACTGCCAATTTAAGATAATTCAAGGGTCATAACTCCACAAATTCTGGGGCGATTTGGCTGATTATCGAACTTGGCCAAGAAATTATGCCCACAAACATTTTCAGCAAGTTTAGTGAAGATCAAATGAAAACTGTTTGACTTAGAGAGCGGAAACTGCAAAAAAGGCTAATTTTAGATAATTCAAGGGCCGTAACTCAACAATTCCTGGAGCGATTTGGCTGATTATCGAACTTGGCCAAGATATCATGCCAATAAACATGTTCATGAAGTTTAGTTAATATCGGATGAAAACTATTAGACTTAGAGAGCGGAAATGAAAGTGGTCTACCAACCGATTGACCGACAGACAGACCGACATTAAACCAATACACCCCGCCATCTTCGATGGGGGGCATAATTACTGTATATGTGATCGATATTGTTGTTGTGACCTTGACCTTGACCCCACCCACCACATATGTAATCCCAAGAAAGGTCTTATTATAAGATATCTACTGTATGCATGAAGTTTCATTAAAATATCTTGATGCGTTCTGAAGTTATTAAGCGGAAACCATTTTCTATTTTTAGTAACTGTCACATTGACCTTGACCACACCCACCACATATGCTATCCTAAGCAAGGCTTCGATATAAGGTATATATGTATGAAGTTTCATTAAAATATCTCGATGCCTTCTCAAGTTATTGAACAGAAACCATTTTACTATTTTCAGTTATGATGACATTGATCTTCACCACAACCTTCCCATATGCAATCCCAAGCCAAGTCTCGATCTACGCATGAAGTTTCATTAAAATATCATTATGGATTCTAAAGTTATTGAGCGGAAACCGTTTTTCTCTTTTTAGTAATGGTGACCTTGACCCACCCAACCCAAACGCAATCCCAAGCGAGGTCTCGATATAAGGTATATATGTATGAAGTTTCATTAAAATATCTCGATGCGTTCTCAAGTTATTGAGCGGAAGCCGTTTTTTTCTATTTTTAGTAACGGTGACATTGACCTTGACCTCATCCACCCTATATGCAATCCCAAGCGACGTCTTAATATAAGGTATATATGTATGAAGTTTCATTAAAATATCTCGATGCGTTCTCAAGTTATTGAGCAGAAACGTTTTATCTATTTTTAGTAATGGTGACCTTGACCTTGACCACACGCACCACATATGCAATCCCAAGCGAGGTCTCAATGTAAGGTATCTATTTACGAAGTTTCATTAAAATATCTCTATGCGTTTCCAAGTTATTGAGCGGAAACCGTTTTTCTATTTTTAGTAATGGTGACCTCACCCACCCCATATGCAATTCCAAGCGAGGTCTTGATATAAGGTATCTATGTATACAGTTTCATTAAAATATCTCGATGCATTCTCAAGTTATAGAGCGGAAACCGTTTTTCTATTTTTAGCAATGGTGACCTTGACCTTTTACCTGTTGACCTCAAAATGTATAGGCGTCTTCCTTACCTCCCAAGTAACCAGCAAACCAACTATCATGATCGTAGGTCAAAGCGTTCTATAGATATCGTGCGGATACGAAATGGTCTACGGACAGACCGACCATCCGACCGCATGAAATACCGACCGACCGACCGACCGACCGACCGACGGACAGGTGCAAAGCAAGATACCCCCACTTCTTCGAAGGGGGGCATAATAATAATCCATTTAGTCAGCATCTACAAGTGAATTCATATTATGTCTATCCACATAGGTATGATAGTGTATCTGTTTGTGATGTTTACTGGTTACATGCGTATTACATCATAGTACCGGGCCCGGCTAGCTCAGTTGGTTGAGCGCTGGACTGTCAATCCGGGGATAGTGAGTTCGAACCCTAGCCCGGCCTCATAACTTGTGTGGGGATTGGTCATGAAATAATTTCTACGGCCATTCTTCCCCTACCTCTGATTCATGTAGGGCAGTTGTCAGTTACTGGCATAAGTAAGTGCACTTAGTACTGGTAAACCGCTTAGATCAGCTAAGCTTGCCCAGGAAAAGTGTGAGTAGGTTAACTGACCGTCGTAATAAGACTGAAATATTGTTAAAAACGGCGCAAAATCCAAACAAACAAACAAACATCATATTGCGTAAGTTGAACAATAGTGTATTGACTGAGTACATATAGCTGAGCAATTGTAACCACTCGATCGACTGTTACTATTATTTTTGACGTATGCATAAGACTTGCCGAAAAGCCTTTTGCTTCTAAAGAGAGTTTTAAATGTATTTAACTAATGTAACTTATTTTTAATTAAATTGGTATTTACTGAGCATTGCGCTTGTGATAACAAGTACTGAATATTGTTTCAAACTTATATGGTTCATCGACTATTTTTACCCGTTGTAGACTGACTTGCATGCATATAACTCTGTTTGCTTTTTTAATGTTTTGCACAAACAATATTTGCCTCCCACGAATTACAAAAAAAGAGAATGTCGTAGATAAATAGGATTGAATTAGACGCGCGCTATAGAAGTTCTAATTTGCAAAAGATAGTGGCCTGGATCTCCATCTTCAATTAGGTCAAATACCATCTTATACCAATTTATTTCAAGTAGAGTGTATAGTTATGAGTTTCGAGATCTGTTTTGTAGAAATGATATAACAGACAGGTGACTTACTTCAATAAATGTTCCGTATGGTAAAAATACTGTGACAATTCATTTGCTTTTAGTTTCTTTTCTCGTCTTTCTATGCTGTCAGCGTTTTGATTATAAAATCAAACAGCAAACAAGTAGGAAAAGGGTGTGAAGAATCAAACAAACGAAAAAACAAGTCTTCGTTCTCTTTGTCAGATCACTTTCAATGAATGTCTAAATTTAGATGTTTATTAAACATAAAAATTTTTGCTGACAATTTATTAATTTTTACCAGGCACTATTTAGTTAAAGAATGACGAGGAACACAATTATATTAGTTTGCAATACTTTAATACAGTAATACTTGTGCGCATATGTACATTACATATTTAGATTTTTGCAACGAACTTGTCCGTGAACAAGTGAATAATTCTGATATGTCCACACACCTGACTTAAGTAGTACATTTTATGTATACATTTGTGACAATAAATTGATTTATATTCACAAGGTAGCAATAGTCGTTTTTGATCTGGAAAGCAGAAAAAAACACATTAACTTGACCCAATTATAAACCAGTAAATTTTTAATCAAATGCATTTATTCATAACTTAAACGTATTTTACATTTTACAAAACAATCCAAAAGGTATTACATATCTTTTATCTAGCTTGGCATGACCATTTGGCACAAAGGAATTCACTGGGGAGGTGTATCACATTTGTCAAGCTATTTGAAATATTAATGTGGTTACCCATTTGGTTTCAAACTTGATATTAATTCGTTGGACCATAGAAAGTTTTAAAGGCGTATCATTTCTCCCTAAGTTGTTCGCTTTGTTTTCCGCTGAAAGGGTCAAGGCAGCACTGATTGCTTTGTACCAAAGATCTATTTAAGAAAACAATGTGTTTAAGGATTTATGATTGTGGTTTTGTATGTTGACAATTGTTTTCACATTCCGCTTTAAAAGTGTAGCGTCATTAGCCAGAGATATGATATTATTTACACCTAAAATTCGTCAACTGGTTATATACACCAATCAAGATAAGAATAAAATAAACCAGTAATGAACAGAGTTTATACAGACAAAAGAAATTAGATACACTTTCATGCCTATTAATCAATACAAAGCAAAAATACAGTCAAACATAATACAAGAGAGCCAAAGTGGCCCAGGGTTGCTACCCTGAGTTGTCACAAAAGTAGATTGAGGGCAAGAGCCCTGTGTACAATACTGAATGTCTAACATCAAACTTGGGCTATGTAACTTCCAATTTCATAGCCAAAATTCTAATGTGTCAATTCTCCCCTCCAGAAATTATCTTAGAAATTTAATTCACAATTGTTTTTCAATACTTGTTTATGTAACACATACCTGCTAACATTAAATTTTAGTTTGTCTGTTTTTCTGACTTCTTATATATTGAATAAGCAGATAATGAAGGCTTAAACTGAATTTTATTATTTGAAGCAAATTGGTAGAGGGTCTCCCAAGGAAAATTTCTATTAAATTATTGTAAAATCCAGCAAGTGGTTTCTGAGGAGAAGCCTGTCAAAGCTGCCTTATATCGTCATCTAAGGGAACACTTGCCAGGCCCTGGGAGCAATGTTTTTTTTAACAAATCAAAACTATATTTAAAGGAATTTGGTAGAGGGAGCATTTCCATGAAGTTATTTTGAAAGTTTACCATGGCAAACAGAGTTTTACTGATATTCCTTTGAATTGAAGGAAATTGGTCAAGGACCAACCCAGCCACAATCCTGCAAAGATTTGTTTAAATCCACCAAGATTTTCAGAGAAGAAGTAGTTTGAAGCAAATTGTTGATGACGGACGACTCGCAAAGGATGACGGATGGTGACTAACCAAAATAGCTCTCCCCTGAGTACTTAATGCTCAGGTGAGCTAAAAAGTCATCCTGTTCAATTTAAACATGTTGACGTTGTTTTTAGACATATCACAGTCTACTAATTTGTTTTCAAACTTCATTATATTTTGTAGAACCATAATATGTTTTTACGGCATATTATTTCCGCTAAAGTTGTTTGCATTGTTTTCAACTGAAAGGGTCAAAGTAGCACTGGTTTCATTGTGTCAAACAGTTACGAGAACAATTCATTTTAAATGTGTTAATGGATCTTTGGTTATGCTTCAGTGAGTTAACAATTGCTTTCTTATTCCGATTTAAAGAGGGCTGTCTGATTTTTACAGATTTATTTTGGGTCTCTCATTACCCACTAACAAGAATGTTTTATATAACATATAAAAATGTCAATATTGACAAAAACTATTTTATTGACTGAACAAGAGCTGTCAGAGGACAGCGCGCTCGACTATTCGAAGTATTTAAGTTGGTACGTATTTTGGATAGTGGCAGAGGCATAACTTTGTTAAAATACAAAACTTTTAAGTGAAGCCTTGTATAGTTTATAAATTTTTGGAACAAAAACTTAAGCAACAAAGTCTATGTAAAAAGTGGGCTAACTCTGTCAAAATACAAAACAGAGTTATGGGTAATGTTGCCCTTGATACCAGAGTTGATGACAAAGGTTAGTTTGAAGTTTCAAGTGAATAACTTATCTAGCTTTGAAGTTACCAAACTTATATATACTGTAACAAGAAAATCGATGTGAAACAGGGGCATAACTCTGTCAAAATACAAAACAGAGTTATGGGGAATGTTGCCCCTGACACTGGAGTTGATGACAAAGGTATATTCCAAGTTTCAAGTGAATAACTTATGTAGTTTTGAAGTTACAAGACTTTTGAATAAAAACTTCAACCAAATTCAGACGCGGATGCGTACGCCGATGCCGACGCTGATGCCGACGCCGGGGGTAGTAGGAAAGCTCACCTATTCTTCGAATAGTCAAGCTAAAAATGCAACTATATATTGTCTGTCAATACAGACCCGTTTATCCTACAGCTACATTACAGCTACATTTGGTTTTACATTAGAAAATAAGAAATGCGCATGTGCCAACGATCTGACTCGTTAAGATGCTGTATATACATGTATACTAGTTGGTTGCACAGCAAAGTATTATTTCAGTTATAAATTTCTCTCTTAATATGCATTTCTAAACGTAAGTTACTCTCAACATTTATTATAATATTATTCTAAAAATACATTGACAGCATCAGAATAGAAAGACGGTTTATGTTATACTTTTCGTACAATACCCTACAGTCTCTCTTTAATTTCTTTTCACACAATAATTTAACTTACACAAGTCAATCAGGAGATATGAAATCAATACCCGTTGACTTTCTTAACCTGTGTTTATATTTTGAGCATTTTACTTTCCATTTTCTACTGATTCTAATACCTAGAACTAAAACTTCAATAGTATAAACACAAGATACACAAATACCCGAGTACAATATTAAAGGGACTGAACTCCAGATGGTCCAATCGTAAAAACGAAAGGAAATTGTCAAAAATACATAATTTCCTTACATAATTATATAGAACATATTAAAAATTAGACACGTATATATTTTAATTTACCGGAAAAACAATGTTTGATATAGTTTCTTCCTTTTTATCATCCTAAAATCTATAGTGTCTGCAGACGCAATAACAGATTGTGTAATTAAAAAATATCGCCGTTTATATTCAGGATAATCACATGACACTTAAGTTTCGTTGAGCGCATGCACACACTTGAATCAGATGCTTGTATTGGGGAAAGCCGCTGTATTTTTTAATTGGGAATACCGGGTTCAAGGAAAGTGCGAGCTTATTCAACTTATATTTTTCAATGAAATATACAGTTTATGACAGTATTTGATTGTTTTCTATACAAATAATGATAGTTTTACAAATGTTTTTACCTCTTAGACATAACTACAAAATATGCACATGTTTATGCAAATCTGAAGTTCAGTATTTTTAAGATAAAATGGACCAATACACAAATTAAAACAGACCGAGGCAAGAACAATCCAAATACCTGGAATATAAAGACACTTACATAGATACTGATCAATACAAATTAATAATACAGTACTGTTGAACCTCATCAAAATCATCCTGGCCAATAATCACAGACATTTAATTTCAACACAGATTTTTAGACCCCCTAATAAATTAATATAAATTCCTAAATAATAGTGATTGAGTGGCACACAGCAGATAAGTAATACAATATTGCTAAACCCATGGACTTGAGAAAGTTGCGATGCAAGGAGCTAACAAAAAGAGATTACATGAATAGCTGGTGACAGTAAAAACAAGAATGGTTAAAATGTACGAAGTGATACTTAAAAGTCTGTCCTACAAGCAGTCGGTTTTATTTTCAAATGGTGAAGAAAAGCACAACAAATGAATTAAATCTTGGGCTTGGCTCAAACATGTCTGGTGGGAAAGCAGGAGGCCATAAGTCACAAAATAAAGAGGCCACAGGTCACAAAATAATTGTTGGACTAGAATTATTAACTGAGGCACTGACACACGCACACACAATGGACGAAATGCACAAAATAATTCATCTTGGGCTTGGCACAAACACGTCTTGTGAGAAAGCAGGAGGCCATAAGTCACTAAGTAAGGAGGCCACACGTCACTAAATAATCGATGGATTGGAATTCTGCCCAGAACTGATTTTTGTCAAACATACGCACACACAAAAGACATGTAGATTCCATGGCACATCTCACTCTAAATCATTTGACTGTAACTTGCCAATAGTATGCACACTGTGGCTTGCTACTGGCCTTCATTAGTCCAAGTTACTTTTGTCGTTACAATAAATAATTGTCGTAAAATACATTGTCTGCTGCAAATTGACAACACACACTACGAAACAGATTTTGCGAGGACTAAACATATATGCCCATTTTTTTAAACTTCCATCCAGTGGTTTCAAAGTTGTTAAACGCAAAATACAAAATGTTGATAAAAAACAACAGACAATAAACAACTGACGATGAACGATGACTGACCAAAATAGCTCACACTTGAGCACTTCAATCTCAGGGGAGCTCAAAATCTGTTAATAGCAATCTGTTAATAGCAATCTGTTAATAGCAATCTGTTAATAGCAATCATCTTATCTTTCAATGGCCACAGAGGCAGGACCTGGATGTTAATTTCAATGTCATCTTACCTTTGTACAACCACGGGTTGCAATCCTCAACTCATCAACTATCCCAACCACAGTCACTTCCACCTAGGCAGGAAGGAGATCGGTACTGGTCCAGTGTCTGGCTCTGAATATATACAACATATAAATAGTGCGCTGGTGTGGTTGATGTATTCATAAGCATATAGAGAACATAAGGTCAGTGTTGAATATAAAGAAGTTTATCTTGCGAGGCTTGGAGGCAAGCGCTTCCGATGTTCGAGCCGAGCAAGATAAACTTCTCTGTATTCAACACTACTCCTAGTATTCTATTTATCCCATCATGTTTTCTTCCAAACTATATAAAACAAATGTTGAACAAATTGTGGAATTCATAAACTAGTAGTACAACTACTTTTACTAGTGTTTAATACAAAATGTATGAATTGTAATAAAGAAGTAGTCCAAAGATTCTAGAAATACAAGAAACAAAACTTAGGCTGTTAATAAGTTTTATTGTATACGTTTGTGTTATTACTACAAAATATAATCGAATAGTAACTTTTACAATTAAAGGGACCTTTAAAGTCAACAAAGACACAACTGTGTAATGATCCTTACAAGTTATGATCTATAAATAAGTCAATACACAATAAATGACCATAACCTTTCTGCTCGTTTTCAAAAACTCGGAAACAAAGCGCATGTGTGACTGCAAATTAAAACTGATTGTTTCGGAAAACATTTTTGCATATTTTAAATACAATTTATGTAAATTATCATCAAATAGCTGACCAGAAAATCCTATCGGCAAAAGTAAACATTGCGACTGTATCGTGTACGGAATAGAAAACGGAGTCCGTACATGCGACAAGTATATTTTCACACTGTGGAAATACAGCTAAGTTTATCCCTGGGGCTGTTATTTCGTCAATGATAGGATAAAATAATAAGTAAAGACTTCCTCAAATTTTGTTATGATTATGCAAGTACTTTACAGGACACCTTTAGTCCTAGAGAGGTGTTCCCCTATCAAACAAAGGGAGCTTTAAGGCCCTGTCATACTGTGGCAAATATGAGCTTCGAGTTCTGTACGAGTTCTGGCGAGTTATAACTCGCCATAAAGTGGACGAGTTGGTAATGGAATTGTTTCAAGGCGACATTTGTTCGAGTTCTCTTCAACCTTGACACGACATTGACACGACAAAAATATGATACTCACATTTTAACAAGAGTTCAGCCAAGATATGCGTACGATATCTTTTCAACAATAAAAGACTTGTCTTTGAGAATGTACGAGTGTGGACGAGTCTGTACGACTTGTGAGGACATGAGTACGAGCTTCTGATGACATTTTAAGAGAAACAGAAGAGCAGATGTCGCAAAACTTGCAGCAAAATCGTGTTGTCAGGAATGATAATATACGGCAAAACGCTACGACATGGGAAGACATGTCTACGCAATGTGTTCGAGTGTGTTTGAGAGTGCGCGAGATTCCTTCAACTGTACGAGAATACAAAGTTGCTGAGAAGTGGCGAGAATTTAAAACAGTTTAAAATTCTTGCCGCTACTTGGCGAGTTCTGGCAACATAAGAAGAGATGAGTAGACATCACGCAACAAAGAAGGACATGTGTACAAGATCTGCACGACAGTAGACGAGTTGTGGGGAGTTACACCTCACCAGAACTCGTAGCTCAAATTCTCCACAGTGTGACAGGGCCTAATTCAGTCTTGAGTTGTTGAGCAAAAACCATTTTTCTATTTTTAGTAACAGTGACCATCGCCACCCATCCCATATGCAATCCTAAGCGAGATCTCAATATAAGGTATCTACATATGAAATTTCAATACAATAGCTCAATTTGTACTCGAGTTACTAAGTGGAAACCTCATTTCTATTTAAAAGAATGGTGACCTTGACCTGGAACCCACCCATTTATTAATCCCATGTTAGGTTATAAATTATTATAAGGTATCTAAAGATAAAGTTTCATTGCAATAGTTCAATTCGTTCTAGGGTTATTGAGCGGTAACCGTTTGTTTTATTTATAGTAATGGTGACCTTGACCGTATCAACCATCACAAGAAAGGTCTCGATAAAAGGTATCTACCAATGAAGTTTCATTACAATATCTCAATTCCTTCTCAAGTTATTGAGCAGAAACTATTTTTTCTATATGTAGTAATGGTGACCTTGATCCCACCCACCCCAGATGCAATGCCAAATAAGGTCTTAATATAAAGCATCAATGTATAAAATTTCATTAAAAGAGCTTGATCCGTTTGTGAGTTATTGAGCGGAAACAGTTTTTATACTTTTAGTAACGGTGACCTTGACCGTGACCCCACCCACTCCGGATGCAATCCCATGCGAGGTCTCGATATAAGGTATCTATGTATGAAGTTTCATTTCAAAAGCACAATTTGTTGTCAAGTTAGAGAGCGGACACCAAAAGTTGACGCCGCCACTACGCCTGCATGCCCGAAATGACATACCCCAATCTAACAATCAAAATTTGGTCAAAAACCCATTTTACCACTGCCAGCCTAAAGTCCCCTCCCCCACCTAAAAATGCACAAACGAGACAAAGTACCTAAAAATTACCAACGAGACAAAGTCTTCTTTTTATGTGCTCCCCAGTTTTAATTAACTTGACTATATTTGTACAGTCCATTCAGATCTTTTTATTAGTTTCATATTGTTTTATCTGTGTTTTTTAAATGTCCTAAACAGTAAAGCCATTTGATAAAACCAGAAGCATGTAATGTATGTTTTTAGTTTTATATTATATTGGACCGTTAACCTTATGTTTAAGAAATAATAAATTTACTTCATAGTTTGTCAAATAACCCACAGACAGAAGTTTTGATGCATAGGAATTAAATTGAGGGTATGTAGCACAAGTGATTTGATAACACGCATCTAAACTTCTGTCCGTAGGTTATTCAACAAAAAAACAGGATGTATATTTATTATTTTGATTCTAACACGGCTTGATAGTTTGAAGTGTTAATGGATATTATTTTACCTACGCACCGGTAACAAAGGACGAAATGTCGGTACAACCCACATTCAACATATGTTTAAGCAGAACATGTTGACACTTTACAAGGATTCATTAATTGTTGTTATTTTTATTATTATTTTTGTGAAGGAGTCTCAAAAAATGTATTAAAGATGAATAACGAAGGAAGCTCTGCACTTTTGCCTGGACTGTTTTTGTTGTAGCTTGTGCTGCCCTTAGGTTATTGCAAATTAACCCATACTTGATTTCCTTCTTTGTTTATATGAATGTTAGCACATACCCTGTTAGAATTTTCGTAGACTGTCACCATGGGGTAGGCTACATGTCACTATATAGCCCAATAATTTTAAGTTTTAAAACAGGGTCTCATGTTAGAGCAAAAAGTTATATTCCCTGTTTACAAGAGTTCAGCATTAGTTAAAAGCATGTATTTATAACACCCAACAATAAGACTTATATACCAAAAGAAATGGGAATATTTTATGACTTTGGTGTTATGGAAACTTGTATCGCTCAAGCTGACTGTGTGACGCTGTATTCCACAAGCCCGTGTCTCCTTATGTTAAAAAAATCCACCACAAATATGCTATGAAACAAACAAAACAATAACAAAACAGTTAAAAACCGCACATTAATACATGTCATATACATCAAGGATATCATTCGACTCGATTCAACATCATGTAACGGCGGCATCATGTCTATAAATAAAACAGGTTGTTTCCCAGTGTCGCTCGTAATGTTACAGAAATAGATACTCAACGAATGCAAAAGTTTTATGTTTTTCAGCCATTGAATACAGAATGTTATTTCACAGTGTGAAATATGGAAATTATATCTGGCCTATTGTATTTTATACCAAAAATATACCAGTATTTGAGTCAGATTATCTATATGTATATAATAAAGTAAAATATTACAAAACAACCAGATCATAATTACAGATGCAAGTTATTTAAACATCTCATGTTAAAACTTAATCTATTAACTTAAAACAATGTCACCCTATATTGTTATTTTCAAGTATTATTACTTGCCCATTAAAACTCTCAGCGTTGAAAGCATACACTGCATAACAGGTTTAGAAACAAATGATGATACATAAAGTGCACTATGTGCTTCCATCATTTTATTCTTATTCCAATTCTGTGATTTCTCCCACTTTCTCTCTCTTCCTATATATAAAGACATACACAAAGATAAAAGTAAAGAAACAATAATTAATACCATATCTATTAGGTGCATAGATATTCGGTATATATTCAGTATGTTAATATGTTAATAAAATAAATATAAAGATCTAATTATCATTTAATTTGTATTTGTTTAAATCTATTTGTCATCATGATCATTATTAAAGCAGAAAGTCTGTTTCCATTATGCAAAAGTGCAATTTCTCTCACTGCCAAACTTTTGATAGTAGCTTTACGCTAATTGGCTGAAAGGAATTGAAACGTTTTTTTTTATTTGTTCCTTTTCTATCCGTTTCAGCGTTCATGCTCTGTATGCAAATCTTCAATAGAAGTAAACACACAGACTTGTTTTTGCATTGATGTCAATCAATAGGGGTAATTCCTGTATTTAATATTAATATCTTAATGTATAGCTATATTAAAGAAGTTTTATTTTACAATCCTAGTATTATATTTATAATTTTTGTGTTTTATACATGTTATTGAGTTCTTTTACACATATTATCAATTTTAAATGCATATATTCTTATTACAAACACTGCACCTGCACTGCAAAGTTGTATACATTAACTTCCTCTTTAGCACAGGGAAACCTTGTATATTACATACACACAAAGTTTTCTATGTGAAGCAGTGCGCTTGGAAAATGGTTTTTAACTGACATCGAAAGGGTAAGTAGACTAGCTTGGACTAAGAGGTGAATAGTCGAGCTAAAATTTCTAAATCAGTCTAAGGGAAACAACTCCAAATGCACCATGTTTACCAAACTTTTCTATCTCAATTTGTAAAACATTTTGTAAGTTGAGGCCAAGTTTTATCATCCACTTTAAGTACGTATCTTTATGAAACTTGAATACATTGTTTATACACTTTTAATGCTAAAGACTTGAATACGTCATTACCATGCCTATACATATGATTTTTTTTATCCCTAAACAAAGCACATTTTATACAACATATATAAGAGGGTTCCCACAACACGCCGTAAATAAATGCATATTAATTAGAAAAAAAAGTCTATTTTGAAGGCCATGTGTTGTATCATCAATGGGAGCCACACTTGTTACTTGTTGTGACAGACTGAAATAAAGTGTATTTCTGTGGGCTAATTACATTGATTTTTCTTGTTTAGAGTAATTACAAGTAAATATGTAACAGACTAAACTCTTATAATAGTTTAAATATTTTACATATATTGGGAACATACTTTGTGGTATATCTAAAAGGTTTGTCACTTGACAAGATTTTATAGTCAAATGGAAGAAATATGCAAACATTTCAGGGCTCTCACTGGAAAATATTTATCTTTCGCCACCAATTTCACCATTTTGTAAAAACTGTTGCCATGTTGTAGCCAGTCTGCGGTAATATTAAATGCGTGAAAAAAAAACGTTTACTGAATTTTTTCACGGCATCAATCCATGACAAATGGCAACTGAAGCCATGGATTGTGTTATTAATAATCTCATCACCCACACAGTGTTGACACTAAGACCTAAAGACCTAATGGCTGCTGCAAGTCGGATCATGATATTTGTTTACTTATTACTATTTTAAGTATAAGAAAGTTGTTGCCACTTACTTTCACTAATTTGAATATTGTATCGCCACTTTTTAAAAATTGTTACATTTGGCGACATTTGCGATAGGCAGCGAGAGCTCTGGATTTATTACACATATCTTGAAATGTTGACCATCAGTCATTTTTAGTAGGTCACTGAGTGTTATATTTGCAGGGACCCATTTATAAAAAATATAGGTCTATAGTTAATTCACCAGGAATGATTGCTGTGAATATTTCCTAGAAGTTTATGAAGAGATATTTAAAGTGTTTACAGACGCACTGATGCATGTACGTACATACAACAGGACAAAATGCCATTGTATAAGCTTTTTCGATGGCAATATACAAACTGTGTAAACACATCTGGTGGGAGAGCAGGAGGCCACAAGTCACTATCATTGTACTGGAACATGTTGCCGATATGCACAACAAGACATGTCACTGATTATAAATAATAAGCATTTCTATGTATTATAATAAACACAATGTTACAGGGAACAAGCACAGACCAGTAAATTTCATGGCACAACACACTAAAAATAATTCTACTAGAACTTGCCAATAGTATGCACAATTTGGCTTGGTACTAGCATAAGACCAAGTTACTAATGGCACTACAATTAATAACTGACTTAAAGTACAATGACTGACAGAATTGACAACACGCAGTATGTATGAAATGGATTTGGCAACGACTGAACATAAAATAATATGCCCAGTTTTTCAACTTCCATCCAATGGCTTCAGAGAAGTTGTTACAAGCAAAATACAAAATGCTGATAACAAACGCCTGGCAACAAACAACTGACAACAGACGATGACTGACCAAAATAGCTCACACCAGAGCATTTCAAGCTCGAGTGAGCTCAAATCTGTTATGTGCATTCATACTGTATTTGGACAGCATGCCACTGAGGCAGCTACTGTTGTTGACTTACCTTGGCAAGAACTTGTGTTTGCAATCCTTGACTTGACAACTATCCCAACTACAGTCACTTCCACCTAGGCAGGAGGGAGGTCCGTACAGGTCTAGTGTCTGGCTTGAGCTCTGTTTCCACTGCTTACAGAACTCGAGTCCCTGGCTGACCAATTTGTCCTCCGTACTTCAACTGTGTATACACAACAGAAATATAAAAAGATCACGTGGATGGAATGCTCGTAAGTATAACAATAAGTTAAGAATTTATTCAAACTTTTATTGTGATTATGTGAGTACTCAACAGGCCACCTGTAGTCGAAAAGTGAGAAGTGCTCTTCTATAAGACAAAGGACATACCGGGTACATATCTTTCAATTAAATAAATAATTAATAATTAGCGATTTACCACACTGCTTTACAATCATGAACTATTGCTTAAAACAATATTACAAAACTCATCTGCAGAATCATTGTGAACATATTAAAATCAGATGCAGTCAGTAATTATTCCATTTTTCCCAAGTTTTTATGGTGACAGTATTAACATAATTATAGCCTACATTGATGTCATTGTATTGTCAGGTTCAAATAAATTCACATGTTGATCGAAAATGCAGCCAAAACATAAGAGTTCTATAATACTAAACTACCTGTGCAGGTTGCAAGGCTTGTCTCACCATATCATGGGCGTCACCAACGCTGCTGAACAGTCGGTCTGTTACCATGAGGATCGTATCCACAGCCTCTTCCTGGGTCTCTCCAGCCTCGCAATGACACCCTGGAAAATATGGGGAACATAGGCATGAAATGGAAACCCTGGGTACATATTGACAGTGTTGTTTTTTTAAACTTATTCTTGTTTAATATCTGTTTTGTCAATTGTAACAAAGACCATTCTGTATTCCCTGTGCAGGGTTTTACATCAATGTGAAATTTTAGGGGTCGACAGGACTCAGGTAGATGATTTTCAGGGGTCCTGTCAATAAAGGCGGGGTCCCAATTACCGTGCTTGCTTGTTTTTGCTGATAATTTATTTTGTGACTTTGTGTAATTGAAACATACTTTAGAGTGTTTAAACATGGCATTTTACATTTTGGGGAAGCAAATGAAAGGCGAAAATATTTATTTGCAGGCCATTGAACCATTTGCAATATGAATGAATGCTAACAGAGTCAAAGCAGAGCCATCATTAACAATAGGGCCCTGAGGGCCCTAGGACGCTCACCTGAGACCTCGTAACCCAATTAGAATTTGCATCTCCGAGGTTTGGCTTATTTTTATCCCAGGGTCATAATTTGAACAATCTTTACAAACCTCTGGGCGTTGCGGTTTCAGGTAAAGCTTTTAAAAGTCATTCTGCTATTTGAGTCTAAATAAACCATGTGACCCCTTGGGGTGTGGCCAGATTTGAACCCAAGGGCATAATTTGAACACTCTTTGGAGAGGACCACTATGCAATGTTACATACTACATATAGGAAAGCTGTGGGCCTTGCCGTTTCAGAGGAGAGGATTTTTAAAGTCAGTTTGCTATTTAAGACGATATAAACCATGTGACCCCCTGGGCGTGACCAGTTTTAACCCCAGGGGCATAATTTGAACAATATTTGTAGAGGACCACATATACATACCAAATATGAAGCCTCTAGGCCTTGTGGTTTCAGAGGAATAGAATTTTAAAGTCATTTTGCTATACAAGTTTATATAAACCATGTGACCCCTGGGGTGTGGTCAGTTTTGACCCATGGGGCATAATTTGAACAATCTTTGTAGAGGACCACTATAGGATGCTACATACGAAATACGAAACCTTTGGGCCTTACAGTTTCAGGCGAAGATTTTAAAAGACATTTTGCCATTTAAGTCTATATAAACCATGTGACCCCCAGGGCGTAGCCAGTTTTGACCCCAGGGGCATAATTTGAACAATCTTTGTAGAGGACCACTATCGGATGTTACATACCAAATATGAAACCTCTGGGCCTTGTGGTTTCAGAGGAGATTTTAAAGGTCATTTTGCTACATATTCTATATAAACCAAGTGACCCCCGGGTGTGCCCGTTTTGACCCCAGGGGCATAATTTGAACAAACTTTGTAAACAACCACTAAAGGATGTTACAAACCAAATATGAAACCTTTGGGCCTTACAGTTTCAGAGAGGAGAAGATTTGTAAAGTCATTTTGCTATATATTCTATATAAACCATGTGACCCCCTGGGGATGGCCAGTTTTGACCCCAGGGCCATTATTTGAACAATCTTTGTAGAGGACCACTATAGGATGTTACATAGCAAATATGAAATCTCTGGGCCTTGCGGTTTCAGAGAAGAGTTTTTAAGTTTACACTTTTTTAATCTATTTTTAGCTCTGGTGACCTACATATGCAGCGGACTGTAATTATTTGAACAACTTTGAAAGAGGGTCACCCAATGATCATTCCTGTGAAGTTTGGTAAAAATCTGTCAAGTGGTTTAGGAGGAGATGTCGTTTGAATGAAAAATTGACGGACGCACGCACGGACGACGGACAGCGGGCAATCACAAAAGCTCACCATGAGCACTTTGTGCTAAGGTGAGCTAAAAATAGCACACAGCGTATTGGATTATTTAAATATAAAAGAATACATTATAAATGTTTATATTTATACCTAACTGGAACATTTCAGTAGTATATTTCTGTAAATTATTCACATCTACGCCCAAAAATCATTTCATTTCAGTAGCCTTGTGTTCTTTCTTCAATTTAGTACCCAATTTAGCTTACAACGAAACACACTACATTTGCATTTGCGAGATAAATATAGAAGTATTCAGAATAAGCGACTATGTGCCTAGCAACAACAGGTGTGTGAGCATACGATTCGTCAATCGTCAACAAGAAACACAACTTGTACAACGCTGTACAGACATGACTAACTGGAGTTGTCTTTCTTGTAATGATCAGTGTACCAATACATTAGAAATATTGTGCGTCCGATGTGACGCAGATTTTTTAAAATGACGGGTCCTGACTGACAATATATGCATATTTGATGCAGAAAATTGCGTCCCGTAAATCTCTGCCTGTGTAAAATAATAGATGAGCAATAAAAGACCGCATGTTTTAAATCTCACTTAAGAAAGATGCTGCACACTCACATCTGGTATATGGGGCTCTGATGGCCGCATGTGTGGGATCTTTATCGCCAGTCAACATGGCTGAACGATGGCTGCACTCTTTGCGAAAAACTGTGTCAGCACCTTTTCATAGGACAGATTGAGATTTTTATCTTGCTTCGAGGCCTGCAATACAAAGGAACATGATTTAGCTTCAACCTATGTACTTAAGCTCCATAACATTCAAATGGCTTACGGAGACTAATTAAAACCAATTAAAACCGTTAGTTGGTATCTGAATTTGACTTCTTTGAGGTCTGCCATACAAAGAAACATGTTTGTATTGAGACACTGTTCAGTATCGGAGATATTCAACCATAATACCATTTTAGTACCATATGTCCAACGTGCAATCTTGTTTATATGTAATTTTACGAGCAATACCACCGTTTTTCTCCTGATATATTTTGTAAGAATGAAATGTTTTACTTAAGAATGTGAACACTATTGGAGAGTTAAAATAATGACATTATCTGTCCACAAAGCAATTACAGATGATATTAAGACATGCAAATGTCTGAGCTGAAATCTGGCATGTCAATCTTGTCTGTGAGAAGTTTCAACACTCTCTTTGCCTGAGTGACACCAGTGAGCACCAGTCATAATCACTAGCAATTTCAAGTCATGTTTGCATGTCCTTATGATTTATGATGAAAGTTATCATTCATACATGCGTGGACAAAAGGTGTCAGAGAGTGTCAACTTATGATCATAATTCAAACCACAAGGAGAGTCAACACCAGACCGCATTTCCAGTAATCACCATGCCTGGCTGACACTGACTGACCAAGGTCAGTTCTGCACAAACTCCTATGTATATTAGGTCGGTATACACCGACCTCATATTGGCAAGTGCTATTTTCCTGTAGCATCGTTCCGACATGAATTCATTTCGGAAGCTTTACGAGCTGCAATTTCATATTTTACCACTCATTATTCATTTAACGATGACTCAACATTAAGCATAAACATTAATTTACCAATTGCGTACCAAAAAGTCAACATAAAACTTACTTTAGCACTTAATCCTTATCCTTAAACAAATGCACTGTTCAAATTCTATGTAAAGTCCTCCATATTGCACTGAGTAATGTGAAACTTGAATACTGCTTTTTCATTGGTTAGTAAAAATACAGATCGCATATGGCTATAGAATCAAATCTTTAGACAAAATAATTTACCTCGTGCGCAGTAGAAAGCTGTGTCCGCTATTAATAGATTTAGTTTAAAACCGAAATCGGTTCAACAACTTTCATTACAGAAATGTGTGTAGGCGAGTGTAATTTATTTGATAACATTACGATGTTTTGTTGATAATTGCTTGATTTGTGTGCTGTTTTCTTCTACAATATGGATTAATAACATCATCATATGCATGATACTATTGATATTTTGAAGTTTGACCAGAAAAATCGCAAGTTCATGTGACAGGACCCTCAATCAGTTTTGGGGAAGTGGCCCACCGCCCTCTGGAGGGGGAATTTGCACTGACCGGGGGAATATTTTAATATGGAAGATTTTACAGGTTAACTGATTTGAAAACTAATTCAACCCAAACATACTCACGTCTAATTGTCGTTTGGTAATTTGTCATGTAATCTTTACAGCAAATGAAACTCCTACAAATATAACGTTATTTTTTAGCACAAAAAAACATAGCTCAGAATCTACCGATAACGCTTAAACTTTGTACTAAGCTGTGGTATACATGTAACATTGCAGCTATACACGCGTCATTTCCGCGAGCTTTTCGTGATTTCGCCTGCGTTTTTCTAGCCCAGCACAATTTTATAACGGAGAAATGAAACTAATATAATTCAATATGCAACACATATTTTTTTGTAAAAGTAATTTGCAGTCCCGCTTTTTAAATTATTAATTAATTTAATGTATTCATTTAACAAACCGAAAATGGAAATACACTACAACTCCATTATATCGCGATTCGCAGGGTCCATGGATTGCAATCGCGATATAACTTGTCAGGTCATTCATGTGCAGATACATGTAAACACAAGCCTATTTTCGCTATCTCAAAAAATAAATGTAATTAAATCACCTATTCATTGTTGTTACCATTAGCATCCCCAGCAAAATCCAATAATCCATTCACTGATATTCTGACGGTCGTATATTTCATCGGATGAATTAGGTGCTCTGCACTTAACATATTTTAATGAATCATATATCAGATTAATCACAATAAAATTATGTTTAATATGGTTTTTATTTCATGAAGATCCATAAAGGATAAGTGTTGTTTATCGTTGTTTAATTATTGAACAACGGGGACTATCGACGAGTTCACACCAGAGCCCACAAAGATTTTCACAAAGTTTGGTGAAGATCAGATAAAAACTGTTGTACAGAACGGAAACGGCCAAAACGGCCAATTTGAGATAATTCAAGGGTTATAACTCCACAATTCCAAGTGTGATTTGGCTGGTGATCAAACCTGGCCGATATATTATTAGAATAAAGATTTTTATGAAGTTTGGCAAAGATCGGATGAAAGCTTTTTGGGCAATAACTCGGGTGTTCCTTGTCCGATCTGGCCCATTATCGAACCTATCTGTGATTTTATAATTTTACACATACTGTGCAAGTTTGTTAAGCTTGAATAAAAAGAGACGTCTATCGCCTCCGCATGCCCATAATTGATGAATTACAGACGACTGACAAAATATCAACAGACCAGAATGATCTGACAATATGTGCACATACTGTTGGCAGGGATGCTGCATATAAAGTTTATTTGAATTTGAGTAATTAGTTCCTGAGAACATTTGGAAAAACACACATTTCCTATTTAAATATTATGTTTATAGTCAGACTGGAATGACCTGACAGTTTGCTCATGTCGTCTAGATAGAGATGCTCAAGGTTTAGTGAAATTGAGTCATTAGTTCCTGAGAACTAGTGCGCCAAAAATGTCCTATTAACAAATCCTATTTATCATCAAAGGGCAATAACTCCCTTAAAAATCATCAGACTTGAAAGCATGTTTGACACGAATCACCCACACCGGCAGGTTTTACTGGTTTTTCCCGCCCCGGTCAATACTCTGAAAGTGGGCAATACTGGGCAATACTATTTTTTGTTTAGTTAATATGGAGTTGTTTTTTTTTAAATCTAAATGCTCTGTTAACTTATGTTATAAAGAAAATGACTTGTTAAGTTTTGCAGATCCAATATATGCACATAAAGTTACAGTTTTTTTATAAGTGCCCGCACATATCCACTGGTAAATTCATTCAGTGTTCGTTGGCAACGCTTATCATGAAATATGTTCTATGTTGTTTGTGAAATGATTCTGCTTGATATTGAAACACATCTACACTTATAACTTATTCATCCTCCATTATTTCTTGCATTTAACTGTTCCTTTTTTTATTAACAATAAAACTTAGGGAGGCCATCTCTCGACAATAATGCAAGCCTGGTCAATATTATTAAAATCTGATATATGGGCAAAACCGGGAATTACTGGACAAATCAGTTTTATCTTCTTTTTTCATTACTTACTTTAATTTTTTCACTTTAAAAGCTGGATTAATAATGATGAAGCTATAATGAATAATTATTTTTATACTGATGCACAATTAACGGCTGGAATCAGTCACTTAAGGTGCCAATCAATGCATGTTTTCATGGTTTGGAGAAGGCCCCTAATTGAGATACGTCTAATGTTTATTCATATGGTCCAGTTTAATTGGGGTTTTTTAGCACTTGCATAGATACGTCAATTCAATCAATATTTGTGTTTAAGAGGCTGTACATATTGTGAATGGATCATAAATGATATCACAATATTGTGTTATTAATTTGATGTACACCATTGGGCCGCAAGAGGGTCTTGTTGCAATATGAATCAACTAAAATACTTTATAGCACAATGATATGCTAGAATTGCCAAATTTCTCTTATACATTAATTCCCCCATTTTCTTTCATTAAAAAAATCTAATTCTGTTACATTATACTACTATATACTGAGAAAAATATAATGAAATATAATGAAAGTGACAAAAAATTCAAGTTAAATTTTGTAAAAAATAACAAAATTATCAATATGTTTTCACACAAAATAAACAAAGTAACTTACATTATATAATTGTTATTAGATATGTGTTTATATGTAGAAATTCACTATTAGCATGTAATGTAAACATAATTGTGCAATATCTTTTTCCCCAGTATTGCCCACTATTGCCCGGTAAAACCCGGTTTTTCCCAGTATTACCCATCCGGGCTGGTCAATACTATAAAACCCGGGTTTTATGCCAACCCTGCTTGAAAGACCTTGCAAGTCCTCTTGGTAAGGATACTGCATATCAAGTTTAATTGAATTTGAGTTATTAATTCTGGACATCTTGCACGGAAACGAAAATATCTGATTTTTATATCAGACCAGAACAACCTGACAATATGCACATGTCCCCATGGTAGAGATGCTGCATGTTAAGTTTTATTCAAGCTGAGTTTAAGTTCCAGACACCTAGCATGCAGACTGAATATGGAAGGTCGAATTGAGAGAAAGATTGATGGATAAAATTTGTGGTGAAATGCATTTGACACCCGGACAAACTGAATAGGAATTGAGTAAAACTCGGACAGACGGACAAAGTGGCAACTATTCGTTCCCCCATTTGTGGAGCATAAAAAATTATAGACAGATTTGCATGATTTTTCCTGGTAAGATTGGAAATGTGTCCATGAACAATGATTTGATTGTGATGGTGATCCCAATCACAACCTGATCCAGGACTTTTTTGAAGGATTCTATATTATTCAGCAAACTGACACATTATGCTGTAACTCATTAGTTGCATACCATGAGGGGGAATGAGCCGTCTTGGTGGAGGTCTGCAAGTGTTTTCTAGTTGTTCCTGCAATTTGGTTTCCACTATTAATGCTTGTTGAAAATCTTCAAGCTTGTAGTCCATGATTTCTTTAAAAGGATGAATATGAACAGTGTATTTATTGTATATTATAAAATATATGCACTCTTAATTATGAATTCATGTTTGAAGCTTAATAAGCTGCACATTCATCTTTTACAACTCAATATTTATACTTCATATGTATTCTTATATATATATATATATATATATATATATATATATACTATAGTAACAGTCTTCACAATAGTTTGTTTGAAGGACTTGCCCATTCTAGCATAGGCCATACAATATCAACTTGCCCGAATAATAATGCTAACTGCAATAAATGATGTTATTTCAGCATCATGCCATGTAAAAGTAGCGACAGAAATTTGATGGCTGCAATATGTGTTGTTTTAGCAAAACTTTCCACCACGTAGATGGTCTTTTAATGGTTAGGTCTGTGACTCATATATTTGCAACGGTATAGCATTACTTGTAAAGCTCTGGTTGACAATATTTAGCTACTTTTTATATGGGCAATATTGTCTAGTTGCAGCGAATTTATATAAAAAGTAACACTAATTTCGTTGAATGTCTTATTACACTGCAGATCTATTATATCACCATTCGTTATTTTGCGACATCCAATATATCGCAAATCGGCTTTTTCACAACGTTCATGAATAAATCCAGTGTAGTCCAGATTTTCGCACCTACATTGCTACTCTTTCATTCACATTCACACTCTTGTAGTGTGAAAAACAATAAGCCGACCCATCTTCAGCTTATATTGCGCGTGTCACCTAGGACAACGTCCTTTCACTGCTGTCGCTTTAATTAGATGTCGAATTACAGCCCGTCCATGTGGAGGGTATATACAGTAACCGTATGTCATAGATCAATATTGACCTATCTGAACGACAATAACGTAATTAATACGGCGTAACAATTTTCTCTTTCAGTTTCGTTTAAGAAATGCTAACTGCACATTGTTTGCTAAATAGATAACCAATTTTGTTGTTATGCCCTATGAAACTTTTATACAGAAGTAAAGATCTCAATGTTTTCTGCGCTACAAAGTTTTCATACAGCAATCAATACTCACGCTTTTCTAGCAAAACAGATGATTTACACGAAATGCATGAGCAGTTTGAATAGGTTGCGTGTTTACGTTATGCTAACAGGATTTGGAATTTATTATATGCAACTTGAAATAAATTACAAGGAAGAATATTATGTTTTATATACAAACGGAATATTTTAAACATGGATATAACAAATTGTTGATGTTAATAACAATGAAAAAGGCGAGTTAATTAAGTTTATGTTTTGAAAATGAAAATAGGCAAATGTATACATGTATATCAATATGTATAAGAATGACCTGATAAGTTGTATCGCGATTGCGCAGGCCTTTTCCTAGGTCACCATGGGTCAGACTAACTGACACATTCCCAATGATAAATACGCTTAATTGTTCCCAATTGCCAAAAAATCCCAATTTGACTCAAATTCTTTATACAACTGAAAAACTTTATGCTAAAACAATGATCATATATTGTAAAATAAACTTCATTTTGAAAAATATAGTTCCCATTTTATAGTTAGAAATCTGTTGTTGTGTTTTGTGTTTTACAAGTCCAAGACTTAATTTTACCAATAACATGTTTTCCCAATATGGAGGTTTTAAGACACAAATTTCCCCAAATTTGGCTAGGGTCCTTGTCACGATCTGTGGGCCCAGCGATATAACAGATCTGCAGTGTTATAAGTATTTGGACTATCAAGTTAAGGACATCTATTTATATATGGGCAATTTTTGCCCACGTTACTGTACTCAATATTTACAAGGGCCTAACAAGTAATGCTACCGCGAGTAATTCAGTGCCCGTTTCAAGTAAGTTGCTCTGTGTCCTGCACCTGCCAATATTTTTCCCCCCAGGGGGGAGCGAAGGGCATATATGGGCCTTTAGACTTAAAGCAATTCCCTACAAGCGGGAACTTAACACGCCGTATAATTCCTGATCTGAGGAAAAAGCCTTAGGTCGGATTTTAGATCCTCTTAATATTGATACACCAAGCATCTCCCACTGTGGAGATTAAGACACAAAGGCAATTGGCTCTAGGGTTTGGAATAAGCCCCCCTCCAGATTTTTATTTATTAAATATTTAGATCTGTGTTGTTTAGTTACGTTATTCGTTTCATTATTGTGTATAGACATGAAAACAATCAATAGTTACCTTTGTCACGCCATAATTAACTGGCAAATATGTTCATAACCTGCAAACGTACAACTGTGTTTTGACATTTGCGCCATTTTACCTGAAGTTAGGCCCCAAGACAATTTGGCCTCAAGACAATTCGGTTCAGAGATTAACAAGACTTGAAACATGCACTGTCGTCATAGACTAAAATTAATGTTTCTTGTTTTGTTTAAATTGTATTATGGTGGATATAATACATATAATAATAAAATACGTTTCTTTTTTTTTCACATATTTATATTTTATAAGCTTACCATATAAAAATAATGTTTGAAATCAAAACAAATTTTGTATAAAGACATTACTGGAAAAAATAACGGAAACAAAAAATAAATAAAATTGTACTAAAACACGTTTAAAACATAAACCACTTTTGAGAAGTCTGCGTAATATTAAAGGGGCGTATCGAGGTATTTCCCATTTATATTATATATTGAAACTATATAACGTTTGTCAACTGTTTATAGACACAAGGACATCCTATTTAACAACGCTTTAATATTAACAACGCTTTAATATTGATTCTCTGTACATGCTATTATCGATATATCGTCGACACGCCCCTGTTACGTAACCTGCAATACTAATATCACATAATGGTTCCGGTATGGACAGTACAGTGTAACTTTCTTGATATAGTTTTCAGTGTTTCTCATAAAATATAGATACAATAGTGCACGGATTTAAGTGTCTTTGTTGATTGATATATAGGACTACCTATCGGTATGTGTTCTGAGTAAAAATAACATCTACGTTCTCTGAATTTTATTGACGGCTGAAATGCATAGTGGGTGGGGATGTCTCTGAAAATTTCAAAATTCCCTCCTCCGCTTACCGTGGTCGTCGTCACGCATGAAGAACTTTAAACAGTGCTCACCCTACAAATTAGTGATACTGGTATTTCATGGGATACATATAATAACATAACATAACGGTCTATTGGACGCATGATATAATTATCCCATATGACCTCAAAGGGAAAGAATTCGCATAAGCGCAAGGAAAAATTCTCAAGCAACTCTAGCGATGAGGGATTAACGCTTAAACAGGGAAGGCTCACTAGTTTAACGGACAGTGATGCAGATGTTAATTTAAGCGTTAGTGAAATTATTAACGAAGCCAATAGTGTGCTCTTTAACGTGGATCAAGGTACCTGCGCGACCAACGTGTCACGCGGCGAACGCAACATGGCAACTGGAAACAGACATGACGCGTACAGTGAACTAAGTGAGAAAGTAGACAGGGTGCTCTCGGTTGTAACGGATATGAAAGTATCACAAGAGGGAATGAAACGCACCCTAGAGAGCAAAATAGACAGCCTGAGGAATGAAATGATGAAAAACATCGACGCAAAACTGAAATCGTTGAGAAATGAGATTGCTCTTGACATTGGAAAAGAGACTAGCCGCATTGACCAACTAATGGAATCTATGAAAGACATTCAGAGCTGTGTTCGAGCAGTCGAAGAAAACGACACGAACCACTTTGATACGTTGCCTCCAAGGCGCGAAAGTGTGCATCTGAATGACCCCGATTTCTGCGTTATCGTTCAGGGTATGCAGGAACAAGACCAAGAAGACCTCTTGGAAAAGGCACATAGTCTTTTGCGAGCACTAGGGGAAGAAGTCCATAAAAATGTGACAGTTACCGGCACCGTTCGCATAAAAAGTAAGTTTCCAGGAAAACCAGGTCCCATCAAAATAAGCTTCAGTGACCCTCGGGAAAAAATTCTGGTGCTTAGAAACAAAATGAAATTAAAAACCTGTGACAGTTTCAAGGACGTATATGTCAAAAGCAGCAAATCGCACGCGGAACGTTTAATTGAACTGAATGCAAGAGCAGTACTCGACAGCTACCTCATGGTGCAAACTTCCGTGTTGATGCCAACGGACGCATCCGCGCCCGCCAGGAGCAGCCATCCGCAGTACCACGTGACCATGAATAGGAAGCTACCCGTCTCGTTGGGTCGTCCATCCATATGGTACATATGAACGTTTGCGGATGGACAAAAGACAATGAAAATCTGCGTATTGAATTACTGAAATCACTTAATGCCGACATAATTTCATTGTGCGAAACTCATTTACCTAACCAAAACGTAATTCAAGTTGATGGGTATACATGGATTGGCTACAATAGAACAGAAATACACAAGAACGCACCAAAAGCGTCAGGAGGTGTCGGACTCTTAGTGAAACAATGGATAATTAACGACTTCGATGTTTGTGTTGTAAACAAGGAATTTGACGGAATACTAGCGGTGTACTTTAAAAATAGAAGCACAGAATCTGATTTAATTGTTTTCACGTGTTATCTACCGCCGGAAGGATCCACACGTGGGAGAGACGCCCAGTCCTTTTTCGCTCATCTATTGACACAAATATACGCACATGCTGACTGTGACCAGATGATCATATGCGGGGATATGAACGCTCGGATAGGCTCTCTGTCAGATCTACTCCATGGGTGTGATAACATCCCAGAACGAACAGTTATAGACAAAACGGTCAATCAGCACGGGCATGATTTCATTGAATTCCTGTGTGACGCGAAATTCTGTACGCTTAACGGCCGATTCCATAGTGACAAAGATAATTTCACGAAAAGGTAGAGCCGTCGTGGACTATATATGTGTGCCACATGATGTTTTTAAACAGTGTGAAATTTTAAAGTCATAAATCCACAAGACAATATCGATCAAAACCGATTGCATGGATTAATAGGTGAGCAATCACGCATCCCTGACCACTGCGCACTGAGTGTAAATATCGAAATGGACTATAGTGTACTTCTGAATAACGCAAATACCGTTACAGAGACCCCCCGTAAGGTCAAACACGATCTCCGTCGAATCCCGCCCGACTTCATGGACAACGAGAACGTGAAAACAGCTCTACTGTCTGTTATTGTCCAATTAGAAACCTTACGTGAAAACCAAGAAAACGTTGACAGGGTGTATAACTCACTTTGTGAAATCATTATTGGCGAAATGAATAATAAAATTCCAACATTTGGGGCATCAAAACAAACATCACGACGGCGGAAAACAAAGAAACCATTCTGGAACGATGATTTACAAACTCTGTGGAATAAACTAAGGGACAGCGAAAAACAATATTTGAATTGTAAAGACAATAGAAACTTAAGAACAAGTCTACACGCAGAATATGTTGCTAACCGGAATGCGTTTGATAAAACACTCCACCGATCTGAGCGCGAATACAGAAAGGGCTTATCCTTTGAAATACAAACGTTCGAGGCAAATAACCCCAAAGAATTTTGGGATAAAATAAAAACACTGGGACCTAGGAAAGACTCGCGTATCCCAACTGAGGTTTATGATGAAAACGATAGAATCACAAGCGATGAAAAGCGAGTGCATGAGCGCTGGAAAGAGGACTTCAAGAACTTATACAATTGCCCGGAGTCCGACGACATGTTTGACAATGAACATTATACCCGTGTCAAAACACATAAAGTTCTAATCGAAAACGACATAAATGATCCCCTATATGACTCAAACAACGCACTTAACACCAATATTACTCTAGATGAAATAACAGCCGTCATAGAAAAGAGTAAATCAGGATCGGCCTGTGGAATAGACAATATACCATACGATGTGCTGAAGTACCCTGCTGTTATTGCTGTTTTACAACAGATGTTCCAGTTCATATTCGATACGAGTATTATACCATCAATTTGGCGAAAGGCTATTATTCACCCTATTTTGAAAGACTCGCAGTCGGACAGAAGAATACCAATGAATTACGGGGGAATCAGCTGCTTTCGTGCATAAGTAAACTGTACACCTCATTTTTGAATAGACGCCTCACTAAATATCTCGAACATGAAAATATACTCGCAGACGAAAAAAATGGATTCCACCCAAACAGATCGTGTGAAGACCATATTTTTACGTTGAACAGCATTACTCGAAACAACAAGAATATATTTGCAGCATACGTGGATCTCCGTCGTTGCTTCAATTACATCGATCGAGAAATGCTGCTGTACAAACTGCTACTGAATGGAATAGACGGAAAATTCTACAACTCCGTGAAAAACATTTACGCGAGTTCCATGTCATGTGTTCGAATAAACGACTCACAAACAGAGTGGATTGACTGTATAACCGGTATAAAACAAGGCTGCACATTATCGCCGACACTTTTTGCAATCTTCGCAAATGACCTTGTCCATGAAGTCAATCAACTTGGCAGTGGCGTAACCATCGGTGATAAACAGTTATCCATTCTAATGTACGCCGATGACATTGTGCTGGGGCAGATAGCGAGGAAAAGTTGCAGTCTATGTTAGATGTCCTCCACGAGTGGTATAAACGCTGGAGAGTTGTCATCAACACATCAAAGTCAAAATGTATGCATTTTCGAAAAGGTCGTACGCAGCAAACCAAATTCGTTTTCCACGTCGGTGATAGTGAACTAGAACTAGTAGATAAATACAAATACTTGGGAGTAATTTTTCAAGACAAAAGTGATTTTTCCACAACATCGGAGTGCCTGTCCAAAGGTGCCGGAAGAGCTCTCGGAAGTGTTATAAGTAAAGTGCACAATCTTAAACATCTTGGTTTTAAACCCTTTGAAAAGCTGTATAACGCGTGCGTGGTTCCTGTTATGGATTACTGTAGTTCAGTCTGGGGATACAAGCAGTATCAATCATCAGACAACGTACAAAACCGCGCCATGAGATACGCACTTGGAGTTCACCGGTTTGCGCCAATACCCGCCCTTACTGGTGACACGGGGTGGATCCCCTCTCGCTGCCGCCGCTGGTGTAACATGCTACGCCTCTGGAACAAACTCGTGGTCATGGGCAGTAATCGTCTGTGCGCTCAAGTATTTGAAACAGACTATAATAAGTGCAGCGGCAACTGGTCGAGTGAAATCAAGCAAATCATGGACACACTAGGATTATCAAACCACTTCATCGAGAAATCCCCGGTTAACCTAAAATCGGTTCAAGCGTTAGTAAGAACTCATTATGTAAACATCTGGTCAGAGGAACTCAGCGCCATGCCTAAACTGCGAACTTATAGAGAGTTTAAGAGTGATTTTGAGTGTGAATCTTATTTAAATATAGATTTAGGTAAACATGAACGCTCCTTATTAGCTCAACTAAGAGCCGGAATTTTGCCTCTACGAGTTGAAACTGGACGGTATTTGGGTGAATCAGTGGATTCTAGACTGTGTAGGTTATGCCAGTCACAGGCTGTAGAGACGGAATGTCATTTTGTGATTAACTGCCCAGCTTACACCGCAACACGAATAGCGTGTTTTGCAACTGTTTGGAACAATACTTGCTTTTTAAACTTGTCTGATGTTAACAAACTCACATATCTTATGAAAAACAACGCAAGACAATTAGCCAAGTACATTGTTAAAGCTTACACGTTGCGATGCAGTATTCTCTTCTCATGACCTCGCATGATGAATGTTAAACATTTTATATGCTGCGAAACATGAGCCCTCAACATGAAACATATGTGCTGACATACAATTATAATGTATACATCACAATTTATATGTATTTACAGATACATTATATATGTTAAGGTGACCTATAGGCCCAATGGGCCGGGTGTACTGAAATATGTTTAATATTATGCTGTTTATTTATGTAATGCACATGTCACTATAATAAACCATTTACTTACTTATAATGATAATCACACATTGACCACGCTGTACTAGCTAATTAAAATATGCATTGCGATTCTCAATTGTCAACATTTGATACTTTTTATCCACACCGCTAAAACAACGTGCAAAAATACATCTCATTGTTTGGATAGTTTTACAATCAGATGATGAAAGCAGCGTTTAACTGATTGCATACGTAGAACCAGAATCCGACTGGCTACACTATAGCTTGTAATTTGGATACTCTATGCAAAAAACGACGTGCCAACATTTATCAGATTTTTTTTTGCATTTTTGATAAAAACAGTACGTAACAATAACTTAAAATACATGTGGTCAAAATGTTTATTTTTTCGAATATTTACTTTTAGTTTACTAGTCATTTTGGTTAATTTCCCATAATAATGACATATACGTTGATGAAATAGAATTCCATGTCAATATCACATAGTCACATGCAACATCAGAAATCTTCCCAATTGCAATCGTTCCCGTGCAATGTTTTAAATGTGCAATACAGAATTACCGATTATATTGATAAAACCAAATCAGTGACATAAAACAGAGGAAAATGATATGATACACACGTTCACGCTCGTTTGGTAAGTAAACGTGCATCTCGTGTTAGATCTTTCATAGCAAAATAAACACAACTTATCTTTGTTGACTTCAATTTCTTAACAACAGCGCCGCCACGTTGCACTATCCAGGTTCTTGTTTGTAGTTTTGTTTCACGTGCACACATATTACAACTTAAAGTTCATTATAAAAACATTTTTCCAAATCGTCATTAGTCCGAAATATTCGTTAAATTACAAGCATAGAATTATGCCCGGTTAAAATTTCCAAACTCTGATACACGCTTGTCAATACGCAACAAAAACATACCATAGATGTCTGCGTATACAAGAAAACACACGGCTTACACGAAAATATTGTACCGTTCCTATTATAATTGATTTCCTGTAAAACCTCGTGCATCGTATTGAAATTAACAATGCAGTTTAATCCTTTCTTGACAATTTTAAAGGCGCTGTGTCGTTATTGTTGTGTCAGGTTGTCATATACATTTTTGTAAGATATAACAGGAAATAAAAACAAAATAGTTCACGTTCAAATAAGTAAAAAAAAATAAAAGGAAATAAAACATACATCGCTATGCGAAATATTTCATAAGAAAGCAACGAAATTTTTTTTACAAACAGTCGTATATGAAGTGCAGCTACACGTATTTTAAAGATGTCTTATTAAAGTTGAAAATAGCAACAGAAGTACACTCAACAAATTGTCTAATTGGTCACTTTTCATTTTATATTTTCTCGAAACGGAATCAACGAAATTACATGAATATTTGGGCAAATGTATTTGTTGTACTTAACTATCGATTCATGTATACATTTCTTAACTATTAGAGAATTACTTTTCGATGTGTCGTTGTTTATCGGCCAGTAAACAACGATTTAGAATTCTGATGCGCAGCAATTAAACCACGAAGGCGTTAACCCGAGTTGTTTAATAGCCACGCATCAGAACGACAAAGAGTTGTTTATTGGCCGATCAACAACGAGAACGCGAAAATTATTTCGATTACAACATGATTTGACATATATTTTTGCAATTGTAATTGGAACTACTTTTTACTAAGCTCCGCTTAGAATCGGGACTTCTTTCTGCGTTGTTTATGGGGTAGTTAAACAACGAAAATTTTGTTCTTTGTCTATAGAAAAATAAGCGAGTAGCATGTTAGAATAATAGTTTAATACTAGAAGCACTAGACGCATTTTCCGGTTCTAGTTGCTCGTGCACATCATTGTAAGACTTTATGTGCTCATTTTGTATTTCAAATATCCGCCCTACACAAAAAAAACATTCAAAATGGCAAGAATGGACCTCGCAGAGCGTGGACAGGCCGTTAGAATGATTAACGCCGGAACGTCTTTAAGACGGATATGTCAGCAAATTAAAATGTATCCTCTTTTACAATAAATAAATAAATAAATGTTTGCATTATCCTTGTTTATCGGCCAATAAACCACTTTGTCGTTCTGATGAGTAGGAATTAAACCACGGGGGCGTTATTTCGATTCTAGCATGACCTGACAAATATTTTTGTATTTCTTATAAGAACTACATTTTATATACTCTGCTAAAAATCGGAACTACTTTTCGAGTTGTTTATTGGGTAGTTTACAATGATATTTCTTTTATTTGTCAATAGAAAAATCAGCGAGCATCATGATATAATTTTTTTACACATTAAAAATCATGTTATCAGTATTTCTACACATTAAACACTTGTTTTTGTACCAAGAATTCAAACAGAAATGTTTTGTAGGTCAAACAACTATTCAACCACCGGTGGTATACGATACAGAAACGGTGGGAAAAGTTCAAGCGTTGATGACAGGCACCGGCGACCGAGGAGATGCGTCACTTCAAATCATCAAGACAACCATATTCACTCACGCAACGACAACATCATTGCAAACAATTGGTCGACATGGACGTGTGATTGCCCCATAAACGGTCCGAATGCGTCTTCGTGGGGTAAGATTACTCTGCCGACGACCTAGAAAGGCGGTAATTCTTACCGCAAGACAAAAACAAGCTAGACTGAGATAGGCCCGTCAGCATCTGATGCTCACCCTTGCTGAATGGATCAACGTGATTTGTGTTGACGAAACTTGCACCAAACTACAAGCAGCAGACGCCGGGGGGTTCGAGTTTACTGCCGATGAACGTTACATGAACGAATGTGTTCTTGAAGCTGACAGGTATGGTGGCGGATCGATAATTATGTGGATTGCCATTTCTATTTCTATGCATTCCAAAGCAGCAGCTGTACTTGTGCGAGGCAACCTTCCGCCAGGAGATACCAAGAAGAGGAAAGTGTTGCCCCAGTCTTAATACCGCACGTGAGAGCGAATTGGGGCATATCACTTGTACCGGACAATGGACACTGTCATGCAGTTAGAGCTACCATGCAAATGCTTCAAACCAATAACATCCATGTTTGATCGTGGCCCGATTGAGCACGTTTTGAGCACGTTTGGGATTTGTTGAAATGTCATATACGGCATCTTCAACAACCCAACACCCTCGCGGATCTGGAGCGTCTTGCTACACAGGAGTGGGACTACATCACCCAACGCTCGACCCAGCGGTACATCGTTTATCTGAAAGCTGCTCGATGCTAGGCTGTAACTGCAGCTTACGTGGTCATACACAGTACTTATAATATGTGTGACTTTAGAATTCATGGGTCGGTCAAAATACAGCAGTGGAACTAGTGTGCCTTTTGATATTTGTCTATCCAAATTACTTTGAACAGTTGGTTATGAATTATACTTTGATAATACAGTATTTTACGCGTTTCTGGTTATGCTTTTATGTTGTTGTTTTTTTCTGAGTTTATTGAGTGGTTAATTAGAAAAGTTCACGGTTCAGTGTATCATCTATGAACCAACAACACGTCATATTCACGCATTACGACCACACGTTAAATCCGCGCTTTAAGACCTTTCATTACAACCGCGCATTACGACCACACGTTAAATCCGTGCTTTACGACCTTTCGTTACATCCGCGCATTACGACCACACATTAAATCCACAATTTATGACCACTCGTCACATCCGCGCATGCGTTATGTCCGGGCATCGCGACCATGTGCCATCTCTACGTTACGTAACAACGCGTAATCCACGCATCGCGTACATGCGCCACATCCACGCCACGTAACAACGCGTAAACACTCGTAATCGCCACATAACATAGAAAAAACAACTTGAAAGGGCTGAGTCGACGTCTCGATAATTGAAAGGAATGGAAGATGCAGCAACATCAACGCTCTTTGGCATCAGATTCAGCAGACTTTGCAGTTTAGAAAACAATCGAACAAACATTATTATTACCATCGACGTCGTCATTACCATCATCATCATCATTGTCATTGTAAATTCTGTCCGTAGTATGTGATATGGAACACCCAAAATATGATATACGTATTATAATATTCGAAAATAACATTTTATACTCGTACATGTATTATACTCTCTTATGACGTTACTTATTTACAGTACATATATTTGATAGTGATTTTTGGGGAAGTTTGATTTTGTTCGTCATTTCTATATTTTTGTGTCCTAAAAAGGACGTGTTCACTAATGATTATTATAGCCACGCGCCAGCCGCCTGTGACATGACACTAACAATATTCGCGATAAATTGGTTAATTTTTAAGAAAATGATATGAACTTGCAAAGCGATTAATTTAATAACATGAGTGCCCGCCTGTAAAATTTTATTGCATGCCATACAGTACACATTTCATGATGAAATGAAAACAAAATTTGTCAGTATTAAACTATCGTATAGCGTTTCAACATTCATCTATGAAATTCTGTAATAAGTGCGTGTCATTCTATCATTCGTTAAGACGTGCACACAGCACACGGACACCGTAATTCACCGAATTTTAACGTCAGTAAGCATCCATAATTTTTGACTACATGTAATTGTTTTACTTTGTTTGATTTCATAATAAATTGTGTAATGAACACATTTTTACCGCAAATTTTTATTCAGTATGTAGTATACTTCATCTGACTTGAAAAAAGTTCAAATATAATTCATACTCTTGAGTGTTGAATGTTACGATTTTAAGTAACGTTTACGTTGATAAATGGTAAACAATGTCTCAAACTGGTGCAAGTGGACTTATTTCTGGAGTCAAAACCGTGTAAATTGCAAATTGCTTCTGTCAACATGCAGGAGTGCGCAGGAGTCTGCATCATTGAAATCCCTTGGATCTATCAACAATCGATCCCAGGACAATGCGATTCATAATATTTGTAAAGTCTGACGTCAACCAATCCATGGCCAAAAGATAAATGGGCAATTCACAATATGGCTTTTGTTTTGTTGCCTCAAAATAAACATGTCTCGTTGGTGCAAACGGAATTGCTTTTCTTTGTGCGGGATCGGAAGACATTAACATTATCATATCACAAGAGGGCCACGATGGCCCTAGGTCGCTCACTTGATATCTATGTATGAAGTTTCATTAAAATATCTCAATAGGTTTTACAGTTATTGAGCGAAAACAGTTTTTCGATTTTTAGTAACAGTGACCTTGACCCCACCCACCACATATGTAAAGCAATGTCTCGATATAAGGTATCTACATATGAAGTTTCATTAAAATATCTCAATGCGTTCTTAAGTTATTGAGCGTAAACCGTTTTTGTACTTTTGATAACAGTGACCTTGACCCCACCCACCCCAAATACAAACTCAACTGAGGCCTCGACCTTGACCCCACTAACCCTATATGCAATCCCAATCGAGGTCGCAGCATAATGTATTTATGAATTAAGTTTCATTAAAATAAATATCTCAATGCGTTCTCAAGATATTGAGCGGAAACCGTTTTTCTATTTTAAGTAAAAGTGACCTTGACCTTGACCACTCCCACCCCATATGCAATCCCATGCGAGGTGTCGATATAAGGTATCTATGTATTAAGTTTCATTAACATATCTCAATGCGTTCAAAAGTTATTGAGCAGAAACCGTTTTTCTATTTTTAGTAACAGTGACCTTGACCGCACCCATCCCATATGCAATCCCAATCGAGGACAACTAAACAATGTTACATACCAAATAAGAAACCTCTGGGCATTTCGGTTTCAGAGGAGAAGATTTTTAAAGTCATTTTGCTATTCAAGTCTATATAAACCATGGGACCCCTGGGGTGTGGCCAGTTTTGACCCCAGGGGCATCATTTGAACAATCCTTGAAGAGGACCACTAAACAATGTTACAAACCAAATATGAAACCTCTAGGCCTTGCGGTTTCAGAGAAGATATTTAAAGTCATTTTGCTATTTTAAGTCTATATAAACCATGTAAGCCAAGGGGTGTGGCCAATTTTGACCCTAGGGGCATCATTTGAACAATGTTTGTAGAGGACCACTTTACAATGTTACATACCAAATATGAAACCTCTGTGCCGAGCAGATTCAGAGGAGAAGATTTTTAAGTCAGTTTGCTATTCAAGTCTATATAAACCATGTGACCCCTGGGGAATGGCCTGTTTTCACCCCAGGATCATCATTGGAATAATCTTTGTAGAGGACCACTATACAATGTTACATACCAAATATGAAACCTCTGGGCCTTGCAGTTTCAGATGAGAAGATTTTAAAAGTCATTTTGCTATTTAAGTCTATATAAACCACGTTATCTCCGGGGTGTGGCCAGTTTTGACCCCAGGTGCAACATTTTAACAATCTTTGTAGAGGATCACTTTACAATGTTACATACTAAATATGAAACCTCTGGGCATGGCGGTTTCAGAGGAGAAGATTTTTAAAGTCATTTTGCTACTAAAGTCTATATAAACCATGTGACCCCCGAGGTGTGGTCAGTTTTGACCCCGGGGGCATCATTTGAACAATCCTTAAAGAGGACCACTAAACAATGTTACATACCAAATATGAAACCTCTAGGCCTTGCGGTTTCAGAGAAGATTTTTAAAGTCATTTTGCTATTCAAGTCTATATAAACCATGTGACCCCCGGGGCGTGGCCAGTTTCGACCCCAGGGGCATAGTTTGAACAATCTTTGTAAAGGACCACTAGAGGATGTCACATATCAACTATGAAACTCCAAGCCTTGTGGTTTCAGAGAAGATTTTTAAAGTTTTCAGTTTTTAAATCTATTTTTAGCTTTTGTTACCTACATATGCAGCGGACCAGAACGATTTGAACAATTCTAAAAGATGGTCACCCAAAGATCATTCCTGTGAAATTTGGTGAAAATCTGTCAAGCGGTTTAGGAGGAGATGTTCTTTGAATGAAAATGTTGACACACGACGGACGACGGACAAAAGGCAATCCTAAAAGCTCACCATGAGCACGTTGTGCTCAGGTGAGCTAATAAAAAACTTAAATTTAGTGGATGCCTGTGTTGGGTTTAAACAATGCAGCATGAAATCCAGTTTTATCAAGGTTAATTTAATTTAAAATCTAGTAATTTTCGACAAGAATTCTATAATACTAAAGTTTCTGTCTGCATTTTGTTGCAGTGATGTCACAGGGTCAGACCATTGTGCAGCCAGTCCGGGACTTGAACCCGGGACCTCTCGCTTACATGGCGAGTGCTCTCCCGACTGAGCTAACCCGGCAGGTACACAATCTCTCCCCTATAGTGACATTTTTCTTACCTGGACAATAGCAGCCTGAATTATGGACACATTCTCAATGATAATGCAGTAATTAAGTACAGTCGACACCTGATAACTTGAACTTGTTTATCTTGAATTTCTTATTGGCTCACATTTTCATTTTGGGACCAATATAGTATCGCTTTATATTATTCTGTATATTATAATAAATTTCTGTTATTTCCTCGAATTAGCGAGGGTTGACTTTTAGTGGAATTTTTTTTATGGTGTTGGTCCCAGTTCTGGTTTTCACACAAGTTATTTTCTTGGCTCAAACAGGGTTACTTCAAGAAATTAATTGATTAGATGTGCTTGATTACTGTAAAAATTTAATGTTGAGAGGAAGCAATATTTGATTTTACAGCTATCACAAATAGATAATGATTATAAAAATTCATCATCATCAACAGATTGTCTCCCCTTCAACACACACCACACTGTTATAACCAATTTTAATTTCAGAACTCCATGATGTGTCTATTACCACTGACCAATGAACAGCAGTCTTATATGCAAAAAATTCTGTCATATCTGGAAACATTAGTGTTAAGTAATTATAAAATCCTACAATCCATACCAAAACTATAATCTGACTGACGTTCATTTAAACACTTCACCAGCTAGGATTCCTAAGTAGGATATTGACGAAGCAGCCTGGATAATGGATCCTGCATGTGACGCGTAGATTTAGTAAACTTGCTTATTTAAAGTTTTAGCATGCACATTCAAAATATAGTCCAGACAAAATTGGAAATACACATTCACACAGACATACCTCAAACAACCAATGTGAAAACTCATCAAAGTAGACTTGACAAAAGAGTTTGAGCTAGTTGCAATAAGAACACATTCAGAGGTGAAACACTGAACAGTGAGGGAAACAACAACTGAGAAAACACTGTAGCCGTAATACCAGCAGAACTGTGGATGAATAATACTACAAATAAGAAATGAATCAGCACCCATGCTGTTGTCTCTGACTGCTGAGAAAATCATGAACCAATATTAAATTTTGCAATGATACATTAATTTTATTTTACTAAGCTGTAACTTGTACACACCAGCAAAATTGCCACAAAACACACATCGATGTAATGCTTATAAATTACTAAAACTAGCAAACGTTTATGTGAAAGACACAAGCAGCAGAAATACTGTTTGAGGTTTAACCTTATGTACTTGTACACATTCTTAGATATGTTTACTAATTAAAACCAGTACTAGTGACTTTAAAATGAATAAAATTCAAAAGTTTGATTTATTAACATACGATATGTAAAAACTCCATTAATATAGATTGATTAATCTTCTTTTTTTTCGTGATGTTTTTGTTATGAATACAGACATTACCTAGAAGAACTATGATATATTCAGATCACTGATTTATTTTACTAACAACAAACAACATATCATTAATGCAGGGGATTCACTGTTGTAGTTGTAGTTTAGGAGTCTACCAGAGTTCTCTCCCTGGAATAAGAAGACCAAAGTACCGTAATCTGCCTAAGAAATTACGGGAACATTCAACTGAGCTCTTTTTCCTTTTTTTTTCTGCTCCATACTTATTAGATGCATTCAAATAAAAGTAAAAGTAAAATGTCTCTATGAGGCCAACATTGAAATTATCTTTGTTTGCCTTTGCCTACCGAGCCGACGAAAAAGTTCCAATTTAAAGTTTTTTTCTTTTTTAAATCAAACCCATTTTTTTATTCTGATTATTCTATTTTTTCTTTGGGTTAAATAAAGGCTCGCTCATCTTTGATTTTGGTCGTTTCCCATTGGGTTAATAAATTAACTGTATCAGCTAGACCCTTGCTTATAATACGCCAAAAAAAAAATGCAATTCTAATAATGTTTTATCAACCTTGTGAAAACACAATGGGCTGTTTGTCAGAATTTATTGCCTAATTAAAGATGATTGTTAGCAAGCTCTATTACATCAACAGGCACTTGATTATATTATCAAAAGGAATGTCTGTGTTGTACACTCTATGTTGACTCTTAATGGATCATTCATAAATTTTCAACCCTCCCCCCCCCAAAAAAAAAATGCCTACCTACTTACCTGTTACCAGCAACCTTGGGTAGGCAATGGCAAACACACAATTCTTAATAGGTTGGCCTGAATTTGTTCAAAAATGTAACTCGAAGATAACTAAGAAGATGTAACTGGTCAATTAGAAAATCAGGTCAGAAGATGTCTTGCAAAGACAATTGTTTCTATAACGCTTCATGGAGTAATTTTCTTTGAGGGCAACAATCAATTTAAGTAGAAGTGTATCCAAACCACAATGCCCTGCTCGTGACAATTGTAAACATGACACTACATTCATAACTTCTACTTTTTTTTCAGATCTTGTATTATTATATGTCTGCTAACAAAAAACTAAGGTATTCTTCCATGTAGTTCGTTAAGATGGTGTTGTAGGTTGAAACAAATCAAATCCAACTGACACAAAGATATTTTAGCTGTGGACTAATACAAAAGCTCATATTGGATGCACACCACAAAGCTCCTTATAAAACGGAAATGCTACAAATCCCACAGAGCAATCGCAACATTTGATATCACAGACACGCAACTGAATGTTCCTTTTCCATCTATAAATACCTTTTATCATAAATACATTGTGAGCACTTATTGTGTGCCATTTTACTGATATCATTATTATTTTAGATTTGACAACACCCTTGATGAAATGCAACTGGAAATGAGTGATCACATCACTCAAAGAGCCTGTGTCTAGAATCTGAGCAAAACTCTAGTAGTTTGTAACAATACTGCCTTTATTTCAATGTATTTTTATTGTTAACAGCATAACATATTTACATATTATCTCAATATAAGTGACCGTTTACACTTGTGTAATCAATATATCAAAATATTTGTCTGGTCACAAATGTATATATTTTTGCATGTATATACTAATCACATTATTTACTTTAATTAGAAATATATGCACGTAAATATAAACTGTGCAATGTAAATAATAACTTCATTCTGTATTTGTACCAAATGATAACTGCATAATTCTATGTCAATATTAACGTAAGATTGCTATATACTTATACTCATATAACAGAAATAATTGCAGCATTATATAAGAGTAGTACAAAATGGTACCACTCAAGTACAAGTGTTAACATTTTAAATATTTTTGCCTGCTATATTGATATTATATTTCAATTAAGGCAATGGAAACAATTGTTGCATTCTAAATGAGTACAACTGATACCTATATTTCACCTACAATCCTGTTTCTTTATCCTAATTAATCTAGCAGTTCTAGTACATAAATTAATAATTATACTTTTGTTACTTCCCTTTAAACTTATCCAGCACACTAATTATAATTTGCTTTTGCCCTATAAGTCATTTAATGTTAACCCCTCAGATAACGGCATTCTCCATTGTAATCCTGCAATGCAAAGAAGATTAATTACCACACACAATAGGTCCTCCATCTTGCCTTTGTGTTCAACATCGACCTCGCGTGCAGGTGCACTCAAGCGTAAATCAGGACAAAAATAACTGCTGTTGACTGAAACCGTTACAAAGCTAGCTCCAGCACCATAAACGCTAACGCACACAGTCTTTCGCAACAAAATGTCTTTTAAGTATTGATAATGAATTAAATTTCTGACGCAAAATGTAAACCTTTTAAAAAGCGTAGTCGTTTCAATTTCTCAATCCGAAACGCCGCGTGCAAACGAAAATACATCACCGCACAACTATGATCACAAACCACTAATTATTTTTACCAGTGCTAGTATTAAAATGCTCTTATAGAACTGTACTATTATTTGTTTCTTAAATGCCACGATTATGATGATTAGGATAACTATGACGATTATCATTATTATGATTATTATGATTAGTATGATGATTTTGAATATGATATGATAATGATTGTGATTTTGATAATTTTATAAAGTTTTTGGTATTTTGATTTTGATTATAGATCTCACATTATTGCTATTATTATTATTATTATTATTATCATATGTTCCGACTATGTATCTTATTATTTAAATACCCCCCGTATATCATCTACACAATTGTGTTAACGTAAAAATTATCGGAAGTTACTAATTTACTAACAATTTTGCTTTGTTATATTGCCCTAATTGTATATGTTATATACTTGGGTGAAAATAAAAGTCTTGTTCTTGTTCTAGTAGGCAAAACAATCAATTCTCAGTATATATTTGTTTGTACGATTGCAACATGAAAACTTCAGACATCAAACAACACCTAACAGCTGTGTTAAGAAACGACAAACTCAGCAATTAGAAAGATTGGTTTACTGGTTTATTTGGCAAATCGGCATGAGCAATGCCTTTGGCCATTTACAAAACACATCATGAAAAATGGCCATTAGCAACATTACAAGTTCAAAATACATAATTCCAATTATACAAAGCAGGCTTTATAAAAAAAAATTGTACAAAAACATATCTATCTATAAAGTGGATTGATTAACTTATTTTATAAGTAGGTTAAGAAGCAACACTATCTAGGGTTTGGGAACGTCGTAACATCGCCAAGTACGTCAATTTTGAAAGTCGTCTTAACAAACCAATTTTTTCTGATGACATGAGATTAACAAATTTATTAATAGTACTAAAAGCATTTGAAATTATATATTTTTGCCTTAAGTCGTGATACAAGGGACAGCAGAGTACAAAGTGGAATTCTGACTCAACAACATTGTAATTGCATAGTTTACATAGTCTATTAATTATATCCACATTATTGTATCTTCCTGTTTCAATCTCAAGAGAATGTGAACATAATCGTAACCTAGTCAAGGCAATTCTATATTTATCCTGGTCAATAGCATCTAAATATGTTTCATACCTAAAAACAGTTCTGAATTTTTTATAATGCTCTAATTTGTTTTGAGAATTCACAGTTTCCGACCATATCTGAATATATTGGTCACGCAACCTTTGCTTTAACATGGGTATATAGCAACAGTTAATATCAAACATATACCATAAGTAGCCATATCCAAGCATATCTAATGCATTATTAACCGCCTTTCCCCAGCTATTTTTGAAATTCAATGAATTAAAACTGTTATCTAAAATATGTTCTATAAATATTTTGCCTGGAAGTGATTCCGGATTTTTCATAATTTTACACCAGTATTTTAAGGCTCTTTCCCTGCAAATGACCGAAAGTGGGAATCTACCTAATTCACCAAGGACGGCAACTGTGGATGTTTGAGTACGCACGCCAAGAATATGCTTACAAAATTTGATATGGATTTTGTCTACCTCCTTGAAGTCATATATGCCCCAAATCTCACTACCATACATTGGTATACGTACATAGCCACACTGAGTGATAAATTGAACTAATATTGCTGGAATGCATGGTCACAAATATGCAGCAAACAGGCTATATATGTTTGTGACCTGGTATACTTTCAATGTAAATTGCCTGTTGACTGAATTATACTTGAACGTAACCTTTCTTTTAATTGTCTCGCATCAATATTTTCAATGGTTAAGTAATTATCTTTGTCCAAATTGGATTAATTTAACATAATAAAAAAGATGTAGCGACTCATGTTATATCAGTCAAAGTGATATTATGACTTATTATATACCTATAGACAATCTGACTCAAATACTGATGTATTTTCGGTAAAAATACAATAGGCCAGATAAAATTCCCGTATTTCACACTGTGAAATAATTTTCCGTATTCGACGGCTGCAAAAACCGGACTACTTTTACGTTCGTTGAGGATCGTATATTTCCGTAACGTTCCAATCGACACTGGGAAACACCCTATTCTATTTATAGACACTCTGACGCAGTTGCAACATGTTGATTGAATTGAATGACGTAATTGATTTTCATGACGTGTTAGTGCGCATTCTTTAACAGAACTATTTTGTTATTATTTTGTTTGTTTCGTAGCGTATTTGTGATGTTTTGATCGTAAGGAGGTATATAATAATGGAACACTACATGACTGTGGTGTTCCGGTGGGTTGTATCGCTCTCGTTGATTGTGTAAAGTTGTATTGTAATACAGCGTTACACGATCAACTCGAGCGATACAAGCCACCGGAACACCACAGTCATGTAATATTCCCTATATATCAGCACACAAATACAAACTTTGACTTCCACCGTTTGACAAAATAATTTCTTACAAACTCTGTCTAATCATAAACAGGGTATCATGGTTATTTTATATGGTATGTAATTAATGATTCTAGCTTTTGTGTTCTACAAGATGTAATTCATAGAAATATGTAATTATGTTCTTTTCTGTTTCAAATACGTAATTATGCTGAATTTTGAACCAAACTTTAATTGGCCATATGATCATTTGAGGTTAGGTACCAGTAATTCCAATTCCCGTAGGGTCCAATTATAAAATGGCGAATTTTCCAAGCATTTTTCTAGCCTTTCCTTTTTTAAGATTGTGCAAGCATGGTATCAATTTAAAGATAAATCTTTCCACCCTAAAAATTCACCTTTCAAGTTAACCTCCAATGAAATACACCAAAATGTCCAGACACACATGGGATATAAGAAATGACCACAAAAGGCATGTCTAAGATTGCTAAATGGCTTTTATACCAGAAGAGGAAAGGAACTCTTTAGTAATAGGTAATACTTTCGAATGGACCACGGAGGGATACACAATGATTTACTGGTATCTAACCTTGATGGGGCATACAGACAGCAATATAAAAGTGCCTTTTCATGTTATGCAAAACTGTGAACCATTAGTACTGCTTGTTTATGTCTACACCGATGATTTTGAATGAGCTGTAATTCAGCCAGAGGTACTGGTTCATACTTCAGAGTTACTGCATGCAGTTCTATCTCGACCACAATCAAACTGAATTCAAAATGAACATATCGGTACACAATATGAGCAAATTCAGACAAGATCTGCAGAGAAATGGTCTACATGGTGAATATTAGAAAACAATACTTTCACGCACACAAATCATTAATTGATGTATTGGTCTTATTTGACCGATTGTATAATCATATCTTTAACATGTGGAATTTGGTCAAACTGGCAGGAAAAAGTCAATATTCTTGATTACGCATACAAGACAATGTTTGACGGACAACAGTCAACGCAGGAGAGGTTCCCCATACAGATAACTTACCAATCACTTTGCAGGGTATTGTGAATTAATATGAACACACATTATGTCAACATTTTGTCAACCGAATAGTATGCTCTAGACCGTTCTGAACAATTCTTACCTATGTTTCAGCTTCAATCCTTGGTAGGACATGAAATTCAGTATTTCCCCAATCAGCACCCTGCTTGCCTGTCAGTGACTCCCAGTGAGCTGATATGGTATGCACAAGGACCCCATGCACTGCATTCCTATTTTTTTGCTGTGCAGCTAAATATTAAAGTAAACAACATGCAATAACAAATCAAACAATGTGTTGCCCAGGCTAATTAATATCAAACAATGTTACAAATATGTACCTATCATCTCCTAAGACATGAACAAATACAGACAGCCATTTGTAACATTTGTAACTATAGCTTAGAGCACATAACTTTGGAGGAAAACAAACAAATGACAATAAGATCAAATACTGAAGAATGCCTGTATTATCCACTTCATTCCAAAACCGTCCATTTTATAACTATTTTACAATAGAAACAGGCAAATGGTAAGCCTGATATACAAGAATATGCACAAATTAAAACCGACAGCCATATTTTCAACAATAGTAAAGTAAGATAGTTAATATAATAGGTTGGGTACTTACACATTCAAAGTGAGACACCCAGTCCAGGACACTCCTTACTGCCTTGTGCCTGGGCAGGTTCCATACCTAAGTGTAGAATAAATGTAAGAAGTTATACAGATGAAACAAAATTTTAGCAATCTTTTGCCTAATTAGTCTATGTCACCTGGAATATTAATGCAGTTGCTTGGTAATGTGGTGTCCGCCCTGCGATTGAGATCTTAATTAATATACAGGATATGAACTTGTTTTTTATATACCCACGTTCTGGTTCTACCCAGTTATTTGACTCAATTGGTCTTAATATGCCTCAGTTACCAATACAATAGTGACAAAACAAGCAGTTTCAAAGGCTCGATTTAGAACTTCATTGTAGAAATCTGATCTCTTTTTTTTCATGAACAGAACACTCCTGATGAGGATTTTTCACAAGTGAAATCAAGCTAATTATTTGATTTTCAGATCAATACAACAATTTAAAGTTTGAAAATAAACATGCATCACCTAGATATATAACATACCATACCCAAACAAGTCTTCACAGTGTTGTTCTGTCATCAATGTTTCACCAGCGCTGTGAGCTTGGATGTTCAGAAACTGTATTATGAAATTCTTTTTAAAGCGCAGTCTCAAACCCTCGATCACACATGCACTGCTGTCTGTCTATGTGCCCACACTGTCCAGACCCCTCCATCTAATTATGGACATTAAATGCATGACAAAAACCCACTTCTAACAGGATAAACGCTAATTTTTCTACAGACAAAGAACAAAAGAAGTGTTGTTAAACTACCCAATAAACAATGCAAAATGAAATTCCAATTCTGAGCGGAGCATAGTAAACAGTAGTTCTAATTACAAATGCAAACATCTATGACAAATCATGTTAGAATATAAAAAAAATTCAATTAAGCATTGTTTATAGGCCAGTTTAGAATTCTTCGTCGTTCTGATGCGTGGCTGTTAAACAACTCGGGCTAACACCCTCATGGTTTAATTCCTATGCATCAGAACTCCAAATGGCTGTTTATTTGCCGATAAACAACGATAAATCAAAATTATACTTACTAATAAGTATATTCCAATCCACTATTAATTATCAAATGAATTCACAGTAATGTAGTGGATCTTTTGCAGATAGTACTGGTTCTACCCAGGAAAAAAACTATAGAATGTCTCAATAAGCCACATATTGGTCATTGAAACAACATTTGATCCTGCATGATGATGGCCTGTGTCAAGAACAATCCTCGACACATCTAGGAATAAAATAAACCAGGTATGAGTCATAGTGTCTATGGCTTTGGCTTATTCCAGTCCTAACTGTTACATGCTCATTTCAGATTAGGTGCAATTTGTGAAATATAATGTTTCTAAGACAGTTTTAGAAAGGGTCCGATGCTATGTGAAACTGTTTTAGAATGTGGTGATTAATGGTCGCTTTAGTACAAAAATCACGATGAGGTATAGCTTCTGACTCAGAAGAGTGGACTTCCATATTAATATCGTCGGTCGTCGTCGTCAACAATTTACTTAACAACTTTTCTGAAACCGCTTGGTGACATTAAATCTAACTTGGCAGGTATGTTACCAGGATGGTCCAATAACAGTTTTCCTGATATGGCTATATTGCAAAAATTGAATATGTGAGAAACCACTGGTTGGAGTTTTAAGTAATTTCACACAAATGATCCTTGGGTGACCCTCTATCAAATTATTTTGATTCAATATAGTCATTTAAGGAAAATGCCCCCCCCCCCCCTTGTGGCAATGTTTTTTAACAAATCAAAATAATTTGAAGTATTTTGGTAGAGGACAAAACAACCAAAAGAACTTTTCGGTGAAATAATTTTTGAATCCATTTATAGAAACAACTGGTTTGCTGGATACTGTTTATTGCAGAAACACACCAAGTAAAACCTTTTACAAACACAAGCTTTTTTACTTGCCCAATGTAATGGCAACGCAAATGACATCCGACTATTTACCATTAACATTTGGTGATATACACGATATTCCACACAAAAGATGAGGAATTCAAGTTAGTTTCATAGCGTTAAAGTGTCAACAAAAACTGAATTTAAAACTGTTAAAATACCATTCATTTTATGGACATGTTTAGAATTGTTAGGCTAATAATGCTTTATTGTATGTGTTTGTTATTTCTATAAACTTTTTCAAATGACTTTTGTTCTTTCTAGGTTAAACTTTTTTAAATTATAAGTTTTACTTTTTAGACTTCGTTAGCGCCTTTAAATTAATCGAGGAAACACTGATCATGACAGTTTTTACGAAATGCAGAAAAAGTTTATCCCGTTTGATTACTGACGAACAGTAAAATAACCTTAATAAGTATACAGTAATATTGTAACATAATTTATAATGACGGACAAAGGGACGTAACAAAAGAATTGTTTTGTGGTAGTTCATGAGGCGAACTTGTGCATGTACATTTAAGTGTTTGAATACCTTCAATTAAGGTATCTACCTTTTGTTCCATACTTTACAGGCTAAACGGTTATTTGTATATGCTAATTTTACTGTTAATGTTAAGTAATGTAATAATTATCTGCATATCAACACCTTGTCAATGAACAATATAGCAGTAATCACGTACAAGTTTAAATTATATAAACCGTTAGTTCAATGTTTATAAATGACATCAAAGGCAAAAGTAAATGTTTAAATACTTGAAAAATAATTATATATCTTAACTGGCTCCATTTTTCTTAAGATTAACATACATCAGTAATACAGAATAGAAAAGCATAGGAAATGGAATATAATGTAAAAACATGCATACAATAAACACAAGAAAATGCAAACATATCATGAATATAATGTAAAAGTAAAATAGTGACCCTAAAAAGAAACAGGAGTACATTAACACTGGAAGTCGCGGTGGCGTAGTGGATATGGTGCTCGCCTTGTGTACGTGCCACATAAAGTTCATTTATGTTCGTAAAGAATTACAAAACAATACTTAAACTTCAAATATATCGACCATTACTGCCATTCAATAACTTGTTTCCTTTAAATAAATTACAATTTAAATAATCGCATCATTAGTAAAAAAAAAGTTAAAAAACATTTAATCGATAGAAACATAATGTTGTTCTTTCGCAACTCCATGCCTATATTTTAATAACACGCGAAAAAACACACAATTTACCGCCCAAAGTCATCGAATCATTTGGTTTTTATTGTCATATTGTTGTCCTCCCTTAATTCCCTGCGCATGCGTCTTTGTCGTCATGGCAGCATGATTGTCGTCTGCATCCAGCTTGGATTGTCGCCTGCATCGTCTGAAAGTAGGCCTACAACAAACAGTTCGTGTATATCTGCTATAAGAGACACTGTGCATAACGGAGTTTGAATTCAATGAATATTTCATAAAAAAAAGACGCGCCTCCTGGAGATTTTGATTTATGCGACACCGAATTACTTGAAAATCGAATTTTCAGCAGCTTATATACACGCACGTGTTTTCGTCGAAATCGCAAATGGATTCTGGGTATCTTACAAAATCAACTAAAACGCATATTCTTTGAAGTAATATATCTTATGGGGATTACATTTATAACAGAAAATAACAATTAGCTTAGTTCATCGCCATCATCAATTGTCGACTGCATCCATTTCCGGTCGCCTTACACATCGAAGTCTGCATGCCGACAGCCTGTCTGCACCGAGCATCGGCTATCGTCTGCTAAGTCTGAAATTTATCAGTCATCAATAGAATAAAACTTAGCTGCTATCGCCGCCATCATTGTCGTCTGCATCCAGCGCTGGTCCGCACTGCTTTCTTGTTGTCCCAAGTATCGTTGGAATAGAGGTCGAAGAGACGGCACTTCAGCAGCATAGCGATTACTTTGGTCACCAAATCAGAAATACAGGAATATTTTAATGTTATTCTGTATTAAGTACCTTGTGAAAAGTAATATAAATAATCATCATCAGCAGCAGCAGCACCGTCACCATCATCATCACCACCACTGGTATTATTATAAACGTAAATGGCAGCTTAAACTTTGGCATTTTGAACTTTTCTATATTTAATCCATCCCACTTTTATTATCATCAGAAGAGACTGTTATTTATTCCTTTGAACTCTCAGGTCATGACCCCGACAAGCCAGGCAGCAGGGTGGGGGCGCCCTTTCCATCTTGTCGCCTGATTTGACAGGGCCTTGGTTGATAATTAAATTAAACAAACACTGCTCTTTTGCGACTTTAACACTATTTAAATATACTTAAAACCAAATGTTTATCTAAAAAAACGTAAATGTCTATGTATCAAACGTCAAATTCTTGTACATCCCAAAGCCGAAATTTGAGTTAAAGCTGCCATTTATGTATGAAATATAGAAAGGGTATTTTTAACGTAATTAGACGCATTAGACGCTTAAGAAGAGTTCACAATTTCTAGTTAAAAGACATAATCAAATTTTATTAACTTAAGAAAGCATTTGCCTTAATTCAAAATTAGACTTTCAAATAACGTAAATACGTGACTGTATTATGACTCATCCGTTACTGGTATCCAATAGCAACCGGCCTCGTTCCTGCAATCGTTTCGAAACAGGAGCACCATCGAAGAGTGATATGCGTCTGCACGTGATCGATGAAACCTGTCAACTTGGCGGCCCATGGACTGTAACCGGAAGAAAGCGTCTATAGGAGACCGATGTACGCTGCGTCTTCTGAGCACGTGACATATAAAAAGCGGTGGTTTAGAACAAGGCGGTTTTATGTATTTCAACAAATATGTCTATTCTAACAAAATATGGCGACATATTAAAAACAGTATTATGTTCGAAAAGAAGTTTAACTTTGCAAAGATGTGTTACTATTATACTTCTGTTAGAAAATAAGTTACAAAAATATACACGATAACATCTCACTGCTGTGAAATGCTATATAAAATAGAAATAAATCACGCAATTAACGCACAAAATAACCGTGCAAACTTATTTTACAACCTTAAATTTAACTGAATAAAACTATTCGATGTTTCATTTATACAAATTGAAAATATAACGCGTATTAGGCTTACATTATCCTTATTAGCTATTGTAACCACATGTTTGGAGTTCTGAGTTGAAGTAGTACCTGTCTCAGATTGAATGGCATCCATCTTGCTCGGGAACAACGAACAAATGGTGCGTTCGCGCCTTTTTTCCACGTATTCATGCGCAGCAAACATCGCCGAATCACAATTGACGTCTTAACATTCCGAACACAATCAAAACCCTCGATGCAAAATCGAAGGCAATCAGAGACGCGAAAAAAGCGCTCATCGAAATCCACGTAGAAACCGTCCAGAGTAAAATTGTTATACCGAAATAGTAAACACAAATCGGATTATCAGGGGCGTAACTAGGCATACTTCTTTTCGCACGTTACGCTCACAGAGCAATTAGAAGAGCAACTGTAACAACAACAAAAAATGTCACGGTCTGCTTGCACGTGCTCCACATGTTACATCTTAAGCAGACGAAACTGACCAATCAGAATTCATCCAAATGTAAACGTACTAAGCATCATGGATGACTGATAATATTTTGTATCGTGATTATCAGGGGCCGTATTAAGAAACATCCTAACTAAAATCTTATCCGTAACCTAAAAATCATCATTTTTCTGTAACTTTTTATTTCATATTAAAATGGCTTTGTGCTAAGTGTATATTAATTATTAACTTATTATTAACTGCTGTTAATTCAGTAAGTGAAAATATTTTAAACTAAACTTAAGATGTTTCTAGAATACGGCCCTTATAAATAAAGAAAAGAGATTGAAAAAAAAGTGCTAAAATTTTTAAAAAAAGTTGAAATTAACTTGGGTGCAATACTATTATACTTTCATGAATCATATATTTGGCCTAAACATTTTTTGTTGTTGTTTTCGTTTTCTTAATCATTTAAGAGATAAATTTCGATTTTGAGTCGCCGATCTGTAAATAAACAACGATTTTGAGGTCTGATGCGTACGATGCGTATATAAACAACGAGGGAGTTAAATATACGCGCATCAGGACAACAACTCGTTGTTCATTTACAGATAAGCAACGATATTTCGATTCTAACGTGACCAGACAACATATTCTGCAATTACAATGCGAACTATATTTACAGTTTCGGAACTACTTTTTTGAGTTGTTTATTGACGGAAATTTAGCGCGTGTCATGTTAGAATAGCTAATACGCAAATGTAATTAACACACTATTTTTAATTCTAACACGACACGTGGCTAGTTTTCCAAAGAAAAAGAAGGAAATAAACCGTGGGTTATTCCGCAACAAATCATGGCGTTCCAATGCTTGTTATCAAACCAGTCGGGCTATCGTCCGCGTGATTTAATTTCTACGCACTGGATTACCGCAATAACCAACGCTTACCCGTTAATTATTTCTTAAATAAACAACGCTAACAAATAGCAGAAACTAACGTCACTCGTTCAGTTTTTTACTTTTTATTAATGAAACCAATTTAACAATGAATTTGTATCAATTAATAACATAAGTGTTACAGCGGTGACGCGCGTGCGAACGTAAGCGCGGGAACATGCTCGGACCACCGTAGAATGTAGTTGCAGAGATCATTTGTCAGATTATTATAAATGGAAATAATTTCTCCCATATGATGATTATCACGATATGATTATTGTACGGTTTTTGTTCTGATGGGCGGTTATTAAGAACGGAGAGCGTTTGTAGATTCATTTTGATCATAATTCCAAAGCGTTGTTTATTAGCTAATAAACAACGCTGAATCGAACATTATTTTGAAATCGACAACTTTTTTATGTATAAATATGTTTCGATTGTTATAAATTTGATTTACTACCGGGTAATATAACCGTACAGTTAACAAACTCGAATATTTTTTGCATTAGAATGTATGACGATGTACCAACCCATTTCTTCTACTGTAAGTGCAAATGCTGAAAACAGTATCATCAAAGAATCATTTTGTCAATTCTTTTAATTATAGAAGAGCGCACCTGTCAATCAATATGATCGGAAGTTGGTAGATACATGTGTACATGTAGTGTACTAATAATTTCAATCATAATGAGTATGTGCATTTTTGTTCTGAAAATATTCTTAATATTGTGAACAGATTTCTGATAATATAAGTTAAATGTCCGTTTTCGTACAATTAACAAAACTATATTAGAACAAAAGTGTAGTCTATTCAATTTAGAGAAAATGTTCATTAATATCTTTAGGACGTTTTTGATGATGAAATGTTTTCATCATGAATACAGATTGTACACTATCACTAATAATGATTGTGTACTAAGTAATAACAACTAATAAAGATCGTACATAATTATCACTAATAAAAATCGTACACTAAGTAATCATCACGAATGTAGATCTATTTTGTGACATACCAAAGGAACATTCCACACCAAGGTTCCGGCACAGACAGATACCGGACAATTGTAATCGCTGACAGGTAGGTAACTCTTTGTTTTTTTATTTTATAAAAAAAATGACTTTCTACAACCTCTCATATGTTTTACGAAATTTATATGTGTAGCGGACAGAAAAACAAAGCAACAACAAAAATTATGTCTTAGTCCTTGTTATGATATAATCCTACAATACCCGAACTATATGCATACAATATCTATATCAGAGCAACATCGTACAAGACAAGTATAAAGTGTTTGTTTCTTAAAAAAGACACGTGTTGCCAGTCTTGCATTTAAATATGTAAATTATGTGAACAAACCCCTTTAAACTTCGCTGCCAATATTGGTAGAGTCGTTTTATGTTACGTTGCATGCACACGCATATCAAAAACATGTAGAGTTGTGGCCTTTTTTGGTTCTGTCGGGAAACAAAACTCATCAAAGTTTGTGGGAGGCCAGACAATACTTTAATGATGTAAGGTGTGTTAATCGGCAGAAGAAGCCGGTAAATCGCGGTTTATTCGCAACGCCATAATATAATATATTGATGTCGCCAAGAAGCTTGGTGCACGTGTACCGGGCTATACAAAATCACTCACATCCGGTTTGTATAATTCCGGTCCACGAAGTTACTCAAACTACCGTTATCCGCATCTCAAAATAAGACATGTGAAACGAAGAAGACGTGCAGACGTCAATTCGTGCAGAAGAAAGTTTCCCCGTTTCCAGAACGAGGCAGGCCCGCCGATCAAGCATATTTTCTACACGTAGTACAGGGGCAACAAAGTAGAGAAATTATGTTTAACTATAACTCAAGGACAATAATTATGGGAGCATTTTTAGAAAGCTAATTATCTTGCCAATAAGTCTAAATAAATTAAAATAATAGCAAATAAAGAATACTGTAAATTTTCGTTATCATAAACACTTAAATAATTCAATACTGGTAGGTCAATTTTAATAAATAAAATTAGATACATGTAGACACTGTCAGTTTACATTAATTAACAGAAATGGGTCTTTGACTGCAAGCTGCTGTTGCAAAACGAACAGTTGGAACTCACGATCTCTGGATCCATTACACTACTGCAGCTTTATTTTTATACGAAATTATCCAGTAAATACATCATTCCATGTCAATTTGGAAATTCGTGTTTTAGGTAGTTACTCTTTCGACGCTATATATGTTTAGTAACTCACGGTTTCGAAAACAACAGAAAGTGATTATTATTTCCCAATGCATTTTTGTAATAACATATCAATCACTTGTTTTAAAAATTTACATTTACATTCAATTACTGAAATTGTACAATTATAACAGGCATTATGCAATGCAATTAGAAAAAGCACTTCTATTTATTAAATAAAATTATATTTATTAAACTGAAACTGGTCGCAATTATGTTATTAATTTGAAATATGTAATATTAATAATACAAAAATAAAAGTAATATGTATGCTACATTGCATGTAAGATGCATATTGATTTTAATTATATAACAAAACTATAACACGTTTTGTTTGAAATTATTTTTGTTATGTAACAAGATGCTTACTTATCTATGTATAGCACTTATGTCAATTTGTACATATGGCTACAAAGCAAGTGTGTGCTTAAGAGCTAATAAATGGTTGTTGTGGCTGTTGTTGTTGTTATTATTGTTGTGTTTCATATACATACTATAATTTTGACATATTTTTAACTAAGTTAAGAGCAACTTAAGAATATTTCTAAATATTGGCCTTTGAATAGTGTTAGGTGTAAAATTAATGATCATGAGATTGTGCGGGGACGGAAATGAAAATCAATACTGTTCGTAATGTGCGTAAATCAACTACACAAGTAGCCAATCGAAGTCTTCTCCTACGTCGAAAAACAGGGTGCATGTGTACCAGTCAAAATGGAGGAAGACCGATATGGACCTAGGTCAAGACGGTCCGTAGGAGTCACGTGCTTCCGGTTTGTGAACTTCCGGTTTACGCGTCAGCTCGACCTGACCCACACGGCATGTTCATTCAAAACTTGCTACATGTGGCATGGAGCAGACGTAGACTATTCGTGCATGACAGTTGCATGTGTCCAGATCGAGGCAGCAATGAAAGACGATTCTATGTACCAGCATACAAGCGGAACTTTGACACGTCTGATGATTGAAAGCGAACGCGCTACATAATGTTAGACCTTCGGAAATATAGTTATACATTTGTTCTGAAATTTGTATTTTTTATTTTATTTTAATGATTCTCAACCATTGATATATATTCAAAAACACGCAATCGGTCGGGCGAAGCTATGATATTTATGATATTTATTATCAAAACACTGACGCGGACTGGGTCTATATAACTGGCATTATTCTAAATAGTCAATGTATTGAAACTGCCAAAAAGAAATTACTTTAATTGTAGCCATTTTGTCTAAAACATGTATGCAACTTGGTGGCACTTGGAGAGGGAAGATCTCCGCCATGGCAGCTCAATCCCACACGTATTATGTTACTAATCCAGTATACACCATCATGTAAAAATATATCAATAATAAAGAATCTTTCTAAAAAATATCCTGGATCCAGACGGTGATCCGGATCACAAACAAAATATGATCATTTCTTCAAGTCAAGTCAACGTTTTATTCGCTCATATTCATGAAACATTAACACATGAGGAAACAGTATGTATATATTACAATAAGTTGGAACGAGATGATCAGTATACAAAGTTTCAGAATTCTCGGATGTGAAACAAGATTAATAAATCACAGATACACGTAAATAAGTATAACTAAGTATAAATACATATATAAACAATGGAGAAACTATACAATCGTAGTAGCAATACTATTTAAAATATTGTAACGTTTATTCAATTTCATACAATTTTGAATAATATTGATTTTTTTTAAGAGTGTATAGAACTTCAGTACACTACTAGTATGGATATATGTAAATATTTCAGCAATAAAGCAACTACACTATTTTGTAATTTCATTAAAATACACAAATAAATGAACTTAAATGCATACTAAGTATGATTTGCAGATTATCAACTTTTCAGAAAGAAAATCATGCAAATCCGTTCATAACGTTGTACGTAGAGCTGCGATCAAAACAAAAAACAGACAGACAAACAAACAGACAGAAAAACAAATAGACAGACAAACAAATAAACAGACTGAAATAGAAACAAACAAACAAACAGAAACACAAACAAACCGACAGAGCGACAGACAGACAGACAGACAAACAAACCGACAGACAGACAACACACCGACAGACAGACAAACAAACAAACAGACAGACAGACAAACAGACAAAAAAACAGAAACACAGACAGACAGACAGACAGACAAACAAACAAACAAACAAACAAACAGACAGACAGATGGACAGACAGACATAAAACAAACAGACAGACAAACAAACAAACAAACAGACAGACAAACAGAAAGACAAACAGACAACAAACAGACAGACAGACAAACACACAGACAGGCAGACTAACAAACGCCGGCAAACCAGAACCTCCTTGGCTGAGAGGTCATGACACGTTTTATTACGTCAGTAGATTTAGAATCACGCCGGCGTCACTTTGATCAAAATCACTCAAATAATGGACTATTGAAAGAATTTTTTTCAAATGTCGCTTTTTGTCCGAAAAATATGAATAGATAAATCTTTTTTAAGTTGTGGCTTTTTTCTACACTGTGCAATTTAATCTTTTGACAATAACACAAATCCATTCATGTTGTCTACAACTTTTATACGGACTGGATGTGACTGCATATCAAAAACATTAAACAATATTTTTCTAGACTTGTAATATATTCTAACACGACACTCGGCTTGTTTTCCATAGACAAAGAAGGAAATCAAGTAAAGGTTATTCTGAAATAATTGTGGGCGGAGCCTCATGTTTTGAAAATAGTAAAGGAGATTTGGCAAACATTTTAAAAGTAAAATGCATGTGCTTAAACGCGCACGAGCAAAATCGTAACAAACTTACAATTTCTGTATAAAGTATTGAAACAAAAACCAAATATTTAATGATACATTTTATAAATATATTTACGTTGGTGTCTGACAAGAGGATCAAAGTTAATATAGCCATATAAGGAAAACTGACGGACATATTTTTATAACAAATCAAAATTATTTGCACGAATTTGGAAGAATCACCATTTATTTCGAAATACAGCAAGCGGTTTCTGACCAAGAGAGCTCTATATTTCTTAGATGCTTATACATTTGGTTGCTTCGGTTTTCTACATATTGCAGCGAACAGAGGATCAACCCCATGAACATTTGCCATATTTAAAATCCACAAAGCGGTTTCAGACAAAAACTTGCTGACAGTAATTGTTCAACTGATCCTCATAGTCTCCAAAACCAATTAAATTATATTAAATTTATTTTATAGAAAATAGGACCTCAAAGTAAACGTGGGAAAAACTAAGGTGTGTAATTTTCAAAAGTATAAATATCAAATTGTTCACATTGGGAACTAATGTTGAAAATATTGAGTTTAATTTTTCACATACTTAGGTGTTACATTTTCTACAACGGCTCATTGAAACGTGCGGTCGATGCATTAAATGAACAGGCTCTCAAAGCATATAATCATTTAATTTCAATAATTAGCAGAATCAAATTAGATATTTTAAAAAATGTCCCTTTTTGTCGCAATTGTAACACCTATAATCACTTACTGCAGGCGAACTTGGCCGCTTCCCATTTTCTGTCATATGCAAAGAAAGAGCCCTTAACTATTGGTGCAAAATCATGAAATCACAGAACACTTTCATTTTTAAAGTATTTATTAACTTAACCACTGATGAAACTTGCATCAATATTGATCGCAAATTTTGTTGACCAAATGCTGTTAAAACTACACTTAATTTAATTGGTTTCAGTAATCTGTGGTTGTGACAAAATCAAATGCTTGACATTACTTGGATTGGTTTGTGTTATATGTTTATGTTATATACTGATATTCTTAGCATTCTATGTATTATTTTCTTATCCAGTCCATCTTCATCTCACTGTGTATATGTACTTATAGCATGATTGTCTTTTGCCAAAAGCATGTATTGCTGATTATGCTAACAAACCATACCATACGATTGATGACGCCGAACGACGGACTGTTCGTGACCACAAAAGCTCACCATTCGGCCTTGTCACCCTTGAGCACTTCGTATACAAGTGGAAACGATCGCCCTATGAACAAACGCCTCTTATTCAGCCTTCAATATAAGCAGTCCTTCCAGGGCCCATATTTATAAGGATTCTTAAAGTACTTTGAACTTAATTGAGCATAAGGCAAAAGTAAAATGTGTGTTTGAAACACTATTCTAGACAAACTCTAAAATTATTGTGCTTTGTATTACATTACAACTTCATGTCAAACAATGCATTTCATTGTCAAAACAAAATTCAGTATTTTTTATATGTTTCTTAATTGTCGACTAAAATGCTTTATAAATACCAGCCCTGGAAGACTTTCGGTTCACAAATCAGCTCGATTTAATCCGTAGTTCAACCCCGACACGGCTGTTTCTTATATGGAAATGGACATAATACACGAAACAGACGACAAACTATGCAGACGACAGTTGCACGTGTCCAGAACGCGGAAACTGTGAAGAGAAGAGCGTTCAGCAGCTATAGACAGGCAGCGCTGTAAGACCTCCAGCTTGCAGCACCACTGGCGCGAGGACTGTTCTTTTTCATACAAAAAATTATCACTGCAAATCTATCGAAACTCTTTGTATCAATTCAGACGAAGATATTATGTTTAATTAAACAATGTTTACACTGAATGATAAACGGAGATTTATTGAGTTTTCATTCAACCACACGACAAATAATTTAAAGACCCATTGTGCAATATAAAACTAAATTCTGGTATGTGGTTTGAAACATAACTGTGTTTTATTATCAGCGTCCTTATAGAACAATGAATCGAACGAATGTTCGCATTATTGTTGTTTATTGACAAGTATTTCTTAATTAAAAGTCATGCAGATCGAATTATATAGGATAACAATCACTAACTACAGCATGCTGTTCGTGTCCATTTTGGAACTGAAATACTTCGACTAGTTAATTGCGTATTTTATATCTAAGAAATCATTTTCGATTTGGAGTTCTAATCCGTAGGAATTAAACCACGACGGTGGTTTAATAGCCACGCATCAGAACGGCAAAGAGTTGTTTATTGGCCGATAAACAAAGATAATGCGAAAATTATTTCGATTTTAACATGATTTGACAAATATTTTTGCAATTTTAAAATGAGAACTACATTTTACTATGCTCCGCTTAGAATCGGGACTACTTTTTGCGTTGTTTATTGGGTAGTTTAATTAGTTAATTTTGTTCATTGTCTATAGCAAGATTAGCGAGTATCATGTTAGAATACGTAATAATTTCAAAAACAGTGTAAAAAGGGTCATTACCCTGTCAAAAGACAGAGTTATGGAGAATGTTGCACCTGATGCAGTTGTTGGGGACAAAGGTATATTCAAAGGTTCAAATTAGTAATTATGACGCTTTAAAATTAGAAGACTTTTGAACCAAAACATTAGCCAAAGTTCGGTCGAGGAAGCGGGGGTGACTAGGAAAGCTCTGTAGAATCATATTTTTCACAAATCATATTTTTCACACGCATGTGAAGAATAGGATCTCATTTGTCACATTTCTAAGTGTGAAGAATGTGATTGGCCAAAAAGGGGGTATGCGTACGGATCACATTTTTCACATATTTTGTGGGAAATTGTATCGCGACAATCGATGACATAATTATTTGGAGCATAATTATACAGAAATCATCATCATCATCATCATCAGAATCATCATTGTCGTCGTCGTCATCATAATCATTATCATCATCATCATCACCATCATCGTCACCATCGTCACTATTGTTACCATCGTCATCATCATCATCGTCATCATCATCATCATAATTTATTTCGTAATCACCATTATTATCATGATACTTAACGTCATCATCAGTATGGTCATCACTATGAAAAACTAAGACCTATTTAGGAGCTACTTATGTATGCATGCGCTTAATCGTTAGTCAAAACGTTTGTATGGTCTAATTAGGAAATAGAAATGCATATTCACTCGCCTACGTCCAAACGAATATACACTTTTTTATTGGGATATTAACCAATGCACGCATCCGAACGTAAGTACAAACAAACGTCATATTTTGGATTATTGAAACCAAAATAACCATGCATATGTCCGCCCGAACTAGAACCTTCGCACATGTCAGTACGTACGTTTGGACAGTATTGGAGCGTAGCGTACCGTACCTTCCGTATCGTATCGTACTGTACCGTTCCTTACCGTATCGTACCGTACCGTACCGTTTCTATACCATAGCATTACAAACCATACCGTACATGCCATGACATGCCATACCATACCAAACTGTACCCTTCTTAACTGTCCGATACCGTGCCGTACCATATCGTACCATACCATGCATACCGTACCGTACCGTAAATCACCCCGTTTGTTTTTCGGGCTCATACAGTGTGAAAAATAGGATTATGAAGTAACAAATTCACATTTTGAAAATGTGAACACTTTTTTTCTCATGTGTGAAGAATATGATTTGAGTGCATATCAAAAACTGGACTCGATCACACATTTCACAGAAAATGTGAAAAATGAGATTGCGCTGTGTGAAGAGTGAGATCCTATTTTTCACACCTGTGAAAAATGAGATCCCATTTTACACACGTGTGAAAAATTGGATTTGTGAAAAATCTGGTACTACAAAGCTCACATTTTCTTCCAATAGTTCCTCGAATGTTTGGTAAAATATTATTTAACCCAATGAACTTGTATTACATTATTCGCTGCCAAAACAAAACGACTATATACTAGGTGAGCTGAAATGTAAAACAAAATTGGTAAGTTTAGAGCATGCGAATAATCAGAGTCAAACTAAGGGAAGCAACTGCTGCTCGGAAATCGCCAAGAAGTAACGTCCAGTTGTCTCCCGTGCTTATTAGGTAGTGCATTTCGTGTCCGCTGAATGTTTATGAGGATATTTTGATCGCGAACACAATAGAGCCGTATTATAATATTTGAATTGTTTGATTTTTATTAAAAATTATAATATTCACTAATGGAATTTGTTTTACTGTTCAATTATGAGTTAGTTAGCACAGGCATTACTTATATGAAGTTCCAATAAAAACAAGAGCTGTCAGAGCACAGCGCGCTCACCTATTCGAAGTATTTCATTTGGTACATATTTTGGAAGGCGGGAGAAGTATACATTTGTTGAAATACAAAGCTGAATAATGGCAATTATTTCTTCAATTTATTTCAAGTTTTAAGTGAATACCTTATGTACTTTAGAAATTATGCTGAGACTTTGAAACAAAAACGTCAACCCAAAAATCTATGTCAAAAGTAGGCAAACCTCTGTCCAAATACAACACAGAGTTATAGGGATTGTTGCAACTGATGCTGGAGTAAGATGTATTCCAAGGTTCAAGAGAATACCTTATGTAGTTTAGAAATTATAAGACTACTGAATAAAAACATTAAACTGAACATCTATGTGAAAATAGGAATAACTCTGTCAAAATACAAAACAGGTTATGTGGATTTTGGCAACTAATGATGTCATGATGAAAAAGGTATATGCCAAGTCTTAATTGAAGAACATATTAAGTTGTGAAGTTATAAGACTTTTGAATAGAAACTTAAATAAAAAAATCTATGTGCAAAATGGACTATGGCAAATACAAAACAGAGTTATGGGAATGTTGCTGATGCTGGTATATTACAAGTTTCAATGAATAACCGATTAAATTTTGAATTTACAAGACATTTGAAAAAAAAAACAACTTTAACCCGAAAATATATGTGAAAAAGAGGCATATGGGGGAATGTTGCACTTGATGTTAGAGTTCAAGACAAATGTACATTCCCAGTTTCAAGTGAATAACTAATGTAGTTTTCAAGTTATATGACTTTTAAATATAAACTTTAACCAGAAAATCTACGTGAAAATGGGGCATAACTCTGTCAAAATACAAAAAAAAAGAGTTATTAGGGAATATTGCAACTGATGTAAGAGTTAATGACCAAGGTATATTCCAAGTTTGAAAGGAATAACTTTTAATAGTAATATCTAGTTTTAAAGTTACAAGACGTTTGAATATAAACTTTAACCAAAATATCTATGTGAAAAAGGGGTATAACTCTGTCAAAATAAAAAACTTAGTAATGGGAATGTTGCAACTGACACTGGCGATGATGACAAAAGGTATATTCCAAGTTTCAAATAAAAAACTTATTAAGTCTTGACGTTACAAAACTTTTGAATATAAACTTTAACCAAGATCAGACGCGGACGCCAAAGCCGGGGTAGTAGAAAAGCTCACCTTTTCTACAAATAGTCGAGCTAAAAATACAACGGTCTAGAGGAAATGCATCGGACAATACAATAAAGTTGCCGAAATTTTATTAATTAGACAAATAATTGATCAAATGGAAACAATATATATCTATTATATTCAAGGTATTGTTTGTTTCATTTTCAACTATTCCGTGACATACATTTGTTCAATGTATAAATATGGCTTCTTGTTTGCTGAATCTGATTCATTAAAAGCTCAAGAAAATCAAACCCTAGATAAAAAAAACTGTATAAACTACAATTCTCTATGCTTGGTCATTATTGCATATATGTATTGTATATGGACACTATTAGACAACAGCCTCTATGCAGCTGATCAACAGATCGTTTTAATGTACGAATACTTAACTGTAGTAGTGCAATACTTGTTCTTCCACACTCTTTCACGAACATTTTCTTCACCATAAAATGCTGACATTAAAATTCGGAGCCCACTTTTTTTTCCGACATAAAAATAAGGACAAGTGTTATAACTATGTGTACGAATTAAGTAATACAACACTTCCTACATTTAGATATACAACTGCAAAGCTCAAGAGGTGTGTCCGAAAAATACGCGTTAAACACAAATACAATAAAATACCGGTATTCATTTAACTGTTTTATTATTCTCGTGATTAATCAATCACTGTTTGTCTAAATAACACACACGAAATATCGTCGCATTTGAACAACAATAAATAACTCTATCACATCAACACGCATAAATGGTATAACAGCAGAGGGGCAAGTCGCGTCAATATAACCGTCTCTGTGGCCTAGTGATTAGGGTGTTCGCATACAGAACGGGAGATCGAAGTTTCGAGTCTACTGCGGGAGGTTGAAAGTTCGAGTCTCGCACATGGCTTGTTCTGATATGATCTACCCAGCAGCCACTTAAATCGAAGGGTACCAATTGCCTTTCTGCAAAGCGCCCGGCATATAGGATAGGAATTGGGAGTAAAGGTGTTCATCAGTCAAGGTGTCTCATAATTCAAAACTGGATGTCCCTTAATCGCTAGAGGTGATGCAGTAATAAAAACACTTTACTTTACTTTATAGACGTCTAAAAAACAGGAAACATGTGTACCATGACAGTTTATCCAACCAGGCGACACAACAGCGTAAGACAACCAGGCGAAACAACAGCGTAACACAACCAGGCGACACAACAGCGTAACACAACCAAGTGACACAACAGCGTAACACAACCTGGCGACACAACATCGTTACATAACCTGGCGACACAACAGCGTAACACAACCAGGCGACACAACAGCGTAACATAACCTGGCGACACAACGATGGAACACAACCAGGCGACACAACGACGCTACACAACCAATCGATACAACAACGTAACACAACCAAGCGACACAACAGTGTTGCACAACAAGGCGTCAAAACGACGTAACACAACTAGGCGACACAACGACGTAACACAACCAGGCGACACAACAACGAAAACCAACCAAGCGACACAACAACGAACACAACCAAGCGTCACAACGATGGGACTCAACCAAGAGACACAACGACGGAACTAAACCAAGAGTCTCAACGGCCGGACATAACCAAACTACACGACGATGGGAATGAACCAAGAGACATAACGACATAACTCAACTAAGAGACACAATGACGGAACTCAACCAAGTGACACAACAACGGAAAACAACCAAGCGACACAAAGGCCGGACACAACAAAGCAACACAAAGGCCGGACACAACCAAGCAACACAACGACGGAATTCAACGAAGAGACAGAACGACAGAAGTCAACCAGGCGTCACAACAACGGAATACATCAAAGCGATACAACGACAGAACACAACCAAGGACACAAAGGCCGGACACAAGCAAGCGAAACAACGACGGAACTCAACCAAGCGAAACAACGACGGAATAGAACCAAGCAACACGACGGAAGTCAACCAAGCGTCACAACAACGGAACACATCCATGTGTCACAACGACGGAACTCAACCAAGTGACACAACAATGGAACACAACCAGGCGACACAACAACGGAACACAGCCAAGCGACACGACGACGGCCGCACACAATTATGCGACATAACGTTTCATGAACTTAGCTTGTGCACATGTTGAGTTATCGAGGATCAAGGCGGCATTCACTGACAGACGGACGGATGGTCCACTATGACTTTAGATTGTTTTTACAATGCTCACTCGCTTCGTTGAATTTTACAACATCAACATCATACACGAAATAAAGTTGCAGCATGATAGTTCTATGTGTTCAATTACAAACACTTTTGTTACATAATCATGTCGCTGTGATGTAATTTATGTGATATCCGCCTTTCGATCGGAAGATCGTGAGTTTGATTCATACTCCTGGAGCCTTCGAATGATCTTCCTCAAAAGTCATCGCGTAGTGGTGCTTCGCAGGAAACGGACTTGCAAGTGTCTCAATAACCAATTGGCTTTTGACACTCGATCTTTTATATAGAAATGTTATTTAAACTGAACTTGACAGTCCGTAATGACATCAAATAGTGTTTCTACAATGTTCACTTTCTTCGCGAATGTTTTACCCAATCCAAATCAGTCCAGGAGAAACAAGAGCTGTCAGAGGACAGCGCGCTCGACTTTTCGAAGTATTTCAGTTGGTTCATATTTTGGATAGTGGAAGGGGCATGAATTTGTTAAAATACAAAACTTTTAATCGAAGCCTTTTATTGTCTATACATTTTTGGAACACAAACTCTAACCACAAAGCCTATGTAAAAAGTGGGCTAACTCTGTCAAAATACAAAACAGAGTTATGGGTAATGTTGCCCCTGATACTAGAGTTGATGACAAAGGTTAGTTTCAAGTTCTAAGTGTAGTTTTGAAGTTACAAAACTTTTGAATATAAATTTTAACCTGAAAATCTATGCGAAAAAGGGTCATTACTCTGTCAAAATACAAAACAGAGTTATGTTGCCCCTGATACTAGAGTTGATGACAAAGGTTAGTTGCAAGTTACAAGTGAATAACTTAATGCAGTTTTTAAGTTACAACACTTTTCTATATAAACTTTAACCAGAAAATCTATATGAAAAAAGGGCATAACTCTGTCAAAATACAAAATAGAGTTATGGGGAATGTTCACCCTGATACTGGAGTTGATGATAAAAGTATATTTCAAGTTTCAATTGAATAGCTTTTGAAGTATTGAAGTAACAAAACTTTTGAACATAAACTTTAACCTTAAAATCTATGTGAAAAAGAGGCATAACTCTGTCAAAATACAAAACAGAGTTATAGGGAATATTGCCTTTGATACTGGAGTTGATGACAAAGGTTATTTCCAAGTTTCAATTGAATAACTTAATGTAGTTTTGAAGTTACAAAACTTTTGAATATAAACTTTAACCAGAAGATCTAAGTGAAAAAGGGGGATAACTCTGTAAAAATACAAAACAGAGTTATGGGAAATGTTGCCCCTGAAATTGGAGTTGATGACAAAGGTATATTCCAAGTTTCAAGTGAATAACTTATGTAGTTTTGAAGTTACAAGGCTTATAAAACTTTAGCCAAATTCAGACGCGGAATCGGACGCCGACGCACGGGTTAGTAGGTAAGCTCATCTATTCTTCGAATAGTCGAGCTAACAAGTAGCGTGATTTTTGTTGTTGTGCAATATTTCATTTGTTGCCATAGCAACCACAGTTTAGTAACACGAAAAACAAAAAACAAAGTGTATTATCGCCTCATTGATCTCTCTATTAAAGCATATCCCTCCACATTTTCTCGGAGAAAGAGACAGACGCGCTTCCGGACAGTTTTTTACTTCCTCAGGCCACATTTCAGAAACATCTAAAGTAGAATCTTATCTTTATATCACCATTTTTCGTTAGCATTTAATGTCATGTTTATATCACATTGGGCTTAGTATTTATTAATTTCCAACTTATTATAAATTATTGTTTACACAACTGTAAAGGAACTCATAAATTTAAATGATGTATATAAACTAATAGCTTTCAAAATTGGAACTACATATTTTAAAGTAAATTTACCATGTTTCTGGAATAGGGCCACAGCTTCCCCTTATACTATTTAGACTATATTCATGAATGTTAAACCACATCATAACGAAATTATGTTGATAAAATAAGAGAAATATGTCTCAAGATCTGTACAATATCAACGGATTGGTAATGAATAAAAGAACTATTATTATTAATTTTACTATTATTTAATAATAATAATGATAATAATAATAATAATAAATAATAATAATAATAATATTATTATTATTATTATTAATATCGTTTATTATTGTTATTATTATTATTATTATTATTGTTATTATTATTACAGATTATAATACTAAGAAATTGTTGAATAAATAAACGTTCATTGCGTGCAGTAGAGAATGTCCTGAAACTTCACGATTTCCTCGTGCACAGTGTACATGTACGGTCAGTGAACGTTTCCTACTTCGACCGATTACAGCAAATCACGAGGAAATTGTGAAATTCACGTGTCATATAGGGAAGCTTATTTTGGCTTCCGCTCGACTTTTGTTTCAAATATATTTACAACAGACACGTGGGCCCATATTTATAAAGATTCATAAGTCATTCTTAAGTTAGTGAAAAAAAGTCAAAATTATACTTTTATGATTTTTTGTTTAATTTTCTTTTAAAATTTCTTGAAAATCCAGCCTTGAATAATCCATTGCTTAAAATATGATGTTTACAAGTGACACATGGGCCCATATTTATAAACAGACTTGTTGTATCTTATGACCGGGCTAATGACCAGTTTTCTTCGTTCCAAAATGAAATTGAATTTATTCATAATTATTTAGGTCGCATTACACTAAATAAATAAGTCATGTGCTGTACTCTCTAAATAAATCAACAAGTTTAACTCGAAGACATGTTTTTGGGTTTAAGCACTTGCTTTGATATTCTTTTTTGGAGATGTTGGTAGGGTAAGCATTGGTATGCACAAATAAATCACTGATATGTTTTAAGATTGGAGACTACAGTATGACACTTGCGCTGAGGTGGGTTACATTCAACTAGAAAGTAGCCGCTAAAATGATGGTGATAAAACAGTTAACTTTGTTTAGTGTAGAGTTCTTTTATACATATTCGATGACATACCCTATTTATTGCTTACATCAATTCAGCTTAGAATGCTCTTTAATAATAGGTACCATATCTGTAACAAAGGAAGATGTATTGTGCGAGTGTACTCACGTACATAAACAAAAGGGCCACGATGGCCATGGGTCGCTCACCTGAGTTTATTAAATCAAATTTAATAGCGTGCATATGTTTACCGATTTTTGTAGAACAATGTTGACAACGTATAAAAAAGACAGATTACCGACAGTCATGTTTAACGAATGAAATAATTTAAGGAATTTGATAGAAAGTTAACCCAGAAACATTTCTCTGAAAGTATTTTGAAATACAAGCAGTGGTTTGTGACAAGAAGATTCTTTTAGCCTTCAATAAAGCCGACCGTGGAAAACTTCCAAGCCTAATTTCAGCCATGTTTGTAACGAATCAAAATAATATGGAGGAATTTTGTAGTGAAACCCAAAGAGCATTTCTGTGAAATTATTTCAAAATCCCGGTTTCAGAAAAGATTTGCAAAGGTTTTCTATATAGCTGTATACAGAAAAGCGCCCTCTGAAGGCAACCCTTTTTAACGAATCCAAATTATTTGAAGGCAGTGAAATTATTCTGAAATCCAAATAATTGTTTCTGACAAAAAGTATTCAACGGGTTCTGTAGAGCCATTAATGGAAAGATGCCTCGGCTCCTGCGACCATGTTTTTTAACGAATAAAAATTACCTGAATTTTGAAGAGGGTCACCTACGGAATATTTCTGTGAAAATATTTAAAAATTTAGCAAGCGGTGTCCGACAAGAACACTTTATACAGCCAGTTTAGAAAAACTGGCCCACCCTTGGCGGCCATGTATTTAGCAAAACAAAATGATTCGAAGGAATTTCGTAGAGGTTCACCATAGGAATATTTCTTGAAAGTTATTTTGCAATCTCGCATGCCGTTTCAGAAAGAGGATTTACAAATTTTTCAATAAAAAAATAGAAGGAAAACTGCCCCGCCGCCGGGCGGCCAAGTTTGTCAACGAATCAAAATACTTTGAATGAATTTCACCGAATGAACATTTTTGTGAAGTTATTATGAAATCTACTAGCGGGTTTTGACAAAAATATTTTTACAAGTAAAAAAGCCCCACTAACTGTCCGCCAAGTTCTTTTGCAAATATTTTTTTTTTTTTCAATAATCTGACATAATACCACCCAAGGAAAATTCTTACAATGTTTTATTAATTTCCACCTATAGCGGTTTCAGAGGAGAAGAGTTTTGAAGCAAACTGTTGACGGCGACGACGACGGACAACCACTGACCACATAAGCTCACCATTTAGCACTTTGTGCTCAGGTGAGCTAAAGAAAAACATTTCTGTCGACGTCCACTACAACAACATAAAAAGCAACGGAGTAAAACAGAACATTAGCTCAATGCGCTGAAACTAATCTGTAAAGTACATTAATAATTTATTAAAAATTTGTTCGTTTTCTAGTAACTTCTTTCTCTTCGTAAATTGAATTATTGTTTACAATAAAAATTCAACATAACTTTCTATGACGGAAAATGCTTTTTATCCACTTGCGTGCTCCGAATGCTTTTAATGCTATTTATTTTATTTCTAACAAAAAGAACCCAACTGTTTCTCAGTTTGCATTTGTCGTTCTAACAATATACTCGCTAATTTTTCTATAGACATAGAATACAATTATCGTTGTTAAACTACCCAATAAACAACGCAAAAAGTACGATTTTGAGCAGAGCATAATAAAAAGTAGTTCCAATTACAATTGCAAAAATATGTCAAATTATGTTAGAATCGAAATCATTTTCGCATTATCGTTGTTTATCGGCCAATAAACAACTCTTTGTCGTTCTGATGCGTTGCTATTAAGGCGTAACAAAACCTACCCGACCTTCCCTAAAAAAATGCCTCGATCCGATAACATTGTATTGGGTTTGTCAGATATATTTTTGTTTTATTTAACATTTTTCAATAATTAAATGTGTTTTTGGATAAATGTTTTGTTTTGATAGCATCTACTTATAAAAAAGTTTAAGGATATTACTGATATGTTTTGAATATTTATTCAGTTTTAGAATCTTCAAGATGACCGTTTAACAAATACAAAAAATAAATCTCTAATTACCTACCCTAATTTTTTTGGGCATGTAACCTGAAACAAACAATTTTTTTAGGCCCTTTGAACTCGGGCTAATGCCCTCGTGGTTTAATTCCTACGCATCAGAACTCCAAATCATTGTTTATTGGCCGATAAACAACGATAAATCGAAAATTATTTCTTAATTAACACATGACACGCGGCAATAGTCGAGTAATAGTCGCCGTAGTTTAACTAAAAAGACTCGGCTTTTTACACAGCCATTAAAATTCAAAATACTTGAATCAGAAACTAACAATCGACACGCAATTTAATAATGCGGGATATAAAGTATAATTTTAATACATACTGAACAAAAAAAGAAACGTTCGCTAAGTTTGAATGTAGGCGGGCACATGCACGTTCATAAGCGGACACATACACACGTGCATAGGCGGACACACACACGTGTATAGGCGGACACGCACATACGTGTATAGGCGGACACATACACGTGTGTAGGCGGACACACACACACGTGTATAGGCGGACACACACACACGTTTATAGGCGGACACACACACACATTTATAGGCGGACACACTCACACGTTTATAGGCGGAACACACACACGTTTATAGGCGGACACACAAACACGTTTATAGGCGGACATACACACACACGTTTATAGGCGGACACACACACACCGTTGTTTACCGACGTACAGGGGGTGATCGTTGTGCAAGTTATATCTACACACATACATTTTAAAGTTTTCACGAACCATTTAAAATGTCAGTGATTTAAATGGCATGGTGTCCGCCTTTCGAACTGAGTGTCCCGAGTTCGATCCCAAATACTGGTTCTACCGACGGACTCGAACGTGACTCCATAAGCCATGCATCTCAATACACCTCTGTCTTTCCACATATTCGATCGAATATAAATAGGTTTAAACTAAACTAAACTTATCATAATTGGTGTAGCTAAAACGGGTATTAACATAAATTTAAAGTTGATCTTAGGCAAACCACGGCCTTTATTCTTATAACTTAAAAAAAACACTAAAAAATTACGTCCATGTACGTTAAATCAGTTGTTTCCTGCGCATGCGTCATTCGTCATTGTTTTCATGGAGGCAAGATCGTCGCTGTCATCTAGCTCGGGTTTCCATCTGCATCTAGCTCTATGGACTGCATCGTCTGAAAATTCTTATCAACATAATAAATCAGACTTAACGCCTGATGTCCACGGCATTGGTTTCTTGTTGTTTTCTTCATCTAGCATGGATCGTTGTCGGCATTCGCCCCTGGTTGTCTCCGACACAGAACTCTTGGTTGTCAGCAGGTTACCCTGAAATTCTCATCAACAATGTAAAAATTAAACGTAGCTTGAATTGTCGTCGCCACCTATTGTCGTCTGCATTTTTTGCTCATGGTTGTTGTCTGCATCAAATGGTGTTTTTATTTTCATCCAGCTCTGGTTTCCGGCATGAATCTCTGAAAATGATCATTACAATTATAAAAAAGACTCACCTTGGACCATCGTCGCATGTATCGAACTTTTGACTGTCGCCTTCATCGCACTCTGCTGTCGCCGGCATGGAGCAAAACTGAGCTTGGGGTGTCGTCGGAATCGGGCTAGTAGAAAGGGCACTTCTGTAGCATACCATTCACTCAGTGGACAACACGTCAGATATCACGCTGAAATAAAAAAATATATAAATACATTATATATTTAATTGCATGCCACAGTGTTGTTTTAGTCTGGCTGTATTTTGTTCGTGTTCTTTAGAACATTATTAATATACAATTTATTATTATGGTAATTATTATAATTAACGAAAATGGCAGCTCGTAAAATATTGGACGCAAGTATCAAAAGATTTTTTCAACCCCAAAAATTTAATTGTTAGAAAAGACTCGTATACATTCCTTTGAACTCCCAGGTCATGACCCTGACAAGCCAGACGGCAGGATGGGGGCGCCCTTTCCGTCTTGACGCCTGATTTGACCGGGCCTTGGGTTGAGAATTCACATAAACAAACACTCCTCTTTTCCGACAAGATAAAATCAGTTTTAATGTTAATAACTCAGATAAATGTCACCAATCTATAAACAATTGTTTACACCCCGATGCCGCCGAATTGTGAGTTAAAGCTGCCATTTGGTCGCACAAAGCAATTTAGAAAGTTTATATTTAACGGTTTAATGGAGGCCGCAATGGTGTTATGGATATGGTGTCCGCCATGCGTTAGGGAGGTCATGAGTTCGATCCCTATTCAACGAGCGTTCGAACAATCTTTCTCAAAATAAACCAAGTTCTGGTTCTTCCCAGGAATGGACTTGAGCATGACTCAATAAGCCTATTACTTTCGACACAATCGAGCTAAAATAATTACGTTTAAACTAACGGATTAAAACATTCAACGCTGAAGACGTCACAATTTCTAGTTAAAATTTATTCAACATTTTCCTAAATAATGATTTTTTTTTAATTTGAGAGGCAGTGATTTTAATACAAACTTTGACTTGCAAATTACGTGAATACGTGATGTCGTTCTGACTTATCTGGTGCTGGTATCAAATAGCAACCGGCCTCGTTCCCGCAATAGTTTGGAAACATGAGCAACGTTGAACCGCGAATGCGTCTGCACGAGATCGATGAAACGTGTCAACTTGGCTGCCCAAAGACTGAAACCGGAAGAAAGCTTCTAAAGGAAAAAAAAAAAAAGAAATAACCAATTTTTCAGGAGTATTCAAACAAGAGCTGTCAAAGGACAGCGCGCTTGACTATTCGAAGTTTTTCAGTTGGTATATATTTTGGATAGTGGAAGAACATAAATTTGTTAAAATACAAAACTTTTAAGTGAAAACTTGTATAGTTTATAAATTTTTGGATCAAAAATGTTTGTAAAAATGGTGCATAACTCTGTCAAAATACAAAACAGAGTTATGGGTAATGTTGCCCCTAATACTAGAGTTGATGAAAAAGGTTAGTTCCAAGTTTCAAGTGAATACGCTATGTAGTTTTGAAGTTTCAAAACCTTTGAATATAAACTTTAACCAGAAAATCTATGTGAAAAAGGGGCATAACTCTGTCAAAATACAAAACAGAGTGATGGGTAATGTTGCCCCTCATACTAGAGGTGTTGACAAAGGTTAGTTTCAAGTTTCAGGCGAATAACGGACGTAGTTTTGAAGTAACAAGACTTTTGAATAAAACCTTTAAACAGAAAATCTAAGTGAAAGGAGGGCATAACTGTCAAAATACAAAATAAGAGTTATGGGTAATGTTGCCCCTGATACTAGAGTTGATGAAAAAGGTTAGATCCAAGTTTCAAGTGAATACCTTATGTAGTATTGAAGTTACCAAACTTTTGAATATAAACTTTAACCAGAAAATCTAAGTGAAAAAGGGCATAACTCTTTCAAAATACAAAACAGAGTTATGGGGAATGTTGTCCCTGATACTGGAGTTGATGACAAAGGTATATTCCAAGTTTCAATTGAATAACTATGTAGTTTTGAAGTTACAAGACTTTAGAAAAAAAACTTCAACCAATTCAGACGCGGACGCGGACGCCGACGCCGGGGGTAGTAGGATAGCTCACCTATAGCTCACCTATTAGTCGAGCTAATAAAACTGTTTTTGTCTCGTGCCGAAACAAAATTTTGTATTGCCGTATGGAAAGCAGGAAAATATAGTGTGCAGCAAACAATATATTATGAACAACATTTACTGTATTTGTTCTTACGTTCTGTTTTTGTTGCGTTATTGTACTTAACTGGTCGCTTGCGCAATCGTCGGCAACGGGGTGTGATTGTCCTATGCAACGGGACGTGGTTGTTCTATGCAACGGGGCGTGGTTGCCGTCGACAACGGGGCATGGGTGTCCTATGCAACGGGACGTGGTTGTGCTATGCAACGGGGCTTGGTTGTCCTCTGTAACGGGGTGTGGTTGTCTTCGGCAACTGGGTGTGGTTGTCCTCGGCAACGGATGTGGTTGTCCTCGGCAACGGGGTGTGTTTGTTTTCGGCAACGGGGTGCGATTGTCCTCTGCAACGGGGTGTGATTGTCGTCGGCCAGAGGATGTTGTTGACGTCGGCCAGGGGGTGTTCTTGTCGTCGGCAACGGGGTATTTTGTCGTCGTCCGGTAACGGGGTGTGGTTGTCCTCGGTAACGGGGTGTGTTTGTCCTCGGTAACGGGGTGTGGTTGTCCTCGGTAACAGTGTGTGGTCGTCCTCGGTAACGGGGTGTGGTCGTCCTCGGTAACGGGGTGTGGTTGTCCTCGGTAACGGGATGTGGTTGTCCTCGGTAACGGGATGTGGTCTTCCTCGGTAACGGGGTGTGGTCGTCCTCGGTAACGGGGTGTGGTCGTCCTCGGTAACGGGGTGTGGTCGTCCTCGGTAACGGGGTGTGGTTGTCCTCGGTAACGGGGTGTGGTTGTTGTCTGTCTAAAGGGTGCTACAGAGGCTTCTAAAATATAATACATTAAACTTTATCATAATAGGCAAACTAGAGAGGTAACAATCAAAGTTACAATACTTCAAGGTTTTTTTCTACTGACCGTTACCACCGCTCAGTATCTTTAAATGTATGGCCAAACAATCACAAACTAGTGAAATTAAACGTATTGAATAAAGAAACATGATAATTATCTTCCACAAAGCAATGATTTTATTATAAATAATCACGCGAAAAACAGCTTAAAATTTAGAGAAAAAAAAACACGTTACCGTCCACGCTAGTCGAATCAATATTGGGTTTTCATGATCGTGATGTCCTCCATTGGTTTCCTGCGCATGCTTCATGGTCGTCACGGAAGAAAGTGCGTCGTCTTCAACCAGCTCTGCATTGACGTCTGCAATGTTTAAAAGCAGGACGTATACCAAATAGTTCATTTATTTTCGTCAACAATCACAAAAACACTACTAAAACTTGAAACATATCGACCGTTACTGCCATTCAATAACTTGTTCACTTTAAATGAATTACAATTTAAATAATCGCATCCTTAGTAAAAACAAAAACAAAATAGAATTGTCACATGAGTGACGGATATACCCTCACAATATGGCCTTGTCACAAAACTATTGCATCCATTTGAAAGAAATTGACAGAGAATGCTTTAATTTGTGAATGGTCAACAGTGTATTTGGCAAAATTTAAATTCAGCAGCAGCCAAAACTCTGTCAACATTTAGTGGTTTGTAACCAAAGTTGAACATGATCTGTATTTTATGATGTTCCACCTATGTACCAAAAATAATTTTAAATATGTGAAGCCTTTCGTGAGTTATTGTCCATGTTTCGGAATTTAAGTCAAAAAGGGGGGCTATAACGGTGTCAAAATTTAGTGGTTTGTCACCAAAGTCAAACTTTACATGTATTTTATGATGCTACACATGTGTACCAATAATTATATAAATATGTCAAGCCATTGTCGAGTTATTGCCAAGAAACCATGTTTTTAGGGAATTTATGTCAAATAAAAAGCCATAACTCTGTCAAAATTTAGTGGTTTGTAACCAAAGTCAAACATGACCCGTATTTTATGATGCTACACATGTATACCAAAAATTATTTGAATACGTCAAGCCATTCATGTGTTATCGTCCGGAAATCATGTTTTTAGGGAATTTTAAGTCGAAAAGGGGCCATAACTCTGTTAAAATTTAGTGGTTTGTAACCATCATCGAACTAGACCTGTAATGTATGATGTTACACATATGTACCAAAATTTATTTGAATAAGTCAAGCCTTTCTTGAGTTATCATCCGGAAACCAAAAACCAACAGACCGACGGACCGACAGACCGACAGACCGACAAGCTCACTCCTATATCCCCCCCCCCATAAACTTCGTTTGTGTGGGTATAAAAAAACGATTTAATCGATAGAAGCATAATGTTGTTCTTCCGCAACTCAATGCCTACATTTTTATATCACGCGAAAAAAAAACACAATTTACTGCCCAAAGTCATCGAATCAGTTGTTTTTTTTTGTCATAGTGTAGTCCTCCATTAATTTCCTGCGCATGTGTCTTTGTCGTCATGGCAGCAAGATTGTCGTCTGCATCCAGCTTGGATTGTCGCCTGAATCGTCTGAAAGTAGGCCTACAACAAACAGTTCGTGTTTATCTTCTGCTATAAGAGACACTGTGCATAACGGAATTCGAATTCAATTAATATTTCATAAAAAAAGACGCGCCTCCTGTGAATTTTGATTCATGTGACATCGAATTACTTGAAATTCGAATTTTCAGCAGCTTATGTACATACACGTGTTTTCGTCGAAATCGCAAATGGATTCTGGGTATCTTACAAAATCAACTAAAACGAATATTCTTAGAAGTAATATATCTTATGGGGATTGCATTTATAACAGAAAATAACATTTAGCTTAGTTCATCGCAGTCATCAATTGTCGACTGCATCCATTTCCGGTCGTCTTACACATCGAACTCTGCATGCCGACAGCCTTTCTGCACCGAGCATCGGCTATCGTCTGCTAAGTCTGAAATTTATCAGTCATCACTAGAATAAAACTTAGCTCGTGCTAACGCCGCCATATTGTCGTCTGCAACCAGCGCTGGTCTGCATCGCTTTCTTGTTGTCCTAAGCATCGTTGGAGTAGAGGTCGAAGAGGCGGCACTTCAGCAGCATAGCGGTCACTGTGGTCACCAAATCAGAAATACAAAGCAGAAATTCAATAGACAAATCAATAAAACATTAATTATTTTGGATGCATGAACTATGTTAACATATTATATATTATATACTAGGAATATTTCAATGTTATTCTGTTTTAAGTACCTTGTGAAAGGTAATATAAATAATCATCATCATCAGCAGCAGCACCGTCACCATCATCACCACCACCACTGGTATTATTATAAACGTAAATGGCAGCTAAAACTTTGGCATTTTGAACTTTTCTATATTTAATCCAACCCACTTTTATTATCATCAGAAGAGACTCTTATTTATTCCTTTGAACTCTCAGGTCATGACCCCGACAAGCCAGGCAGCAGGGTGGGGGCGCCCTTTCCATCTTGTCGCCTGATTTGACAGGGCCTTGGTTGATAATTAAATTAAACAAACACTGCTCTTTTCCGACTTTAACACTATTTAAATATAGTTAAAACCAAATGTTTATCTAAAAAAACGTAAATGTCTATGTATCAAACGTCAAATTCTTGTGCATCCCAAAGCCGAAATTTGAGTTAAAGTTGCCATTTATGTATGAAATATAGAAATGGTATTTTTAACGTAATAATGCATTAGACGCTTAAGAAGAGTTCACACTTTCTAGTTAAAAGACATAATCAAATTTTATTACCTTACGAAAGCATTTGCCTTAATTCAAAATTAGACTTTCAAATAACGTAAATACGTGACTGTATTATGAATCATCCGTTTCTGGTATCCAATAGCAACCGGCCTCGTTCCTGCAGTCGTTTCGAAACAGGAGCACCATCGAAGCGTGATATGCGTCTGCACGTGATCGATGAAACCTGTCAACTTGGCGGCCCATCGACTGTAGCCAGAAGAAAGCGTCTATAGGAGACCGATGTACGCTGCGTCTTCTGAGCACGTGACATATAAAAAGCGGTGGTTTAGAACAAGGCGGTTTTATGTATTTCAACAAATATGTCTATTCTAACAAAATATGGAGACATATTAAAAACAGTATTATGTTCGAAAAGAAGTTTAACTTTGCAAAGATGTGTTACTATTATACTTCTATGTTAGAAAATAAGTTGTGTAAATACGTGTAGCATGTGTTTCAAGATTTCGTAAAATCAAACTAGAGTTACAAGTGCAAATTACAAAAAAATATACACGATAACATCTCACTGGGTTGAAATGCTATATAAGATAGAAATAAATCACGCAATTAACGCACAAAATAACCGTGCAAAATTATGTTACAATTTAAATTTAACTGAATAAAACTATTCGAAGTTTCATTTATACAAATTAAAAATATAACGCGTATTAGACTTACATTATCCTTATTAGCTATTGTAACCACATGTTTGGAGTTCTGAGTTGAAGAAGTGCGCTGTGTCAGATTGTATGACATCCATCTTGCTCAGGAACAAGGAACAAAATGGTGCGTTCGCGCCTTTTTTCAATGCATTCATGCGCAGTAAACATCGCCGAATCACAATTGACGTCTTAACATTCCGAACCCAATGAAATCCCTCGATGCAAAATCGAAGGCAATCAGAGGCGCGAAAAAAGCGCTCATCGAAATCCACGTGGAAATCGCCCAGAGTAAAATTGTTATACCGAAATAGTAAAAACAAATCGGATTACCAGGGGCGTAACTAGGCATACTTCTTTTCGCACGTTACGCTTACAGAGCAATAAGAAGAGCAAATGTAACGAAAAAAAAAAATCACGGTCTGCTTGCACGTGCTCCACATGTTACATCTTTAACAGACGAAACTGACCAATCAGAATTCATCCAAATGTAAACGTACTAAGCATCATGGATGACTGATAATATTTTGCATCGTGATTATCAGGGGCCGTATTCAGAAACATCCTAACTAAAATCTTATCCGTAACCTTAAAATCATCATTTTTCTGTAACTTTTTATTTCATATTAAAATGGCTTTGTGCTAAGTGTATATTAATTATTAACTTATTATTAACTGCTGTTAATTCAGTAAGTGAAAATATTTTAAACTAAACTTAAGATGTTTCTAGAATACGGTCCGTATAAATAAAGTAAAGGGATTGAAAAAAAGTGCTAAAAATTAAAAAAAAGTTGAAATTAACTTGGGTGCAATACTATTATACTTTCATGAATCATATATTAGGCCTAAACATTATTTATTTTTATTTTTTTTCTTAATCATTTAAAAGATAAATTTCGATTTTGAGTCGCCGATCTGTAAATAAGCAACGATTTTGAGGTCTGATGCGTACGATGCGTATATAAACCACGAGGGCGTTAGCCCGAGTGGTTAAATATACGCGCATCAGGACAACAACTCGTTACTTATTTACAGATAAGCAATGATAAAGCGAAAATTATTTCGATTCTAACGTGACCAGACAACATATTCTGCAATTACAATGCAAACTATATTTACAGTTTCGGAACTACTTTTTCGAGTTGTTTATTGACGGAAATTTAGCGCGTGTCATGTTAGAATAGCTAATACGCAAATGTAATTAACACACTATTTTTTATTCTAACACGGCACGTGGCTAGTTTTCCAAAGAAAAAGAAGGAAATAAACCGTGGGTTATTCTGCAACAAATCATGGCGTTCCGATGCTTGTTATCAAACCAGTCGGGCTATCGTCCTCGTGATTTAAATTTTACGTATTGGATTACCGCAATAACCAACGCTTACCTGTTAATTATTTCTTAAATAAACAACGCTAACAAATAGCAGAAACGTCATTCGTTCAGTTTTTTACTTTTTATTAATGAAACCAATTTAACAATGAATTTGTGTCAATTAATGACATAAGTGTAACAGCGGTGACGCGCGTGCGAACGTAATCGCGGGAACATGCTCGGACCACTGTAGAATGTAGTTGCAGAGTTGATTTGTCAGATCATTATAAATGGAAATAATTTCTCCCATATCAAGATTATCACGATATGATTATTGTACGGTTTTTGTTCTGATGGGCGATTATTAACAACGGAGAGCGTTTGTAGATTCAGTTTTATCATAATTCCAAAGCGTTGTTTATTATCTAATAAACAACGCTAAATCGAACATTATTTCTTAAATCGACAACTTTTATTATGTATAAATATGTTTCGATTGTTATAAATTTGATTTACTACCGGGTAATATAACCGTACAGTTAACAAACTCGAATATTTTTTGCATTAGAATGTATGACGATGTACCAACACATTTCTTCTACTGTAAGTGCAAATGCTGAAAACAGTATCATAAAAAAATCATTTTGTCAATTTTTTTAATTATAGAAGAGCGCACCTGTCAAACAAAATGATCGGAAGTTGGTAGATACATGTGTACATGTAGTGTACCAATAATTTCAATCATAATGAGGAGACGCATTTTTGTTCTGAAAAATATTGTTTACATTGTGAAAAGATTTCTGATAATATAAGGTCAATGTCAGTTTTCGTACAATTAACAAAACTATATTAGAACAAAAGTGTAGTTTATTCAATTTGAAGAAAATGTTCATTAATATCTTTAGGACGTTTTTGATGATGAAATGATTTCATCATGAATACAGATTGTACACTATCATCACTAAAAAAAATGTACACTGAGTCATACTCACTAATAAAGATCGCACACTAAGTAATAATCACTAATAAAGATCGTACATAATTATCACTAATAAAAATCGTACACTAAGTAATCATCACGAATGTAGATACGAATTTTGTGACATACCAAAGGAACATTCCACACTAAGGTTCCGGCACAGACAGATACCGGACAATTGTAATCGCTGACAGGTAGGTAACTGTTAGTTTTTTCTATTTTATAAAAATAATAATGACTTTCTACAACCTCTCGTATGTTTTACGATATTTATATGTTTAGCGGACAGAAAAACAAAGCAACAACAAAAATTATGTCTTAATCCTTGTTATGATATAATCCTACAATACCCGAACTATATGCATACAATATCTATATCAGAGCAACATCGTACAAGACAAGTATAAAGTGTTTGTTTCTTAAAAAAGGCACGTGTTGCCAGTCTTGCATTTAAATATGAAAATTCTGTAAAACAATCCCTTTAAACTTCGCTGCCAATATTGGAAGAGTCGTTTTATGTTACGTTGCATGCACACAAGTATCAAAAACATGTAGAGTCGTGGCCTTTTTCGGTTCTGTCGGGAAACAAAACTCACCAAAGTTTCCGGGAGGCCAGAAAATACTTTAATAATGTAAGGTGTGTTAATCGGCAGAAGAAGCAGGTAAATCGCGGTTTATTCGCAACGCCATAATAGAATAGCATGATGTCGCCAAGAAGCTTGGTGCACGTGTACCGGGCTATACGGAATCACTCACATCCGGTTTGTATACTTCCGGTCCACGAATTTAATCAAACTACCGTAATCCGCATCTCAAAATATGACATGTGACACGAACCAGACGTGCAGACGACAATTCGTGCAGAAGAAAATTTCCCTGTATCCAGAACGAGGCAGGCCCGCCGATCAAGCATATTTTCTACGCGTAGTACAGGAGCAACAAGGTAGAGAAATTATGTTTAACTAAAACTCAAGGACAATAATTATGGGAGCATTTTTAGAAAGCTTATTATCTTGCCAATCAGTAAAAATAAATTAAAATAATAGCAAATAAAGAATACTGTCAATTTTGGTTATCATGAACACTTAAATAATTCAACACTGGTATATCCATTTTAATAAATAAAATTAGATACATGTAGACACTGTCAGTTTACATTAATTAACAGAAATGGGTCTTTGACTGCAAGCTGCTGTTGCAAAACGAACAGTTGGAACTCACGATCTCTTGATCCATTACACTACTGCAGCTTTATAGTTATACAAAAATATCCATTAAATCCAACAGTCCATGTCCATTTTGTAAATTCGTGTTTTTGGTAGTTACTCTTTCGACGATATATATGTTTAGCAATTCACCGTTTTCAAACAACAGAAAGTGATTATTTTTCCCAAATTTCCAGAAACATTGCGGTCATGCATTTTTGTAATAACATATCAATCATTTGTTTTAAAAATTGACATTTACATTCAATTACGGAAATTGAAAAATTGTAACAGACAGTATGCAGAGCAATTAGAAAAAGCACTTCTATTTATTAAATAAAACTATATTTATTATAATTCAAACTGGTCGTGATTATGTTAATAATTTGCCGGTAATAGTAATAATACAAAGATAAAAGTAATATGTATGCTTCGTTGCTTGTAAGATGAAAATTGTATTTAAGTCGATAATAAACTATAACACGTATTGTTTGGAATTATTTTTGTTATGTAACAAGATGCTTGATTATCGTCATTTCCAAATGGTTAAAACTCGTGAGTGTAGTTGAAAAACAAAGCTAATTTGTTTTGTTTTTGATCTACGATCAAATAAATCTAAATCTGACGTTATCACGTAACACATTTACAACACTATCATGAATGACTGAATAAAAAACACACACTGTCATTTGCATGTGATATAATAACAATCAATCAGGCAACGTAAACGTGTTAAACAACCAAATGCCAACCAAATATCACAACCAGACGACACAACGATGTAACACAACAAAGTGACACAATGTCGCAACACAAACCAGGCGACACAAAGACGTGACACAACCAGGCAACACAACGACGTGACACAACGAGACGACACAACGACGTGACAACAAATCGACACAACAACATAACACAACAACGTAACACAACAAAGCGACATAACAACGTAACACAACCAGGCGACACAACAAAATAACACAACCTTGGACACAACAACGTAACACAACCAGGCGACACAACAAAGTAACACAACCTTAGACACAACAACGTAACACAACCAGGCGATACAAAAAACGTGACACAACCTTAGACACAACAACGTAACACAACCAGGCGACACATCAAAGTAACACAACCAGGCGACACATCAAAGTAACACAACCAGGCGACACAGCTATATAACACAACCTTGGACACAACAAAGTAACACAACCTTGGACACAACAACGCAACACAACCAGGCGACACAACAAAGTAACACAACCTTGGACACAACAAAGTAACACAACCAGGCGACACAACAATATAACACAACTTTGGACACAAGAACGTAACACAACCTTGGACACAACAATATAACAAAACCTTGGACACAACAAAGTAACACAACCAGGCGACACAACAACGTAACACAACCAGGCGACACAACAACTCAACACAACCAGGCGACACAGCAATATAACACAACCTTGGAAACAACAAATTCACACAAACAGGCGACAAAACAAAGTAACAAAACCAGGCGACACAAAAACGCAACACAACCAGGCGACACAGCAATATAACACAATCTTGGACACAACAACGCAACACAACCAGGCGACACAACAATAAAACACAACCTTGGACACAACAAAGTAACACAGCCATGCAACACAACAACGTAACACAACCAGGCGATAGAACGACGTGACATAACCAGGCGACACAACACTATAACACAACCTTTGACACAAGAACGTAACACAACCAGGCGACACATCAATATAACACAACATTGGACACAACAACGAACACAACCAGGCGACACATCAAAGTAACACAACATTGGACACATCAAAGTAACACAACCTTGACACATCAAAGTAACACAACCTTGGACACATCAAAGTAACACAACCTTGGGCACATCAAAGTAACACAGTCTTGGACACAAACAACGCAACACAACCAGGCGACACAACAAAGTAACACAAACAGGCGACACAACAACGTAACACAACCAGGCGACACAGCAACGTAACACAACATTGGACACAACAAAGTAACACAACCATGCAACACAACAACGTAACACAACCATGCAACACAGCAACGTAACACAACCTTGGACACAACAAAGTAACACAACCATGCAATACAACAACGTAACACAACCAGGCGACACAGCAACGTAACACAACCTTGGACACAACACAGTAACACAACCATGCAACACAACAAAGTAACACAACCATGCAACACAGCAACGTAACACAACCTTGGACACAACAAAGTAACACAACAATGCAAGAAAACAGCGTAATACAACATTGGACACAACAAAGTAACACAACCAAGCGAAACAACAAAGTAACACAACCAGGCGACACAACAAAGTAACACAACCAGGCGACACAACAGCGTAACACAACCTTGGACACAACAAAGTAACACAACCTTGGACACAACAAAGTAACACAACCAGGCGACACAACAAAGTAACACAACCTTGGACACAACAAAGTAACACAACCAGGCGACACAACAAAGTAACACAACCGTGGACACAACAAAGTAACACAACCAGGCGACACAACAAAGTAACACAACCTTGGACACAACAAAGTAACACAACCATGCAACACAACAACGTAACACAACCTTGGACACCACAACGTAACACAACCATGGACACAACAACGTAACACAACCATGCAACACAACGACGTAACACAACCTTGGACACAACAACGTAACACAACCATGCAACACAACAGCGTAACACAACCAGGCGATAGAACGACGTGACATAACCAGGCGACACAACAATATAACACAACCTTGGAAACAACTACGTAACACAACCAGGCGACACAACAAACTAACACAACCAGGCGGCACAACAAAGTAACACTACCAGGCGACATAACAAAGTAACACAACCTGGCGACCCAACAAAGTAATACAACCAGGCGACACAACAATCTAACACAACCTTGGACACAACAACGTAACACAACCAAGCGAAACAACAAAGTAACACAACCAGGCGACACAACAAAGTAACACAACCAGGCGACACAACAAAGTAACACAACCAGGCGACACAACAATATAACACAACCTTGGACACAACAAAGTAACACAACCAAGCGACACAACAAAGTAACACAACCAGGCGACACAACAAAGTAACACAACCAAGCGAAACAACAAATTAACACAACCAGGCGACACAACAAAGTAACACAACCAGGCGACACAACAAAGTAACACAACCAGGCGACACAACAATATAACACAGTCTTGGACACAACAAAGTAACGCAACCAAGCGACACAACAACGCATTACAACCAGGCGACACATCAACGTAACACAACCAGGCGACACAACGACGCAACACAACCAGGCGACACAACCAGGCAACACAACGACGGAACACAACCAGGCGACACAACGACGGAACACAACCACGGAGCACAACCAGGCGACACAACAAAGTAACACAACCAGGCGACACGACACAACAACGTAACACAACCACTTTTATTATACTAGTATATTCTGAGTGCTAAATATCGGTCTGAATTGTCAACGATTTAGTTTAGTTTATCACAAACCATGGCAGCACACTCAATAATGAATTGAAATATCAGGACATTTTATTCAAATGTCTTACAATTTTTGATCATACTGTATAAAGATCTTACAGTAGGGGATAAAGATCTTACAGTAGGGAATTGATTAATGATTTTATACCTAGTGATTATCAATTAAAATAAACATTAAGTGATCATAGGGAATAAAGGCCGTACAAATAAAGACTGTGCTGTAAGTGATCATGGGTAAAATAGATCTTACATATTATACACCTATCAGTATTTCTTCCCAAAAGTCCAGTAAATATTGATAGGTGCATTATGATCATCACGAATAAAGACCGTTCACTAAGTCATCATCAACAAAGATCATACATTATGTGATCGTCACAAACACTGATCGTCACGACGAAAGATCGTACAGTATCTATTCACCACAAATAAAGATCGTACACTAAGTGATGATTGTGAAAAATATCGTGCATTAGTGATTATCAGGAATACATATCGTTTAGCATGGGATCTTTACGAATAAAGATCGTACAGAATGAGTGTGACCCTTGCGAATACAGATCTTACTTTGAGTAATCATAAAGAAACATATCATAAATAAAGCAATTCAAATGATAAACAAAGTGTACGAATAATAAGCAAAATCTGAATGAAATTCAGATGAATAACATTATAATATTGTTGAAAACCTAGTTGCGAGGTCACGCACGATTCGGAGCCTCTCGTTGTTTTAGCACTGATAAGTTCTGTGCATGATATACTGCTGTATAGGTTTGTTTTAGAATTCACGTGAAACTCAGCTGAAAAATCCCCAAGCCACAATGGGAATCGAACCCGAGAACTCCCGGTTCCTAGGCAAACGCTCTACCGCGTCGCTATAAAAGCTAGCTCATATAGCAAGGCAGTATAAGTGTCCCTTATGCATCACCCTACTACATACTCTCCCTCCATGTATGAAATTCTTCCACGAATTTCCTTCTGCCTTGACATCTTTGGGATGTCGTACATACCACAGTGGGTTATTTACGTTGGGCGGCAATGTAATCCAGCTGAAAAAATCCCCAAGCCACAATGGAAATCGAACCCGGGACCTCCCGGTTCCTAGGCAAACGCTCTACCGCGTCGCTATAAAAGCTAGCTCATATAGCAAGGCAGTATAAGTGTCCCTTATACATCACCCTACTACACACCTACTCAACATACGACGAGCGTTTGTAGGTTTAGTTCCACAATGGTCCATTCACATGAACGAAGTCTGTAGAATCTACATACTCAACATACGACGAGCATTTGTAGGTTTAGTTTCACAATGGTCCATTCACATGAACGAAGCCTGTAGAATCCACATACTCAACATGCGACGAGCATTTATAGGTTTAGTTTCACAATGGTCCATTCACATGAACGAAGTCTGTAGAATCCACATACTCAACATGCGACGAGCATTTGTAGGTTTAGTTTCACAATGGTCCATTCACATGAACAAAGTCAACACTATTTTCTGTCGTGGCTATTTCTTTTCGGCCGGAAGTGGTACGAGAAACGAGCGATATTTTTGTTAATCCCCAAGGGCATTTGCCCTCCAAGTAAAGAGTTACACTCTGGTATTTATAAATGTTCGAAATTAAGAAACACTCAGAGTTTAGTCTGACAAAGAAATGCATAGTTTGAAGATTTTGACAAAATAATTGCAATTCAATTCCACTATTATTTGTTATGCACACGTTCTTAAGCACTGAGATATTTATTACTTTGGTAGGGATACTATATTGTTGGTTAACTTTTAACCCTAGGGATACTATATTGTTTGTTAACTTCTATCATTACCTAATTTCATATTTTTCTCATTCAAGTATAGCACTTGTGTTTTTGCATATGGCTAACAACGAACTGCACGCTTAAGAGCTACTAAATTATTGTTGTTGTTGTTGTTGAAGGTGGTGGTGGTGTTACCTTATTTCCAACTCAGTAATGAACAACTTAACACTCTTTCTACATATGGGCCCAGTTCGCGCCTTTGAAGATTGTTACGGTGTAATGAACATGTTCATGAGTTTGTGCGGGGGCGGAAATGAAATACAATACTCTGTTCGTAATGTGCGTTAATTTCTGCAAATTAATTCATAACGTTTTGCGCAAAGTTCCTTACAAACAAACAATTCTAACATGATACTCGCTGATTGTTCTATAGACAAAGAACGAAATTATCGTTGTTAAAAAACAACGCAGAAAGTAGTCCCGGGCGCAGCATCGTAAAATATAGTTCTCATTTAAATTCCAAAAATAAGTGTCAGATCATGTTAGAATCAATTTTTTTTGGCATTATCGTTGTTTATCGGTCAATAAACAACTAAGCGTATTTGTCGTTCTGATGCGTGGCTATTAATCCACGAGGGCTTACGCCCTCAACGACGATGACAGTCACGGTATTTAACGACGTAACAACCAAGTGATGCAACGACGTGACACAACCAAACGATGTAACTACATGACATAAGAAAGTGATGCGACGACACGACACAACCTAGCGAATCAATGACATGAAACAACCAAACGATGCAACGACGTGACACAACAAAACGATGCAACGGTGTGACACAATCAATCGAATCAACGACGTCACACAACAAAACGATGCAACGACGTGACACAACCAAACGAATCAACGACGTGACACAACAAAACGATGCAAGGAGGTGACACAACCAAACAATTCAACGACATGACGTAACAAAGCGATGCAACGACGTGACACAACTAAACGGTGCAACGACGTGACACAAGCAAGGAAGGCAACGAAGTGACTCAACCAAACGATGCAACGACGTGACACAACCGAGCGATGCAACTACGTAACACAACCAAACGACGCAATGACATGAAACAACCAAGTGACGCAACGAAGTGACACAACCAAGTGACGATACATGACAAAATCAAACGACGCAATGACGTGACATAACCAAACGACGCAACCATATGAGACAATGACTATAAGTGACCACACTAGCTCACCCTTTGCCACTTCGTGTACAGAAACGATCGCCGTATGAACAAACACCTTTTCAATCAGCATTCCATATCGGAAACTTTTCCAGGTTAATTTTCAGATAGACTTCCGGTTTACAAGTAAGATTGATTTAACCCGTATTTTATCTACGACACAGATGTTCCGTTTTATAAAATGGGACGCGTGACATTGTGCAGACGACAATTATGCAGCTGTTAAATTATTCAGACGACAATTATGCAGCTATTAAATTATGCAGACACAAGTTGCACGTGTCAAGCACGAGGCGGGAAGGATGGACTACCCTACATGAACCGCCGAGCACACGGACAGGAAGCGCTATAAGATCTCCAACTTGCAGCACTACTGGAGCAATGGTTGTTCTTTTACATCAATAAAAAAATGATTGTAAATCTACTGAAACGTTTTCTATGATTTCAGGCGTCATTATTTTAGTAATAATTTTCGATTTATATATTAATTAAATAACGTTTACATTGGACAAAGGGACGAAAAGTATAGTTTTTATTCAAACACACGAACAATAATTTCAAAAACATATTTTTGTAATGAAGTAATCGATAGAAAGCAGATTGCCCTGCATATTAGCACACCATGTTTCTCAACCAAAAAAGAAACCTGACACTTCATAATTTGATACAAGAATAAGAAAGCGACAAACTATACGCAGTCAGATTTCTTCTTTGGCTGAGTATATCATACCAAATACAGCGTATTTTGAGACTGTTTTTTTTTTGGCTTCTCTAATTAACCCAATTTTAATACACGTAAATTAACCTTATGGCCCGGAATTGGGATTATGACAAAGCGTTATTCAAACAAGAGCACCGCCTACGGGTGCTGGACGCTTGACTTTCTCATATTTGATAGTAATCTAGACTTATGTTTATAATAGGTTTATCACTGTCGTAGAGTTTTTTTGAATTTCAAGTCCAAACCTCCTATATATATTGAGAAATATGACCTAAAGCAAACAATTCTAAGTTGAAAAAAGGGCAATAACTCCACCAAAAATCCTTGATATAGTAACCTCATCTTGCCTACAAAGTGGGTTCATAACTATGATGTTGTGTTTCAAGTCAATACCTCTTACAGATATTGTTGAAGTTGAAAAAGGGCAATAACTAAAGCAAAATCCTTGATGCAGTTACCTCCTCTTGTATACAGAATAAGTTCATCACTTGATCAAGTACTTCGAGTTTCAAGGGAATACCTTATATAGGTATTGAAAAATTTAACCTAAAAGGAAAATTGCAGTTATACAAAGGATAATAACTCCAACAAAACCCTTTAAAGAGTTACCTCCTCTTATCTGCAGAATGGTTTCAGCTTCATAAACAAGTACCCTGAGTTTTAATTTAATGTCTTGATAGTTATAGTGAAATTTTATATTTACCAAAAAAAATTCAAAATACGTTCATACAAGGAAAGGTAACGAAGGGCGACGACAATAATTCGACTTTAAGTCGAGCTAAAAATCTATATAAAAAATTGATTATTATTGAAATGCACATTTGAGCATTAAATAGCTTCTGCAGACCGACCTCTGGTTCCATTGTAAATAAATAAAAGGAAATTTTACTGGACCTTAGGTATGTTCCCACAGGACTGTTTCTATCAATCGACAACCCAAGCAGAAATTTGGTCATTCGCTCAGTAAATCCAAACACATCCGAACACATCAACAGCAACCAAAACCACAGCTGTGTTTTAATTAAACAGGACTGAAAGTCGCGGTCACCAAATCAAGCGGTGAAGGATACGACAGACAGTGATGGCGATTTATGTTTGATTAAAAGTCATGAAGATCGAATTATATACGACAACGACCGCTAACTCCAGCATTCCTTCCGTGTCCATTTTAGAACTGAAAATCTTAGATTAGTACATCGCGCATTTTATTTCACTTAAAATATAAGTAAAGAGGAGAGCATTACTCTGTTAAAATACAAAACTGATTTATAGGAAATGTTGCATCTGATACTGGAGTTAGTGACGAAAGCATATGCCATGTTTCAGGTGAATAACACATGTAGATTCGAAGTCATAAGACTTTAAGCAACACATTCGCCAAAGTTTGGACGCGTCAGCCCGGGCGAGTAGGAAAGCTCACATTTTCGAGCTATGTCGGACCATATTTTTCACAAATCACATTTTTCACACATGTGCACAATATGATCTCATTCTTCTCACATCGCAATCTCATTCTTCACATTTTCTGTGAAATTTGTGATCGAGTCCAGTTGTTGATATGAACTCAAATCATATTCTTCACACATGAAAAAGTGCTGAAATTTTCAAAAAAAGTGAATTTTTTAAATCATAATCCTATTTTTCACACTGTATGTAAAACAAAAGGGGTGATTTACGGTACGGTACAGTATGCATGGTATGGTACGAGACGGTTAAGTATGGTACGGCTTGGTATGGTATGGCATGGTATGGTGTGGCACGGCATGGCATGTACGGTATGGTTTGTAATGCTATGGTATGGACATGTACGGTACGGTACAGTACGGTACGGTGCGGTGCGGTACGATACTTTACGGTTAGGTACGGTACGGTTAGGTACAGTACGATACGGTGAGGAACGATATGGTACCGTACGATACGATACGGGAGGTACGGTACGCTACGCTACTGTACTGTCTAAACGTACGTACTTACATGTGCGGAGGTTCTAATAAGATCATTATATTACCGTCCGTGAATACGTATATTCTAGTTCGGGCGGACATATAGATGGTTATTTTGGTTTTAATGATCCGAAATAGGACGTGCCTTTGTACGTACGTTCGGATGCGTGCATTGGTTAATATCCCAATAAAAAGGTGTACGTTCGTATGAACGTACGCGAGTACATATATTGTCTGTCTCCTAACTAGACCGTACAAACGTTTTGACAAACGATTAAGCGCGTGCACACATACGTAGCTCCCCAATAGGGCTTAGTTTCTCATAGTGATGACAATACTGATGATGACGTTAAGTATAATGATAATAATGGTGATGCATACAATAATTATGATGACGATGGTGATGATGACGATGGTGACGATGGTGACGATGATGGTGATGATGATGATGATGATGATGATGATGATGACGATCATGATGATGAATACTGTATAATTATGCTCCAAATAGTGATTTCATCGCTTGTCGCGATACAATTTCACCCTAAATTATGTGAAAAATGTGATCCGTACGCATACCCCCTTTTTGGCCAATCACATTCTTCACACTTATAAATGTGACAAATGAGATCCTATTCTCCACAGGCGTGTGAAAAATATGATTTGTGAAAAATATGATCCTACATAGCATACGAGCAATAAAACAAGTGCGTGTGACTTGGGTACAAACTAATATTATCTGCAATTTATAAAACCTGGCCTCTTACGCTTCAAATAAAATGAACAATATTATTTATGCTTTCTATTTGTTCCAATGTTCAAGGTCTGCAACACTGCCCTTGAATGCATTACAAAAATAATAGTAAAACCGCAGGAAACCCGCGTTTACTGATTCCAACGTTGAGTTTACAATTGCCCTTTCTCTTCCAAAATCAGGCCAATTTTTGTCTGTGTTTCGGGCAACCCGACTCTACCTAGCAAATAACCCGTGACCCTTAAATTTTATCGACGATTGTTTTTCGTGAAATCTGTATTCTTCAGATATTAGATAAGTTTAATCTCGACCCTACCTCACTTTTTGAAACCGTTGCCCGAAACACACAATTAATTTTTTAGCCTCACCATTAAATTATATTTTCGACATTCATGCTAATAATAGATTGGTGACATATATATATATATATAATTCCACATTTATATTGCACTCTTTTCATAATGGATATACGTTCAAAAGTGCTTTACACTATATATAAAATCAATGTATATTCTACATGCATATGTACAAAATTAAGTGCCATTATAAAACATAACTATGAGCCCTTAACAATATTTTAAAGAACACATGTTGACAAAAGCTCCCAAGGCGACTTTTCTTGTTATAACAGTAACATGTTCACCAGAAACCAATGGCAGCAGATTATTTACATTAGTATGTTTATAGCTTTTTTGTCACAGGTTACAAACAATACTGCTCAATTCAATAAAAAGAGAAATACATTATTAAATTACATGCATACGTGATCGTATTTTTTAAATATGGAAAAAGATTTGCCACAAATACCAAAGACATTGGGAGATTTGGTAATCATGATTACGCATCTAAGTAATATTGTAACGTGATACTCGCTAATGTTTCTATGGACAAAGAACACAATTATCGTTGTTAAACTACCCAATAAATAAAGCAAAAAGAAGTTCCGATTCTGAGCGGAGCATAGTAAAAATATGTTTCAATTACAATTGCAAAAATATTGGTCAACTCATCTTAAAAGCGAAATAATGTTCGCATAATTAGTGTTTATCGAGCACTAAACAACTCTTTGTCGTTCTGATGCGTGGCTATTAAACAACTCGGGCTAACGCCTTCTTGGTTTAATTCTTACGCATCAGAACTCCAAATCGTTGTTTATTGGCCGATAAACAACGATTAATAAAAAATTATTTCTAAATTAATTAACAGAAATGCGTCTTTGACTGCAAGTTGTTGTTTGATTTATGATCCTTTATACTCGTTCATTTGTGCATCATATTTTACACCACTTTCATAATTTTCAAAACAAACAGAACTCACGATCTCTCGATCCATTTCACTGCTCCATCTTAATTTTTATACGAAACTACCCACTGAATACAACATTCCATGTCCTTTTGGAACCGATATTTGCGTACATTATAAAAGAAATGATTTTCGATTTAAAGTTGTGTTATCTGCTAAAAAACCGCATCAGAACGACAAATCGGTGTTTATTAGCCGATAAACAACGATAATGCGAAAATAATTTCGATTCTAACATGACCTGACAACATTTTATGCAATTACAGTGCGAAGTATACAGTTTCTGAACTATTTTTCGGGTTGTTAGTTTAACAACGATGAATTTTGTTCTTTGTGTATAGAAAACACCCTCGTGGTTTAATTCCTACGCATCAGAACTCCTAATCGTTGTTTATTGGCCGATAAACAACGATCAATCGAAAATTATTTCTTAATTCTAACAAGACCCGCGCAGAGTGATTCTGATTTGACATATTTTTGCAATTGTAATTAGAACTACTTTTTACTATGCTCCGCTCAGAATCTTGTTTTGCGTCGTTTATTGGGTAGTTTTGTTCTTTGTCTATAGATAAAAATAGCGAGTATCATGTCAGAATGTGCGTTTTATATCAGTCATACAAAAGCAAAACATATATAATCATGCGTAAAAAGTCACAGTTCATTGGAAAGCGGAAACACCTAAAATGCCAATTTTAGATAATTCATTGCCTTAACTCCACAATTCTTGGTGCGAGTTGGCTGATAATCAAACTCGGCCGAAATATCATGCCAACAAATATTTTCATGAAGTTGTAAAAAGATCATATGAAAACTTTTGGACTTAGAGAACGGAAACGGCTAAAAAGGCCAATTGTAGATAATTCAAGGGCCATAACTCCATAATTCCTGGGGCGATTTGGTTGATTATCGAAATTGGCCGAGATATTGTGCCAACAGACATTTTCAGGATGTTTTATGAAGATCGGAAGAAAACGGCTGGACTTAGATAGCGGGAACGAAAGTGGTCTACCGACGGACAGACACACCGACATTAGCAAACCAATGTACCCCACCGTATTTCGATAGGGGGCATAACTAAAGCAGACAACAATGATGTAACAAGACAAAGTGACACAACACCGCAACATATAACAGGCGACACAACGACGTGACATAACCAGGCAACACAACGACACAACAAAAGCACACAGCACTACGACGTAACGCAACCAGGATACACAACCACGCAAAACAACGACGGAACACAACCAGGAAACACAACGACGTAACGCAACCAGGCAACATTATGACGTAATACAACAAGGCGACACAACGACGTGACAAAACTAGGATACACAACGACGTAACGCAACCAGGCAACACAACGACGTAACACAAGCAGGCGACACAACGATGTAACACAACCAGGCAACACAACGATGTAACACAACCAGGCGACACAACGAGGTAACATACCCAGGCGACACAAGAACGTAACACAACCAGGCGACACATCAATATAACACAACATTGGACACAGCAACGTAACACAACCAGGCGACACATCAAAGTAACACAACATTGGACACATCAAAGTAACACAACCTTGACACATCAAAGTAACACAACCTTGGACACATCAAAGTAACACAACCTTGGGCACATCAAAGTAACACAGTCTTGGACACAAACAACGCAACACAACCAGGCGACACAACAAAGTAACACAAACAGGCGACACAACAACGTAACACAACCAGGTGACACAGCAACGTAACACAACATTGGATACAACAAAGTAACACAACCATGCAACACAACAACGTAACACAACCATGCAACACAGCAACGTAACACAACCTTGGACACAACAAAGTAACACAACCATGCAATACAACAACGTAACACAACCAGGCGACACAGCAACGTAACACAACCTTGGACACAACACAGTAACACAACCATGCAACACAACAAAGTAACACAACCATGCAACACAGCAACGTAACACAACCTTGGACACAACAAAGTAACACAACAATGCAAGAAAACAGCGTAACACAACATTGGACACAACAAAGTAACACAACCAAGCGAAACAACAAAGTAACACAACCAGGCGACACAACAAAGTAACACAACCAGGCGACACAACAGCGTAACACAACCTTGGACACAACAAAGTAACACAACCTTGGACACAACAAAGTAACACAACCAGGCGACACAACAAAGTAACACAACCTTGGACACAACAAAGTAACACAACCAGGCGACACAACAAAGTAACACAACCATGGACACAACAAAGTAACACAACCAGGCGACACAACAAAGTAACACAACCTTGGACACCACAAAGTAACACAACCATGCAACACAACAACGTAACACAACCTTGGACACAACAACGTAACACAACCATGGACACAACAACGTAACACAACCATGCAACACAACGACGTAACACAACCTTGGACACAACAACGTAACACAACCATGCAACACAACAACGTAACACAACCAGGCGATAGAACGACGTGACATAACCAGGCGACACAACAATATAACACAACCTTGGAAACAACAACGTAACACAACCAGGCGACACAACAAAGTAACACAACCAGGCGGCACAACAAAGTAACACTACCAGGCGACATAACAAAGTAACACAACCTGGCGACCCAACAAAGTAATACAACCAGGCGACACAACAATCTAACACAACCTTGGACACAACAACGTAACACAACCAAGCGAAACAACAAAGTAACACAACCAGGCGACACAACAAAGTAACACAACCAGGCGACACAACAAAGTAACACAACCAGGCGACACAACAATATAACACAACCTTGGACACAACAAAGTAACACAACCAAGCGACACAACAAAGTAACACAACCAGGCGCCACAACAAAGTAACACAACAAAGTAACACAACCAGGCGACACAACAAAGTAACACAACCAGGCCGACACAACAATATAACACAACCTTGGACACAAACAAAGTAACGCAACCAAGCGAAACAACAACGCATTACAACCAGGCGACACATCAACGTAACACAATCCAGGCGACACAACGACGCAACACAACCGAGGCGACACAACCAGGCAACACAACGACGGAACACAACCAGGCGACACAACGACGGAACACAACCAGGCAACACAACGACGGAACACAACCAGGCGACACAACGACGGAACACAACCAAGGCAACACAACGACGCGAGCACAACCAGGCGACACAACAATGTAACACAACCAGGCGACACGACACAACAACGTAACACAACCACTTTTATTATACTAGTATATTCTGAGTGCTAAATATCGGTCTGAATTGTCAACGATTTAGTTTAGTTTATCACAAACCATGGCAGCACAACTCAATAATGAATTGAAATATCAGGACATTTTTATTCAAATGTCTTACAATTTTTGATCATACTGTATAAAGATCTTACAAGTAGGGGATAAAGATCATACAGTAGGGAATTGATTAATGATTTTTATACCTAGTGATTATCAATTAAAATAAACATTAAGTGATCATAGGGAATAAAGGTCCGTACAAAATAAAGGACTGTGCTGTAAGTGATCATGGGTAAAAATAGATCTTACATATTATACACCTATCAGTATTTCTTCCCAAAAGTCCAGTAAATATTGATAGGTGCATTATGATCATCACGAATAAAGACCGTTCACTAAGTCATCATCAACAAAGATCATACATTATGTGATCGTCAACAAACACTGATCGTCACGACGAAAGATCGTACAGTATCTATTCACCACAAATAAAGATTCGTACACTAAGTGAATGATAGTTGAAAAATATCGTGCATTAGTGATTATCAGGAATACATATCGTTTAGCATGGGATCTTTACGAATAAAGATCGTACAGAATGAGTGTGACCCTTGCGAATACAGATCTTACTTTGAGTAATCATAAAGAAACATATCATAAATAAAGCAATTCAAATGATAAACAAAGTGTACGAATAATAAGCAAAATCTGAATGAAATTCAGATGAATAACATTATAATATTGTTGAAAACCTAGTTGCGAGGTCACGCACGATTCGGAGCCTCTCGTTGTTTTAGCACTGATAAGTTCTGTGCATGATATACTGCTGTATAGGTTTGTTTTAGAATTCACGTGAAACTCAGCTGAAAAATCCCCAAGCCACAATGGGAATCGAACCGAGAACTCCCGGTTCCTAGGCAAACGCTCCTACCGCGTCGCTATAAAAGGCTAGCTCATATAGCAAGGCAGTATAAGTGTCCCTTATGCATCACCCTACTACATACTCTCCCTCCATGTATGAAATTCTTCCACGAATTTCCTTCTGCCTTGACATCTTTGGGATGTCGTACATACCACAGTGGGTTATTTACGTTGGGCGGCAATGTAACCCAGCTGAAAAAATCCCCAAGCCACAATGAAAATCGAACCCGGGACCTCCCGGTTCCTAGGCAAACGCTCTACCGCGTCGCTATAAAAGCTAGCTCATATAGCAAGGCAGTATAAGTGTCCCTTATACATCACCCTACTACACACCTACTCAACATACGACGAGCGTTTGTAGGTTTAGTTCCACAATGGTCCATTCACATGAACGGAAGTCTGTAGAATCTACATACTCAACATACGACGAGCATTTGTAGGTTTAGTTTCACAATGGTCCATTCACATGAACGAAGCCTGTAGAATCCACATACTCAACATGCGACGAGCATTTATAGGTTTAGTTTCACAATGGTCCATTCACATGAACGAAGTCTGTAGAATCCACATACTCAACATGCGACGAGCATTTGTAGGTTTAGTTTCACAATGGTCCATTCACATGAACAAAGTCAACACTATTTTCCTGTCGTGGCTATTTCTTTTCGGCCGGAAGTGGTACGAGGAACGAGCGATATTTTTGTTAATCCCCAAGGGGCATTTGCCCTCCAAGTAATGAGTTACACTCTGGTATTTATAAATGTTCGAAATTAAGAAACACTCAGAGTTTAGTCTGACAAAGAAATTGCATAGTTTGAAGATTTTGACAAAATAATTGCAATTCTATTCCACTATTATTTATTATTTGTTATGCACACGTTCTTAAGCACTGGAGATATTTATTACTTTGGTAGAGATACTATATTGTTGGTTAACTTTTAACCCTAGGGATACTATATTGTTTGTTAACTTCTATCATTACCTAATTTCATATTTTTCTCATTCAAGTATAGCACTTGTGTTTTGCATATGGCTAACAACGAACTGCACGCTTAATGAGCTACTAATTATTGTTGTTGTTGTTGTTGAAGGTGGTGGTGGTGTTACCTTATTTCCAACTCAGTAATGAACAACTTAACACTCTTTTCTACATATGGTCCAGTTCGCGCCTTTGAAGATTGTTACGGTGTTAATGAAACATGTTCATGAGTTTGTGCGGGGGCGGAAATGAATACAATACTCTGTTCGTAATGTGCGTTAATTTCTGCAAATTAATTCATACGTTTGCGCAAAGTTCCTTACAAACAAACAATTCTAACATGATTACTCGCTGATTGTTCTATAGATCAAAGAACGAAATTATCGTTGTTAAAAAACAACGCAGAAAGTAGTCCCGGGCGCAGCATCGCTAAAATATAGTTCTCATTTTAAATTCCAAAAATAAGTGTCAGATCATGTTAGAATCAATTTTTTTTGGCATTATCGTTGTTTATCGGTCAATAAACAACTAAGCGTATTTGTCGTTCTGATGCGTGGCTATTAATCCACGAGGGCTTACGCCCTCAACGACGATGACAGTCACGGTATTTAACGACGTAACAACCCAAGTGATGCAACGACGTGACCCCAACCAAACGATGTAACTACATGACATAGAAAGTGATGCGACGACACGACACAACCTAGCGAATCAATGGACATGAAACAACCAAACGATGCAACGACCGTGACACAACAAAACGATGCAACGGCTGTGACACAATCAATCGAATCAACGACGTCACACAACAAAACGATGCAACGACGTGACACAACCAAACGAATCACACGACGTGACACAACAAAACGATGCAAGGGAGGTGACACAACCAAACAATTCAACGACATGACGTAACAAAGCGATGCAACGACGTGACACAACTAACACGGTGCAACGACGTGACACAAGCAAGGAAGGCAACGAAGTGACCTCAACCAAACGATGCAACGACGTGACACAACCGAGCGATGCAACTACGTAACACAACCAAACGACGCAATGACATGAAAAAACCAAGTGACGCAACGAAGTGACACAACCAAGTGACGAAACATGACAAAATCAAACGACGCAATGACGTGACATAACCAAACGACGCAACCATATGAGACAATGACTAATAAGTGACACACACTAGCTCACCCTTTTGCCACTTCGTGTACAGAAACGATCGCCGTATGAACAAACACCTTTTCAATCAGCCTTCCATATCGGAAACTTTTCCAGGTTAATTTTCAGATAGACTTCCGGTTTACAAGTTAAGATTGATTTAACCCGTATTTTTATCTACGACACAGATGTTCCGTTTTATAAAATGGGACGCGTGACATTGTGCAGACGGACAATTATGCAGCTGTTAAATTATTCAGACGACAATTATGCAGCTATTAAATTATGCAGACACAAGTTGCACGTGTCAAGCACGAGGCGGGAAGGATGGACTGGACTACATGAACCGCCGAGCACACGGACAGGAAGCGCTATAAGATCTCTAACTTGCAGCACTACTGGAGCAATGGTTGTTCTTTTACATCAATAAAAAAATGATTGTAAATCTACTGAAACGTTTTCTATGATTTCAGGCGTCATTATTTTAGTAATAATTTTCGATTTATATATTAATTAAATAACGTTTACATTGGACAAAGGGACGAAAAGTATAGTTTTTATTCAAACACACGAAAAATAATTTCAAAAACATATTTTTTGTAATGAAGTAATCGATAGAAAGCAGATTGCCCTGCATATTAGCACACCATGTTTACTCAACCAAAAAAGAAACCTGACACTTCATAATTTGATACAAGAATAAGAAAGCGACAAACTATACGCAGTCAGATTTCTTCTTTGGCTGAGTATATCATACCAAATACAGCGTATTTTGAGACTGTTTTTTTTTTGGCTTCTCTAATTAACCCAATTTTAATACACGTACCTTATGGCCCGGAATTGGGATTATGACAAAGCGTTATTCAAACAAGAGCACCGCCTACGGGTGCTGGACGCTTGACTTTCTCATATTTGATAGTAATCTAGACTTATGTTTATAATAGGTTTATCACTGTCGTAGAGTTTTTTTGAATTTCAAGTCCAAACCTCCTATATATATTGAGAAATATGACCTAAAGCAAACAATTCTAAGTTGAAAAAAGGGCAATAACTCCACCAAAAATCCTTGATATAGGAACCTCATCTTGCCTACAAAGTGGGTTCATAACTATGATGTTGTGTTTCAAGTCAATACCTCTTACAGATATTGTTGAAGTTGAAAAAGGGCAATAACTAAAGCAAAATCATTGATGCAGTTACCTCCTCTTGTATACAGAATAAGTTCATCACTTGATCAAGTACTTCGAGTTTCAAGGGAATACCTTATATAGGTATTGAAAAATTTAACCTAAAAGGCAAATTGCAGTTATACAAAGGAAAATAACTCCAACAAAACCCTTTAAAGAGTTACCTCCTCTTATCTGCAGAATGGTTTCAGCTTCATAAACAAGTACCCTGAGTTTTAATTTAATGTCTTGATAGTTATAGTGAAATTTTATATTTACCAAAAAAAAATTCAAAATACGTCCATACAAGGAAAGGTAACGAAGGGCGACGACAATAACTCGACTTTAAGTCGAGCTAAAAATCTATATAAAAAATTGATTATTATTGAAATGCACATTTGAGCATTAAATAGCTTCTGCAGACCGACCTCTGGTTCCATTGTAAATAAATAAAAGGAAATTTTACTGGACCTTAGGTATGTTCCCACAGGACTGTTTCTATCAATCGACAACCCAAGCAGAAATTTGGTCATTCGCTCAGTAAATCCAAACACATCCGAACACATCAACAGCAACCAAAACCACAGCTGTGTTTTAATTAAACAGGACTGAAAGTCGCGGTCACCAAATCAAGCGGTGAAGGATACGACAGACAGTGATGGCGATTTATGTTTGATTAAAAGTCATGAAGATCGAATTATATACGACAACGACCGCTAACTCCAGCATTCCTTCCGTGTCCATTTTAGAACTGAAAATCTTAGATTAGTACATCGCGCATTTTATTTCACTTAAAATATAAGTAAAGAGGAGAGCATTACTCTGTTAAAATACAAAACTGATTTATAGGAAATGTTGCATCTGATACTGGAGTTAGTGACGAAAGCATATGCCATGTTTCAGGTGAATAACACATGTAGATTCGAAGTCATAAGACTTTAAGCAACACATTCGCCAAAGTTTGGACGCGTCAGCCCGGGCGAGTAGGAAAGCTCACATTTTCGAGCTATGTCGGACCATATTTTTCACAAATCACATTTTTCACACATGTGCACAATATGATCTCATTCTTCTCACATCGCAATCTCATTCTTCACATTTTCTGTGAAATTTGTGATCGAGTCCAGTTGTTGATATGAACTCAAATCATATTCTTCACACATGAAAAAGTGCTGAAATTTTCAAAAAAAGTGAATTTTTTAAATCATAATCCTATTTTTCACACTGTATGTAAAACAAAAGGGGTGATTTACGGTACGGTACAGTATGCATGGTATGGTACGAGACGGTTAAGTATGGTACGGCTTGGTATGGTATGGCATGGTATGGTGTGGCACGGCATGGCATGTACGGTATGGTTTGTAATGCTATGGTATGGACATGTACGGTACGGTACAGTACGGTACGGTGCGGTGCGGTACGATACTTTACGGTTAGGTACGGTACGGTTAGGTACAGTACGATACGGTGAGGAACGATATGGTACCGTACGATACGATACGGGAGGTACGGTACGCTACGCTACTGTACTGTCTAAACGTACGTACTTACATGTGCGGAGGTTCTAATAAGATCATTATATTACCGTCCGTGAATACGTATATTCTAGTTCGGGCGGACATATAGATGGTTATTTTGGTTTTAATGATCCGAAATAGGACGTGCCTTTGTACGTACGTTCGGATGCGTGCATTGGTTAATATCCCAATAAAAAGGTGTACGTTCGTATGAACGTACGCGAGTACATATATTGTCTGTCTCCTAACTAGACCGTACAAACGTTTTGACAAACGATTAAGCGCGTGCACACATACGTAGCTCCCCAATAGGGCTTAGTTTCTCATAGTGATGACAATACTGATGATGACGTTAAGTATAATGATAATAATGGTGATGCATACAATAATTATGATGACGATGGTGATGATGACGATGGTGACGATGGTGACGATGATGGTGATGATGATGATGATGATGATGATGATGATGACGATCATGATGATGAATACTGTATAATTATGCTCCAAATAGTGATTTCATCGCTTGTCGCGATACAATTTCACCCTAAATTATGTGAAAAATGTGATCCGTACGCATACCCCCTTTTTGGCCAATCACATTCTTCACACTTATAAATGTGACAAATGAGATCCTATTCTCCACAGGCGTGTGAAAAATATGATTTGTGAAAAATATGATCCTACATAGCATACGAGCAATAAAACAAGTGCGTGTGACTTGGGTACAAACTAATATTATCTGCAATTTATAAAACCTGGCCTCTTACGCTTCAAATAAAATGAACAATATTATTTATGCTTTCTATTTGTTCCAATGTTCAAGGTCTGCAACACTGCCCTTGAATGCATTACAAAAATAATAGTAAAACCGCAGGAAACCCGCGTTTACTGATTCCAACGTTGAGTTTACAATTGCCCTTTCTCTTCCAAAATCAGGCCAATTTTTGTCTGTGTTTCGGGCAACCCGACTCTACCTAGCAAATAACCCGTGACCCTTAAATTTTATCGACGATTGTTTTTCGTGAAATCTGTATTCTTCAGATATTAGATAAGTTTAATCTCGACCCTACCTCACTTTTTGAAACCGTTGCCCGAAACACACAATTAATTTTTTAGCCTCACCATTAAATTATATTTTCGACATTCATGCTAATAATAGATTGGTGACATATATATATATATATAATTCCACATTTATATTGCACTCTTTTCATAATGGATATACGTTCAAAAGTGCTTTACACTATATATAAAATCAATGTATATTCTACATGCATATGTACAAAATTAAGTGCCATTATAAAACATAACTATGAGCCCTTAACAATATTTTAAAGAACACATGTTGACAAAAGCTCCCAAGGCGACTTTTCTTGTTATAACAGTAACATGTTCACCAGAAACCAATGGCAGCAGATTATTTACATTAGTATGTTTATAGCTTTTTTGTCACAGGTTACAAACAATACTGCTCAATTCAATAAAAAGAGAAATACATTATTAAATTACATGCATACGTGATCGTATTTTTTAAATATGGAAAAAGATTTGCCACAAATACCAAAGACATTGGGAGATTTGGTAATCATGATTACGCATCTAAGTAATATTGTAACGTGATACTCGCTAATGTTTCTATGGACAAAGAACACAATTATCGTTGTTAAACTACCCAATAAATAAAGCAAAAAGAAGTTCCGATTCTGAGCGGAGCATAGTAAAAATATGTTTCAATTACAATTGCAAAAATATTGGTCAACTCATCTTAAAAGCGAAATAATGTTCGCATAATTAGTGTTTATCGAGCACTAAACAACTCTTTGTCGTTCTGATGCGTGGCTATTAAACAACTCGGGCTAACGCCTTCTTGGTTTAATTCTTACGCATCAGAACTCCAAATCGTTGTTTATTGGCCGATAAACAACGATTAATAAAAAATTATTTCTAAATTAATTAACAGAAATGCGTCTTTGACTGCAAGTTGTTGTTTGATTTATGATCCTTTATACTCGTTCATTTGTGCATCATATTTTACACCACTTTCATAATTTTCAAAACAAACAGAACTCACGATCTCTCGATCCATTTCACTGCTCCATCTTAATTTTTATACGAAACTACCCACTGAATACAACATTCCATGTCCTTTTGGAACCGATATTTGCGTACATTATAAAAGAAATGATTTTCGATTTAAAGTTGTGTTATCTGCTAAAAAACCGCATCAGAACGACAAATCGGTGTTTATTAGCCGATAAACAACGATAATGCGAAAATAATTTCGATTCTAACATGACCTGACAACATTTTATGCAATTACAGTGCGAAGTATACAGTTTCTGAACTATTTTTCGGGTTGTTAGTTTAACAACGATGAATTTTGTTCTTTGTGTATAGAAAACACCCTCGTGGTTTAATTCCTACGCATCAGAACTCCTAATCGTTGTTTATTGGCCGATAAACAACGATCAATCGAAAATTATTTCTTAATTCTAACAAGACCCGCGCAGAGTGATTCTGATTTGACATATTTTTGCAATTGTAATTAGAACTACTTTTTACTATGCTCCGCTCAGAATCTTGTTTTGCGTCGTTTATTGGGTAGTTTTGTTCTTTGTCTATAGATAAAAATAGCGAGTATCATGTCATAATGTGCGTTTTATATCAGTCATACAAAAGCAAAACATATATAATCATGCGTAAAAAGTCACAGTTCATTGGAAAGCGGAAACACCTAAAATGCCAATTTTAGATAATTCATTGCCTTAACTCCACAATTCTTGGTGCGAGTTGGCTGATAATCAAACTCGGCCGAAATATCATGCCAACAAATATTTTCATGAAGTTGTAAAAAGATCATATGAAAACTTTTGGACTTAGAGAACGGAAACGGCTAAAAAGGCCAATTGTAGATAATTCAAGGGCCATAACTCCATAATTCCTGGGGCGATTTGGTTGATTATCGAAATTGGCCGAGATATTGTGCCAACAGACATTTTCAGGATGTTTTATGAAGATCGGAAGAAAACGGCTGGACTTAGATAGCGGGAACGAAAGTGGTCTACCGACGGACAGACACACCGACATTAGCAAACCAATGTACCCCACCGTATTTCGATAGGGGGCATAACTAAAGCAGACAACAATGATGTAACAAGACAAAGTGACACAACACCGCAACATATAACAGGCGACACAACGACGTGACATAACCAGGCAACACAACGACACAACAAAAGCACACAGCACTACGACGTAACGCAACCAGGATACACAACCACGCAAAACAACGACGGAACACAACCAGGAAACACAACGACGTAACGCAACCAGGCAACATTATGACGTAATACAACAAGGCGACACAACGACGTGACAAAACTAGGATACACAACGACGTAACGCAACCAGGCAACACAACGACGTAACACAAGCAGGCGACACAACGATGTAACACAACCAGGCAACACAACGATGTAACACAACCAGGCGACACAACGAGGTAACATACCCAGGCGACACAAGAACGTAACACAACCAGGCGACACATCAATATAACACAACATTGGACACAGCAACGTAACACAACCAGGCGACACATCAAAGTAACACAACATTGGACACATCAAAGTAACACAACATTGGACACATCAAAGTAACACAACCTTGGACACATCAAAGTAACACAACCTTGGGCACATCAAAGTAACACAGTCTTGGACACAAACAACGCAACACAACCAGGCGACACAACAAAGTAACACAAACAGGCGACACAACAACGTAACACAACCAGGTGACACAGCAACGTAACACAACATTGGATACAACAAAGTAACACAACCATGCAACACAACAACGTAACACAACCATGCAACACAGCAACGTAACACAACCTTGGACACAACAAAGTAACACAACCATGCAATACAACAACGTAACACAACCAGGCGACACAGCAACGTAACACAACCTTGGACACAACACAGTAACACAACCATGCAACACAACAAAGTAACACAACCATGCAACACAGCAACGTAACACAACCTTGGACACAACAAAGTAACACAACAATGCAAGAAAACAGCGTAACACAACATTGGACACAACAAAGTAACACAACCAAGCGAAACAACAAAGTAACACAACCAGGCGACACAACAAAGTAACACAACCAGGCGACACAACAGCGTAACACAACCTTGGACACAACAAAGTAACACAACCTTGGACACAACAAAGTAACACAACCAGGCGACACAACAAAGTAACACAACCTTGGACACAACAAAGTAACACAACCAGGCGACACAACAAAGTAACACAACCATGGACACAACAAAGTAACACAACCAGGCGACACAACAAAGTAACACAACCTTGGACACCACAAAGTAACACAACCATGCAACACAACAACGTAACACAACCTTGGACACAACAACGTAACACAACCATGGACACAACAACGTAACACAACCATGCAACACAACGACGTAACACAACCTTGGACACAACAACGTAACACAACCATGCAACACAACAACGTAACACAACCAGGCGATAGAACGACGTGACATAACCAGGCGACACAACAATATAACACAACCTTGGAAACAACAACGTAACACAACCAGGCGACACAACAAAGTAACACAACCAGGCGGCACAACAAAGTAACACTACCAGGCGACATAACAAAGTAACACAACCTGGCGACCCAACAAAGTAATACAACCAGGCGACACAACAATCTAACACAACCTTGGACACAACAACGTAACACAACCAAGCGAAACAACAAAGTAACACAACCAGGCGACACAACAAAGTAACACAACCAGGCGACACAACAAAGTAACACAACCAGGCGACACAACAATATAACACAACCTTGGACACAACAAAGTAACACAACCAAGCGACACAACAAAGTAACACAACCAGGCGCCACAACAAAGTAACACAACCAAGCGAAACAACAAAGTAACACAACCAGGCGACACAACAAAGTAACACAACCAGGCGACACAACAAAGTAACACAACCAGGCGACACAACAATATAACACAACCTTGGACACAACAAAGTAACGCAACCAAGCGAAACAACAACGCATTACAACCAGGCGACACATCAACGTAACACAACCAGGCGACACAACGACGCAACACAACCAGGCGACACAACCAGGCAACACAACGACGGAACACAACCAGGCGACACAACGACGGAACACAACCAGGCAACACAACGACGGAACACAACCAGGCGACACAACGACGGAACACAACCAGGCAACACAACGACGGAGCACAACCAGGCGACACAACAATGTAACACAACCAGGCGACACGACACAACAACGTAACACAACCACTTTTATTATACTAGTATATTCTGAGTGCTAAATATCGGTCTGAATTGTCAACGATTTAGTTTAGTTTATCACAAACCATGGCAGCACACTCAATAATGAATTGAAATATCAGGACATTTTATTCAAATGTCTTACAATTTTTGATCATACTGTATAAAGATCTTACAGTAGGGGATAAAGATCTTACAGTAGGGAATTGATTAATGATTTTATACCTAGTGATTATCAATTAAAATAAACATTAAGTGATCATAGGGAATAAAGGCCGTACAAATAAAGACTGTGCTGTAAGTGATCATGGGTAAAATAGATCTTACATATTATACACCTATCAGTATTTCTTCCCAAAAGTCCAGTAAATATTGATAGGTGCATTATGATCATCACGAATAAAGACCGTTCACTAAGTCATCATCAACAAAGATCATACATTATGTGATCGTCACAAACACTGATCGTCACGACGAAAGATCGTACAGTATCTATTCACCACAAATAAAGATCGTACACTAAGTGATGATAGTGAAAAATATCGTGCATTAGTGATTATCAGGAATACATATCGTTTAGCATGGGATCTTTACGAATAAAGATCGTACAGAATGAGTGTGACCCTTGCGAATACAGATCTTACTTTGAGTAATCATAAAGAAACATATCATAAATAAAGCAATTCAAATGATAAACAAAGTGTACGAATAATAAGCAAAATCTGAATGAAATTCAGATGAATAACATTATAATATTGTTGAAAACCTAGTTGCGAGGTCACGCACGATTCGGAGCCTCTCGTTGTTTTAGCACTGATAAGTTCTGTGCATGATATACTGCTGTATAGGTTTGTTTTAGAATTCACGTGAAACTCAGCTGAAAAATCCCCAAGCCACAATGGGAATCGAACCCGAGAACTCCCGGTTCCTAGGCAAACGCTCTACCGCGTCGCTATAAAAGCTAGCTCATATAGCAAGGCAGTATAAGTGTCCCTTATGCATCACCCTACTACATACTCTCCCTCCATGTATGAAATTCTTCCACGAATTTCCTTCTGCCTTGACATCTTTGGGATGTCGTACATACCACAGTGGGTTATTTACGTTGGGCGGCAATGTAACCCAGCTGAAAAAATCCCCAAGCCACAATGAAAATCGAACCCGGGACCTCCCGGTTCCTAGGCAAACGCTCTACCGCGTCGCTATAAAAGCTAGCTCATATAGCAAGGCAGTATAAGTGTCCCTTATACATCACCCTACTACACACCTACTCAACATACGACGAGCGTTTGTAGGTTTAGTTCCACAATGGTCCATTCACATGAACGAAGTCTGTAGAATCTACATACTCAACATACGACGAGCATTTGTAGGTTTAGTTTCACAATGGTCCATTCACATGAACGAAGCCTGTAGAATCCACATACTCAACATGCGACGAGCATTTATAGGTTTAGTTTCACAATGGTCCATTCACATGAACGAAGTCTGTAGAATCCACATACTCAACATGCGACGAGCATTTGTAGGTTTAGTTTCACAATGGTCCATTCACATGAACAAAGTCAACACTATTTTCTGTCGTGGCTATTTCTTTTCGGCCGGAAGTGGTACGAGAAACGAGCGATATTTTTGTTAATCCCCAAGGGCATTTGCCCTCCAAGTAAAGAGTTACACTCTGGTATTTATAAATGTTCGAAATTAAGAAACACTCAGAGTTTAGTCTGACAAAGAAATGCATAGTTTGAAGATTTTGACAAAATAATTGCAATTCTATTCCACTATTATTTATTATTTGTTATGCACACGTTCTTAAGCACTGAGATATTTATTACTTTGGTAGAGATACTATATTGTTGGTTAACTTTTAACCCTAGGGATACTATATTGTTTGTTAACTTCTATCATTACCTAATTTCATATTTTTCTCATTCAAGTATAGCACTTGTGTTTTTGCATATGGCTAACAACGAACTGCACGCTTAAGAGCTACTAAATTATTGTTGTTGTTGTTGTTGAAGGTGGTGGTGGTGTTACCTTATTTCCAACTCAGTAATGAACAACTTAACACTCTTTCTACATATGGGTCCAGTTCGCGCCTTTGAAGATTGTTACGGTGTAATGAACATGTTCATGAGTTTGTGCGGGGGCGGAAATGAAATACAATACTCTGTTCGTAATGTGCGTTAATTTCTGCAAATTAATTCATAACGTTTTGCGCAAAGTTCCTTACAAACAAACAATTCTAACATGATACTCGCTGATTGTTCTATAGACAAAGAACGAAATTATCGTTGTTAAAAAACAACGCAGAAAGTAGTCCCGGGCGCAGCATCGTAAAATATAGTTCTCATTTTAAATTCCAAAAATAAGTGTCAGATCATGTTAGAATCAATTTTTTTTGGCATTATCGTTGTTTATCGGTCAATAAACAACTAAGCGTATTTGTCGTTCTGATGCGTGGCTATTAATCCACGAGGGCTTACGCCCTCAACGACGATGACAGTCACGGTATTTAACGACGTAACAACCAAGTGATGCAACGACGTGACCCAACCAAACGATGTAACTACATGACATAAGAAAGTGATGCGACGACACGACACAACCTAGCGAATCAATGACATGAAACAACCAAACGATGCAACGACGTGACACAACAAAACGATGCAACGGTGTGACACAATCAATCGAATCAACGACGTCACACAACAAAACGATGCAACGACGTGACACAACCAAACGAATCAACGACGTGACACAACAAAACGATGCAAGGAGGTGACACAACCAAACAATTCAACGACATGACGTAACAAAGCGATGCAACGACGTGACACAACTAAACGGTGCAACGACGTGACACAAGCAAGGAAGGCAACGAAGTGACTCAACCAAACGATGCAACGACGTGACACAACCGAGCGATGCAACTACGTAACACAACCAAACGACGCAATGACATGAAACAACCAAGTGACGCAACGAAGTGACACAACCAAGTGACGAAACATGACAAAATCAAACGACGCAATGACGTGACATAACCAAACGACGCAACCATATGAGACAATGACTATAAGTGACCACACTAGCTCACCCTTTGCCACTTCGTGTACAGAAACGATCGCCGTATGAACAAACACCTTTTCAATCAGCCTTCCATATCGGAAACTTTTCCAGGTTAATTTTCAGATAGACTTCCGGTTTACAAGTAAGATTGATTTAACCCGTATTTTATCTACGACACAGATGTTCCGTTTTATAAAATGGGACGCGTGACATTGTGCAGACGACAATTATGCAGCTGTTAAATTATTCAGACGACAATTATGCAGCTATTAAATTATGCAGACACAAGTTGCACGTGTCAAGCACGAGGCGGGAAGGATGGACTGGACTACATGAACCGCCGAGCACACGGACAGGAAGCGCTATAAGATCTCTAACTTGCAGCACTACTGGAGCAATGGTTGTTCTTTTACATCAATAAAAAAATGATTGTAAATCTACTGAAACGTTTTCTATGATTTCAGGCGTCATTATTTTAGTAATAATTTTCGATTTATATATTAATTAAATAACGTTTACATTGGACAAAGGGACGAAAAGTATAGTTTTTATTCAAACACACGAAAAATAATTTCAAAAACATATTTTTTGTAATGAAGTAATCGATAGAAAGCAGATTGCCCTGCATATTAGCACACCATGTTTACTCAACCAAAAAAGAAACCTGACACTTCATACTTGATACAAGAATAAGAAAGCGACAAACTATACGCAGTCAGATTTCTTCTTTGGCTGAGTATATCATACCAAATACAGCGTATTTTGAGACTGTTTTTTTTTTGGCTTCTCTAATTAACCCAATTTTAATACACGTACCTTATGGCCCGGAATTGGGATTATGACAAAGCGTTATTCAAACAAGAGCACCGCCTACGGGTGCTGGACGCTTGACTTTCTCATATTTGATAGTAATCTAGACTTATGTTTATAATAGGTTTATCACTGTCGTAGAGTTTTTTTGAATTTCAAGTCCAAACCTCCTATATATATTGAGAAATATGACCTAAAGCAAACAATTCTAAGTTGAAAAAAGGGCAATAACTCCACCAAAAATCCTTGATATAGGAACCTCATCTTGCCTACAAAGTGGGTTCATAACTATGATGTTGTGTTTCAAGTCAATACCTCTTACAGATATTGTTGAAGTTGAAAAAGGGCAATAACTAAAGCAAAATCATTGATGCAGTTACCTCCTCTTGTATACAGAATAAGTTCATCACTTGATCAAGTACTTCGAGTTTCAAGGGAATACCTTATATAGGTATTGAAAAATTTAACCTAAAAGGCAAATTGCAGTTATACAAAGGAAAATAACTCCAACAAAACCCTTTAAAGAGTTACCTCCTCTTATCTGCAGAATGGTTTCAGCTTCATAAACAAGTACCCTGAGTTTTAATTTAATGTCTTGATAGTTATAGTGAAATTTTATATTTACCAAAAAAAATTCAAAATACGTCCATACAAGGAAAGGTAACGAAGGGCGACGACAATAACTCGACTTTAAGTCGAGCTAAAAATCTATATAAAAAATTGATTATTATTGAAATGCACATTTGAGCATTAAATAGCTTCTGCAGACCGACCTCTGGTTCCATTGTAAATAAATAAAAGGAAATTTTACTGGACCTTAGGTATGTTCCCACAGGACTGTTTCTATCAATCGACAACCCAAGCAGAAATTTGGTCATTCGCTCAGTAAATCCAAACACATCCGAACACATCAACAGCAACCAAAACCACAGCTGTGTTTTAATTAAACAGGACTGAAAGTCGCGGTCACCAAATCAAGCGGTGAAGGATACGACAGACAGTGATGGCGATTTATGTTTGATTAAAAGTCATGAAGATCGAATTATATACGACAACGACCGCTAACTCCAGCATTCCTTCCGTGTCCATTTTAGAACTGAAAATCTTAGATTAGTACATCGCGCATTTTATTTCACTTAAAATATAAGTAAAGAGGAGAGCATTACTCTGTTAAAATACAAAACTGATTTATAGGAAATGTTGCATCTGATACTGGAGTTAGTGACGAAAGCATATGCCATGTTTCAGGTGAATAACACATGTAGATTCGAAGTCATAAGACTTTAAGCAACACATTCGCCAAAGTTTGGACGCGTCAGCCCGGGCGAGTAGGAAAGCTCACATTTTCGAGCTATGTCGGACCATATTTTTCACAAATCACATTTTTCACACATGTGCACAATATGATCTCATTCTTCTCACATCGCAATCTCATTCTTCACATTTTCTGTGAAATTTGTGATCGAGTCCAGTTGTTGATATGAACTCAAATCATATTCTTCACACATGAAAAAGTGCTGAAATTTTCAAAAAAAGTGAATTTTTTAAATCATAATCCTATTTTTCACACTGTATGTAAAACAAAAGGGGTGATTTACGGTACGGTACAGTATGCATGGTATGGTACGAGACGGTTAAGTATGGTACGGCTTGGTATGGTATGGCATGGTATGGTGTGGCACGGCATGGCATGTACGGTATGGTTTGTAATGCTATGGTATGGACATGTACGGTACGGTACAGTACGGTACGGTGCGGTGCGGTACGATACTTTACGGTTAGGTACGGTACGGTTAGGTACAGTACGATACGGTGAGGAACGATATGGTACCGTACGATACGATACGGGAGGTACGGTACGCTACGCTACTGTACTGTCTAAACGTACGTACTTACATGTGCGGAGGTTCTAATAAGATCATTATATTACCGTCCGTGAATACGTATATTCTAGTTCGGGCGGACATATAGATGGTTATTTTGGTTTTAATGATCCGAAATAGGACGTGCCTTTGTACGTACGTTCGGATGCGTGCATTGGTTAATATCCCAATAAAAAGGTGTACGTTCGTATGAACGTACGCGAGTACATATATTGTCTGTCTCCTAACTAGACCGTACAAACGTTTTGACAAACGATTAAGCGCGTGCACACATACGTAGCTCCCCAATAGGGCTTAGTTTCTCATAGTGATGACAATACTGATGATGACGTTAAGTATAATGATAATAATGGTGATGCATACAATAATTATGATGACGATGGTGATGATGACGATGGTGACGATGGTGACGATGATGGTGATGATGATGATGATGATGATGATGATGATGACGATCATGATGATGAATACTGTATAATTATGCTCCAAATAGTGATTTCATCGCTTGTCGCGATACAATTTCACCCTAAATTATGTGAAAAATGTGATCCGTACGCATACCCCCTTTTTGGCCAATCACATTCTTCACACTTATAAATGTGACAAATGAGATCCTATTCTCCACAGGCGTGTGAAAAATATGATTTGTGAAAAATATGATCCTACATAGCATACGAGCAATAAAACAAGTGCGTGTGACTTGGGTACAAACTAATATTATCTGCAATTTATAAAACCTGGCCTCTTACGCTTCAAATAAAATGAACAATATTATTTATGCTTTCTATTTGTTCCAATGTTCAAGGTCTGCAACACTGCCCTTGAATGCATTACAAAAATAATAGTAAAACCGCAGGAAACCCGCGTTTACTGATTCCAACGTTGAGTTTACAATTGCCCTTTCTCTTCCAAAATCAGGCCAATTTTTGTCTGTGTTTCGGGCAACCCGACTCTACCTAGCAAATAACCCGTGACCCTTAAATTTTATCGACGATTGTTTTTCGTGAAATCTGTATTCTTCAGATATTAGATAAGTTTAATCTCGACCCTACCTCACTTTTTGAAACCGTTGCCCGAAACACACAATTAATTTTTTAGCCTCACCATTAAATTATATTTTCGACATTCATGCTAATAATAGATTGGTGACATATATATATATATAATTCCACATTTATATTGCACTCTTTTCATAATGGATATACGTTCAAAAGTGCTTTACACTATATATAAAATCAATGTATATTCTACATGCATATGTACAAAATTAAGTGCCATTATAAAACATAACTATGAGCCCTTAACAATATTTTAAAGAACACATGTTGACAAAAGCTCCCAAGGCGACTTTTCTTGTTATAACAGTAACATGTTCACCAGAAACCAATGGCAGCAGATTATTTACAGTAGTATGTTTATAGCTTTTTTGTCACAGGTTACAAACAATACTGCTCAATTCAATAAAAAGAGAAATACATTATTAAATTACATGCATACGTGATCGTATTTTTTAAATATGGAAAAAGATTTGCCACAAATACCAAAGACATTGGGAGATTTGGTAATCATGATTACGCATCTAAGTAATATTGTAACGTGATACTCGCTAATGTTTCTATGGACAAAGAACACAATTATCGTTGTTAAACTACCCAATAAATAAAGCAAAAAGAAGTTCCGATTCTGAGCGGAGCATAGTAAAAATATGTTTCAATTACAATTGCAAAAATATTGGTCAACTCATCTTAAAAGCGAAATAATGTTCGCATAATTAGTGTTTATCGAGCACTAAACAACTCTTTGTCGTTCTGATGCGTGGCTATTAAACAACTCGGGCTAACGCCTTCTTGGTTTAATTCTTACGCATCAGAACTCCAAATCGTTGTTTATTGGCCGATAAACAACGATTAATAAAAAATTATTTCTAAATTAATTAACAGAAATGCGTCTTTGACTGCAAGTTGTTGTTTGATTTATGATCCTTTATACTCGTTCATTTGTGCATCATATTTTACACCACTTTCATAATTTTCAAAACAAACAGAACTCACGATCTCTCGATCCATTTCACTGCTCCATCTTAATTTTTATACGAAACTACCCACTGAATACAACATTCCATGTCCTTTTGGAACCGATATTTGCGTACATTATAAAAGAAATGATTTTCGATTTAAAGTTGTGTTATCGGCTAAAAAACCGCATCAGAACGACAAATCGGTGTTTATTAGCCGATAAACAACGATAATGCGAAAATAATTTCGATTCTAACATGACCTGACAACATTTTATGCAATTACAGTGCGAAGTATACAGTTTCTGAACTATTTTTCGGGTTGTTAGTTTAACAACGATGAATTTTGTTCTTTGTGTATAGAAAACACCCTCGTGGTTTAATTCCTACGCATCAGAACTCCTAATCGTTGTTTATTGGCCGATAAACAACGATCAATCGAAAATTATTTCTTAATTCTAACAAGACCCGCGCAGAGTGATTCTGATTTGACATATTTTTGCAATTGTAATTAGAACTACTTTTTACTATGCTCCGCTCAGAATCTTGTTTTGCGTCGTTTATTGGGTAGTTTTGTTCTTTGTCTATAGATAAAAATAGCGAGTATCATGTCAGAATGTGCGTTTTATATCAGTCATACAAAAGCAAAACATATATAATCATGCGTAAAAAGTCACAGTTCATTGGAAAGCGGAAACACCTAAAATGCCAATTTTAGATAATTCATTGCCTTAACTCCACAATTCTTCGTGCGAGTTGGCTGATAATCAAACTCGGCCGAAATATCATGCCAACAAATATTTTCATGAAGTTGTAAAAAGATCATATGAAAACTTTTGGACTTAGAGAACGGAAACGGCTAAAAAGGCCAATTGTAGATAATTCAAGGGCCATAACTCCATAATTCCTGGGGCGATTTGGTTGATTATCGAAATTGGCCGAGATATTGTGCCAACAGACATTTTCAGGATGTTTTATGAAGATCGGAAGAAAACGGCTGGACTTAGATAGCGGGAACGAAAGTGGTCTACCGACAGACAGACACACCTACATTAGCAAACCAATATACCCCACCGTATTTCGATAGGGGGCATAACTAAAGCAGACAACAATGATGTAACAAGACAAAGTGACACAACACCGCAACATATAACAGGCGACATAACGACGTGACATAACCAGGCAACACAACGACACAACAAAAGCACACAGCACTACGACGTAACGCAACCAGGATACACAACCACGCAAAACAACGACGGAACACAACCAGGAAACACAACGACGTAACGCAACCAGGCAACATTATGACGTAATACAACAAGGCGACACAACGACGTGACAAAACTAGGATACACAACGACGTAACGCAACCAGGCAACACAACGACGTAACACAAGCAGGCGACACAACGATGTAACACAACCAGGCAACACAACGATGTAACACAACCAGGCGACACAACGAGGTAACATACCCAGGCGACACAACGACGTAACACAACCAGGTAACACAACGACGTAATGCAACCAGGCGACACAACGACGTAACACAACCGGCAACACAACGACGTCATGCAACCAGGTAACACAACGACGTAACGCAACCAGGAAACACAACGACGTTACACAACCAGGCAACACAACGACGTAACACAACCAGGCAACGCAACAACGTTACGCAACCAGGCAACACAACGACGTAACGCATCCAGGCAACACAACGACATAACGCAACCAGGCAACACAACAACGTAACACAACCTGGCGATACAACGACGTAACGCAACCAGGCAACACAACGACGTAACGCAACCAGGCGACACAACGACGTGACACAACTAGGATACACGTCGACGGAACACAACCAGGTTACATAACGACGTAACGCAACCAGGCGACACAACGGCGTGACACAACCAGGCGACACAACGACGTAACACAACCAGGCGACACAACGTCGTGACACAACCAGGGGACACAACGACATAACACACAAAAAGCACCACCAGCACAAACACTTGTATTATATATTTTGAGTGTTATCGGTCTAATTTGTCAACGATTTAGTTTAGCTTATCACAAGCCATGGCAGCACAGACAATTGCAATATCAGGACATTTTATTCAAATGTCTTACAATGTTGATATCACATGATCATACTGAATAAAGATCGTACAGTATGGGAATGGGTGAATGATCTTATACTAAGTGATCATAAAAAAGTGATCATAGGGAATACAGGCCGTACAAATAAAGACTGTGCTGTACGTGATCACGGGTAATAAAGATCTTACATACTATGATCATCACGAATCAAGACCGTTCACTAAGTGATCATCATAAACAAAAATCATACAGTATGTGATCGTCACAAACAATGTTTCGTACACTGACCGTCATGACGAAAGATCGTTCAGTATCTATTCACCACAAATAAAGATCGTACACTAAGTGATCATAATGAAAAATATCGTACATAACGTGATCATCGGGAATACTTATCGTTTACTATCGGATCACCCCGAATAAAGATCGTATAACGATTGTGACCCACACGAATACAGATCTTATATTGAGTAATCATCAAGAAAAATATCATAAATAAAGCAATTATTATGTACAAAAAAGTGTACAAATTATAAGCAAAATCTGAAAGAAATGCAGATGCATAACATTATAATATTGTTGAAAACCTAGTTGCGACGTCACGCACGATTCGGAGCCTCTCGTTTTCAGCACTGATAATTTCTGTGAATGGCATATTGTTGGATAGGTTTTTAAGGCTTGTTCTTAAAATCACATACTATACATCCGATTTGCGGGTCCAGTTTCACAATTATAGTCTATTCGCATGAAAGAAGTAAACACTATTTTAAGTCGCGACCATTTATTTTCGGTCTGAAGAGGTAGGGGAACCCAGCAATAATTTTTAAGCGCTAAGGTTATCTGTTCTCCAAGTTAAGGATTACATGCTAGTATTTATAAGGCTAAACAAATTAATGATTTGTTTCTCAGGCACTTTTTCCAAAAAATCAGGAGGGAGGGCGAATTATTTTTATTGAAGTATTTGTTTTTTCTCCTACTCTTCTCTATTGGCACAATGTAATGGCTTATTAAAACAAGTAAATAAGTACAGATTAAAGATGATTTTAAGTTTTAATAACAACGTACATGCATCCCTTTTTATACAACTCTGACGTAAACAAGACAATCAATTTGAATGTTCATAAGTGCCTTCAAATTGATATACCATCAGCATTAAAGTACTTCTATTTATAGAATTTAACTTTTCGTAATTCATGGTTTTATAACTGTCAAAAATACAAATTATTTTTGCAATAAATCACCAATAATTTTTGGAAAGGAAAATCAACACTTGTCAATGCAGCTGGCATTTTCGTTTGTTTCCATAGGACTTACATTGACACAGATTTTCTTCAAAAAATATGGAATGCTATTACACAAGCAAAAGCATCTACGAAACAAAAGTTTAAATAAACAAATAGACGATATTTATAAAGGTTCCCAATCGAATATGACTTTTTTAAATTTACACAGTATTTCACAATTTGTGTATATCCGATTTATATCATTAAATCAGACAGGAATAAATTTACTGGAATTACCGAAATCTCCGCCGGGTTACTCTTCTTCCGCTGTGTTATGGTGTTTATTCGTCCAAAATCTGTTTCTTAGTTACGAAAGACATTGTTCAAAAGCACTTGGTACGAACGGAATAAACTATAACGTACATGCTGGTTTACTCAAGAGTCATCACCAGATATCGCATACAGAAAATAGACGATAGCACGTTACCAAAATGTTAATGATTCACAAATTTCAATGCGTAGTTTTTGTATTTTGTTTGTTAACATGCCCATTAGAAACACTTTCTGGAAAGTTTTATTTTCATTAACATATTTCTGGACTGCTCCTTTAAAACCCGGGCGCGATCGTCAAAAAATAGTTAATACATTTTTTTTGGCATGCAATCAAATTCGTGGCGGGCCATAAAAAAACATGCGGCGCTGCCTGAGAAACAAATCATTAATTTTTTAAGCCTAAATGTTCGAAATTAGGAAACACTCTATAACAGGAGTTTATTATGACAAAGAAAAGATTTTGACAAAACAGTTGCAATAAAATTCCACTATTTTTTGTATTTATCGTGCACATGTTCCAAAGCACTGTGATATTTATTACTTTGCTAGGTGTATTATATTCTTTGTTAACTTCATAATTGCCTCAGTTCATATTTTGCTCATCCATGTATAGCACCGTGGCGTTTTTGCATATGGCTAAAAAGCAACTGTACTGTGTATGATTAAGAGCTAATACATGGTTATTGGTTTGTTTTGTTTGTTTGTTTACCAGTACTAAGTGCACATACTTATGCAGTAACTAACAACTGCCCTACTTGAATCAGAGGTAGGGGGAGAATGGCCGTGGGAAAATTTATTGCCAATGCATTTAAAATAAATATATACAATATTATATTGCAAACACTTTGGCATCTCAGACGCTTTTTTTCACTTCAGGTACAGGGAAGTTCTATCGAACATATACTAGGCAAAACTCCTAACGCACATAAATACTGTCTATATGTTTCATCAAAGCAGAAACAACAAGAGCTGTCAGAGGACAGCGCGCTCTGCTATTCGACGTATTTCAGGTGGTACATATTTAGGAAAGTGGAAGGCATAAATTTATTGAAATACAAAATTGAATGATGGCAATTATTTAATCAATTATTCCCAAGTTTCAAGTAGATACTTATGTAGTTAATAACTTTGTAGTTTTTAAGTTACAAGAGTTTTGAATACAACCTTTAACCAGAAAATCTATGTAAACATAGGGCATAACTCTGTCACAAAACAGAGTTATAAGGAGGGGGTCCCTGAATTGAAGTTGATGACAAAGGTATATTCCAAGTTTCAAGTGAATAGCTAATGTAGTTCTGCAGTTACACAACTTTTGAATATCAACTTTAACCAGAAAATCTATGTGAAAAGGGGCATACTTCTGTCAAAATACAAAACAGAGTTATGGGGGATGTTGCCCCTGATACTGGAGTTGATACCATAGGTATATTCCAAGTTTCAAGTGAATAACTTATGTAGTTCTGCAGCTACACAACATTTGAATATTAACTTTAAACAGAAAATCTATGTGAGAAAGGGGCATAACTCTGTAACAATACAAAAAAGAGTTATAGGGAATGTTGCCCCTGACACTGGAGTCGATGGTTGATGACAAAAGTATATTCCAATTATCAAGTGAATAACTTATGTAGTTTTGAAGTTACAAGACTTTTGAATAAAAACGTTAACCAAATCCAGACGCGGACGCCGACGCCGGGGGGCAGTAGGAAAGCTTACCTATTCTTCGAATAGTCGAGCTAACAAATGGGTTGAAATGACCTTAGCCGATCGATCAATTTTATAAATAATTATTCCGTTTAAAAGATTTGCTAATCGACAGTATTGTCTGAATTTATTTATGTTTATGAATAAGATCAAATATAAATGTGCTTTGGCAGATTTGCCTTGTATACATGTACTACGATTACTTTGTAAACCGACACTGGATTTTCCAGACGACAGAAATATGTTGATAAACAAATCACCTTATTGTATTTGGAAAGTGAATATTTTCATTGAAACAAATTGCATTCATTCGCTATAGAACATGTAAAATATACTTAAATAATTTTCGATTTAGAGTTGTTTATCGGCTAATAAATTGTACCGCATCATAAATAAATATACCGCATCCGAACGACAAATTGTTGTTTATTAGCCGATAAACAACGTTAATGCGAAGATTATTTCGATTCTAACATGACCTGACAACATATTCCGCAATTATAATCCGAAATATATTTTTTCGGGTTGTTTAATGGTACCGTAGTTTAACAACGGTAACTAGTGTTCCTTGTCTTTAGAAAAACACTGCGCGTGTCATGTTAGAATATTACTTTTAAATAATTTGCTAATGTTTCTTTTATTTTGGCTATTTAAGTTAAATTAAACAGCAACTCTAACATGACACGCGCAGATCTTTCTATATACAAAGAAGAAGAAATCCGTTGTTAAATAGCCAATAAGCAACTCGCAAAAGTAGTTCCGAAACTGTTAAATATAGTTCGCATTATAACTGCAGAATATGTTGTCCTGTCATGTTAGAATCAAAATAATTTTCGCTTTATTGTTGTAATTTTTCGTTCTGATGCGCGTATATTTAAGATTCGATTCGAATAAATTTTTGATTTATCTTTGTTTATCGGCCAATAAACAACGATTTGAAGTTCTGATGCGTTTAATTTAACCACGAGGGCGTTAGCCCGAGTGGTTAAAAAGCCACGCATCAGAACAACAAAGAGTTGTTTATTGGCCGATAAAAAAGGACATTGCGAAAATTATTTCGATTCTAACATGACTTGACAAATATACAAATATGGACTTTTTAGCTGTGCAATATCATGTGATATTGTACAGCACAATCCATATTGAACGAAGCGACAGCCGAGTACAATATGGAGTCGCCTTATCAATATGGATAAGCATGTGCGTAAGCTTTGTTCAATAATATTCACTATGGAAAGAGATCATTACACTTAAATAAGCATCAGCTCAGTATTTTCCAACACTCATTAAATTTAACTTTCATTCTAACATGATACTCGCTAATTTTTCAATAGACAAAGAACAACATTATCCCTGCTAAACTACCCAATAAACGACGCAAAAAGTAGTCCCGACTCTGAGCGGAGCATCGTAAAATGTTGTTCCCATTACAATTACAAAATAATATGTCAAATCATGTTAGGATCGAAATAATGTTTGCATTATCGTTGTTTATCGGCCCATTAACAACTCTTTGTCGTTTTGATGCGTGGCTATTAAACAACTCTCGCTAACGCCCTCGTGGATTAACTTTCTACGCACCAGAACTCCAAATCGTTGTTTATAGGCCGATAAACAACGATAAATCGAAAATTATTTCTTAATTCTAACATGACACGCGCAGAGTTTTCTATAGACAAAGGGCACAATTCACCGTTGTTAAACTAGCAATAAACATGTCGAAACAAGACAAATTTGAATTATAAGTCCAAATTAGGTCAAGGTCAAGGTGAGGTTGGGTGATATGGGTGGATAGGGAATGGTCACAAGCAACAACTGTGTAAGTATCTAAGTGTTGTAGTAAGCGGTGTTGGTGCTAGACGAAACGGTAAAATCTACTTAACCTTGTCACGGACGGACGGAAGGACGGACAGGACAATCACTATATGCCTCCCGCATCCAGATGCCTGGGGCATAAAAATAGTCTTCACACTGTAAAATATAGGTCGCATTGTAATTGCAGAAAATGTTGTCAGGTCATGTTAGAATCGAAATAATTTTCGAATAATCGTTGTTTATCGGCTAATAAACACCGATTTGTCGTCTGATGCGGTATATTAAAACACTCGACCTAACACCCTGTTGGTTTAATTCATACGCATCAGAACTCCAAATAGTTGTTTATTAGTCGATAAACAACTCTAAACGACAAAAAACTATTTCTTACATAAATGGCGAATATGTTATAACGTAAGTTGTACCCTATTGATGGTGTTATGGACAGGATCAAGCATGTACGATTTCTTTACATACAAATAATTAACGATGTATACGTTTGAAGTTAATCAGTCATTAATGTTTTAATGTTTATATATAAATTTTCTCAGTATATTGAAGGTCAAATACGATGTTGTAGAAACGCGCATAAAATATTACACATTACTGACAGAACAGACGGACGAAAAGACGGAAAAACATGTCCCTCGAACAGAATACTAAGACGGAAGATAATTTGTTAAAGCACATAAACGTTCATTCAATGACAGTGTTGCTTTAAAAACCATTGTTTCGCAATAAATGCCGTTTTATTTAACTGACCAATGGTGCTAACAAAAACCTGAAATCGCCCGGTATGGATGCCACTGTTTTGTACACCACATTACTTTAACACGCTAGAACTATCATATCAAACATGACACAAATCTGCAATTTGGTGTGCATATTGATGGCGCCTTGGACAAAAGGTCATGATTTAATATGCTTATGGTCTAATTTGCCCAAAACGGAAGTCACATCCGCATGTTTACATGCTGTCAGTTAGATAATAAGCACATATGGTTGGGTGTCGGATGCATATAATTTGTAAAATACAGTTTAAATGATATGTTTCGGTATCATTTTAAAGGTATATATGTAAGCAATAAGAAAAAAGGCTGCTTTTGTGCACTACGTTTGTCTAGTGGTGCCCAGCTTCATAAATTTTGGCCCATGTATTCATGCGCAAAATGGCAGCCTCCATGCCCGTCAAAACCGGTGTGTTTTTTCTAAGGTAAATATTTAGAGTTACAACACATAGAATTTTTTGACATGCTGTTTGTTCAAAAGGTTATGTCCTCATCTTTCCAACAATGTGTGGTGATGTATTGGTCATGGTGAAAAGTGAGATCAAACTTTGGATATTTAATATGTAACAAAGAAGGAATTTATTTGCGCATGCGTAACCTTATTATTGAAAAAAATAAGTTTAAACTCGAAATTTGTTGATGATATGACACGAGTTTTGACTTTAACTCACATATATTGCAAAAGTAAAACGTTATTTATGATAAAGTTTTCACTGCACACTCTGTATTGCCCTGACATCCATAGGATATGAACTATATATAAAACAAAATACTAACAATTAGAACCCAAAGCGGTGTTTATTGTATTGCCTTCAATGACTATTGGTGCATTCGCCTACCAGGAGCCGGCTATAAGGTGTGGCAATAGAGACCGTACTGTCATTACACGATTTCGTCGTGCACGGTGTACATGTACACTCGGTGGAAATTGACTGCTCGATCGATAAGAGCTAAGCACGAGGAAATCATGAAATTCGTGTCACATAGGAAGCTAATTTTGGATGCAGGTAGTGTCTTGATTAAAATAAAATGTTTACAAATGACTCACGGGTCCTTATTTATACAGTTTTGTAGGTCATTCTTAAGTTAGGCGAAAACAAAATAGTGTGTGTTTCGGGCAACCCGACCCTACCTAGCGAACCCCCACACCCAACCCATTAAAAAAAATTTAGCGACGAGTTTTTTGTCCGTGAAATCCGTATTCGTCAGATTTTACATAATGTTCACTGTTTTTTTTAACCGAAATGTGTCTTTAAAAAAAGGTTTAAAAAAGCTCAATCCCGACCCTTCCTGACATTTTTGACACCGTTGCCCGAAACACACACTTTATTTTTTTTGGCCTTAGTAGAAATAAGTCAAAATGAGAATTTGCGTTTGAAACTCTATGCTTAAGAAAATAAGCATTACAAATACAGAAAATTGATACACTTGAACTAATATTGCACTTTATAGGTCAAAATAATCAAATCAGACAGTATAAAATGTCAGATTTTTTAAAATCATTTTGGTCTAAGATTCGTTGTAAATACCAGCCATAGAAATCCCTTCATTAAAAGATGATGTTTACAAAGGACACATGAGCCCATATTTATAAAGAGTTTTAAGTCATTCTTAACTCAAGATGAAAATAAGTCAAACTTAAAATTTGCGTTTGAAACGCTAGGCTTCCGAACATCTGCATGACAAATACTAAATTTTAATAGACTTATAATTATACTGATTCTTTGTCAAAAATCCAATTGTAAAATTTCAGAATTTTAAGATTGTTCTTCATTTGCTAATGCAACTTTTTTTACTTAAGGTTTTTGTTATACCTGTACTAGTTCGTAATCAATAAAATATATACAATTTTACATGTACAAACGGTTAACTGAACGATTGAAACTTTATACTCTTTGCGCTTTTTCAACAAAATATTCACTTAAGAACTATAAACTTTAAATTGCGCATTTAACAAAAACATCGTCTTGCTTTAATCTCAGAACATTTAAATATGCAATCTGTCAAGGGCGTGTCTTGGGTTGCATACGCACATATGCTGGAGGGGGGGGGGGGGGGCGATATAGCGGGCATTGCTTTGCCTTAAACTGCGACATGCATGCTATTTCTAGAACGGCGAAGCTGTAATTAAATGGTGTCTATCCCCCAACCAGTTTTTTTTTAATTAATCATTTTTTTTTTCGAAATGTTTTTTATGTTTAGATGGCAGTGGTGTTGGGTCCGCCTTGCGATCGGGAGGTCGTGAGTTCGATCTCTACTCCGGGAAAGTGCGAAGAATCTTTCTCTTAAGACACCAAGTACCGATTCTTCCCAGGGAACGGACTCGAAAATGCTTTAATAAGCCTATGCATACACGTGCGTATGTCTAGGCACGCTCCTGGCAACGTAAAGTAAGAACAGACATGAACAGAGTTGGACAAATTCCGATGTCAATAATTTGGAGCTTTCACAAATTTAAGGAAAAAAGGGTTATGTTCAAGTTTGTTCCAAAAGTGTTCTGCATCTAATGTATCACTGTCACTCTCACACATTCTACATTCGCATGTCTAACAAATAAACTTCCATTTGTAGTTATAACATCAATAACCACAGCAAACGTTGTTTGTTTCCGACAAGTTCAAATAATTCGGTCCAGCTGAAGGTATCATTGTCCTTGTCCGACTCAGCAATCCCTGGGCAAGGACAGTGGTTTCTTATTGTACTACAGAAGTAAATGGCGAAGTACGTTGTATCTTTCAAAATGACATTTATTTCACTAGCCTGAATTCACGGTTGACGTTTCTCGATGCGTGCTGCGGCACATATACAACGATAACGGGAACATTATTTTGATACTAACATCCCACGAGAAACAAAATCTGAACTACATTAAACGGTTACGGATTATTTTAGTGCGTTTAATAGCGGGTTTAACCACGGTCTTTTGTGTTCTTTGTCTATAGAAAGCTCTGCGCGTGTCATGGTAGATTAATCGTTTTCTTTCTCCGTCGTTTTTCACTAAGAAATCGTAGTAGAGATTTCTGAGCAAAAACTCTGCGAATCAAATTATTTTATTTTCGTTAAAAAAGACTTTAATCCAATGAACACAATGCAAAAGTTATATAACGCTGCTGTCTATGTTTAAGAAAAAGAAAAGTAAAATTTATACTACACGTTAGTTAATATTCAACCGAAGGGAAGCAACTGCTGCCAGAAATTTACAAAGGAGCAACATTTAGTTGCCTACCTTGCTATCGGCTCTCGTCGTTATAGACGAGTTAATTTGCATAGTACATTTACGTTAGAGATCATATATTGATAGTTTGATATCCCATGAAAGAAACGATATACCGGTAACAAGGTAAATTTGAAAACACTTATATGAAAACTTAAGACAACAAGCTGCAACAATATCAGTGGCATGTAACAACAACAGCAACAAGTGTAGGTGTAGGTGCGAGTGAACTCACGTTTGTCAAACAAACCACATATGTCGACGTCGAATACAACAACCACAACAACAACACAACAATGCGCTGGAACAATTATATAATGTACAATATTACATTTTGTAATTTATTAAAAACAGGTTCGTTTTCTATGCGACTACTTACACTCCATGAATTGTATCATTGTTTGCTAGGGAGCAGTCGAAATAAAAAATGTATGACGGAAAATGATGCCGACTGTAGCCCGTAATCAGACTTCTAGGCCCATCCATGCTCGGAATGCCTTTAAAATCGTTTATTTTAGTTCCCCGAAGCTAGGTAGGATCGTATTTTTCACAAAGCATATTTTTCACACATCTGCGAAGAATATGTTCTTATTTTGACACATGTTTAAGTGTGAAGAATGTGATGGGCCCAAAACGGGATTTGCGTGAGGATCACAGACGAAAATGATTTCAGTGCTTATCAAAAACTGGATGCAGTCACAAACTTCACAGAAAATGTGAAGAATAAAACTGAGATGTGTGAAGAATAAGATCTAAATGTTCTCACCTGTGGATAATGAGATCCTATTTTTTACAGGTGTGATAAATATTACTTGTGAAAAATGTGGTCCTACAAAGCAATTAACATATACATGCTCGACAGGCATGTTGGTAATGCAAGAAATGTAGTCTAAACTCGTGTAATATGCATCATGTATATAATGCAGTGCTACTAAATACTAGCTCTTCGTAATAATTTTTATACTTTTTGCGCTCTTCAGATTCGACTGCAGATTAAACGGACGATGGATGTTTTCGGACAGATATTGGCCCCAAAGCATAATACTTCACAATGAAATTCCGTGTATTAAAGTTCGTGTCTTTGCCTGCTGGCATCATATGACGGGGTTGCGGTTCGCCGGTCCGGTGGCTATTGTGTCCCCACTGCACGGACCTAGGGAGTGTATCTGAATGGCTAGAATAGAACACAGGAACGTTCATCGGCAGACACACATACTTACATCGGCGGACACACATACTTACATCGGCGGACACACATACTTACATCGGCAGGCACACATATTTACATCGGCGGACGCACACACAAGCATCGAGGGACACACGCGCTTATTGGCGATCACACACACGTTCATCGGTGGATATACACATACTAATCGGCGGACAAGAACATGTTCATCGGCGGACATAAATATGTTCCTTGGAGGACACATACATGTTAATCTGCGGACACACATTCGTTCATCAGCAGACACATATATACTTTAATCTGCGGACACGCACACGTTCCTCAGCAGACACGTATATACTTTCAACAGCGGACACACACACACACACTTATCGGCGGACGGACACACACAAGTTTATCGGCGGACACAAACATATAAATCGATTGACATATACATGTTCATGGGCGGACACACTCACGGTTTTTATTCATCGGTCACGTAACTGAAACATCTTGTATGTGTGCCTGTCTGTACGGCGGAGGACGAAGATGGAGAGATCAGAACGGTACACAGTAATGACTGGCTGCCGGTTTGTGAACTTCCGGTCCACGAATCATCATTACCCGGTGTTTGCAGTCGACCATGTGATTCGGAGCTCTGCAGACGTTCAGACGATAATTCCAGGAGTTCAGAACGAGGCAGGAATAATAGACCAAGCGGACTTGTGGACGTAGGATGATCTGGTCTAGCATGCAGTTACATTTGTTCGGGGTCCGTATTCCAGAAACATCTTCAGTTTATTTTTAAAAAGTTCTCACTTTGTGTAATGTAATATTTGTAAAACTATATATCAGTTTGTTAAGTCCTGCACAGTTACGTAAACAATAGTTAATAGTAAGGCGATAATCAATAAACACTTACTAATAGCACAATATCATTTCAATAAGGGTGAGATGTTTCTAGAATACGACCCCAGACCCTAATGATTCTCAACATTCAACATATATTCAAGATCACGCATTTGCATGCGAAATGTTAAAATGCTACCGAAGACCTCCGCGAAGGCAGGATCCGGATCGCACACACTGGTGATATAGAACATGCTATGTGTTTTTCTTTTCGTATTATTTTTTACCAATTAAGGCATATCTTGTGGAGTTGTACAGCATAATGTGACAATAATATACACGAAGGTATGATGATGGCTAAATTTCGCAATTGGTTTCTGGTTTAAATATGAAGTTTAAGATATTAATAACAGAAATACAATTTCCATGACGTGCAATCAGTTAATGAGACAATAGCGCATTTAAACAATTCCCCCTTAAGGCCATGTCACAATCTGGCGAAATTGAGCTTCACAATTTGTGTACGAGCTCGTTAAGTGGACGAGTTGGTGGCTGAATTGTTTCAAGACATGTGTTCGAGTTCACTTTAACATAGTAGTACGATATGCGTACCATATCTTTTTGACAATGGAAGACTTGTCTTCGAGAATATACGAGTGTGGACGAGTCATTACGACTTGTAACGACATGTGCCCGAGTAAATGTCGTAGGCAAGTCTCCCAAATGTCGTAGGCAAGTCTAAGCAAACTCGTGTTATGTCGTAGAACGATAATATACTGTGAAACGCTACGAAAAGGGAAGACATGTCTACGGAATGAGTTCGAGTGTGTTCGAGGGTGCGCGAGATTCCATCGACATGTTTTCGACACGTGTACGAGAAAAAAAGTCGCCGAGAAGCGGTGAGAATTGTTAAACGATTTAAAATTCACGCCGCGACTTGGCGTGTTCTGGCGACATAAGAAGACATCACTGCGACACAGAACGAGATGCGTACAAGATCTACACGACAACAGGCGAGTTGTGGTGTGTTACAAATCGCCAGAACTCGTAGCTCAAATACGCCAGTGTGACAGGGCGTTTTCTTCACGTGCTTGGATGAATGTTACATGTTTCTCGGTGCATGTTCACCACGTTGAATATTCTAATATGTTTTCTACACGAGCGAGAGCTCGTATTTTAGACCTGTTAAACATTCAACAAAGGCATATACTGTGTCAAAATTATATAATGTATTAACCGTTATCTTCGCCAAAATAACGTAAAGAAAACTCAAATACTTTCTTTAAGAATATTATTTTATTTTTGTTTAATTATATTCAATTATAAGTCAGCGTTGCAAATAAATACTGTTCAAGTTCATTCTCAGTAAAATTAACGAAAATATTGTTGTCATATATATGTTTTATTCATGTATTGCAGACAATTTTCGAAAAGAATTTTTAATTCCTCCGAAAGAAAAGTCATTGAATACTTAATCAGTAAACGTTAACTCAGCATGGGGTTCAACGCAATTATGTTTACGTTCACGAACGACTTATACAGACCAGACTTACGCTAAATATCATACATCTCAAGGCGTTCATTTTCATTACCTTTCGTGCAAATGAAATACATTTTGAATTTCACTGTTGGTGAAAGTCTTGCACACCAAATATATATAAAGGGACTTGTTCACAGATTGGCAAATGGACAATTACAATTGTTGTCACAAAATCCCAATAGTAAGGTACACCATATATAAAGAACATGCGAATTGCCACTTCGGAGATATAAACATAGGGGAAATAGTGTTGTTTTTGAAAATGTTTTCGTAAAATTATAAAGCGTATGTAGTTCGTCGATATTTTTAAAACATGTGTATCGCCCACATAGTCATAAAATACACATGAATAAGCATACATGCGTGTGGTCGAGTGGTAGGCGCAGTCAAAGGTTCGAGACAATGTGGAAACATTCGGTATATTTTTTTATGCTTTTTATGATTTAACAAGTTAGTCCCAATTCTTTAGTTTTTGCAGTTAAAACAGCTTATGAAAATGTTTTCAAAACTAAGTAAATAAGTTTTGCGAAATTCAATCTACTAGTACGCTCGGTTTCGGGGACAAAATACTCCTATATAATAACACAACGGAGGTGCTGTAAAGCTACAAATCTGCAGGACAATTAACACTAACTACATATTTGGTTAAGTATAACATTTATTTATTTATTCATTAATTCATTGAAGGAATAATTTTCGCATTATCGTTGCTTATCGGCCAATAAACGACGATTTTGGAATTCTGATGCGCAGGAATTAAACCACGAGGCCGTTAGTCCGAGTGGTTTAATAGCCACGCATCAGAACGACAAAGAGTTGTTTCTTGGTCGATAAACAACGATAATGCGATTTTTTTTTCGAATCTAACATGATTTTTACAAACAATTTTGCAATTGTAATGAGAACTTCATTTTACTATGCTCCGCTCAGAATCGGGACGACTTTTTGCGATTTTTATTGGGTAGTTTAACAACGATAATTTTGTTCTTTGCCTATAGATAATTAGCGAGTATCATGTTAGAATGGATCCTTACTATTTGTGTATACATGCATGTTAAATGTCGTATCATTATTACTGTTGTTTCCTGTAAATACTGTATCACGTGACTATGTACATTTCTCATCTAAACTGCTCAATCGGACCACATGTGAAATTGTTAATACACGTGTAAATACACGAAACAAAACTTTATAATCAGCGCTCTATTTTGGTTGCAATTACAATACGTACAATCCTGTTATAATGTTTGACACTTCTTAATTTATTAGATTTCCTAATAAACTTTGCTGAACTGTACAGTACACTGACAACTGGTAAATAGTATGCTTCACTAACTGAAGATAAAGATCAAACATTGGAGTGGAAAAACAATAAACTTTAATGCATGTAAAGTAAATCAATCGTATTATTGTTGAACTAGAATCCACGGACAGAGCTATTTCCTCAGCCAAGATACATCTGTACACCAACGACATGTAAACCGCCTTGCCCTATTTCCCAATAATAAAGAATCTTTTAAATGATTCCTGGATCCAGACAGTGATCCCGATCCCCAATTAATTAATTTGTTCATTAAGATTATTTCCAATCTTCCCATTCATGTTCATGCAAAATAGTTAATATTTTAGGGGAAAGCTGATAAAAGACAAACAGACAAACGGATACACTGTCGGTTTGACAGTACCAAAATAGAATATCCTTTGTGAGGGAAATTAAATAAACTGCGCAACTGTGCATGACAATATTCTTCTAAATAAACTGTTAACTTAGATACCAATAAACACTGTTTTTCTTCGAAATATATAATACATTGATTTATAGCAAATAGTTGACTGAGTCAACAGATATTCGAAATCACTATATGTAATTAATTAAATGTTTGAAAATATATTATACATGATTGAATGAATGATATTGTTTATTTCTTATGCCTCAATGCTATCAAAATACTCAGTGTAGCACAATGTGTTTGGTATTTTTATTAATTGATCTTTTTCAATGACGCATTGAGTTTTGCTCGTTTAAAAACATCAAAAACAACAACGATGTTTAAACTGCAACAGTAGAAGCTCTCGAATTTGTGTCTCGATTGTTGAGCAGACCGAGACAACTGTATGTGTGGGAATCTGATTATCTAAATCAGTGTATGGATACTCTTAATCAGGCCAAAAACATAATTGTTGGTTTCCGCTAACGTCTCCAAAAAATCTAAGGGGGAGGGGGAGGGGTGGGGGTAGGGAAAGGTAAACGATAACTTTTTTTCTTTACCTTTTTTCTTCACGGCAAATTCAGAACATAGTTTAGATATGTCGGACTGCATACACAATGTTTTAAAAGCCTCCCCAAAACTGTACACTTTATATATAAATAAGGTCATAGAATACGACATTTCTGGCCAGAAAATTAAAAAATAACGAAAACGTAACTGCGCTTTTTACCGAGTCAGAAAAATTTAATAATTGATTGGAAAGAAAGTGTGTCTGTGTGTGTGTGGGGGGGGGGGGGGTAAAAAAAAAACTTTTTACGTCTTATGCACATATCGACAGCTCCATTGCATTTGGCAAAATATTACCAAATATTATGTACATATTGTGGAAGTGAAACACATGTACTTTCAAGCTTACCCACTTGTTCGTACATAAACGTTTTTTTTGGTAATACAATTTTAACTCTATTGACATTTGTTGCCAATCTTTCTTAAGTTATCAGCGAATACCGCTTTTAAAAAAAAGAGAGTGAACAGTGCATTGCATCTATACCTTTGTATCGAGCAACGTAGCTCCATAAGAGGCTTTGATTTGAAAAAGTATGCAAATCTACTATTTTCGAAATTATCTTTACAACTGCGGATGTAGATAAATTTTGTTTTTGATCCGACTTTGCATACAGAGCTATGTCTGTGAAGGAATATCTATGTATAGGATGAGTGGCCACATTATTTCACGATATCCTCGTGCAGATGTACATAACATGTACATCCAAGCATCCTGCGTCAACTGAAGACAATGTACGAGGAAACCGTGAAACACGTGGTTTACATAAATGTATTGTTAGACATCGAGAAGCTGGTGGGGAATTCATACAGCTTCTGACGAATATCTTAAGATAAACACAAGTGAAAACAATCAAGGTTTTTACGTAAAAATAAACATCTAAATGGCGAAATATTATGTACAAGGAAGCATGTGTGTCACCATTTCATAACAATAATTCTATTATGATACTAGCTAATTTTCCTATAGAGAAACAACAAAATGATCGTTGTTAAACTACCCATAAACGATGTAAAAAGAAGTTCAGATTCCGATTGGAGAATAGTAATTAGTTGTTCCAATTACAATTGCAAAAATATATGTCAAATCATGTTAGAATCGAAATAATGTGTGCATTATCGTTGGTTATCGGCCAATAAACAACTCTTTGTCATACTGATGCGTGGCTATTAAACAACTCGGACTAACGCCTTCGTGGTTTAATTTCTAGGCATCAGAACAACGATAAACGGCCGATAAACAATGATGTCAACAATTATTTATTAATGCAATTAAAATTAACTATACATTAAATTGTCACAGATTTTAGGCAGTTTATGATATGAACTTATATCTTTACTATGTAGTTTGATGAATATGGAACCAGAAACTCGTTCGATTAATCAAACCTATAATTTCCATGCCAATATATCGGACAGAAGTCAGTAAATGACATACTTGCCATTTTATACACATCAACTCACATAGACCACAATTTGGTCTCTTTGAATATTCTGAAGAAATTAACAACATGCTCAATATTGTGTGCCTATTGTGTTTTATAATTCAGAATTTAACAAACCTTTCACAAAACTAAGCCATGGACATGATCTGTATCTCAAAGCTGCTAGTTAGAAAGACCGTCATCAATTCACCTCAATTTCTTGCTTCTGTCGGCAAACAGACGATTGCCTTCATCGGCGGACAATTGGTTACCTCCATATGCAGACGCACCGTTGCATTCGTCGGCAGGCATTCGGTTGCCATCATTGGCGGACACACGGTAGCCTTCATCGGCAGACATTCTGTTGCTATCATTTGCGGACGCACCGTTTCCTCCATCGGCAGACATTCGGTTGCCATCATTGGCGGACACACGGTTGCCTTTATCGGCAGACATTCTGTTGCTATCATTGGCGGACACACGGTTGCCTCCATTGGCAGACATTTGGTTGCTATCATTGGCGGACACACGGTTGCCTTCATCGGCAGATATTCGGTGGCCATCATTGGCGGACACACGGTTGCTTTCATCGGCGGACACACGTTTGCCTTAATCAGTGGGCACACGGTTAGCTTCAGTGGACACACGGTTACCTTTATCAGTGGACACACGGTTGCCTTTATAAGCAGGCATTCGGTTGCCTTTATCAGTGGGCACACGGTTGCCTTTATCAGTGGACACACGGTTATCTTTATCAGTGAACACACGGTTACCTTTATCAGTGGACACACGGTTGCCTTTATCAGTGGACACACGGTTACCATTATCAGTGGACACACGTGTTCCTTTATCAGAGGACACGCGTTTTCCTTTATCAGAGGACACACGGCTTCCTTTATCGGCGGACACAAGGTTGCTTTCATCAGCGGACGCACGGCCGCTTGCATCAGCGGACACACGGTTGCCTTTATCAGTCTTCAGCCGCTGTCGAAATGGCTGTTACGTGTAAGCTTCTCAGATTAAGACAGTACCAGTCGCCTTTGTGTTTACCCAGTGGCAAAAACGCATAGTTGCTACCATTCTGTTTTGACGATGCTAATTAAAATGGGTGTTTCCAGTTCCACCATCCTTGCAAATTAACGGGGATAGTAGGTAGAAACTGTTGTTTAAAAAACATAACACATTAAACACGAATCATCTGATCAATCGATACATTAGGATTGGTTTATTCTAAAGGTGAATATTTATAATAACGGATATAAGACTTTACGAGATTCTCGCATTTTTGTAACAATGCTGATCACATCAATTTAAACCCTTCTCAACAACGCGTTACGTTTTCTTGCATTTAAAAGTATTGTTCACGTTACCCATAATTACCCGCTAAAACCGAACGTTTACATCGTTTTAATGTCATTTGAAAGCGTCCACAAATTGTACATTTTCAAAATATGTAAACTACTATAAAATAGTTCGAAATGAAGACAAGTCATCGAAAACTACGTTTTGTAAATATATTCCATTTCTGAATGAATTCTGATTGGTAAAAATATATGTATTTCAAAACTTATTCGGTGCCACTAAAGGTTTATAGGTAGATATGTAATGAGTTATTTTTTCACACATCTCCATTAGTTTATATGAAGAGCGTTTGTTTTACAACAAGATGGTCATATAGTGTTTACTTTGTAAATAAAAACTGGACTACTTACTGAGTAGTTGATCACATGTGCACTGCTTAAAAAAGGCGTTCAATGACAACAGACACTATTTTATATACCGGTACATCACTCGGATAAATGCTGAATTTCCGTTAGAGCCATCGGGATATTCGCCTTTGAATGAATGAATCTGAAACGAAAACACGCGAAAACTCGACCTCGCGAAAGTACGATGACGAAATTGCGATAATGAAAACGCGCCATCGTACTTTCGTGTTTTCGTCATCGAAATTTCGCGTTTTTGCCTTCCAGTGCGAGTGAATTCTAGCGTCTAGCGTCACTGGTTCGAATCTCGCTTGGGGCAGCCAGGTCATCATTACTTTTTTACACTTTTTTCTTTATATTCATAGCAAATTGTTTATTAATTTAATGTTTATGGTACGAATCGGTTTAATATATGCCATTATTGCACTATTAACAGTGTATAACGTTTACGTTATAGGCCGTCAAAACGCCCCATTGAACTGATTGATTACAAAAGTGCAGTAAGTTAAGCTAATATCATACATTAACGATCACTTTTATTGGATATCTATTTTAACAAATATTTATGCCCAATATGTAAGGTAAATGCAATCAAAATAAAGTCATTTTCACTTTTTCCTTTTTGTCTGTGCGTTGAATGATCGTTTTGAGTTAAGCTTTAAATACAAAAGTCAACCACATGTACAGATAAGCGTGCAGAATGATCAACTATTACCGGTACAATTAATGACTATGACCCTGATATATACTTTTATATCATTTATTCAGGAGACATTACACGTTTTATGTATCGCATCTTCTATTTTGTAAATGCGTACCGGAAGGCGAAAACACGAACACGCGAAAACGCAGAAACACGAAATCATTACACGTATCGAATAATTATGTATCAGATCCACTATTATGCGCATGCGTACCGTAAGGCGAAAGAACGAAGAAACGAAAACACGATGACGAAAACGCGAAAACACGATGACGAAAATGCGAAATTATATAGCATTTCCATAATCGTATTTTCGCGTTTTCGTCATCGAACTTTCGTTTTTTTTTTTCGGGTTTTCATCATCGAACTTTCGCGCCTTCGTCTACGTGTTTTCCCTTTTTTGTCATCGTACTTTTGTGATTTCGCGTTTTCTTCATCGCACTTTCGCCTTTTCGTCATCGTATTTTGGATTTTTTGTCATCAGACTTTCAGATTTTTTTCAAAAATAGGCGAAGGTCCTAAAGATAAGGCAGTGTTAATATTTCAACGGAAAACGGAAAGGATAGCGGCGGCCGCAAACACATGATTTCAACGGAAAACGGAAAGGATAGCGGCGGCCGCAAACACATGCATGCATCAGTAATCAAAACTTTCACTGTAAACACCTTAACGATAAGTAACGATAATGGACGAATTAAGATAATTATCATGTAGCTTCTCTTCCATTCGCCATACTTCCAGTTACTAGAACACGTAATAATATAAAATAATATTAATCAAATACTTTGCATTGTACTATCATAATAACGATAATGTGCAACATGATATTTTAATAAATTAATAATTGATATATGTACCCATACAAATCTAAGATGTGGAGAACAGCCATACACGATACAGAACAAAATAATTTAATTACTACAGCAAATCTTTAGACCACTAATAAAGTTTGACAATGACGGAAAACGCAAAAATCAACAATTGTCAAATATAATAACACAGTTTTGTGTCACGTGTTTATACATGAAATGCTTACAAATCCAATCTGAATAGATACCGATTGTTAATGGCATCCTACGTGGAGCCGGTTACTTCTGTTGCTTCATACAAACCATATGCATGACAAAAAATGAGCTTTGAACGTTTGTCCTTATGTTCAGGTGGCCACGCGCCTTTCATTGACAGCTGATGACGATAGAAAGTATTCGTGATCTTTCCACGCTACCGGTGTAACAGACAGCTGCAGACGACCTAGGAGGAAGCTAACAATTTGTGAAAAAGACGCAAAATACTTTTAGCCTGTGTCCGCAAACAGAATCCACGGGAAGGGCGAGAGTCACTATCAGCACGAGTCAAGGGTCCATCAGCGACACGACCGCACCTCAACTATTTTCGTTACGAAGGTCAACTGGGACTTTGACGTCTGAGTTTCAATACAGCTTTACGGCGAGACACCGTGCGTTGCGGTTGATCTGTACCAAACGACATGCTCGACGTTCAGGAGCCGAACGGATTAGTTTTGTCTTCATCTATGAGTCCTGCCTCATCGCAACCGGAAATAACGTGTACCGGCGTAAGGGATTAAGGGTGAACAAACGGCCACTTGTTTTGCACGAGACAGGCCACTATGGTGGTCGGAACGTAATGGTTGAGCGGCGTTTTTCCACATGGTAACATCGACCTTATTGTGAACGGAACGTGAACAAGGGGCGTGATCAACAGTAGATTGAGAAAACACGCGTAATACCTATTATACAGGACAACGGAGTATGATGGTCGCACACCACAATGTTCCATGCCACAAAGATGGATTCCCCCTCTATTCAAATGTAGTCTGAACATTAATCCCATCGAGAATGTTCGGGACATTGAACATTGAACATCTTAATTGCAAGAACCGGAATTCGACCTTCTGCAAGCACTTAACATCCTCACAAGGCGGTTAATTCAGAATTTACATCAATGACATGAACACAATAATATCAATGAAACAAAGTACAGCGTCCAGTCTACCACAAATAAATAATGTGTTAAAGTAGAACAGTTCAATAAAGTACGGAAGTAAATTAGAATTCTTACTGCATGCAGTGCCCGAAATCAATTCCTTCAAAGACAACCGGTCCGAGCGAAAAGTCTCGGATCTATGGACACCCATTAAGATCGAACCCTGACAACAACAACAACAACAGCCAAACAACAAAATTGGTTCTTCCTCGGGAATATGTTGTAGGTGTATAATAATGTATTAAATATATTTATAAAATAAATATATGTATTGAGTAATTGGAAATTTGTTTTGAATTATTTATATCATAATTTTATATTAACCATAATTGTATTCATACATTGTGCAATGTAGACTTTAGTTAACTGTAAATTTAGATAGAGATTAGTATTTTGATTAGTAGTCGATACGGAGAGTAGAAAGTTTAACTGTTTTTACTAACATAATAATACTTTAATTGACAATTCACGCATGACATTCACTCAACCGTATCTTAGTACATGAACTTCTTGGTCAAATGTCATTCGTTACATTTGATTCCAGAAGTTAACATTGTATAGTTATGATATTTCATCGTAAATATAACATTTTATATATTTTTCTATTGACATATGTCGTTTGTATTTTGTATTGTTTTGGTATAATAGTTTTAGTTAATTATTTTATCGTCGGAACACATTGTTTTGAAATATTGTTGTAATTGTTTAAAAGGCCATTCGTTACATTTGGTTCGAGAAGTTAACATTGTATATTTATGATATTTCATCGTAAATATAATCCATTTATAGAAACTGTATGCTGACTTCGTTGTTGCTGTCGAAAGAACCCGAACACGCCAATAATCGGCAACACTGGCGCCCAACGTGGGACCGTGACGTTACCCGGGTTAACTCTCCGAGGGCTCGTGGAAATAATATAACACCATGAATCCGTAATTTCGAGGACAAATTCATATTTGAGCGAGGGTGTATGTCACGGCATGAACTTGGTCACTTAAAGGGGAGAAGTTGTGTGGCGGCCCGGTTAGCTCAGTCTGGAGAGCACTCGCCCTGATAGCGAGCGGTCCCGGGTTCGAGTTCCGGACTAGCCGCACAATTTTCTCACCCTGTGACAAATGGACTTGAAAGTGTCAATTAGCTAGATTTCGACATAATTCAGCTTAAATAAGTAGGTTTAAAATACATGAAATACGACATCAATGACCAACCAAAGTGCTTAGTGTTTAACCTTATATATGGAGCTATAGTTATAGTATGGGAAAAAATAAAAACAATAAAAGAAAAGATAGAAATAGCAGTGAAAATAGTAGCGCGGTAACGGTTCAGAGTAAACAGTTCAAACATGGAGGCCCGTCGAGTGAAATTGATGATACGGTCAGTGTAAGTGACGTTTTAAATAAGACCAACGCTGTGTTATTTGGCGATGAACAAGAGCAGAATAATAGTGTATTTATATCAGATACGGCTTTAGATTGTGACAATTCTGCAAGTATTTTCAACATGGCCAGTTGCAGTAGTAAGGAACCGACTATTTCGGATGTAATGAAGTGTCTGATGTCTATAAGTGAACGGCTTGGAGTAGTAGAAAAGAAATTGGGTGTTTTGGACCTACTGGAACAAAAGGTTAGTAGTTTTGAAAAAGAGCTGAAAAGTATTTGGGTTGCAATAGACGATCGGTCAAAGAAACTGGAAGAGCGTGTGTCCAAGATTGAGGACAAGGTGGACGGGGCCGATGTCGGTGCTGCCTTGTTAACCAGCAGGGTCGATGATCTTGAGAAAACGAATGCTAATCTGAGTGAGGAGGTGACCTATCTCAAATCGCAAAATCTATGCGAAATAATCTAATATTTACTTCCGTCCCTGAGGACAATACTGGTGGTAATGAATCGCCGGAAGTAACGGAACGGAAACTCAGGCAACACCTACATGACGCTCTGAAATTGGCTAAGGTGACCGCGGACAACATTCGATTCGAACGCGTACACAGATCCCCTGGGCAGCCAGTTTCCGGAAAGGTGCGCACCATTGTGGCCAAGTTTACATATTTTCAAGACCGGGAACTTGTGCGGAAACAATGGAAACACCTTACGGGTACTAACTTTAGAATGTACGAGCAGCTTCCGCAAGAGGTACTAGCCAAGCGTCGTAAACTGGGACCCAAGTTAAAAGCAGCTAGAGACCAAGGGAAAAGGGCGTGGATTGTTTACGATACGCTCTATGTAGACGGACGTCCGTTACGCGAGTAGGGGCACGCCGGAGGTGACCTGTCCGTTTTGTCGTGGAATGTGCACGGACTTACTAGTGACAAAAAGCAGTGCTGTGAGTTTGTTAATATGTTGTCATGTAATGACATTTGTTTTTTATATGAAACTTGGACAAATTCAAAAAGTAAGGTTTCTGTTAATGGCTACATATCTCACAATTTTTACCGAAAATTTCAAAACAGAAATGCTAAGAGATGTAGCGGTGGATTTGTTCTCTATTACAAAGAAAGCTTACAAGAAGGTATTCAAATAATTCGTAATCATTATGATACAATAATTTGGCTAAAACTTGATAAAAATTTCTTTAAAACTGACCAGGATATTTATCTATGTGGAACGTATTTATGGTGCGAAGATTCACCTGCATACAATATTGTTGACATTGATTTATTTGATGTTTTGGAGAATGATGTCTTTGAATATAGCAATTTAGGTGCTGTTTTTCTTGTTGGCGATTTTAACAGCAGAGTTGGTAATAAAAATGATTTTATTACCCATGATAAATTTAATATATTGATCGATGACATTGATTATGAACCCGACTGTACACCAATAAGGGCCTCTGTTGACCGATCACATAATAATCATGGTATTAAACTATTAGATTTGTGTAAATCACTTAATATTCGCATTGTTAACGGCCGTGTTGGCGATAGTAATAACTTCACGTTTTTGTCACATAACGGTTCGTCCATGATTGACTATGTACTTTGCTGTGAACGCAATTTTTCATTGATAAGTGATTTAAATATTGGGCCATTTAATGAGTGGAGCGATCACGCCCCAATACGTTTATCATTGTTGTGTAATACTATCCAAAATAGAGATAATAGCTATTCAGAAATTAAATATAAATGGAACGATACGTTTTTACAACAGTTCCGATCGGGTATAATTGCCAGTTTACCGAATTTAAATACCATAGTTCACAATATAAACTGTGATAGCAAACAGTCTATAAATAATGCACTAAACGATTTTACTAATGTTTTACGCAGTGTAGCGGATCCATTGTTTTCTAAACACCGACTAGTCAAGCCCATGTATAGTTTTGATGAAAATTCACCTACGAAACAATCTGATTGGTTTGACCTTGAATGCACACATGTTCGCAACACGTACCTAGCAAATCTGCGTCGTTTTAATGTTTGTCCGTCTGACGCCAATAGAATACAGCTATGGGAGAGTAAAAGGAATTATAAAAATTTCATACGTAAAAAGAAGTCAATATTTTACAAGCGAAAGATGGTTGAAATTCAAAACTTAAAAAAGAGTAAACCAAAAGAGTTCTGGAAATATTTCAGCAAACGAACGAGTAATGTGGGAAATAATTTATCATTAAATGAGTTCAAAGAATATTTTTCAAATTTAAGAAACAACATTTTTGATTGTGAAAATGTTGAGGCGGAGACTTTTTGTGAAAACAATGATTTTAATTATCCTAATGAATATTTTCCTGAACTAGATCAACCTTTTACCGTTAATGAAATCGTTACCGCTGTGAAATCTTTGAAACGGAACAAAGCTTTTGGCAGTGACTGTATTTTAAATGAATACTTAATTGAAAGTATTGATATTTTATCATCACATTTGTTGATCTGTTTAATTCTATACTAAATTCTGGTTATTTTCCAGATAACTGGACTGAAGGTACAATTATCCCATTGCATAAAAAGGGTGATAAAAACGATGTGAATAATTATAGAGGAATTACATTGGTTAGTTGTTTAGCGAAGCTTTTTACTACAGTTATAAACAAACGAATTGAGCAGTTTTGTAATGAGCACAACACTATTTCGGATGCGCATTTCGGATTCTTGAAAGGTAGATCCACTGTTGATGCAATATTTGTACTTATGTCAATTGTGCAAAAATATATTAGTGAAAACAAAAGGTTATATGTTATTTTCGTTGACATGATGAAATGTTTTGATTCTATTTATAGAAATGGTTTGTGGTTGAAATTATACAATTGTGGTGTACGTGGAAAACTTTTAAGAATTGTAAGAGATATGTATCAGCATGTTAAATCTCGTGTTAAACTATGTTCGAATTATTCTGAATACTTTGAATATGCAGTGGGCTTGCGTCAAGGTGAAGTAATGTCACCCCTATTGTTTTCTATTTTTGTCGAAGATTTAGAGTTGTTTTTACAAAAAGGCACTGACTGTGGCCTAGTTTTAGATGATATTGTATTGATACTTCTACTTTTTGCAGATGATATGGCCATTTTAGGTAAAACCCCATGTGAGGTACAACAACATTTAAATAGTTTAAAGTCATATTGCGATACCTGGGGACTCAAGGTAAATACTTCGAAGACTAAAATTATGGTTTTTCGTAAAAGGGGTGGATTATTAAATATTGAAAACTGGTCATACGATGAAAAAAAAAAGAAGTTGTAAATGATTTTAACTATTTAGGAACAATTTTTAATTACACTGGAAATTTTATTTTAAATCAGGAACACCTAGTTGGTAAAGCTTTGAAAGCAATGAACATTCTTTTATGCAAATGTAAGGAGTTTGACTTAAGTCCTAAGACAATGTGTCAGTTATTTGATGCTTTTGTGAGTCCTATATTGAATTATTCCTGTGAAATATGGGGTTATACTAAGTCAAAGGAACTTGAAAGAGTCCACCTTAAGTTTTGCAAGCGATTGTTAAAGGTTAAAATAAATACTTGTAATGCAATTACATATAGTGAGTTGGGACGTTACCCATTGTTTATTAGTAGATATATTCGAATGATTAAATACTGGCTGAAAATTGCTAGCTCAAACAATATTATTGTTAAAACTATTTATTCCCAATCTGTTATTGATAGTTATAACGGACGTTTAAATTGGGCAGCAAATATAAGAAAGTTGTTAGCTGATTATGGATTTGCATACGTATTTGATAATGTTAGCAGTATCAATCAGGATTTATTAAAACCCGTATTATAGACACCTTTAAACAAGAAACGATGTCAAAAATTGACAACAGCTCAATGTTGTGTCAGTATAAATTGTGTCAATCAACACATTATTACGAGCCATATTTAGATATTTTATCAAAACGTTATCGCTTATACATGAGTAGATTAAGATTAAATGGACTTCCTCTCAGAATACAAACAGGAAGATATAATCGAATTCCACGAGAGGAAAGATATTGTACACTTTGTAATTCTACAGACATAGAGGACGAATACCATTTTGCCATTATTTGCAATTGTTATACTGACATCAGAAAAAAATATATTAGAAGATATTTCTATGTAAAACCTTCTGTCTATAAATTTACCCAGCTTTTAAATTCAACTAATAAATCAGATGTTTTTAATCTGTGTAAGTTTATTAAGGAAGCTATGAATGTTAGAAATGCACTAACTTTCGTTAATAATTAACACACGGTTAACGTTCATCCTCCGAATTCCTCGATCGAAATACGCATTGATTAGAATTATTTAACACTACGCTATGTCATGTTGATTGCATGTATTATATTTATATGTGTTGTAGACGATGTACTTGTACAAGTCTTAAATAAAATGTTCTGTTCTGTTCTGTTCTGTTAAAGATCGAATTTGTTGACTACGCATTCGCTTGTATATCAGCATTATTTTGGTCGCGAAAACAATACTTTAAATACAATCACTATAATTACAGTTTGACTGCTTTCATTTTTTAATATTGAATAGCACATTTACAATACGTTACATCTCATAATAGGCTTCACTTCATTAAAACTAGATAAAATGCCATCGTAAGGCATATGATAATCGTAGGGAAAGACCTAGCATCAAAAAATGTAAAGGGTGCTGCTAAAAAGGTGCAGGGGGGGGGGAAACCGGACCAGTTTGTTGATATGTTCCATATATTTTCTAAATCCAGGGTTTTCATGAGTTTAATGCTTCCGATTAAGGTTTTCAACATCGTCTATTTCGTGTCACTGAATATTTGCAAAAATATGTTGAAATTAAAAAGATATTAAACATGTCTGTGTTGAACAGCCCAGAAGGGCTTCAAGGGGGGAACCAAAAAGGAGCAGGGTGCAGCAGATCTTTCCCTATAATCGCCTCCAGAAAACTAATTGTTTGGGTACAAAAGTAGTGTTAGATGCGGCAGACGGGTCGTTCGAAAGCCGACCCTTTAGTGCCCGGTGTGAAGCAATTAAACAGCACCTCGGGGATCGAACCTGCAACGCCTGAGTTTTTGAACCCAGTGTTTTACCACTAGACCACGGATCCGCTATGAAAGATACTTTCATGTCTCTAATCACGTGTTCAGGAAGATACCACTATCAATAAACATAATTATAATATATGCACACATAGCAAAGGAATACATCCATGTTCGACTAATGTGTTTTCAATATTTCTCTAAGCGCACATACATCGCTCACAAAACGCACACCTTTACATTGGTCTATTTAATTGTTTTATTAAACCGCTGAAAGTTTTGCTTATTTCATATCAGAGGACAGCGCGCTCGACCATTCGAAGTATTTCAGTTAGTTCATATTTTGGATAGTGGAAGGGGCAAACATTTGTTAAAATACAAAAAAAACTTTTAAGTGAAGCCTTGTATAGTTTATACATTTTTGGAACAAAAACTTTAACCAAAAAATATATGTAAAAAGTGTGCATAACTCTGTCAAAATACAAAACAGAGTTATGGGGAATGTTGTCCCTGATACTGGAGTTGATGATTAAGGTATAGTCCACGTTTCAAGAGAATAACTTATGTAGTTTTGAAGTTACAAGACTTTTGAATAAAAACTTTAACCAGAAAATCTCTGTGAAAATTCAGACGCCGACGCCGGGGGTAGTAGGAAATCTCACCTATTCTTTGAATAGTCGAGCTAAAAATCAGTCTCTACCTACCAAACGTATATAGCTATTCAATGATGGTATTATATTATAGTTAAGCTACAATGGAGGTACAGTTTACTTATCCATGGTATCCCTTACTCAGTTAGCATGTTAATCGAAAGGTTGTTATACATAAAACATTGGAAAAGTAGCAGTCTATAGAGACCTGAATAACTCCACCTTAGACGCATCAAGTACAATAACTCGGTTATAACGGGTAACCTTTTAATAAGTCATGATTGACTGTTGGATGCTTTATTTTTTCAAATCCACCACCTGTGAATGTTTTCGAATACAGCCATACAAGATTTGCAGCCTGCTGAATTAAACATGTTTACATTCTTTAAACGCAGGCATCTAAACTCTTCGGAAAAAAGCACAAAACTAACATATTCTACAATATATGCGTATAAGCAGAAAAGAGCCTTCCGCAATAATTATGCGGATACGGATACGCTTGCGGATGCGGATATACGGAAAAGAGGCCTACTACACAATTCTATCTATTTATAGAACAAGTCAAGGTGCTTGTTTACATCAGCAACTGCCATGACATTCACGATATCCTCGTGCACAGTGTACATGTACATTCAGTGTGAGTTTTCAGAAAAACATTTATCACCATCTTTTGCTAGTTCAGGAGTTGTTTAAACATACAGCTTATTTGCTATGTTCTAATGTATGTTCAATCACTGAAAGGTGGAAATATAGAGTACATATATAATTTAAGTGCTATGTGGTAAACATGCCGACATATGACATTTTTAAATGATATGTTAACACCAAACCTTACTATAAACTACAAGTATACGCTAGTTGTAAAAATGCAAAACATATGCAATTGGGCGCACATCCCTTTATGACAAACGTTAACAAGACAATTACCAATGGTCTGCACGGTTTGCATGAGTAAGTAGTGAGCGGTAACGAAATAACGTGACTGCCTATAGCATAAAATGTCGATTTAAGTTACACCGAACAAGCGCACACAGCTCATCAGTACGATTACTCCATAGAATTAGTCAAGGCCTGACTACGGACCTTTGCGACGATTTAATAATTGTATATATGGTTAATATTTGTGTCATATCCTTAAAAATAATTATACTACGGAAATAAAATTTAACTAATACTTCATGTACAAATATTCTGCGGTTTCACTGTGCAGCAAACATATGCAAAAAATGATTTCTAATGTAAGGGGAACTTACGTATTTCTGTAATTAAACCCGATGTAATTCCACCCACTATATTATTCTAGTTTATATCTCCCGAAGTGAAAACAAATATTACGTTTTAATCCGTTAATAGTATGCCTTCCAAGATAACGTCATAAGAAATTAGTTGAATATCATGGCATAAAATAGTTCATACGTTCAAAGGCGAACCCGCGTACCCTCATAGGCAAACACGCATATGTTCATAGGCAAACACGCACATGTTCGTACGCGAACACGCACACGTCCATAGGCGAACACGCACATGTTCACACGCGAACACGCACACACGTTAACTAACGATGTCTTTAGAGAACCTCATAACAAATTTACAACTTTCCAATCAGTCAATGTCCAAAGAGATTTCATACAGTTCTTTCATAAAACACTCAGCACGCATGTTCTTGAGCCTCAAACAAACAAAAGTTAAACATCAATGCGCTGACGTTTGCTAAGTTACTTTCGATCGGTTCAATTTTCAGGGAAAGATTTCTGCTAACAAAATGAAGCAGGTAAGTGCACAACTGAAATGCAACAACATGACGCACTTTTTGAAACAAGCACTATTACATCGCAATGTTATCATAAAAACACAATAAAACATTCAGGTGTTCCCCTTCAAGGAAACGTTTAAGTTCCCATGTTGTCCGTAAACCAGTTCGACACCTGTAATTCATTAATTCAACGTCTTGTATTTCGTAGCAAGACAGAAAATTGTCCATTCGTCAATCTATGCACTGGTCCCTTTAAAACGCAACACATCGCAATGTCGAAATATACTAGCATTGCAATAATTAATACGTTTTAATGCAGCTTTATATGTTTGAAACAAAAACTGATGATTTAATGGTGTGCAGTTTAAGTCTGACTAATAGTAAGTATTAATAATGTTGTCGACTTCGAAATTGCAAAGAACAGAAAAGAACCCAGACAAAATGAATTTGTTATGCCCCAATAACAAATAAGAAACTGCACCCGGACGGCGTCTGTTTTATCCAAAACCGGGCAAAATCGGATGGTGCCCGCCTAGCAGCCTGGCTGTAAATCGGGCGGCGGCAGCTGAACATTTGCTTATCGGACGGCGCCCGTAGAAGTTTAAGAACTATTTAAAAGTTAACGGCGACCGGGCAATTTTTTTTCGGAGTCTGGGAGTTCGAAAACACGTCGGCCGGGCACCGTCCGATCGCCGGACGGCATTTTCTTGGATCGGGCTATGACCGTACGATTTTTCTACTTTAAAAAAAACAACGTCCTATTTCAACGGCGAACGTGCGGTCACCTTCCTGGCGCCGGCAGGCGACCGGAAAGGCACCGACCGATGTACAGTTATCGTCAGGGTTTCATGCGGTGCTTGCACCGATATTCACCGCACGGGCGCCATCCGGTCATCCGTCGGTCGCCGCCTGTTGCTCAAACTGTTTGTTCCCCATGTCAGTCAGCGAAAACCGACCGGCGCCCTCTTGAGTTTGTGACCACGCGATGCAAAACAAATATAAATCCCCCGGCGTCTGTCCGATTCCAAAAATTGCCGATGCTTTACCGTTCGTTAAATTCGGACGGCGCACGTTCTAATTGTGACCTAGGCATTAATGGCGGACCCGCGTGTCTATGTTGTGGTACCGGCGTTATTTAAATTTTAGAGTTCAGATTACGTCCTTATAAGTACCAGTAATGAATTATCCAATCATTCATACCACCATTGTCAAATGAAATTACAAAGCGCAGTGTCACTTTTTTTATATATATGTAAATGAAAATCATGGCATTTAAATCTATATTGAACTGAATGTTAGTAATATCCTAGGTTGACCCTTTTACTTTTTTCGCCAACAGCAACATGCAAACAAGTAAAAAAAAATAGTTATGTATGACGAAAATAAACATCCAACCCGTGTCTATGATACAGAAAGCACGGGCTTTTGACCCACATCCGAGGACGACAGCAATGCTTCGTGATTAATTACCCGCTGCCGAAAGTATAACAGACCGTCCTCGACGAACTAAGAGGATATCCCTGAACAAGACACATTTTAACCTACCCCAGAATGGAAACGGAGTCACGGCGACATGGCCCGTACATAGACGTGAAAATGGCCTGCGACGTAGACGTCCGAGAGTTGGAGTACAACTTAAGGCGAGTCACCGTGCACTGCCGTTGATTTGAACCAGACGACATGCTCGATTAGTACCTACTCGTCGTAACCGGAAATGACGACAGAGCGCGCGTGTGCACGAGAGGCCATTTCGGAGGTGGGACCGTGATTTATAAAGGCTACATGGACTACATCGTAAAATTAAACGTGTTATTGTGAACGGGAACTTAAACAGGGAGCGTTATTAATAGAGTTTTAGAGACCACACGGTAAACCAATTATTCTAACATGATACTCGCTAATTTTTCTGTACACACAGAACAAAATTATCGTTTTTTAACTACCCAATAAACAACGCAAAAAGAATTCCTGATTCTGAGCGGAGTATAGAAAAAGTAGCTCCAATTACAATTGCAGAAATATATGTCAGATCATGTAAGAATCGAAATAATTTTCACATTATCGTTGCTTATCGGCCAATAAACAACTCTCTGTCGTTCTGATGCGTGGTTATTAAACAACTCGGCTAACGTTGTTTAATTCCTAGGCATCAGAACTTCAAAGTGTTGTATATTGGGCGATAAACAATGATAAATCGAAACTATTTCTTAAACTAGTATACAGGAAACCGGAGTATGATGATCGCACACTACAACGTTCCATGCCACATCGCCATGGAAACTTTCCAACGATTTAGTTCACTCCCTGGCAAGAATCGGAAGCAAGCAAGGAAAATCATCACACATCCATATACATAAATTCCAAGCGAAAAACAAGACACCTTTTGAACAGAGCTGTAAGAGATGACACAAATTATGACTTTGAGAATTTTGCAATTTATACCAATGAAATAAATACAGTACTCGGGAAGCGTTCGAATGATCTTTCTCAAGACATCAAGTACTGCATTTTTTTGCAAGTAGCATAACATATCGTTTGTATTCGAAATTTTCCAAAGAGACCAGACTTGTGAATCAAAGGAAAATGGCGAAAGACGCCAGGAGATTTTGCTATTTTACAATGGGAGCCTGTGGGAATTGGATTTACTGGTTTCTAACATAAAAAGGCAATGATTGCATTTTCGGGAATGCTGCACGTTGTCCTACAAATGACAGTTTAAAGGGACAAAATCCGTGTTACATCATGATACAATCTCAGCTGTCGTTATTTTAACAATTGGGAATTTCAAATAATTGCTGAAACTGACAAATAACATTCACTGCAAAGTAAATATGCTAAAATAAAATAACAGTGTATAAAAAAAAGCGAAATAACACTACGGACATAATAATATACTGTAAATACCGTTTCGTTTCATAAGTAATCATCAGGTGAAATTGATAACATTATAAAGCGTTTGGAAGCTAAACGATGGAATAATTTGGACTCGACTGACTTGCCGAGTGGTAACGGCGTTAGCCTTTTGCTCCGAAAGTATAAGGTTCCGGAAAGCCGGTGGGAGCAACTTTTTTATTTTCTGGTTTATATATCCCGTTCTTGTTATAATACTTGAGCTATCGTTTAGTTCGGATGCTTAAATCTGTCTAGTTGAGACATTTTAATGGCATACTTGAAAACAATCAGTGAATAGGTCCCTTTAATTCACTTACATTTTTAACTCATTGTTTTAAAATAAATCTCACCGTCGTTGGCTGGAATTCTTATTCAACTGAAGCTTTATTCGGTATCATTTAATTTTAAAAGAAATAGAGGACATTACATTTTGTTGGTTTCGGTAGAATATCTATTTTAATTCACGAGTGATCATAGACATTTATATTTTCATGAGTGGCGCAGAAAATCATACTGATACACATCTTCACGCTCTTATGGTAAGTAAACGTGCATCTTGTTCTACATCTTTTATATCAGAATAAACAAAACTTATCTTCGCTGACTTCCACTTCTCGACAACAGCGCTGCACAGTCCACGTTCTTGTGTGTAGTTTTGTTTCACGTGCACATATATTAAAATTTAAAGTTCATTATGAAAACATATTTCCAAATCGTCATTAGTTTAAAATATGCGTTAAATTACCAGCACGGAATTCTGCACGGTCTGAATTTCCAAACTCCAATACATACTTGTCAAAACGCAACAAAAACATACCATAGATGTCTACGTATACAAGAAAACACACGGCTTACACGAAAATATTGTACCGTTCCTTTAATAATTGATTTCCTGTAAAACTTCGTGCAACGTTTTGAAATTAACAATGCAGTATAATCCTTTCTTTACAACTTTAAAGGCGCTGTGTCGTAATTGTCGTGTCAGGTTGTCATTTATGAAAGATATAACAGAAAATAAAAACAAAATAGTTAAAAGTAAAAGGAAATAAAACATACATCGCAATGCGAAATCTTTCATAAGAAAGTAAAGAAAACGAGTTACAAACAGTCGTACATGAAGTGCAGCTACACTTATTTTAAAGATGCTCTTAAGTTTAAAACAGCAACAGAAGTACACTCAACAACCTTTTCGAATTGGTCCCTTTTCATTTAAGATTTTCTCAAAACTGAATCAACGAAATTACGTGAAAATTTTAGCAAATGTATTTGTCGTACTTTTCTATCGATTTGTGTATACGTTTCTTAACTATTTAAGAAATAATTTTGATGTATCGTTGTTTATCGGCCAATAAACAACGATATGCAGTTCTGATGCGCAGGAGTTAACAACTCGGATCATTCTAAAGCAGGCAAGGATATAATATTTAATAAAATGTTAGTTGAACTCTCACGTACCGAAATTTTAACACGCGTACGTCACATTCAAGAAAAGATCAACACATGACGCCAGTGGCGTAGCTACGTGTAGGCCGTGTAAGCCCGGGCCTACAACTTTTTCTCAAAAGTAAAAAAAAATAAATGACCTAAAAATGCAATAAAAATCGAATGGTAAGGGGGGTTAAGGGTAGAACGATTTAATTCCTTATTAAGAGATTGATTATAAGACATTTTCATTTACGAATTGTGCCTTTTGACTCAAATAGAAATAGACTTAAGCCGATTATTAAAGTCAGTATCTGAATATTTGAGCTTTCTTGGGATCGCAAAACGGTAAAAACTGGTAAAAACTGGATCAATATGCTATTGTTGTTCGCTCGCTCATATTCGTACAATACAAAAAGTACTCGGTAAAACATACCCGTCCTAGCTCGATACCAATTCTTAAGTAAATAAATCCACACCGTAGTACCTGCGCCAACGTTCAGTGAAAATGATAAAATGAAGACAGTGGGTATATATACCTTCGGGCATGCTATATTATGGTTTTGTTTTCTAAATATTTAAGATTATATATAAAGATTTGGCACAGGAAATACCACAGTAAAGACATTTATACCAAATATATGTAATTTAAAGTTGAAATTAAATTCAAAGCAATGACTTATTTCGAGCTTAAACAGAATTGTTTTAATAGATAGTTTAGTTTCCAAAGATCTAAATTGACAAACATTTTGTGGTGTGTGTGTGTGTGGTGTGTGTGTGTTTGAATGTAGTCAGCTATGAATTTCACACGTTTAAAGACGTTTCTTAAACGCCAACGTGCAAGGTGCGAGCGGTCGTTCCGCTGCATGATGAGGCTGAAAACGTACCTGCGATCAAGCATGTACAGACAGGCTTTCAAGCCTCGCAATGATGTGTCTTATTGTTGATAGTACGATTTTTATAGTTAGATTTAACTGTTAATCCAGTTTATTAAGTGTTTCAAACTGAATAAGTCCGGTATTAATTTCTAAAGTAGATATTGTTCTTCTCAAACCCTACTACTTTCGCGGTTATGGACACGACCGGACCTTCGTATTGTATAATTTACATCAACACTGTATTCAATACGAGTAAGCAAAGATAGTTCCACATTTTAGTATATATTAGTATATTAAAACTATACTTATTCATTGATAAACGAAACTATTTTAAATATATTTTTGCTTGTCAATAACATCAGGTATGACAACGCGTATTATAAAAACGAAATCCGAAACGCCTATCTGAATTTTGATATTCAAGTGACGTAATCACATATATTGACAGTTAAGATGCAATGTTTTCATGTAAATCCAGCCAGATTTGCTAGAAAAGCGGCCGAAAATTATGCTGACATGCACAACATGAAAAGCGTGGATGTTTTGACCGCGATTTATATTATAAAAATTTAGTAGCGCAGAGAACTGAGATACTTACTTTTGTATAAAAATCTAAATTGAATGATGGTGAAAAACGTGAACAGTTGTGCGTGTGAAAATTAAACATTTTATGCTATGCAGAAAATGTACTTTTTCCGTTTAAGAACGATATGCCTATTCTGACAGGAAATTGTCCTAAACGCAGAACTGCTCACAGATTGTCATTATCACCCTTCATACTGTTAAATGAACAATCGAAGAAAATATGCTGCAATTATGCTAAACTTAATGAAAGCTGTTAAGTAAGTTTCATTACCGCATTCATGGTATAAGAGTAACACGACCAGCATATATACCTATCCACGAATAGTTTAAAGACGTTCGCAACACTTTCCTTCAATTTTTTTCCAACGACAGATTTTCTTAAAACTTGGCACAAACATGCATCAATGTATCCTTACACTAAAACAGTCTTAAAAAATAGGGGTCACCGGCCTTTTCCCGGAAATATTGAATTTTGACTAAGATACCTGTCTAAGTCCTTTTTCAGTTTGTGTTACTTAGAATGTTGAATTATATAAAGCGTTTATATTCAAACAAAGACTGAGATTGTTAAATGCTTCTTTTTTTAAATGTTTCGTTTGGTAATATACAAGTGAAGTTTAATGATAAAACGCGCTTTATCTACAGCTATCATTTACCAAATGACTTGTAATGGGCGCTTAATGATTAAGGTGAATTTTGCATTAAATTTGCCTGTGAAAACATCAATAATTTATCAAATAAACGAATATCTTTTATTCTAAACGACAGATCCCACATAAATGCGTCATTGTATACTAAAACTAAAACAGTCTTAAAAAATAGGGGTCACCGGCCTTGTTCAGGAAATATTGGGTTTTGAATACGGTACCTGTTCAAGCCCCTTTTTCAGTTTGGATTTTATTCAATGTTTTAAGTATATAGGATAGTTCTTTTTCAAACAAGGTTATGGTTCTTTCAACTGATATGTTTGTACATGCTTTGTTTGGCAATATACAGGTGTATGATGACGTTTTACCTACATTTACTGCTTAAATAATGAATTTGACTGGACATTTAAGTGTGTCAAATGGGAACTAATAATGCTTTCTGAAACTTCATTTTTATCAAATGCATATTTTGTTCCAAACGACAGAGTTTCTTAAAATTTCGCACAGACATGCACTAATGTATATCTACACCAAAACATTAATAAAAAGAATGGCTCACTGAACTTGTTTGGGGAATATTGGATTTCATATAGGGTACATGTGTAGCCTTTTTCCTGTTTCGTTTTAACATACATAAACAACGTATCAATAGAATGAAGATATTTAATGGATCCTTTCTGAACTAAATTTGTTTGGAAATATATTGCATAGTGTGTTTTTGGTTATTATATATGCATTATGAACTTTTACTATTAAAAATTACAATTTATTTTGAATGGACATTAGAGATGAGATTAGTATATTGTAACCTATACACAATAAAGAAAAAAATGAAGCAAAAGGAGAACTAACCCAAATATTTTATTTTTGTTGCAAACGTCTTTAAATTCCTTCTGAAGTATTGTAGAGGAATAATTTCCATTCATTAATATGACAAACATAAACACAAGTTTATTTGAATATCACAAACATTACCACGTGCTCTCCTGTGTGAAATAGTTTAATTGCTAAACATGTGATATCCAATTGCAATGATTGTATAAAATTGAAGAATAATTTGATTATGACAGACATTTGTATGTATGTTTATCACTTGCACCATGTGCTTAACATCAGTAAGCGTCTTAGTCAACATTGGATAGATATAGAGCATTATTGCGCATTGAAACTTGACCATGTTCTGATTAGTCTTTTTCCCGAAAAAGGTAAAACACATAAACGAAATGACAACTCATTGGTACAGTAAATGTTTGTATATTTACACTACTATCTAAGCCCAGGAGCGGATCCAGCACAGCATTTCGGGTTAGGGAGGCGTAAACCTTTGATCGTGCAGTTATAACCCCATGATGTCTATGGGTCTGCATAGATCAGCTACAGATCCGTATCAAATATATATAATAAATCTTTGCATATCATCATCATCATCATCATAATCATCGCCATCGTCAAATCAATTGTTTTGGCATATTATGTTCGAAAGACATGCTGGTTCATCCGTATGTCATGCTCCTGTTTTGGCTGTAAATTGCCCTTGTTTGATGTTCCTGACCACTAAATATGTATTTAATATTCAATGTTACATATATATTGAAAATATCTTTCAACATGTTAAATCAGTAGCTGACTACATTCAAACGCACACACATAGAAAATTATTTGTATTAATCATTTACCAAAGTTTGGAATGAATGTTTTATGTAACTTACACGTACACACTCATGCTCATAAATTGTCTGCAAATGTGCTATACATTGTACTTTTGTTCATCGAAACGAACTAACGGACAGATAGACGAACACGTTCATAAATATAATATTATGAAAGATACTCGCATTGTTGCGTTATGAACTAATAAGGCAAGTGATGCCGACTTCGCTTAAATTTGGTGCCGGGAAAAATAAAAAATCGCCAGAATTTGGTGCCAGCGTTGTGGACACGACTCTACTATAACGTTATATCTTTCTTATGAATGCAGAAAACAATATATACATTTGCCAACGTTGTAATGCATCTGACATCTTTATAAAATACACTAATTTATAAAAGAAAACAATTGAATTCTTAAATAAAGGTATATATACCCACTGTCTAAAGTTTTTCGTTTTCGCTGAACTTTGGCGCAGCTACAACGGTGTTTGTAAGAAATCGTAGGCGGCGGGGCTATGTTTTACTGAGATAATATGTGTCTTTTACAAAACTCATCCAGCGAAGAAAGCGAAAAACAATTTTTAACATATTTTTCTAGTTCTGACCCTTTTCTATATGCCCATATATGGTGGGGCAGTTTTTTTTTGGGGGGGGGGGCCTAGTGGGGCAGTGAAATCTAGGCGGGGTCTTTTTTTAAACCATTTAGATTAAGTAAACAAACAATGATTTAGAGTTAAAATGCATCAGGATTATACCACGTGGGCGTTACCCCGAATGGTTTAAAAACGCTTATCAGAGCAAATGAGGTGGTTATTCTCCTGAAAACGATACAATCGAAAATTATTTCCATTAAAACATGATCTGAAAACATAAGTTTGTTATTCGTTGCTCCGTAGCCGATTTTAAACATCATTTGCCACATATCGAAAACTTTGACCATCCTTCCTAGTTAATTGTTTGGTTTTCTTGATTTTTGTGTCGAATTGTTTACGGCGGCGTAAATATAAAAATCAATATATCAAGAATAAATAAGAATAGTATTATTGAAGTACAATTATACTTTCGGAGGCAGAAAACTAGCATGTCGCTTGTTCCTTTTCCGTCCGTTTACTGCACGATTCATTGTGAATGCGGTCACGGACACGGGTAAATCAAACAACGAGAAACCTGTCAGACAGCCAGACAAAGGCGTCTTACAAAATGTATAACACACCTAAGTTATATATATTACCAGTATGCTAGGTTAACTTTTGTTTACTAAATAAAGGACTTATGACTTTACAATTAGCTGTATAGCCTACATCATTCAATTAATTATTTAACAGTGTACGTATTTATCTTGTAAATAACATGTGGTCTTTACGAATGATAGTAATTATGGTGACAGGTGATTTAGAGATTTCGTGAAGTCTGATATAGAAGAAGAACTTTATTTCGAACAGTAAGCATAAGCTCATGAGTTCAAACAATCATAATACATAAATAAATATACAAACAATCGTCATGTTCCGTGTGATGTAACGAAGCAGGTAGTAATATAGTTAAATTATACAAATAGTTGACAGATCAAAATAATTGGTAGAAAAGTAAGTTACAGTAATAATGTAGAGCGTACGTACATGTTGTATATTAAAATGTTGAGTCATGTAGTTGAAAAGCTTTATAAATAAAAGTCGCAAGTTTTACTGATAAACGTTCATTTTCGGTGTTTAAAAGTTCAATAAATTTAGGGATGTTTGGTCGTTTCCAAAAATATCTATTTAGATATACTTTTCTTTCATTGTAATAAAGTGGACATTCAAGCATAAAATGAAACTCATCTTCTATTGTATTACATAATTGGCATTTTCTGTCTGCTCTAGGTATTTTATGTGTTTTGTTCCATCTACCTCGTTCAATTGCTAATCTGTGCGATGAGACACGTAAGCGGCATAATGCTGTTCGGAATTTTTTAATTTTGACATTGTCAAGATAGGGCTGGAATTTAAAATCTGCAAATATTGAATATGTATTCGCACGTGATGATAGATTTAATCGTTCGTGCCAATTTTGAATAAAACAATCTTTAACTCTTAGTTTAAAGACTTTAAGAAAAGCGTCAGTATTGCCTACTCCTTGAAATAACCATACTTGATTAAAACCCATGCTTTCAAGAAATATTTTTACATGTAATGCCCAATTTGTTTTTGTCGGAGATAAATCCATATCATTTAACATCATTTTGTATGCGTATTTAATGAATTTTCTGTCTGTGGACGTTACAACTTTTAACCAGAATCTAATAATATTGTTCATTCTGTTACAATATAGAGATGTTCTACCTACTTCTCCATATATGAAGTCGTTTTGTGTACTTAATTTAACACCTAGTAAGTTTTTCAAAAAATGTAGATGTAAACGTTCAAGTTTTTCGCTTTTTAAGAAACCCCATACTTCTGATCCGTAATTTAATATTGGCACAATTAGCTTGTCAAATAGGTCTATTATAGATCTAACATCAATATCAGTAAATTTTATTAAGTACTGCTTCAATTTAAATAGGGCCTTAAGTGCCTGACCGTTCAAAATTTCGAAAGTTTTATTAAATGACCCTCCAGTAGTGAACGTTATACCAAGATATGTGAATTGATTAACTATTTCAATTTCGTTTCCAGCGTATAGGAATTTAAGGGAATCTTTCAGCCTTCCAGCTTTTCTTAAAATCATAACTTTAGTTTTATTAACGTTAACGCTTAACTTCCATCTCGTACAGTAATTATGAAGTAAATCAAGTGATTGTTGAAGTTCAATTTCGTTTAAGGCAAAAATGACAATATCGTCGGCGTATAACAACAAGATAAGTTTTAAGTGTTCAACATCAATGCCATTTACACCGTTCAATATGTAATGTCCTTCAAGATCATTAATATACATAGAAAAGATAAAAGGAGATAAACAATCACCTTGACGTGTGCCTAGCTGACATGTAAATGTGTTACTTAAACAATTTTGGTGCTTAATACGTGAGTTAACATTACTATATAGGGATCGTATATACGAACAAGAATGCGGGCTAAAAATACTAACTTTAGAATAAAAAAAATAAAAATTATAACCTACATTTTGAGCAGAGCTAGACAGTTATGTTTAAAATGAAAGCGATGTATTTTGATTGATTTTTATATCGATCAGGATCTAAATAAAATTTAGAACATTTTTAGAATAGTGGAAGATACTGTTGGATTTGTCGACCAAATAATCAGAAAGCAAGTGTATTTTTTATTCGTACAATATCAACTTCTGAGACTTCTGATTGGGTAGAACATCGGGACAAACATTAAACATGAATATTACATATTTTAAAAAACATAACAACGTGACGAAACCGTTTAAAATGTGTGGGTGTGTGTTATTTTAAGATGAATTTTATTAATTGTAATTCGCCACCTTAGAATTAAAAGGACCTATCTGCTTCTTTAACACATGTAAGATATGCCTTTGTCATTCTAAGGTGTCAAAATCTTAAATAAATTATTTTAAATATATATCTTAAAATCATAAAGTTTATATATGTATATGTTTATGCCCCCACCATCAATGATGTGGAAAGGGGGGGGGGGGCATAGTGTGTTGGTCCTGTCCGATACTATACTGTTCGCACTACGCCACTACAGTAATCATAGGTTAGCTATGTGACGTATTAGAATCATTACAATTTTGGGAAAATAACTTCTGACGTAGATCAGAAAGAATCTTCAATCTTGAAAAAAACAACACACGATTCAATGTTTAAGAAATCATGAAATAAAATGTTTTCGACAAAAGTGTAAGCATAAGAGTATTGTAAATCTAAGGAAGACAATTATGGAGTATAATGCCTTCTGTACGGTATGTACAAATGTGTCCTGGTTTAAATACGTTGTATTTCAAGCAACATCATGCCTTATAGAAAATGGAATGTGGCAGTGCTGGTAAATGCCGTATTTGGAGCTAGGAAAATCAAATAATTGGAAAGAGTGTAAAACTAGTGTGCTATGTAAAACTAGTGTAAAACTAGTGTGCTATGATTATGTTCAAATCGAACATAAGTTGATGCATGTTGGATTATTGATAAATCAAATCAGGTAAGATTTTTTTATTTGCTATCATTAGATCTAATGCATCTAGGAAGAATTTACCATAAAATATAAGCCGATAAGGCTAAAAACGTTAGAATTATCTACTAGCAATGTTCTTCATTGTTTGATTTAGTAGTAATAACATCCAGGGAAACAACTGAACGACGCGGTTGAATGCGTGTTAACAGCAGTGTTCTGTTGGATGACTGGTGTTAAGTGCATTAACAAAAGACTGTAAATTGCAAGTGCAGCGACATCATTGAGCCACGAATGACAAGTTGCTTACTAATCAATTAAGAATCTCACTTAAAAGCCAATTTCCCCGAATGTCTAAATTTGCACACGTTTATTTTTAACCAACAGCGCATGCGAGTACCACAAAAATAATAACACAACAAAAAGACTGATTACAATTACATGTCTCTTTGAAAAATGGTTGTGGTACTCACATGCGCTGATAGTTAAATTTTATAACAAAACTGATAAAATTGACAAAAATCGTTGTTTTCGAAGAAACGCACGCTGTTGGAACGTTCCGCACATCATGATCCAACTACAGGCATGATTGGTATTGTTTGTAAATGAAATTAAACAATCGTCAATTTTATGGGCCAAAATCGGCCCTTATCGACCCTAGTCCTTTGATTTTTGAATACATGTAATTGTTTTACTTTGTTTGATTTCATAATAAATTGCGTAATGAACACATTTTTACCGCAAATTTTTATTCGGTATGTAGTATACTTCATCTGACTTAAAAAAATGTTCAAATCTAATTCATACTCTTAAATGTTAAGATTGTCAGTAAAGTTTAAGTTGATCAATGGTAAACAATGTGTCAAACTGGCGCGAGGCAGACTTATTTCTGGAGTCAAAACCGTGTAAATTGCAAATTGCATCTGTCAACATGCAGGAGTGCGCAGGAGTCTGCATTATTGAAATCCCTCGGATCTATCAACAATCGATCCCAGGACAATGCGATTCAAATAATATTTGTTTAGTCTGACGTGTGAAACAAATCTCGTACAAAATGTAAATGTGGTGAAACATTGCAGAAAAGTTATTAAAGGTGAATATTGACTGTAGTCTGTACTTCTTAGAAATATGAAACTAGTTTACTGTATTGGTTTTTATTATAACATTAAAACAATATACTTTCCAGTTTATTTCAATATATTGTTTAATTAGTGACAAAGGAACTTTTCTGTTGCTTTATGGATTCGTGAATGTCATGCATGTTGTGTAATGGTACATTACATTCATACAATTATAATACCAAAACTAATTTACCCATGTCACTAAGGGTCATCCATGACAATACCTTACTTTTAAAATAATAGTCAGTTGTAGATACAAACAAAACCTTAAAATAATAATAGACATAAAATTTAACAATCATTAAATATCAATTATCTGTAAATGAACATTGTTTTTGCAAATGTTTGTAGACCTGCTGTCAATACTCCCCTTTAATTATCTTCAATAAATAATCTTCAATAAAATTCCCCTTCTAGATAACAAATGTCATAAATGCCAAGCACAGGATTCATTTAACAATATGGAAAATAAAAGACATTATCCAGCGCTTGTACACCAAGAACTGGTTCTACCCAGGACATGGACTTTCTCACAAACACCGAGAACTGGTTCTACCCCGGAAATGGACTTTCTTACAGACACCACGAACTGGTTCTACCCAGGAAATGGACTTTCTCACAGACACCAAGAACTGGTTCTACCTATGAAATGGACCTTCTCACAGATGCCAAGAACTGGTTCTACCCATGAAATTAAAATTCTCATAAACACCAAGCACTGGTAATGGTTTTACCCAGGAAATTAACTTTCTAACAGACACCAAGAACTGACACTACCCAGGAAATTGACTTTCTCATAAACACCAAGTACCAGTACTGATTTTACCCAGGAAATTGACTTTCTCATAAACACCAAGTACTGGCGATACCCAGAAAATGATTTTCACACAGACACAATTAACTGTTTATACTTAGGAAATGGTCTTCCTGGTAGACACCAAGAACTGGCTCTACCCACGAAATGGACTTTCTCACATTTTTTGACACAAACGTCTGAAAAAACCCATCTCTGATTTGGAACACATTGGTTGAACCAAAGCAACAAAACACCCATTACAAACATCATTCGGGGGTGGCTTGATTGAGACTGTTCTTGGGCAGAAAATACAACACATGAACACTGTCAATGCCCCTTAACATCAGCTGCAGCAGAACTCAGTTTTCAGAAACCAGCTGTAATAACCAATATGGCACACTTGATAGGGTCACAACAATTCTTCATTGTCAATCCAAATGTATCTTGTTAGACTGTATACGTGATGTAGTAGGACAGATTTGTACTGACATATTTTTTTTCAAATATGGTTTCTTACAATTACTAGCTCTTTCATTTATCTTTACATGATTCTCAAGATCTGAGACAAGAAATAAATTGATTACATCAACTTTAGCAAATTTACAATGTCATGCAATAAATATGCTGTAAATTTACATTATTTATATAAGAATAATAGTTTTCACATGTGACTTCACTCCGATGAGTAAGAGTCACCCATGATTGACCAAACAAGTGTGATTATTTAGTTTCTGAAAACTGAGTTCATTTGCAGCTGAAGCTAGAGACTGCTGACAGTGTTTATGAGCGACTCATTTCCAATCCCTGCAAGACTGCTATTTGCAATGCATGTTTTACTGCTTCCGACGGGTCAAAGTATTCCAGATTAAAGCTGTTTCAGGTTCACATCGCATGTCTTCTTAGAAGACATCCCACATGCATTGCACAAAGTCACATTCTTACAATAAAACTTGAATCATCACCCAGAATGAGTTGCACAGCAAACCATGATTGCCTTGCAACATTAACAAGGGTACGGGTTCAGAATTTGGCACAACTATCTCTCAAGGGTAGCAAGGGAGATAACCAGTGTGTTACTATGGTAAACAGGTAAAATGAGTTATTTCCCTTGTTTAAATAAGTTTTGTGTGTGTGTTTTTTTGCACTCAAATGTTCTAATAATGTTAACAATTTTAGTGTGGTGTAGACCAAAATGGTTTCTTTCTGATACCTCTACTAGGTTTGTAGCCATGCACATGAACATTTTCAAAATAACACATACATATTTCTCATTGTTCAAGTATGTGTAAAAGAGATGAGGGTTAAGGTCAAAACTATATTTAATCCTTATAGTGCAGTGTTTACAATTACACGACGCTGTGTGCCAAGTTGGTTGTGAGATATCAAGTGGTGCAGATTGAAAATAAAACATAATATCTAGAAGGTCATGCTGCAATAATATTCAGAAAGCCTAAAAAAAAACATGTATTCAAAGTTTTGTTTACATAAATCTACTTGTTTCTGCCAAAAATCTTATAATAATACAATTTCTTTCATTACACTGCACATTTTGTTACTGTGGTTTTACAGGTGAGAACACTGTGCAGCCAGTCCGGGACTCGAACCCGGGACCTCTCGCTTACTTGGCGAGTGCTCTCCCGACTGAGCTAACCTGGCAGGTACACAATCTCTCCCTATAGTGACATATTGCATACAAGGACAATCGCAACCTGAATTATGGGACACAGCCTCAACGATAATGTAATGATTAATGGGAAATACATAATTTGATAAGTATTTAACTACAGTGGACTCCAGATAACTTGAACTTGTATCGAATTTCTCGTTTTAGTGAATAATATTGCATTGCTATATATTCGTATATATTTATGTTGTTTCGCTTGAATTAAAGAGGGTTGAATTTTGGTCCAATTTTTTGATGGCTCAGAGTGTTGTTCCCAGTTCCAGTTGTCACGCAAGTTATATTTGCTTGGCTCAAACACACCTAGGGTTGCTTCAAGACGTTTAATTTAATTGATTAGATGCGCTTGATTACTGTAAAAATTTACTATTGAGATGCGGCAATAATTGATTTTACAGGTATCACAAACTTAAAATCAATAATGTGTATAAAATTTCATCATCATCATCATCAGCATCATCATCATCATCACACCGTCTCCCCTTCAACACACGCCTCATTATTATAACCCATTTTAATGTAAGAACTCCATAATGTGGCTATTACTCTAACCAACGAACATCAGTCATACACGCAAAAATTCTTTCACATGTGTACACTTTAAATTAAAGTAATTCTAACACCCTACAATGCAAACCAAAACTATATCCTTCCTTTGACCTCTTCACCTAGGATTCCTAAGTAGGACGCATGTGATGCATAGATCTAGTAAACTTGCTTATTTAAGATTAAGAATGCATGTCCAAAATATACCGTAGTCCAGAAAATCTGACATACACATTCAAAAAGACATACCTCAAGCAACCAATGTGAAAACTCATTAATGAAGGGGATATCACTTTTGAAGTTTAAGTTTAGTAGTCTACGTGAGTTCTATCCATTGAATAAGAAGATCCAAGTAATATGCACTAATATCTTACAATCACATTCAACTTAACCAAAATGTTATGCTTATTGGATACAAGTACATAAAAATAAAGATCACTTCATGAATTTTTGCAAAACTGTTACCCAAAGATAAATGACAAGATGTAAATTGATCATTAAGAAATTCAGAAAACTATCAGCATACACAGTTTAAACACATGACTTCCACCGAATTCTAGAAGAAATTCTTTACAAACTCTGCCTAATCATAAACAGGGTATCATGGTTATTTTAAATGGTACAATTAATGTGTTCTATCTTTTGTGAACTACAAGATGTCATTAATGGCAATATGTAATTATGTTCTATTCTGCTTCATTAGGTTACAATCAGAATGACTCCTAAAGGATTTTGAACCAAATTTTAGCTGACCATATGATCATTTGATGGTGCGTTAGACTCACTTTAAAAGTACCATCTTGTCTTTATGCAAAACTGTGCAACTATTAGTATTGATTGTTCATATCTATAAATGTGATTTTGAATGAGTTCTTATTTAGCAAGAGGTACTAGCTCATACTTCAGTGTAACTGCATTAAGTTCCATCTAGAACCACTATCAAACTGACATGAATGTAAGAATTTAAAATGGACATACGGGTACACAATCTGCGCAAGTTCAGTCAAGATCTGCAGAGAAATGGTCTACAAGGCAAATATTAGAAAACGACGACTTTGACTCACACAAAAATCATTAATTGGTGTATTAGTCTTATTTGACGTATTGCATTTATCTTTAACATATGGTATTTGGTAAAACTGGCAGAAAAAGTCAACATTTTATATTATGCATACAAGAAAATGTTTGACAGTCAATGGTCAACGCAGGAGAGGTTCCCTATACATATAGCTTACCATTATTTTTGTAAGGTATGCTTAATTGTTAATAGAAACACACTTTAAGTCAACATTCTGTCAATCATATAGTATGTTACAGACATTTCTGAACAATTCTTACCTGATCTTGGATCAACAACCAGTAGGACTTGAAATTCAGTGTATCCAGTCAGCACCCTGACTGCCTGTCAGTGACTCCCAGTGAGTTGATACGGTATGCACAAGGACCCCATGCACTGCATTCCTACTTTGTTGCTGTGTAGCTAAATATTAAAGTAACAAGCATTCTTAACGCATGCGAGCTATTTAATATCAAACAGTGTGTAAATACATGTAAACTGTTTACCTAAGGTTAAGTGCGAATAAGTAATGACAAGTTTGTAATATTAAGTTTGGAGGGAATAAAATAAATAGAGGGCAATTACTCTAGAAATACTGAAGAAAGCTTCAATCTTTGTTATGTCCTCTTCAGTGCAAAGACCTATTTTTCAAGCTACATACAAATGGGAAAGTGCAGATAGCCTAATGCAAAATCTAACAGTCTTCCACGTTTTTAACAACATTAAGAGAAAAATGTGAAATTATTAAAATGTGGCACCTACCTAGTGTATTTAACACATTCTGAGTGAGACACCCATACCAGAACACTCCTTACTGCCTCGTGGCTGTGCAGGCCTGCAGGTTCCATACCTATTTGTAGAATAAATGTGAGTAGTTATACAAACAACCATAAGAAACCAAATCTTAACAACACACAACCTTAAAACGTTATATTGCCAGGCAAATTATGCAGTTACTCAGTCATGGTGAGGAAATGGTTGTGGTATCCAGCTATAGCTTGGGAACTCAATTCATTAGGTTAGTATTCTGACACGTAATCTTTCTTAAAGTCACTAAGCACTGGTTCTACTTAAGAATGCAACTTGAATGGTTCTTAGCAAGCCACAGCTATCAATACAACCAAGTCACAAAATAAATACCTTCAAGCGCACGATTTGAAACAACATTGACATCTCAGTATTGTTTTACAATGAAGACTCCTGATGAGATCTTTTTTTCACCTTGTGACATCAAGAAAATTATTAAATGTTCAATTTAATAGAACGGTTTCAAACAGAAATATTTAACATACAATACCATAATCAACAAGTCTTCACAGTGTTGTTCTGTCATCAATGTTTCACCAGCGCTGGGAGCTGGATGTGCAGAAGCTGCATGAAGCACTTTCTAACATGCAGTCTCAAACCCTCGACCACATGTGCACTGCTGTCACATTCAGTCTGTGCATCCACATTGTCCAGGCCTCTCCATCTAATTATAGACATTACACATATGCCAAAAACCTAAGCATAATCCAATTCACTATTCAGTAGTAAATGAATTCTCAGTAATGTCGTGGATCTTTCCCACAGGAAACAAGAACTGATTCTACCCAGGTAACAAACTCAAGAATGTTTCAATAAGCCCCATACTGGTCAGGCTATCATCACCAGATCCTGTGAGATGATGGCCTGTGTCAGGAAAAATCCTCCACACACATAGGAGTTTAAACAAGGCATAAATATTCCTGGTCATTCTAGTTCAAATTCTTATAACCTTAATTCATATTTAGAGACTTTTGACATTTTTAAAGACCAGTCTCTATGACTCTTATAAGAGCGAAAGCTTTTTTTAAGTTCTTATTATTTTAAAACACTGATTTAAAGGCTACAGACCACTTTCTAAAAATTTTCCAAACATGAAATTTCTAAGGAAACCTTTTAGAAAGGGGTAGAACGTTAGAATAATGCCAAGTGGAACCGGTTTTAGATTGTGGCGATTGACTGACGCTTTAGTACCAAATAAATTTCACAGGTGTCTAAATTTCATGCATTTTTGAAGAATGGTTAATTCTTAAACTCACAAACTTTTTTGTACATTCTTTTAATATTCCTGCAAAACAAAATTTTTATTATTTTCATTTTTTTTTAATTTTTTACTCAAGAAATAATTATCGATTTATAGTTGTTTATCGGCCAATAAACAACGATTTGGAGTTCTGATGCAAACGAATTAAACCACAGGGGCATTATCCGGGTTGTTTAATAGCCACGCATGAGAACCACAAAGAGTTGTTTATCGGTCGATAAACAATGACAATGCGAAAATAACGTAGATTCTAATTAAATTTGACATACGGTTGAACCTTGTTATCTCAAACTTGTTAAAGTCGAATTTTCAGTTAAGTCGCAGTAGAGATAAATTTCCGATTGTCCATCTTCTTATTTCATATTAAATATTGTTGTTTATCTCGAAGTTTTTAACTCGAGATATCGGATAAGTCAAAGTGAATTTTCATTCCCTAGCTGTAATTTCACATGTATTATTGCGTGTTTATCTCGAAGAGTCATCACGTTCGGCAGCTTAAACCCGATAATAGCCTAATGACAGATCCGTGTCAAGATTTGTAATACATTGCATAAATGTTAGCCCGTGTTCTCTACAAAAGTCTTTAATATGGGTTGCGTGCGCTTTAACTATTTGTTAATTGATGGCGACATCACTGGAAGCATTGGCGGAGCAGTCAGAAGATTCCTTGAGCAGATGCTAGGTAGCGAAGATATAATCAACAGATTTGATGACATCTACCGCTGTATTAAAACAAGAGGGCCTTGAGGGCCCTAGGTCGCTCACCTGAGACCTTGTAACCTTAGCATCCCCAAGGCGTAGCTTATTTTTATCCCAGGGGCAAATATGAACAATCTTGAACAAACCTCTGGGCCTTGCGGTTTCAGGTAAATATTTTTAAAGTAACTTTGCTACTATATAAAGCATGTGACCACTCGGGGTGCCACCAGATTTGACTCCAGGGGCAGAATTTGAACAATCTTTGCAGAGGACCACTATGCAATGTTACGTACCAAATCTAGGAAAGCTGTGGGCCTTGCCGTTTCAGAGGAGATTTTTAAAGTCATTTTGCTATTTAAGTCTATATAAAACATGTGACCCCCGGGACGTGACCAGATTTGACCCCAGTGGCATAATTTGAACAATATTTGTAGAGGACCACTATAGGGATCTTACATATTAAATATGAAACCTCAGAGAAGAACATTTTAAGACCTTTTGCTATTAAAGTTTAGAAAAAAAAAGTGACCCCAGGGGCGTGACCAGTTTTGACCCCAGGGGCATAATTCGAATATACTTTGTGGAGGACTAATATATGATGTTACATACCAAATAAGAAACCTCCGGGCCTTGTGGTTTCTGAGCAGAAGCTTTTAACAGTCATTTTGCTATCAAAGTCTATACAAATCATGTGACCCCCAGGGCGTGGCCAGTTTTGACTCCAGGGGCATCATTTGAACAATATTTGTAGAGAATCACTATAGGATGTTACATACCAAATATGAAACCTCTGGGCCTTGCGGTTTCAGAGAAGATGATTTGTAAAGGCATTTTGCTATTTAAGTTTATATGAATCATGTGACCCCCGGGCGTGGCCAGTTTTAACCCCAGGGGCATAGTTTGAACAATGTTTGTGGAGGACCACTTGAGGATGTTACATACAAAATATGAAACCTCTGAGCCTTGTGGTTTCAGATGTGGTTTCAGAGGAGAAGATTTTTAAAGTCATTTTGCTATAGATTCTATATAAACCATGTGACCCGTGGGGCGTGGCCCGTTTTGACCCCAGGGGCATAGTTTGAACAATCTTTGTAGAGGACCATTATAGGATGTTACATACAAAATATGAAACCTCTGGGCCCTGTGGTTTCAGAGATTTTTTATGTTTTCACTTTTTAAATCTAATTTTAGCTCTGGTGACCTACATATGCAGCGGACCGTAACTATTTGAACAACTTTGAAAGAGGGTCACCTAATGATCATTCCTGTGACGTTTGGTGCAAATCTGCCAGGTGGTTTAGGGGGAGATGTTGTTTGATTGAAAAGTTGATGACGCGCGCATGCACGCACAACGGACAACCACAAGAGCTAAAAAAACTTTCTGTTTAACACACTCTCCAAACAGAAAGACAAAAGTAAATAAAAAGTGACTTTTTTCGTTATGTGTGCTATGTTATTTGTGCTATGATTCATATGGTTGTTTTTGTCATGCTTTAATGTGTATGTTTAACTTGTTGTTTTGTGCTGAAATGTAAATTGCATTCGTTTTATTTATTAATGTAATAATAAAATAAAATACTAAAATAGTACCAGTAATTTTAATAATAATATCATCTTTATTATAATGACAGCCAAAACGTAAGCATTGACAAACAGTTAAATGTAACCCCATGCTACTTTCACAACGTTCGAGTTCAGATAAGTTGAACTACCGATATCTCATAGTCACTATTGCATTCCCGTCAACTTCGAGATAACGAGGTACAGCTGTATGTTTTTGCAATTGCAACTGGAACTATTTTTCACCCTGCTCTGCTCAGAATTGGGAATTCTTTTAGCATCATTTATTGAGTAGTTCAACAATAATTTTGTCCTTTGCCCATAGAAGAAATTAGCGAGTATCATGTTAGAATACACATTTTTCAACATAACAACATTTAGGTTTATTTCACTTTATCAAAGGCCGCCTTGTTATATACTCAAACTGCAAGAAACATAACCCAACATTTGTAAAATAAACTAGATGCCTGTTGGCAAAATGTCGAGCCATAGTCAATAAAGCAACTTGTATTGTATTTATTTAATATCTCATTTTCTAACAAGCAGATCTTCTTCTTTGACCTCTAAGCATGACCTTGACGCTAGGGAAACAGGTCTTGCATGCAACATGGTGACCATTTGTGGCAACTTATTTTAAAATTGCCTGCTGAATGATAAAGTTACAGTCCAGACAAGCTGTATTACGCCCATGTTTGACATTTGAGCTAGGGACACAGGTCATGCACGTGACATGCCGTCTCCACATGGTGAACATTTGTGGCATGATATTTTAAAATTACCTGATGAATAAGGAAGTTACAGTCCAGACAAGATCGAACGGACGGACAACTAAGTCGAGCTGACCGCAGGCGGGCGCCAAAAAAAAAAGTTTTAAGATAGGGTCTTAAAATTTCGATCGCAAAGTCAGCGCAAACTAGACCACCGTGAAATAAAATGATTTTACAGCTATCATTTTATTTAACATCTACAAGTACACTACCAATAACGCCAATTCATATGGTTGTGTTTTGTCTGCACTGTTTACCATTAAACTGCGTATTACAATTCACAGGTTCAAAGATGGTGTATTGGCCGAGTACACTTATTGATGATCACACGTACATGTTCTGTATTCACAACATTTGCAATGTGGTCTGGAAAACAGAGATGGCAGCTTTTTTATGTATCCTTAGGAAAAGAAAATAGTGAATTTACCTTAAGTTCACACTAAATCTATGATAATATAATGACGGACACAGGGCTATAAGAAAATACGTAATTCTGCGACATGTCGTGTCAAACTTTTGTGCAATAAAAATATATTTTGTTTCATATAATTATAAATATTTTACATATTTGAATCGAGAGCTACCTTTTGTTTCATACTTTACAGGCTAACTCATTTTTAGTATATGCTACTTTAACTGCACGTAATTAGTTTTGTTTAAACCTACGTATTTTAGCTCGATTGCATCGAAAGCCTAAGGCTTACACAAGCTGTTTTTGCAATTTTGCCTGGTGACCTAGTTTTTGACCCCACACAGGCTGTTAACCAAGTTGCACAGAAAATATAGGAACAATATAGGAATATTTTCATCTAAAATACAGGACTTTTGGATGATTTTTTGGACAAAATATATTTATTTGATGGTAAAAATACTTCATCTAAATGAAAATATGGGATCATATTCTAGCCTGACAAGTCTTCCAGCTTGCGTTTTAATGAACAAATTATTTGCTAAACATTTTCATGCTCATCAATTGGCAACTGAGACATGTATGCTATGACCTAACAATAATCTGAGTATTTAAGTTTGATGCAAGCAAAGCGAGCGAGAAAAAATATAGGTTCCCGATATACCGTTCACGGACCAATTTCAGACACGTGAATGACAAAATTTCCAAAAATATAGGATACAATTCTTAAATATAGGAAAATAAAGGAAATATAGGTTTTTCAAACTATAGAATTTCTTTCCAAAATATAGGAATATAGGAATCGGTTGACAGCCTGCCCACATGATCCAGTTACGAACTTGTCCCAGATATTATTTGGACAAATGTTCTTAGAATTTTGAATGATGATTGGGCTATAAATGTGGCATCTAGAGTTCACAAGCTTTTTTTCAATTGGTCCTGGTGACCTAGTTTTTGATCCAACATGAGCTAGTTTCAAACTCATCTGTGAAATCATTGAAACAAATGTTCTGAACAAGTTTCAAGAATATTGTGACTTCTAGAGTGTTCACAAGCCTTTTCTTCAATTTGCCCTAGTGAGCTCGTCCGAGATATTATTGAAACAAATGTTCTGAGCGAGTTTCAAGATGATTGGGTAAAAAATATGACTTTAAGAGTGTTCACAAGCTTTTTATTCAATTTGACCTAGTGATCTAGTTTTTGACTCCACATGACCCAGTTATGAAATCGTCCAAGATATCTTTGGGACAAATGTTCTAAGCAAGTTTCATGAAGATTGGGCAACATATGTAGCCTCTAGAGTGTTCACAAGGTTAATGTTGACAACGAACGACGAACGATTCACGAGGCATGACCGTCAAAAGGCGATCACAAAAGTTCACCATGTGCATGTTGTGCTCAGGTGAGCTAAAAAATTGGTCTCACCCGGATTTGAACCCGGGACCTCCGGATTAAAAGGCTATCATCTTAACCACTCGGTCATTTCGACTTTCTTACTTATTTAGGTAAGTGTTTTACGTGTTGTCAACAATTTCCACAAAATTAACAGAAACTCTCGTATTTATTCCATTGTTTAAACTAAAACGTTTTGACAGTATATTTCTAGGTCCATAGCGTTATTTTGCTTCTTTGTATACACTGTTCTTTTATTTTCGGAATTGGTGTAAAAAGTTTAACAATTTTCAATTCATCAATCTGTGAACAGGTCCCTTTAATGTAATCATTATCTGAAGATTAATACCTTGTCAAACAACAATATAGCAGTTATCACATATGTGTTTTCAATGTTTATGAATAACATCAAAGACAAAGGTGAAATAATCGAAGTTTTATTCACACTCAAACTAAAAAATGTTTTTATTTTAGATAACAGATAACGAATATTAACATGACAGCCACAAGGCCCTAGGTCGCTCACCTGAGGGGCTAAGGAACTTAACTGTTTTGAGCAGGTTTCATGAAGATGCAGCCAAACATTTGGCCTCTAGAGTGTTCAAAAGCTTTTTTTTCAATTTGACCTGGTGACCTAGCTTTTTACCCCATGTCACCTGGTTTCGAAATTGTTGCAGATATCATTGCGACAAATGTTCTAAGCAAATTTTGTGATCATTGGCCTTTAAATGTGGCCTCTAGAGTGTTCACAAGCTTTTTCTTTAATTTGGCCTGGTACCCTAATTTTTTACCCCACATGACCCAGTTTCTAACTCATCTGAGATAACATTGAAATAAATGTTATGAGCAAGTTTCAAGAAGATTGGGCAAACAATTTGATTTCTAGTGTTCACAGGTTTTTTCTTCAATTTGCCCTCGTTACCTAGTTTTCGACTCCAAGTGACCCAGTTTTGAACCCGTCTGAGATATCATTGGGACAAATGTTCTAAGCAAGTTCCATGATGATTGAGCTATTAATGTGGTCCCCAGAGTGTTTTTTCTTCAATTGGGCCTGGGGACCTAGTTTTTAACCCCACCTGACCCAGTTTCAAACTTATCTGAGATATCATCGTGTTGTCCTATGTTTTGACCCTAGGTGACGCAGTTTCAAACATGTTTGAGATATTATTCAAACAAATGTTCTGAGTAAGTTTTAAGAAGATTGGGGTAAAAAATATGACTTCTAGGGTGTTCACAAGCTTTTTATTTAATATGACCTAGTGATCTTGTTTTTGACCCCCCATGACCAAGTTTCAAACTCGTTCGAGACATTATTAGAACAAATGTTCTGGGCAGGTTTCATGAAGATTGGGCAATAAATGTGGCCTCTAGAGTGTCCACAAGCTTATAAAAGTTTTCAATATAGCCATATAAGGAAAACTGCCTCGTTCCCTGGCAACCGTTTATTTTCAACGTAGCAAAACCACTCTCGAATTCAGCCGAGATATCATAAGACCAAATGTTCTGAGCAAATTTCATGTTGACTGAGCAAAAAATGTGACTTTTGGAGCGTTCACAAGCTTTTTCTATAGCCCTAAAAGGAAAACTGCCTAGCCCTCTGGCGGCCATGTTTTTCAACGGAGCGGAACCATTTTCGAATTTGGCCTAGATATCATAAAAACAAATGTTCTGAGCAAGTTTCATGTTCATTTGGCTAAAAATGTGACTTCTAGTGTTCACAAGCTTTTTCTTCAATTTGACCTAGTGACCTAGTTTTTGCCCCCACATGAAACAGTTTCAAACTCATTCGAGACATCATTGGGACAAATGTTCTGAGCAAGTTTCACGAAGATTGGGCAATAAATGTGGCCTCTAGAGTGCTCACAAACTTTTTAAAGTTTTCAATAGAGCCATATAAGGAAAACTGCCCCGCCCCGTGGCAGCCATGTTTTTCAAAGGAGTGGAACTGTTTTCGAACTCGGCTGAGATATCATAAGAACAAATGTTCTGAGCAAGTTTCATGTTGATTGGGCAAAAACTGTGTTCTATAGGAAAACTGCCCCGCCCCCTGGCAGCCATGTTTTTCAATGGAGCGGAACTGTTTTCGAATTTGGCCTAGATATCACAAGAACAAATGTTCTGAGCAACGTTCATGTTCATTGGGCTAAAAAATGTGACTTTTAGAGTGTTCACAAACTTTTTCATCAAGTTGAATATTGACCTAGGTTTTGACCCCACATGACCCAGTTTCGAACTCCTTCGAGATATCATAGGGACAAATGTTCTGGGCAAGTTTCAAGAAGATTGGGCAATAAATGTGGCCCTTTGAGTGTTCACAAGCTTTTTAATTTTCAATATAGCTAGCTATATAAGGAAAACTGCCCCGCCCCCTGGCAGCCATGTTTTTTAAACAGAGAGGAACCATTTTCGAACTCGGCTAAGATATCATATGGTTTATTCAATATACAATAGACATACAGTCCGTGAGTATACATGATATACAAAAGTAAATAAATACATACACGGTGGTCATCTGTATAATACAATTAATTATAAGTAAATTACTAGCTGTTATAATACATTTCACAATAATAATACTATCAATATTATAATAAGTAATATATAATATAATATTATATAATAAATCAAAATACAGTGCATTAGGTAAAGCGAGAAGTCAAGTGTGCAAAGCAAGAAATGTTAATCGTACTAATATTTATACATATTTCTTTCAGTAAATGCTTTATGAACATACATAGCTAGGTTTCTGTTAACAATTGCATTGTCAGACTGCATTAATTCTATATATTTTGGTACATTAGGTCTTTTCCTGTAATACTGTTTGATATACAATTTTCTAATATCAGTATATAGTGAACATTCTAGTATAAAATGAAACTCATCTTCAATAACATTACAATGCTGACATTTTCTTTCTTGGAAAGGTATTGGTTCAGGTTTATGCCATCTACCTGATTCCACTTCTAGCCTGTGTGAAGAAACTCTTAATTTACAAAGATTATATCTAAATTTATTAATACTGACATGTTTTAAGTAAGGTTGAAATTCAAATTTACAAAACATATTGTAATTTTTTGCTCTTGATGATTTATTTAGTTCTGTCATCCAGTTTTGTATAAAAGCATCAGTTATTCTAGATTTAACTAAACATAAGAAACACTTTTCATCACCTACACCTTGGTTAATCCATGAATAATGTAAACCTAAAGATTGTAAAAGATTACATACAGATTTTGCCCATGAGTGGGTATTTGGTCTACTCATTAAAGTGCTATACATATGTAAATACATACACTTAACGTATTTGTGCTCCTCTAACTTAATAATTTTTAACCAATATCTTATAACATTAACAACTCTTTTGGTTATCAAGGATGTTCTACCAAGTTCTCCATATACAAAATTATTTTGGGTTTGGATTTTCACACCTAATAACCTTTTACAAAAATTTAATTGAACCCTCTCTAATGTCATAGACTCATTTAAGCCCCAGACCTCTGATCCATAGTTTAAAATAGGTAAAACGAGCTGATCAAATAATTGTAGCTTGTTTTGTATAGAGATTAAAGGGAAGTTAATTAAGTATGAATTTAATTTAAAAACAGCTTTTGAAGCTTGACCTGCAAGTGTGTCGAAAGTACTTGCAAATGATCCACCTGTAGTAAAAACTATTCCCAAATATGAAAAGGTTTTAACAATTTCTAATTCCTGGCCTTTATATAAAAACTTAATATTTCTCCTTAACTTACCCCCTTTTTTGAATATCATGACTTTGGTTTTAGCTGAGTTTACACATAGTTTCCATCTTTCACGGTATTCTGCTAACAAACATAAGCCTTTCTGCAATTCTTCTTCAGATTCACACATAATTACAATATCATCTGCATATAAAAGCAAAAACAATTTCAACATACCAATATCAATACCATTAAAGCCATTTAACATATAATGTTCTTCTAAGTCATTCAGATAAAAGGAAAATAATAGCGGTGATAAAGACTCACCCTGTCTAACTCCTAAAAAACAAGAGAATTCTTCATTACTTATTGTATTACCCAATTTAATTCTTGATTTAACATTTGTATACATTGACTTAATAACATTAATAATATTTCCTCGAACGCCTAGCTTCAACAATTTGTACCAAATGATATCTCTTACCAAATAATCGAATGCTTTAGTAAAGTCAATAAATACAGCATACAATCTCTTTTTTTCATTTAAAATATGATTAATGATACCATGTAATACAAATATATTATCAATAGTTCCCATATTTTGTCTAAATCCTGCTTGTGCCTCTATATACACATGATACTTTTCAGCCCAACTGTTCAACCTATTATTAATTACTTTGGTAAACAATTTTCCAAAAGTACTTAATAATGTTATCCCCCTGTAGTTATTTACATCATCCTTATTACCCTTTTTATGTAAAGGCACAATAAAACCCTCACACCAAATTTCTGGGAAATATCCACACTCAAACAGTTTATTAAACAAGGTACACACAACTTTTAAGAAGCTATTACTATAAATACCAAATTAAAAAAACTCATTAATTAGGTAATCAGGTCCAGCAGATTTACCATTGTGTATTTGTTTACATGCATTAAAAATTTCCTGGTCAGTAAATGGTATATTTAACTCATTAAACATAATATTCAGTTCCCCATTTAAATATCTTTCCTGAAAGTACAAAATATCTTCATCAGGCTGGTAAAATGTAGAATTTGGGTCATTTATTGATTTAAAGTAGTTTAAAAACTCCTTACTTGTTATGTTTTGCTTATTATGTTTTACACTAGTATTCTTTAACAATTTCCAGTATAATTTTGCATTATTTAGCCTGGCATTTTCTAGTCTTTGTGATTGATTTTTATCATAAACATATTTCTTTTTTCTAATAGTGCTTTTATAACAACTTCTAGCTTTTACCATATTTTCTCTATTTTCATTTGAAGGAAAATTTCTGTACATATTCATGTTTTTATAATAACTTTGTCTTAAATTTTTACATTCAGCATCCATGTAAACAGCATCTTTATTGATAAAACATGCATTATCCACACAACTCTTTTTGAATAATGGTGAGCTAACATTTTTAATAATATCACAAAAAGTGCTTAAATAAGTGTCCAATTCATTAATATTTCCAGTCTCGACAATATTAACACAAAGTGTTTCAAATGTATTTTTTATGTTGTCACAGTTTAATGCATCAATATATTCATTTTTTTGTCATTATCCCATTTATAGATGTATGGTAATTTATTGACATCATTTTCAAAATAATATTCATCATTTAACTGTGTGTGATCTTCACAAACATTTATACCAGTTATAGTTGTACATTTAAGGCTAAGACTAACTATACAATGATCAGATAAAATATTAGGATCTAATATTTCAAAAGTTTGGACATAAGGAAACATATTACTTTTGCTAAGTACAAGATCTATAGTGCTACAACCCTGTGAACTTACAAACGTGTGCTTACCAATATTACTATCCGCACCTAATCTACCATTCAATATTCTTAGACCTGTCATTTTACAGAAATCCAATAAAAACTTCCCATTTTCATTAACAGTCTTATCCAAATTACATCTTGGTAGGCAACTATCCTGAACATAATCATCTGGTAACATATTTTCCACAACATCATGTACATTGTCATACGAAACAAAATCTGGCCTATCACCTACTCGGGCATTAAAATCACCACATATAAAGAATTCACATGACTCACTATAGACATTATTGAAGTAAAGAATATCATCTGTTATTAATTCAAAAACACTGTTATCTACAAGGTACTGTCTTCCACTGCCTTTTGGTGCATTATACACTAAGCACAAAAATACATCATTCTTTAAATCAAACAATTTGCCATCAATCTTTATCCATTGCATACAATCGTGTGTACTTTTAACAAATTGAACATAATTTTTAAGCCTATTATGTATATATGTTATAATTCCACCACTATATCTTTTTGCACTTTTCAGTATAACTTTTCTGTGTAAAATATATGCAGTAAAATTTTCAACGTTATACTTAAACGCATCATTAGACCATGTCTGAGTGAACAGTAAAATATCATACCTTTTAAATAATGATTGCATTTCAATAGTGTCCAATTTATTATATTGTTTACCAACAAGTCCTTGCACATTTAATAAACACACCTTGATCTCATTATTGACCTCACCGCTGTCCTACTGACTCTTCGTTGCCGGTTTTTTATTACAAATGTTCTGAGCAAGTTTTATGTTGATTGGGCAAAAAAAAGTGACTTCTAGAGTGTTAAAAATCTTTTTCTATAGCCATATAAGGAAAACTGCTCCGCCCCCCTGGTGGCCATGTTTTTCAACGGAGCGGAACATTTTCGAAAGCGACAGAGATATCATAAGAACAAATATTCTGAGCAAGTTTCATGTTGATTGGGCAAAACATGTGATTTCTAGAGTGTTCACAAGCTTTTTCTTCAATTTGACCGAGTGACCTAGTTTTTGAACGCACATGACCAAGTTTCGAATTCAACCGAGAAATCATTGGGACAAATGTTCTGGGCAAGTTTCATGAAGATTGAGCAATAAATGTGGCCTCTAGAGTGTTCACAAGCTTGTCAAAGTTTTCAATATAGCCATATAAGGAAAACTGCCCCACCCTGTGGCAGCCATGTTTTTCAACGGACAGGAACAATTTTCGAACTCGGCTGAGATATCATAAGAAAAAATGCAAAATTCATGCTGATTGGGCAAAAAATGTGACTTCTGGAGTATTCACAAGCTTTTTTCTATAGCCATATAAGGAAAACTGCCCCGCCCACTGGCAGCCTTGTTTTTCAATGGAGCGGAACCATTTTCCAACCCGGCCGAGATATCATAAGAATGAATATTCTGTGCAAGTTTCGTAAGGATTGGCTAACAAATGTCACTTCTAGAGTGTTCACAAGCTTTTTCTAAAGCTATATAAGGAAAACTGCCCCACCCCCTGGCGGCCATGTTTTTAAATGGACCGGAGCCATTTTCGAACTCGGCCAAGATATCATTAGAACAAATGTTCTGAGCAAGTTTCATGTTGATTGGGTAAAAATATGTGTTGGCAAACTTTTTCTTCAATTTGACCCAGTGACCTAGTTTTTGACCCCACATGCCCCAGTCTCAACCTTGGCTAAGATATCATTGGGACAAATGTTCTGGGCAAGTTTCGTGAAGATTGGCCAATAAATGTGGCCTCTAGGTAAATGCTGACGACACACGACGGACGACGCATGACAAACAAAAGGCAATCACAAAAGCCCACCATGAGCACGTTGTGCTCAGGTGAGCTAAAAATAACAATAGAACAATAATCACATAATGAGGTCAACAATGCATATTACGTAAATGATTAAATTTAATTTATATAAGATAAACATACATCATTTATATAGAACAGAAAATTCATAGGAAAAGAAATGTACAAACAGGCATGAACATGAGAAAAGGAAATATACAATGAATATAATATATTAATATGAACCATATAGCTAATACCGGTTAATATTTTAGTCGTAACGTTTTCACTTAATTCACGATCACAATGAAAACGCGGAAATTAACAACACTAATATATAAGCAAAGGTCCATCTTTAATGCTGTCAAATCACTGCAAAAATTCTCAGCTATTCTTAATTTTTTAATGGTTCAAATACAAGTATTATACAACAATACAGTGTCATGTTTTCAAGTAACTGATCAAATAAATTTCTAACATGTATGTAGAAATGACAGTCAGTCTAAAAATAGCAAGTGTCATGTACATGTATATTTATGTACAAACATTAACTTCTAAACAAAAATAGTTTTTGTCATTTTGGCATACAGTATATTGTTAACTCGTTAAGTTGTGTAAAATGCAATACGAATTATGTAAGACACAGACGGTAGAATATAATTCACAATGTCCAAAAATACACTGTCATTTTAAGATAAAAATATTGTTTACACAAACATATTGTAGATTCTAAACCACAATTGTGTTTTGAAACATAACACAATACACAATACATAAATTTGAAAAATAATACATTACACAATACATAAGTTTAAATATAAATACACAAGATCATTTTAAGATAACCACATTTGTTATTATACAAATGCCTGAGACGTGTAAAAGTAAGCTATTGCAGTTTGAACACCAGGATGTTGTTGTTGCCATGTTGTCCCACAATGATGGAGGTTGTGTGCCTGTTGTAGCAGACTGACATTGGGTTCCTCACTCCATCCCTGCCTGTAGCCAGAGTGGCCAGCTTCTTCCTGCCCTCCCTGTCCACCTGTATGATAGTCTGGGACAGGACTCCACAGACCAACACCTGGCCTGCAGGTGTCACATGTACACCACGTGGGCGTTGTAGTTCATGGTCCTCCAATGTAGACAGTACTGACCCATCCCTGGCCAGGGTGAGGAGCTTGTGCTGGTGCCAGTTGATGACGTATATCAGATCCCCAGTGGGACTCACAGCACACCCCCATACTGCAAAACAGAGTCACATCAAGATATTAAATTACTTTAAATGTTTAATAATGTTAATACACAAACTGTAGTGACATTGTATTATTAATGTGTTGTTAAACAGACAATTACGCATCTTAAAGATCTGCATAAAATCCAATAATAATAAATATTTTAGTGTGACAGGAAGGTTCTGTATCAGTTTATTGCCTAAAAGTTTGACACGTTGACTGGTGAGTTAGAATTGAAGTCTACCACAATTACACAGATGTAAACAATTACACGGTACAGTGAACATGTACACATGAATGTGTAACTATATGCAGTAATAACAGATTTCCTATACATGTATACATGAATGTGTCAGTTGATGCAACTATGGCATATGCAGTATTAATGGATTTTCTATACGTGTATACATGATTACTGACATCTGTGTTATTCTATAGCTGACACAGGCTGACATATTACAGCAATTTAAAGTCTATTTACTTCATATAACGTTTGGAAACACGATGAATTATGAAACAATAATGCATGTATATTTGCTTGAAAACCACAAAATATAAACAGCAGGTCACAGAGTGTGTCATTGATTTGCACTCACTGTCTATTTATAGACATGCCATGAAGTCAGAAGTGACAGTCAAAATGCCTGATAACTTATATATATAAATCAATAATATTGAAAATCATTCTTAACTGCTGTTGTAAACTTAAATTGACACATGTACATTCTACAACTATGCAGTCTTACAATTACTTTATGATACATATTTCTAATAATATCAGGATGAACACGCCATGATTCTAACCTGTATATCTATCTGATGTATCCTCATACAGCTTGCTGACCAGTTTCCCACTCAGCGTGTACTTGTACAGTGCAGTAAGATCAGTGACATACAGCTCCCCCTGGTGGTGGGCAATACCTACACAGCGATGTTGTAACTGAAGCTTCCTGCCCTTCACCAGCTGCCCATTGTTGACAGAGATAAACTGGATCTCATGTGTGTTAGCATCATTCACAGTAACAGCAACTTCACTGTGTGTTATATGACACATGTTGACACATCACAATGAGTAAGCACCCTGTACTGCTGGTCCAGCAGCTTTAATTTCTTATTATTGTAATCTACACCAAGAATCTGGCCATCAGGGAGAACACATATGCCAGTGATAATGCATATGGATAAATCACTGAATATGCTCCCATTATATACAGACTTACCCTTCACAGTGAAGACCTGGTATGGGTTCGCTTGCATTGTAAATGTTTTAAACTGTTGTATTTTTTGTAGACATTTTCTATTTGTAATAAACAACAATTCTTTTCTGTTCTTATCAAAAATGTGTTTTAGGGCATCTTCGAGTTGTTTCATTTCATCATGAAGCCTGATGCATTTGTCAATATCAGATTGAAGGGTTATCAGATTATCTTTCAAGACCTTTACAGAGCTATGATCAAATTCAACTAAAATAGAACTGATATTCTGACGCAATTCTTCGTGCTCATGTTCATGTATTTCATTCACTGTGTTATTTTCAAATTCAACAAGAAAGGATTCGATTTGTAAACGCATATCTTCTACCATGTGTCGCTCATGTTCATTGTATGAACCCTGCAGGGAATGAAGGCTGTCCTCCCAATTATTGTACAGGCGCTTCATTTGTGTAAGAATGGTCTGAATCTGTGCTGATAGTTGCTTCCGGTTTGTGGGCTGCTTTTGCAATGATTCCGAAATAAGCTTCACTTGGGCGCACTGTCTGAAAACGATAAAAATAATTTATAATAATGACCATTCAGGTAAAATAGGATAAAATATTCAAACAAGATAAACATTCTTATTTTAAAGAATGAACCATGGGAATGACATGTATGAAGACATCCAGTAATTCGATGCACTTTATGTCTGTTTTAAATAAATATACATTTATGAGTTTTCTTCAAACTTCACTTTATAAACATGGAGCATAAGGCCGCTTTTCCATATGTCCATATCCACATCCGTATCCGCACCTGTATCAGCATTCGTACCCGCACAAATATTATATTGACGCGCTTTTCGACGAATCCGCAAATAAACATCGAAAATTTTAGTGTTCTTATTTTCAAATAGCTGCAATGTCTGAGAAAGAAGCGTTTAAACATTATTTATTATGTTGGCTGCAAATATTTATGCCAGTATTTAAAAGCACTGACATGCGGTGGATTTTTAACAATATAAAGCATCCAACAATTATATTTACAGCGTCAGTCATGACTCATTTAAAGATAACCGTTATTACAGAGTTATTGTACACGGTGAGTCTAAGGCTGAGTTATCCAGGTGTTTTTAGACTGTTTCTTCTTTTTATCCAATGTTATATGGATTACAGCCTTTCGTTAAAAGTAAGATACCATGTCGTCCGCATCCGCATAAAATCGCTCACAAAGCAATTTCTTGCGGACAGCTTTTGTGATTGCGCTTTGCGGATATGGACCGAGGATATATGGAAACGGTCCAACTGTTTTCAACTTGTTCCATTGTTTGCGGATGCGGATTTGCGCAATGAGGATAAGGTACGGAAAAGCGCCCTCAAATGAATAGGGCAGCATTGATACACTTTGTGTAAGGAATACTGAAATGCACGTGAAACAGTCCAAATAATACGGCCCCCACAAAATGTCAATGCTGTTGGTGGCTCGACTGACCCTACTTTTTCATGCCAGCCCAAAGCCTAAATAACTCCGATAAACTACCCCGACAATGACCTTGATCCATAATTCTAACATGATAGTCACTGATTTCGTCCATAGACTAAGAACACAATTATCGTTGTAAAAAAAAACAACGGAAACAGTTGTCCTGATTCTGAGCGCAGCATCGTAAATTGTTATATAATTTATAAGTAGACGCCCTCCCATTGGTCCAAACGGCCCTACTCAAGTCCTATGGGCTAAAACTAGATTTGTGGTTTTCTCAAAATTTGAGCCCCGCATGCACATAACAATTTACACGCAGCCACAGGATCCAGAATAAAATAACTATTGAATTATGTTCTAATTATCTTTACGTACTTGAAACATGAATGGTATAATGACATTTAAATATGATTGAATAAAGCCTTATTTTAGCCATAATTATGTGTTACTCAATGACTTAATTGAATATTTTAATCCTTTACATTTCAATATATTTACTATGATTATTTAATATTCAAAGATTATATAACAGACCATTTGTTGACTAGACGGCCATTGGACTGATGTTAACTGGGTGATATTCGATCATGCTGATCTCGGTCAACATGCGCTCACCCAGTAAACATCAAACCATGTCCAATGGCCATCTAGTCAATAATTGTACAATGTAGCTCTCATAACAATGGCAAAAATATCTGTCAGATCATGTTAAGAGTCGAAATAATTATTGCATTATTGTTATTTATCGTCCAATAAACAAGTCTTTGTTGTTCTGATGCGTGGCTATTAAACCACTCAAGCTAACACCGTTGTGATTTAATTCCTACTCATCAGAATTTCAAATCGTTGTTAATTGGCCAACAAACAACAATCAATCGAAAATGATTTCTTAGTTTATTAATAATAATATTTCAAATCTGTTACATGCCACTGCAAGCACAAAATATATGAACAAGAGCTGTTTTTAAAACAATTATGCCCCCTTACAAGTTTGGATGAAAACTGTTGGACACAAGGAGCGAAAACTTGTAAAAGACCAATTTTACATAAACTAACGGCATTAACTCAGTAGTCTCTATTACAATTTGTAAATGTGATCATCAAATTTGCTATGACATTATAATCACAAACAGTTTCGTCAAGTTTGGGGAGGATCGAATGAAAACTGTTAGAACAAAAACAGCTAAAAAGGCTAATGTTACATAATTGAAGGGCCATAATTACAAAGTGACTGTGATAATTTGGTCTATAACTTGACTAAAATATTATGCCCCCAAATATTTTTGATACGATGAAAATTGTTTGACATAAGAGACTGGAAACGGCTGAAACTAAAAGGCTAATTTTAGATAATTCAAGGGTCATAACTCCTCAATTCCTATGGCAATTATCAAACTTGGTGGAGATATTATGCCAATGAAAATTTTCATGAACTTTGGAGAACTTCAGACAGACCCCATCGACATGCCAAACTAATATAGCCCGCCATCTTAGATGGGGGCATAATAAACATGTTAAACACATGCACAAACAAATCGAGTTTACAATCGAAGTGTGCAATTGTTCTTATAGAGTTCACGCGTCAGGTTATTGTCAATGTGTCCGAGGAACTCGGATTTATACATGCAGTCATGTTTAGACAGTTAACTTAGTTATCTTACTACCCAGCTCTTCCATTTATGTGTTAATCTTCTGTATTTATGTACAATACAGATATAGTTTACAGCTTTGATTTGTCATTTCACTCAACATTGATTTCTTGAGACTATATTAATTTAGTTTTTGGCCTGAATTTGATTATACAGCTAATTAATTTGTGATTAGGTCAATAAGTTTAAACAGTACAACCAGTACAATAAAAATATTATAAGCATTTTATATATCGAGGGTTGAGCGTGAAACTATTGTATCTGCTTTACATTTCTATATCAGATACACTAGTTTCACGCTCAACCCTCGATATACTGAAATTACAAAGACTTTCAATATTAACAGCTTTTAAGAATTTGTGGTTGTTAACAATAATATGAATCTAAATTGATGACTGAAACATCCTGAATTGTAATATTAATTGTTACATAGTTAATTGATATTTCCACATCAATTAAAGCAAACCGATTTTTTTTAAATACCTGTGTTTTATGACAGCACAATCAAAGCAGCACAGCTGACTGTGGTCATTGCAGAACATGTCCAGCCTTTTATCTTCATGAACGTCACATTTGAGTAAAAAATCCTCCACCTTTTTGGAAACTGGCCATTTCTTTATTTTTTCCCTTCCATACAGGGAGTGTTTTTTTAACATCTGAGCATGATAGTCAATACATGTTCCACAGTAAAACTTCTGACATTGTTTACAATAAAAAGCTATATCTACCTCTGTTTTGCAGATTGAACAACAATAGTCTTTAACAACATCAGAATCTTCAACAACAGTAGACAAGGAAAACGTAGCCATTTTGCTAACTGACTTTCAACAAACAAACCTTTATGACTTAAATTCAAGTAAGATATTAATGTTGCAGTATCTCTATACATGAAGATTAATATTGCACTAAAAACACATTAAATGTTAGGGCCTATTATCCAGCAATAAAGAATTCAAACTGAACAGAAACTGAGATAATCTTCAAATGATATTCTGTGGTCCCACACCAGTAAACTCAATAACTATGTAAACTGTCATGTGAGTATTTGGTCACGTGAGAATTGGGTTACTGCAAAATTTTGCACTGCGACAAAGAAGGTTTGTAGCTGAATAGTAGGTTACATTAAACAAGTTTATCCCACAGATCCAATACAGTTGGTTTAAACGAGTACTGATAATAGGCATGTTTATGTATCTTGAATGTTTATTATGTAGGAGATGTTCACTATTTTATCACTATTGTCAGTACCTTTTGCTATAATTGGTTTATTTGTTCTATATACTTATTTTAAATCTAATCCACTGAATAACTCTGGTAAATATTATGCGATCTTCAATAACAAAAGCCTAAGGCAGAGAACTCCTGTTCTAAAATACATACCTGGTAAACTGACTAACTCAAATTGACAACACACTGACAACTTACATTTAAACTTTAAAGGGAAAATGGCCTCAATGGGGCAATTTCTTAAAATAGTCTGAAATTTTGATATAAATACTGGCATATTATAATGGTTAAAAGACGGAAAAGAGTGTATGCATCCTGAGATAAAAATCAACATATAATTTATAGAGCAATAGGAATCCAATTTTTTGTCCACATAGTCCCTTTAAATTAAAAATCTGCAGGATGTTAGCACTCAACTGATGCAGCAACTTTTTTTTAAGGTTTTACTTTTTTTACTAATTTTTCTGTCAAGATCAACTTCATTTGAAGGCATCTGAACATATATGTCAGGTTTTTTCAACTTCCAACCAGTGTTCATAGAGAAAATGCTTAAAGCAAAATGTTCACAATGAAAGATGTACAATGAACAAATGACCACGGACGATTAGGCCAAGTGAAAAAAAAAGGTTTGCAACTGTAGGAAATCAAATTGTATCGATCAATTTTTATGGTCATACGCAAACTGTGTAAGTTTGGTCAACATTGAATCAAAAATCGTGTGTGCAAGAAATTGATTGATAAATTGTTGATGTGTTTTTCCAAACGCATGGGACAATAACGGTGTTTCTGTCCCGATCATGCTTATATTTGTCTTTACCTGTAGTCTTAGGTTCATATACAAACTGTCCATGATTGGTAAAGATTGGATGAAACATGAAGTCTCTATCCTGAATAATGTCCATTTTTGTGTACTTTTTTCACAAACAAAGGGCAATAAATCTGGTGTTTGTGGCCTGATTTTGCTTATATTTGACTTCACCTTTAATGATCATAAACAAACTGTGCAAGACTGGTGAAGATGGGATGAAAAATGAAGTCTCTATCCCGAATAATGTCCATTTTTGCACAATTTTTACACAAACAAAGGGCAATAACTCCGGTGTTTCTTGTCCAATCTTACTTATATTCACCTTCAACTGTAATCTTATGGTCATAGACAAACTGTGCAAGATTGGTGAAGACTGGATGAAAAATGAAGTCTCTATCTGAATCATGTCCATTTTTTGTACATTTTTTTTTAAATAAACAAAGGGCAATAACTCTGGTGTTTGCAACATGATATGGCCCATTTTTGGCGACTGCTGAGATCTGATGGTCATACACAAACTGTGACAGTTTGTTTAAGATTGGATGGAAAATAAACTCTGCATATTGGACAAAATGATTGGATAAAAAGTGAAGTCTCCAGAGTGAGAACGAACCCAAGTGTTGACGGCACACGGACGATGGACAACTCAGAAGGTCCCCTATACCAATAGCTCACCAAGCACTTCCTGCTCAGGTGAGCTAACAAGAGTCTGTTTTTGATAAACACACATGCCCCCAGTTGGTGCTGTATAGCCCATTTCTTAGTCTTAATTAGGTCATGGTAAAAGTGAGGTTGGGCCATATTTGTGGATTGGGAATGGTCCCAAGCAACAACTGTGTACATATCCAAGTGTTGTAGTAAGTGGTGTTGGTGGTAGACAAAACGGTAAAATCTAGTTAACCAAGAAATGGCACTTTTGAATTATTACAAGTCCAATTTAGTTCAAGGTCAAGGTCAAAGTGAGTTTGGGTCATATAGGTGGACTGGGGAAGTTCATAAGCAAAACTGTGTGTCTAAGTGTTGTACCAAGCGGTGTTGGTGCTAGACGAAACGGTAAAATATACTTAGAAGGTGTCACTGACGGACGGACAGAAGGACGGACAGACAGGACAATCACCGTATGTCTCCCGCACCAAGATGCCAGGGGCATTAAAACTCAATCCCGACTCTAACTTTGTTGAGAAAGTTGCCCAAAACACTATTTTGTATAGATTACAATAACTCACAATTCGAGATAAGATGAGCTAAAAGTGTTGGACAGCATGTCACTGCGGCAGCTCCTGTTGGTGATATCAATGTCATCTTACCTCCGCAAAGGCCTTGGGTTGCAATCCTCATTTTGAAATATCCCAACTGTGGTCTCCAGGTACAGGTCTGGCTCCAGTTCAACTCCCTCTGCTTACAGAAATTGAGTCCCTGGCTGACCAATCTGTCCTTTGTACATCACTGGCAGGTACATCTGTAAGCGGACATCAAATGTGTACAGGCAACCGAATAAAAAGGGAACTCATAGTTGTTCTGTTCATTAGAATAAAACACAAGCTGTAAAACAGGTATGCCCCACTCTAGGTTGAAAGTAATCTTTCATATAGCGGAAAAAGCTCAAAAGACTAAAATACCAATTTTATATAAATTAAGGGCCATAACTCAGCAGTTCTTGGGACAATTTGGTTGATTATCAAACTTGGTTGAGATATTATACCCGCAAACAATTTTCATCAAGTTTCGTAAAGATGACATGAAAACTTTTGGACTTATAGAGCAAAAAAGAAAAGGGTCTACCAACATTAGCGAACCAAAATACCCAACATGATCTAACATACAGGCTTTTAAACATGTATAAATACTGCTTGATAACATATGTACAATTGCATAATACACTTGGAGTATTCCACGACCACCCCAGGTTCCAGGCCTGTTGAGCAGTTGGTCCACAGCCTCTCCCTCGGACTCCTCAGCCTGGCAACTACATAATGGAAGATAATCATGGTGAACGTAGGAATCAAATGCAAACAGTGATTGCAATCTTTTATAAACAATTTTTATAAACTATATTTTACTAATTCTGCTATGGTTGTTATGTTTTTGCTGCATTGTTTTGTTTTATGTTTGTCTTTTTGTTCGGAACAACCCATGTATATGGACATATATCTTATGTGAATTATATTTGAAATAGTACATTACATTTATATCGATTAAACCTCTACTAATAATGTTTCTGCGTCTGCAAAAGTGTCATCGATGACCAGTGTTTATGTTATTAAATTTATACCGTTTTGTTAATTGTGTGAAGAAACAAGGCCTTAACATTAAACAATGATTCAATATTAATCATTTGTAAATTTGGAAGTACATATGAGGCAGGTCGTGGGAAAACTAGTCTTAATGCATGTGTGTAAAGTGTCGTCCAGGACGGCACTTTCCGCTTTTGTGGTATTTTCTGTTTTAAATAAGTCTCTTCTAAACATAAATCCAGTGTAGGCAAAAAGTGCCATCCCGGATTAGCCTGTGCGGACTGCACAGGCTAATCTGGGACGACACTTTACGCACATGCATTAAGACCGGTTTTCCCACGGCACGCATTATATCAATTTAATGCAAACCTGTTAGCCTTTAATAGGGCAATTGCTGACAAAAGTTAGTAAATCTTAACTAACTGCGAGAAAATTCCTGACAATCATTCTATGTTTGGAGATGGGCTCTGCGATCTTAACTAACTGCTAGAACATTCCTGGAAATCATTCTATGTTTGGAGATGGGCTCTGCTTTGTTAGGGTCTACAAAATTCACAGGTTGGACCAATGTCTGTAAAATCTCTGTTCTATGTATATTGTTAAAACAAAATATTCTAAACATAATTTTAAGCAGTTAATCCAACAATCTGAACGTAGATCAAGACATAGTAATAACCCATTACTTCGGTTTTCATGCAGATATGACTATGACAAATGACTATGTTATCATTTCATCTGCTTAAAAATCAACACCTTTGGTCCTTGGCAAAAATGTCTGGTAAACTTCTTCATAAAGAGCAGTTAGCATAGTGTTAAGCAATTAAGCAATAAATATCATGAATTAATATGAATACATGGGTAAAACCCATCCATCAAAGGAAGTAACTTGTAACAAAAAAATGTTGTGCATGGTTCTAAAACAATTGCCAAACACGTTTTTTGCGTCATTAACTCAGCAGATCTATGAATGAGAAAAGCAGTAAATGTTCAATTGTTAAGAAATATTGATTTTACATCCAGTTGATGTTATACTATCGGAGAGGACTGCAGCAAAACTTTCCATTCAAGTAAGTCATAAGTTTTCTCTATGAGTAATAATACACACATCATCTTGGCACACAGTACCAAAACATAAATGCAATAACAAAGAAATGCTTTAGAATAATAGGAACAGATACATTGGCAAGGGCGGATCCAGCAGGATTTCTGGTTCAAGGGGGGGGGGGGAATTTTGATCGTGCAGTTATAACCCCTTCATTTTGTCTGTGGGTCTGCAGTGATCAGCTACAGATCCATATCAAAGATAGATGATAAATCTTTGCACATCATCATTATAATAATCATCACCAACATCATCAAATGCACTTTGTTTCATCGAATAAATTAAAACTTCACCATATTATGTTTCAAAGACATGTTCATCTGTATGTCATGCACCTGTTATGGCAGTAGATTGCTCTTGTTTGATGCGTCTGTCCAATAAATACATCTTTGACATTCAATGTTATATATATATCAGGAACATCAGATTCTTTAAACATGTAAAATCCGCAGCTGACTACATTCAAACACACACTCATCCAGAACTACTTGTATTACTCATTTATTGAAGTGTAACAGTCTCTTTTCGAAGTGAATGTCATTAAATAACATTCACAGTCATGCTCATAAATTGTCTTCAAATGTGCTTTGCACTGTCGATATTTCTTTTCATCGAAACAAAGTAATGGACAAACAGACGAACATGATTTTTATACAAAATATTGTAAATATATTTTGTATGATTGCATAGTGAAATAATATGACAAATGATTCCGACATTGTGTCTATTTCGCTGACATAGGGTGCTGGAAAAAAATATGGAATCGCCAGCAATTGGAGCCAACGTTTTGGACACCCCTCAAATTGATTACTTAATATCTTTTGTATGAATAAAAAAAACAATATAAAATTGTGTGTGATTGCTACTGGAACATTGAATAAATAGTTTGTCAATTTAAATTTTTTGGAACTAACCATTAATTGAGACAAAACTGTTTAAATTAGAAAGTAGTCATTGTCTTGAAGTTCGACTATTTAAATTAGAAAGTAGTCATTGTCTTGAAGTTCGACTATAAGTCATATTTATTCAAAAAGTATAAATGAAATAAATAATGAAAAGTACAAACACGTTATATATTAAAAATATAGCCAACCCGTTTCGACAAAGCTCATCAGGGCATAATACAATAAATCATAACGGCATTTCAATTATGACGTCAGAATGACAACATTTCTACAGTACACGTACAGAATTTCTACAGTACACGTAAGAAATCGCTGGAGGCAGGCCAGGTCGGGTATGTTTTACTGACGTTGATGTGTATCTTTGACCAAACTGAATTTGTCCACAAAAAAGTATGTAAAAGATATTGATGAACTCCCCAAAAATGAACATAATATTATTGCTAAATTGAAGAAACTTTGACTGAATTATATTTGATTTGCTACAAGTAAAGGACAACACTGTAACATGACCTGATAATAACAAAATTTCCAATGCTCACAGATAAATCTACAAATGTTGCCACTAAATTCCAACAATTATGATTACAAAGCAAATACCAAACAAATATGAGACCACTACAAAGATCTGCCTTTGTATTGAAACGTCCTTCAGTGAAGCTAGCAGCCTTTGTAAAATCACAGCTAATAGCACGGACGTAAAAACACAATGGTAGCATTCAAGGTGTTTGCAATTTTGTATGTTATTATGATTATACTAAGCGAAAACCGTTTTTCTATTTTTAGCCATGGTGACCTTGACCTTTGACCTTAACATGTATAGGCGTCTTCATTTCCTTAACATGTATAGGTGTCTTCATTTCCTCCCAAGTAAACAGCATACCAACTTTCATGATCGTAGGTAAAAGCGTTCTCAAGTTATTGATCGGAAACCGTTTTTCTATTTTTAGCAATGGTGACCTTGAACTTTGACCAGTTGACTTCAAAATGAATAGGCGCCTTCCTTTCCTCCCAAGTAACCAGCATACCAACTTTCATGATCGTTGGTCAAAGCGTTCTCGAGATATCGTGCAGAAATGAAATGGTCTACAGACAGACCGACCATCCGACCGACATACCGACCGACAGACAGGTGCAAATCAAGATATCCCCACTTCTTCGAAGGGGGGCATACAAATTGTGTATTTTCGTTAAGACATGTTGCCTACTGATTATTAATATACTTTAACCCCAGCACCCTTTATCAATATGTCCAATACAGATTTTGATGTCATACCTGTATTGAATTGAATTAGTTCTAGTATTACAACCATTACAACAATTTCGATCAAGGCGTTCATTGGTTTCGACATGAATGGTTTAGGTCTTGAGTGTATCGTGAAGAACAAAGTATATTAAGGCATTTCAATAGGTTGTAGTTTTTAAAGGACAGAATGATGAGAATTGGTTATTGAACAAGTTTGTTCCTCAAACAATCTGTAATATCTGATATCTAAAATAAATATGAACAAAGAGCTATAAAATGGTATATTGATCCGTAGTGTAAATTGCCATTCTGAGTGGGTTTAACCGCTGGCGAATCTTCTTAAAGATCCTATTAAAAATATTTTAACTTAAAGTGTACATAATGAAAAAAAAAGTATAATGAACGCTTTTGGTTATTTGATCAGGAGCATCATAATTGGACCACAGAACGTTATAAGGTATATTATTTCCGCTAAATTTGTTAGCCTTTTCTAGCAACTGAATGGATCTAAGTAGCACTGGTAATATGCTAAAGAGAAATATGTTAATAGATGTGTGATTGTGCTTTTGTACATTTACAATTGCTTTCACATTTAATACCTATAAACACAAAAAAATAAAGTCTTTATGTTTTCTTTAGATCCAGAAACAGATGCATATATTGCAAACATGTTTGCAGTAGATGCAACAAACATGGAGGGATTTTCTATTTTAAAGCATGCAGCAAACGAAGAACAATTATAAATGGACATGGAAGAATTCTCAAATATACAAAAATCATATGAGAGAGCGAATTCCTGCTTATGCTTTATATTTTTACCGATTTAAAACTTTGACAGACTGTGTAGGACCACAATTATTTCACAGATGCTCACTCATTGATCAAGTCAGACCAGCATTATGAGAATTATAGTAGAATCGTGATTTTTTTTTTTTTAGTCGAATCGTGATTATACTAAGTCACGGGACCGCTGTGAGGACTCGTATAATCACATTTTCCATATAATCACATCTTTCTTAAAAAAATATGGAACATCGTTCTATAATTTCAGTATTGCTGCATAATAACTATAATAACTAGTTGAATTTAAATAATTATTCAAAAAATATTATTTTATTAACAATATACATATTGTAATCATGCTTGTGTGAGATTTTGCCTAAATTATGCAAAGCCCTATCAATTAAATTTGTAGCACAGTGTTTCTCAACTTCCATGCGGTATTAAGCGAAACACAGGATAGTGGCTGTCACTCGACGAGGTGTCAAAACATCCCCTTGTCAGTGATTCGTATAATCGCATCTTTTTCACACATATTTAATTGTCATCTGACCATGATAATTGTTTGTATACTTGCATTTCGGGTATAAACGCGATTAAAAGATCATTTTTCACATTGAATAAAGGTGGCAAAACGACGGGACTGCAGCTGTTGTTCGTAGTACGTCATCATTTCATATAATCGCAATTTGCATAATCTTGATTTCACTGTACATGTATACACAAATAACTATCGATTGTAACCACAATAAATTGTTGATATTTTAAAAACTGTAAACAAAAACAATATTCTGTGTTTGATAAAAACACATGCCTCTGGTTGGTGCTGGATAGCCCATTTCTTAGACCAAATTAGGTCAAGGTCAAAGTGAGGTTGGGTGATATGAGTGGATTGGGAACTGTCATAAGTAACAACTGTGTAAATATCCAAGTGTTGTAGTAAGCGGTGTTGGTGCTAGACGAAACGGTAAAACCTAGTTAACCAAGAAATGGCACTTTTGAATTATTATAAGTCCAAATTAAGCCAAGGTCAAAGTGAGGTTGGGTGATATGGATGGATAGGGAATGGTCATAAGCAACGACTGTGTAAGTATCAAACTGTTGTAGTAAGCGGTGTTGGTGCTAGATGAAACGGTAAAATCTACTTAATCTTGTCACGGACGGTTAGGTCGGAAAGATGATAGGTGATAATCGTGTTGGTGCGAGACGAAACGATAAAATCTACTTTACCATGTCAAGGACAGAAGGACAGACAGGACGATCACTATATGCCTCCTTCATCAAGATGCCGAGGGCATAAAAAACTATCGCCTTATTTTTTTATATTTAAACAAAACAATACACCCATATAGGAAACACAGCACAGCTTATAAAACATATACAACAGTTTCTCACGAAATGCGTCTCCCATTTAAATGCATTATACAAAAAATGTTTGTGTGATGCAAACAAATGCGGAATTTTCAAATTATTAATATCAACCCATCAGCATAATAACCAACACTAATTACCCTTCTGTGCCAAAAGAAAACTTTCCACCTTATCTGTAAAATCTAAAATACCTGGAATGTTCAACAAACTTTGTTTTGAAGGCGTTAATGGGAGCTATGCTAGCTGCATTTCCAAACTTACTCATTTGGGTTAGTACACAACATAGTAGAACTTATGGATACAGATTCATGCAGGACATTTCTTTAGAATGCTAAAATCACCTATTTGTTTCGATAAGACTTAAGAAAGTGTGTTACTTCTTGCATATTATGTCAATTTCTCTTGTTTAGGTTATAGGGACTTGCTCACAGATTTTCCTATTTTTAAAAATATTCTACTAAACATCTAAACTGGAAATACTAAAGCACCTTAACTAAAGAGCTCAAGTATTATAACAAGTAAAGCATAATCAAACAAATATAAAGTACCACCGCAGGATATCGAAACAAAAACCTCCAAATCACAAGTCAGTGCATATTTACTTAATGTCAGCAATTCATGCGTTCTTTTTAACAATTTTCGTTAATTTTCGGAATCTGTGACAAAAATTGCTAATTTGACATTTTGTCACAAAGTCCCTTTCAGTTTTCAATGACAAGTACCAGTAAATCTGTAACTGGGTAAACTTAATAATTGTTCATATTCCTTAATGTTTATGTCTATTCCAAAAGGTCAGCCACTAGAAAAGATTTTATGGACAAATGGGAGAAATAAACACAAAATTAATACTCACATTTGAAATATCGACTCTATATGCCATTCTTAATGGGAAACTGGGTAATACGCTGGCGAGAACTTTTTCATAATATTGGAGGCCTGTCATTTGTCCACAGAACCATATTTAAAGTGGAATCATTCGAGCAAATTCACATCCCTACAATACACGATTTCTGTATTGAGTTTATGATTGAGATATTTAAAATGTTAGAAGACGCAGGTACTGACAATGGTCAAAATATCATCGAATAAGCTTTCTGGCTTGTGATCTGTGACCCGTAGAGATAAAATAAAAATTAATCAACTTGCAAATGGCAATATGCATAAGGCTTGGCACAAAGTTTTTAAACACATCTGGTGAGAGAGCAGGTGGCCACAAGTCACTAAATAATCATTGGAGTGGAGCAATCCAATGATATGCACATCAAGGCTCCACATGATGAACATTTGTGGCAAGTTATCTGGACATATATGAAGAATTTTAATTCATTAAAATTAGGCATTGCGAGGAACAAGCACAGTAAATTGCACAACCCACTCAAACTGATTCAACTAAATAAGCCAATAATATGCACAATTAGGCTTGGTACTGACCTCCATACAACCAAGCTACCAATATACAACACACAATATCAAATGTGGATTTGATAGACAATTCTGTAACAATGAACATCTTTGCCCAGTTTTTCAGCGGTTAAAGAAAGTTGTTAAAATCAAAATATTGATAACAAGCAACAGATGACAAACAACTGACGACGGACAATGACTGACCAAAATACCTCACACTTGATTGCGATCATACTACATTAGGTTGGCAAGCCACTGAGGCAGTGACTGTTGTTGATATCAATGTCATCATACCTTGGTAAGACCTTGGGTTGAATTCTCGACTTGACAACTATCACAACCACAGTGACTTCCAACCAAGTAAGAAGAATGTAAACAGCTTTAACAATGTCGTCTGCAAAAAATTCATGTGATTATGTTAGGTCGAGTGGATTGGAGGAATTTTATGCATCCACCATTTATATTTACGGATATCAGCCATGAACCTATAAATTATACCAGTTATAACCGAGTTATTATACTTGGGGGTGCATAGGTTGCTTTATTTGTATTTTCCTAGACAATTGCTGCTATTTTTCAAATGTCTATAAAAGCATTTTGTTAAACACGCTGAGTGAAATACCATGTCTTCTGCATCTGCATAACGGTTCAACTGTTGATGCAGATTTTTTTCACAATGTGGATACAGACATATGGAAAAGCAACAATCACACTGGTGACTGTGTACGTAATCTGGGGCCAGTTTACACAATCATTTGAAGTTAAACTACATTAAAGTACATATAAAATAGTCCATAACAGTTATGTAAACAATACAAATGATAATTAATGAACCCTTAGCACAAAGTCATGTGCATGAAAATTTCTTTGTAACAGTGTCATATACATGTTTAACAATAATGCACAAAGGCTTATCAAGATCGGAGCGTCAAAAGCGAAAAATTATTAATAAAAGCCAAACATAAGATTTAGTTCTGCAATACAGCCCCAGCCTGTACATGTTTCCTAGTTTCAGCATTCTCCTAGTACAAGCAAGCTGTAATCTGACGTGGGATTCATGGAAGGAAACTAAACCATCCTCCATGAAATGGTTCCTGATTGTGAGTTCTAATAACTTTTCACACATCCCAGAGCTACTAATATCTGCTTTTCCAAGCAGTAAAATTGCTTTTCCAAGCAGTAAGACTTAAGTATTACCCAATCATTTTTCAAATAATTGAAGGCTGATTGATAAAATTAAGTACATGATATTGCATTACCCAATATATTTACATTAACTGATTGTTGAAAACACCCAAATTAAGTAAAACAACCATTACTGGAGCCATGCACACGTGATGTGTCTTAACAGATCCATATGGAAGGAGAATTATTATATTTTATGTTTCAACACACCAACCTGACATTGCCCAGTCGAACTGAGTATTGTATTGAACTATACGCTTTAAAACAATGTAGTAATTCTGCTTTTGCCAACACTTCTGATGTGTATTAAAACAAAATATCATGCAATTAAGGTTTGCTGATCCTAAATTTCACTGGTCGCAGTGTCAAAATTGAAATTTCTAAGGCGTCTAGCTGACAGTGCTCCAGACAAGCTTTTGTACTGGGGGTAAATTTATGTGTACTTCTGAAAATTTGGGAGAAATTTTGGCGGGTAAATGTACAATGTTAGGATAATTAGTGGTTAATTTACATTCAACAAACTTTGGAATATGTGGAACAAGAAATATCTTTAAACAACAGGGCCACAATGGCCCTAGGTGGCTCAACTGATATCTATGTATGAAGTTTCATTAAAATATCTCAATAAGTTATTGAGCGAAAACTGTTTTTCTATTATTAGTAAAAGTGACCTTGACCCCGCCCATCACATAAGTAAAGCAAGGTCTTGATATAAAGTATCTACGTAAGAAGTTTCATTAAAATATCTCAATCGGTTCTTAAGTTGTTGAGCGTCAACCGTTTTTCTACTTTTAATAACAGTGACCTTGACCCCACCCACCCCATAAGCAAACCCAAGTGAGGTCTCGATATAAGATATGTGTATTAAGTTTCATTAAATACTGCAATGCTTTCTCAAGTTATTGAGCGAAAACTGACCCCACCCACCCCATATGCAGTCCCAAGCAATGTCTCGATATAAGGTACTTATGTATTAAGTTTCATGAAAATAGCTCAACGCTTCTCAAGATATTTAGCGGCAACCTTTTTTCTATATTTAATAATGGTGACCTTGACCCCACCCACCCCATATGCAATCCCAATCAAGGTCACAAAATAATGTATTTATGTATTAAGTATCATTAAAATATCTCAATGCGTTCTCAAGATATTTAGCGGAAACCGTTTTTCTATTTTCAGTAACAGTGACCTTGACCTTGACCCATCCACCCAATATGCAATTTCAAGCCAGGTCTTAATATAAGGTATCTATGTATGAAGTTTCATTAAAATATCTCAATGCGTTCTCAAGAAATTGAGCAGAAACTGTTTTTCTATTTTTAGTAACAGTGACCTTGACCCCACCCACCCCCATATGCAATCCCAAGCGAGGTATCAATATAAGGTATTTATGTATTAAATTTAATTACAGTATCTCAATGCGTTCTCAAGTTATTAAGCGGAAACTGTTTTTCTATTTTTAGTAACAGTGACCTTGACCTTGACCCCAGCCACCCCATATGCAATCCAAAGCGATGTCTTGATATAAGGTATCTATGTATTAAGTTTCATTATAATATCTCAATGCGTTTTCAAGTTATTGAGCGGATACTGTATTTCTATTTTAAGTAAACGTGACCTAAACCCCAGCCATCCCATATGCAATCCCAAGCTAGGTCTCGATATAAGGTATCTATGTATGAAGTTTCATTAAAATATCTCAATCCATTCTCGAGTTATTGAGCAAAAACCGCTTTTCTATTTTTAGTAACAGTGACCTTGATCTGAACCCTACCCCATATGCAATCCTAAGTGAGGTCTCAATATAAGGTATCTATCAAATTTCATTAAAATATCTCAATCCATTCTCGAAGTAGAGAGCGGAAACAAAAAGTGCTACGCCTTCCCGCCTGGCTGCTCAACGACATACGCCAATCTAATATAATAACCAAAATTTGTCTTTGAAAAATTTGGGTAAAAAGGGGCATAATTTTGTTAAATTACAGTCAGTTATGGGCCTTGGTCAGTGACCTCACATAATGTCCCAAAGACATGACTTGTGTGAAGTTTCAATTGAATATCTGTACTAGTTACAGAGATATGGACTTGTTGCATTTGAAAATACACATACAAATTAACGTCCTTTATATTTCATGCTGATGTAAAGGCATTCATAGATAAGATTGCCATCCAGTTATTTTGTTTGTTCAATAAATAAGAAAGAGTGAACAAGTTTAAACCCATATAAATCACATTTTATCTTAATTAAATATTCCTACGTGCCCAATCACAGCTTTCAACAAGTTGACACCGCATACAAATGAAATATCTGTCTAATTATTTGCTGATAAAAGTGTGTGTGTGGTCGGTCTTCTTGACAACAGATTATCTGGCTTTCACATAGTGTTTTATCTAAATATGGCATTATCTTGTTAAGAGCTTCTTATCGCTAAAGCTCGCCCTATTTGCATTTTCTAAACCATACCTGATTCAACTTTTCCTTTCCAGAAACCAGATATTTCTATTTGATAATTATGGTGATAGATAAATATGTACATTCAAATGATATCTGCATTTTCCAACACCATTGTTCATATTACTAAACAATCCACCTGTCCATTACACAACTAAAAAGCATTACATTTTCTGCCACCAGCTTTAAGTTTAAACCTATTTATTTAAGCTTGATTTTATTGAAAGCCTAAGGCGGGAGTTTGTTGATTTCTAGGTTCTTAGATCCGCCCACCCCTTTCTGTTCCGAAAAGCAACAAAAAATTTGTACAATGTAACCCATATAATAAAAATGACCCTGTGAAAGGGTTTCAACCTGTAACATGGAATGCAAACAAAAAACACAGAAGAAATTATGAAATTTTATGTAACAAGCATTTTGATTGCATATCGCTATAAGATTTATATGATCTGCTCCTAGAATCATTGCATTAAAAACACATTTAGAATTTTATATCAATATTATAATTAAAAAATTTCATTAGTGTGCATGATATATTCAGTTTGTTTTCACCTCATTAAAAATGCTGTTATACATATAATATGGCCACTGTCCAGCGATATGTGACGTACTGTATTTAAGTGTGAGTATATTTTAACAGTAGTTTTTATATGATAAACGGTGCCTTTTAATGTTATTATTATTGGTATTTAATGTCATAGTTATCATGCAGTGATTAAGTTAATGATGTGTAATATGATTTTAGTAAGTAATAATTCGTAAAGATTTGTATGTCTTATGTGAAATTCTAGTCATTAATTTACTCATGTCTGTGTTCATTTTTTGTTCCCTCCTCCAACCGGACTTACTGAGACAGATCAGTTTTCTAAGGCTGACTGAGACACTATTGAGTCTATTTGTTTCCTGGGTAGATCAGTTTTCTAAGGCTGACTGAGACACTATTGAGTCTATTTGTTTCCTGGGTAGATCAGTTTTCTAAGGCTGACTGAGACACTATTGAGTCTATTTGTTTCCTGGGTAGATCAGTTTTCTAAGGCTGACTGAGGCACTATTGAGTCCATTCATTTCCTGGGTAGATCAGGTTGTTTTGTCTTTCAAGAAAGATCATTCCAAGTATTTAACTCTTAATCGCAAGACGGACACCATATCCATTACACCCTTGTGACCTCTGCCACTGCCACCTGCTTGTCAGTCATCATCTAGCGACTGCAACTGTTCTTAACTATACAACTAAACTAAACACTGACGCCAAACTTTGGGAATAAATAGGTTTACTAAGAAATAAGCACAACATATAAATACAAATAAAACTAGAATTGTCACATAAGTGACGGATTAAGTGACGGATATACCCCCACAATATGGCTTTATCACAAAACTACGGCATCCATTCGAAAGAAATGGACAGAGAGAGAATGCTTAAATTTGTGAATGGTCAACAGTGTATTTGGAAATTTTTTATTTCAATAGAATCCATAACTCAAAATTTAGTGGTTTGTAACCAACATTATAACTTGACCTGTATTCTATGATGTTACACATGTGTACCAAAAATTATTTGAATATGTCCAGCCTTTCTTGAGTTATCATCCGGAAACGAAAAACCAACAGACGGACAGACCGACAAGCTCACTTCTATATACCCCCCCCCCCCTAAACTTAGTTTTTGGGGTTATAAAAATACAGTTTTAAAAAATTATCACAATTTTCAAAAGAAAAAAAACAGTATTAATAAAGTAGGCACATGACGCTTCTGCCAGCAAAATTATTATTTGAAGTTATGTGTAATTTATGAGCAATCATCAAATGACAATGTGGAATTATAAATTTGTAATGCAACACAGAATAACCAGAGAAATTCGTCCATTATTTTCATTAAAGGCACATACAAGACGTTGCAAGATTGTGAATACATTTAAGAATCAAGTTCTATCAGACAGATACATAAAACAAGAGTAACTGTTGTCTCAGGACAGCGCGCTTGACTATGCAACTGCATTGTCAGAGTTATGGGCTTTTATCACCACAAAAAAGGGCATAATTCTGCTAAAATGCTGGTCACAGTTATGTGCCTTGGCCAGTGATCTAACATATTGACCCCGAAGACATGCGAAAAGTTTCAATTGAGTATCTGTAGTAGTTATAGAGATATGTACTGCACGCAAACCTTAAACTGAATTTTCTCTAGCATGCAAACCTTAACCTTACATTTCTAAGTATAAAAAGGGGCATAATTCTTCTAAAATGCTAGTTACAGCTATGGGTCTTAGCCATTGACCTTATATAATGACCATGAAGGCATGAGTGAAGTTTCAATTGGATATCTCTAGTAGATATAGAGATATGGGGTTATTGCACGCAAACTTTAACCTGATTTTCTAAGAACATGAGCATAATTCTGCTAAATTGCATGTCAGAGTTATGGGCCTTGGTCAGTGACCTCATACAATGACCCCGAAGACATGTGTAAAGTTTCAATTGAATATCTATAGTAGTTACAGAGATACGGACTTGTTGCACGCAACCCTTAACCAGAGCATTACAGTGACGCCGACGAACGGGTGAGTAGTATAGCTCAAACTATTCGGTAAAAAGTTGAGCTAAAAATGAATTTGGAATGAAACTACAAGTCAATTTTTTATCAGAAAAATAGTAATTTAAGAAATTAATTTTCATTTTATGTTTATATTTTTCAACAAGGCGGAACTAAACAAAGTTCCTAATGGTTTATTGAGACTATCGTGCAGCTTGCCAAAACTTAACGATGAATGTTCAGATTTAATCTGTTACTCCATTATTTACAGTATGTAAATAAAACGTTTGTTTATGAACAGTTTTACATGGAGGATGAGTGTTTTATATAATACAATATCCAACAAACAGAATATTTCAGTATGTATGTAGGTTATATCCCTCATAAACATAGACTTAACACACTATAGGAAGACAGTGTTAATTGTTTGTTCTGAATTTAGCCATTTTTCATCTTTTGCATGGCTTAAATAGGAAATTATGTGTTGCACTGACATAACAATGACAGTGTATGTTGTTATACCAAATAAGTCCAGCCTAGGTTGGTAGAATTTTTAGCTTGAAATTGTACAGAATTTGACAAAATTTTTAATTTGAGTTGTCCAAATGCCGTACAGTTTGCAGCTATGCCATTCAATGACATTTTAAAATTTACAAATATATGAGAAGACACTTTATTTCCATTTAAACATCTATCTTACCACTTGGATAACTAAATTTGACTAACATAGGATTGACAACAATTTTGTCTGGGGCATTATTCAGATAATGTTTACAGCTGATCTAAAACAAGAGCCACACAAGTGCCTGTATCGCTCCACTGGCTTATTAGGTAAGGAATATCAGAAGCAACAGGACACTGATATGCTATATAAGGGGAAAAGGCCCCACTCTCTTGCAGACATGATTTGTTAAAAAATCAAAAAAGTTCCAAGCAGAGGCTTCTGAAATGAAGATTTAAACAGTTTTAAATATTCCCATAAAAGGAAAAATGGACCTGCCCCCTAGCGGCCATGTTTTTCAACAGAGTGGAACTATTTTAGCAACATTGCTAGAGGACCATCCAATGATCGTGTCTGTGTTATTAATTAGAAATTCAACCAGTGATTTCTGACAAGATTTAAAAAAAAATGATATAACCATATAAGAAAAAAAAAGGCCCCACCTAGCGGCCATGTTTTTCAACACAGCAAAACCATTTGAGCAACTCTGGTAAAGGACTACCCAAGTATCATTTCTGTGAATTTTTTTTAAAATCTACCTAGGGGTTTAGGAGGAGATGTTTATATCTCCGACAGCCATCTTGTGCGGCTATCTTGTGACCGGACCAATTGAGCAACTTTAGTAGAGGACCACCCAAGAAACATTTATGTTTAGTTTCATCAAGTCGACCTACTGGTTTAAAGAAGAAGTTTACGGGTACACACATGAGGCCATCCTTAAAAATTGTTTGTTTGCGGTAACACGACTGAATCACGAAATTGGTGTGTGTGTGTATGTGTATTTCAAAGTTAATGATGTCCTTCCGCGCCTGAGGCTGCATTATGTGAGGACCTAATTAACTTACTGGAGAAAGTTGGGATGAATTTTGAATTATAGCTGCAATTTCCAGCTATTTGTTTTTCATTGAAAGATATTATGAAAGATATTATAATTTTGGTGTGGTCTTGTGGTGTGGGGAGAAACCGGAGTACCCGGAGGAAACCCCTCCTGTCCTGTATGGTGACCACCAACCAAACTCACATGCGCCGAGAGTGGAAAGCGAACCTGGGACGACTAGGTGAGAAGCGAGCATACCAACCACTGCGCTAGCCAGACAGCCTCACAAAATTGGGCCCAACTCGCAAATTTGTATAGGCGTCTGTGAAGCAAATTGTTTTTCTTTTCGAAACTAGTGGCTATATAAGATAATAAAGTAAGAAGCATTGAGACAGTTAAAATTAAGTTGGCTGCAATTATTAATGCCAGTATGCAAAAGCATTCACAGGTGGTGGATTTGAACCATGAAAAACATCCAACATTTATACCTACAGTATCAGTACATGTAACATATTGTACTCGGTAAGTCTTAGGCTGTATTATTCAGGTGACTCTAAACTATCTCTGCTATGTTTCCAAAGTTTTATGTAACAGCCTTTTGTTCAACATGCTAAGTAATATATATACCATGTCCTCAGCATAGGCATAAAATCACTGATCCAGCTATTTTTTTGTGGACGGCTGTGGAGGATGTGCTTAGCAGATACAGACTGTAGACATATGGAAATGGTTACTGTTTCCAACTTGTTGGATTTTTTGCAGATTTTGATTTGGGCAATGCATATGAGGATACTAACATTTGGAAAAACCATATATGAAGTGGGCCACAAGGAGGCCAAAATGGGCCTGGGTCGCTTACCTGAGGTTAATAAATCAGTAAGGCTTGTGAAAGTATACTAGCATGTTCAGTGATGTTTGAAGTAAAACACTGAAACCTTAAATTAACATAAATGGATGACAACAAGTGACCAATGACGGATTGTTTGATTGGCAACTCAAAATAGTTTGAAGGAATTTGGTACTTGGTCACCCAAGGAACATTTTTTTAAATTTTGAAATCCAGCTAGTGGTTTCAGATAAGAAAATTTTCAAACTTTTCAATATAGACATACAAGGAAACTGATACACCCCATTTGACAACCACTGACCACAAAAGCTAACCTAAGCTTAGTACTGATCATTAATGCCATTATGGAGAAGACAAGCAAAGTAATGACTGTATAACCTCCTGTATAACCTCCTTAGAATGTGAATGATAATAAAACTAGAAATGTATCCACAGACATGGATGCCATTACCTATGCAGCCTTTTCAACAGGGGCCACTTTGTCTATATGCATACAAATAATTGAAATTAATTTGCAAAATCTGCTAATGTCTTCACTCAATCTGTGAAGTATGATGAGGTACCAAAAATATCCTATCTATAATTTTAAATCTTGAGTCCTGACAACAATCAGAAAAGGGGAGTAATTAAAACTTCCTGGCAATCATGAGTTATGGTTCTTGTATTTTGCTATTTTAAACCATTCGTTTGAGAATCAACACAATGATTTGTATAACTTGTTAGTTATGCTTTGAACAACATCAATAAATGGAAGTAATTCACAAGTTTTACAAGTCTGGTTCTTCCATGCAACACTCCATGTTGAAACGGTGATCATTTCTTACAATTTATTTGAAATTCCCTGCATGCACAACAAAAATATGCCCTTTGGCCTTGAATAATCACCTTGGCCTTGGACTAAGGGAACAAGTTTGTGCGCACAACACACCTTCTCATAACGCTAATTACTTCTGCAAAGTTATTTGAAAATCATTCAATGCTGAACAAAATTATGATCTGGACAGGGCCCTTGGATTTAATTCTTATGTTTGACCTTCGACCTTTTAAGTGTGACCTGGACCTTGGGACCTGGTACTTGCGCCCAACACACCATCTCATCATGCCTATCTTTTCTGTTCTGTTATTTGAAAATCCTTCCATGCTGGACAAAGTTATGCTCTGAACAAGAATCCGAACATACATACATACATGTACGTACATACACACAGACAGGGCCAACACTACATGCCCCCATCAAATTTCTGGATTTATACTTATATAAGCAATATACAGAAACACTTATCAGTGTTTCGTGAGTGGACTTTTCTTTGTATGTATGATAGTACAAATAACTTGTCAGGGGGATATTACCCAGTTCTGCAAAGGCCTAACATGCATGCACATCATGTAAATGCATCTCGACCGATATAGTTTTAGAACACATAATTAATTTATCAAACTAATTCAAACATCTCTCCATCTCAATGGCAAAATCTCTCCATTTCAATTTTCTATAATAAACACTCAGACAACGATTGTTACTCACTTTGTAACAGAGATAAAGAAAGATAATTCCCCTAAAAATGGCAAACATATACCATGTGTAACAGCTATTCAAGGGACCACTGTCATAGTTGACTTTTTATATCTTGTATCATTGTTAACATGGAAATTGGAATACCAATAACTGGTTAGAAGTTTAAATAAGAGCTGTTTGTAAAACAATTATGCCCCTCAAAGGTCAAAAGCAATCTTTAAAATATCAATTTTGCGGAAGATTTGATGAAAACTGCTGGATATAGGGAGCTAAAACCGTAAATAAAAGGGGCAACTTAAGATAAAACAAGTGTCATAACTCTGCAGTTCCTGAGACAATTTTGTCGATCATCAAACTTGGCTAAGATATTATAGTCTCAAACATTTTCATCAAATATGGTGAAGATGGGATGAAAACTGCTGGAGTGGAAACAGCTAAAAAGGCTAATTTTAGATCATTCAAGGGCCATAACTCCACATTTATTGGGATGATTTGGTTCATTATTGAACTTTGCCAAGATATTAAGCCCACAAAGATTTCCAGGAAGATCGGATTAAAACTGTAAGACTCAGAGATGAAACGGCTAAAAAGGCCGATTTCAAATAAATCAAGGGCCACAACTCCACAATTCCTATGGGGTTTGGCTGATTATAGAACTTAGCCAAGATATTATGCCCACACGCATTCCCATGAAATTTGGTGAAGATCTGATGGAAACAGTCGGGAACAAAAGTTGTCTAAGAACAGACAGACCGACCCACATCAACAAAGCATATACCCCACCATCTTCAAAAGGGGCGAATGCCGCATAATAAAACATTTACAAATTAAAGGCTGTATTAATATTTTAAGTTGTTAAGACAAAGCAAGGACAACTTTCCATGAAATGATGTTTTATTGATATAAATCCTCACAAGTACTCATTGTGAAATGTTCAACGACCAACACCAACACAAAACACAAATAATATTCCATTTACTGGTAAACCTGCATTGAGGATAATAAATCAAACTTGGCCTATAAGTTCCTGATAGTATAGGGAAAACTGTTTAAGTTTGAATAAAATCCCTCTAGCCATTCCTAAGAAACTAGCTTACCAAAAAACTTTAACCTAGACCGGACGCTGATGCCAATGAAAACACCAACGCCAACTTGAGTAGAATAGCTTGTCTTTTCTCTGAATATTGGAGCTAAAAATGAAGTCTCTATCCTCCACATAGTGCATTTTTTGCATTCTTGCTCACAAACAATGGGTTTGGTTGTTTCCCAATTTAGGCCAGTGTTGGATTATTTTGAAATATTATGCTCATACACGAGCTGTATAAGTTCGATCGAGATCACATGAAAAATGAAATCTTATGTTGCAGAAAGTCTATTTTGCTGTTTTGCTCATAAAAAAAGTGTTCCAGGTTTGATCTGGCCCATTATCGAACTTCACCAAGATTTTATGGTCATACACAAACAAAAAAAGTTTGATCAAGATTGAATGAAAAGTGAAGTCTCTATCGCGTCCATGCTCACAATTGTTGATGCATTATGGACGCCAGATGACAAATGACGCAGGACAGTCCCACCATACCAATAACAAGAGCTGTCAGAGGACAGCGGGCTCGACTATTCGAAGCATTTAAATTGGTACATATTCTGGATAGTGGAAGGGGCATAAATTTGTTAAAATACAAAACTTTTAAGTGAAGCCTTGTATAGTTTATACATTTTTGGAACAAACCATTTTACCAAAATCAATGTAAAAAGTGTGCATAATTCTGTCAAAATATAAAACAGAGTTATGGGTAATGTTGCCCCTGATACTAGAGTTGATAACAAAGGTTAGTTTCAAGTGAATAACTTTTGAAGTTTTAAAGTTACACAACTTTTGAATATAAACTTTAACCACAAAATCTATATGAAAATGGGGCATAACTATGTCAAAATACAACAAGAGGGTCAAATGGCCCTGGGTCGCACACCTGAGTTTCATTAGTTGAACAATTTTCAATGTGTTAGATTTTTATACAGATATGGATATACTGATACGGACTGATAGAAATGCAGCCTTATCATCATGGTTTGAAAAACTTAAGTACCAATAGACATTCAAAATTTAAGAAGTACATATTGAAATTGAAGCTTTTTCTTCAATTTGACCTAGTGACCTAGTTTTTGACCCCAAATTACCCAGATTCGAACATGGCCGAGATACCATTCGGACAAATGTTCAGACCAAGTTTCTGGTTGATTGGGCAAAAAAAAAGACTTCTAGAGTGCTAACAAGCTTTTTCTTCAATTTGACCTAGTGACCTAGTATTTGACCCCACATGATCCAAATTCAAACTTGGCCGAGATATCATTGGGACAAATGTTCTCACCAAGTTTCATGAAAATCAGGCAAAAAATGTGACTTCTAGATGTTAACAAGCTTTTTCTTCAATTTGACCTAGAGACATAGTTTTTCACCTCACATGACCCAGATTCGAAAAAGGACTAGATATTATTAAGACAAATGTTCTGACCAAGTTTCATGAAGATTGAGCAACAAATGTGACTTCTAGAGTGTTAACAAGCTTTTTTTTCAATTTAACCTAGTGACCTAGTTTTTCACCCCACGTGATCCAAATAAGAACTCGGCTGAGATATCATTGGTACATATGTTCTGACCAAGTTTCATGAAGATTGGGCAAAAAAAGTGACAACTGGAGTGTAAACAAGCTTTTTCTTCAATTTAACCAAGCAACCTAGTTTTTGAAAGCACATGACCCAGATTCAAACTTTGCCTAGATATCGTTGGGACAAATCTTCTGACTAAGTTTCATGAAGATTGGGCAAACAATGTGACTTAGAGAGTGTTAACAAGCTTTTTCTTCAATTTGACCTAAAGACCTAGTTTTTGACCCCACATGACCCAGATTCGAACTCGGCCGAGATATCATTGGGACAAATGTTCTGACTAAGTTCCATGAAGATTGGGCAAACAATGTGACTAAGAGAGTTTTAAAAAGCTTTTTCTTCAATCTGACCTAGTGACCTAGTTTTTCACCACACAAGACCCATATTAAACTCGGCCGAGATATCATTAAGACAAATTTTCTGACCAAATACATGAAGATTGGGCAAAAAGTATGACTTCTTGATTGTTAACAAGCTTTTTCTTCAATTTTACCTAGTGACCTAGTTTTTGACCCTGCATGACCCGGATTCAAACTCGGCTGAGATATCATCGGGACAAATGTTCTGACCAAGTTTCAAAAAGATTGACCAATAAATGTGGCCTCGTGTTAACGAGGTAAATGTTGATGACGCACGCCGGAGGGCGGAGAAAAGGCGATCACAAAAGCCCACCATGAGCAAGTTGTGCTCCGGTGAGCTAAAAAGAGTTATGTAGAATGTTGCCCCTGATACTGGAGTTGATGCCAAAGTTTAGTTCCAAGTTTTAAGTGAATAACTTATGCAGTTTTGAAGTCATTAAACTAGAAAATCTAAGTGAAAAAGGGGCATAACTCTATCAAAATACAAAACAGAGTTATGGGGAATGTTGCCCCTGATACTGGAGAGAACCACAAAGGAACAGGGTGCTGGACCCTGCTATTTCTGTCTAGATCTTTCCCTACTTCGAATATTCGAGCTAAAAATGATGTTTATCTTCATTTAATGCATGTGCATATGCTTGTGTAAGGAAGCCAATGTCAGAAAAAGAGATGCAATATATGCCCTGGACACATATCTTGACCTCTTAGTGAGACCTTGACCTCTAAACTAAAGGTCGGGTTCTTGCTTGTGACATTTAATGATGCTGATCATTTCTAATTCTGAGTTATTAGAAAATCCCTCCATGCCAGACAAATATTTGACATTTGACTTAACACGCTGACCTTTGCCAGACAAGCATGTGTGATGTGCACAACACACCATCTGGTCATGGGGAATAATAATCTGATGTAATATTAAAATCCTGCCAGGTATTTAGAAGATTAGGTGCGAAAACAAAAATCCTTGACCTCTGACCTTGAATTGTGAACTTGACCTTTGACAGACGAGCACGGGTGCTGTATGCGACACATCGTCTCATCATGGGGAATACTAATCAAAAATTATATTGAAATCCTTCCAGCCATTCAAAAGTTACAGTGCAGAAACAAAATCTTGGAGTTATTGGACACCCAAAATCACACCACAAACCCACAGACGTAAAAACGGACCGTGCAACTACTATATGCCCTCCTTCAGGTGCATAAAATAATTGTCTTTACACTACGCCAAAGCATATAGATTTTCTTCTTACTAATTTTTATTGCTTAAAACAATTGTCTAAGATGTGAATAAACAATGTGGATAAATTGACCAGAATGAAGTTCTCCTTGTAGGCTTGTACACATGCCGATGAAAAGAGCTTTTCAGTGCAAGATTACCTAGTTTCAGGAGACCTTTTACTGTTTACGCCCAAGTAAATGTATCTAGCCTGATATAAATTTAGAACACATTAAATAATCAAATAATTTAAAAGTGTGTATGTGGCATAGATACAATTAACCAAATAAAGTTAATTAACATATATTGCTATTTAAAATGGAATTAAAGTTAAGAACAAAAAATCACCATATAGTTTTCGTCTGTACAGATGGAAACTCAACGACATGTATAATTATATGTTGTCTTGGCAGTTGGTTTAGGTTACACAACACTAAAAAACGATGCAAAAGTCGACACTAGTACTTTTTGATTTATTCCATATTGAAGTGATTCCTTCGTCATTTTTATGTTCTACAGTTTGATTTCAAGTTTTATAGTCACTTTTAGCTGCTTATAATTTTTAATAATTGATATGAAAGATCGTACATACAAACTATAAAGACGCAGTCCACAGAATACAATTCAATGCATCTTAAATTGGCATTAGTTCTTATAAACATAAATGACATTTATTCGACCAAAATCTGTTTGTTCTTGGCGAAATCATTTCATAATGTCTATGTTCAAAAACCCTTGGTAAAAACGGAATAAACCATAATGTACATGCTGATCTACTCCAGAGGCATCACGAGCTATCGCAAACTGAAACTATAGGACAAATATTTACCTAAATATACATTTTACCGATTTCAATGCGTTTTTTTTTTTGTATTTTGATAGCTAAGATGTCCATAAGAAACAATTTCTGAGAAGTTTTATTTTATAGTTATGGACTGCTGCTTTAAACTTTGTCTCCATCAGCATTTCTATGTTTCATACAAGATAGAGACACAGAAAGATAATTGTCCAAACAATAGTACATATATATCAAATTGCATGCACTGCCATGTAAACGGACCATTTACATAAATGACTGTTCAATTGTGTATTTTTTTAACGATGCATTAAACTTACTATATCCTGACAAGTGTTACCAATACAATTTCTTACTTCTATCTATCAACAAACAAGGTGAATCACAGATAAAAATGTCTTAATATCTGTATAAAGGATTCTTGCAAAATGTTCACTTTGCTTAGTTTTTTGTGGAACATCTTGAAATGAGGTGGATCGATGGTGCTGAGGTGGCCTGTACATGCCATGCGTTTATCAGCTAGACAAAAGGAACGTGACTGAATCTTTCATTCTAAATGTACAAATGAAATGAAATGACACATCAAAGCAAAATGTTTATTGGCCCTTTTTTGATACTTGTGCCTGGTGACATAAACAGGTCATTTCATGCAGATATATAGAAAACTACAGTCCAAAGTCTGCAATATTTAGTATGTGACACAGACGACGAGTTTAAACCCATATCATCACTATCTACTTTTGAGATAAATATTTTACTTCATTAATCTGACCTCTGACATATTTAAGATCATTGTGGACCATGATCCTAGATTTCCAGTGATTGCTACATTGAACCTTTATACTCGCTGTCAGGTGATTTTACGACACAAGATCGTTCATGTCATGAGGTGAAAGAGTGAAAGAGTCCCTGATTATGATGACTTAAATAGTGTCATCTGGGTTTTGAAAATGTTAACAGTTATAGAAACTAGGATGGCGAAATCAATTGTCCATATTACCCAGCTTTTCCCAAAGCATATACGGACAAGTGAAATCTTTCCAAACTTATGTATAAATACTATACATTACAGACAAGCAGCAAAATCATTTGTCAACAACAGAAAAGTAAGGCAATGCAAGATTTTGCCACCCCTGGGAAAGTATGTTAATATATATTGGTAGATATCACATATTTAGGTTGTCAAAGCACGCATCACAGGGGGGTTCTTCAAAGTTCAGTTCACATATACAGGTGCCACTTGAGTTGTAGCCTAACTGAGTAACATTCCATACATCAAATGCAAAATTACCAACTTCCTAGTCCATTTAACTGCAATAAATGAAGAATTCAGACAATTTCAGTACAGTGAGCACTTCCTGGTTAGTAGTGAGATGAGCAGTAATTGACTACCTGGGTACCTGCCGCTATATTACCCGGACACCAAAAATGGTTGTTTCCCTTGAACAGAAACCAGTTACCATTGATTCATTGTATTAAACAGCATATTAAATATACATATAGTAACTAGGAAAATGTTTTGTACTAACATATTATTGTATAGTACCAATATATTTATGTAATATTGTGCAAAGTTGAAATTGAAAACATAAATATATTGAAGTCTTGAACTTATGCTATTTTTACGCTTCAAATGACATAGTTTTCTTGCTACATTTATTGTTTTAATTTGACATCATAGCTAAATAAAAAATTGTGAATTTACCATGGTTTGTACAGCTTCAACAAAGCATCAGACAGCATTCTCTAAAATGTCCAAACAATGGAATTCAAATAAATATGATGTGTTTACTATTTGGGAAAAATAATGTAAGCAATATTTACATATAATGTATCATCCATTTAGATTTGCAGTAATATTGTGTCCTATTTAAATATGCACACCAAACGTTAAATGAGAAATGCTCACACCTGAACTCTATAAAAAATGGAAAATATCTGTTGATAATAGAACTATTATTTTTTAGGTTTCAGACGATGTCAATCGTTCGATGTCTAGTTTGTAAACAAAACAGCATATGAACACCCCAAGATTGCTGACATTGTTTCAATTCTTACAGAGCATGTAAATACAATCTTGTATGTTGCTGCTGTCTTGCAAGAGGTTTATTTCAGTTTCATTGAAAATTGATATTTTGATAAAAGTATTTTTTTAGCGATAAGAACGCCGCATGTGGCACACTAATTGGCTACATGAGAGACCCGGCAATTATCACATACTACCGGGTAGTTACACTAATACTGGTAACTGTTAATTGACATTAACTGACAATTTTATAGTTATGTTATAAGAAGTTCCATACATTTTAAAATATGAATATCATTTTACGCACATGACGTAATACATGCATTAAAATCTTGAAAACGGTAGTCTTTGTAGTTTTTATTATATAAAAGGGGTACACTCTTATTATTTATTGCAATATACGGTGTACAGTAGATCTATACTACTCTGATCATATTGAAATGGAGAGATATTTATTTTAAAATGACAAAATTGACGACAATTTACCATTATAGTTTTGTGTCCCTATATTATGGGACAAGACAAAAATCTAATTTCAAAAGTGTTCCAATATTAAGGGACTCTAAAAATAATATTTGTTTCGAAAATAGGGGTGTCCCAATATTTAGGGTGTCTCAATACATCGGGTAATAAACACAATTTGAACAGATCGTCTATATATTCATATGAGGTACGAAGTCTCCAGTATAGTGGTACATAGTCTCCTGGCACGAAGTCTCTATTGTACGAAGTCTTTATAATTCTTTGGAAATGTTTAATGCCATATATTTGTTGAATTGAATTTATCTTAAGTTGGTTTGTTTGATCACAATATGAAACTTGTCTAGAAATTGCAATTTTTGCTCCATTTATATGCATTAGCAGATGTTTCTGATATATGTGAATAATGATGGTGGTGGTGGTAATTTTCTGTGTCAATCATGTTCTTATTGATAATTGGTGTACAGATTTTATGACAATAGAAAAAAATAATTTAAAAAATAGAACTCCAATTAAAACACTATCCTCTTGTATATGTAGTCATTATGCAATCACCTGTGGGAATGGTTTTGCTTTTTGGGGGACGGTTTTGACTGGGGCCGGTTTTGCCATAAAACTGTGTGGCTAACAGGGAATGCATGTGAGCATTTGTTCTATGTCGCATTGTCATTACAGTCTACCTCAATATTTGATCAGCTTAATAAGTTGCTTCTAATCTAAGCCTCGACTCTATGCCTTGTGGTCAGCAAAACGTGCTGTTGTACCAATAGAATCATGAATATATGCGATGTCTGCAATGCATACCAACTTTCATTATGTTACAACATTATGTTAACGTTTAGAACAGCCTTACCACAAAGACAAATTCACTATCATCAAACTTTGATATTTTTTATGTCATTGCTCTGACCTCTCTAACAACATCAGGATAATTGCGTATGATAGATCTAGGTCAGTGCGTGATCTATATCGGTAGGTCACCTTGACAGTGTTATTTCAATGTCCTTGTAACGTTTTCTAAACAAGATAAGACACAAACATTCACTGATTTTTAACTATTTAACCGAGTATTTATTAGAACATTGAACGAGGGCCAAACTGGCCCTGGGTCGCTCACCTGAGTTTAATGAATCATAATTGCTTGTAAAAATGTTATCTTTTATAAAAATGTTTGAAGTAAAGTCGACAAAAATTGTCAACAATAGACAACTGACAGCTATGTGTTTAGCAAATCCAACTAATTTGCAGTCACCCTATGAACATTTCTGTGAAATTACTTCGAAATCAAGAAAGTGTTTTCAACCAAGAAGTCGTATAAGCAAAACTTCCCACGTTTTTAAATTATCGAAAACATTTGAAAAAATCTGGTAGATAGTGAGCCAATGAAGATTTCTGTGAAATCATTAGGAAATATTGCCAGTGCTTTTGGGCAGGAAGATTTTAAAAAATCTCTAAATAGCCATATAAGGAAACCTGCCCCACCCTTTGGTGGCCATGTTTAATAAAAATCAAAATGATTTATAGGATTTTGGCAGAGTTTCACACAAGGAACATTTCTGTGATTTTTTTTCAAAATTCATGAATAGGTTTCAGACAATAAGATTTTTTAAGTTTTCAATATAGCCATGTAAGAAAAACTGCCATGACCACTGGAGGCCATTTTTTAGCAAATCAACAAAAAAATCCAGAAATTTGGAAGGTGGTCACCCAAAGAACATTTCTGTGAAATTATTTCATAATCCAGCCAGTGGTTTAGAACAAGAAGATTTTTAAATTTTTGTATATAGCCATTATAAAGAAAATTGCCCCTCCCATTGGCAATCCAAGATTGCTATATTAATTTTGCAAACTTGCATCATGTTTTCGCATTCTTGACCTTTGGATATACAAGGGCAAAAAAGGCCAAAACACTATGCAATGGCACAAGATTACGATGCGAGATCTTGTTATTGACTTCTTGCATCGTATTCTTGCAATATTTCGCGTTATTGCGCTTGTAATCCATGAGTTGAAAATGCGAAACAATGAGTGGCAGTAACTGAACACCATACTATGGATTCATTTTAATATAGGGAATAAGTGTTTTAAGTTTGAATGAAATCCCTCAGCAATTCCTGAGAAACTAGCTTTTAGAAAAACTTAAATCAAATCCACACAGCTTATTTGTAGAATTTTTAAGTGTGAAGAGGAGCATTATTTGACAAATTTCAAACTAGAGTTAACAAACTTTGAGTATATGTTCATTTTAATATGCAGAATAAATGTTTTAAATTTGAAAGAAATCCCTCAAACCTTCCTGAGAAACTATCTTACTGTATAACTTTAAACTAGACCGGAAGCCGATGCCAACACCAACAATAAAACGTTTTTTTTGTCTGTCTTATCATGTGTATAGGTTAGTTAAAAACCTAAGTCAGAAACATCGGGTTTGCTGGATACTGTTTATTGCAACAACATTGATCCTCCAAGTAAAACTATTTATTTACTGCCGAGTTTGGTGATGCGGATTAAATCAGATTACTCACTGTTAACATTCGGCAAGCTGCACGATGTTCTACATGAAACACTAGGAATTTCGGCGAGTTTTTTAGTGTTGAAAATGTTAACACCCACCTGAACTTCAAACTGTTCAAAATCCATTAATTTAATGAAAATTTAATGCGTTTTAGCCCATAACGCATTATTTGATATGTTTATTATCTCAGCTCAAATTTCAAACATTTCGTTTAATGTGAATCACGTTGTCAGTGCCTTTAACACATATTAATGGAGAAACATTGTATCTTATACATTTTGATGCATATTGATATTTGTTGTGACATTCCACATGTCACGGTCAGGGGTTACAAGTGAAACTGCACCTTCCCTTGAAAAACCATAATGATGGACTTTAATAAGAAGTGTTCATGTTTAAGCAGGTATCAATCCTTGCAACAAGACTGACGGACTAGCGAGCCTAACTACAGCCAACGCTCCAATGGTCTGCTGTATGCCCAGACATGTTTCCCATTGCACGTGTATGAGTCGAGAAGGGAAGGTGCATCTCAGCAAAGTCTATAGAGCTGGAGTAAAATTCACAAAAGCATCTTAAGATAGATTTTATCCTTATCCTTAAATCAGGAGATTTTCTGAACTGTATTACCCCGTATTAAAACAGTGCAGAACAAAATCACTTTTAACTAGACATGTGTCCGTAGGACACGGATGCCCCCTCATTCTGCTGCTTGTCACAAAACTCTGCTGATGTCAGAAAGAATGCACAAGCATACCCAGGTGCACAAGTTCACATGCTGATGAATATATGTATAAAGTTTCATCAGTCTAGCAGTTATACTTTTTGAGTTACACACGACACAAGTCCAAAATGTCATTTTTTGCTAAAAAAAGGATCATAACTCCACTGATGGTGAGAAAAAGTGCACAAAAATACCAGGGTGCACAAGTTCACATGTTGATTAATATCTATATAAAGTTTCAACACTCTAGCAGTAATACTTTTTGAGTTACGTGCGACACAAGTCCAAAAATGTCATTCTGTGGTTAAAAAAGTGCTATAACTCCACTGATATCTTACAAAACTGCACCAAAATACCCAGGTGCACAAGTTCACATGATGATTAATACGTTTATAAAGTTTCATCACTCTAGCAATAATACTTTACGAGTTACATGCGACACAAGTCCAAAAATATCATTTTTTGGTAGAAAAAGGATATTACTCATACCCAGGTGCACAAGCCCCAATGCCAATGAATATGCTTATAAAGTTTCATCACTCTAGCAGCTATATTTTTGAGTTAAAATCCGACGGACGGACGGAAGGACAAGGGCAAATCTAATTTATTATGCCCCCCCCCCCCCCTCTAAAATGGGGGCATAAAAATGATAACAGTATTTAAATGCTTTTTGCAAAATATAAGTAAATGGGCCCATACACGTTCAATAACATGGTCAATAATAAGTTCAATGCATGAAATTGACAACTATATTGAAGTGTGCGGGCTATTTTGATGATTGATGCAATCTATTGAGAAAAATAAAATTGTCTATTTTGAATGATATTTAATCATTTCTTTATTTCAGCTGTCACTTCTCCACTCAGTATATCTAATTTTCTGTTAAAACCTTCAATGCCAACCACAAAAACATAAAACTACAGCAGTACCCATCCTTGATAGACCAGCGTTCAAACCACAAAATATTGAGTAAAAAAACTGAACAGTTTGTGGCAAAAAATGAATGTCAGTTTTACTGAATCCGATCCATTGACCATAATATTGTACGTGTATGGGCTGTTTTACATTCAAATAAGTGAATTTAGTAAACAAATACAATATATTACAATTTTATACTTTATACTTCAGTAAAAATATTTAAGAAATTACTTAAAATGCCCCTGAACTTCGTTACCTCTTAGTCGCGATGAGTTCAAAATGACTTCAACATATCCTAACGCAGTTTCTACAAAAGATTGGTCACCCCGAAATTAAATCTCCAATTTATACAATGCAACAAAAACTGCAGTCAGATTTTTTGACACACTTGACATTTACCTTAGAACGCTTATTCATGAATGCTCTACGGACAGCACTTGCGTTGTTCAGGTACAGTAGCATCGATGGATGCTTTTTGTCACCGACCACATTCTAAGCGTGTTACACGCTTTTCAGCCACAAACTGCTAGACGATTAGCCTCAGTCACGTCAAAGAAGAAAAACCGACACCGTTGCTATGGGTATTGCTAACGGCTTGCAGATTTGGAAGCCTGGCTAATTGATGAAGTCACGCTTTCACTATTTGTTTTAACAGGAGTAATTATTAACAACTCATATTTTTAACAGTCAGAGTCTTTAATGGTTTTATTTTGTCTGTACATATTGGAAATAAAAACTTGTTAGTTGGGCCCAATTTTGTGAGTCGCTCTCATTACCGCAAAACAAACAATTTTTTAAGGATGGCCTTGAATAACTGAAGACAAATTTAAATTTCATTGGACAAACGGTTCCTGAGAACATGCACAGGCAAGTAATTAAAGAGCTGCAAACAATGTGCAGAACATGCCCAAAGATATACAGCTAGGTTCCTAGTCTAGATACTGATCAATAATGTCAAGTTGCATTCAATTTCATTAAAATCCAGCTAAATTGAGTACATGGGAGAAGTAAAGCTTAGCAAAGTAATGAATGTATTACTTTATGTTTATTTGTATAATTTCTAACAAATTGATTGATTACTGAAATATACTGTATTCAAACTCCTCCCTATTTTCAGACTTTCTTTAATGTCCAACTTTTGTTCTAAAAATGTTTGTTTGGATTGTTGTTTTATTTTTTATTTTTATTGTTCGAAAGGATTCAATGCCTGGGATGTAACTACATGATGTCAATACAACCTGCAGAATATAGGCCTTGGGAGTGAACTTTTCCCTAGTACTACGAGCTTGTGAGTGGAAGATAACCAAGTTTTTGCAAAGGCCTAACATGCATGCACAAGTAACTGTATGTAGACTGATTTGGTTTTAGAACACAAGATTAAATTATCAAACTAGTTCAGGCCGCATCTGTCTCCATGCCCATTTTCTATAATAAACACTCAGACAAGGATTGTTACTTACTTTGAGACAGAGATAAAGAAAGATAAGTGCCCTAAAAATAGCAAACATGTACAAGATCTTGCAGTTTCAGATAAAGATTTTTTAATTTCATTTTGCTATTTAAGTCTATATAAATAATGTGATCCCCCCCCCGGGGGCGTGGCCAGTTTTGACCCCAGGGGCATGATTAAAACAATCTTTGTAGAGGACTAGTATACAATGTTAAATACTGAATATAAAACCACTGGGCCTTGGGGTTTTGCTATTTAAGTCTATATAAACAATGTGACGCCAGGGGCTTCATTACAACAATCTTTGTATAGGACCACTATACAATGTTACATACCAAATATGAAAATATTGCGTCTTGTGGTTTCAGAGGAGATTTTTACTGTGACCCCCGGGGCGTGGCCAGTTTTGACCCCAGGAGCATCATTTGAACACTCTTTGTAGAGAACCACTATACAATATTACATACTAAATATGAAACCTCTGGAACTTGATGTTTCAGAGAAGAAGATTTGGGCCTTGTGGTTTCAGAGGAGATTTTTAAAGTCATTTTGCTATTTTAGTCTATATACACATTGTGACCCCCGGGGCGTGATAGATTTGACCCCAGGGGCATCATTTGAACAAGCTTTGTAGAGGACCATTATACAATATTACATACTATTACATACCATATATGAAAATACTAATCCTTGCAGTTTCAGAGAAGATTTTTAAAGACATTTTGCAATTTACGTCTATAAATCATGTGACTCCCGGGACTTGGCCCGTTTTGACCCCAGGAGCATAAATTGAACAATATTTGTAGAGGACCACTATAGGATGTTACATACCAAATATGAAACCTCTGGGCTTTGCGATTTCAGAGATTTTTAAATACAATTTGCTATTTAAGTTTATATAAACCATGTGACCCCCGGGGCGTGGCCAGTTTTGACCCCAGGGGCATAATTTTAACATCTATCTTTGTAGAGGACCACTATAGGATGTTACATACCAACTATGTACCTCTGGGCCTTATGGTTTCAGAGGAGAAAATTTTTCAAGCTTACACTTTTTAAAAATATTGTTAGCTCTGGTGACCTACATACAAGCGGACCTAACGATTTGAACAACTTTGAAAGTGGTTTATGAGGAGTTGTTGTTTGAATGAAAAGTTGATGACGGAGGGACACACACACGAACGCACGCACGGACGGGTGATCACAAAAGCTCACTTTGTGCTCTGAAGAAAAAATGGCTTTTTACAGGGACTACTTTCATAGCTGATTATTCAATGTTGTATTATTGTAAATATGCGTTTTCAGAAATTTGGGAATATCATTACAAGTAGAAACAAGAGATGTCTGTAAAACAGTTATGGTTAAAACACTTAAAAAGGCTAACTTTAGATAATCAAGGGCCATAACTCCACAGTTACTGGGAAGATTTGGTTGATTATCAGACTTAACCGAGTATACGCCCACAAAGATTTCCAAGTTGGTGAAGATCGGCTATGAACTGTTGGACTAAGAGGCTAAAAATGCCAATTTTAGATAATTCAAGGGCCATAACTCCACAATTCCTGGGGCGATTTGGCTGATTATTAATATTAGTAATGAGGTTTCCCATAAAGTTTCATATAAGTCTGGCCAGTGGTTGCGTTTAAATAGACTGGACAAGAGTTGTGCACTAAATGCTTCTTTCAGAAACCTTAGTCCCATAAATCTGAGAAAAATCATTGAAGTGGAAGGCCCTGGTTCAGTGCACACATCCTCTTGGTTATGAAGCTTCCTATAAAGTTTCATTGAAATCGGACCAGTAGTTGAGTAGAAATATACCGGACAAGAATGCTTATTTCAGAAATCTTCAAAGTCCCATAACTTCGAGAAAAATCATTGAAGCGGAACATCTTGGTTCAGTGCACACATCCTCGTGGTAATGAAGCTTGCCATGAAATTAGAGACAGACAGATAGATGGGCAAAGTGGCGACTATATGCACCCCTCCCCCCAAAAAAAAAAAAATTTTCTATAAACATTTCACAACATGTTATTTTATTATATAACCAGTGGTCACCCATCAAAATTTATGGTAGTAGTAAATATATCTGAACAAAATGTAAATAACATACCGTTAAGTGCATGCACACCATTGATAAACTTTGCATAGCGTAGTAGTTTTGATTTGAAGAGCACAAATTGGTAGGCATTAGTTTGATCATTATTTTTGTATTTACATTTTTCTTAATAATTCCCTCAATATATAGTTAATTATTCAAAAATATATCCCTTAAAAATAGACAATTGTGTAGTTTTGATATATGACCATATGCATACGAAATACCATCAATATCCCCCTTTAATGTGGGACGCACATCATCCTAACACACAAACACTTTGCATTAGTAATTTGACCTCCAGAATGTTCAGGATAATTGTTCGTGATAAGGCATAGACATCATGTGATTACAATTCAACCTTGACCCTCAATGTTAGGTGATGTAATGTCACGGAAGCATTCAGTGATGTGATAACAGAGTGGAAAATACCAGTGTGCACTGAAATACAATACAAATCTATGGAGGCTAAATGTAATGATGTACAAACATAGAAATATAAGCGGAATTTTCAGATGTATAAAATCCATTCTCTAAAATAAGAAAGTAAATCATCTAAATTCTATTTTCAAACAAGAAAAGTACATTATTGTGAAAACAAATCGAATTCTTGATTATCAACTAGATATCTACATAAACATTAATAAGACAGCAGTCCTTTACATTTGGAAACATTAAAATCAGTATACAGTTCTTAATTTTGACCACTCGCATTATTACCCTGCACTTCTATTTCTTCTCAACGTACTTATGAAAATGTAAAATAACCATTAAGTTTTGGCATCTGACCAACTTACTTTCACACTTCACCGATTGCGATTCGGTAATGACAAATCGCGATTCGGAAATGACAAATCGCAAGTTGCAATTTCACTGACTTCCATATAAGGAAATGCTTACGGAGTTTTCCGAAGTATTCTCCCCGCCCCCAATTTTCTCCGGTGTTGTTCGGGATTCACCGTATGCAAATTAATGTAATCGATGAAGTTTGGCCATGAAATGGTTTACCAGTACAATCAAGAGCTCCGTCTACAAATCGCGCAAGTTAATTTTCAAAGTACTTGCCTGACAGGACAAGTTGGTAGTCAAGCTAATGCACAGCTCTGAAACACTGGCTTAGAGTAATTAATCTAATGAATGAGTCACTAAACACATATTTAGAGCTACTGTTAATGTACATTGTATATGTGCTTAACTCAATTTCTGTGTAGGGCCCAACATGTGCTAGAAGCAAATCTGTTACTTGATTTTGGTAAATATCACAGTGCCAATAACTCCTCTCATCGCTTTTGATCCAATGCATGAACTTTAACAAAAAAGTTCCACAGAAATAAGTATTTGTCTCAACGACTGTTTCTATTTTTTTCATGAAATTGGAAATATATTTTAAATTAAGAAAAAAAGTATCCTAAAGTGCCCTATTTTAAAGCCTTTAAGAACATAAATATGATGTTTCTCTAATGCAATTGTATTTTGAAAAATAATACAAAGGTATCACTCAGTAATTTCTTCTTGTTAAAATAAAAACAATAAATTGGCATTCTCTATCAAACAAAGATTTCAACTGGTCAAATTATATTGACAAACGATTCAAGACCCTCCACATTTTCTGAGAGGGACTTAAAATAAAGCCTTTGGTTGCATGCCTTATATAGCCCAAAAGAACAAGGCTGTACAGAAATCAATTAATATTTACATAGAAATAATGAAATTCAGAACATGTTATTATATTAAGTTCATTATAATAACAATTAAATGTCATTTTTAAGAACCTTGCATAATTATTGCACATGTAGAAGTGTATGTTGTTTTTTTTTTTTTTTCAGGACATACCCAGTTGTGAATCAAAACATTACCATATACTAGTAACTAGCACAAAGATATAAGTAGGCCTACTGCTTTTTGTGAGTGAACATAATGACAATGGAAATGGTCGCTTTTATAATTTTTACACATGTCTTTTCTTAAAGCTTAATATAATTAATACATTTGCCATGAACATACATTACCAATTACTTTTGATATAAAATATACACACAAGAATTTTTTTAACTGATAAACTAAATATGTCACAATTAGGTTATGTGACAGATTAAAGTACTGTAGTTAATGTCTTCTGTATGACAGAAACTCTCAGAACAGCTTTTGCTCACACTCACAGCCGACACAGGCATTTGTGGAATCAAATATCAGCTTTTTTTAGCGATAACAAAGCTTTGTTCATTCAGCCAGTCCATATCTGTCACCATAGTAAACCATACATTTTTATCACATCGCTGAAAATTAACTACGGACATAAAAGTCATTGTTTTGATGGAATTAAAGACATTAAAGTTGAAATGTTTATATATTAGTAATAAAATTGAAAATCATGAGCGTTGTGTTGATCATTTTCACTATTGAATTGCCGATTTTGGTGTGTACTGAACAGAATTTGCGTCTGCCATCTTTGTTTTCACGCACGGATCATGTGATTTAAATCTAAATTACTCCTGCCTATTGTTAGCTACAATCATGTATTATACATCATTGGAAAGGTAAATTATGTATATTAATGCATGGAAGAGCAGCAAGGCGCCAAATTAAGGCAATTTTCACTGGCCATTTGTCTGATGAAAACAATATGGTCACTGGAAAGCACAAGTATACCAGCAAAATATAAGCATCCATCCACCATTTAACATCAGTTTCTTACAATTACATCTTAGCGCATTTTTGCGCAATTCATTTAATTCAGTGAACTGTCGATCAGGTACTTCGTGTTCTTCCGTCAGTTTCCGATAGCGACCCGTTATCAACCGAATCTGATTTCGTGTCACTCCGCTTAACGTTCGTCATACTGCAAAGAGTGATCTCCCCTGAATGTTATCAGTTTTCGCGAGGTATTGCAGTCTCGCAACTTTGACGTCTTTGTCAATCTTTGTTGTTTGATTGTATATTACAGGTACTGCAAACTATTTACCACATCAAAATAATTATTATTGCAATTAGTGCATGCAAGATGGCTGTTAATATAATTATGTCACATAAGATTTACGATGTTTAGGTTGCTGGAAGATAGTGAAACTGAAAGTGAAAGTGGACAACAATTTGACAATACAAATAATCCGTCTCGATTTATAGCAAAGCATTGATCCTCAATCACCACCGTGTACACAACTGAAATATAAAGCCTGTCGTGTTTATTTTCATTTATAATTGATCAATTTAATCCATACCATATCTTGAATGAGTTGCAAATAAGGTAGCTGGGTGGGAGAGGGGTGAGCCCTCCCTCCCTTGTCATTGCCTTTAAGTGGTCACTGCAGGTTTATTTGAATGACTTCATGTTGTATACTTACAAGGTTTAATATTTTCTTAATATTTAAAGCTTTGTTGTTGTTCTTTTTCTTTAAATCTTAAAACATCCTTACATTGAAAAACAATTCTTACATTGAAAACAATCTTGTAACAGCTTTTATTCTGCATGCTTGATTTTTTTTAACTTAACTGCAATACTAGTAGCACTTCATAAAATGCTGGTAAGTATTGCATGATTTGCTTTTGCATATATTAATTTCAGGATTGCTGCAGTTTTTGAAGATATTGTGCTTTGGTTTCTAGTCTTCTGTTCATACAAACAAGACAGTGGAGACAGTGGCTTTTGAAGACAGAAATTAACAGTCTTTCTCATGTTAGGTTGTTTCCAAGATGGTCAGCCAAGAAGTCTTTAAAGTTGTATTGTGGTGCTTTGCATTGCAGTTTTTAATTTTTTTTCTTTTGCCTAAGATGGCCTATTCAGTATTCAATTTGTTAATGTTTGATGTTACTGTTACTGTTCATATTTGTCGGAAAAGTATTTCGTATAATATCAAGACCATGTTCTTTTAAAGTATTTTCTGATCAATACTTAAAAAAAATTCAGCAATTAAATTATGTTAATTGTTATATTCAAGGTATGGTTTGAATTCTTTTGAACAAGTGAACAATTAGTATTCCAAAAAGTTCCTAAAGCAAAAGCTGCATTGAAAGACCACCTTTCATCAAGACTGCATATTGTTTAATACATGTATTTACATTTCTGTGGCCATTTTTTAATTACTTTGAAGAGTACATGATATTTTTGGCAGATTTAAAAGGTAAAATATTTTACTTTGTGTTTTGGTCTCCAGAAAGAGTGGTCTTAAAACTGGAGATGATGTCGGATATATGCCTTTAAAGTTAATGAAAACACTGTTCCGAATACTGAAATAAATTAGCATGTTATATGTACTAAGCATGTTAAAGATATATATAATACATATAACTGAGCTTTATAAATATATATAACATCTTTTACTTGCAGTTTGTAAATGCCAAATGTTTTTTTACGCAGTACTAGAGACATTGTCTTACCCAGATTCAGTCCAGCATTTGGCTTTCATACTCATTCCATTTTAAATGATTTGTTGTCTTTTATAAGTCACCATGTATGTAAGACAGTGAAAATATGTGAAGTATTTACTTAACAAAGCATAAAGTGACATGAAAAGATTACTTTGAACCTGTTTAACTGCCAGAAATTATTGCCAGGTGTATTATTGACATAATTTACATATTTGACAGAAGGAAATGTGGGGGGGTTACCTTCTCTGATACACATAACTTTGTTATTTTTCAAGATACAGTAATTTGAATTGCAGTTTTGTTTTTCTGAAAGAATAACCTCTAAAATGGTATATAATTTGGTAGGTTTTGCTAAAATAAAAAAAATCGTCTGTTATCGCTACTTTTTTAACAATTGTCAATATGTATACGCCGTGGTAGCTGAAATAATTCGCGTTCAGAATAAATCTGAACAGCAAAAACCATCAAAAGACTCTATGGCGGCAATATATATTGACCAACGCCGTGGTTTCTGCTGAAATATATCTTACATTACCGAGACAGATAGATGGCTTAATAAATTCCATAGATAATACGAACATATATTTCTTTCCGGTGTCCGGATTTACATACTGTCCGGATGTATTTACGTAACTTTGCTAGAATGTATATTTGACATAAACGGTCTACAGTACTGTAGACCTTCCACTAAATCCGGTAATTTCCGATGATGCACGAGCGTTCGATAGGCTCCTCCCACATTCTTATTGACATTTTCCATATATGGGCATGTGCAAAATTCGATACTTGTTTCTTTCGAGTTAATGTAAACGGCGACTTTCCATTTGCGTTGTTCCACTGTCGCTTTGTCAGATGAACTGTTTCGCATATTCAAAACATTGAATTAAGTAAAGCTAGATCTTTTTTATGAGAAATTATTCAATAGAATGGATATTATATAGGATTTTGGTTTTCTACCGATTCCTTTTCCATAACATAACATTAGAAATTGCACAAAACCATGTTGCGATTAACTAACAGCGAAAGAGCGGAATTATATTTCTTAAAATAAAATCGTATTTCTACAATTGCACGTGTAATCTTGAAAACTGCAAAATGTTAGTTAATTTTTAACCGCTTTACATTTGTAATTTGTCGATTTGTACAAAAATTTTCTACAAAAAACATTTGTACATTTTTGACACAAGATAGCCTCCATAGGGGAACAACGAACAAATGGCTCGCGCTGTTTGTCAATGTATTCATGAACAGTAAATATCAACCAATCAAAATCGACGTCCTAACATTCCGAACCCAATCAAAAAACTCGATGCAAATTTTACACCAATCTATTGCGAAAAAACGCTCATCGATATCCACGTGAAAAACGCTCGGAGTAAATGTGTTCTGTTATAGCAATATTGTACAAAACTATTCGGATAAGTATTCCAAGGCCCGTATTTATAAAGATTCTTCAGTCATTCTGATGAAAATAAGACAAAATTAGAAATTGTATTTTAAACACTACCTTTGAAATATTTGCCCGATAAAGTCTAATCGCTAACTTATCTGGAGTTGTATTGCATTTTTTCTTTCGAAACAATGTTTTGTTGCAAGAATATAAAATTCTAAATATAAAATAAACTAAAAAACAACTTTAGATTCTTTATAAACACCAGCCCTGGGGCCGTATTCCAGAAACATCTTAAGTTATATCTTATTATTAACCTTAAAATCAACATTTTGTGTACCTCATTACTTCTTTTGTACAGTTCGTTGTAATTTCAATTTATTAATTAACACCTATAGTATTAATGATGGTTTATATAAACATAAAGAGAATCAAACAATTATACGCAGTTTTTAAAATATAACAGTTTAACATTTCAACTTAAGGGAAAATATTTTAAGATGCTTTTGGAATATGAGCTCAGGGAGGTAACACGACATGCTCATGGAATACGAGCCCAGGGGCGTAAAATGACATGCTCCTAGAATACGAGCCCAGGGGCGTAACAAGACATGCTACTAAAATACGAGCCCAGGGGCGTAACATAACATGCTCCTGGAATACGAGCCCAAGGGCGTAACATGACATGTTACTAAAATACGAGCCCAGGGGCGTAACATGACATGCTACTAAAATATGAGCCCAGGGGCGTAACATGACATGCTCCTGGAATACGAGCCCAGGGGCGTAACAAGACATGCTCCTGGAATACGAGCCCAGGGAGGTAACACGACATGCTCCTGGAATATGAGCCCAGGGGTGTAACATGTCATGCTTCAGGAATACGAGCCCAGGTGCGTAACATGACATGCTTCTGGAATACGAGCCCAGGGGCGTAACAAGACATGCTCCTGGAATACGAGCCCAGGGGCGTAACATGGCATGCTTCTGGAAAACGAGCCCAGAGGCGTAACACGACATGCTTCTTGAGTACGAGCCCAGATGCGTAACATGACATGCTCCTGGAATACGAGCCCAGGGGCGTAACAAGGCATGCTCTTGGAATACAAGCACATGGGCGTAACATGACATGCTCCTTGAAAACGAGCCTAGGGGCGTAACATGACATGCTTCTGGAATACGAGCTCAGGGGTGTAACATGACATGCCCCTGGAATACGAGCCCAGGGGCGTAACAAGGCATGCTCTTGGAAAACGAGCCCAGGGGCGTAACATGACATGCTTCTGGAATACGAGCCCAGGGGCGTAACATGACATGCTTCTGGAATAAGCGCCCAGGAGCGTAACAAGACATGCTCCTGGAATACGAGCCCAGGGGTGTAACATGACATGCTCCTGGAATACGAGCCCAGGGGCGTAACATGACATGCTTCTGGAATAAGCGCCCAGGAGCGTAACAAGACATGCTCCTGGAATACGAGCCCAGGGGTGTAACATGACATGCTCCTGGAATACGAGCCCAGGGGCGTAACAAGGCATGCTCTTGGAATACGAGCCCAGGGGCGTAACAAGACATGCTCCTGGAATACGTCTGATATTTACGTCAGTTTTTTATTATTTAATAAATGTGTATAAAGTTAAGTATTAAATACATTTTAAAGATTGTACGAATAACTTTTAGTGTGCGTGTAGTACAGTTTAGTCTAGATACGCCCCTGATCAATATATAGTGCTACGTGTACAACTTTAAACACTGGCAGCGCAATGTCATAATGAATGCACATTCATTAATGCTGAAATCCCCAAGAAACCTTCGATATGATATGCGTGTACACAGAAAATGGACATTTCATATATAATATTCTGCCAGTGTTATTTGAAGACGCTTGCATGGTTTGTATATAGTAGAAGTAGAGGTTTTAATACTGGTGATCAGTTGATTATCATCGTAATGTGTAATTTCTAACAAAATTGTTGCTCGATTCATATTTACAGAAATGTGTTTGTCCATATTTTAACGGATTATGATTACATATAATGAATATTATATCACGAAACACGGCAAGTTTTACAAAGAAGTAAATCAAGCATATATTATTCCGTATGCTAACATGGCATATGCAAAGTTTTATATAGACAAAAATACAAAATTTACAATTGTTAAACTACCAACAAACGACCCGGAAAAATAGTGCAGAAACTGAAAAATATAAATCGCATTGCAATAGCAAATTTTGTTATGTCAATTTAGAATCAAAATAATTTTTACATTATCGTTGTGTGTTGGCTAATAAACAACGATGTGTCATTCTGACGCGGTATATTAAACCACTGGGACTAACGTCCTGTGGTTTCCTAAGCATCAGAACTCCAAATAGTTGTTCATTAGCCGCTAAACAACTCTAAATCGAAAATCATGTCTTAAATAATTGTTGGCGGGTTTTATTAAATGTTTAAAAATAGTTAATTAACAACAAGGTGATATATTTTCAAATTACGCCCGAATATCGAGTCTCGCGGTAGATATTCAAACTACGATACTCGAAACATGGAGCGAGACGCGAGAATTCCGCGATACACGAAGAGAGGCACGATATTGTATCGTTTAAATATCGCACGATTATCGAGAATTGTACCTCGCTTCGTGTCTCGTGCAATTCTCTTGCTTCGCGATCAAAGGTCGAGACACGAGATGCGAAGCGAGACACGATATCCAGGCGAACCTCGATATTCGAGCCAGATTTGAACGAAACATGAAGCGAGACACTATATTTTGCCGCAAGATCTCATGGTATGGGATACTGCGACAGTGCGAGATCTCGTTTCACAATATCGTGCCCCCCTTCGTATCTCGCGGGAATATCGTGACTCGCTTCGTGTTTGCGCAATTTCTCGTGTCTCGCCCTCGCCGTAAGAGACACGATATTTCATATGGCACTAACCATACATTTCTCAAATCGACAAGTTTCATTACATTTGTTTATGTTTCGAATATTATATATCTGATTAGTCAGCAGGTTCAATAACCATATAGTTAAATATAAAATTCGAACACTTTTAGGTAATATCGCATAAAAAATATATGACGATATATACAAACAATATGTATCAAACAATTGTCTTCCGCCGTTAGTTCAAATGAATTCCAAAGAATTCATGTTTTCCATAGGTAAAAAAGCGTAAATATTAAGAGTAACACTGTTTTCACTCAACGTATGTAACATAAAATCCCAGGGTACTGTGAACCTTTCCACCATTTTCGATGAAAAAAAAAGAATGTAAACATTAATTCATTTAAAATCTAATTTTTGATTTTGAGTTGTTTATCTGTAACTAAACAACCCTTTTGAGTTCTGATGTGTATGGATTAAACCACGAGGGCGTTTATATACGCGCATCAGAACGAAAAGGGTTAGTGTTAACAGTTTCCAATCTACTTTTTTGAGCAGTTTATTGGCAATTTAACAACGGAAATTGTGCGCGCGTTAGAATCAGCAGTAAATACACACTTTTATAGAGACTTTTTGGAAGATTAAAAATGATTGTATATGAAGTTCGTGAATAATATGCGAAACTTACAACGTATATATTGTATCGTTTGGAACAACAAAACACAAACAAACAAACACAACACTCAATGATATGTGTGACCTATTTTGAGCGACGTATTTACGGAAATTATGTAGATTAACAAATTATCATAAGTAAATATAATATACACGGGATGTATACACTGCTTAACGTTGCGAATCAACTAAAATATATCTTCAGTCGTGGCTGCAGCCAGGAGTGGTATTCACACAGCATCGTAAGTTAAATGTTAACGTTATTCTTGAAATCTTTTGTTGTTTCACAACGAAACAGTGCTTCATCACATAACATTTTGAATTAATCAGTTATCAGAATATATTTCAGGGGCGTAGCTAGCGGTATAGCCCATCATTTATGTGGATTCATACTTTTGTTCCGAATATGCAGTGTATGCTGTGTGACCGAAAACTCTTGCGTTAATACGCATTCAAAGATCTATATAAACTAGTTAACATATTTGTTAAGAGATCATTTGAGCTGCTCGAATTATGTGTGTATTTAGTCTGTAGTTGGGGTATCAAGGATCATTCAGTACAGAAAAGATACAGCACGGGTTTTAATATACACGTTTAACCTCGTGAGCTGTGTAAACATTGTCGGATTTTTTTTGGCAAAAGTCATGTGAATTCAATCGTGTACTCGCGTATAGGCAGGTACGCGTTTGTATTTTTAATAATATCAACATCAACCAAACAAATACACAGAAACAAAATCCACTCAATTTGTTTCATAAAAGACAGGGCATACGATTATTATTACAGGTCGCGCAATTTACATTGTTTGGCGTGAAGTCAAGCGTTCCTGTACTCTACAGGAGTAGCGTGCACCGATTGAAGCAGATCATCGAGTTTTCTCCACTAAGCCGGAAAGGGTTCATGGGAAATCCATATCACTGCCGGTTTGCGAGGGATCCTGCACGTGTCTATATGCAGGAAGGTGGCGTATCAGGACGGTCCACATGAATCAGTGGCTTTCTGTTTGCAGTCTTCCAGTTCGACATAATCCGAACCAACCTCCGCGCAGAGATTTTATTTTAACTGGTTCCGAGCATAGCTGTAATCCAATCTCTGCCATCACGCCAAACATGGTGATAATGGTCGATCGAATATTCTAGGTATAAATTATGCTTTTAAATAGTTTTTTTTTATTGTGGTTTCCTCTTTCATTAGTATTGTATTATTGATTATTTAATGGTATTAGTTTATCAATGTAAAAACTCGAAAATAGTTGCATACATTAAGAAAAACTTACAAAATCTCAATCTTCTCGACCAGGAAGGAGTTTTACTTGTGATGGCAGAAGTTACTGTTAACCGCTAGGTGAAGTAACCGCTGCGAGGAGTCTAGAGTCTTACAACAGTCTAGACATGTATCGTTCCATTTCAGACATGGCACACGTGATTTGGAGCAGACGTCCACAGTTCGTGCAGACGAGAGTTCCACGTGTCATGAACGAGCCTGGAATGAGACCAGTCTGTGCTCAGCCCAACAAGCGGAAGTTGGATCGTCGTGTAATTTGTTGGGAACGCGGTATAAAATCTCCGGCGTTCAGGGACGCTTGTTCTGATCATATTTTATTTACATATTCTAGCATGACACGGGCAGATTTTTCTATAGACAAATAGCGAAAACCACCGTTGTTAAACTACAAATAAACAAACCGACAAACTAGTTCATTAAGCTTTAAAAGACGAATAACGAGCACTTCTTCAGAACTTTCTTCTCTGTTCAGTGCAAATACAAGGAGCTCCATACCAAACGGAGAACTTTCCCAAACACAGTGCCTGAATTACATTGTTACTATAATTAAATTAAACGAATATGAAATAAAAAACTGAAAGTTTTGTGATCTCTAAAAGCCTAAAAAAGCTGGATGCAGCCAGAAATGGACAGGAACTGTTTATCATAATGACATACGCGTTCATTACTCTATGTACCCCGTTTTAATATAAGGCGTAATATTTATTGCAATTTGATGTACACATTACAGGATCTAAATTAGGCCAAAAAATTATTTCTGTGTTTCGGGCAACCCGACCCTACATAGCGAAAATCCCCGGACCCTTAAGTTTTAGCGACAGTTGTTTTCCGTGAAACCCGTATTCGTCAGATTTGAGATAATTGTCAATGTTTGTTTTTATTGAAATGTGTCTTTAAAAAACAAGTTAAAAAAAAATCAATCCCAAACTTGTATGCCTTATTATAAAGACTTACATATTTCTCATTTATATTCCACGAACATTAAATAAACTTCCAAACTGATCCATAAATAAAACCGATTTTTCGAACTAGTTGAACAATAAATATTTTCAGCAATATAGGGGCATAGACCGCTGAAAATAAAAAACATTTTAAAAAATGACGAAAAGCATATTTTTGTTTAATATTCAGTTAGGCCATATCAATTTGATTCTATTTTTAGCGTCCTCGGGCTGGTAGGTTTTTGGATGCCTGAACGAAAAAAAGACAATTTTGGCAATGTGAAAAATCGGAAAGTTAAAATACTGTGTAAAAGTAGGCTTCCAATATAAAGATGAGTTTTGCAGGAAAACATTTGCTTTACATTGGACCTCTGCCACGAATTAGTTGTGAAAGAAAAATGCTTTATAACTATTCGTTGTTAGTTTTTTCCTGCCTGGTTGGTAGGTTGGTAGGTTTCGAAAAATAAGGGGGACGCTAAACATAGAATCAAATTTGTATGGCCTTATCATACTATTCGTACGAGTCGTTCAAGTTCGATAACATGTATTACTCGTTATGATGGTCATATAGTAATAGGAGTCCAAACCCGGAAAATCAGTACAACTGAAAGTGTACGAAAAATAAATAACCCAAGAAATGCAAAGCAACAGCGACATGTTGCCGGGGCACAACGAGTTATAGTTAAAGAAGCAGCGAAAAAGATATGACCCGCGAAAACAGCTACTGCAGTATGGTCATCACGGACATGCTGATCGTGTGTTGTCCTTGCTCATGAACATTTCAATAATGTTCAATGTATAGCAACCCTGAGACTGATGGTACATGAAATATTTAATAATGAATCATTAGACCCCGATGTTTACAGAGAAGTAAATGTGATAAATGACACATTAGTAAATACAATGCCCGGAAGGTGTGCGTAATTCTATGCAAAAACATTGAGTATAATTCTGTTTACTAGCACACAACTTTTAAGATTTTTAGCGGAGCAGTCAAGGCAGGTTACCTCGCCTCGACCTTGATGCCACCGATACTGCCATAGACAAGATACTTGGCCAAATGTCACGGGTACTTCACCATGTACTTGTTATTGAGGGGACAGGGGCTGTAATCCTCCATTTTCTGTCGCGGAGTTTATATCGAATAGACACACTGTTCCGGATAACGTAATCTTTGAAAGGGACTTGTTCACAGATCGGCAAATGGACATTTTTCTAAAATTGTATCATACATGTAGATTCCAAAAAGAAATTATACATTATGTACAAACAAGCGAAATAACACCCATGACTAAGAAATATAGTAGAAATATCGTTTCGTTTGTGGAAAATCATAAATTTGTAATGGATAAAAATTTTAAGTGTTTGCAACGCTTTTCATCGGTATTTTGGAAAGTACATGTATAACTTACAGAGCGTTAAGAAGACACAACGAAAAGGATAAGTCCGAGATGCTGGGTGGTTAGCACATGAGATTTTTTTTATCTCAGACGTCCCCGTTTCGAGTCCCGTCGAAGACAAATTTTGTAATTTGACTTTTTTTTCTTCATATTATATTTGTTTCAGATTATTCCAAAAACTGTGTTTCTTGAGTTAAAGACATTCAATGACATTTTTCACAAATACCTGTAAACAAGCCCATTTAAGTACAGTTAATTACGCAGCTAAATAGAAAACTCATTAACTCAACACGCCGCAGTTAGATGAGGTCGATTTTAATTTGGTCCTTACACTCAGTATGTCAAACTTTGATGCATTTAATGTCTTTTTTTCGGGTTCTTGGTTTTAATTATCCAAACAGGGACACGTGACACGGAACAGATGTGCACGGACAAACGAGAAGTGTACGAGTCCAGAACAAGGTAGGAATAATAGATTGTTAAATAAGCGGAAGCTAGTGAGGGATCGCGTGAACTGCAGCGTACGACAGGAGACGCTATAAAACAGGTTCCAGCGTACTGGACCACAGGTTCGAATGATGTTTGAATGTTTGATATTTCTATTGGCGTCTTCTAAATAGTTTGTACGTGTGAATACACGCATAAATGCTTTGATGTATCAACCGTTATTTTCTGAATCGTTCATTATTTCATGTTCATATCACGATTGCTATATATCGGTTTGAACATGTATACATATTTATAACGAAAATGGAATACAACGGAACTGGAATTTCTCTTTTTTTTCACGGGAGATTGAAAAAAAAAACAATGTATATACTTATCTATGATTTTACTTTTAATAATATCAGCAAAATGCTACAAATACATATATGTCGTCAAAAACTACATACATTTATAAGAACCGTCAGTATATTATAACAGTAGATGTAAAGTCACAGCGACATAACGGAAATAAATATGCTAAACTTCATTTCGACAACTTTGTCAAAAGTTTTGTTATTTTTTGGACCATACGTTTAGGTTATATGGAAAATAGATGTTTCGTAAACTATTGCGAATAATATGCAATAAACTTTTGCGTTCTGCCCAATAATGAATTAATGTTCAAAGTAACAAACTCTAACATGTTATTATACAACACCTAACCATGCTTGGACCCAAGGTAACTCGGATCCGAAACTTCGCTCACTTGATGTCTTCACAAAGTTACCCAATAGATGTATCAAATGTAAGAAGAGTAAGTTGGTTCCTTGTTCCTTGTTCCGTATTCGAACAAGGAACAAGGAACAGTTCCTTATTCCTTATTCAAACTAAATATATTTGGTACAAACTATTTAATAAAGAAAATACACACAATTATTGAGTATATAAAAACAAAAACAAATAAAATATAATTCATTATATAATTCACGAATAAGGAATAAGGAACCAGTTCCTTATTCCTTATTCAAACCGAATAAGGAACTGGCATTTTCTTAATTAAAATGAACCAAAGTGGCAACATACATATGAAAAATCATTGTATATATATTGAGAATGATAAAATATTTATTATAACACATTTCAGCTTAGTTTAGTAATTGAAAACCCAGTTCCTTTTTCGCGGCCGAATCAGGAACAAGGAACCAGTTCCTTATTCCTCATTCAAAACCGAATAAGGAACTGGCATTTTTTTAAACTTAAAACAATATTTATAATGAACCAAAGAGGGCCATATACATATGAAAGTCATTGTAAATATATACATAATTATAAAAAAGTCATTGTAATACATTTCAGCTTAGTACAGTAATTGAAAACCCAGTTCCTTTTTGCCGGCCGAATCAGGAACAAGGAACCAGTTCCTTATTCCTTATTCAAATTGAATAAGGAACTGGCATTTTTTAACTTAAAAAATGTCTATAATGAACCAAAGAGGGCCACATACATATGAAAGTCATTGTAAATATATAAATAATTATAAAATAGTCATTGTAACACATTTCAGCTTAGAACAGTAATTGAAAACCCAGTTCCTTTTTGCTGCCGAATCAGGAACAAGGAACCAGTTCCTTGTTCCTGATTCAAACTGAATAAGGAACTGGCTTTTTTTACATTAAAACATATTTAAAATGAACCAAATTGGGCCACATACATATGAAAATCGTTGTGTAGACATGTAGAATAATAATTTATATATTACAAAACATTTCTATTAACTTCAGTCATTGAAAACCCAGTTCCTTTTTCGCGGCCGAATCAGGAACAAGGAACCAGTTCCTTGTTCCTGATTCAAACTGAATAAGGAACTGGCTTTTTTACATTAAAACATATTTAAAATGAACCAAATTGGGCCACATACATATAAAAATCGTTGTGTATACATGGAGAATAATAAATTATATATTACAACACATTTCTACTTACTTCAGTAATTGAAAACCCAGTTCCTTTTTCGCGGCCGAATCAGGAACAAGGAACCAGTTCCTTGTTCCTGATTCAAACTGAATAAGGAACTGGCTTTTTTACATTAAAACATATTTAAAATGAACCAAATTGGGCCACATACATATAAAAATCGTTTTGTAGACATGTAGAATAATAAATTATATATTACAAAACATTTTTATTAACTTCAGTCATTGAAAACCCAGTTCCTTTTTTCGCGGCCGAATCAGGAACAAGGAACCAGTTCCTTGTTCCTGATTCAAACTGAATAAGGAACTGGCTTTTTTTTACATTAAAACATATTTAAAATGAACCAAATTGGGCCACATACATATGAAAATCGTTGTGTAGACATGTAGAATAATAAATTATATATTACAAAACATTTCTATTAACTTCAGTCATTGAAAACCCAGTTCCTTTTTCGCGGCCGAATCAGGAACAAGGAACCAGTTCCTTGTTCCTGATTCAAACTGAATAAGGAACTGGCTTTTTTTACATTAAAACATATTTAAAATGAACCAAATTGGGCCACATACATATCAAAATCGTTGTGTAGACATGTAGAATAATAAATTATATATTACAAAACATTTCTATTAACTTCAGTCATTGAAAACCCAGTTCCTTTTTCGCGGCCGAATCAGGAACAAGGAACCAGTTCCTTGTTCCTGATTCAAACTGAATAAGGAACTGGCTTTTTTTTTACATTAAAACATATTTAAAATGAACCAAATTGGGCCACATACATATGAAAATCGTTGTGTAGACATGTAGAATAATAAATTATATGTTACAAAACATTTCTATTAACTTCAGTCATTGAAAACCCTGTTCCTTTTTCGCGGCCGAATCAGGAACAAGGAACCAGTTCCTTGTTCCTGATTCAAACTGAATAAGGAACTGGCTTTTTTTTACATTAAAACATATTAAAAATGAACCAAATTGGGCCACATACATATGAAAATCGTTGTGTAGACATGTAGAATAATAAATTATATATTACAAAACATTTATATTCACTCCAGTAATTGAAAACCCAGTTCCTTTTTCGCGGCCGAATCAGGAACAAGGAACCAGTTCCTTATTCCTTATTCAAATTGAATAAGGAACTGGCTTTTTTTAACTTAAAAAATGTCTATAATGAACCAAAAAGTACAATATTACTATGAAATTCATTTTACACGTACTGATATAAACCCAATTTTTGTAACACATTCCTTTTCAGTTATATTCGGCGAATCTGTGTAACATCACGTTTGACCTTTCTTCAAGCCAATGGCTTGTTTAAAAATTTTCCGCCAATAGTCCCGAATGAATAAATTGCGGCTTGACATTTGTTTAGTTCCACTACCCTTCTCAAAAACAGAAATCGCGCTGCACGTCGCTTTGCAGCGATATAAAATTTAAAGCATGAGTCCATCGTCGGACACCCCCGGTCAAGTCATTAAGTTACTCTCCAATCGTAATCAGCAGCCGGGGGTATCCGACGATGGCATGAGTCTTGAAATCAATTCAACTTGTATGTGGTCTTAACTAATTTCGTACAGCATAAACAGGCGCGTTCGTTAAAGGCTGTGTTTTCATGGGGTTAAGCGCTCCAAAACCGGTTTAAACCCCAAATGGCTAGCATTGACCATTCTAATGCGTTGACCGCAGCGGTATTCTGTAATGTTTGTATTCTGTGTTGTTTGTTTTGTGGCGTAGCGTTAAGCAATTTGTCACATAAATAAAGGACAGCGCACGTGCGAATGATGAGAGTGCTATACTGCTGGCGCATCTGGAGTTTCACTTCTTTATATTTAATTATAATCATCGTATTACATTATGACAAAAAATAAACATTTACGCAAAAGTATTTATTTATTGTTGTTCCTTTAATTTATTATTCCCTGTCGGAGTTTACCTTAGAAAAATCATAACATTCTAATTTTGACATAATTGATCTATCGATTTTCATATAAAGCTCCGTCCAAGCATTGTTGCCATTCTTTATGCACACTCACTTTAAACGAAGCGCGTTCCATCACTCTGGCTTCCGAGGTCAGCAAAGGTCAGCCAGTGAGGTTAGCAGCAACCGTCCTTTGAAAGCCAGACTTAGCTATCGCCTACGTTACACATTGCTGTTGAAACATTTTGTCTTTCAAAGACGATATGAAAAAGGAAAACCGATATTTGTGTGGCTAATATATGATCGAAATATCAAGCTTTTCACTACATTTAAATGTATTTGCACGTAATGAAAAATATATTGGTGAATGCACAATTGATCATCTTAATCTTATGAACATACCACTTATTGGAGAATATAGTTTGAATTAGTATAATGAATATTTAAGTACACTTTGACGCTGAATATCTTTTTATAGATATTTCTTGTTTATAGATAATCCCGTTCCTTTTTCTCGGATGAAAAACGATGAAAAACGAGAAGGTGTAATCACGATGCGAGAGAAAGAGATAACGTTGCAAAACCACGATTTTATTTTCGCGATCTCGCGTTGTTATCTCGCAAACTTGCAGCGTGCTTTCGCTCTTTCGTATTTCTCGCAGTTTTCATCCAGAGGTCATGGCGATGTGACGACGCATGAGAATGTCCCCGCCCTTCGGTGACAATGGCCGGGATTTCGGAGCCAAAAATCAAAGTCCCCGACCATCCCCTTGGGTGGGGTGCCGTGGTTACAAATAAAAGGTGCAGTATGGTCCTTGACTAAGTCAACTGGATTTAATTGTTAATTTCCTCTTGTGGCTGAGGGGTTTCCCTGATCATCATCATCATAATAATTATATTAAGAAAAGAGAAAACGAAATACGCAAGTGAGTTTTTTCTATTTTAAATGTTGTAAAAAGCATATTTTTCGGCGTTTAGCAACTACATTTATAATGTATAATTTATAGTGTTATATTTTTATGTTTTTAAACCCAAGTAATATGAAAATAATGACTTTTGACTTATCCGACAATAGCTACTCCATAGTATGCGTATATAGAAATATGTGCGGAAATTACGTATGTTTGAGAAGTTACGACATTTCCGAATGAAATGAAGGTATATATCTGTATTTCCGGATCGGAAATGACGTTCATTTGAAAAGTAACAACAGCTTTTACCATTTAAAAAGATATGACATTTCCCACAAGTTGTTTTCGATTAAGTGTAGTAAATGATTGAAATACATTTCTAATACCTTGATAGAAAGATGCGCCGGAGGATTTGGAATTGGAAAAGACAAACAAGTGTTTTTGAAAATTTTGAGTTACGACATTTCATGTACATTTCATTCATAAAGATTTTACTACAACTACGTATTTTCCAGCGCCCGCGAAAAGTGTCCCGTGGACAACGTTTCTATAATAATAAAATTAAATATGTTCTTGAGCGTTTAAAGAAACAGAACTTGTGTATCAAGCAATCATTTAATAAATATTTATGAAAATATATTTTTATTTTTGATTATCTTGTAAGATATAAGCCGTAGATATGCCCCTTTAATGTACAAATGTATTCACCAAATAAAATGGACTTTACCAAGTGATGAAATTTTGAGAAACGACAGGACCCGAAGCATAGAAAAGCATTAAACACCGATTTTTTTTTTTCACTTATAATGATTATTGCGACGTTAACATATCCCAATTGAGCTAAAGCTATTTTCGCACTGTCGATTGGCCCAACTTGACCGATCTTAGCATTATTTCTGAGATTTCATGCTAAGGCCTATGCTAGCCTAAGTTCCCATCGTAAATGAGTGTGGTCGTTCTCTCGGGTAATATAAGCTTAGATATGATGTGATGCGTGTCCTTTTTGATAGGCTGAAATGCTCGCGCTCAATTGCATTATGTTCACGGTTTGACAACAACAGGTGCCACGATCTGAGCTCTATTTCAGATACGATTACATAGGTCCGTTGAGAGTGTTTTGAATGAGTCCTCGATTGGGTCTTGATCCTACACGATCATCACGATCGTGTTTTCCGAATTAGTGCGTTTTTGTACAAGTTTATTCGTTACCTTACGATTATCAAGAATTAATGCACTCCGTTACGACACGATACAACTGTGGTTGAGTTACACTTTATCATTAAGTCGATGGTATCCACAGTAATGTCCGATTCCTGTAAGAATAAACCTATGTTGTTGAGTGAACACCAATTATCATAGACTGATGAAATATGCTACTGAAATCCGCTCCCAAAACATAAAGGACCGTTATAATCGTTCAAATAATCACTGTTTTATGAAACAATGTTTAATCATAGTTGTACAGAAATCGGGCAATATATGACCCTCGATCGCCATGACTAAATCCCGATCAACACCACGTTTTTAATCTTTGAATAATCCGTGATAGATAAACGTTTGCAATACATTATGGTACTAGTAATGTTTTATTCGTTAGAAATATGCCAGTTCCTTATTCTGTTTGAATAAGGAATAAAGAAATAACTGGTTCAGATTTTTCTTATTCAGTCGCGAAAAAGGAACTGTGTTTTAAAGAAATAAAAAAAACACTATGGCTTCCGATTACTATTTGTAATATTGTAAGTAATTGCACAATGATTATCAAAATTAAATTGTAGACTTGAATCATTTCAATTTATTTTGAGGTAAGAAAACGCAAGTTCCTTATTCGGTTTATCCTCGTTTTAAATATGTTTTAAGTAAAAAAAGCCAGTTCCTAATTGAATTTGAATAAGGAAAAAGGAACTGGTTCCTTGTTCCTGATTCGGCCTCGAAAAAGGAACTGGGTTTTCAATTACTGAACTAAGTAGAAATGTTTTGTAATACATCATTAATTATTCTACATGTTTATACAACGATTTAAATATGCATATGGCCCAATTTGGTTCATTTTAAATATGTTTTAAGTTTTAAAAAAAAAAGCCAGTTCCTTATTCATTTTGAATAAGGAATATATAACTGGTTCCTTGTTCCTGATTCGGCCGCGAAAACGGAACCGGGTTTTCAATTAATGAAGTAAGTAGAAATGTTTTGTAATATATAATTTATTATTCTACATGTATACACAACGATTTTCATATGTATGTGGCCCAATTTGGTTCATTTTAAATATGTTTTAATGTAAAAAAACCAGTTCCTTATTCAGTTTGAATCAGGAACAAGGAACTGGTTCCTTGTTCCTGCCTGATTCGGCCGCGAAAAAGGAACTGGGTTTTCAATGACTGAAGTTAATAAAAATGTTTTGTAATATATAATTTATTATTCTACATGTCTACAAAACGATTTTTATATGTATGTGGCCCAATTTGGTTCATTTTAAATATGTTTTAATGTAAAAAAAGCCAGTTCCTTATTCAGTTTGAATCAGGAACAAGGAACTGGTTCCTTGTTCTTGATTCGGCCGCGAAAAAGGAACTGGGTTTTCAATGACTGAAGTTAATAGAAATGTTTTGTAATATATAATTTATTATTCTACATGTCTACACAACGATTTTCATATGTATGTGGCCCAATTTGGTTCATTTTAAATATGTTTTAAAGTATAAAAAAAAGCCAGTTCCTTATTCAGTTTGAATCAGGAACAAGGAACTGGTTCCTTGTTCCTGATTCGGCCGCGAAAAAGGAACTGGGTTTTCAATGACTGAAGTTAATAGAAATGTTTTGTAATATATAATTTATTATTCTACATGTCTACACAACGATTTTCGTATGTATGTGGCCCAATTTGGTTCATTTTCAATATGTTTTAATGTAAAAAAGCCAGTTCCTTATTCAGTTTGAATCAGGAACAAGGAACTGGTTCCTTGTTCCTGATTCGGCAGCAAAAAGGAACTGGGTTTTAAATTATTGTTGTAAGCTGAAATGTGAAGCTGAAATGTGTTACAATGACTATTTTATAATTATTTATATATTTACAATGACTTTCATATGTATGTGGCCCTCTTTGATTCATTATAGACATTTTTTAAGTTAAAAAATGCCAGTTCCTTATTCAATTTGAATAAGGAATAAGGAACTGGTTCCTTGTTCCTGATTCGGCCGGCAAAAAGGAACTGGGTTTTCAATTACTGTACTAAGCTGAAATGTGTTACAATGACTATTTTATAATTATTTATATATTTACAATGACTTTCATATGTATGTGGCCCTCTTTGGTTCATTATAAATATTGTTTTAAGTTAAAAAAAAATGCCAGTTCCTTATTCGGTTTTGAATAAGGAATAAGGAACTGGTTCCTTGTTCCTGATTCGGCCGCGAAAAAGGAACTGGGTTTTCAATTACTAAACTAAGCTGAAATTTGTTATAATAAATATTTTATCATTCTCAATATATATACAATTATTTTTCATATGTATGTTGCCACTTTGGTTCACTATAAATGTATTTTAATTTAGAAAATGCCAGTTCCTCATTCGGTTTGAATAAGGAATAAGGAACTGGTTCCTTATTCCTTATTCGTGAATTATATAATGAATTATTTTATATGTGGCTTTGTTTTTATATACTCAACAATTGTGTGTATTTTCTTTATTTAATAGTTTGTATCAAATATATTTAGTTTGAATAAGGAATAAGGAACTGTTCCTTGTTCCTTGTTCGAATACGGAACAAGGAACAAGGAACAAGGAACCAACTTACTCTCCATCAATATTACCTTCCAAATAATTCATTTTTTCGTTGGGGAAAAGGGCAAACATTTAAAATATCAATGTGTTCACTCAACGTGTGTACATAAAAGCCTAGGGAACTGTGAACCTTTCAATAGTTTCGATTACAAAACAACAATGTTATCATTCATGGATTAAATAAATATTTTTCGATTTTGTAAATAAACAACCATTTTAGGCTCTGATGAGTTTGAATTAAACGCGCATGGTTGAATATACGCTCACCAAAACGAAAATCACGTTGTTTATTTACAGGTAAACAACGATAAAGCGAAAATTATATCAAATTACAACATAATGAGACAACATATTCTGAATTACAATGCGGACTATATTTCGCAGTTTCGGGACTAATTTTTCGAGTTGTTTATTGGCAATTTAACAACGGATATTTTGCGCGTTTCATGTTAGAATGAACAGTAAAGACGCACTTTTGTAGAGACTTATTTAAACATAAAAAAAATAATTTTATATAAAGTTCGTTAATAATTTACGCAATTTTCTACGTTAAAGTATGTATGTATCGTTTGGAAAAACAAAACAATCACGGTATGTGTGATCTAGAAATGAATAGTAATATTCAAATTACAAACACAACACGAACAAAATTTATTAGAAGAAGAATACATATCCCGCTTATACCCGCGCAACGTGTAACATAAACTTGTAATAGTATAAACATTAAATGAGCTCTATATGACCTGTTTCTAACGCTATTCTATTAGTGTATCGAAATAGCTCTTTCAGAATTCCAGCCCTTATCCATGATGATATATTTTACAGACCCTGCTGTCTGAATGTCCCGATTTCAAATTCAACAGAGCACAGTGTAGGACCTTATTCGTCCAGTACAATTTGTTCACGCTCATGTCAGGGGCGTAACAAGGCGTAATGCGATGCGTATGACTCATAACGCTTACTTGGATATGTAAAGTGTGACGCCTCTTCCAAAAACGAAAACAGAGCTAAGGCGTAAACAAAAAATATGTTTGTTTCAGGCTACAGGTCCCACAAAAAATAGGGTAGATAGGTCGGGATTTATCTTTTATTTATATATATTTTATTTGGTAACTGGTCCACTTGAAGATTCTAAAACTGAATAAATATTCAAAACATATCAGTACTATCCTTAAATATTGTTTATAAGTAGATGGTATCAAAACAAAACACATATTTATCCAACACATTTAATTATTTAAAAAGGTAAATAAAACAAGAATATATCTAACAAACACAATAAAATGTTCCAGGGTCGGGACATTTTTTAGGGTAGGTCGGGTAACCTGAAACAAACATTTTTTAACGCCTAATCATGATATAAGCTCTTTGAAATGTGTTGATGCTTTGGTTTAGGCTAATTCAATAAAGTTCAATCATTTTGTATGAAATTAAAAGGCCCCCAAAATCGCAACAGTGCGTAAACTCCAATACGGTCTTGGTACAACCCTGCATGCAATGCATGTGATCGCTATCTTCAATTTCTTTTCAATGTTACTTATGTATTGATCCAAAAACGTGCATAGCAATAATATTTTTTCACTAATTCCTTTCGTCTTTTTGACGCCGTGCTTCTCTGAACCACAATCGCCTGATCATCCTAAGCAAGTCATCATCATCATTAAAAGGGAAGAGATGTTGCAGTTGTTAAGAATCAAGTAGAAGAACTAAAGGAAGAAATAAAACGAAAAACAAGACTGTGTTCATACTGTGGTAACGTATATGCCAATACAAGTTGTTTCAATTTTCATATCACACACTCAGAGAGCAGCAGACGTGCAGACGAGAGTTCGTGCAGGCAAAATTTCCAGATGGTTCCACATATACAGAACGAGGCAGGAACTATAGACCAGTTTATATACATGTACGGCCATACAAGTGGAAGCCGGAGTAGGGTCGGGAGTTCTGCAGCGTAATAAAATTAAAATTTGGAGCCGTCTTGCATCTGGTCCGTTTCAGAATTGGACCATCGTGAACTGTGCGGGAACTGTTGCCTCAAGCAACACAACGTAAATTATCATTAAACTCTCACTGATAGTATATTAATTTCGATCTTGTTTTTAATGCACCTATAAATGTTTTCCCCCATTTACGGGACTTACGACGGAAAGGGATTCCCGACAGGCTGGAATTTGACCTTTCAAATGATTAAGGGTTCCAGGGTAATAGACTTTGGTCGGAAATGGATCCTGGTAATATAAGCCCCCGTGCCAGTTGATATACATATAGCATCTCCTGAGGAGATTTATACAAATATGCTTGTCTCTAGAGTGGGGAATAAGACCCCCAAAAATAAAATATGTCCATTTCCCCTAGGTCTGCCCGCCATTCCCCCCTGGGGGGGGGGAATATTGATATGTGCATAACCATAGTTAGGAAACTTATTTAACAGAAAGACAACACAATTGGCTTCACATACAGACGCCAAAAAATATAACATAATATTCACCAGTAAATTCCTTATTCGTTATTCAACGCAAAACGATAAAGAATTGCACAAACGCATTTATTTTTGCTCCTTTGCGAACAAAAACGAGGAAGGATAGTGCCAGAACACTGATTTCCTAAGCTTTATTTTGTCTGTTTTCTGCAAGTACAAGCAGCTATATACATCGTGCGCGTTAATATACCGCGTTTTAAATATATTGCACAATATTTAATGCAACGTGTTGTGCACATTACACGATCTAACTAATTATAAAGAATACAATCGAAGCTCATTGTAATTAATCCATTAAATGTAAGCTGCGACTAACATTCAACACGTAGATCTACATAGTTCCAATTAAGATATATTTTATTTAAGATATTTCACGAACATTGTATTAAACCTCAAAACTGTTCCGGTTATATATAACAATAATCCGAACCAGTGTTAGAAAAGAAACGTTTAACGGTTTGCTGCAATATAATGTCATAATTAAGGAAATCAGTGATCCGCATAAGTCCGTCCGAAAATATGGCCCCTAAATAAGGAGCAGTAACGTAAGTGGACACGTGCAGTCAATATTGCATGCTTCCTTCGTTTAATAAATGGAATACAAAACTCAGTTTGACATACTTGAATAGGTCACTGATACTGAAAAAGAAACACTAAACTATTTTTAGAAAATGACCTAAAGCATATTGAGAAACGCCACAAGTTATGGAAACATTTACACTAAGATTTGATAATGAATCATGGAAGGAATTGTCAGTTAAACAGACCTGGGACCATATTGCAGAAACATCTTAAGTGTATCTTAAAATAAGCTCACTTAAGTTTAAATGTTGGTTAATGTAATCGTTGTCAAATCACACATATATATATATATATATATATATATATATATATATATATTATTTTGTCATCTTATATGAGCAAATAAGAATACATGTACACCATTCAATAAAATAGTTGATAACTGATAATCATTAATTAAAATGTCATATATACTTGGAATAATAAGAAGGAAAACTGATGATTTTAATGTTAAGATAAGATTTTACATAAAATGTTTCTGGAATATGGCCCCAGATATTAACTCTCTCAAAGGGCGCATTCCTCTAATTACCAGAAAAATAAAGGAATACAATCGTGGGTGTGTTCTGAAGTTTGGATATAATGGTATGGGAAAGCGAGGTAGCAAAATGGGAAAGTGGTGCGTAAGTTCGACACCTGCACTCGATATATTTTGATATTAAAAAGGGAGCTAAAATCTCTTAAATCGGTAAAAGTGAGAGTTCATGTAACAGGAAAAATAAATCATCCAGGAAATAGAAAACAACAGCCATACATTGCCGTAGAACAACGAGGTGAAAAAAAAGAAGTAGTGAACAAGAAAGGACATGTGAAAACATTCAATGGATATTACGAACAATCCGACCATTTGCCGCTTGCTCATGGAAAGTTCTAAGAAAACTAGCGTTAGGAATTCCGTTAGGACCATCGACTATAGTTGAGAATAATCTACAACGCGAAAACGCGAATTCGCGAAAACACGATGATGAAAAACGCGAAACACGTTGACGAAAAAGCGAAACACGATGATAATGCGATATAATTTCACGTTTTTTTCATCGTGTTTTCGTATTTTTGTGTTTACGTATTCGTATTATCGCGATTTCGCTATCGTGTTTCGCGTTTCAGATTCTTTCATTCTAAGGCGTAAATGCAGACGGCTCTTTTATTCCGTACTAACCGCCATCATGGGTTGTGTGTTTAACGTGTCACATAATTGCAATAATTAAATAATACGTTTGTTCCTAAAAACATTTTTTGAGTAGCATAATAAAGCCATGTAAAATCATATTTTCTTAAATCGTATCTTTCACACGCCTGTGAAGAATATGATCTCATTTGTAACACTTAAGTGAGAAGAATATGATTGGCCTTAAACAGGGTATGGATAAATATGATTTCGTTGCATATCAAAAACTTTATTCGATCACAAACTTCACAGAAAATGTGAAGAATTAGACTCTGATGTATGAAGAATAAGATCTCAATTTTAGCACATGTGAAAAATGAGATCCTATTTTTCACAGATGTAACAGAAATATGATTTCAGACCAATTTATTCCCACAAAGCCCAGACATCACTAGAAAAAGCCTTCTAACCATATTATTCGTCGCTTCAAATAATTCCAATTGTCATAGACAATGTGGCCTATTAACTACAACTTAATAGCACATCACAAAAAGACTTCTATACATTTCCATACCGCTTAATGAAATACGTTAAATGCCATATAAACTGTCTTAAAACGACCAAGGGACCTGTTCACAAATTTACAATTTTGATAACCTTAGTCAAAACCTTTGATTGCAAAAATAAAAGAACAATATATACATGGGGAGCAAAATAACGCTACGGCATATGCATATACTGTAAATACCGTTTCGTTTATGAGTAGTCATCGGTTGAAACTAATAAAACTAAATTATAAAGCGTTTGTACTGCTAAAAGATGGAATAATTTGGAGTGTTTCTGTTGTTTTCGTAAAAAATTGTTGATAAACGTGCATAACTTACATAAGGTAACAAATGCAGATATGTATATAAAAGTCGGAAAGGCCGAGCGGTTCAGGCAATCAGGTGATCCGGGGTTCTAACCTAGATGGAGGGCGATCTTTTTTATTATTGTCTTTATTTTATAAATCCTTTTTTTTTTGTTTTTAGTTTTAAGCTATTAAGTGAACATATTTATTGGCATACTTCAAAAAATGACCAAATCTGTCCCTTTAACATTCAGAATATGTCAACATGCGAGCCGCGTACAGTAAGAACATGTATCAGCATACTTAGAACTTGAATGTAACACCATACCAATACTTCGCAACATTAAAAATGAAAGGAAATATGGATAGTATTTAAATTGTGCTCCAAATATGTTGTCAATCTAGTTTATTGCAGCACTGCAACGCATTCTACTATTTTATATAAAACTAGCATTTAATACAAGAACGTACATATTTTCGGGCAAGCTCAATGATTTCGGGAAAGATGCAGTTTTCATGATCTTTTTTCCGAATGGGAAAATACCTTCAACAAATTATTGTGAAGTGTAATAGTTCTTTTTTTTTGCATTTGCGAGCGTGAATGTTGATTTAAATTAAATTATATGTTCTTAAATAACACATACTTCATTTCATTTAATGGACGTTAATGTCCATGGAGCACATAACAATTTCTAACATTCATGAAACAGGGTTTCATATCCTGAACTGGCCCAGAAAAAAAAGTTCCGATTCTGGTCTCCGATAACTGCCTGTTAAAAGATGAAAAACTTAACAACCATGCAAACATTCAAATTCAAACAGAAAATAAATATGTTTGGACCAAAAATATGTAGGGTCGCCAGCAAAAGTAAAGGGTCGGTCAGAAAACCGGAAACGGGGCTTTTTTCTTATTTGGCCTTACCTTAGAATTCTACGAGAACATTGTTTTAGCCTTAGTTTTTGCATTAATCACTTATTTTCTTCGTCGTTTTCTGAGAAATCGCACAGGAGATTTTAAGGCAAAAACGAGTAAAACAACTTGATATATTTGTAAAAACATTGTTTGATCCAAGGAATTTATTACGTGGTTCGCTGCAAAAAAAACCATAAAGCTGCGTACCATGTAGAAGAAAATGAAAAACAAAAGGTTAATTAAGCAGAGTGTAAATTACATTTAATAGTCGTTTAATGTACTTTCTAAAATAATACTCGCTAATTTTTCTACAGACAAAGAACAAAATTATCTTTTTTAAACTAAAAAAAAAAAAAAACGCAAAAAGTCCAGATTCTGAGCGCAAAATAGTAAAAATAATTATCTGGACTCATTACAATTGCAAAAATATTTGTAAAATCATGTTAGAATCGAAATAATTTTCGCATTATCATCGTTTATCGGCTAATGAACAACTCTTTGTCGTTCTGATGCGTGGCTATTAAACCTCTCGGACTAACGCCCTCTTGGTTTAATTCCTACGCATTAGAACTCCAAATCGTTGTTTATTGGCCGATAAACAACAATTTATCGTACAAAAATTCTTAACAATCCAGTTAATTGTAGCGGAGTAAATTAAACCAAAGGAAAGCAACTGCTACTTGGAATTTGCTAAAGAGTAACATCGAGTTATCTCTCTTGCTATCTACCGGATGTATTGATTACTTCATTGGAAATTACAATTTTCCAATGAAACTGACTTAATCAACACCTACACGATAATCGGCGGATCGGCGGGCACATACACGTTCATCGGCAGGCACAGACACGTTCATAGGCGGACATATACATGTTCATTGGCGGACACACATGTTCATACATGCTCATCGGTGGACATACACACATTTATACAATCATGTTATAATAGTATAAACGAAGGAGGACGGTGATGGAGATGGCAAAACGGTCAATAGGCGTCACTCTCTTTTGTTGTGTAGACTTCCAATTGAACGCGTGACAAGGAGCTCTACAGAAGTGCAGACGACAATTTAGGCTGACGACAGTTCCACGTGTTCAGAACGAGGCAGGAAAAATCTGCGAATAATTCCCTCAGAGTCAGGTTTTGCGAAATTCAATCTACTTGGAGGCGTTTCATCAAGTGTTATCAGTCGTACACTGCGATTAATACCCCTATACTGCAGACATCACGAATCCCACGAATCGCCCAAAATTGGTAAATTTTAGAATTCGTAGTTGCATCGTATTCAGATTGTAAAGTTCTTACATTGTTTCGTATCTGTTCGTAGTCTAACCTTGCTATTATTGAGCAGTCGGGTGTGCGTGACAAAAGTTTTGAAATTTTCAAAATATTGGTCAAGAACTTCCAATTCCAAAATTCTGATTCCAAAAAATCCAAAATAATTCGTTAGAAATTCATAGTGCATTCTTTTGCATCGTAACTGAATTCGTACATGCATTTGGCGTATTCTCAACTGATACCTGATTCCTTACGTTCTCACAGTAGTCGTAATAGATTCTTTTAAATCGTAGTAAATTCTTGACAACATTCGTGCCATTTCAGCCGAATCCCACGAATAATCGTAACTACATCTATCGTAACTGAATCGTAGAACGTTAGAATTTGGAACAGAAATGTGCAAAAGTTCACGAATCCTCTCGAATCATAAACTTCATCAAATCGTCGCGATTCGCGGGATTCGTGGCTTGTGTGGGTATCACATAAAGTATGACATATCCCCGAAAGTACGTTTAGTCGAACAGATAAAGGAAACAGAATTCATGTAAAATCGTAAATAACTGCATGAATCGCAAAAATTAACATACGATCAAATAGAAATCGTCAATGGTGATGAAACGCCCACCTGGTACACACGGCTTCGAGGACAAAAATGAAACAATTCAATAAAAAAGGGAGGTACCCATGCTAAACGTTTGCAAAGGTGTAACACCTGTTTCCCGTGCCGACCGGATTAGCATTCGTTTTTAATACATTTTTAGTCGCAAATTCTTACAAAAAACGAGCCTTATTACAGTGTTGACACTTTTTATTAATTATATGTATTTACTAAATGCTGAGTCATACATTGACAACTGGGAAATGTAAAGAATAAAATGGAGAATCGCACAATCATTAAGCTTGAATGATTTGTAATAAATAAATATCAGTATTGTCATTAGAAGTAGAAATCACTCGGACAGTGTGCTTAGTGTCTATAAATCAGCTGTATCACAAACTATTGTTCACGTAACTGTAACGGATTCACAGAGTCTATGCAGTTTTTTAAATACTAAACTTTTAACTTTAATACAATATTTCAGTTTTACTTAAAGGGACGTGTTCATTTTTTTTTTTATTTTTTTTTTTTGAAGTTTGCTACAAAATGTCTTAACTTTAAAGATTTAAGCATCGGAACTAAAGGGCTCAAGTATAAAGGTGTTTGAAAGGGATTTAATAGAAAAGAAAAAAAAGTTGCTCCCACAGGGGTTCCAACCTCAGACCTCTGATCAAAAGGCAAAACGCCTTAACCACTCGGCCTTTCGGATTGATAAATCTAAGCTTACAGTATAGTACTTTGTCCGTAGTGTTATTTCGTTCCTTTATATACACTATTCTTATTTTTTTGGAATCTGTGACAAAAGTTGGGAAACTGTCAATTCGTCAATCTGTGAACATGTCCCTTTAAGTTGTCTCTGGAATACAACAAATTATTAAATACTCAAAACACAACAAACGGCCCTGGTTGCGTAGAGTCATGGTAGATGATTGAATATAGCGAAACCTAATAGCGGTGTACAATGCAATGCAATGTCATTGCAAGCTTAAATATTAACGAATACAATTAAAATACGTTTCACACCATTTGTGTGTCGTGGTTGTTTTACTAAATCTGGGTATTTCCAACACACAAATGTTAGTTGAATGGAGTAACATTGTTTTATATACACAATTATATCAATTATAACCAGCAAGATATCGGTAAGGCCACTTTTCCATAATGTCCGTATCTGCATTCGGATTAAAAAACTTAGCGTGTTAAACAAATGGCTGTTAAACATAAAACATTGGGAAAATAATCTAGATACACCTGGATAACTCAACCTAAGACTCACTGGGTACAATAAATCGGTAATAACGGGTAACCTTTTAATAAGCCATGATTGACGCTGAAGATGTACCTGTTTAATTCTTTATTTTGTTCAAATCCACCACCAGTGAATGTGTTCGCATACTGCGATAAAATATTTGCATACGACTTAATTAAAAATGTTTCTATTCTTTAAACGCAGGCCTCTAAACTCTTTGAAAATCGGCACAAAACTAAAATATTCGACAATTAAAGCGGATGCACAGAAAAGCCCCTTCCGCATATAATAATGGGGATACTGATACGCTTGCGGACAAATGGAAAAGCGGCTTAATACAAAATTCTTTAAAAATCATTAAAGTGTTCCTCTTGGGCTGTGTCTGTGACGCGACATCTATTTATAGAAAGGGTCAAAGCGCTTGTTTACGTCCGAGACTGCAACGGAATTCACGATATCGTCGTGCACAGTCTACATGTACACTCAGCGTCAGCACGAGGAAACCGTGGAACGCGTGGTTTACAATTAATGCAATCTAAAACCTGGGGCGAAATTCATAAATCTTCTGAGAAAGATCATAATTTTGGATACAAAAAATAAAAATGTAAGATTAAGGTTTACGTGAAATGAACATGAAAAAGAAGAATTTGTGACAGTTTTACAAGAATACTCTTCTCTTTTTTTTTATCGAGCTCGAACTATAACTGAAATGGTCACAAACTTTACGGTTTACGGGTTGATTTGACGATTTTAAGACATTGACTAACGTGTTCACTAAAATGCTTTACGAGTACATGCCCAGACACATAAGGCCAAACAAACAAACGCTTGGTTTCCGCTGACATCTCTAACAAAATCCATGAGGGGATGTTAAATATAACTATTTTTGTCTTTAACTTTTTTTTCTTCGCCGCATATTCACCACACAGTTTAAGTATATTTGACTGCATGTAAAATGTTTAAATGCCTCCCAAAAAAGAAACTGTACCTTAACTATAAATAAGGTCAAAGAAAAAGAGATTTCTGGCAAGACACTTCTAATATAAGCGAAAACTGCCGAAAATCAGAAAACGTAATGATTGATAGGCAAACAGACTTTTAGAGTCGCCAGAAAAAAATGGGAAGGAGGGAAGGGCCGGGTAAGCGGAAACCAACAACTTTTTTTACGCCTAATACTTGCTCAAATATGGCTGTGATCTGTGATGTTATTGTTTCACGTAGATTCACGTTTACGTCTATGCTATAATTACTATTTCAATTCGTAAGCTATTATATTTAAGAAATATTTTTCTATTTATCGTTGTTTATCGGCCAATAAACAACGATTTGGAGTTCTGATTCGTAGGAATTTAACCACGAGGGCGTTAGCACGAGTGGTTTAATAGCCACGCATCAGAACGCCAAAGAGCTGTTTATTGTCCGATAAACAACGATAATGCGAAAATTGTTTTGATGCTAACATATGACAAATAATTTTGCAATTTTTGTAACGAGAATTATTTTAATGAAAACATTTTACTATGCTCCGCTTACAATCGGCACTGCTTTTTACTTTGTTTATAGGGTAGACTAACAAAGACAATTTCGTTATTTGTCTACAGAACAATTAACGAGTATCATGTTAGAATTCAATGTAAAGATAGGACAGAAGTCAAGGAAAGACATACGTTGTAAAATCGCACCTGTGTTACGTGGTGCAGTTAAATGACAAACTATAAACACAATTTTAATTATTAGTGTAAGAATAATGCAGTCAGCTGGAATAATTTCTTTATACTAATAAGCAATGTAACATTAAGGCTACTACTGATTGATTTTTTAAAAGTTGGTAGATGTTTCCGTGTGCCAGATTTTCGACATTTTCAAGTGGAATGAAATATATTAAACACCCGTACCATTTAATACGTTACACGTAACAAAATTTTCGAAACATAATAACAGCAAACATGCCAGCACGCAAAGTTAAAACTATAACAAACCTGACTGGAAATACCAACCCATTCTTAGTCTTAAAAATAAAGAGCAGACTTAGACTCAAGAAAATATACTTCTTCGTTTGCGAATATTCAGGGTACCAATGTTGCTAATGTCCTAACAATCGTTCTAACTAAAGTATGCTGTAATAAGAGTTGATAGATACCGAGTAAGATTTAAATTTACAGCGTTCTTAGAACATAAGCGTTTAAAGAAAAAATCTTTATTGTAAGTCTTAAGTCTAAGAATAGGTTGGTGAATACGGGCCCAAATCAGATGTCAATGTTTACAGCATTTGCACTTTGTTGCGTTTCAATTCAGCAAAGTATTGATCATATTCGACACGTGTTCCATATGTCTTGCAAACATAGTCCTAGTATATTATTGTTGTGATAAAATAGTCTACATTTATATTAAAACAACTGATGCATGCCTCTGCAAATTTAGATCGCCAACGTTTAATTCACATAGAAAAGCATTTAGCATTTTAAATGTTCTGAAGAAATAAACGAAATACTATGGTGTGTAAAAAATTAACTTTAAACTTTAATTGCTTATTACATTTTTTGTTTTATAGTTGTTCAATTATACAAAACTTTCACAAAAATCTTTTATGAATATGACCAGCCTTTCAATGCTGCTATTTACAATGACCGTCATGATTTCAACGCACATTATTGCCGTATTCGACGAGCACGCGTATTGCCCTTATTTGAGGGAACACGTTTCTGCCCCATCGACGAACGCATTGTTGCCGCTTTGTTAACACCATTCGGTTGCGCTCATCGGCAGACACACGGTTGCCTTCAATCGGCCGACACACGGCTGCTTTTATCGGCAGACAAGTGTTGCGCTCATCGGCGGGCACACGGTTGTCTTCATCGGCGGACACACGGTTGTCTTTATTGGCCGACACACGATTGCCTCCATCGGCCGACACGCGGGTAGCCTCATCGGCGGACAGACGGGTAGCCTCATGGGCGGAAACACGGTAGCCTTCATCGCTCGACACACGGTTGCTCTCATCGTCGGACACGCGGTTGCTTTCATCGGCGGACACGCGGGTAGCCTCATCAGCGGAAACACGGCTACCTTCATCGGTCGACACACGGTTACGCTCATCGGCCGACACGTGGTTGCCTTCATTGGTCGACACGCGTGTGCCCTCATCAGCGGTAAACGGTGACATTCATAGACCGACACACGATTGCGCTCATCGGCCGACACTTGGTTGCTTTAATCGGCCGACACTTCATCCAACACTTCGGATGACCTTCATCGGTCTACACACGGTGACCTTCATCGGCCGACGCACGGTTGCCCTCATTGGCGGACTCGCGGTTGCCTTCATCGGTCGACACGCGGTTTCCATCATTGGCGGAAACACGGTGACCTTCATAGGCAAACACACGGTTGCGCTCATCGGCCGACACACGGTGATCTTCATCGGCTGACACACGGTTTACCTCATCGGCGGACACGCGGTTGCCTTCATCAGTCGACACGCGGTTGCCCTCATTGGCGGAAACATGGTGACCTTCATAGGCCGACACACGGTTGCGCTCATCGGCGTACACACGGTTTCCTTCATCGGCGGACAAACGTCGCGTTCATCGACGGTAAATAAACATCTGTAAATCCAAATATTAATTTTTATTACGATGTTATTAATAGGTCAGTGTTTTTTTTCACCTTTGGAGGAATGCTGGCAGGGCCCTTCAGATGCGGAATGAGGTGGCAAAACGCTTGATTTTTTTAAGAAAAGCATTATTAAATGTTCATATTCTACTCCGTTATAAATCATTAATTGATTATTTTGCTGCAAATGATAACGTAGACTATGCACTTATGAATAAAAATTCGCTGGGATTTTTTACGATAATTCCTCTATCTTAGTCAATTTTTGTCCGATTTTTCAAAATAAAGCTTACATTCTGAGGGGAATTTTAAGGTAAATATGGGAGAAAAATATATACTTTTTAAGCAGGGGAATGGGGCCGAATTTCGGCCCCCAAAAGGCGCTAAAAACAGTGTAGTTGTACTCGTATTTATGTATATCAGTGTAAATGATGTGTTGCAGGTTATAAATGACTGAATATCTAAAAGGAAATGCAAGTTGTAACTATACGGCGGTAAATATAATAAATTTATAATTTTATAAAACCACCAGCATCATTTCCCTTCCATGTTACATGAAGTGCCTTTAAGTCATTCCCACTAATGAACAATCCATATTTACTCACACTATTGCACAATCAGAGTTCACTGTTTGGCGAAGAAAAGGCAAGCTAATCTACTCGCCCAGCGTTGGCGTCGGCATCCAAGCTAGGTTAAAGTTTTTTGGTAAGCTGGTTTCTCAGGAATGGCTTGAGGGATTTCATTTAAATTTATAACATTTATTCCCCACATTAAAATGAACCTATAGGCCAAGTTTGGTAACTCTAGTTTGAAATTTGTCAAAATTATGGGCCTTTCATACAGTTACACTTAAATAGCTGAACTTGTTTTTAGTTTGTAGAACTTTTTTTTCAAATAAAACTATCATATTGTTGTTCATGTCGTTGTTGCTGCTTAACGGATGATGATGATGGTGATGATGACGTGCAATTAATTACAATTTATAACATTACAATTTGCAATTATTACAAATTACCAATATCGCGTTTGCGTTTGTCTGGCAAAATTACTTCGTTAAAATTTTTATTAATTCATTGTTTTGCGGTATTCAATAACTGTGATAACAGAACGGTACCTGGTGTGCGGAGCCTAATATGCAAGCTTCCGTGCAATAAGAAGAGTGCGGTGTATTGAAATTTAGTTTTAATTCATACGCACGGTACTTATTGCACGGTAAACTTGCACTGAATGGACACCTTGCGACAACGCTAAATTTCGAATCGACACACATGCCAAGCATGTTAGACATCACGTGACGACTAGGAAACGCCCATAGGATCGGCATCGTGGAAAGTAGCGACGTGATAGGTGAATGTGGAATAATACACTTGTAGCAATATTTGACCTCAATATGTTAATTATTTAACCTCACCCCGTGGGCTCGTTAAATAACATAGATATTTCGATAAAAGTATGCTACAACTGTTACATGGCCTTTTCATTACAGAGGTCAACTTGCGAACAACACATATAACATACGATTATAAGAATAATGGCGGCGGTCCGGTGACTATTCCTATAATCGTGATGCGATTGTAACTGAAGTGGCGCAGCTCGAACCTTTATTCTATATGAAGCTAATAAGTCAACAAAATGATATTTTAACACAGCAAACCACCTCAGCAACAACAACACCGGCCCGAACATCTGGATAAAAAACCAATATCTGAGCACATTCAGCTACTTTTTCACGTGTTATTAGAAAAATTTAAAATTTAAAGATTACAAGACGAAACGACACAATTTCAGGAAAAAGAGAGAAATTGCTTTAATAGCATCCTACGTGGAGCCGAGCGCTTTACATTGTTACTTAATAAAAACCAAAACATAGGCATTAGATTATATCTGACGATAATCGAAGGAAGCATGGGTATTTTATCGACAGCCGATGGCGACAGCAATGATTCGTGATAAATTGCCCCCTACCGGTGTAAGAGACCGCCGCAGACAAAATGCACAGGAAGCGGGGAATACTATTAGCACAATCGACAAGAGCCAGTGACGCATCAGCGACAGACGGTTATGTGACAGACGTAAACGTGAATATGGCCTGTGACGTAGAAGTCCAAAATTTGCCTTCTTAGAACATTATTGCTTCACTGTAACAGGAAATGACGACAGATCGCGTGTACCGGGGTCAAGGTGAACAGTTTACCGGATGTCGAGTGTACGATGGTCTGGGCGGGAATTAATAATCAATACAATCAAGCATGTGTGGGGTGAGTCGGGAAGGCGTGTTCGATCAATGTGATAACAACTTGCAGGAACCGGAAGCAAACCATCTCTAAACACGGAACATCCTCACACAGCGGTACCTACGCACAATTTCTGCATTCTTTGACTATTGCGATATTCCTTAGGGACGGCAGTGTCCGGGGAAGTTAAAGGGGCATTATTCCAGTGCATGTCTGGTGTGAGTTGGGAAGGCGTGTTGGATGAATACGACAGCAGAACAACTTGCAAGAACCTCAAAACAGATACTGATGCACTGAACACCCTCGCAACGCGGTGTATCCAGATTTCAACGAATTTCGTCCGCAAGCAATTGAAAATTGAATACATTGAAGAATAAAAATGTTTGAATTGCATTTCTGCGACTGTTGCAAGATTACTTGGGGACATCAGTGTCTCGGTGATATTGGTACAGTTATTGAGACATAATTCCAATTCAGTAGCGTTTATTAGTTTTTTGTTTCTCTACGAAACTCTCTACTCCTAAGTAGGGCGAACGTTGCAATAATGTCCATAGATTTTAGGAAACCACAAATTTAGTACAGTCAAATATACCGGTAGGTAGTATAACTTGAAAATCGCGTTTATTTTGACTATAGACAAATAAGGAATTCATCAGATCCATGTTATAATGTATACATGTCACAGGGTGAGACAATTGTGCAGCCAATCCGGGACTCGAACCCGGGACCCCTCGCTATCAGGGCGAGTGCTCTCCCGACTGAGCTAACCGGGCCGCAACACAACCTCTCCCCTTTAAGTGACCAAGTTCATGCCGTGACATACACCCTCGCTCAAAAATGAATTCGTCCTCGAATTCATGGTGTCATATAATTACCACGGGCCCTCGGAGAGTTAACCCGGGTAACGTCACGGCCCCACGTTGGGCGCCAAATGTCAGAGGGTGAGAAAATTGTGCAGCCAGTCGGGGACTCGAACCCGGGACCCCTCGCTATCAGGGCGAGTGCTCTCCCGACTGAGCTAACCGGGCCGCCACACAACCTCTCCCCTTTAAGTGACCAAGTTCATGCCGTGACATACAAAAAATGCAAAACGATATATTTCATTGTACGCACAATGTGTCAGACAAATAATGCAAAAATTACATCTACAGTTTTACAATTGAACTCCATGTACATATACATTTTGAATAATATATAAGTTAGTATTAGAAGAAAATAAATAACATACGGACAGCATTATGGTGCACTGCTGAACCAGAATGACACAGCCTAATTAAGAAACTATATGAAGAACATGTGACAACTTTTGCAACTGCCTTTTGTCGTTTCGGGGAAAAGTCACGAGAACAAAATAATTATACATAAAATGCATCTCTCCGATTTTTAACATTTTAATTATGACAAATTAAATTACTGGATCAAAACTTAACATTTTTAAACAGGTATATGTGTATAACAGAATTATATATCGGTATAAACTGGACATTCAAAATATGTCCTGTTCAACCAAGAATATTGCAGACTCACGAAATACCATTTAGTTATTTTTACCTTTTTTAATCTTTGCAAATAAATGTTGCGTTAATACACCATAAATTAATTGAGAAATAAACGTGTGTGAAATCTTTTAAATAACTATCTATCTTTTACACCTTGCGTGTATTTCCTTTAACGATGTCCGAAACGTCATTTTATTGTAATTTGCAAGAACACGGCGGAGATCAAATGCGTGTTTTTATTATGTTATGTTATTTATTTAAACTTCAACAAATAATTCACAACAAGACATGCCAGGGTTAACGATTTCAAAATATTGCCACAGTCATTACATTACATACATTAATTATAACAGTTTTACTTAAAATCTAAACAATGTCCGTCCGATTTATCTGATACGTTTTTAATTCCTCTGTTATCGAGTAAGGTGTAAATAATATACAAACATGTTTCAGAAATGCTTTAGAAGATATACATTCCACAAGTAAAAATTATTGGAAAAACGTTATGCACAAAAATAAAAATGAAACTAAATGTTTTTGGTGCTTTTTACGTTCTTTAGAATGTCCTCTGTTCTTGAAAAGTATGTTGGTTGTTTTTAATAATCATATAATTTTCTTTTGCAATATTTGCAATTTAAATTTTCTTCATATCACCATTTAATATTTAAATCTTGTAATGAAACAGTAAATAGTGTATATAGTCACGTGTGCAAATTTCATTATATCATGATTTGGATTTCTCCAGGTATTGCGCCTTTATAAATGTCTCCTATACAGTATATGAACGTGATTTTGGGTAACCGTCATTCTAGCGTTTTTTTCCGCTATGAAGGGTTTTTAAAATAATTGCTCAACTATGGAATGCCCAACAACTATGGATATAATATGATTATATTTTTATCATCTATACAATAGTATAATTTTTGCTTTGCAATATCAGAACATATTTATGGAGATTATTTTGATGGTATTATTAAGAACTTTTTTGAGGGGATGGGGAGGGGGTTTCCGACAAAAATGGACAAATTATGTGTGATTCTGAATGCACATAGTGGCATGCTAAAATAAAAAAAAAAATATTAAACAGAAGTATAAAGTAAAATGGGAAATACTTATTGAAAGGAATCATCACTTTTGAGCGAGAATACAACGTCAAATTTACAAAAGTGTCGGGAGAGCGGAGAACGCGCTAAGGCTACTTAATATGCACTATGAAAGGGACCGGAAGCGGGAGTGGCTTGCTCGGAACAAACTAACCACGGCCGTTGACTTGCCGTATTATCAGATGCTCCGACATGAACATCTGACGAGTATGGCGTATCCACTGGCAACTATTCATGAATACACAGACGGGTTTGCTGCTCAGTATAAGAGCCGATATTTATTGATGATACGTTTCCGACAGTAGGAAATTGAATTTAAGATTTTGTCTTCAGTTTAACAAATACTTAAAAATACGTTTTCTTCCTAATTGATTTAAGCATCCGGAGTAATATTTGTTCGTACATTAGACAATCAACTTAAATCGTTAAAACGTTAATACGCAGCTTGACATATTGACGTGACGTCGTGTTACGCTACCAGGGACGAATAACGTGCGACTGGTCAGAGCTAATAAGGTTTTCTAATAAATATAATACATTTGATACTTTTGCTACGCGCAAATAGACAATACCAGCCTGACACACAAGTCCATACTGACTGGAGTCCTTTTCATATAAAACTAAAACGAAACTAACATTTGCTGGCTTCAACTTCCAGACAACAGCGCCGCCACGTTGCACAGTCCACGTTCTTGTTTTCAGTTTAGTACACAATCCACAAAATGTTCACAAATAATGATGGAAAACATAAAGAAATATTCCCATATCGCCACTACACCAAAACATTTTCTGCACGAGTTTAAAAAAGTTAATTCCACTAGCGTTAATATTACAAGCTCTGTATTTATATTAAATGTCCTCGTTTTACAGTCAGAATTACCCAAGACAGATACACTGTCCAAAATACTTTAATTCTTACCTACACTTGTGTGTTTACACTAGACAAGGGGTACATGAAACTACTGTACCGTTACTTTAACGATTGATTTCCTGTCAAAACTCGGGCATTCTAATACGGAGCTTTAGGCAACTATGTAGTACGTAATCCCGTATTAAAAAAACTTTAAAGGCGTTATGTAGTGGTTTTTTGTTATATTGTATTAAATGCAATAAGGATTCCAGGGCCCATATTAATATACAATCATACGTTATTCGTAACCTAAATTGAAGATAACTAAAAAAAGGTGTTTAAAACACTACGCTAAGAAACATGTACGTGCCAAATCATATACAGTAACATAACGGTAAACAACGTGTTATAACAACCATGCGTCATACCAACGTAACACAACATCGCGTAATATTCAAGTAACACAACCAGGCGTAACATCCACCCACGCGTCACATGACGCAACGCAACCACGCGTCGCATCCACGCAACACAACCACGCAAAACAACCACACGTCACATCCACACAACACAACCATGCACATCACAACCACGCGTCATATCCACGCAACACAACCACGCGTCACATACACGCAACACAACCACGCGTCACATCCACGCAACACAACCACACGTCATATCCAGGCAACACAACCATGCGTCATATCCAGGCAACACAACCACGCATCACAACAACGCGTCATATACACGCAACACAACCACGCGTCATATCCATGCAACTTAACCACGCATCACATACACGCAACAGAACTACGCGTCACAGACACGCAACACAACCACGTGTCATAAACACTCAACACAACCACGCGTCACATACACGCAACACAACCACGAGTCATATACAAGCAACACAACCACGCGTCTTATCCACGCAACACAACCACGCGTCACATGCACGCAACACAACAACGCGTCACAATCACGCGTCACATCCACGCCACACATGTCAAGACAACACGAAACACTGACGCAAAAGAACGCTGCGACACAACCACGCGAAATAACGTTGCGATACAACCACATAAAATAACATACACCGATGAGAAACAATTGTACGACACAGCCATGCGATGCGAAATAATCAAGTGTCTTAGTCACGTGAAATAACCAAATAATGAATGGTATGAAGTAACTAGCTGGTACGAAAATTCTAAATAACAAAGAGACATAACAGTGTGCACGTGAACTAGTATCGCACCGAAACAGCGTGAAATGACTTTGTGTTTTGCGTTTGTTATGTGATTTTGTGATGTCCTGTGTATTGTTTTTGGCAATTGGTCACTTGCCATAAATAAAATACCTCGACTGCTAATAAGAGTTTTCTCCTGCTGTCGCAACTACAGTTTCGCTTTGTTTATATTAACAACACAACCATGTCCAGTGAAACATATAGCAACCAACGATTGACTGGTATATGACCGGTATATGACGTGTGAAAATATACTCCACAGGTAACACATGTTAAATGTTAACGTGCAAAAGTATGTGTGTACAATAAATTTATAAAAGAAATAAAACTATTTACGGTAGTAACCAAACACTGCACTTGTATGATTTCTGTATGTGAACAATATACATGATTACCACAACAATAATAGTTTGGTTCAACAACTAACACTAGGAAGTAATGTGTACATGCAATGTGTTTATTTTCGTATACTACAGTCACTACAAAAGTATTCCGTTAGGGCTTTCGCCTGTGGATGAAATAATCTGAAAAAAAGCAAAAACACGAAATCCAGATGATAAAAAAACAAAAACACGATCACGAAAACCCGAAATTGTATCTTCGCGTTTTCGTCATCATGTTTTCGCGTTTCGTCATCATACTTTCGTGATTTTGTGTTTTCGCGTCTTCGTCATCGTGTTTTCGACATCGTGCTTTCGTGATTTTATGTTTTCGCGTATTCACACTTTTGCCTCCCGGTAAGCATGCCCAATATACATGCGGCAAAAACGAAAGATATCACTTAAAAACATAATACACATTATCCTGTACTCTGAATTAATGTTCACCTTCATAATCAGAATCTGAATGTGACATTTCATTTTGTTAGATGCTTTGGTTCCACAACCACGTGGAAGAAAAATTACTGTATTTTGTGTTTTCGCGTTTCGGATTCTTTCATTCAAGGCAAATATGCCGATGGCGATAACAGAACTCCGTACAAAAGCGTCCTCTCACATAGCATCTAATCCTATATGTTAGTCTTCCACATCTTCCACATTAATGACGTACGCGACATGAAGTGTTCGAATTCTACGCATGTTTGGCCTCAATATTACACTGACTCAAAGAAAAAAAAGCTCTGCATACATCTTTATTATAAGTTACACATGAACATGCAAATTATAGGCTAATTGCATTTATTTTGTAGTGTTGTCACTCTGACTCTGTTTCAGCATTCAATTCCCTTTTAATTCACGTATACTGGATTTATATTTAGCGACAAAAATACAGAGAAATAACAAAATCTAACAAACACAACATGACGGTGCTTTCAGTATGGCGTCAGCTGAAGTTGCGCGCCAACTTAAAGACTTTTTGAAAACTCCAAACGAAGCTGTTTGGGTCATGCTTATTTTTAAGTAAGTTTACGTTTATTATCACATGGTACAATTGTGCAGAATGAAATTGTGAATTTACAATCCAGACAGTAACATTTGTGTTGTTTACATTGAGTCAGCTACAAACAAAAACTTGCAGGTGTAGAGGCTATCGTTTTGGTAATGGCCAGCATCAATCAATGTCATTAAAGTCATCCACGTTTTCGCGCTACTTTACTTCTCCATCATCATCATTGTCGTCATTGTTATCATCGTCATAATAGCAGCAATCATCTTCGTTGTCTTCGTCATCATCATCGGCATCGTCGTAATCATCGTCATCATCGTAATCATCGTCATTGTTATTAACATCATCAGCATCGTCGTCGTTGTCGCAGCAATCATGTTGGTCGTCGTCACTGTCATCATCATCGTCATTGTCACCATGATCGTCATCATTGTAATGGTCAGCTACTGAGCGATGCCTGAGCCCTGCCTAGGCCAAAAAAAAAAGTTCCGTTTCTGGTCTCCTGCCCCAAAAATAAGGGTCGGTAGGTAGGGATTTTTTTAAATTTTATTTTATTTTTTGTATGATGGGAGAATGGTTTGTATTGTACACGGTAACAGTCTTGTTCAGTCTTTATTATTTGTGGACCAAAAATATGTAGGGTCGGCAGCAAAAGTAAAGGGGTCGGTCGGGAGACCAGAAACAGGACTTTTTTTTTGGGCCCTACAGCCAGGCACGGCGAATAAGATGCTTGCTGCATTTTGAATGTTGCTGTGTTATCAGTTCGTCTAACATATTAAGACTGAATAAGCATGTCAAAAATCAATCCCTGCTGTGTCTTGCATAAACCATCCCTCTAACGGTCCAGAATATTACATAAGAATATTACAATCATCATCATCATTAACAACATCAACATCATCATCATCAATAAATCATTATAATCGTCAACATCATCATAGTCGCAAGCATCATTATCATCATCATCAGCAGCAGCAACACCATCACCATCATTGTAAGCATCATGTTATACTTAAAGCCGTGGTATAGCTCATAACCTGATATGTACACATTATGATGCCAACTCAATTCAGTATTGCTTAGCACGCGGGATTTTTAAACGGTGCATAAAATATAATTTACAAATAACGACTTAATAAATTAGCATTAGCAAATAATGTCTAGTGACTAGTAACACATTTTCTATGAAGCACAATAATTATTGTTTATCTGATAAGAACATTAAAAAGGCAAACATTTGAAATATGACGGGTCGCTAATTGCTTTATAACCTGGTATGGTATTTATCAAGACTATTAGTAAACAAGAGGGCCATGATGGCCCTAGGTCGCTCACCTGAGTTTAAGGCATCGTAATGGCTAATAACAAGAGTGCAAAATGGCACTAAACCCATTACTGGAGTATAAAAATCTGGGCCTTGCAGGTTCAGAAGTTTTTTTAGTCTATATAAACCATGTGACCCACAGGTCGTGGCCACTTTCAACCCCAGGGGCATCACTTGAACAATCTTTGTAGAGGACCACTATACACTGTTACATACCAAATATGAAACCTCTAGGCCTTGCAGTTTCAGAGAAGATTTTAAGTCATTTTTGTTATTCAAGTCTATATAAACCATGTGACCCCCGGGATGTGGCCAGTTTTTACCTCAGCGGTATCATTTGAACAATCTTTGTAGAGGACCACTGTAAAATGTTACATACCAAATATGAAACCTCTAGGCCTTGCTGTTTCAAAGGAGAAGATTTTTAAAGTCATTTTGCTATTTAAGTCTATATAAACCATGTGAGCCACAGGGTGTGGCCACTTCTGACCCCAGGGACATCATTCAAACAATCTTTGTAGAGGACCACTTCACAATTTTACATACCAAATATGAAACCTCTGGGCCTTGCGGATTTTCGAGAAGATTTTTTAAGTCATTTTGCTATTTAAGTCTATATATAAACCATGTGAGCCCCGGGGTGTGGCCAGTTTTGACCCCAGGGGCATCATTTGAACAATCTTTGTCGAGGACTACTATACAATGTTAAATACCAAATATGAAACCTCTGGGCCTTGCGAATTCAGAGGAGAACATTTTTAAAATCATTTTGCTATTTAAGTCTATATAAACCATGTGAGCCACAGGGTGTGGCCACTTCTGACCCCAGGGACATCATTTAAACAATCTTTGTAGAGGACTACTACACAATTTTTAAAACCAAATATGAAACCTCTGGGCCTTGCAGATTTTCGAGGAGAAGATTTTTTAGATTTTTTAAGTCATTTTGCTATTCAAGTCTATATATAAACCTTGTGAGCCCCGGGGTGTGGCCAGTTTTAACCCCAGGGGCATCATTTGAACAATCTTTGTCGAGGATCACTATACAATGTTAAATACCAAATATTAAACCTCTGGGCCTTGCGGTTTCAGAGGAGAAGATTTTTAAAGTCAATTTGCTATTCAAGTCTATATAAACCATGTGACCCCCAGGGTGTGGCCAGTTTTGACCCCAGGGGCATCATTTGAATAATCTTTGTAGAGGATCACTATACAATTTTACATACCAAATATGAAACATCTGACCCCTGCGGTTTCAGAGGAGAAGATTTTGAAAGTCATTTTGCTATTCAAGCCTATATAAACCATGTGACCCCCATGGGTGTGGCCAGTTTTGACCCCAAGGGCATCATTTGAACAATATTTGTAGAGGACCACTATACAATGTTACTTACCAAATATGAAACATCTGACCCCTGCGGTTTCAGAGGAGAAGATTTTGAAAGTCATTTTGCTATTCAAGCCTATAAAAACCATGTGACCCCCATGGGTGTGGCCAGTTTTGACCCCAGGGGTATCATTTGAACAATATTTGTAGAGGACCACTATACAATGTTACTTACCAAATATGAAACCTATAGGCCTTGCGGTTTCAGAGAAGATTTTTAAAGTCATTTTGCTATACAAGTCTATATAAACCATGTGACCCCCGGGGCGTAGCCAGTTTTGATCCCAGGGGCATCATTTGAACAATCTTTGTAGAAGACCACTAGAGGATGTCACATATCAAATATGAAAGCTCCAAGCCTTGTGGTTTCAGAGAAGATTTTTCAAGTTTTCAGTTTTTAAATCTCTTTTTAGCTTTGGTGACCTACATATGCAGCGGACCGGAGCGATTTGTAAACTTTTGAAAGAGGGTCACACAAGGATCATTCCTGTGAAGTTTGTTGAAAATCTGCCCAGCGGTTTAGGAGATGCTCTTTGAATGAAAATCATGACACACGACGCACGACGGACGACGGACAAAAGGCGATCCTAAAAGCTCACCATGAGCATGTTGTGCTCAGGTGAGCTAAAAATTAAGAAACATCTAAATATTCAGAAATTTTATATTTGGACTTTTTTTTACTAAGAAATGTATTATTTGGTTCAAAGATTTTGACAAGGAAGTTGCAATATATTTTGAAATGTGTTAATATAAATTCTGATTTTGATTTATATTCAACTTAAGTTAACAATACTATAAGCTTAAGAATCTTCATAGATATGTGCCCAGGACTACTCAATGGCACGCCCTAAACAACTGCTACACTAACTGGATTTAAGCTAATTTTTGGAACAATATAAAGTTGCATGTGATTCATGTGAAGTGTAAACTTGGTGGTAGTTTTTGCAATGCTTGTAGCAAAACTGGCATATTTAACAAATGTTTTCAGTAAGAAGGTTGAAATCATTCTACTGCAGTAGTCAATGAAAATTAATATATTCTGTGAGAAAGTCTATTTCATGGGTAGAACAAGTACTTGGTGAATGTGAGAAAGTTCATTCCTTGAATAGAACCAGTTCTGGGTGCATGTGAGAAAGTCCATTTCCTGGGTAGAACCAGTACTTGATGTATGTGAGAAAATCCATGGGAGAAAGTCCATTTCCTGGGTAGAAACAGTACTTAGTGTATGTGAGAAAATCCATTTCATGGATAGAACCAGTACTGGGTGTATGCGAGAAAGTCCACTTCATGGGTAGAACCAGTACTTGATGTACGTGAGAAAGTCCATTTCCTAGGTATAACCAATACTTTGTGTATGTGAGAAAGTTCATTCCTTGGATAGAACAAGTACTTGGTGCATGTGAGAAAGTCCATTTTATAGGTAGAACCAGTACTTGGTGTTTGTGGGAAAGTCCATTTCATGGGTAGAACCAGTACTTGGTGTATGTGAGAAAAGTCCATTTCATGAATAGAACCAGTACTTGGTGTATATGAGAAAGTCCCTTTCATGGGTAGAACCAGTACTTGTTGTATGTGAGAAAGTCCATTTCATGGGTAGAACCAGTACTTGGTGTATGTGTAAAAGTCCATTTCATGGCAAGAACCAGTACTTGGTGCATGTGAGAAAGTCCATTTCGTGAATAGAACCAGTACTTGGTGTATTTGAGAAAGTCAATTTCGTGGGTAGAACCAGTACTTGTTGTATTTGAGAAAGTCCATTTCATGGGTAAAAACCAGTACTTGGTGTATTTAAGAAAGTCCATTTCATGCGTAGAACAAGTTCTTGATGTATGTGAAAAAGTCCATTTCATGGGTAAAACAAGTACTTGATTTACATGAGAAAGTCCATTCCTTGGGTAGAACCAGTACTTGATGTATGTGAAAAAGGAACTTAGTGTTTGTGAAAAATATCATTTTAACCTTCCCTGTCTATGGAGCTGACAAATTCTTCCCCTTGCAGGGCAATCACCATATAGCCGTTTTGTAATTATACTCTCAAGTTGTTCACCAGAGCAACTAACATAACAGTTCCTTAATTTGTTTTTAGAGAAAATTAGACAAATAGTTGTAATGTGGTTTCTTTGAATTAAACCTGTAATACAGAAATGTACTATTTTAGACAGCGACCACATATGCAACTAAATAAAAGGAATTACAAGCCAAGAAATTGCTCACTAAAAACATTTCCAGGCAGTTAATCAGATGAAAGTCATAATAAAGGCAATATGAAGGACAATTTCAATTTTGAGCATAACATTTGACCAATTTGGTATGCAGGTAATGGCAATTATAAGGCCACAATGAACAGGGAAAAATGCACGGCCACCATCTTAACGCAGGGGTTTCGGAAATGAACGAGGACATTGACTGCAACACATTCACTCTGAGTTAATGGAAACAAAACAAAATGATTGTTTTACTGCGCCATAAAACAGTCCATATCCACGAACTGATGATCATGGTGGACAAACCACAGGGCAAAGACCTCATGTACCCACTGGACCAGGCATGTGGAACACCAGAACTGCCACCAGATAGAGACAGCACTACACATAATTGTTGTAGTAACGGTAATAAGAGCTTTATATGTCGGTCACTGGGAAGTCAGCACCATAGGCTCAAAAGATGGACGCTATCAGTTTTTCAGACATGATCTTCTCGGAGGAAACAGGAGCTCCAGAGAAGCATTTCACTGGCAAAGGGGTGCATGCCTGGGTGATGCAGAGCTATCTTACTCTTCAGTGAGGAACATCAGGCACTCGTACAGACATATTTTCAGATGCCTATGGTGTGGTCATTTAGATGTTAAATTTACACGTATGGCCACTTCAATTCTTAGTAATCTTGTGTTCACAATAATGCTTTTCTACACAACCTGGCCATTGACATACCAGTTTATTATGTTTTTACACAGTAACCCATGTTTGGAACTAGAACACACTAAAAATGCTAATTATACATACAACGAAGGCCAAAAGAGTTGCGTTCGACATTATATAAACCATATCTGAAATAACCTAACACATGTGACCTTAGTGTGCACTAATGCTGCATAGATCCTCAAATGTGCAACTGTATTCTACCAATAATTTGCTTGTGAAATGTTTAAAACCCTTGTTCAATATGTGAATACACTATATCATTATGTACATTTGTTTCCCACTGGCATTTAAAACTGAAATTACCATACACAATCTGTAAAATACATTTCCTCTGAACGACACTAAATAAATTGTTCTTCACCATTGGCTGCATATTGTTTTACAGTAGAGCTCTTTAAACAATGTATTCAGGAGCTTTAAAAAAAAACATCAGTACATTGTGCAAACCTAGTATCTCAAATCTGGAACACATCAAACCAACAGAACCAGCATGACATGCATTGGAAATAGCCATGGTGTTTCATTGAGACTGATTGGAAATGAAAACTTAATACTGATGATCCCTCTCTGCAATCTCTAGCCTTAGCTGCAGCAGAAATGTGCCTACAGAAATGTCTCACTTGGTACGGTCAAAACATACTACATGTATTTGTTATATTCAAAAGACGTTATTCGCAAATTATGAATTATTTATGGAAATTAATATAAGCTGTTCAATGGTTTTGAAAACAAATGTAAATGCTTGCATTAAAAAAATAATGCTTGCATTAATGCTATCGATCATTGGAACATACCAGTAAAAGAACATTCACACTTTTGCATAATTTTATGTAAAATATAGATTAGTTTGTCTCTTTAGGTTTTCTCTATGCACATTTGTCATCAATTGCATGATCTACACAAAACATCCCACATTATATTTCCAAACAGTACCCATTGTATTCTGGTCACTATAAGGCCCAGTGTCTCACCAATAGTGGAAATACTGCACCCTAACTGTGTTGGTCACAATACTGCCACAGAACTGATCTTTTATCAATCATTTTAAACGGCGCTTTTTTCCAAAATGGTTTCACCATGGCTCAGACAACTGTCCATGCAAAAAACTCTTTAAATAATGATTTGTGTTTATATAATATATATGTGTGTATGATTCTAAACTCTTTTCATATATGTATGTGCTGAGTAAATAATAATTGTAAACAATAAGCATTAATACCTCCAATAAATCATGGTTGCATTTCTTTAATTTTCTTTATGATTTGAAAATAGAGTAAACGTTTGATTGAGCATGTAGAATTGTGCGGACACAACAAGTGTGACCTAATGCTTACAATTGGATTTAGAAACCCAAGTTTTGTTCCAGATGATGCTAGAGAGCTTTAACTGCTACATTTTAAATTCCTGCCTTAAAAAGGCCTCTATCAAACCCAGACTGCTATTTGCAAAGCAAGTTGTGCTGCTTTTGATGAATCAACGTATTCCAGATTAGATATGTTTATTTTCAGAAGTAGGTCATATTAAATGTACTCAGACGCACTGCATGAAGTCCCATCCTTACAATGAAATGTTTTTCACACACTGAATAGCCAGTCCCAGACAAGGAAAGATAAAATACAAGTCACAGAGGCATAATGGATATGGTGTCCACCTTGTGATTGGTAGATCATAAGTTTGATCCATACTCTGGGAGTGTTTGAATTACCTTTCTCAATAGACACCAAGACTTGTTCTAGCCAGGAAACAGACTTGAAAGTATCTCAATAAACCTCAGGCTAAAGGTTAAATAAATAGGTTTAAAACTAAAGAAAACTACACAACATAATAGACAACCAACATATGGAACAAGGGTTCCAACCTGATGCAGACAAGTTATAGGATACTTACAGAAAAGTACAAAAAGAAAGACTCAGTTTAAAGTTATTTGCTTGTTAGTGGACAACATATGGAACATATATCAACAAGCTTTCAAAGAAACTAAACAACATGTGAGCCATGATTGTCCTGCATCTTTCACCCAAGTTTAGGCTTGTGAAAGAATTTGACCCAACTGTAATTATTAATGTAGCAAGAAAGACAACTACAGTATACTTCGGTCAAACAGGCAATATGGATTACCTCCCTTGTTATATGTGTATTAGATGATTGCCCTGCATAATTCATCTGAGTATGGGTTTCTGACCCAAAATGTTCTTTAAAAGTAGCAAGGTAGACACCCAAAGATAGAATGCTTCAGAATTCATTATTCCTCTATGAATCTGGGACCAGAAAACTTGAAATGAGTCAGAACCAGTACCACTGTTTCAGTTTTCTTGCATTAGAAAGTTAGTTAATTTTTAATGGCGACCGAATACAGCATTTCAGCATCCAAGATAGAATGCTTTAGGGCGCTTTTCCATATGTCCATATCTACATCCACATTGCGCAAATCTGCATCTGCAAAAAATCGAACAAGTTAAAAACAGTTCGACTGTTTCCATATGTCAGCAATTCGTATCCGCAAAGACGACACGGTATCTAACTAAGCATGTTAAGCATAAGGCTGTTATACATAAAACATTGGGAAAATAGAAAAAATAGTCTAGACAAACATGGATAACTCCACCTAAGACTCACCCAGTATGATAACTCGGTAACCTTTAAATAAGTCATGACTGATGCTGTAGAAATAATTGTTGGATGCTTTATATTGTTTAAAATCCACCACATGTGAATGTTTTCGCATATGGTGAAAAATATTTGCAGCCGACGTAATTAAAAATTTTTAAAAGCTTCTTACTCAGACATTGTAACGATTTGCAATTAAAGAGAAAACTAAAATATTCGACGTTTACATGCGGATTCATGGAAAAGCGTGTCTGTATATATATTTATGCGGAAACGGACATATGGAAAAGCGGCCTTAGAAGTCAACATTTCTGTGAACCTTGGACCAGGAAAACTTGAAGCCAGTCGGAACTGGTATGAATGTTTGGGTTTTCTTGCATTCGAAGATTGGTCAACGTGTATTCCAGTATGTGGACTGCTTCAGAACAGATTGCCCAGAAGATAAAATAAATCATGGGAATACACAATATTGCATAGTGCTAGTGATTGTTATATTATCTCTAGTATACGAGTATTCATTGGTTAAATTGCAAGACATGTGGCATGTAGTGGACAAAGCGAAGCTAAACTGAAATGTGAGATCACTGTATGATGTTCATACACACAAATGCATGAAGACCAACATTCCTCTTCGCGCAAACAAGCATTTTGAACGCAAGGAGTCTAGACCATGAAAGGTTCCAATGTTCAAATTTACCCTTCAAGCAATGTGTGTTAGGGACGAGTAATGAAAGTTGGTGAAGCTATTTTTTGTGCTCGGTTCAAAAGGTTTTAATGAAGAAAACAGTCATTGGATCAATATATGGTAAAAAATGTAATAGGTAAGGCCAAAAATAAAAATATGTTTGTTTCCGCTTCCCGACCCATGCAAAATAGGGTTGGGTAGGTAGGTAGGAAAAAACTTTTTTTCCTATTTTTTTTTGCATTGAAAATAGCCTACATTTGTGTAAATTGAACTACTTTAGCAATTTATTAAATGCTATAACAATATGTACATGTAGATGTATTACAGACAAATTAAACATTAACTAGATCGTAAAATACATAATAATACTAATCATGGATGTACTACTTGTAATATTTGTTATATTCTTTATATTTAAGAAATGATAGCAAATCATAACGTATTAGGGAGAAGGGACTTTATTTGAGAATTGGAACATAATGCAATGACCTGTACAGAAAACCAAATTCAAGACTCAAATTTATTAATCCATATTCCGATGTCCATAACAAACTAATCCATTCACAGACCTTCAGTGGACTTTGAAAACTGACAATAGCTACTCATATTGAAATCATAATCAATTAGCTATACATAATTTTTGTGATATAAACATGCAAACATGTCCAACATATGGAAAATGTGTTTGCCAGTAACTTAAATCTGCCATCTTTAATTTGTTCCAAATTCCGATCACACTGTGGTTGTTTTAGTTTGAGGAGTCTAACAGAGTTCTCTCCCTGGAATTGTAACCCTCAATTAATCTGCACTAGGAATTACTGTCACAGTTTTCTACTGAAAGTATTAGACCAGCTACTTATCACTTTATAAGAATTTCACACATTACTTGTTAAGCCATGTCATGCGTTCATACAAACTATAATTCCAAGAGAATAACTGTCCTGTTGTTTTCAGCAGCATCCCTTTAATTTCAGTATGGTTGTACTCTTACTACAATACTTACAGATATGATTTTGGTTTTCTATAATCAAAGATTCAAGTTTATATACAAAGACGGGATGAATTGCAACTGGAAATGAGAGATGCATTTGCCCCAATCTACAACCATGACAACAGATATCGGCCTCAGAATCTCACAAAAAAACATTGTCAAGTATCAGAGCAAGACTGCAGTGGACGGATAGGAATCAATCACTGAAATTGTAAACGAAGGAATACAAATAAAAATTTGGTTGGAAGATCTCAGAACTACTTGCTGTCCAAAGTATTGACAAAATATAATTAATTAAACTTATCTGTCTAACTCGTTGTTCACAAGTTTGATTTTGATTTCATTTCATGAAAGGTAATGATCTAATTGAAATTCCAAGTGTTATTAAAACATTTCTACCTCTCCAAACATTACATAACTTTCCACTTTAAATTTAGCAAGTTTAAATAAGATCAGTGGTGAAATGGGTGATACAGGGAATATAAGAACAGGATTTAGTTTACCAAACAGGATCATAAAAACATCTTAGTTGGGTGTTCCACGCAACAAACGCAACACATCGTCCTTGCTTTGTGTTAAAAGCAGTAGTTTCTATGATATATTTCAGTACGTAATATATAACAAGACGTTACGCGTAAAAAACATACCGTTTTCTTGGTCTTACACTAGTGTATGTCGTGCTTTTTGGTAAACTAATGTTAATTTATATTTATAAGTTTAAATTTTAAAGAAATATCATTAAGGCAAGAAATAGATATGCAATATGTAACATACACTTAAATTATATGTTTTATTTGTTTTCCTGTAGTTCATTAACTGATGTATTTTAAATACACACTGAATTGTAAACACCAATATTTTACAGTCGTTCATTTTATCCACACGATGTAACGGTAATGCAACTTCGTGTCACACGATATTCACGTGATTCTTGAAATCAACAAAGCGCATGTGCGTAGCAGTGTAGTACTATATATATTTCTGTATTGGTTTCTTATGTTTTAATAGACATACTGTAACACACTGATTGTTGTTGACTTTTTATAGACAATTTATCTGCCATATTTATAATGTTCACCACTAAAGGAAGACCCTACCAAGCATACAACATGCTGATCATTTCATACAACGTTTAACAATTAATAATTTAGAAACCTTTCCTGTTCCCCCGTTCCAAAACAGGTTAGCGGACTATATAAAATGACCAACGTTTCAAGAAAACAATGGTATGCGAGGTCAATGTGACAAATTGGGGCTATTGACGTAACATCACATACCATCATATCACTTAAAACATATAATATATCATTCCAAGTAAGATTTACAGTTGTTCTTATGTTTTTTGCTGTGTGATGATATATATCCAAACATAAATCAATTGATCGCACATATTAATCAGCCAATATTGTGCATGTGTTAAAACCGAGCATCATGCTAAATAGTACAAGGCCGTATGAAGAGCATGATGCTCAGTCTAACGATCATGATGCTCGTTTCTATGAGCATATGCAGGTGTCAGTCCACACATTTCAGGTCTCTCTATCTAATTAAGACATTAAACACATGACAAAAACCTAAGCATATTCCAATCTGCTATAAATTATCAATTGAATGTACAGTAATGTAGTGAATCTTTCACACTTAGTACTGGTTCTACCCAGGAAACATACTCGGGAATGTTTCAATACGCCACATATTGGTGACTGAAACAACATTTGATCCTGCCAGATGATGGCCTGTGTCGAGAACAATCCTCGACACATCCAGGACTAGAATAAACCGGCTACGAGTAATAGTGTCTATGACTTTGGTTTATTCTAGTCCTAACTGTCATATGCTCATTTCAGATTATGTACATTTCATGAATTATGTTTCTTAGTTTAAGAAAGGGTATGATGCCATGTGAAACTGTTTTTAGTATACGGCGATAAACGAGCAATTTAGTACCGAAAATCAAGATGAGGTATAGCTTCTGACTCAGAAGAGTGGACTTCCATATTAATATCGTCTGTCGTCGACGTAAACCATTTACTTAACAACTTCTCTGAAACCGCTTAGTGCCTTTAAATCTAACTTGGCAGGAATGTTCTTGATGACAAGTTTTACTTTTTATACCTCGTAAGTGCCTTTAAATTAATCACAGAAACACTGATCATGACGTTTTTGATTTATGCATACGAATTGCAGAGGAAAGTTTACCCTGTTCCATTACTTACTGACAGTAAAATTACCTTAATAAGTATACAGTTATATTTCAACATGCTTTATAATGACGGACAAAGGGACGTAACAAAAGAACTGTTTTTTGTTCATGAGGAGAATTTGTGCATGAGCATCAAAGTTTTTTAATACCTTCAATTAAGGTATCTATCTTTTCTTCCATACTTTACGGGCTAAATGGTTATTTGTATATGCTATTTTAACAGTTAATGTTAATTAATGTAATAATTATCTGCATATCAATACCTTGTCACTGAACAATATCGCAGTTATCACGTACAAGTTTAAATAATATAAACAGTTAGTTCAATGTTTATAAATGACACCGAAGACAAAGGTGAAAGAATCAAAATTTTATTCACACGCACAATATAAAGTTTGTTGTTATAACATGCTACATAAAAAACAGTAGAACAATCATCACATATGTTTAATTATGTCATCAATGCATTTTCAATAAATGTTTAAATACATGAAAAATAATATGTATCTTAATTGTCTCCATTGTCTGAAGATTAACATACATCACTTACACAGAACAGAAAAGGCATATGCATCCAACACTACAAGCAGGTAAGTTATTTATGTCTGATTGTTTTCACTTAACTTCCAGCACAAGTGTCAATGTTATAATAAACGATGTTAAATCATCATCAGTATAAAACTAAATACAATTAACCAATTTAACATCATGTTTTATTTTTATATGATTAAACAAAACAATACTCAAATCATCAATGTCTTTTCAATGCAGATAATTACAATAAATCCTTCATATTTCAAAAACCAGTATTTATATAACATTACAGTGTCATGTTTTCAAGTAATTGATCAAGTGCATTTCTCAAATATGTGTACAAATGACAGTCTAAAAATAGCAATTGTCATGTACATTGTACATGTATATTTCTGTATACACATTGACTTCTAGACTAGGTATTTGTCCTTTAACATACATCATATATAACTTGTTAAGTTAAGGACAAATGAAAAACACTTATTTGATACAAATAACGCAGACTATTGGTTCCAAAGTCATACTGTCATAATAATGATAAAAGTATATTACACAGAAATATAACGCAGTACACAATAAATCATTTCTAACTTACAAACTGTCATTTTAAGATAACCATATCTGTTATTATACAAATGTCTGATACATGTAAAAGTAAGCTATTGCACTGTGAACACCAGGATGTTGTTGTCTACATCTTGTCCCACAATGATGGAGGCTGTGTGCCTGTTGTAGCAGACTGACACTGGGCCCCTCACTCCATCCCTGTGTGTAGCCAGAGTGGCCAGCTTCTTCCTGCCCTCCCTGTCCACCTGTATGATAGTCTTGGACCAGTATCCACAGACCAACACCTGGCCTGCAGGTGTCACATGTACAGCCTCTGGGCGTCGTAGTTCAGGGTCCTCCAATGTAGAGAGTACTGACCCATCCCTGGCCAGGGTGAGGAGCTTGTCCTGGAAGTGGTTGGTGACGTATATCAGATCCCCTGTGGGACTCACAGCACACTGGCATACTGCAAAACAGAGTCACATCAAGATATTAAATTACTTTAAATGTTTAATAATGTTAATAAACAAACTGCAGTGACATCGTATTATTAATGTGTCGTTAAACAGACAATTACGCATCTTAAAGATCCGCATAAAATCCAATAATAATAAATATTTTAGTGTGACAGGAAGGTTCTGTATCAGTTTATTGCCTAAAAGTCTGACACGTTGACTGGTGAGTTAGAATTGCATTTACCACAATTACACAGATGTAAACGATTACACGGTACAATGAACGTGTACACATGAATGTGTCAGCTGATGTAACTATATGCAGTAATAATGGATTTCCTATACATGTATACATGATTACGATATATTGACATATTAGTGAAACTGACACGAGCTGACATATTTCATACATGTGCACGTACAATATTGTGACTGTAGTTATGTTTGTAACATTTTACTACAAGAAAATAATGTTTCAAAACAAATGGGATTGGAACTTTTCTATCTAGTTCTTCTTCACCGGTTATAAAAGCCAGTAACTGTTGTTAATTTTATAATTTTATAAACATAAATAAGGAAATTTCTCAAATTTCAAATACAACAATTTGAGGTTTATTGATTGAATATAATGTTATGAAGCAATGTTAATTATAAAAGTCATTATACATGTATAGTTATTTCCAAATCACAAAGTTTAAACAATAGGTCACACAGTGCGTCATTGAAAAGCACTCAGTGTCTATTTATAGACATGCCATGTAGTGACAGTCAAAATACATGATTACTCATATATATAAATCAATAATACTGAAAATCATTCTTAACTGCTGTTGTAAACTTAAACTGACACATGTACATTCTATAACTATGCAGTCTTACAATTACTTTATAATACATATTTCTAATAATATCAGGATGAACCCGCCATGATTCTAACCTGTATCACTATCTGATGTATCCCCATACAGCTTGCTGACCAGTTTCCCACTCAGCGTGTACTTGTACAGTGCAGTCCGATCAGTGACATACAGCTCCCCCTGGTGGTGGGCGATACCTATACAGCGATGTTGTAACTGAAGCTTCCTGCCCTTCACCAGCTGCCCACTGTTGACAGAGATAAACTGGATCTCATGTGTGTTGTAATCATTCACAGTAACAGCAACTTCACTGTGTGTTATATGACATATGTCCTGTGGATCAGTAGACACATCACAATGAGTAAGCACCCTGTACTGCTGGTCCAGCAGCTTTAATTTCTTATTATGGTAGTCTACAACAAGAATCTGGCCATCAGGGAGAACACATATGCCACTGATATAGCATGCTGATGAATCACTTGGTATGCTCACATTATACTCTGACTTTCCTTTGACAGTCAATACTTGGTCTGGGTTTCCCTGCACTGTCAATGGCTGGGTACTGTGTACAACCCTCCCCAGACCTGACAGTTTGGACAAGTACTGCTCAATGTCACTGTTAGGCTGGAATGTTAGTGAACTATTAACCTGAACAGAGTTCTCCTTCAAATATGTTTCTGACTGTTGTATTTTGTCGCTACATTTCTTGCTCGCTATAAAGGAGAGTTCTTTCATGCTCATATCACTTATGTCCTGAATGGCTTCATGCAGTATTTTCAAGTCGTCACGAAGCCTACTGCAGTTGTTCACATCAGTCTTGAGAGAAGCTTGCAGGCTTGTGAGTGTATTTTTCATTTCCTTCAAAGTGATTTTTTCAATATTGTCTAAAGTGTCATTTATTTTCCTGCGTGTTTCTTGTATTTTGTGTAATTGTTCATCATATGAACCCTGCAGTGACTTAATGCTGGTCTCCCAATTTGTTTGAAGCTTGTTCATTTGTTCCTGAATTGTTTGAAGCTTCACTGCAATCTGCTGCAGGTCAGTTGACTGGGTTTTGACACACTCAGATACAAGCGTCACTTTTGTGCACTGTCTGAAACAAAATATAGTATATTATATAATAAAATGCTTAAAATAATTTGGAAATTTCTTTTTAAATATTAAAAAAATACTGTTATACATGTTCAAAGTTCAAAGCTTATGAGATGGATGGTTTACATTGGCCCTTTCAAAACAATATGTGGCGTGTCATGGGAAAACCGGGCTTAATGCATGTGTGTAAAGTGTCGTCCCGGATCAGCCTAGGCTAATCAGGGATGGCACTTTCCGCCTATAGTGGATTTATATTTAGAAGAGACTTCCTTGAAACAGAAAATACCATAAAAGCTTAAAGTGCCGTCCCGGATTAGCCTGAGCGGACTGCACAGGCTAATCCGGGACGACACTTTACGCACATGCATTAAGGCCAGTTTTCCCACAACGTGCCTCATATATTCTTCTACTGGATATTGAAGCATACTTTGGCACATAAAATAGAACGAAGGCACATGTGTGTCTGTATTGCTCCAATGCTTATAAAGTAAGGAGTGTCAGAAGCAAAAGGACCCTGATAAGCCATATCACAAAACAAGAACTGTCGGAGGACAGCTCACTAGACTTTTCTTGTGCTTGCCATACTGGCATTTTTTTGTTAAACAAGAAACATGGAAATTCCACGAAAACGAAATTTTTCAAACAAAATGCATTAAAGTCAGCACATCAATAAAATTTGAGTAATGGTAAACTTGACCTTAACCCCACCCACCCCGTATGCAATCCCAAGCAAGGTCTCAATATATGGTATCTATGCACTCACTACGGTTCATAAAAATATCTCAATGCATTCTTAAGTTATTGAGCGGTTACCATTTTTCTATTTTAAGTACCAGTGACCTTAACCCCACCCACCCCGTATGCAATCCCAAGCAATTTCTAGATATAATGTATCTATGCATTAAGTTTCATAAAAATATCTCAATGCATTCTTAAGTTATTGAGCAGTTACCATTTTTCTATTTTAAGTACCAGTGACCTTGACCCCACCCACCCCGTATGCAATTCCAAGCAAGGTCTCGATATAAGGTATGTATGTATTAAGTTTCATTAAAATATCTCAGTGCGTTGTCAAGTTATTAAGTAACTGTTTATTCTATTTTTAGAAACAGTGACCTTGACCTTGACCCCACCCACCCCATATGTAATCCCAAGCGAGGTCTCACTATAAAATATCTATGTTTGAAGTTTCATTCATCTGTTCTCGAGTTAGGGAGCGTAAACAAAAAGTTGAGAAACCAGCTTGCCGAAAAACTTTAACCTGTCCATATAGCTTATATGTAAAATTTCTCAGTGCAAAAAGGCCCATAATTTTGACAAATTTCTAACTAGTGTTACCAAACTTGGCCTATAGGTTCATTTTAATGTAGGGAATAAATGTTTTAATTTTTAATGAAATCCCTCAAGCCATTCCTGAGAAACAAGCTTACCAAAAAACTTTCACCTAGCTCGGATGCCGATGCCGACGAGAGTAGAATAGCTTGCCTTTTCTTCGAAAAGTTGAGCTAAAAAGGCCCCAACCACTGGCGGCCAAGTTTTTTAACAAATCAAAATAATTCAATAATTTGGGTAGAGAACTACGTGAGGAGCATTTCTGTGAAATTCCTTCAAAAGCCAACCTGTGGTTTCTAACATAAAAATCTTCAAAATTTAAAATATAATCCTATTAGGAAAAATGGCCCGCCTCCTGGCAGCCATTTTTTTAAAGACCTAAACCATTTAAGCAACTTTGGTAGAAAAACAACCAAGGAACATTTTTGTCAAAGAAGTCTGAAATCCAACAAGTGGTTTCTGACAAAAAGTTTTTCAAATTTTTCAATAAAAACATATAACATAAAAATGAGCTGCCTCTGTAGTTTTTACAACAGACCTTACTTATTTGAGAAACTTTGTAGAGAATCTCCCAAGGAGAGTGCGGCCATGTTGTTTTTCAACTGAGCATCAACATTCGAGAAATTTTGGTAGAGGACCACCCAAGGAACATTTTTCTAAATTATATGAAAATTCACCCAGTGGTTGAGGCCGAGATATCATTTAAAGATTTTTCTATTTAACGCTCTGGTGGCCATTTTTGTGCAGCGGACTGGAACAATTGGAGTGACTTTGATAGAGGACAATCCAATAAACATTTGTGCGAAGTTTCAACAAAGTTGGCCAACTGGTTTTGGAGGAGATGTCGTTTAAAGGAAAAACCTACGGACGCCCGCACGCACACACACACAATGGACAAACCGCCATAGCATAAGCTCGCTGGCCTTCAGGCAGTTTAGCTTAAAATAAATATGCCAGCATTGGAATAAAGGTTACCGTGTTTGCAAAATAGTTTTAATGAAATTTCAAAGATTGAGCATGACTGTATTTTAGTAGCTTAACATATCTATATCAGATACAGTAGTTTCACGCTCAACCCTCGATGAGTAACTGATATCAAGAAGAGTGGTATTGAAGCGAATCACAAACTGTACTAACCTTGATACGTATTTATCTTATAAAATATTAACATTCCTTTAGTCAGTTTACCTGTTAAACATTGGTATCCAGGTCAAAACAGAAGTTTAAAACTGCACCATTTCTGTTTTATGTAAGTATATGGGATTCTCGAGCCAAAAGTTATGTTATTGTCCTCAACTTAATTCTTCTTTATATTAATAAACAGACTAAATCAGGTTAGTTTAAAAAGTAAATTGTCTAACAAAAAAGATTATTGTTATCTTAACAATAATTTTAACAAAAATGTCATAAGATACCTGTGATTAAGTAGAACACAATCTGAGCAGCACAGCTGTCCATGATCTTCACAGAACATTTTCAATTTCTCTCTGTGAACTTCGCATTTCAACAGAAAATCCTCCATCTTCTTAGAAACTGGCCATTTGTTCATATCTCCCCTTCCATAAGGGGAATGTTTTTTAAACAACTGACCATGAAGATGAATACATTTTCCACAGTAAAACTTTGAACATGTTTCACAGTAAAATTCTGCAACTACTTCAATAGACTGCTCTTCGCAGGATGAACAACAAAAATCTTTAAATTCATCTGACCCTTTAGCAACAGTAGACATAGAAAATGTCGCCATTTTGCTTATTGACTTTCAGCAAACAAAACTTGACAACTTAAATCAAATTGAAATATTAATGTCACAGTATCTCTGTTTAAATAAATAAATATTCCAGAAAGCACACATTAAATGTAGTGGCAATTTTAGTCAAGCAATAAAAACTTCCAACTGAACAGAAACAAAGATAACCTTCAAATGACGCTCAGTGGTCTGATACATGTACCATTAAACAGTGTAACTATGTGAACTGTCACGTGAGTATAAGGTCACGTGAGTATTGGATTAATTTAAATATTGCACTGCAACAAAGGTTTGTAGCTGAATATCAGGTTACATTGAACAAGTTTTTATCACACAGACCAAATGCAGTTGGTTTAAACGTGTACTGATTAATGTCTATAGAATGTTTATTATTTAAGAGATTTACCACACTGACTATTTTATCACAGTTGTCATTTCCTTTTGCCGAAATATCAAACTGATTTGATCTTTTTCTCTTTAGTCATTTGTAAAACAATTTACCTGTTTAATTCTTGTAATATGATGCCATCTCCAATAATTAAAACCAAAGGGAGACAAATCCTGTCCTAAAACACTTTGTCTTACCCACATTAAGGACACACCGTCTGTATCAAATGTGGGTTCCAACTGATTATGTGAAGACTCCCAATCAAACTTCAAATACAAAGTGAGGCAGCAACTGCTTTAAAAATATCTGTTTATATTTACCTTTTTATATAGTTTTTCTGTAAAGATCAACTTCATTGGAAATCATCTGAACATATATATTATGCCCATTTTTTTTTCCAAGTTTTTCAACTTCCTTATAGCGTTTCAGAGAACAAGTTTAAAGCAAAATGTTCACAATAAATGACAATTCCAACATGTAACATGCAGAATTTGTCTATAGACAAAGAAAAAAATTCACCGTTGTTAAACTACCAATAAACAACCCAAAATTAGTTTAGAAACTGTAAAATATAGATTGCATTGTAACTGCCAAAAAAATTGTGCTAGGTCATGTCACAATTGAAATCGTTGTTAATTGGCTAATAAACACTAACAGCCTTGTGGTTTAATTCATACGCATCAGAACACAAAATCGCTGTTTATTAGCAGATAAACAACTCTAAATGCAGAATCATTTCTTAATTCACAACAGACGCCGGAGGATGACTGACCACAATATCTCTCAGTTCGAGATCAGTTGAGCTAAAAATCTGTTGGGTGCAACCACACTACATTTGGGCAGCGTTTCACTGCTTTAGCAACTGTTGTTGTTGATCTCCATGTCATCTTACCTTAACAAGACCTCAGGTTGCAATCCTCAACTCAATAGCTACCACAACCAAGGTCACTTCTGTCGGTACAGGTCCTGTGTCTGGCTCAAGTTCCATTCCAGCTGTTTACTCCCTGGCTGACCAATCTATTCTCTGTACATCACTGCCAGGCCCATCTGTTCCTGTATGTGTGTAAATACAACTAAATAATATTGGCACTCATGTGGATGTTGTACTAATAATTATAAGTGAAGACAGAATCAAGCTTTATATAAACAAGAGTTATCAGCCTTTATAACTACAAAAAAAGAGTCATATTTCTCCTAAAATGCTGGTCACAGATATCGAGGTTGTGCGTGAAACTATGGTATCTGATATACAAATGTTAAGCAGATACAATAGTTTCACGCTCAACCCTCGATATAAGTCTTGGTCAGTGACCTTATATAATGACCTTGAAGACGTGTGATCTTTAGTTGCATATCTGTAGCATATATAGAGATAATCCTACTAAATTGTAGGTCAGAGCTATGGGCCTTGGTCAGTGACCTTATACAATGACCCTGAAGACGTGTAAAGCTTCAATTGAATATCAGTATTAGTTATAGAGATATAGAGTTGTTGCACGCCAACTTTAACCTGAATTCATAAGTACAAAAAGGGGCATATTTCTGCTAAATTACTGGTCAGAGTTATAGGCCTTGGTCCGTGACCTTACGTAATGACCCCAACTACATATGAAGTCTCAATGGTGTAGTGGATATGGTGTCCCACTTGCGACCGGAGGTCCCGGGATCGATCCCCAATCAGGGAGCGTTCTCAAGATCTTTCCAAAGACACCAAGTACTGGTTCTGCCCAGGAAACCCACTCAAGAGTGTCTTTATAAGCCAAGGCTTTCGATGCAATCAAGCTAAAATTAATAGGTTTAAACTAAACTATAGTCATGTGTGAAGTTTCAATTCAATATCTGTAATAGTTATAGAGATATGGAGTTGTTGCCACGCAAACTTCAACCTGAATATTTAAGCACAAAAAGGGAAAAAGGGACATAATTCTGCTAAATTGCAGGTCAGACTTATGGGCCTTGATCAGTGACCTTACGCAATGACCTCAAAGACATGTGTGAAGTTTCTTTTGAATATCTGAAGTAGTTACAGAGATAAGTACTTGTTACACACAATCCTTAACCTGATTTTTCTCTTGCACGCAAACCTTAACCTGGCTTTTCTAAGTCATATCTGTAGTAGTTACAGTTACAGAAGCCTTAACCAGAGCATTATGGCGATGCCGACGAACAGGTGAATAGTGTAGCTGGAAGTATTTGGTGAATAGTTGAGCTTAAAATGTTAGTACTCAACAGGTCACCTGTGCTTGTAAAGCAACAGAAGGGTGATTTTGGCAGGTAGATATCAAACATTATCAAATATGTCCGCATAGGTTTTTAAACAGAGATAAATACTGTTTGCATAAACATTTATGGCACTACTTGAAAAGGTTTCTATTGCACACATATTTATTACCCACAATAGTCTACATTTGATGTTACTCTGTATGTATGTCAAGACCATATAGAGTTCATATGCTGACAGTAAATGCAGTTAAACATTGAGTTCTATAACACTAAACTAAGTTACCAGGCCTGTTAAACAGTCGGCCTGTTACTGGGAAGATGTGTCCACAGCCTCTTCCTTCATCTCCACAGCCTGGCACTGACATACTGGAAGATATGGTGAACATAGAAATCAATGAGTACATACAAACATACAATTTTTATAAACTATATTTTACTAATTATGCTATAGTGGTTAATTGTTTTTTGCAGCATGGTTTTGCTTTAATGTATGTTTTTTTTTTTTTAAACACCCCAAGTATATTGACATATATGTTAATATGAATTCTGAATACAATTAGAATTTTGTTATTTTATGTCTACTACTAATGTTCCTGCGCCTGCAAATGTGTCATCGATGACCAGTGTTTATATTATTAAATAAGTTTTGTCAATTGGATTTTGTCAATTGTTTGAAGAAACAAGGCCATCACATTTAGCAATGTTTCTTTATTAATTATTCGCAATTCTAACATGATACCCACTATTTTTCCTGGAGACACAGAACAAAATTATAGTGGTTTAACTTCCCAATAAACAACGCCAAAAGAAGTTCCGATTCTGAGCATAGCATTGTAAAATATAGTTCTCATTACACTTGCAAAAATATGTGTCAAATCATGTTAATATCAAATGAAATCAAAATAATTTTTGCGTGTTCGTTGTTTATTGACCAATAAACAACTCTTTGTTGTTCCAATGCTTGGGTATTAAACCACTCGGGATAACGACCTCATGGTTTAATTGGAGATGGGCTCTGCTTTGTTAGGGTCTACAAAATTCACAGATTGGAGCAATGTCTGGAATATATCTACTCTCTGCTTTGTCTGCATGCATACAAATCATTTTGCAAAAGGAAAATTGACCTTTTATACTTTACTTTCTGCTCATGCATTCTCTTCTTCTGTAAAGTAAGTTGAGGTATCACAAAATTGTTTTAGTCCTGACAAAAAATCAACAAAGGGTAGTATTCAAAATTGTTGTGCAATTATGAGTTATGGTTCTTGTAAGCTTTACTTACACCTGCTATCGTAAATCATTCTGTGCAGAATAAACAAAATTCCTTCTATCATTTTTGAATTATGCTTTGCACACTCATAAATAAAAGGGAAGTAATTAAATAACCTTACAAGTCAGGTTCTTGCATGCAACATACCATCTGGTGATGGTGATCATTTCTGCCAATATAACTGAAAATCCCAGCATGCATGACAATATGATGCTCTAGACAATTATCTGACCTTTGGACTTAATTACTGACCTTGAAGTTTCAGCTACAGACCTGGTTCTTAAACGCCACGTGCCGTCTAATAATGATTATCACTTCTGCCAAGTAATTTGAAAATTTCCCCATGCTGGGCAAAGTTATACTTTTGTCAAAGTCAATTGCTTAAACTCTTATATTTGACCTTTAAGTGTGACCTTGACTTTGGACCTAGTTGTTGCACGCCATAGGCTGTCTCATTATGCTTATCAGTTCTGTCAAGTAATTTGAAAATTCTTGAATGCTGAACAAACTAATGCTCCGACAGAGTCTATGGAATTAATTCTTATATTTGACCTTTGACCTTTACATGTGACCATGACCTCGGGCCTAGTTGTTGCACGTGACACACCGTCTTATAATGGTCATCAAAGTTATTTCAAAATTTGTCCATGCTGGACAAAGTTATAGCCTGGACAAGAATCTTAACATATATACATTAACTTGATCTTTGAATTTTAAGTGTGACCTTGTCCTTGGACAAGGCATCCGATACTTACACGCCACACACCGGTGCATAATACTTATCACCTATGCCAAGTTATTTGAAAATCCTTCCCTGCTGGACAACATTATGCTCCGGACAGGGTATATGGCTTAAGTTCTTGTATTTGATACTTGACCTTTAAGAGTGATCTTGACTTTGGACCAAGGGACCTGGTTTTTGCACGCGACAAACCATCTCGATGCTTAGCATTTCAGCCATGATATTTGAAAACCCTTCTCTGCTGGACAAAATTATGCTCCAACAGTATATATGGCTTAAATTCTTATATTTGATCATTGACCTTTAAGTGAGACTTCACCTTGGTCATCAAGAACTGGTGCTTGTGCACGACACACCGTTGCACCATGCTTAACACTTGGCCTAACTTGGCCGAAATTCCTTCCGTGCTGGACAAAATTATGCTCCGGCCAGGGTCTATGCCTTTCATTTTCATATTTGACTTTTGACCTTTAAGTGTGACCTTGAACTTGGACATAGGGACCAGTTTCTTGCGAGTGACACACCATCTCATTATGTTAAACATTTATAATAATGTTACATAAATATTCATTTAACCATCTAAAAGGCACTATACAATATATTGTGGTACTATCAGAGTCTGTATTATCATACTAAAGCAAAGCTTTCATTTAAGCAATGCATATGCTTTCTTTATTAGTAATAATTCATGAGTTATTGTCCATGTTTTTGGGGGGAATTTAAGTCCAAAAGGGGCCATAACAGTGTGAAAATTTAGTGGTTTGTAACCAAAGTCGAACTTGACCTGTATTTTATGATGCTACACATGTGTACCAATAATTATTTAAATATGTCAGCCATTGTTGAGTCATCATCCAAAAACCATGTTTTAGGGAATTTTAAGTCGAAATAGGGCCATAACTTTGTCAAAATTTAGTGGTTTGTAACCAACATCGAACTTGACCCGTAGTCTATGATGTTACACATGTGTACCAAAAATTATTTGAATATGTCAAGCCTTTCTTGAGTTATCATCCGGAAACGAAAAACCAACAGACCGATGGACTGACAAGCTCACTCCTATAAACTTTGTTTGTGAGGGTATAATAATGGTTTAAACCAAAATATCTGCATACTCAATGGACTGTCTACAGTATGGCTGAAATGCTTTAAATGCATTATGATATTGTTTCCATCTCAATACCCCTAAAGGACTACCAAATTATGGATACATATAAAAAGAACATATATTTTTCAGGTCATGCCATGCTACCATGATTCAGTCATGTACAGTTCATAGTTTCCAAAGATTCTTACATACTATAAACTAGACTTGCATCCGTACACATTCTGCTGTTTGTCACAAAACTCCACTAATGTCGAAAAAAAACTGCACCAAAATACCCAGGTGCACACGTTTACATGCTGATGAACATGTTTATTAAGTTTCATCACTAGCAGTTATACTTTTCAAGTAACACGCGACACAAGTCCAAAAATGTATATTTTTTTTGCTAAAAAAGGGCCATAACTCCACTGACGTCAGAAAAAATTCACCAAAATACTCAGGTGCACAAGTTCATATGCTGATAAACAAGTGTATAAAGTTTCATTGCACTAGCAGTAAAAGTTTTTGAGTTACGCGCTACACAAAAATCAGACGGACAAGGGCAAATCTATACACGACCACTCAGAAAATTGGGGCATAAAATTAAATACCACCTTATTAGTTTTATAAGTTATTATTATTGTTTATCTTTAGTGGTTCTTATAATTAAAGATACTGCACTCCAGATAGGCATAAAAATGTGCTGTTTTTGTAGTTATGTCTAAACAGTAAAAACATAATTTTTTGTATAGAACACGATAAAATACTGTCATAAACTGTATAATTTATTGAAAAAATGTCCTTGAACCCGGAATTCCAGATTTATAAATACTGCGGCTTTGCCCAATACATGCACCTGATAAAAATATGCGTATGCGCAACTTGACAACATTTAACTGTCATGTAATCACTTAAATATAAACAGCACTATTTTAAAATCATTCATTGAGTTATAACGTCTGCAGATGCTATAGGTTTTAGACTGATAAAGACAAAAACTATATAAAACCATTGAATTCAGGTAAATAAAAACATATGTGTCTAATTTGTTAATGTACTCTATATGATTATATAAGAAAAATTGTGTATTTATTTATAATTTTCTTTAGTTTTTACGATTAGACCATCGGTAGTGCAGTCCCTTTAAAAATTTGTCCTAAAATCTTGTAATTGCGAGACATTTTGGAATTGCCTAAAAAGTTAGATTATTAATATGCTTTAAATCCAGCACCCTTTATCAATATGTCCAATACGGATGTTGATGTCGTACCTGCATTGAATTGAATTAGTTCTAGTATTACACCCATTAAACAATTTTAATAAAGGCTTTCATTGATTTCAACATGAATGGTTTAGGTCTCCAGTGTCTCCTGAAGAACCAACACATATAAAGGCATTTAAACAGGTTGTATTTACCAAAGAACAGAATGATAAGAATAGTACATTATATTGATCAGTAGCGCAAATTGCCATTCTGAGTGGGTTTAACTGCTGGGGTATCTCCTTAAATACCCCATTAAAACTATTTTAACTTCAGGAATACATAAAAAAAAAGTAAAACGAAGCTTTTGGTTATTTGATCAGGACTATTTTAAGCAAAGGAATTCATTGAGAAAGGCAATCTCATTTTTTTTAACTATTCAAACTTTGTAGTGTCTGTTGATCAGTTTTCAAACATAATGGGCCATTATAAGGCATATTATTTCCACTAAACTTTTTTCATTTTCTATCAACTGAGCGGATCTAACTAGCACTGGTGATATGCTAAAGAGAAATATGTTAATAGATGTGTGATTGTGCTTTTGTACATTCACAATTGCTTGCACATTACAATATAAAAGCCGTAAAGTCAGTCGCATGATATGATATGCTTTGCAACTAAATATCTTCTTTTGTACTTATCCTTTGTAGTGTTTTATTTTATTTTGCCTTCTGCAGGTTTCGATATCTATAACTGAACCACCAAGTATAATCATTTTCAACGAATAATGCACATTCAATGCAATAGAAGAGTAAAATACACGAATGGCCAACACAATTTAGACTGATGGAGGTAATCACAATCCAGTACAATACACTTTACTCTCATATTAATTATGCACTTTACTTTCACATTTAATAACTATAAATACTAAAAAAGTAAGTCTTTATGTTTTCTTTAGATGCAGAAAAAGATGCATATATTGCTAACATGTTTGCAGTAGATGCAACAAACATGGAGGGATTTTCTATTTTAAAGCATGCGGTACACGAAGAACAATTATAAATGGACATGGAAGAATTCTCAAATATACAAAAATGCATATGAGAGAGCGAATTCCTGCTTATGCTTTATATTTTTACAGAATTAAAACTTTGACAGACTGTGTAGGACCACAATTATTTCACAGATGCTCACTCATGGATTAAGTCAGAGCATTATGAGAATTAAAGTCGAATCGTGATTATACTAAAAGTCACGGGACCGACGTGATGACTCGTATAATCACATTTTTCCATATAATCGCATCTTTCTTAAAAAAATATGGAACATCGTTCTATAATTTCAGTATTGGTGCATAATTGGACTCATAATCATAATAAAGGATTACTGTGTATTAAAACATCATATCTATAATAACACAATGAATTTAAATATTTATTCAAAAATTATTATTTTATAAACATTATACATATTGTAATCTTGCTTGTATGAGATTTTACCTAAATTATGCAATGCCCTATCAGATAAATTTGTAGCACAGTGTTTCTCAACTTCCATGCTGTATTATGCGAAACACAGGATGGTGGCTGTCACTCGAAGAGGTGTCAAAACATCCACTTGTCAGTGATTCGTACAATCGCATCTTTTTCACACATATTTAATTGTCATCTGACCATGATAATTGTTTGTATAATTGCATTTTGGGTATAAACGCGATTAAAAGATCATTTTTCACATTGAATAAAGATGGCAAAACGACAGGACTGCAGCTGTTGTTCGTAGTACGTCATCATTTCATATAATCGCAATTTGCATAATCGTGATTTCACTGTACATGTATACACAAATAACTATCGATTGTATCCACAATAAATTGTTGATATTTTAAAAACTGTAAACAAAAACAAGATTCTGTGTTTGATAAAAACACATGCCTCCGGTTAGTGCTGGATGACCCATTTCTTAGACCAAATTAGGTCAAGGTCAAGGTCAAAGTGAGGTTGGGTGATATGGGTGGATTGGGAATGGTCATAAGTAACAACTGTGTAAATATCCAAGTGTTGTAGTAAGCGATGTTGGTGCTAGACGAAACGGTAAAATCTAGTTAACCAGGAAATGGCACTTTTGAATTATTATAAGTCCAAATTAGGTCAAGGTCGAAGTGAGGTTGGGTGATATCACTGCTCTTTGGTAAGTTAATGCTAAAACAAGAGATGTCTCAGGAGAGCGCGCTCGACTATTCAACCGCTTTGTCAGAGTAATTGCCCTTTATCACTACAAAAAAGGGGCATAATACTGCTAAAATGCTGGTCAAAGGTATGGCCAGAGACCTTAAATACCCTATTAAAACTATTTTAACTTCAGGTGTACATAAAAAAGTAAAACGAAGCTTTTGGTTATTTGATCAGAACTATTTAACGCAAAGGAATTCATTGAGGAGGGCAATCTTATTATTTTTATCTATTCAAAATTTGTAGTGTCTATTGATCAATTTACAAATATCATAATTGGGCCACAGGACGTTATAAGGCATATTATTTCCACTAAACTTTTTCGCATTTTCTATCAACTGAGCGGATCTAAGTAGCTCTGGTGATATGCTAAAGAGAAATATGTTAATAGATGTGTGATTGTGCTTTTGTACATTTACAATTGCTTGCACATTACAATATAAAAGCTGTAAAGTCAGTCGCATGATATGATATGCTTTACAACTAAATATCTTCTTTTGTACTTATACTTTGAAGAGTTTTATTTTATTTTACCTTCTGCAGGTTTCGATATCTATAACAGAACCACCAAGTATAATCATTTTCAACGAATAATGCACATTCAATGCGATAGAAGAGTAAAATACACGAATGGCCAACACAATTTAGACTGATGGAGGTAATCACAATCCAGTACAATACACTTTACTCTCATATTAATTATGAACTTTACTTTCACATTTAATACCTATAAGACTAAAAAATTATGTCTTTATGTTTTCTTTAGATCCAGAAAAAGATGCATATATTGCAAACATGTTTGCAGTAGATGCAACAAACATGGAGGTATTTTCTATTTTAAAGCATGCGGTACACGAAGAACAATTATAAATGGACATGGAAGAATTCTCATATATACAAAAATGCATATGAGAGAGCGAATTCCTGCGTATGCTTTATATTTTTACCGAATTAAAACTTTGAAGACTGTGTAGGACCACAATTATTTCACAGATGCTCACTCATCGATCAAGTCAGAGCATTATGAGAATTATAGTAGAATAGTGATTATACTAAAAGTCACAGGACCGCCGTGTTGACATGTATAATCACATTTTTCCATATAATCGCATCTTTCTTAAAAAAATATGGAACATCGGCAATGCATTCTAAAGTTAATGAGAGGAAACAGTTTTCTATTTTAAGTAACAGTGACCTTGACCCCACCCATCCCAGATGCAATACAAAACCTCTAGGCCTTGAAGGTTCAGAGGAGAAAATTTTTAAAGTCATTTTGCTATTTAAGTCTATATAAACCATGTGACCCCCGAGGTGTGGTCAGTTTTGACCCCAGGGGCATTACTTGAACAATCTTTGTAGAGGACCACTATACAAAGAGGTGTGGCCAGTTTTGACCCCAGGGGCGTTACTTGAACAATCTTTGTAGAGGACCACTATACAAAGTTACATACCAAATATGAAGCCTTGCAATTTCAGAGAAGATTTTTACAATCATTTTGCTATTTAAGTCTATATCAACCATGTGAGCCACGGGGTGTGGCTAGTTTTTGCCCCAGGGGCATCATTTGAACAATCTTTGTAGAGGAAGACTATACAATGTTACATGCCAAATATGAAACCTCTGTGCCTTGTGGTTTCAGAGGAGAAGATTTTATAAGTCATTTTGCTATTAATGTCTGTATAAACCATGTAACCCTCGAGGTGTGGCCAGTTTTAATTCCAGGGGCACCATTTGAACAATCTTTGTAGAGGACCACTATACAATGTTACATACCAAATATGAAACCTCTGGGCCTTGAGGTTTCAAAGGAAAAGATTTTTAAAGTTATTTTGCTATTCAAGTCTATTTAAACCATGTTACCTCGGGGTGTGGCCAGTTTTTACCCCAGGGGCATCATTTGAACAATCTCTTTAGAGGACCACTATACAATGTTACATACAATATATGAAACCTCTGGGCCCTGAGGTTTCAGGGGAGAAGTTTTAAAGTCATTTTGCTATTCAAGTCTATATAAACCATGTGACCCCTGTGGTGTGGCAAGTTTTGACCCCAGGGGCATCATTTGAACAATCTTTGTAGAGGACCACATTACAATATTACATACCAAATACGAAACCTCTGGGCCATGTAGTTTCAGAGGAGAAGATTTTTAAAGTAATTTGCTATTCAAGTCCATATAAACCATGTGACCCCTGGGGTGTGACCAGTTTTGACCCCAGGGGCATCATTTGAACAATCTTTGTAGAGGACCACTATACAATATTACATACCAAATATGAAAACTCTAGGCCTTGCGGTTTCAGAGAAGAAGATAATAAAAGTCATTTCGCTATACAAGTTTATATAAACCATGAGATCCCTGGGGCAGGGCCAGTTTTGGCACCAGGGGCATAGTTTGAACAATCTTTGTAGAGGACCAGTACAGGATGTCACATATCAAATATGAAAGCTGTTAGCCTTGTGGTTTCAGAGAAGATTTTTTAAGTTTTCAGTTATTAAATCTATTTTTAGCTCTTGTGACCTACATATGCATCGGACCAGAACGATTTAAAAGAGGGTCAACCAAGGATCATTCCTTTGAATTTTTGTGAAAATCTGTCCAGCAGTTTAGATATTCTTTGAATGAAAATGTTGACTCACGACGGACGATGCACGATGGACAAAAGGCGATCCTAAAAGCTCACCATGAGCACGTTATGCTCAGGTGAGCTAAAAAGTTAATCGGCATATGTTGTTAATGTTTGTAAATCATGTAAGTTGAATATCCAACATGAATATTTAAAACTGATGCATTACGTTGATTAGGTTTATCAACGAACAGGCTCATTTCTTCATAGATCGTTATTCTATATGCATTTAACTTTTTTTTTGGATATTATTTAAAATAAAATAAAATTATTTTTCAATATTATTTTAAATAAAATAAATAAGTCAATTTTCATCATCAAATAGCAAACTCATTTTTTCAGGTGGCTAGCTCCTAAAACAGTAGTTGGCTAGCTCCTAAAACAGTAGTATGAAATGTTTCTATATTTAAAATAAATAAAAAGAATATAATTATTTCATGTCAAAGCAATGAACTGATGAACTATGCCATGTTTTTAATCAGTTCCACAGCCTGTGTGGACTGTGCAGTCCGCAAATGCTGATCTGGGACAACACTTTCAGCTTTTATGGTATTTTCTGTTTCTATGAAGTCTCTTCTAAACATAAATCCACTGTAGGCGGAGATTGCTGTTCTGTACTAGCTTGTGCGGACTGCACAGGCTGATCCGGGACAACACTTTACGCACTTGCATTAAGCCCGGTTTTCCCATGACACCCCTTATTTATATTTGAAGATTAAATTATTTTAGTATACAATGCATGTATTCATAGTCTTATAAAAACAATTTCTATTTGTAGATTGTATTGCCTCTACACAAGAATTTGGTAGAAACATCAGTATTTCACAAGAAAAACAATGATGCAGAGCATCATAAGGTGCCGTGAAACTATGAAAAGTCCATATGTTAAAGATACATTAGTTATGTAATGTCCGTACAATTGACTGATCTTACCACCTCATATTTTCCATCGGTGATTTTTTTATTGTAAATAATGTATACAGTATTTATCAGGCAAATCAAAATTTACTAGAAGTTACCTTGTTTCCAAGAAAATAAGGAAGAGAAGGAATATGAGCGTTAAAAATATTTGTTATGGATTAAGCATTTAAACTATGTCTGCCAAATAAAAACACACGTCCGGGAACATTCATCACAATTAAATATAATTATTTTACTTCATTTTGTGATCAAAAAAGCGTTAAGTTATATTTAATAGTTGCGAATTAGATTTATATTCCTTTGTGAAAATACGTCTAGAGCGTTTTCGTGCATAACTATTCTAGTTTTAATGCATTCATAAAACGCACAGAAAGTAAAAATACCAAATTTAAATAAAACTGCATTACATATATCCAAAGCCTCCTCCGCCAGTGTCAATTAATAGAAAGATGCAAAATCTATTTATACATTGAACAGCCTCTACAGGAGAAGAAAAGATAAAATGCAATTCGAAATAATTCTTAATAAATAGATTTACCAATAGTTATTCAAATAAACATACATGGTAAGTTTATAAATATAAGTAATTCTCCATTCATTATTAATCTTATTGTCCATGATTCTCTGGATGCTTGTTAGATGATTCAGTGTTGTATACGTGTATACTATTAATAGGCACAGGTCAGTCAGCGAGTGTATTCTATGGAATGTTGCCTATTGAATATACGATATTAACGGCTGATTTTCCCAAGGTCATGGTTACACAGCCTATAAACACTGGCATGTAAATTGAAAATGAAAATTCAGCCCATGCAACTTTCGAGTAGGGAGCTCATAACTGGAAATTACAGGCTGTCAACTAGCCCTCAGTGAAAAAGAAGGAAAAATATAGGAGCTTTCTTTAAAGAAAAGTAGGAAAAAAGTAGGAAAAAGTATACATTTCTCGTCAAAAAGTAGGAATTTTAAAACACATTTACCATAGCAAAGTTACGTTTAAATTGACTGAACTTAGTAAATTACCCTTCAATGTTAACAACAGGCAACTGTTCAGCTTGAGGAGTGTAATCATGGGACATCTGCCAGAAATCCTGAATTGGTTTTTTTAATTGTTTAACTAATAATACAAACACACCAATAACTAGCTCAATATAAACATAAGGTTATGATTACAATAAACATGTACACTGCAGAATATGTTACATCAATACCAAAGGTTTCACAGAGTTACTACTACCAATAGTATCAAGCACTTTGAAATCAAATATCTTTTTTTTAGAAGTTGTACTCCCAGTTGTATCTGACCATCTTTGCCTACTGTTTATTGGAACTAATGTCACACTCATCAGTCAGTTATAATATGGCAATTTCCAGCTTTTCCTGGTGGAGAAAGACAACACACATGCAGGCACCTGGGTAGAACCAGTGATCTTCTATAAGCTAGATGGGTAGCTTTCTCACTTCAAAGAATATGACCCCATTAAGGCTTGAGCCTACTGTGGTTTGGGCCTACAGTGGTAAGGGGCAAGTGATCAACAGTCCAAGACTTGAATCCACAGTAAGATGTCTGTGTCTGTGAATTCATACGTCCCTTGCATTTGTTGTACACCAATGGGTAGGAAGGACATGATGATAATGAATAGGTGAATTCAGCACGACTTATCACAATTTACAAACACACAGGATTTCTAACATAGTGGTTAGAGCATTTACAGAGTCAAGGATGGGATTATGCTCCATCTTTGTGAGAATCTTTCATAATATAAAAGGAATAGCACTCTGTACATATTCAGACAAATCTTGATAAATAGTATTATTTTCAAAAATCGCTAAACAATTTCTTTAACAATAATAAGACAATTGGGCAATGCATTTTGTAAAGTTGTATGTCAACACAACTTGATAAAAACTATTGTTTTGATTTCCAATTTACCCGTAGGTGATAAGTAGACTACAACCTGCTAGATTTCTGAGGCAGTGCAGCACAAGTCCAAAAATGTCATTTTTTGCTAAAAAGGGGCCATAACTCCACTGATGTCTGAAAAAACTGCCCCAAAATACTCAGGTGCACAAGTTCACATGCTGATTAATAAGTTTATAAAGTTTCATCACTATAGCAAAATACTTTTTGAGTTACACGCGACACAAGTCCAAAAATGTCATTTTTTGCTGGGCCATAACTCCGCTGGTGTTGGAAAAAACTGCACCAAAATACCTAGGTGCACAAGTTCACATGCAAGTTTCTGCTCACTATTGATAAACTTTGCAGATAGCAAGTTTTCATTAAAGAGCACAAATTTCTAGGTGTGTGTTTTAATCCATATAGAACCATGTCTTCCCAACTTAATTATTGTCTCATATACATGTATACCCTTCCCATCAATATTATGTTAATAATAGGATTTTGTCTTGAATTAATATAAGCTGAACTTCTACGTCTTAAAGTCGCCAAGAGCTCACAAACGACTTCGAGATATCAGCAGTTTGACATCTCCAAAAAGAGACCTTTTATAAGTATTTAGTCTAAATGTTCACAAATTGCAATACAACATTGCCATCCTGTATGCATATAGTGAATTGTAAACCAGTGGAAAATAATTCAATTTAAGTTTAAAAACGCTCGTTTAAATATGTGTCGAGATGTTTGCGATCTAAGAGAAACTTGGTAGTGGCTTGATATTGTCACTGGCATCAACACTTTGAGATAAACAGAAATAAGTGTGAAAATACTTGTAAGGACAGAAAACCTCTTCAACATAACCTAAAATTCAAGTTAAAACTTCGAGATAACAATATTCATTTCATATAAATTAAGAAGGAACAAAGTTTACAATTATTTTTGAGACAACCTGAACTTCATTTTTTATGCGAGTTTGAGATTACTAAGTTCACCTCTATGTGTATATAATGCAATACTTTCGATACGCCCCTTTAAATCCAAGGTACACAAATAACATTATTTAATTTTGGCATGAAAGTTCAGGTCTTGAATGGGTGTTGAAGCATAATAGACACTGAAAGGAATTCAATTCATTGTATTTCAAAAAGAACAAGGTAAATTGGCTAGTGAACAAACCTCAAACAATATAAAAGGTTTATTTTGTTGATCAGGGGCCATATTACAGAAAACATCTTAAAAATTTTCAATGTTCAAATTTTGGAAGTGAAATATTTCTAAAACCGCAAATAAAGTTGTGAATTTCTTGATAGATAAGTAATAGTATAACTGATTACAATGAAACCGAAGAACACGATCATAAACGTTAAATAATGGTTATTAGAGACAAGAAAAGGTGGTGGATAAAATCAACACACCACAGTGAATAACAAGAGCTGTTTGTAAAACAGTTATGCCCCCTCTAGGTTATAAGCAATCTTTTAAATATCAAGTTTGGTGGCGATCGGATGAAAACTGTTGGACCTAGGGAGTGAAAACTGCTTAGAAGGACAATTTTAGATGAATCAACTCCACGTAACTCTGCAGATCCAGTTGTGTTTTGGTTGATCATCAAACTTGGCAATGATACTATAACCTCAAATATTTTCATTAAGTTTGGTGAAGATTAGATGAAAACTGTTGGACTTAGAGAGCGGAAACTGCTAAAAAGGCTAATTTTAGATAACTCAAGGGCCGTAACTGAACAATTCCTGGAGCGATTTGGCTGATTATCGAACTTGGCCAAGATATTACGCCAATAAACATGTTCATGAAGTTTAGTTAAGATCGGATGAAATCTATTAGACTTAAGAGAGCGGAAATGAAAGTGTTCTACCAACCGACCAACATTAAACCAATACACCCTGCCATCTTTGATGGGGGGCATAATTACTGTATATGTGATTGATGTTGTTGTTGTTATAACTATGGTAACTTACTGAGGAAAGTTTTATAATTAAACACCTAATACCGTGTTTTTCCATAGCTGTTTCTCATCTAAGAATACTGCTGGCAAATTGCTACACAAAATCACCATGAAGGGAGCACTTTGCTCGTCATGGGACAATACTTCTGGTGGTATTATTATAGGTTTTTGTCATTTGTTTTCTATACAGTAAAGCAAACAATTAACTAACTGTGGTCTAGGTTGGGTAAATTTTTTATAAGAGTATCAAAGTGCCAGTTATTTACAAAGTCATTTAGAACGGATATTCTTGAATATCCTTGAGAAAATATTTAAACTTACGGAGTGCAGTTTATGTATAAGTTTGCGACAATAAATCAATTTATGTTCACAAAGTTGCAAAAGTTGATTTTGATCTCAAAATCAGGAAAGAAAACACAAAAACTTGAATCTTACACATTTATTCATAACCTGTAAGTAACTTTCATGTCACGAACTTACCCGAAGGTATTACAAATCTATTATCTAGTTTAGCATGACAATTTTACACAAAGGAATTCCCTGGGTAAGGCTATCACATTCGTCAAGCTATCTGAAATCTTGTAGTGTAATTCCCTGGGAAAGGCTATCACATTCGTCAAGCTATCTGAAATCTTGTAGTGTAATTTCCTGGGAAGGCTATCACATTCGTCAAGCTATTTGAAATCTTGTAGTGTAATTCCCTGGGAAGGCTATCACATTTGGCAAGCTATCTGAAATCTTGTAGTGTAATTCCCTGGGGAAGGCTATCACATTCGTCAAGCTATTTGAAATCTTGTAGTGTCTACTCATTTGTTTACAAACTCAATAATAAATCGTTGGACCATAGACAGTTTTTAAAGCATATTATTTCTGCCAAAGTGTTTGCTTTGTTTTCCACTGAAAGGGTCAAAGACGCACTGATAACTCTGTGCCAAAGATATACTACAGAACAATTTGTTAAGGGATTTATGAAAGTGGTTTTGTATGTTGACAATTGTTTTAACATTCTGCTTCAAAACTGCAGTGTCATTAGCAAGAGATATCATTTACACCTGAATTTCGTTAACAGTGCTTATATACACCAATCAAGATAAGAATAAATTGAACCATTAACAAACAGAATTTATACGCTTTCATGCCCATTAAACAATACAAAGTTAAAATACGCTCAAACATAATACAAGAGGGCCAAAGTAGCCCTGGGTTGCTACCCTGAATTGTCACAAAAGTAGATTGAGGGCAAGAGCCCTGGGTCAAACAATTAATGTCTAACCTCAAACTTGGGCTATGTAACATCCAATTTCGTAGCCAAAACTCTGATGTATCTATTCTCCCCTCAAGAAATTATCTTATAAATTTAATTGACAATTGTTTTTCTTTTATTTTTTTTATCTTACACATATCTGCTAGCATGAAATTTTATTTTGTCTAGTTTGTGACTTCCTATATTTTGAACAAAACGGCAGATAACGAAGGCTTAAACTTATTATTTTAAGGAATTTGGTAGCAAGTCACGCAAGGAACATTTTCGTTAAATTATTTTTAAAGTTAGCTAATTTTTCAAGCTTTTGGTTGCCAGAGTTTTACTGATACTCCTTTAAATTGAAGGAAAATGGTAAAGGATCAAACCATGATCGCATTTTGCACTCTGGACTTTCAACGTTTATGCCAACTGATCAATACAAATACAATACAAATAAAAAATTCAGTTGAACCTCATCAGTCATCCTGGCCAATAATAACGACATTCGATATAAACATTTTCATCATTGTATTTTAGAAACAAATAAAGTTGTCAAAATAGCAAAATAAAAGCATTTGATTTTGTTTTTTTTAAATTAGTAAAAGATAAATCGTAAAATATTGCTACAAAAACAAGCATGGGCTTGGGTTAATTGCGATTTCCAAATGCATGGCGTTTACTAGAGAAACAGAATGTATAACTGGCAACAGTAAAACAACAATGCTCACAATGTACAAAGTGAAACTGAAGTCTGTCTACAAGCAGTCGATTTTGTTTTTTAGTGGCCGACAACTACAAGGAGCGAATTGGTACTTTTTATAAAATTCATAACTTGACACTGTGCAGATGTTAGATCATGTATCAGGTCGTACCATCAATGTAGACAATTAAAATATTTACTTGTATGGATTTTCTCTATTACCCAAGGAAGATTTCTGTGTGATTTGGTTGAATTCTGCCCAGGGTTTTAAGTGTTAACTGAAGCGTTGACACAGGCACAAACATCGGACGAAATTCTTCATGGGCTTTAAACAATTTTTTTTAAACACGTCTGTTGGAAAAGCAGGAGCCCATTAGTCACTTAATAAGTAAGCCACAAGTCACGAAATAATAATTGGACAGGAATTCTGCCCAGTGTTGAAAGTGTTAACTGACTCAATGACACACACACACACAACGGACGAAACACACAAAATAATTAATGGACTTTTAACAATTTTTGTTTAAACATGACTGGTTAGAAAGCAGAGGGTCACAAGTGACTAAATAAGGAGGCCACAAGTCACTAAATAATCGTTGGGACATGACTATTATATGCGCAACAAGGCAAGGTACTGAGTGCTAAGTACTTCAATTCATTACAAGAAGTTGCAGAGAACAAGAACAGTCAAGTAATTTTTATCAAACAACTCACTCAGAATTATTAGATTAGAACTTGACAATAGAATGCACAATTGGCTTGGTACTGGCTTTCATTGGACCAAGTTACTAATGGCATTACAATGAATAATTGTATAAAAACACAGTGTCTGATCCAAGTGACAACACATAGTATCAAATGTGGATTCCTATTCAATTCTGTGAAGACTGAACATATACGACCAGTTTTTTCAACTTCCATTCAGCGGTTACAGAGAAGTTGTTTCAGGCGAAAGGTTAATAACAAACAACAGACAACAAACAACTGACGACAAACCATGAATGACCAGAATAGCTCACACTAGCGCCCTTCAATCTCAGGTGAGATAAAACTAGAATTGTCACAAGAGTGATGGATATACCTCCACAATATGGCAAAACTATGGCATCCATTAGAAAGAAATGGACACAATGAGAATGCTTTAATTTGTGCATAACTGTGTTTTTGGAGACATTTAATTTCTATATGAGCCATAACTCTGTCAACATTTAGTGGTTTTCAACAAAAGTCGAACCTGACCTGTATTTTATAGTGTTACACCTATGTACCAAAAATAATTTAAATATGTTGAGCCTTTCATGAGTTCTGAAACCATGTTTTTAGGGAATTTAAGTCAAAAAGAGGCCATAACTCTGTCAAAATTTAGTGTTTTGTAACAAAGTCTAACCTGTATTTTATGATGCTACATGCCAAAAATTATTTGAATATGTCAAGCTATTCTTGAGTTATCGTCCGGAAACCATGTTGTTAGGGAATTCAAGTTAAAATGGGACCATAACTCTGTCAAAATTTAGTAGTTTACAACCAAAGTCAAACATCACTTGTGTTCTATTATGATACAAACGTGTACCAAGAATTGTTTGAATATGTCAAGCCTTGCATGAGTTATCATCCGGAAACCATGAAAACCGACAGACCCACAAGCTCACTCCTATATAACCCCCTAAACTTGGTTTGTGAGGGTATAAATATGTAAATTGCAACCATACTACATTTGGACAGCATGACAGCAACTATTGTTGACATCAATGTCAACTTACCTTGGCCAAACTTTGCGTTGCAATCCCTGACTTGACAACTATCCCAACCTCTGTCACTTCCACTTAGGCAGGAGGGAGGTCAGTACAGGTGCAGTGTCTGGCTCGAGTTCCATATCTGCTGCTTAAGGACTTGAATTGCTGGCTGACCAATTTGTCCTCCATACATCAACTGTGTATTCTACAAGTGTATAACAAGACATTCATGTGGATATTTTGTAATATATAGGCAGTTAAAGGGTATAGTAAATATATTGCACCCAGAGGAGACTGATGTCAACCGAGGCCGAACCGGGGCAATATTTACTATACCCCTAAATATGCCTGCGATATCTATTTTATTATACTGAACAAAAATACTGTATTTCAAAGAACAATTAAATCGTACATAGTAAACTAAAGTTTAATATTGGAAAATCAAGAGCTCATAGACTTAGATTTTTTATATTTATTTTAATAAGCGCCTACTGATTATTAGCTAATACGGATTTCTCTGAAAACACAAGTTGCTATTTTTAGGACCATGAACTGTGTATATTTTGGTCCACGCGCGGGATATTATTAACAATTATACCCCCACCCCTCGGGGTAAATTACTTTCCAACGCCATATTAAAAATATGCAGGGATGGGTATATGGGATTTTATAATGAGAAAACGAAGCGAGGTACAATAATGGTAATTAAACAAAACAACTTCTGGGGTCAAATTCCACAAACTCTTAAGTAACTAGACATGTGTCCGTAGGACACGGATGCCCCCACATTCCGCTGATTGTCACAAAACTCTGCTTATGTCGGAAAAAACTGTGCCAAAATACCCAGGTGCACAAGTTTACATGGTGATGAATATGTTTATAAAGTTTCATCAATGTAGCAAGTATAGTTTTTGAGTTTCACATGACACAAGATGACAAAGGTAATTTTTTGCTAAAAAAGGGCCATAAATCTGCTGACGTCAGAAAAAAAACTGCGCCAAAATACCCAAGTGCACAAGTTTACATGGTGATGAATATGTTAATAAAGCTTCATCAATGTAACAGTTATGCTTTTCGAGTTACAAGCAACACAATTCCAAAAATGTCATTTTCTGCTAAAAAATGGCCATAATTCAGACGTCGGAAAGACCTGCGCAAAAATACCCAGGTGCACAAGTTCACATGCTGATAAATACGTTTATCGCTCTTATAGTTATACTTTTTGAGTTACGCGTGACACAAAAATCCGACAGGCCAGACGGACGGACAAGGGCAAATCTTATTTCTGTTTTAATGCCCCCACTTTTAGAGAGGGGGGGGGGGGGGGGCCATGGGCATAAAAACAGAACAGAAAAATAAGATATGTTATATATATAAGATATAAGATACATGCGTTTATTTCAAACACAAACATAATTTCCTAGATATTCTCATGCACAGTATTGTATATTTCGTTGAAAAAAACATTTTGATGCAAAAAGTTTACCCCGTGATTCGAACCCTAGTCGATTGGTTGATAGGTAGACACGCATACAATTACACACTCTGTCCTTGCCTAAACCTAGCGGTAAACTAAAGCTACATTCAAATGTATCTATAACTGAATCTAAAATAAGTAATACAAACATCTCCCAATATACACGAACACACTTCAATGTTTTCCCGCTATAGTTTTCAACAAGATTGTCAAAGTTGACTATACAGCTATATACGGTCACACTTCCCCACCCTCTGACGCCATGTTTTACAAAAAATCAAAATGATCTGAAGGAATTTGGTAGAGGGTCACCCAAGAAACATTTCTGTGAAAAGATTTCGAAATTCAAACAGTTGTTTCCTGAAAAGAATATTGTCAAAGTTGCAATACAGCCATATATGGTCAAATTTCTAAACTCCGTAGTGGTCATGTTTTTTTAACTAGTCAACATGACTTTAAAATGATTTGGTAGAGGGTCACCTAAGAAACATTTCTGTGAAATTATTTTGAAACCCAAAACGTGGTTTCAGGCAAGAAGACTGTGAAAGTTGCCTATCTGAAAATATACGTTTGAAATTCCCCACCCCTGTCGGCCATGGTTTTTAATGCATCAAAATTATTTGTGGGAATTTGGTAGAAGGGAACCCAAGAAACATTTCTGTGAAATTATTTTAAAATCCAGCATGTGGTTTTTGACAAGAAGATTTTAAAATTTGCCTATACAACCATATATTGGAAAACTTTCACACACCCCGGTGGCCATGTTTTTTAAACAAAACCAAGTTATTTGAAGGAATTTTGTGGCGCGTCACCCAAGTAAAATTTCGGTGGAATTTCTTTAAAATCCAGCAAGTGGTGTCTGACAAGAGGATTTTTTAAGTTTGTTATTTTTCAAAGCTATTGGTTATCATGGCAACCAGAGTTGTACAGATCTTCCACCGAATTTGTAGGAGTATGATAAAGGACCATCCCAGGAACATTCCTGCCAAGTTTTGTTAAAATCCACCAAGTGGTTTCAGAGAAGTTCTTTGAAGTAAATTGACAACACATGACAAACAAAGGACGTCTGACAATGGACAGAGACTGACCACAATAGCTCACATCCTGAACACTTTGTGATTTGGTGAAAAGTGCTCAGGTGAGCTAAAATGTCACACTGGCCGATACTAACAAAAATTCCATTTAAACATTTTGACATTGTTTTTAGACAGATCATATTCTACTAATGTTTTTCAAACTTCATTACTTTGTGTTGTACCACAAAACGCTTAAATGGCACGTTATTTCCGCATAAGTTGTTCACATTGTTTTCAACTGAAAGGGTCAGAGTAGCACTGGTTTCATTGTGCCAAAGAGATATAAAAAAACAATGTATTAATGGATCTGTGGGTAAGCTTCAGTGAGTTTACGATTGCTTTTTCATGCTAATTTATATTCCTTTCATATTCTGATTTAATGTTGTCGTCATTAGCTGGAGATATGAAATGATTTGCACCTGACTTCTAAACCTGTGGTTTGCTTTGAGCATTCTACTTTACATTCTACCAATTTTGATACCTAGAAATAAATTTCAATTATAGGCAGTTTTAACAAAAGATCCACAAATGCAATATTAGAACAAGAAACGTGGAAATTCAACACAAAAAACAACAATTTTTTTTATGAAATGCATAAAAGTCAGCACAATAATGAAAGTTCTGGGTGCCATATGCATTCCTAAGCGAGGTCTCGTTATAAGGTATCTATGTATAAAGTTTCATTAAAATATCGCAATGTGTTCTCAAATAATTGAGCAGAAACCGTTTTTGTATTTTTAGTAACATTGACGTTGACCTCGATTTCACCCACCCCATATGCAATCCTAAGTGTGGTCTAGATACAAGGTATCGATGTTTTCAGTTCCATTCAAATATCTTGGTGCATTATAAAGTTATTGAGCGGACACCATTTTTCTATTTTTAGTAATGGAGACCTTACCCCACCAACCCCATATGCAATCCCAAGCAAGGTCTCTATATAATAATAATTGAGCTTTGTAGGTGACTCAGTCAAAAGTAGGTCATACGCTGCATGCTCTCGATGTTCCATACTACAGTTTAAAATAAATACATTGCATCAATTTGTTGTCAAAATATTCAGACTAAGAATCTGTAACAAGAGGTAACACTGACACAATAACTTAAAAATAACTGATGTAGCGCATTAATTCAGTGGTCTTATTCTAGGACACCCAGGTGAATATTTCTTTTACATTGAAGTAAACAACGAAAATAAGGGTGTCATTAACTTGACCTAACATTTTTAATAAATTGACTTTTTAGAAACTCCCTTTGTAATAAATCTCATAATTGCATGACCATTTGGCTCCAAGGAATTCACTGGGGAGGGGTATCACATTTGTCAAGCTATTTGAAATAAGTTTTTGCTTTGTTTTCCGCTGAAAGGGTCAAAGCAACACTGATTACTTTGTATCAAAGATCTATTAAAAAACAATGTGTTTAAGGATTTATGATTGTGGGGATTGTATGTTAACAATTGTGTTACATTTCTATAAAAAAAACTGTAGTCATTCACAAGAGATATGATACTATTTTCACCTCAGTTTCTGAAATGGTGGTTATATACACCAATCAAGATAAGAATAAAATGGACCAAAAACCAAAACAATCAGGACAGACACAAGAATTTAAACACACTTTTGTGCCCAATAAACAATACATATTTAAAATACTGTATAAGTGGTTAAGTTAGCGACTTGGTAATGTTTGTAAATTAGAATTAGAACAAATCACCAACATTTCTGTCAGCCAAAAATCACATAAAAAATTTACTTGAAAACGGATCTCAAATATGAATATGTGTATGTTACAGTCCATATGCATAATACCCAAAGAAAAGAAAATGTTTAAAATACATAAATGTAATAAAATTAATTATTTGTTTTTTGTTGGACCATAAAAAGTTTTAATGGCATTTTATTTCAACTAAATTTATTGGCATTGTTTTCAACTGAAAGGGTCAAAGTAGCACTGGTTTCATTGTGTCAAACAGTTAGGGGAACAATTCATTTCAAATGAGTTCATGGATTTGTGTTATGCTTCAGTGAGTTAACAATTGCTTTCTCATTCTGATTTAAAGAGGGGCTGTCTGATTTTTACAAATTTATTTTGGGTCGCTTTCGTTCTAACAATAATGTTTATATAACATAAAGAACTATCAACAAAAACTATTTTATTAATTGAAAAAATGCAACTATGTATTTTCTGTCAATACAGACCCATTTATCTTACAGCTACATTTGGTTTTACATTAAAAAAATAAGAACCGCACATGTGCCAACAATCTGACTTATCAAGATGCTGTATATACATGTATACTAGTTTGTTATTTAAGTTTTACATTTCTCTCATGATATGCATTTCTAAACATAAGTTTTTCTCAACATTTATTATAATATTATTATAAAAATATCAGAATAGATGGACGGTTTATGTTATAATTTTCGTACAATATCCTACAGTCCCTCTTAAACTTCCTTTCACACAATAATTTAACACCCTAATGTCATTCACAGAAGATATGAAATCAATACCCCTGACTTTCTTAACCTGTGTTTATATTTTGAGCATTTTACTTTTCACTCTACTGATTCTGATACCTAGAACAAAACTTCAAATGTACACAAATACCCTGGTACAACATTAAAGAGACTGAACTCCACATGGTCTAATTGTAAATATGAAAGAAAATTGTAAAAAATACATAATTTTCTCACATAATCATATAGAACCCATTAAACAAGAGCTGTCAGAGGACAGCGCGCTCGACTATTCGAAGTATTTCAGTTAGTACATATCGAGGGCTGAACGGAAAACTGTTGTAACTCACTTTTTTTCCAAAAATCACTTTTTTGCATTATTTGTCATATCTACTACTTATACATATGACATAAAAATATTATGACCGTATTCCTTATTAAACCCCTTAAACCCTTTACTGCAAAAGTGTTGGTAACTCAAATGGATCATTTCAGAAAATGGAAAACTGTCGTAACTTGAGTTACAGACAGTTACCATTAAATTTGTTCCTACATGAAAGTTAATTCTAAATGGAAAACTGAACTCAAAATGAGTTATGTGCTACATGAACTTTGTTATTCTTATGATGTCATAAATATGATGATGTCATTAAACTTAATAATAGAAATAAAGGTTTTCAAAACCAAATAAATCAGACGAGCATATATATGTTATACTCCTAACAGCTAAAAAATGCAGGTGAGTTGTTTTAAATATTAAAACAAAACAATTCAGCAAGGATGGAGTTTAAAGCCAAACCTGTTTGATTAATTAATCAATACATTTTTAGATGAAAACCAAAACAATCTTAATCCAAAATGACACCTAAAATCATTTTAATTCATGAAAGAACATGGCAGCCAATGGGTGGGGTTCACAGTTTTTCTTAAATATGGCTTTATTGACTTTAAATATTTTATTAACTTTGAAAATCTTCTTTGTAACAACTTCCATTAACACAGTCACCATGGGTCACCTAATATGTGCTTTTATTGAACAGTTCAAAAATCTTATTATCTGAAACCACTTGGAAGATTTTAAAATCATTTCACAGAAATGTTCCTTGGGTGACCCTCTACCAAATTCTTGGAAATCATTTGATACGTTAAAGAACATGGCCAACTGGGAAGGAGCAGTTTTTTTAATGATTGTATTACAAACTTTTACAATCTTCTCTTCAATCACTATCCAAATTTTTATAATAATTTCATGGATATTTCCCAGCTTGAACATCTACCATATTGCTCTAAATTATTTTGATTTGTTAAAAAACAATGCCCCCAGCGGGCGAGGAAGTTTTCCTTATATAGCATTTTTGAACACTTTGAACATCGTCCTGGCAACCACTTATTAGATTTTGATAATATTTCACAGAAATGTTCCTTGCATGACCAATTTCCTCCAAATTATTTCAAGTTGTTAAAAAACATTCCCGCCAGTGGGCATTACAGTTATCCTCATTTGGCTTTCTGAACTAAGCCAAGCTATAAAAAATCTTTTTGTTTGAATCCACTGTTGGGATTTGAAATAATTTGGCATAAATGCATCCTTTATTCCTGAATTTGTTTAATCATAAAAAAAATCACCAAACAGCATGGCTTCTAGAGGACGAAGCCATTTTATCTCTGTTGAAAACTTTGAAAATTTTCTAGTCTGACACCACCTGATGGATTTGGAAATAAATTTCAGGTATAGCAAATTTATTTGTCTTTATTGCTCAGGTTGTCCCACAGCATGAACGGACAAGTGAAAATTTGACAGAGTTTAAAACAGTAAAATCTGTGAAAACATCATCGGGACCTGGTCAATATTTTCTCATGGTTTTGCTCTCTGTTGTTACTCTTATTAAGGGGCCATGTTATCAATTAAGAGACAATAATCTGCTTAACACCTCAAGGGTGAAGCCAAGTGACACCTGACTAGACATAGCCGTTTGGTTTATTTAGCATTTTATGCCCCCAGCATCTTGATGCAGGAGGCATATAGTGATTGTCTTGTCCGTCCTTCCGACCATGTCAAGGTTAAGTACATTTTACCATTTCGTCTAGCACCAACACCGGTTACTACAACACGTGGATACTTACCCAGTTGTTGCTTATGACCATTCCCTATCCACCCATATCACTCAACTTCGCGTTGACCTTGACCTAATTTGGTCTTATAATGATTCGAAAGTGCAATTTCTTGGTTAACTAGATTTTACTGTTTCGTCGAGCACTAACACCGCTTACTACAACACTTGGATATTTACACAGTTGTTACTTATGACTGTTCCCAATCCATCCATATCACCCAACTTCACTTTGACCCTGACCTAATTTGCGCTTAAAATAATTCAAAAGTGCAATTTCTTGGTTAACTAGATTTTACTGTCTTGTCTAGCACCAACACTGCTTACTACAACACTTGGATATTTACACAGTTGTTACTTATGACCGTTCCCAATCCACCCGTATCACCCAACCTCACTTTGACCTTGACCTAATTTGCACTTAAAATAATTCAATTGGGCTGTTCCTTGATATCTAGATTTTACCATTTCGCCTAGCACCAACACCGCTTGCTACAACACTTGGATACTTACACGGTTGTTGCTTATGACCATCCCCAATTCACCCATATCACCCAACTTCACTTTGACCTTGACCTAATTTGGACTAAGAAATGGGCTACCCAGAACCAACTGGGGGCATGTGTGTTCATCAAAATTTGTTCTAATGAATTTTTTATGAAGAACCATGCAATTAGTTACCAGTTTTTGCAGTGTTCAGTTTATACATGTTTTTGATGAACAGATTAAGGACGAAAAATTGGAACTGAAACAATTGTCCAGTTTAGACAGGGCATTGGTTTTCAGAGGGTTCAGTTTAGACAGGCTTCACTATATATAATTATTCTACAGACAAGTTGCAAACGACTTTTTAAAAAACAGACAAGTAAGGCAATATCCGCCATATATTATATATTCGCTACCCCTGACTTAACAGAAATTCCTTGAGTGACCCTCTAACAGAATCTGGATGAAAGCGCTCCTGGACAAAAAGCCCACTCATTGTTTTTCACACCCCGAGCATTAGCCCGCTCCTACAAATTATTGACGCAAGCATTTGGAATTAATATGTGCAACGTCCTAATTAATGAATTTTGCTGCCCTTCATAAATGCACTAAGTTTGTGTTTAATTGCGAAAATTAGGTCAATTATCTTCTTTAATTATAATCATCGGATATTATAATAATAATTGTCCAGGGTGTAATTTCAACAAACTGATACTTTCTGGGTCGTCAAAATTACGAGCAGGCTAATGTCCTGGTTGTGAAAAACAGTGCGGGATTTTTTTTCGGAGGGCTTTAGTCTGTATTTGCCTCTACCATATTCTTTAAAATCATTTTGAATTCCCAGATTTAGCAACAAGTATTCCTCCTTTGATTAAATTGAAAATGTGGAACAATTTCTTGTCAGAAACCACTGTTTTAATCTCAACTTGGACTCGTTTAAAGACATTGCTGTTGTCCATCATTGTCAAAATTGTACTTCAACCAGATCTTAACAGCTACAATTAAGCTTGTACAATCCAGTAAGATTCTTAAAACTCCAGTAAGCGGCCAAGAGCCATCTTGGCCCTCTTGTTCCAGTGTAAGGCTAAGATAAGACTACAGTAGTTCTGTTGACACCAGGGCCAGATCCCATCACTATTATTATTATAAAACCAATAAAAACTGTTGCTTATTGTAACTAACATGCAAGTTTTATTATTATCATTATTTTTGTTATTATGCTAAACTTTGTACACCTTTATAAACTCTGTATTGTGTTTTATGATACTAAGGACATTGCGTTTCTTATACCGGTACTTGAATTATCTGCTGTTTTCTTTATTTTGTAGGTCATAATTACAAAACGATAATTAGGATTATACTTTGTTTGCAAGTGTTAACTAATTTTTTACAAACAGTATCCCATTTGTTAGTAATGATAAAATGTCATGAATGGAAAGTTAAAATTGTTTGACTTGCAACAGTTTTCCATTAATTTTTATACTGGAGTTTGAACAGATTTAAGCGGAAAACTGTTGTAAGTTAAAAATCTTTTAATATAATGCTTAATATTACTTTTTTGCAGACTGTGACATCTTAATAAGTAAAAATTATACAATTTTATCACTTATTGGTTAAACAAAGTTTATAACGCAAGATTAATTAAGTAAAATAACAGTTTTTTCCTTCTACTGTAAAAAAAATTTTAAAGTGAGTTACGACAGTTTTCTGTTCAGCCCTCGATGTTTTGAATAGTGAAAGGAGCATACATTTGTTAAATATTAAATATATTTAAGTAAAGCCTTGTATAGTTTATAAATTTGTGGAACAAAAACTTTAACCACAAAGTCTATGTAAAAAGTGGGCAAACTCTATCAAAATGCAAAACAGAGTTTTGGGGAATGTTGCCCCTGATACTAGAGTTGATGACAAAGGTTAGTTCTAAGTTTCAAGTGAATAACTTACGTAGTTTTGAAGTAACACAACTTTTGAATATAAAATTAAACCAGAAAATCTGTGTGAATAGGGGCATAATCTGTCAAAATAAAAAACATAGTTATAGGTAATCTTGCCCCTGGTACTAGAGGTGATGATAAAGGTTAGTTCCAAGTTTCAAGTGAATAACTTATGTATTTTTAAAGTTACAAAAATGTTAATATAAACTTTAACCACAAAATCTAAGTGAAAAAGGGGCATAAATCGATCAAAATACAAAACAGAGTTATGGAGAATAATGCCCCTGACACTGGATTTGATGACAAAGGTTAGTTCCAAGTTTCAAGTGAATAACTTATGTAGTTTTGAAGTTACAAAACTTTTGAATATAAACTTTTACCAGAAAATATATGTGAAAAAGGGGCATAACTCTGTCAAAATACAAAACAGAGTTATACAAAATGTTGCCCTTGATACTGTAGTTGATGACAAAGGTTAGTGTCAAGTTTCAAGTGAATAACTTATGTAGTTTTGAAGTTACAAAACTTTAAATATAAACTTTAACCAGAAAATCTAAGTGAAAAAGGGGCATAACTCTGTCAAAATACAGAACAGAGTTATGGGGAATGTTGCTGACACTGGAGTTGATGACAAAGGTATATTCCAAGTTTCAAGTGAATAACTTATGTAGTTTTGAAGTTACAAGACTTTTGAATAAAAACTTTAAGCAACTTCAGACACTGATGCGGACGCGGACGCCGACCCCGGGGGTAGTAGGAAAGCTCACCTATTCTTCGAATAGTCGAGCTAAACATTAGACACTTATGTTTTCATTTACCTGAAAAACAATCATTCTATATAGTTTTCTTCCTTTTTATTGTCCCTAAATCTATAGCGTTTGCAGTTGCTATAACACATTGAGTAATTTTAAAACAGCGCTGTTTATATTTAGGATATATATATGATAATCACATGACACATTAGTTTTTTCGAGTCATGCATGCACACACTTGAATCAGGTGCTTGTATTGGGAAAAGCCGCAGTATTTTTAAATTGGGAATACCAGGTACAAGGAATGTGAGAGATTGTTCAACTTCTATTTTTCAATAAAGTACACTGTTTCGGACAGTATTTGATTGTGTTCTATACAAATATTGATGGTTTTATGGATGTTTTTAACACTTAGAAATAACTACAAAAAAATGCACATTTTTATGCCTATCTGGAGTTCAGTATCTTTAAGATAAAATGAACCAATAAACAAATTCAGTCAGACCGAGGCAAGAGCAAACCAAATACCGTAAAAGCTCTACTTTCCGAAAATTTGGATACACAAAAAATATTCTCAAATTACAGGTGTCCGAAAATTTATCGACACTATGACAATATTGCAATTACGTTTACATATGTCCGATGTATAACGTTTTTTTGCCGAATATACATGGATAGTATCGATTACTGATTGCGCGTGATTGATAAATACCACTCCATATTCATTTTTAGCCATGTATGCAATGAATTTTAAAGATTTCATATGTTTGATTGTGTTTAACAGAAAATTATGCCAAGACTGCATTTTTGTCGACCGAGTTCAAAGATTACCATCTCGTATATTATTTACCTGTAATTAATGCAATAAAGGATGCAAATTATGATTTTGTTGTTTGTTATTGAACCAAAAATCTTAAACAATTGTCTTTATCACCTTCAAACATTCGTGCAACTTGTGATAGGGTGCGATAAAACTGGAGCCTGTTCGTCACATTTATCGTGTTTAGTAGGGGCATAGTACCGTAGCTACCTGAATCGTGAATTGGCACTAATTGGCATAACAAAAGATTTCAATGCAACCGGTATCAGATTATCATAATTGGCACTAAATGACATCATACCCTTATTCAGTTCTAATACAGTTATTAAGGTTAAATAAATTTCATTCTTTCAATTGATTGGTTAATTATCACGATCCAATCAAACGTTCGATCTTCATAACCTTACCTTGAACCTATATATGTTGAAAAATTCATTCACATACCTAAACATTTGCATCGTTACTTCTTAACAACACTATAATTGTCTAAGCATATTTTATCACTATCTATTATTATATCTGTTAAGAATGTTTCCTTAATACAATAATTTCAACAGCATATATTTAATATACGATATCAATACGGGTTTACACATCGGGTAAACCCATTACTTATGGCACATGGCTCTTTACCCAATAACGGTTATGTAACGGTCCATTGCCTCTACTGATTCATCTGCCAGATTTTATGCCCTTCATCCGGTTGTAAAAACACATGTGCGGTTTGTCACCAGATTAACACAAACAGTTTAGAAATCTGCTAAAATACCAATGTCATATAAAATGTCAACAAATTTAGATTAATTAATTATGGGTTAAAATTAGGATGACCGAAAATTTATAGTGACAAAAAATAATTACTTTGGCTAAAAAAAGGGTGCCCGAAAAGTTATAGTGTCCGAAAACATAGAGCTTTTACAGTACCTGTAATTTAAAAACACGTTCATTGATACTGATCAATGCAAATTAAAAATACAGTTGAACCTGATCAAAATCATCCAGGCCAGTAATAACAGAAATGCAATTTCAACATAGTTTTTTAGACCCAGTAATAAAGTTATATAAATTGCTGAAGATTACATGCCACTCAGCAGACAAATGATACAATATTGCTACATGCTTAGACATGGTATATTGCAATATACAAATGCATGGCGTTTACTAGAGAAATTACATGTATAACTGGTGACAGTAAAACAAAAATGCTCAAAAAACACAAAGTGAACTGAAAAGTCTGCCCTACAGGCAGTCAGGTTTATTTTTGTGGTGAACAAATACGTATCAGGAAGCAAATTGTACTTCGATATTTTTTATAAAACTAAAAACTTGACAGACTGTGCAGAACCATTACCGTATAATTTAGCAAATGTAAGATAACAGGTCGTACCCGCAATTTAGACTAATAATATTTGCTTGTTTGCAAAATGGATTTTCTTTATCACCCAAGGATGATTTATATGTAATTTGGTTGAATTCTGCCCAGTGTTGCCAGTGTTAACTGACATACTGATGCACGAAAACAGAGCAGATGAAATATATCTAGGGATTGGCACAAATTTTGTAAAACAAGTCCAGTCGAAAACCAGGAGGTCACAAAATAATTATGGTAATCTGGGGCTTGGCACAGTTTCTGTTTAAACATGTCTGGTTAGAGAGCAGGGGCCACAAGTCACTACATAATCATTGGACTGGAACATGCATATTATATATGCAAGAAGGCATCTTGCTGAGTACTAAGTACTTCATTATAATAAACAAGAAGTTACAGGGAACAAGCACAGACAAGTACACCTCACTCACAATACACCTGGAACTTGCCATAGCAGTTGGCTTGATACTGGCCTTCAATGCACCTAGCTACACATGTCATCGTTTCTTATATTTGTTAAAAGCAAAATACACAATGTTATTAACAAACATCAGACAACAAACAGCTGATGACGGACAATGACTGACCACAATTGAGCACTTCAATCTCAGGTGAGCTAAAATCTGTTCATTGCAAACATGCTACGTTTGAACAGCATGCCACTGAAGCAGCGACTGTTACTGATATCAATGTCAACTTACCTTGGCCAGACCTCGACTTTACAACTATCCCAACCACAGTCACTTCCACACCACTCCGTACTTCAACTGTGAATACACAACAGAAAAGTAACAAGCTAATGTGGATGGTATGCTGGTAAGTAGAATCATTACTAAGAAATTCATCAAGTTTTCTTGTGATTCTGTTAGTACTCTACAGGCCACCTATAGACGAAGATAGAAGTGTTTTCCTATCAAACAAAAGAGTTTTTGTCAGTATGATAACACACATACCGGCATGATCTAACATACCTATTCTTCAATTAATTACTTAGGTAATTAATTATTAATCAACAATTCACCACACTACTTCAAAATCACGTACCAGCGAATTACACAATGTTACAGATCTCACATTCAGAACAATTGTTCTTATTTTCATTATGCAGTGAGCAATACTTCCATGACAATCCCATGGTTTCTATGGCAAAAGTATCAACTTATAGTCAACATTTGATGCCACTCTGTATTGTAAGATTGCTTTGATTACCTTGCTGACAGTAGAGCTAGCCATACAATGAGTTATATAACATTAAACTATACCTGTGTGAATTGCCAGGACTGTTTCACCATCTCAAGGGCGTCACCGATGCTGGCGAACAGTCGGTCTGTTACTGTGAGGATCGTGTCCACAGCCTCTTCCTGGGTCTTCTTTACGACAAACAGGTTATTAGACTTGCTTGGACTATGCAATGAACAGTCAATGTACAAAATTCTAATTCAGTCGAAGGGAAACAACTCCAAATGCACATGTTTACGAAACTTTTCTATCTCACTTTTCAAACATGATGGTAACTTGAGGCCTAGGTTTTTCATCAACTTCATGGAATTTAGAAGTACATATCTTTACGTAATGTGCATACTTAGTTTATACAGTTTTACTGCTGAAGACTTGAATATATCATTAACATGCATATATATGACAAATTAATTTCATGGCGCAACTCACACATTGTTAGACTGGATCTTGCTTTTAGAATCCACAGTCTGGCTTGGTACTGGCCTTCATTACATCAAGCAACTAATGCCACTACAATGAATAATAGTCTTAAAATACACTGTCTGACCCCAAGTGACAACACACAGTATCAAATGTGGATTTCCACAAGTTTGATTATGTGAGGACTGAACATATATGTCCAGTTTTTTCAACTTCCATCCAGTGGCTTCAAAGAAGCTGTTCAAAGCAAAATACAAAATGTTGACAACAAACAACTGACAACGGACCCTGGCTGACCACAACAGCTCACACTTGAGCACTTCAAGCTCAGGTGAGCTAAAAATCAGTTAATTGCAATCTTACTACAATTGGATGGCATGCCACTGAGGCAGTGATTGTTGATTATATTAATGTAACCTTACCTTGGCAAGACTTTGGGGTTCGATCCTCAACTTGACAACTATCCCAACCACAGTCACTTGCACCTAGGCAGGAGGGAGGTCGGTACAGGTCCAGTGTCTGGCGCGAGTTCCATTGCTGCTGCTTACAGAACTCGAGTCCCTGGCTGACCAATCTGTCCTCCGTACATCAACTGTGTAAATACAACAGATTAATAAGGCATTCACGTAAATGTTGTTTTGGTATAAAACACATTCTGTTGCATTGACTGTTCTATTAAATAACTGAAAAGTAATAAATATATAAAATATTCCTGATTTGTGGATTGTAAAGCAATAATGTAGAAATAGTTTGTTATAACAATGATCCAAGCAACGAAGGTTACAATCATTGAAACTGAATAATCACCAGAACAGGTATTTAAGGCAGCATTTCGCAAATAAGCACACAAACTGATATAAACCTGAAAACATGTAAACCTATATAATGATTTAAACATTACCTGGACACTGTCCATTATCAACTCAGTCACCACTGCTGCACAGACCCAGATCCCCGTCATCGCTGCCAGTCACTGGTGGAAGACCATCACATTGGCAACTTTGTATGCAATCTGTCACAGCAGCAGACAAAACCTAGGTTTACAAAAACATCTGAAGTTGAACTACATTGAAGTACATATAAATCAGTCAATCCCTAACAGTTATGTAAACAACAGTTAACAATATAAATGATATTTAGTGAACCCTTAGCACCATGTCATGTGCATGAAAACTACATTTTAACAGCGTCATATACATGTATCACAATAACGCACAATGTCATACAAATGTTAGAAAACAAGAGGCACAAAAGTGCCTGTATCACTCCACTGGCTTATCAAGATCGGAGCGTCAATAGCGAAAAATTATTCATATAAGCCAAACATAAGATTTAACTTAAGATATTTCTGCAATACAGCACCAGCCCTTACATGCTTTTTCCCAGTTTCAGCAATCTCATAATACAAGCAAGCTATAATCTGGAGAGGGATTCAGGGGAGAAAACTAAACCACTCTTCATCAATTGGTTCCTGATTATGAGGTCTAATTACTTTAAACACATCCCAGAGCAACTAATATCTGCTTTTCCAAGAACTAAAACTGCTTTTCCAAGCAGTAAAACTTTCCAAGCAGTAAAACTGTTTTTCCAAGGAGTAAGACTTAAGTATTACCCAATCATTTTTCAAATAATTGAAGACTGATTGATATAATTAAGCACATGAAATTGCATTCCCAATGTAAATAATGCCGTATGAAATATAAAAAAAACGGAATGGCCAAGTGGTTAAGGTGATAGCCTTTTAATCTCGAGGTTCCGGGTTCGAACTCCGTTGGGAACAAATTTTTTCTTTTCTTTTTTAAAAATCCTTTTGTTGTTATTATACTTGAGCTTCTTAGTTCCGATAATTAAATTTGTCCAGTCAAGACGTTTAATGGCATACTTAAAAAAATGCAAAACGTTGTGAACAAGTCCCTTTAAAGCTGCAGTCCATAGAATATACCGGTAGTTCACTACATCTTCAATTGGCATTAATTCTAATGAACTTTAATGACCTTTAAAGCCGCAGTCAAAAGAATATAGTTCTTTAATTGGCATTATTTCTAACAAACTTTAATGACGTTTACTCGACTGAAAACTGTTTCTTATTCACCAGCTATTGCACACAGAAACTATACAATAAAAAGTTACAAAAATGTTATTACTTTATCGATTTCAATGCGTTTTTTTTTATTTTGATTGGCAAGATGTCCATAAGAAAGGATTTCTGCAAAATTTAAATCTCTATTTCATATTTCTGGACTGCTGCTTAAAGTCTAGATAAAAATTGTAATCCCTATTGCCACTGCAAGGCATTATGTAGCCAAAAAAAAATACAATGCAGGTCAAGTCCCTGTAACAATGTGTGCTCAGGTGAGCTAATAAGCACATGAAGATTGCTCAAGACTTTTTCACTGACTTTTTTAATGACTTTGTGGAGTTTGGGTATAACGGGGATATTCATGCTTATTCAAATGATGAATATTCATGTACTATTTAGGTGGTGAATTAATAACTTGAATTAGGTATAACCACAAGGGAGGTAACTGTATATGGCGCTGTTTACTGCTAGGCAGAAAAGATGTCACAGTTAATGGTTGTTTTGTAGGGTGTTTTTTATAGCGATTTTAGAGACTTTTACATTGATTGAAGTAATTCTTGCTAATCAATAATAAAAGTTAATACATTAAAGCTGTGGTGCACCAGGGTTTTTTTCCACAAAATATGAATGCAAAACCTAGACATTTCCAGAATAAAAATTCATTTCACTTCTTTTTCCATCAAAATGTTTTGCACCATTCCAATTGTGCTATTATTTTAAATGGCAAACTATTAGTCTTTATGATACAATTCGTTTCAAAACAATAAAAAGCTGTAATCTATCAATAATTCATAGATAACTAAATAAGGTAATAATTTTACATGTACATCCAACATTGCGGCACCCATGTTGGTATTGTTCATTACTGTAATAACTTATTATTTATGTGTATTCCCTCAGACAAACATAAGAAAATTGTTTAATTGATGGACTGCTTGACAATTTCATAATGTCTATTGGAGATTATAAATGAAAACAACATGTTCCATGTTGATAAAAAAAAGCATCTACAATTGTTGTTATTGTCATGGGCTGACTAAAATGCAAAATCTACATGCATGACTATGATAATAGTATTAATACCCAAGAATAAGGCTTGCATTTTTAAAACATACAATAATTACTCAATATAATATGTGGTTTATAATATAAAACACCTTCTTTGATTACAATAAGAAGACAATAGAATGCATGTACATGCGTAAATTAAGCTTACAAATTAATGGCTTTCCATATTACATCTATATCAATATTCATAAATAGTTTATAACAAATAATAAATAATACAGGTATTAAAAAATATTCTTTCTTTCTTAACAATATGTGCCTGCTTGATGAAAATGACTATAAATGTTTCAATAACATACTGCAGTCTGCACAGGCTAATCCCAGACAACACTTTACGCCTACAGTGGATTTTCATTAAGGAGAAACTTCAACAATGGAACAGAAAACACCATATAAGTGGAAGGTATTGTCCCGGATACGCCTGAGCCGACTTCACAGTCTAATCCGGGATGACACTTTACGCACATGCATTAAGCCCAGTTTTCCCACGCCATGCCTCAATGGATATTATTTGTGGTGCTGTTTAAATTAAAATAGCTCAAAGTTCGGCTTCAAATGTTAATATGTATTTTAACATCATTATTTAACCATTTTTTGGACACCTTTTTTCATGGTTTTCGGATGAAAAACAATCATGACAGTACAATTTAGTTTTAAGGTTCTTTGTTTTATACTTTAAATGTCCTTATATATATGCGCAAAATTTCACCTACCTATCATATGTAGAAAAAAATAGGTGGTTATCGCTACTGTATAGAATATAAACAGGGAAACTGACCGATATGTGCTATGTTCTAGTACAAATTAACAGCTATTAATGTTGTTGTTTCTGTGTAAAAATATGTTTTTGATACAATAATTTGTTATATTGCCAGTCTTCACGAATAAGTTTTAAAAGCAGTGGACGGTCGGTCCACCAAACTAGCTAAATCAACTGGACCGTACAACAATTTAGTGGAACCACAATTTGTTTGTAGATTTTCATTCACTCTTACGTATATATACAGCATCAGTGATTTTATTTAAAAAATAAAATGAAAGCAATTATGGTTTTCAGACTTTTATTCTAACATGAATCATGTATTTATTACATTCACTCTCAATGAAAATATGGCAAAATATTAATACAAGATCGCCAGTTAAATCAAGTATACCAGGCCTTTTTGAGTTCAGTACTGGCCCAAATGGCCGAGCTGGTACCTGGGATGAAATTTACTTGAATGCGCAGATCAAATGGAAACTGCTCCACTCGCTAGGATTGCAGAACATGGACTCCCTACTCCTAAAGAGTTGGGGTCCCAGTAATTGTTACCAAAGACACCCCTCCCCACCCACTCCTTTAACTATAAATGCTTTGAGTCTAAGAATTTATTTTTTTTAATCCATTGTTGAGTAACAAAACATTTTTACTTTCACTGACTTAACTTTCGCTAACTTTCGTGAAAATGTGGCAGCATAAGTTTTTGGGTGTAATCAGTGTATAGTTATACTTTTGTATAGCTCGTTCATTAGAAAACACTTGTAGTCATAGCAATATTTTCTTTTAAAACAAATGGAGACGTACCTTTGACATTCGGCAAACACAATTTGTCAACAAATTTTGTATTTTAAGTAAACATTTTGCAAACAATAATATACTGATCTATTTTAGTATGTAGTATTGTATTTATTATGTGGGTGTTACAAACACGCAGGTAACAACATGCACGAGAATGTGTTACAAATTTCTTCACCTTTACCAACAATGATGGGGTGATAAATATTCTATCAACTACACTCATCTACATATTGGAAATTTAATGCATTCTCATTGGCTGACTAGGTGACTGTAGTAAATTAGCTCCTCCTGCTTACAGATTTTATTGATAATTGACACGCTGAGGCAGAAGGAGTGTGTGATTATTGCAGAGTAGGCGTTCTTTGTTTTAGAAAAACAAGCGTACGCAAGCGCAAATGGTTGCGAATTTGACACTAAATTTTATGGCGTCTTTTCGTAAAAGTATGGATCCAAATAAGTTGATTATAGCTTTACCAAAAATTATTGGCTGAACATTTTTAGGGATTTCTGGTATCAAAATTATCAAGGGAAATTTCTTAGCTGGACTGCCGGTCCAGTTTACTTGAAACTTTTGGTGGACCGAGCAAAAATTTGGTGGACTCAGTCAACGGTCCACCGCTTAACGTCGAAGACTGTATTGCAGAAACTTACAAAAAGACCACCAGTTCTTGCAAGTATTGATAGTTGAACACTTGGAACAAGTTTTTGGACATGTTTTGTACAATGCCCATTTTGTTTTCTTCAAGGTTATTTAAAAGAAAATATCATGAAAATTACCCCTTTTGATCTATTCTGAAAAAATAAACTGTTTTAAACTTGTGAATGAATGTTCTGTTTGATGGATTACACTTTTTCAAAGAAATCCTTTCCTAAAATATAGTTGGCTATCCTAGCACAACAAGTTAGACGAATGTGAAAAAAAAGCAATTTCGTATACATAGTTACTAAATGGAGTCTCCTATACACAGCAACGCATTGCTAAATCGACTGAGAATGATAATGGTTTGCTTAAAATATTCAGTAATAAGTCAGCGTTTTAAGACGCCATGACACAATAAACCCATATTACAAAAGAGAACGATCAACGTACGGCATTTTGCCAGGACATTGACAGTTGGTCTAGCATACGCTACAGCACATGCATAATTGGCACTCACAGATGATGCATTCTGAGTTGGAACATGGACGATTCCTGGGTAGGTCGTTTGGGTCCATACCTGCCGCAAGAAGGTGCTCCAAGACGGAGAGCCTTACAAACATTTCACCATTTGCAATGCGCACAATGGATTCGTCTGTTACTCGTTTAATCAATGAGCGCGGGTAGCAGTACATGACCGCTAACGCCAGTTGTCCAGATCTACCTGCTCGACCAGTCTCTTGCCAGTGGGCGAGAGGACTACTTGGGCAACCCCAGTGGATTACAAGTTCAATATTACAAGACTTGATATGGAATCGGACTGTCAACATTTCCGGCGGAAGGGGAAAGAATGTGGAAGCCGACCTGGTCAAAGAGTTCCTTAATAAGGAATTAAAAGGTATTATTATTATTATTATCATTATTATTCATTTTGATTATTATTATTATTATCATTATTATTATTATCATGATTATTATTGTTGTTATCATCATCATCATCATCATCATTATTATAATTATCATTATTATTATGCTGACATTGCAACTACGATAATAGATTCATTAACTAAATTTCATTTTTCTATTCTTTCACAGAAAGTCTGCGCTCTGTAGGACCCCACCTAACAGAGCGCCACGGTAAGCTCACAGGTGGAGTGGGCAAGGTACTGGATGAAGTGTATGGCGAATTAACCGAGATTTCAGCTGAAACTTCATCCAGAAAAGAACATAAACGAAAGAGTGATTTGTTTGCGATGACGGCCTTGATGAAACCGGAGCATCTGACAAGACATTCCAATGAACGATTCTACTAATCTTTTCCGAATATAAGGCACAACGTGAACATTGACGCTTCTAAGTTTAAAGCAAAGCTGTCGAATCTTTCTAAACAGCTCGACTCCTACAGGCAACGAAAAGCTGAGACAGAAAATATACTGTTCATTGCCACTGCCCTCGGCTGAACATTTTGATCCTGCAGATATGACAGCTTATTATAATGTTCATACAATATGTTTTTATTTTTCTTCATGATGTGTGTACAGTATGCAGCGCACACATTGTTATTTTATGTTGTCTTAACGTTGCTGCTTTGTTGTTGTTTATTCATGCAATTTGATAAATGTTCATGTTCTTTGTATAGCCATCTTCCATTTAAGAACATAAAATTTCCCTCAAAATAGCTCCCAAAGAATTTTTTTGTTTATATAAAAGAATGCAGTTTTTTTAATATAGAGGATAAGATTGCTATTATACTAAGACAAGATCATGAAAATAAAAATTCTAGCTGACTTTTTTAAATTTAAATCACATTTTAAATTTTATCTTGCTAATGTCATAATTTGACAGACTATTTGACGGATATTTTTATGTTCCCAATTTTAAAAATTTAAAAATTTAAGCGTTCCCATTTTTGTAATAATCAACATTTATCAAAAGTAACAAAAGATTGAAAACTGTATGTAAATGAAGTACTATCTCTGCATAGAACATGTCAGATACTGATTTATTCAACTTCAATGGTGTTGCATTAGTAGGCGTCAAAGAATGACGATAGCAACAATTGTGTCTGTCGAAAAATGACGTATGCATCAAGCAAGTCCGTAAAAAAATTAGCATAAAGAGCCATTGGTAGCAACAGACGAAAATGTGTTCATCAATTTACTACATACATCTCAACTATAATATGTTGTCTCTGCTTTAAAATGTATACAAACATATATAAGTACTTAATGTTGCCATCGTCAACAATTGCGAACGTTCAAATCGTTTGACAGACACATACTTACACAAAATAATTTGCATCAAGTTATGATGTGCATCGTGTCGGCCATGTTTTTGCATTCGGATACGCAGGGATTTAATCACGTTTCTTTTCAGGGGTCAAGTCAAACCGGTCACAAGTAAAACTGGGCAACGACTGTGCGAACGTAAATTACAAAAATTGAAAGAAATTACGATTGCACATTTTTTTACTTTAAATTTCTAATTATGGCTTCAAAACTTGAGAAACCATCTGTATCTCAAGAAAGAACTTAGATTAACACTGTGTTAGACTCCCCACCCACCACATACGTACACAATAACCGAGTAGATGGACCGTTTTTGCGAACGTCGCTTTTTCGACACAAATTCATTGTTCATAATCTACATAATTATAAATCCTTTATTTTGCAAAATAATTGAAAAAATGAAGTTACAAAGCAAAATGAATGCAAAGCAATACATACCCCAACAATAAATTCTTTTTGTTGGACATAAAAGTTCGAATTAGTCGAAAAATGCCAATATGGGCCGAACTGGTGAAGAAGCTGGGAGTTCAGTCCGTCAAAAAGACGATTAATTTTTATCAATTTTGTATTTATTTTTTCACATCAGTGTAAAATAACATCGGCTATTTTGATTTTTCTTGATTCTGTTGTTGTATAATATTAACATAATTTTTTTTTTTCTCAGGGGAGCAAATTGAATAAAAAAAATCATGTTTTATAAAATGTGAAGGAAATTTGACGGAACTTTTACGTTCTTAAATGGAAGATGTCTATAGTGAATTTTGCTATGAAAAACTATAAAGTGTTTAAGTTTTCATGTAAGATCTATATACGTCTCTGTCCATATCAGTTAGAATTGAGTATTATTTGTCAAGATTTACGGTACCACGCTGAGCGGTATTATTATTGCAATTATTTATCTGTCACACACACAGTATTGTTTCTGTGTGTTCCTTTTTATGTGGCTGTAATAAACAGATTAATCTGAATTTGAGTAGTATATTGATATTCATGATTCATATTTAGCTGTTCATGTAGTTTAGAAATAAATGAAACGAACCGGTGGACCTACTTTATGAGATACGTTCTGTTGCATATTCTCGCCAATATTCCTGTCATTTTTATTGCATGTTATCAAGTTTTTATCACATAATACATATTTAAAAAATAATGTTTCGTTTTAATTTTCAATAAACATTTGTTATGTGTATTATTCATTCTTTTTTTTTATTAATAACACCTGTCCGTCCCGCTAATATAACATCTTGTAAATTACGTGTACATCCTTCATAACCGTGCTGAGAAGCATCTGCGTTCTGATCGGATAGTTAAATACACCTGAGCTATTTTTATCATGGCTGTCGAGAAAACACCGTTGATGTAAACATATATTAAACTCCAATTTAAGATCATTTTCAAGCTATATTTTTTATGAAATGACGTGAATTCTACACAGTATATGTTGCATCTACGACCAGATGATTTTATTTTGATATCTGAGCGATATTTTTGAAAATTTGACATTTTGATTTCCACCACATAAATGGTCATTGAGTGACAAAACGTTCCAGCGAATTTAGCCCCTTTTAAAAAGTAGCACTAAATTCGGGTTAAAAGTCTAATTTTATTTACGCCAAATTAGCCCCTTTTAAAAAGTAGCACTTAATTTGTTTTTATGTTCACTTTTTGGCATGCAATTGGTAAATTAATGTTTGTACTTAATGTTGAATCATTGTTAAATGAATAATGAGTGATAAAAAAAAGAAATTGCAGCTAGAAAAGCTTCCGACATGAATTCATGTCGGAATGTTGCCACAGGAAAATAGCACTTACCAATATGAGGTCGGTGTATACCGACCTCAGATATATATAGGAGAAATGATTATTTATGTACAATTTCAGTGATGAATTCATTCATTTGATGTCAAATACTATTACTACAACTGAAAAGAAAACTTACTATTGTGGAAAAGTTCTGGAGTTGTGTGCTGCAACAAAGTATGACCTCATACATTTAATCATGATCAACCTGATTAAGATTAATCACTCTTTGTAAAATGTACGATGTGGTCAATGCACGAATCTGACTACACAAAGGGAGACAATCCATTCCATTGTTTATACTATACATACATGTCTGTGACAGATGAGTTACGTCCCTTGTGTTGATTCCAGCATTGCAGAACGTTTCTTTACTATCGAGTAATCACAGCTCGTACTTTGAAGAATATACACCACGTCTAACGTTGCAGATGTATAATGCTTATGTGAATCAGACACATTCTAGTTATTAGACGAATTTAAATGCAAACTACTGGATCCATGTGATCGGTACACCTTCCTGGAACCGTTAATATAAACCCGCCAAAGCATTCGTATGCGCGCGCAACTAGTCTGGCAATCCCTAGAACAAAAATTCTAGTATTAGCCAGAGGCGTAGCTTCCTTTAGGCACTATAGGCACGTGCCTACACCCATACATTTTTTCCAGATATGAAAAATTTAAATATGCCAAAACTACAATAAAAACAAGTGCGGGGGATGGGATGAGGGTATCTTTCTTGGCTGTGTTTATATTTCATTGTTTAACAAGTCGATTACGTCAATATGAAATAAATTTCATGAAACTACACTTTATTTTAGAACTATTTTGCGGGTTTAGCTAAAGTTAGTTGTTTGTAGCCACATACGAGTATAAACACTCCTGACCCAAATTATCGCTAACAGCGTCAAATTGTAGATTCCGCCTATTGTGCCTATATATTTTTTTAACCCAAGCTACGACCCTGTTAGCTATACAAAATCAGAGTGCTTATTGAAGATTTCTAAACATAGTACTGAAACTTTAACAATGAAGAACATCTGTAAATAGCATATCTTCATGATTGCGATTACAAATTCACATTTGCTAGGAACAACAAATATGTATTGATCTCCGCTGTTACGATTGATCACCCCTATGATTTTTTATCTCCCAAGTTATGGTAGATCTCCCCTGTTACGTTTGATTTCTCCTGTTGTGATTTATCTCCTCTGCTATGATTCATTTTCCTTGCAATGATATAATTTCTCCGGTCACTTTTTTATATCCCCCCCCATGTTACTATATATATATGTTATTATTTATCTCCTCTCTTATGATATATCTGCCAATATTGATCTCCAATGATATGAGTGATCATCGTTACTACCTTTATCCCCTGGTATGATTTATATATCATGCTATCATTGCTATGAGTTATCTCACCCGTGATGAGATTTGATTCATCTCTGTGTCATTATTTTCTCCCCTGGTACGATTTATCTCCACTCTTTTAATGTATCTCCCCTGTTATGATTTATCTTCTCTGTCACTATTCACTCCCCTTCCTGTAATTTATTCATCTCTTCTGCTACGATTTTTACCCCTCTTATGAAGATATCCCCAGGTCCCGAACGTATAGACGGCGTTTTGACTTATACATGCCCTGATTTTCACCATTATTGTACTTAACGCTGTAACGATTTATCTACACCTGTATGAGTGACGTTCTATACGGTGTATGGTTGATATCGCATATAATGACTGATCTCCGCTGTTGTAATCGATCTCCCTTTTTCATTAATGTGTCCCCTTTTATGGTTGATAAACTGTTTGTGATTAATTTCACTTGATATGATTGATCTCATGGTTATGATTGAGCTCCCTTGTTATGATTTCTCTTCGGTGTTATTATTGATGTCATTCAAAAACACGTTATACATTTTGCCATGTTAAATATTCAGACATGTACACTATGTTTTTTATTCATTGATGAATACATGTGTATATAATGTAGTATTTGTTTAGCTCATTCAAGATTACAGCATTTGTTTAAGAATATATAGTAATGCACAGTGGCCGTAATTAACAGAAGGGTTTTCCGGGGTAGATAAATTGTTACAAAATATTGTAAATTACACAATTATAAGGTATTAACGACACGCACACGAAGTAAGATACTGGCTTCACAATCCAGGAGTCGCACGTTCGAGCCCCTGCTAGACCCTAACCTACCAAATCATCTTTTGCAGGATACGTTCTAAACCGAGGTGCAGCGTACGATGTGTTTTACACCGAGCACTTGAAAGACCCAGTGTTGCCTCTGGATGAGGTGTCTCGTATCGGAGGGAAACCCAGAGCTTTCAATACAAATGCACCACACACACATTTCCGTACTGTACTATGTGTACTAAAGGTACTAAAATATCTCTTAATGTTGGTGTTGCTGTACGTTAGACGCGTCGGACCTGTTTCCAGTTACGTCAACTGTCACATGTACACTTGTGCGCGAGGATATCGTGCAATCGCAATACACATATAACTACCAATCGAATAGTTCTACCGTACTGCTAATAACACAACCACCACCAGTGCCATCACAACCAATACACTCACGTGAAAGTAATTTGCTTACAGCCGCAATGTTCGACATACCGGTAAATTCTGATCATTATTATTAATTTGAATCCACGATGAATATTCGTTCATCGTTGATTTTGAGTCAATTTTCGGGTCTGTATACGTATAGTTAGTAACAAACAGATCAATAAACTAGAAAGTATTCAGAGAGCTCGAGGTTACAACCCTGCCACGAAAGGTAACGTACCTAGCTTACTTAATAATTTACTTTGCCCATTCCCAACCTTTAGAATTTTTGTTAGGTAAGTTGCCGACAGACGACAGAAACAGCCTCCTCGGCGACAAACTACTCACAAACAACGGCAACACAAACAATTCTCCTAAGCAGATATACTCGTAACAAAACATGTTTAGCCGCATATTAACTACTTATGTCAAATACAAATGTACTACATTAATGAACTATAAATAATATGTTGAATACATGCAATAGACACAGAGATAACATTCCTATACATCGATTACTTTATTAATAATTCCAGTTCAATAAGTATGTTTATTTTTTTGTTCTGAAATAAATCTTAATTTTCTGAAAAGATTTGTAATATACAAGTTCAAAAATATATTAAAGCAAAAGTTTAATTTATTAAATTTCAAGAAAATATTCATTAATATCTTAGGACATATTTCTGTTTTTGATGATAAAACGATTCTGAATATAGAGCAAAAAAAAAATACGAACAATAAAGCAGGTGTGTGTGATTTGGGTATAGACTAATATAATCTGTAATTTATAAAACCCCGGCCTCTCACGCTTCAAATAAAATTAGCAACACTATCTAGGCTTTCTTATTGTTCCAATGTTCAAGGTCTGCAACAAACTGCACATGAATGCATTTCAAAACTAATTAGTAACATCGTTGGAATCTCGCGACTGCTGATTCCGAAGTCGAGTCAACAATGGCCCATTCTCTATTTTCGACACTCATGCTTGATTGTACATAATGTATATCAAATTCACATTCTAGTAATAATCATGAACCTGACATCTGGGCCCGTATTCGCCATCCCATTATTAGACTTAAGAATAAAAATTAGACTCAGACTCAAGAAACACTATTTCTGCGTTCGCAGATATGCCGGGTACCAATGTCGCTATTGTAATTAACAAATCGTTCTAAATAAAGAACTTCGTAATGATAGTTGCTGAATACCAAGAAAGATTCAAATTAACAGCGTTCTTAGAAAAGAGCAGTTTCAAGAATAATCTTTATTATTACGACTAAAGTCTAATAATAGATTGCTGAATAAGGGCCTGAACAACATTTTAAAGAACACATGTTGGTAAAAACTACCACGACGACTGTTCTTGTTATAACATTTTCACCACAAACCAATGTGGTTATTTATTTATCACTGTATCTATTTTTTTCTCACAGGTTTATATACAGAATATTGCTCAATTTAATAAAAAGTGAAATAAATTATTAAATAACATGCATTCGAGATTGTTTTTTTGTTAAATATGGAATGTCAGATTTGGTAGAACATACAGTAATCATTGTCAAGCCTAAAGATCGTACATGAAGTAATCATCACGAATACAGAGAGTACACTAATTATTCCTCACGAATAAAGATCATATACAAAGAATCCTCATGAATTAAGATCGTACAATAAGTAAACCTCAAGAACAAATTCCTACACAAATAAATCGTCACAAATAAAGACAGTACACTTAGTAATTATCACGAATAAAGATCATACACTTAATTATTATTACTTATACAGATCGTAAAGTAAGTAAAGTTATGATATAATCACGTAATACCAGAACAACGAATACAAGAGTAATATTATACCAACGTCATGGAAGACCAGTATTTTTTTCTAAAAATCATTTGTGTTACCAGGCTTGCATTTGAAATATGAAAATTCTGTGAACAAGCCCCTTTAAACTTCGCTGCCAGTATCAGAAGAGTCCTGTCATGTTACGTTGCACGTACACAAATATCAAAAACATGTAGAGTCGTGGCCTTTTTTCGGTTCGGTCGGGAAACAAAAAGTATTCAAGTTTTTGGGAGGCCAGACACTACTTTAATGTAAGGTGCGCTAATCGGCAGCAGAAGCAAAAAAAATCGCGGTTTCTTTAAAACGCCAGAATATAATAGATTGAAGACATGCACAAAATATTATTTCAAGGAGATCTTGCACTCGATGTCGCCGAGAAGCTTGGTGCACGTGTACCGGTCATACGGAATCACTCGCATCCGGTTCGTAGGCTTCCGGTTCACGAACCAGCTCGGACTAATCCGCAACTCAAAACATGACACGGAGTAGACGTGCAGACGACAATTGGTGCTGAAGATAGTTCCACATGTCAAGAACCAGGCAGGAATTATAGACCTATCTATGTACCGCACCACCAGCGTATTCTGACGCCTGGGCAGGAGACACGTTGAAAAGAAATGATGTTCATAACTCACGGACCATATTTTTAGAAAGCAAATAGTCTTGCCAGCATAAATACATGCAAAGAAAGAAAATGAACATGGTCATTTTTGTTTATCACAAACGCACAAATAATTATATGCATGTAGTTCAATTTTAATAAAGAAAATTAAATACATGTATATGCATATGTGTATGATGTTGTTCACCACTATCTGGCAAAACAATGAATATGCACACAAAAAAACAGCTCGAACTCTCGATCTCCGACCCACTACTGCAACTTTTTTTGTACGAAATTATCCACTAAATACAACATTCTATGCCTGTTTGGAACCGACATGCTTTGCGTACATTATTAAAGAAACACTGTTCGATTTATAGAGTTGTTTATCGGCTAATTAACAACGATTTGGAGATGCGTATGAATTAAACTACTAGGGCGTTAGCCAGAAACGTTTAATACACGGCATCAGATCGATAAATCGGGGTTTATTAACCGATAAACAACGATCATGCGAAAATTATTTCGATTCTAACATGACCTGACAACATTTTTTGCAATATTAATGCAAAGTCTATTCTACATTTTTGAACTATTATTTCGGATTATTTATTGATAGTTTAACAACGCTGAATTTTGTTCTGTGCATAAAAAACTTGGCGCGTGTCATGTTAGAATGTGCGTTTTATATCAATCATACAAAAGCGGAACAAATATAATGTTGCATACACAGTAAAAGTTCATAGAATTTATTGACAAATACGTTGTAGGGTTAGGTATATAACTATAAATGGATATTACTTTAGTGTGGTGTTATGACGACACAACGATGTAACACAGACAGGCGACACAACGACCTAACACAACCAGGTGACACAACGACGTAGCACAACAAGGCGACACAACTACGTAACTCAACCAGGTGACACAACTACGTAACTCAACCAGGTGACACAACGACGCGGCACAACCAGGCGACACAACTACGTAACTCAACCAGGCGACACAACGACGAAACACAACTAGGCGACACAACGACGTAACTCAACCAGGCGACACAACGACGAAACACAAATAGGCGACACAAGGACGTAACACAACCAGGCGACACAACGACGTAGCACAACCAGGCGACACAACAACGTTACACAACCAGGCGACACAACAACGTAATTGCAATATCAGGACTCTTTATTAATATGTCTTACAATTTTGATATCACGTGATCATATTGGATAAAGATCGTACAGTAGGGCAATGGGTTGATGATCTTTTACTAAGTGATCAAGAAAAAACATTTAGTGATCATAGGGAATAAAGGCCGTACAAATAATGACTGTGCTGTAAGTGATCACGGGTAATAAAGATCGTACACGTGTGATTATCACGAATAAAGACGGTTCACTAAGTGATCATCATACACAAGATCATATAGAATGGTATCGTCACAAACGATGTATCGTACACTGACCGTCACGACAGAAGGTAGTACAGTATCTATTCATCACAAATAACGACCGTACACTTAGTGATCATAGTGAACAATATCGTACATTACGTGATCATCGGGAAAACTTACCGTTTAATTTGGTATCATCACGAATAAAGATTGTACAGAGTGATTGTGACGATCACGAATAAAGATTTTACACCCTGTAATAATCAAGGAAAGTATTATACGAGAGAGAAATTAAAATTATGGTCAACATTTTGTTACAAATTACAAGCAACAACTGAAAAAAATGCAGATGCATATTTTTAATATTGTGGAAAGCCTAGTTGCGAGGTCGCAAACATTCCTCAGCCTCGCGTTGTTTTCAGCACTGATAATTTCTGTGAATGTTATACTGCTGTATAGGTTTTTAAGGTTTGTGTTAGAAATTCTAATTCTCAACATCAGACGAGCGTTTGTAGGTCCAGTTTCACAATGGTCCATTCACAACAACGAAGTCAACTATATTTTAAGTCGTGGCCATTTCTTTTCGTGGGAGGGGGACACGCAATATTGTTGTTAAGCCCTAAGGTCACGTGTTCTCCAAGTTAAGAGTTACATGCTGGTATTTATAAATGTTTAAAAAATAAGGACATTCTTTAATACGAGTTTAGTCTGACAAAGAAATGCATAGTCTGAAGAGTTTGACAAAAAGGTTGCAATTAAAGTCCACTGATATTTAGTATCTGTCGTGCACATGTTCCAAAGCACTGTGATATTTATTACTTTGTTAGGGATATATATTTTCTTTGTTAACTTCTATCAGTACATAATTTAATATTTTTCTCCTCCGTGTATACCTCTTTTGCATTTGGCAAAAAAGCAATTGTATTCTTAAGAGATAATAAATGGTTGTTGATGTAAAGTGTTCCAAACACAAATACTGATTTTGACTTATTTTCAACGTATTTAAAAATAACTATTACGAATGTTTCTAAATAGGGGCCCAGGTCGCGCCTGTGAAGAATGTCAATGTGTAATAAACATGATCATGAGTTTACGCTGGGGCGGAAATGAGAAGCAATAGATCTACTTAGTTTGTTATGTGCATAAATCACAAGTAGCTAATTGGATTCTTCTCCGTCGTCAAAAAAAACAACAACACGGTGCCAGTGTACCTGTCAATAAGGAGGAAGCCGGATTTGGACCTAAGTCAGGACGGTCCGTATGAGTCACTTGCTTCCGGTCTGTAAACTTCCGGTTTATTCGTCAACTCGCTGACCCACACAAGCGGAACTTTGAGAATCATTTGGACGGGCGTAGCTGTGATATTTATTTTCAGAAACGGGACACGGACTGGATCTATACACATAAGTAGGACTAATTCCATTATGTCCGGACACAACCATCACAACCATATATCAACAGTTTTTATTCATATCAAACAGAATAATTATAATTCACTATTATTTAACATGTTCTTGTATCTTGTTTCAAATTAAACCGACTAATAAGTTCTCAGAAGATTATAACAACGTAAGTTGTATAGATAATAAATATACACGCATTTTTGAAATATTTGATTGGCAACATTCTAAATAGTCAATGTACTGAAACTGCTAAAAAGAAATAACTTCAATTGTAGTCTGTTTGTCTTTTAAGAAGACAGACGTAAATGGATTGCTCTCGGAGAGCGAAGACTTTCGCCAAGGCAGCTCTGTCCCACGTGTATTATGTAACTAAATTATACATAAAACTTTATGCAAATTGATTCATAACGTTTTGCGTTAAGTTCCTTATAAACAAACATGATACTCGCTGATTTTTCTATAGATACACGCATTTTTGAAATATTTGATTGGCATCATTCTAAATAGTCATAGATAAAGAACACAATTATAATTGTTAAAACAACGCAGAAAGTAGTCCCGGCCGCAGCATAGCATAATGTAGTTTTCATTAAAATTGCGAAAATACGTGTCAGATCATGTTAGATTCAAAATAAATTTCGCATTACCGTTCTTTATCGGCCAACAAACAACTACGTGTATTTGTCTTTCTGATACATGGGTTTTAAAACCTAGAGGGCTTACGCCCTCAACGCCGATGGCAGTCATAGTATTTAACGAAGTGATAACCAAATGATGCAACGACGTTACACAAGCAAGCGATGCAACGACGTGACACAACCAAGGGATGTAATGACATGACATAAGCAAGTGATGCAACAACATGACATAACCAAGCGAATCAATGGCATGAAACAACAAAACAATGTAACAACGTGACACATTCTAGAGAATCAACTACGTAACAAACAAACGACGCAACGACATGACATAATAAAGCGATGCAACAACATGGCAAAACCAAGCACTGTAACGACATGACACAGACTAGCGAATCAACGAAGTGGCACAACTAAACGATGCAACGACGTGACACAACAAAACGAGTCAAAGACGTGACACAACCAGGTGAATCAACGACCTGACGTTAGAAAACGATGCAAAAACATGACAAAGCCATGCAATGTTAAGACGTGTCATAAGCAAACGATGAAACAACATGGCACAACCAAGCGATGTAACGACGTGATACAACCTAGCGAATCAATGTCATGAAACAAAAAAAGGATGTAACGACATGAAATAAGCAAGCGAATTAATGACATGAAACAACAAAACGATGTTACGACGTGACACAACCAAGCGATGTAACGACGTGACATAACCAAGCGATATAACGACGTGCCGTAACCAATTGAATCAATGACACAAAAAAACCAAGCGATATAACGATATGACATAACCAAGCGAATAAATGACTTGAAACAACAAAACGATGTAACGACGTGACATAACCAAGCGAATCAATGACATGAAACAAAAAAAAAACGATTAAACGACGTTACATAACCAAGTGAATCAATGACATGAAACAACAAAACGATGTAACGACGTGACACAACTAAGCGATGTAAGGACGTGACATAACCAAGCGATTCAATGACATGAAACAACACAACGATGTAACGACGTGACACAAACAAGCGAATCAATGCCATGAAACAACAAAACGATGTAACGACGTGACACAACCTAACGAATCAACGAAGTGGCACAACTAAGCGATGCAGCGGAGAGGCACAACACAACGATGCAACGACGTGACACAGCCAAACGAATCAACGACGTGACTCAACAAAACGATGCAACAACGTGACACAACCATGCGTTGCAACGACATGACGTAACCCAGCGGAGCAACGACAAGACACAACCGAGCGACGCAACGACGTGACATAACCACGCGACGAAACGACGTGACACAACCGAGTGACGCAACGACATGAAACAACCAAGCGACGCAGTGTCGTGACACAACCACGCGATGCGACGACGTGATACAACGACTGTGAGCGACCACAAGAGCTCACCCTTCGTGTACAGATACGATCGCCGTATGAACAAACACCTTTTCAATCAGCCTTCCATAGCGGAAATCTTTCCAGGTTAATTTTCAGGTAGACTTCCGGTTTACAAGTTAGCTCGATTTAACCAGTATTTCATCTACGACACGGGTGTTCCGTTGTAGAAAATGGGAAACGTGATACGGTGCAGACGACAATTATGCAAACAACAGCACGAGGCCGGAAGGATGGACTGCACTATGTATCGCCGAACACAAGGGAAGGAGGCGCTATAACACCTCCAAATTGCAGCACCACTGGAGCGATAGTTGTTCATTTACATTAATACAATAATTATTGTAAATCTATGGAAACGTTTAGTTGTTACTTGTTAAACTGCTTTTACATTGAATACTGGAACGCTGTGTAAAAATGCAACGAATAATCAATACGTGTTTGTGAAAAATAACAATTTACATCTGTGTTAAAATGGACTGTTTTAATATTCGACCATTGTTCATTCTTCATCTTGATTTGCTTCCCAGAAAAGCGATAAACTACACGCAATCTGATATCTAATTTAACATATTTTAATACAAGTAAATTAATCTTATAGTCCGGAATTGGCACTCTAGAAAAATCAATATTAAATACAATAACCAAGAATTCAGAAGAAAAACGCAACAGTTGTGGGGAGAATTCAAATTAGACTTACAGCGATACTTTTTGGGGGCAAATTATAGCCCTCAACAGATGTGATAGAACTCGTAGCGAATTGCAAAATCCACGCAGCAAATGCTGATTTTCGTTTCTCATTTGCATTATATATAAAAGTGTGATTTAAAGAAACAATAAAAACATTTGATTATAATTGGAATGCTTATTTGAGCTTTAAATATCTTCTGCAGACCGACCTCTAGTTCTATTGTAGATAAATACACTGAACAAAAGTTTAAAACCACCAATTACAATTGTACATGTATTTCTTTTGTTATAAACGCACCAAATAGTGAATGCTGTATATTCATTACTTATAAGAATTTTAGCTTGAAATGTCAGCTATGATTAGTTGAGTTATAAACTCATAAACTCATGCAAAAATATTGGAATAATACGAAAGAAGTGCGTGTTTACTATTGCGCACCTGAAATAGTTAATTGAAAAGTTACATCACATTTTAGTCCGTGGTGCGTTATAACATTTGCATAGTGTAAGGGGAAATTTTGCTACTCATCATGCAAGTACTGTTTCTATCAACAGACCACCCAAGCAGACATTTGGTCATTCGTCAGTAAATTCGAACACATTCCGGACACATCAACGACAACCTTATACCACAGCTGTGTTGTTAAGATCAAACATAGATCAAACATAGATGAAAGTCGCGGTCACCAAACCAAGCGGTGAAGGAAACAACAGAAAGTGATTGTGATTTATGCTATCTTAAAACTCATGCAGATAGAATTATATACGATAATTGCCACTAACTACAGCATTCTGTCCGTGTAGATTAGTACATCGCGCATTTTATTTCACTCAAAATGTAAGTTAAGAGGTGAACATAACTCCGTTAAAATACAAAACAAATTAATGGGAAATGTTGCATCAGATACTGGAGCTGGTGACGAAAGTATATTCCATGTTTCAGGTGAATAACTCATTTAGATTCGAAGTCATAAGACGTTAAGCAAAACATTCACCAAAGTTTAGACGCGTTAGCTCACATATTCTTAATATATTCGAGCTTTAACAATAATACTCGTTTACCTCTTTATAAAAGATGATATTTAAAAAAGAAAACTTCTTGGTAGCGAACTGTTACAAAAATTGGTGATTTAATAAAAGGATGTTTTTACGTTCAGCTCAATTCTTTACCCGGAAAATACATACCGAACATAAGGAATATTAATATATGTTGGTAAAATGTTATTTAACTCAATTAGCTAATTAATAAACCCCTTTACTATCTGCCAAAACAATACAAATATATACATGTGAGCTAACATGTTAAACCAAACGTAACTTCAACTGAAATCAAAATCAGCAACGGTTTAGCGAACGCATCGATTAATACTTCACTTATGTAGAAACTGAAACATCTCAAGCCGAATCTTATTTTTATATCACCATTTTTCGTTAGCATTTAATTCCATGTTTAAATCACAGTGGGCTTAGTATTTATTAATTTTCAATTTATTATAAATTTCAGCAATAATTTTTATTTATTTATCGCTGTTTATCGACAAATAAACAACGATTTGGAGTTCTGATCCGTAGGAATTAAACTATGAGGGCGTAAGCCCGAGTTGTTTAACAGCCACGCATCAGAACGACAAAAAGTTTCTTATCGGCCGATAACAAAAATAATGCTCAAATTATTTCGATTATAACATAATTCGACCATATTTTTGCAATTGTATTGTATTGCATATTTTTGCAACTACGTTTTACTATGCTCCCCTCAGGGTTAGGGTTAGGATTTTATTTTTGCGTTGTTTAAGGGTAGTTTAACAACGATATTTGTGTTACTTGTTTATACAAAAAAAGCGAGTATAATGTTAGATTATTGTTTACACAGCTGTACAGAAATTCATAAGTTTAAATGATGTTACACAGCTGTAAAGTAATTCATAAATTTAAAGGATGAATATATAAAATAATAGCTTTCAAAAATTGGAACTACTTATTTCAAAGTAAACTTACAAAATGTTTCTGTAATAGGGCCACAGCTTCCCCTTATACAATGTAGACTATATTCATAAATGTTTTACCACATCATAACATAATTACGTTGATTAAATATGAGACATATGTCTCATGGTCTGTACAATAATAACTGATTGGTAATAAATTAAAAATATTATTATTATTAATATTACTATTATTTATATTACCGAAGATTATACTAAGAAATTGTTAAACTAATAAACGTTCATTCCGTGCAGTACAGACTGTTCTGCAACTTCACGATTTCCTCGTGCACAGTGTACATGTACGGTCAGTGAACGTTTTCGATCTATGAGCGCAAAGCACGAGGAAGTCGTGATATTCGCGTGTCAAATATAGAAGCCTATTTTAGTTTCCGGTAGACTGTTGTTTAAGAAATAATTTTCGATTTATCGTTGTTTATCGGCCAATAAACAACGATTTAGAGTTCTGATGCATAGGAATTAATACATATGGGCGTTAGCCCTACTTATTTTATAGACATGCATCAGAGCGACAGAGTTGTTTATTGGTCGATAAACAACGGTAAGGCGGACATTATTTTGATTCTTACATGATTTGACATATATTTTTACAATTGTACTGGCGCAGAGCCTAAATGCGCCACTTGCCTAAATCCGCCACCCCATCCGAATAAGCGTTTTTTTACCGGCGATTTCTATATTGTTGATCTCAGTCAATCAGATACTTGCCCTTAACAACGTGGACGAGTTTTTATCTTGATTTGTGCATAAATAAATATTTAATCCAATTATTTCGTACATAACCCCTAATGCAAACACACTGCATGCGGGGAATCTATTTCAAACTGCGCATGCGCAGTTTTGAGGCCCCCCACATTGTGTCCATGATCAAATTAAATTATCGTGTTTTAATATTATGTCCATGTGAGCATGTGCAGCATAAAAATAACCATTATTCATTGGCATTACATACAATAAAATGCGGAAAAAATGTATATTGAGAGCGCAAATGTCTCGCTACTCAAAACTTTGATTATTTGTCCCACATGCACGCAGGGCCTCAGTTTCAGAGCTATTTTTATAACAAAACAAATGAGTATTGGGAAGAAATTGAAACATTGCATTAACAACAGACAGCAAGCTGCTTAATATAAAAATTAAATAAGAACAATAGTCAAATGTGGAATAAGCATGTCACGGTCCCTGATTTACGAAGCAACTTCGGATCACCGTGTTTGTTTTTTTTAACACTAAAAAATAAACCTTAAATAAACAAAAGTGGGATTTTTGTCAATGTGAGTCAATAAAAGCTGCTTTGAAAACAGAATTGATAAAACATTATTATTTTCGAGCAGTTTGAACATTTTAAAGAGGGGTGGCGGATTTAGGCACTCCCGCGCTCATTCTTTTACACTGTTTAGGCCTTTAATCTTGATTAATATTTTTCATTTGCCAAGTATTTGAAATGTACCAAAACACGCCAGCAAATGCACATTAAACCTAACTTGATTTATGTAAATTTTCATGTCAATTGGAAACCAAATTGTAAAATATCGTAAAAATACCACCCAAATTTGGCGGATTAAGGCACTGCGCCAGTAATTGGATCTACTTTTTACTATGCTCCGCTCATAATCGGGACTTATTTTTACTTTGTTTATTTGGTAGTTTAACAACGATATTTGTGTTCTTTGTCTATAGAAAAATTAGCGAGTGTCATGTTAGAATTATTCATTAAGTACAAATTCGTATGTGGCTGTGTTTAAAAAAATCATTTGCTAAATTTAGATGTTCAAATCATAAATTAGCAATCGAAACCGGTAGGCATATAAATGCTGATAGAAACGATCGTATTTGTCAATTTTGTCTTGAACATTACCAAATATATGTCATTGAACATTAATATCATGTTTTTTTCCAGTGTCCTTAATATTCCCAACAAAGAAATCATTATTTGTTAAGTTGGTTTCCTGGTAATGATAATATTGAACATTTTTATAATCTCATCAAGACAACAAATGAACAAAAATTGAGAAAACTCGTGTTGTATGTGTATCATGTAAATATTTGTTAAATTTATATGAAATAATATTTGAAATACTTGTGAAATTTTGTATTTATGTATGTAACACAACTCTTTTTCATATTTGCTTGTATGTAAAATATTGTATTATGGGCCGGTGGCCTTTATTTACAATAAAATTCTGTTCTGTTCTGTTCTGTGTCATGTATATGTATTTCTACATTAAATTTTTGCAAACTATTAAATGTTGCTTGTATATTTTGTATTTTACTCTTTCGTGAATAGAGATCACTGTATTTCACATAAAAAATTCGACCTGAAATTTTCACTTCAGTAAAAATAAAATTTACAGCGGCATAGAGGGGACACGAAAAAGATTTTATTTATCACGTGCTAACTATCACTAACCAATGAAAAAAACGTGAAATATCTACCATATTTTCAAAATGGAGGTCGGGAATCAACAATTAACAATTACCTTTTCCCTACCTCTATTTTGAAAATTTGACACATAGTTCAAGTTTTCTAATTGGTTAGTTATCACGTGCGAACTTGATAAATAACATATTTCTCATGTCCCCTCATTGCCGCCGTATCAATTTGTCATGAAGAGCTAAATATAATATATATCGACCCAGCCTATTATAGAATAGTTGTTTTAGAATAATTGTTCGTAGATTTCCGCATAGTTTGATGTTCGCCTTAATACTCGTTCACAGTAAACAACAGATATTAATTTTGTCCAGTCAACGAACGATTGCAAGTTTAGTTCCTGCAACAAAATATGCATATCATTACTTGCTTCAAACTCAGATCATTTAAACATGCAAGTCGCCAAGCCACATAATTGATTTAAATGCCGTCTATAGAAAATGACACCAGTTTATATTTTAACTATGTACTGAAGTCAGTTTTCCAAATGATATGTTTTTTGATGTTTAGGTCACAGTGGTGTAATGGATATGGAGTCCGCCTTGGTCGTGAGTTCAATCCCTACTCGGAGAGCATGCGGAGGATCTTTCTCAAAAGACACCATGAACTGATTCTTCCCAGGAAAAGGACTCGAAAATGCCTCAATAAGCCTATGGCTTTCGACATAATCGAACTAAAATAAATAGGTATCGATTTCAATGAAATAAAAATATGATATTTTCATATGTCTACTTAAAAACATAAAACATAAATTATGTAACGGGATTAATTTATTCCCAAACGCTGATAATACTTTAAAAAAAGTTTCCGTGTGGATCAAAATGTAAAAAAATTACTTCATTCGAAAATACCGTACATATTTTTTATTCTCGGAATCATCTTCATAAAAAGAAATGACTCCTTATGCATCATATATGTAACATTTTATAACGACATCAACAAAGTGAAGGTATATAGGTGAGAGCGTTCCCACGCACGAAAAACCAACCACCTCTTTCTCATGCTATTAAAGCAAAAACAGTCTTAGAGTAAAAGGAAACACCGAAATAAAGCTGAAAATCATGTCCAATATTAGGGACATTTTACTTATCGTGACTGTTAATTCTACATAGATAATACTATTATTTAATCAGTGTACGTGTTCACATCTTTCAGCCCGGTTATGTACAGTATGGGGGTCAAGTGTGGCTGGTGGAGAGACTGCTGGGCTCCAGAAGGCATAAGGGGAACATTCTGTGATTACATTAGGGAGAAAGCGAGGAATCTTCAAAAAAAGAAACTGCAAGAAAAAGCCTCACATAATTGTGCATATAAAATGACGGCACAAATATTTCTCGTGCCGTTTTGTGCATGAAAGGTATTGGACACTGTTTAGTTTTTGTGTGGAACAGTTTGTTTTACGATGATAATCTTGTAGCTATTTTTATTCATGATGTTGCGTTTGCCAGAAATTAATGCCTACTTTTGATTTGTTTTGGTGGTATAGAATAATTCTTAAACTTTCCTGCAAACATTTTGTCGATTAAATATATTATTTATTATGCTCGGTATGTTTGTGTTAATACAGACACATTGAATTATCGTTGTAGTTATATTTCAATGTTATTTGCTGTATATGGGATACACCTGAAATGAAAATGCGGCCAACGTAGGGCTTATTCTTAATATGAGTCAAGGCCTGACATAAGACCGCGAAGTAAAGTTTATTACATATCAACATAGTACATGTCTACAAAAATGAAGCATACATTATGTGTGAGTAAATTTTAAACGAATGCAATAAGACACATCGTGTATGACATCCCAACGGACTCTCATTTTCTCCAATCGGGGTTATTTTTATGGTTATAGGTATGGCAACGTTTTGGGTGTTAACTGGTCAACCGACAAGATTAATAACATATCTTTTACGGGTTTCCAGAGAGTTCTCTGGAAACCCGTAAAAATTATGTTCTAAGTATTGTCGGTTGACCAGTTAACACCAAAAACGTTGCCATACCTATATTGTAACTGATGCCAAAGAGGGAATGAATTGATAACAATTTATTAACGTTTCATTTTAGCGTAAGGTTTAAGGTGTTTATAAAAATGTTGGGTGTTAGCACACACGCACATGCATATGTTCCGCTATAGCTTTGGACAGCTATAGTACTGATTTTAAGGAGACAACAATTTGTACTGTATGGCATTTATGGTACATATAAGGAAGTAACACATATCTAATGAGAAGTTATATTGAATTGATTGATTATTGTTGTCACTGTTCCTGTTAGTACATCTTTGGTGTGTGCTTGTGTTACGGATTCTTCAATTTTGCAGAATAATTGCCTCTCTAGACGGACTATAAGATGAAATACGGCTTAGGATATCCCAATTCACGGTATTTAGATGCGTGCCCTGCATTATGTAGACATCCTCAGCTGAGCTCCTCCTTATGTTCAGCAGCTACTATTTTTAGACTGTTGGCGGAAGCCGACGGTCTTTTGAGTGGTTAATTGTACACATACACGTTAATCGGCGGACACATATACGCTTATCGGCGGACACATATACGATCATTTGTGGACACATATACGATCATCTGCAGACCCATACACATCATCGGCGGACAGATGTACACACATTTATACCTTCATTAGCGGACGCACGCACGGTTTTTTCCTCATCCCGCACATAACTTAACAATGGTACACTTGTACCAGTATACACGGAGGAGGACGGAGATGGAGATGGCAGGACGGTCAATAGGCGTCACTGGCATCCGGTTTGTTGACTTGCAGTCGAACGCCTGACAAGGAGCTCTGCAGAGGTGCAGACGACAATTCATGCAGACGACACTTCCACGTGTTCAGAACGAGACAATAATGATCGACCAAGCAGACTTTATTTTGGATTGATTCTCGATATAAAATATATATTTAAATCACGCATTTGCACGGAAAATGTTATAATAGGACATAGTTCTGTCTGCTGATAACGTCGTACAAAGTCAAACACATCCGGACACACTAACAGCCATATATCAACTGTCATTTTACCTCCATCAGCGAGAATAATTAAAACGTACTCTCATTTAACAACGTTTCTTGTATTATTTAATCAAATCGATCTATAAATTTTTTCAGAAGAACCTACTAGCGTAAGTTGTATAGATATTTCGAAAAAAAAAGCAACATCACAACACATGCTGTTCAGAATATTACAAAACATACATGTTTAATTAAATACGTGTATAAAATACATGTAAAATATACAGACAGTTTCGGTGTGACCAAAACTAGTTTGAAACGCTACATGCTTACATGTTTTCTTTTAAATATGTAATTAAACATAAAGTCTTTATATGCCTTTGATAATTCAGTCACACATATATATACAGTTTATTACATACTATTAAGTCGTACATAAGTGGGGAAAACTGAACCAGGGGCGTAGCTATCATTCAAATATTGGGGCGACGAACAATAGACATGCTGATAATTCAGAAAGCGAGGCATTACGTCTGAAAAGAAATACTGGATGTTAAGAAAATGATTATCTAATAAAAATGTGCAGAATATGCATTTATCTTCGAAACAACTTACGGTTATTATACGTTTATTTGACTTATAGATAAGAACATTATTTTTATTGAAATCCATAAACATGAGGAACCCCAGCTTGAACCACACTAACCTCCCAATAATGGAGCCATGAAAACGTATCAAAACGAGTAGATTGGAATGAACCAAGTTCTGGTTTCGTCTTTTCAAATGTTGGAAGGCGTCCCATTGCATTCGCCCTTGTTTACAACTACTCATAGACTTATAGAAAGTAATATACACTGCTCAGTCTAAAGTGACAATGGTGGATAACAGAAAATACATGAATGAAATACAGCTGATAAATCAGTAACTATACATCAATCGGAGAGCGCAGAACGCCGCCAAGGCAGGATCCGGATCACACAAAACTATGTGCTATTATTGTTTCTAGTTATATTTCGGTCAAACAAGCACCCCAAGCAGTCCTTGAAGAGTTATAGAGCTTAATGTGTCATCAATAGATAATAAAGAATAATAAAGAATACTTTCAACATTCCTGAATCCAGGCGATGATCCGGATCACCATCAAAAGCTCAACACGTGTTCATTGGCCCATTTAAAACTTTTCCAGAATGGTTCATGCCAATCCGTCCCTGACTAAAGTAGCTAAAAGACCTACAGACAGATCATATTAAACGCTTTATATTAACATAATACTGGATTAAAATGCAATCAAATACCTTTAATTACGTTAGCAGAATTCATTTTTAAGTATCAATGTGCTATTATTGTTTATATGTTTATTATAACGACTATATCATGTGTTATCTAAGAAGTAATGTTCGATTCATCGTTGTTTATCGACCAATAAAGAACGATTTGGAGTTTTGATGCGCAGGAATACCTTAGCCCGAGCTGTTTAATAATACGTGCATCAGAACGACAAAGAGTTGTTTATTGGTCGATAAACAACGATAATGCGAATATTATTTCGATTCTAACAAGATTTGATATAATTATTTTTTTGCAATTGTAAGTAGAACTACTTTTTACTTTCCTCCGCTAAGGATCGGGACTTCTGTTTGTGCTGTTTATTGGGTAGTTTAACAATGATAATTTTGTTCTTTGTCCATAGAGAAATTGGCGAGTATCATTCTCGAATATGAATTGAATTACCTCTTTTGGAAGATAACATCAATATACGCGTTTGGAAATTTACATAATATATAACAAAGGAATACTTCAATGACCGAGCCAGAATGTGTTTTCAGACATCGCTCTTAAAACACACGTCTGTTATATTCGTTGTAATTACTCGTACATGCAGTGTTCAAATATAACACCATGTTTGTCTAGTTTTTATTGAAGTATAAATTTAATCAAGATAAACTATATCCACTTTTGTTACTGTAATATAAGATCTTTTCAAGCATGTTGTCTATAGAATAGCCCATAGTAATTTGGGTGTAACTGAAATTAAATGTGATTTGATTTTTACGTTTATATACCGAGACTATCGAGTATAATGAATATTAATGAATATTAAATGACGGAAGCGGTGCTGGATTTACATGGATTCGTGAGTTAAAACATATTTATTTAAGATTGATTGCATCCAAAGGCAATGATTACTGAGACAGTTTCGAGTCCGTTTTTCTGGGTAGAACTAATACTTGGTCTTTTGAGAAAGATCACTCAAACGCTCCCCGAGAAGGGGTATGGATCAAATCTACTATCTCCCGATCGCAAGGGGAAACCCAATCCATAATACAACTGCAATTATGTCCTGAAAAACTTACTGATCTTCCCGATAAAAATATGAACCTTACATCTACATTGAGGTAAGCACGTGTTCGATAAGACAGTAACCGACAAAACAACAAACACCACCCCAAATATTCCGATATCAAATCTAAGCATATACAACTACATGTACTCTTAGTTCTACAACTGATTATACCAACAAATATAATAATAAACACGAAAACATGATTAGCAATTACATTTGGTATTATTAACAATATATAAGGTTTGATGGATTCCAAAGAGTACACACGGAATTCAAATACATTTTCATTTGTTTATTGCGGATGTGTAAAAACGTGCAGTAATTCGTAATTCAAATCTTGGTGTTCAAATGTTTTAGGTAAATTACCACTAATATATCACAGGGTGAGACAATTGTGCGGCCAGTCCGGGACTCGAACCCAGGACCCCTCGCTATCAGGGCGATCGCTCTCCCTGAGCTAACCGGGCCTAAAAAACAACTTCTCCCCAATTAAAAGTGACCAATTTCATGCCGTGACATACACACTCGCTCAAAAGTTGGGCGCCCAATGTCACAGGGTGAGAAAATTGTGCGGCCAGGCCAGGACCCCTCGCTATCAGGTCCAGTGCTCTCCCGACTGAGCTAACCGGGCCGCCACACAACTTCTCCCCTTTAAGTGACCAAGATCATGCCGTGACAAATAAATTTTATATGTACCAACACTCATGTTCAACCGGTATGTCAATGATAAAAGTAAAAAATGAAATGGCAGACTGTTAAAATGTACTTACATGTACTATAATTGTGAGGGGTAAGTACAAGTTGTGTGTCCTAAACCGAATGTTATTGGTATTCATCCCAGGTCGTATATATTGGTGAATAAGTATCAATTATGCATGGCACAAATAATCGTACAATATGTGTCTATAATTTCAGGAAGCACGGGGATCCCATTCACAACAGACGACGATAGCAACAGTCGTGGTACATTCCCCTTGTAGTGGTGCGGGCTCCTGCAGACGTGAAAAGCTATACTTTGAAATATGGTACAATAAGACACACTATTCATTCTTAGCAGAATAACACCATTTAGGTCCAATTACTCTTTAAATGATCCAGCCACAGACCTTTAAATAATTTTACGATTTTACGAAATGTCCTTAAATTTTTACTTATCAACTTCGTGGATACGGGACCTTGCAGACGACATGCTCGACGTTCACTAAACGTTGTCTTCACCGAGAAGTCCCGAATCACTGTAACCGGAAATGGCGACAGAGCGCGCGTGTACCTGGGCAAGGTGAATTGTTTACCGGATGTCGGATTAATACAATCGAGCATGTCTAGGATGAGTTGGCAATATATCAACTCGCAAGAACCGGAAGCCGACTGTCTAAAAGCACGGAACTCCCTCACACAGCGGAAATCGACGAATTTAGTTAGCAAAGTATTAAATTGAATACATAGAAAACAAAGATATCAGTAAAACGGACGGATACTCCCCAATGCGCTTTGTCAGCAATATTAATGTAATGAGAAGGGCAGAGATTGTAAAGTGACTAAAAATCACTAGAACTGCAAGACCAAATCTGACATCAAATCTGTATGTGAACATACCACACAAATACAATATAAACATGAAGATGAAGTAAAATTGTAAAAATAAACATAAAATAATTTGAAGAAATAGATAATTACTGTAATACCGGTATGGTTATTTCAATTCCTAGTTATTTAGTTTTCCGTCAAGCATCATTGAATTTCATATAGCAGTTCCTGAGAAATAGATATGACACATTGACATCTTTAAAGTCCTGAAACCCCAAGAAAAATCAATAAAGCGGAACTCCTCTTGGCAATGAAGCTTCCCATGAAGTTTTATTGAAATCTGGCAAGTAGTTGCTGAAAAAAAGCCCGTACAAGAATTGTGCACTATAAACTAAGTTTTAAAATTTTCAAAGTACCAAAAACTCTGGAAAAAAATCATTGAAGCGGAGCATCCTGGTAATATGCACAATTGCTCTTGGTTATGAATACTTCTATTAAGTTTCAATAAAATCTGTCCGTTAGTGGCTGAGAAAAAGCCCGGATATGACTCGTGCACTATATAAAAATCTTCAAAGTCCCATAACTCCAAGAAAAATCATTGAAGCGGAACCTCCTGGTAATATGCACACCTTCTCTTGGTTATGAAGCTTCCAATACTTTTCGTTGAATTCCGGCCAGTAGTTGCTGAGAAAAAGCCTGGACAAGAAAGTCAAGAATTGTGCACTATGTACTAATTTCGGAAATCTTCAAGTCCCATAACTCTGAGAAAAATAATTGAAGCGAAACGTCCTGGTAATATACACACCTCCTCTTGGTAATGAAGCTTCCCATAAAGTTTTGTTTCTGGGCAGTAATTGCTGAGAAATAGCCCGGACAAGAAAGTCAATAATTGTTCACTATATACCTATTTCAGAAATCTTCAAAGTCCCATAACTCTTAGAAAAATCAATGAAGCGAAACGTCCTGGTAATATGCACATCTCCTCTTGGTAATGCAGCTTCCCATAAAGTTTCGTTGAATTCCGGCCATAAGTTGCTGAGAAATAGACAGGACAGTAAAGTGGGACAAAAGGACGGGCGGAAGGGCGGACGGACGGACGGACAAGGCGGCGACTATACGCTCCCCCGAAATTTTTCGGGGAGTATAATAAAATAACACAAAGATTTATTTGTTTCTCTAAATGGTGGAACTGTATATTCCTGAGCCCTAGGAGGAAATTGCATTGATGTCCTGAGATTTGAGGAATATGGCGCCCTGTTTTATCGTCATTGAGTTTACAAGCAGATATATGTTAGATTACTTGCAAATCTCGTATATTTCAATTTCAGTCAATATACGGATTCACCCGACATATATTGTAAAGTATACAAAAAGCAAATATATGAAATTCTGAATCGCATTCGTCAATATTTACTACTTTTATAACAAACAATGTACACAACGGAATATACAGTCGTACAGACAATATAGACAAACACATATTGCAATAATTACTTATAATACAACATATATATTTTTCAATTGAACTTAAAGTGAGTACATATAAATCTGGCATAATATACACGTTAATGTTAGGAACAAACAAATAACAAACGGACAACATCATACTGAATATGCTGAACCTGATTCTATCATGACACATGCAGAGTTTTCTGTAGACAAAGAACAAAAATTTCCAGGTTGTTAATTCGCCATTTAACAACGCCAAAAAATAGTTCCGAAACTGTAAAATACAGTTCGCATTGTAATTGCAGACTTTAATGTCATATCATGTTTGAATCAAAGTCAGTTTTCCCATTATCGTTGTTTGTCGTTCTCATGCTCGTCTATTAAGGCCACTCCGGCTAACGCCTTGTGATTTAATCACTATGCATCATAACTCGAAATCGTTGTTTATAAGCCGATAATCAACGAGAAATCGAAAGTTATTTCTTACATCAAACTGCCGAATTTTGATTCTATAATTATAAGAATAACTTTTCGACAACCTTTCGTCAGTTGTCTTTTTTTTTCGTTTCAGAGAAAAGTCTTCAGAAGTCTTGAGTGTCTGTCTACTAATAATTTCGTACTAATTCCAACACATCCGTACAACCACAGCATCCAAAATACTATCAGTTGTTTTACCTCCAACAATCATACTTAAAATGTACTCTCATTAAGTAAAATGTATTTTATCATTTTATCAAATCCACTAATAAAAGACCGCACTAGCGTAAGTAGATATACTAAAAACAACAACAACACAACATATACTGTTCAGAATATTCGATTTGTTAATAAACACTCCACATACATATTTAATGTACGTATTTATTAATAAATAAATAAAATTAAAGTTTCGATGTGACCTGAAAATATTTTAAAACTTGTATGTGCATATTTCCTTTAAATATGCCATTAAACACGAATTCCTTTGGTAATTCAGTCAAACATATATAGGCAGTAAATTGCATACTATTAAGATGTAGGCAAAGTTAAACTATTCTAACATGATATTTGCACATTTTTCTATAGACAACACAATTTTCGTTGTTTAACTACGAAAACAAAGCAAAAAGAAGTTCCGATTTTGAGTGGAGCATAGCAGAAAGAAGTTCCGATTACAATTGCAAAAATATATGTCAAATTATGTTAGAATCGAAATAATTTTCGCATTATCGTTTTTTATCTGTCAGTAAACAACTCTTTGTCGTTCTGACGCGTGCCTATTAAACAACTCGGGCAAACGCCCTCGTGATTTAATTCATTCTCATAAGAACTCAAAATCGTTGTTTATTCTCCGATAAACAACAATAATTCGAAAATTATTTCTTTATCATTCTAGCATGTTACTCTCTGATTTGTCTATAGACAAGAACAAAATTATCGTTGTTATACTACATCATATATAACGCAAAAAGAAGTCCCGAATCTGAGCGGAGCATAGTAAAAAGAAGTTCCAATTACCGTTGCAAAAATATATGTCAGAATCGAAATAATAGACAACTCTTTGTCGTTCTGATGCGTGCCTATCAAACAACTCGGGCTAAGGCCCTCGTGGTATAATTCATACTCGTTAGAACTCCAAATCGTTGTTAATTGGCCGATAAACAACAAATAGAGAATAATTTCTTTATAATTTTAACATGTTACTCTCTGATTTTTTTTTTATAGACAAAGAACAAAAATATCGTTTTTAAGCTTTCCAATAAACAACGCAAAAAGAAGTCCCGACTCTGAGCGAATCAAAGTACACAGTAGTTTCATTACATTTGCAAAAATATGTCTAATCATGTTAGAATTGAAATAATTTCCGTATTATAGTTGTTTATATGGCAATTAACAACTCTTTGTCTTTCTAATAAATAAATAACTCGGACTTAGGCCCTCATTGTTAAATTTTCAAATTGTTGTTTATTGACCGATAAACAACGATAAATCGAAAATTATTTCTTAACTAATAGACTTACTGAAAATATTATACACTATTTTTGCCTAAAGTGAAATGGTGGTTAACAGTAAATACATGAAAGAAATATAGTTGATAAAATCAGCAACTAGAAATCAATCGGAGAGCACAGACCTCCGCCAAGGCAGTATCCGGATCACACACAGCGATGTGCTATTATTGTTCCTAGTATATATTTCGGTTAAACAAGCACCCAAAGCAGTCCTTGAAGAGTTATAGAGCACAATGTGGCAAATTGACGTGTCTCTCGATAATAAAGGATACGTTCAACGTTCTTGGATCCAAGCGATGATCCGAATCACCGTTAAATCTGAAAACGTGTTCATTCGCCCATTTCAAACTTTCTCAGAATGGTTCATACCAATCCGTTCCTAACTTAAGTTGCTAACAGACCTACAGACAGACAAACCGGCGCCGACAACAAGCATTACCTTTTTGGCGGAGGTTAATATTGTTAAACGCTTCCTATGTAACATAATACTGTATTACAATGCATTAAAATACCTTTAATTACGTTAGCAGAATTATTGTCTCAGTATTTTCGTGCTATTATCGTTCATACGTTTATTATTACGACTATTACATGTGTTTTTATTGTAGTAGTGGTAGTAGCAGTAGCGGTTGTTGCTGTAGCGAAAGTAAGTGTTGTTGTTGTAGTTGTGGTACAAATCATAGATAGAGACCGTCTCGCAATTTCCCGATATCCTCGTGCACAGTGTACATGTTGACCCCAGTACAATCAGGACAAGGTTTCTCACCAATCGATATCGGCAAAGCACGAGGAGGAAATCGTGAAACGCGTGTGTGGCACATAAAGGTTACATTTAGCTTTTGGTGTTACTTGTTTGCATTTAATAGCAGAAAGGCATCTGGAAAGCACCACTAAAATCTAATCTTTTATTCATTGGCCCTTTCAAACATGCAAAGAAAAGTTCATGCAAATCCGTTCAAACACTTTTTGTGTACAGTTGCTAACAACAAACTAATAATTTGTTAACTCCAATAACAGTCTAGGTCTACCAAAGCAAGCTTAAATGTCACGTTTATCGGCGAATGGTGCGCATTTCTCATAATCACACCACTCTGAAAGCACATTCTGTTCAGTGTCTTAGCTTTAAATCAGTATCTTTGTGTTCTGTTTACATATATAAAATGAGACGAAATCGTCTTAGAATTTTAAAGTAACTATCCGTGACAAAAAAAAAGAAATATTTTCGCTCCATGTGTGTTTGTTCATATTTTGGACGTAAAATACAATGTTCTCTGCCGATATATGCTAAAATTTAATAACTGTCAAAGTAAAACAGTGATGGTGCATTTATAAAAGCAACAATTCTTACCGTTTAATACCCTTTATGTTGTTAAAATAAATACTTGTTTTGCAGAAAATTGTGATAAACTTACAGACTATTAATTTTTACAATGCATAAACAATTTAATAAACAAAATTAATAAGCAAAATTAAATTTACTTTATAATTAGAAAACGAACGTAAAAAATCTATAAATAAACTAGATATTGACAAAGGAACTAAATAGGGAACAAATCGTCACTAGAGTCAAACTAAGGAAAGGAACTGCTGTCAGCACTTTGTTATAGAGTAGCACATAGTTGTCTCCCGTGCTACTAATTGGATTTGTTGATTGTACTTATGCTTTTTATATCAGCATTAGTTTGGTGGTGAAAACAATACTTTTAATACGAACCATATAATCGTTTTTATAGTATCGATATTAAAACGGGCTGAACTGCTAGCGCTAATTCGTTAATATTATGCTTCACTTCTTTTAATCTCTCAATAAAATGCCGTCGTCAAGCACAATAGTGCTCAATGTCGATTTACCGAAAATCAACCAATTTTATTTAAATGAACGATATTTTTGTGTGTGATAAATTTTATTGAGTACACCGGTACTCCCTTTCATATGATCATCTTCTCCAGAATAATCGTTAATTGACTTATAGGTGGAAGTGAAAGCTACAAGAGACGACCTGGGTCCTTGACAGCCCGGTATTAGCAGGAGACGCCCCGTTCCAGAGGCGACCCTAGGTCTTTGAGTGCCCGGTATGAAGCACATAGAACACAGAACTTCGGAGCTCGATTTGGGGACACTGGGTTTTTGAAGCCAGTTTTACACTACTAGAACACGGATGCGCTACGAATGAGATCTCTGAACGGGACAATAATGTTACGTCTCTAATAAAGTGTACAGGAAAATAGGACACTATCATTAAAAAAGTTATGACAGGGGGTCACATTATTTATGTAGACTTAAATAGCACAATGACTTCTGTTCTCCTCTGAAACTTCAAGGCCTACTAGAGGTTTCATATTTGGTTGGTAACATTGTATAGTGGTCCTTTACAAAGATTTTTAAAATGATGCCCCTGGGTTCAAACTTTACCACACCCCTGGGGTCACATGGTTTATATAGATTTAAATAGCAAAATGACTTTTAAAATCTTCTCCTTTGAAACCGCAAGGCCCAGAGGTTTCATATTTGTTATGAAACATTGTATAGTAGTCCTCTACAAAGATTGTTCAAATAATGCCCCTGGGGTCAAAACTGACCACGCCCAGGGGGTCACATTGTTTATATAAACTTATATAGCAAAATGACTGTTAAAATCTTCTCCTCTGAAACTGCAAGGCCTAGAGGCTTAATATTTGGTATGTAACATTGTATAGTGGTCCTCTACAAAGATTGGTCAAATGATGCCCCTGGGGTCAAAACTGGCCACATCCCATGGGTCACATGGTTTATATAGACTTAAATAGCAAAATGACTTTTAAAATCTTCTTCTCTGAAACCGCTAGGCCCAGAGGTTTCATTTTTGGTATGTAACATTGTATGGTGGTCCTCTAGAATGTTCAAATGATGCCCCTGGGGTCAAAACTGGCCACATCCCATGGGTCACATGGTTTATATAGACTTAAATAGCAAAATGACTTTTAAAATCTTCTTCTCTGAAACCGCTAGGCCCAGAGGTTTCATTTTTGGTATGTAACATTGTATGGTGGTCCTCTAGAATGTTCAAATGATGCCCCTGGGGTCAAAATTGGCCACACCCCGGGGGTCACATGGTTTATATAGGCTTAAATATTTTAATGTCTTTAAAAATCTTCTCCTCTGAAACTTCAAGGCCTAGAGGTTTCATATTTGGTTGGTAAAATTGTATTGTGGTCCTCTACAAAGATTGCTAAAATGATGCCTCTGGGTTCAATATTGGCCACACCCTGGGGGTCACATGGTTTATATAGACTTTAAAAGCAAAATGACTTTAAACATCTTTTCCTCTGAAACCGCAAGGCCCAGAATTTTTATATTTGGTATTTAAAATTGTATAGTGGTTCCCTACAAAGATTGTTCAAATAATGCCCCTGCTGTAAAAACTGGCCACACCCCGGGTGTCACATGGTTTATTTTGACTTAAATAGCAAAATGACTTTTAAAATCTCCTCTGATATATCAAGGCCTAGAGGTTTTATATTTGGTATGTAACATTGTATACCGTAAATACGCAGTCATAAGTGTAGACGTTTCATAAGTCAAGAAGTTAATATTCATTCCAGAAACGTATTTCTAATAATAACCATTCTATAAGTCGAGTTAGAATGATCATAAAACACTATCTGAAAATTGGCCAGAGTATGCCCTAATAAGTAGGTATATAAGGTACAGTCTGCAGTAAATGATTTGAAGCGTGAAATCACTGCCAAATACTCCTTGACAGGTCTCGATGTAGACAAAAACCGGTTCCAGCTAGTTTAATTAGCAATATGCTATACACGAAAATCATGGGTTTCGTCTGCAGGTTTATTGATTTGTTATTGGTGGCTGACAGTCTAGCTGGGGCCTAAAGTGGGGAAATTAAGTCAATTAAAATAGAGCGGATAGTTTCATTCACAGTTTGCATCGTATTTAATAGTCAAACAGTAACTCATTTTGCCTTAATTGTCGGTAATTAATAGAAAGGGCAAACTGTGATTATAATGAAAGGATTATAGTGTGTGGATTAGCTAATATGCAGGTAAGAAATAAAATGCATTTGACAAATATTTCAATATAATATGGTACGATATTTTGTGACCTGCCTCATTAGTCGAATATACTTTATAACCACGATTTAAGAGGCTTAAATTCCCGACTTATGACTGGGTATTTACGGTAGTGGTCCTCTACAAAGATTGTTAAAATGATGCCCCTAGGGTCAAAACTGTGCACAGCCCGGGGGTCACATGGTTTATATAGACTTACCTAGCAAAATGACTTATACAATCTTCTCCTCTGAAATTGTAAGGCCCAGATGTTTCATATTTCGTATGTAAAAAAACCATTGTATGGTGGTCCTCTTCAAAGATTGTTCAAATGATGCCTCTGGGGTCAAAACTGGCAAATGATGGCCGGGGGGGGTCACATGGTTTATTTAGACTTAAAAGTTCAATTGCAAAATGACTTTAAAAATCTTCTCCTCTGAAACTGCTAGGCCTAGAGGTTTTTCTATTTGGTATGCAACATTGTATTGTTGTCCTGTTCAAATGATTTCCCAATGGTCAAAACTGGCCCTGCCCTGGGGGGTCACATTGTTTATATAGACTAAAAAAGCAAAATGGCTTTAAAATCTCCTCTGAAATCGGAGTGTTTTCATTATTGGTATGTAACATTGTATAGTAGTCCTCTACAAAGATTGTTCAAAGTATGCCCCTGGGGTAATAAGTGGCCATGATCCGGGGGTCACATGGTTTATATAGACTTGTATGGCAAGTGGGCCTTAAATATATTGCTTGTTGAAACTGTAAGGCCAAAGGTTTTATATTTTGCGTGAAAAATTGTGGAGTGGTCCTCTACAAAGATTGTTCCAATGATGCCCCTGGGGGTCACATGGTTGATATACATTATAAAAGCAAAATGAGTTTAAAAATCTTCTCCTCTGAAACCGCAAGGCCTTTGGTATGTAACATTGAATAGTAGTCCACTACAAATATTTTTCAAATTATGCCCCTGGGGTAGAAAGTGGCCACGCCCTGTGGGTCACATGGTTTATATAGACTAAACCAACCTCTAAACCTGCAAGGCCCTGATTTTGATACTCAGGGAAGGGGTTTAGTGCCACTTTGCCCTCTTGTTATTAGCCATTATGATGCCTTAAACTCAGATGAGCGACCTAGGGCCATCATGGCCCTCTTGTTTAGTTGTTAGTAAGGTATAAGTTATGCCAACAAATCGCCATATTTGATTGGCTAATGAGATCGTTGTGGGCGGGATTAAACAGTTCAGTCACCTGTCAATCACACTATCGTAAGTGAGACCTTATAGATCATACAGCGTTCCTTTATGGACCTTTGATTAAAGATCGGTGTAATTAGATAAATGGATTAAAGGTGGTAGTTTAAAATTAAGGCATGTTAGCGATATTTAAACATGTTGGCAAACGCCTAACTGCTTTAAAGGCATGTTGGGCCCAACAAGCGAAATGCAAATGTACAAAAGTTATTATTCCTAATTCTTTTATTAGATAACATTGAACTTAATGTCAAAATACAATAATAGGAAGATTTGTCTTAAATCTTTACATTGATTGAAAGTTTTTATTGCTACTTCGGATCATACACATGAGTCGTTGTTCTTCCATCTTCAGTGTGTTTGTGTTTCTGTTTTACAAACTCTCTAATGTGCTGCGTCTTCCAGCCGAGGCAAGCTGGTCACAGTGGGTCGAGGATTACTGCAACGTCTTTGAGAAGGCCAAAGAGCTCCGTTGACATTCTTGTTATGTGTTATGCTAAAATAGCTCTTGATATATGGTTGATTTTATGTTGTTTAAAAAAAAAATCCTGTGCATTGTATGCATGTCTGTTTATTTAAAAAAGAGGCCATTTGGGGGTATATTGTAATCACAATGTGTGTTCATCCATTTGCACATTCCAAATTGTGTGCTGAACATAACTCAACAAGTGTGAGTATTTTGATGAATCTAAATGTCATTATTGAGATGTTGAAAGAAGGCACATCTTAAAGGGACCTTTTTGCAGATTGACAAATTGATAATTTTCTCCTTTTTTTGTCACAGATTCCAAAAAATACAAGAATAGTGTATATAACACTACTGACAGAAGTATACTGAAAATACTGTTTAGTTAATGAGTAATCATCAGTTAAAATGGATAAAATTATAAATTGTAACGCGAGACGATTGAAGTCCAAAAAAAAAAAAAAAATTTGGAGCAACGCGACCCTAGTAGCGAAAACCCCCGACCCTATGTTTTACTGACCATAATATGTCTAAAAATAGTTTTAAAAAAAACTCAATCCTCCCCTACCTAACGTTTTTTGAGACCGTTGCCCGAAACACATAACTTATTGTTTTGGTCTTATCTGCTGCTAACAACGTAGACATGGTTTAAGGTCTGTCTGTCTGTCAAATTCTTAACATAGATTACAAAAACTAATAAATCTAGAAATAATATAGTATCACAATAATGTTATAAAAGAGTGCCATTTCTCTAGAGTTGGGGCAACTTGTTTTGTCAGTCCAATCGTAACAAATATGTTGAATCATAACAAATATATTAAATCATAACAAATATGCTAGTGTAAACAATTTATGCACCCCATCAAAGACGGCCAGGTATATTGGTTTGCTAATGTCGGTCGGTTGGTCTGTCTGTCTGTCGGTTAGTAGACGACTTACGTTTCCACTCTCTAAGTCCAACAGTTTTCATCTGATCATCACCAAACTTCATGAACATGTTTGTAATAATAATATCTCGACCAAGTTTGATAACCAGTCAAATCATCCTAGGAATTGTGGAGTTATTATATATTATGGGAATTCCCTTGGCGGGCGGGTGGCCTGTTGGAAAACTGTGTCCGGCATTGATGGATTTTCAAATAACTTGGCAGAAGTGACAAGCATGTTGAGATGGAGTGTTGCCCGCAAGAAACAAGTCCATAGTCTCAGGTCAAGGTCACAATTCAGGGTAAAAGGTCAAATTTCAGAAATCAATCCTTAACACTCTGTCTGGAGCACATCCTTGTCCAGGATGGATGGATTTTCAAATAATTTGGCAGAAGTGACAAGCATGGTAAGGTGTAGTGTCACGTGCAAGAACCAGGTCCCTATGTAAGGGTCACAATTCAATGTCAAAGGTCAAATTTGTCTGGACCATATCTTTGTCCAGCATGGATGAATTTTGTATTGTGTCTTTTTGATTATAGATTTAATAATATATATGGAATAGTTTAGATACCTCAACTCACCACATAGAGAGAGGCTTTGTATGTGAATTAGATGCACAAATACCATGACTCTTCCTTATTAGTTTTTGAATTGTTTCTCTTTACTCCTTGAAGCTTTACCCCAAAAAAGCTTCTTTGATGGACGTATCTTTGTGACAATGGCACTCTTGTTGCCCTTCAATTATCAGAAATTGCATTTTTAGCGGTTTCCGCTGTCTAAGTCCAACTATGTTTATCCAATCGTCACCAAACGTCATGAACATGTTTGTGGACATAATATCTTGGCCAAGTTTAATAATCCGCCAAATCGCCCCAGGAAATGTGAAGTTATAACCCTTAAATGATCTACAATTGGCCTTTTTAGCCGATTATTCTCCAAGTCCAAGAGTTCATAGCCGATCTTCGCCAAATGTTGGGAAAATCTTTGTGGGTGTATTATCTCAGTTAAGCTTTATAATCAATCAAATCTTCCCAGTAACTGTGGAGTTATGGCCCTTGACTATCTTAAATTAGCATTTTTAGCTGTTTTAACCTAGAGGGGGGCATAACTGTCTTAAATTGCCTTTTAAGAACGTTCCTCTTCCGCTGTCCAATAGTTTTCATCCCATCTTCACCAGTCTTCATTGATATTTTATTTCAAGATTGCTCCTAACCTAGAGGGGTATAACTGTTTAACAGCTCTTAATATATAGAAGATTAGCATATTGTTATATGAAGCTTACTCAACAACAACAGGACTTTTAGCCCAATTGATTATTATAATGCTTAATGTTGTCCTTCGGTATTTATATCTCACTCATGTGTATGGAGTATCGTGAAGCTTAAATGTTGTGATAATATGGTGTGTAGTAATCATTAATCTTTGTAGCTTATTGTTGTTGTTTATTTGCAGCTGTACTTTAAACTGTGATTCCATTTGAAAATGTTTAATTAGATCTGTAATAGTGCATCATGTGAATTGTTAAGAATGCCTCAATAATAGAAAGCTCTTGTTTTCTGTAGTATAGGCAAACATTTTTACCATTTTTTTGGAAGACAATTAAACATTTCGGTTATTAGATTGGGGTAAGTTGTTGGGCGGGCGGGCGTGGTGGCTTTGTCAACTTTTCGTTTCCGCTCTCTAACTCGAGTACGGAATGAATTATTTTAATGAAACTTCATACACAGATACCTTATATCGAGACCTCGCTTGGGATTGCATATGGGGTGGGTGGGGTCAAGGTCACCATTGCTAAAACTAGAAAAACGGTTTCCACTCAATAACTTGAGAATGCATCGAGATATTTTAATGAAACTTCACACATAGATACCTTATATTGAGACCTCGCTGGGAATTGCATATGGGGTGGGTGGGTTCAAGGTCAAGGTCACCGTTACTAAAAATAGAAAAAACCGGTTTCCGCCCAATAACTTGAGAATGCGTCAAAATATTTTAATGAAACTTCATACATAAATAACATATATCGAGACCTCGCTTGGGATTGCATATGGGAATTTAAATATGTGAAAATCAAATATTTTCTTTAACTTAATATTTTAAAATGCATTTATACATGTTTGTTTCCGTATTTTTGTTGTCTTTGTAGTTATTTTTATAGTAAATTAGATAGTAAAAAAAACACAAAACGCATGTGTGTGACGTCATCACGATGTGTATGTTCTATATATAAACATACATCACCGGAATGAGGCCTCGATACGATAAGTAAAGACTGGTATATGGTCAATTGACTCGTGAAAGCATTTCATCGTAATTCCTGTGTAGGTCATGTGAGGGAGGTTGATCGTGACTTACAACAGACCATGAATGGGGCAATACAGCAACATAGCTGTCAATATACACAGGAGGTTGATCGTGACTTACAACAGACCATGAATGGGGCAATACAGCAACATAGCTGACACTAGACAAAGAAACAAACAAACAAATACAAATTAAAACCGATAAGGTCTTTGCTCATCGCCTTGGAATTCAGAACTAATTATTAAATGAATTTAAGTTATTAAACTATAGGCAGTTAAAACAATCCATGCACTCATCATAGGTTTCATTACTATACTACAGAGTATAAATCATTCAAATGTATTTAAATTTAATTTTACAATACATGAAAGAAGCTAAACGCTTTTTGATGCTGTAAAAATAATACGTTACAAGTACCATTATGCAATCCGTCGCGAGAAAAGATTCGTTCTTAGTGACAAAATACTAAGTTCTAAAGGCAATTCCAAACAGTTGAACAAGTTGGTATCAGAACTTACTGGGACAAAGGCTGATAATCCCATGCCTAAAGAAGGAAGCAAAATTGCATTGGCAGAAAAATTTTCTGATTATTTTATGACTAAAACTGATAATATTCGTGAATCTTTAATATATCATCAACACTATGTTCCAAAAACTAAGGATGTCCCTAGCTTTGAATCCTTTCAAAATCTGAGTGAAACACAAGTGAGTACGTTAATAACAAATCTTCAGACAAAATCCTGTGAAATAGATAAACTACCCACAAGTGTACTGAAATCGTATGTTGACGAATTGTTACCTTTTTAAATTTAACTATGTCATTACCACAAGAACTTTGTCCTTCGAAGTGGAAACAAGCCATAGTAAGACCATAGTTAAAGAAAGTCGGCCATGAACTCGAGTACTCGAACTATCGCCCAGTGAGCAACCTGCCAATTTATCAAAATTGATCGAGACAGCTGCTCTTTTCAGATTAAATGAACATGTAAGTGACCACGATCTCCTTTCAATGAGTCAGTCAGCATACAGACGTTTTCACTCCTGCGAAAGAGCATTACTGAGACTAGCGAATGACATACTGGCATACTAGACGGCATAGAAAACTAGGAGGTCAGTGCTTTGATTGCTTTAGATCTCAGCGCTGCATTTTGACACGGTGGACCACGACATTCTGCTAGAAGTGATGAAAAATCAGTATGGATTGTGCGGCACAGCTCTAAACTGGGTTGATTCCTACTTAGGACCACGAAGCTGTAGTGTTAGTGTCGAATCAACCGTCTCGTCTCCACGTCTGCAATATTATTTTATATGGAATTGCAAAAATTGCAAAGAATACAAAACGTGTGCTAAACTGGTTTTAAGACGCAAAAAGTTTGATAGCTCAAAACAAGCTCTGCCAAAGCTAGAATTGAGTTTAAAATGCTCACATTTATGTACAAATGGTCATGCCCCTGCTTACTTAACAGAACTGTTGTTGGAACAAGAACCAAGACGCAGATTTAGATCATTTAGCACACGTGCGGGTTGCTTTACCGTACCATTCAACAAACGTAAAACATTCAGTGACAGAAGCTTTGAAACGGTTGGACCAAAACTATGGAATCAACTACCATTACACGTGAGAAATTCTCAATCTATTGATAAATTCAAAAACAGTCTCAAAACTGTATTTTTCAGAGTCATATTTCTAAGTTATCATTCCATGGACTTTAAAAGCAGGCGAATTTTTTTCTAGAGAACTTTGAAAAAAATGAAGAAAATATTGTTCCATTGATATCTTTTATTTTCCATATGCAGTTATGGGTTTATACGTCATGTGTCATTTGAATGTCGTATGACTGTGTTTAAACGTAACTAAATCATACGATCGAACTTCATAAGATGTGTAATGATGCTATCTCTCTCTCACTGATGATAAATGTATATAAATGTGTGTATGTAATCATGTTTGTATGTATATATAACGTAATGTTTTGTTTTGTAGTTTATGTACAATGCCATTTAATATGCTTTTGTGTAAAAATAGGCGTTTAAGCAAATTTAACAGTTTCAGTTTCAGTATAAAAGGCAATGAACAAGTAAGATATGTTTAACTTATAAAAAGTTGCAACGATATTGTGCAAACTTGTTCATAAGTTATGATTTAATTTAATGGAACATTTTATTCACAACAGAAAACAGGAAATGGCAGGTAGTGAATTTCTTATATTGCCACCATGATGATAATTATGATAATGGTGACGGTTATGATGATGAAGATTAAGGTACTATTATTATTATTATATAAACAGTTTTCATGGATGATTCTCGGTCGCGTGAAAATTAGTACTAGTTGTAAACTCGATACGAATGGAATGCACATGACATGAGGCCTATCTATTACAAATACATTATACACAATTTTCTCTGGTATTATTAATAAGCGGCTGTATGACTGGGCTGAAGATAATAAGATGGATCCCAATCTGGTTTTCGTAAAGGCTATTCAGCTGTTGATACCATCACCTGTTTACAGGCAATACTTCAAAAGTATCACTCTAAGAAGGGCGGTCGTTTCTGTTACATTTACGTGGAATTTCGTATGGCCTTTGATAAAATCAATCACAATAAATAATTTATTTATCTGCAGAAGAAAAGTGTGTATGGTCAACAATTCTTAAAGCTCTGTATTTCCGCCTCAAGTCATGTGTTAAAGTTCACAATGGTATTACAGATTTTTTCTCCCATGCAACATTTGAACACGCCGAGGTGACAAAACAATTTTTAATCTTTTCAAAGACAAGTCATACGTAATAATTGTGGTTCAGGTATTTTTATTACTGACGATATTCCGGATATGATCTGTTTGATGTTTGCAGATAACGTGGTCGGCTGTGCTGAAACTGCTGCGAAACTTCAGCAACAAATAATTTATAAATTTTGTCATGATTCTGGTATGGAAATTAATATGGATAAAACTGAGATTACAGTGTTTCGCAGCAATGGTGGTCCTCTTCGCCGATATGAACATTGGTCTTATCGTGGAAACGAAATCAAAGTTTCTTCTGTGTATAAATACGAGGGCTGTTTCATAAATTCGCGAAATTCTCTTCTCAAAAGTTTATTTTTCAATCAACTTAAATTTAAACACATGCACAAGTTGTTTTACACATACCCTATGATATTTTAAAATGGGTCTTTATTTCCTTTAATTTATGGAAGTTTTAGTGGTATTTATAGCAACCGCTATTTAGCGACGTGAAGCACGCCGGTTTTTATGCACTTGAAACGCACTGGAAGCGCTGTAAAATAGTCATACGTTATGTATTTTTAGCGCGAACGCGCCTGATGTTAGGATCACGTCTCGACGTCATTTCCTGTAAGTTTGAAAACATTGTGTTGAACAGTAACCTCCCAGCAGCGTTTTATCGCCATGACCTCGCGTAATCGCGTGACGTCAACGGACGATGTTGAATTATGTTCCGTTGTCAAATTTTGCGTTGGACTCAAACTATCTCCGGGCGGAAACATTTAAACAAATCGAACAATTGGATACATTACCGGAGTGTGGAAAGACATTTGTGTACAAATGGCATGCGTGATTTAGGGACAGTAGAAACCCTCCCTACAGTCCGGACTTAGCCCCCATGGACTTCCGTTTATCTCCCAATCTTAAGAACCGAAAGGACAACGCTTTGAAACATCATTAGAACTACGCAACAAATCGAGATTATTATTTATAGTATGATTATTTTATCATTCAATAAGTATTGGTTCCAGGTAACATTTGACAAATTGGCACAAAGACATAGAAAGTGTGGCTAAAGGTGGTGACTACGTCGAAAAAGTGAACCGCACTCTGCAATTTGACGTTTAGGTGACGTTAAATTGACGTCATCGTGCTTCAAGTACTACACAGTCCTCTTGTTCAATATTCCATGTAATATCAACTGTTCTATGTATCACTATAATTTTTGGTCTGAAAGTCAGTCATAAGCAAACGTATATCAAGATCACCTAGGTAGAAGAAACAGAATAATTCCGCGAATTTATGAAACAGCCCTCGTACATGGATATATTGCTAACTTCAGGTATATCATGGTCGTCTGCTCACTCTAAGCTGACCTCGCAAGCTCAGAGGGCTCCCTTTTCAATCAAAGCTTTTCAAAAACCTTTTGGATACTTTTCAATTTCTGATTCACTTAAAATGATTATTCAATGGTGAAACCAATTCTATGTTATGCGTCTCAAGTTTGGGGCTTTGAATATGTCGATTCTATAGAAGCTATTCAAAACAAGTTTTACAAAAATATTCTTAGAGAATGCAAAACTACGAACACATGTATGGTTCTAGGAGACTGTGGTAGATTACCTTTGAAAAACACTTGTCCTTAAATGTAAATTTGAAACACCGAATTGCCACGTCAAGGTTTAGATTATCAAATCATAAATTGAATATTACATTTTGAAGACGCAATATATTATAAGTAATCGCATCTGTAATTTCTGTCTGCAGAACCACAATATCTTATATATTACAATATAAAGTAATTAATTGTGAATTTCACGCCTTTTTCAGTGTTTTGAATATGTTGATGTTAGAAATTCATATTTGTTTAACTGGTACATGTATACACATGGTTGTGATCTTCAAGTAGATCTGCAATAAAACCGAATCAAATGGGTAATTTACTACAAAATCGTAATTTTAATAGTAAAGACTAAGCCAAAATCGCGCACCTGTTTGTTTATAGCTTTTAATATTTTATAACCAGGCCTGCATTCAGCCGAGCTGGAATCGTGTTAGTAGTCGCCATGTTGTTTCAGTGTTTTCCTTGATTCGAATGTAAAATTTAAGTTTAGATGGGTTCCAGAGTGCATCACGTATATAGTATATAAATATCAAAGGCAGTAGAGAGGTGGTGTAAATATTGAGCCCCGAGGAGAGGGTTGTAAACCGAGGCCGAATGCCGAGATTGACATTACTCTTTAAGGGCGAGCAATATTTACTATACCCATCAACATGCCTGTGATATTTATTTTATTATACCGAACACAAATACTGTAATTCAAAGAACAAACTAGTCGTACATTGTAAACTAAAGTTTATTGTAGGAATATCAAGCGCTCGTCGACACTGATTTTTTTTAAATACATTTTAATAAGCGCCTATTGATAATAAGCTTGTACGGATTTATCGGAAAACCCGAATTGCTATTTGTAAGCCCACGCGCGGGGTATATTTTAGTCACGCGCGGGGTATATTAAAAATTATATCCCGTTTAAGTATACATAAAACACTAAGCCAGTCGTTATTGGCGCGTGACTTTACTGAATAATACACCTTGTTATGATAACCGACCGCTTTGTGTTCGTTAACATACCCCTATAACGGACTGAAAACTAAAGTGTTTTGTTATAACGTCATTTATACAACCGTGCGCTTATGGATCTTTTCAGACATATATCAGAAATGTTTGCGTAGACTGACTTTGGAATATCAGTTAAAGTCTCTCGACTATCCAAAACCGGATCCTACCGGAGCAGAGAGTAAAGCGCGCCTGTATGGCGATCACTATGGTTTTTACGCCAGGTATTTTATTCAGTTATTATATTAAAAGCGAAATTTTTAGTACGTGATCAGTGATATCGGTAGTTGTAGTATTATGGTACATAATGTTGTTATATTTTTTAGTGTGTGTGTGGTCAAATTAGAAGTTGATGTAGCATGAGAAACTTGCTGCTGTTATTGTATTTTTCGTTTTACAAATAGTTACAGTGGTATAATTCTAGTATTATAAGTGGCCATATAGGAATATTGGCATCACGCCATCGCTTGATGACGATCCTAGTATTGTGTTGTTGTTATAATTGTTAGTGTCGGTGTTGTTATTGTTGATAAATAGGATATTTTCTACAGATGCCAACGATGCGCGCGTCCATTTGATTTCTCCTTCACGAACCGGTCCCCGTGCTATTTTCATAAAGAATCTTCCAGGAAGATACGTAAGTAAAACCTGAACTTTTTATTTCATTTATACATCATTGCCTTGAAATTTAAATTGATCATATGACTAGGCATTAGTAATGCATTTTAAGTGCAAAATTACATCTTTATACGACTAAATTTATCGTATCAGACACCGAAGATCTTTCATGATAAATGCATGTTTTAAGCGCAATCTTGACAAGAGTAATTGTGCACAATTTACATTATTTTAAAACCTATTATATATTTATCATAAGGTAATAAAGTTTCATTCGCGTCCTAAATGTGTTCGTCTGTACCCAGATGCTGCGGTGGAAAGTACGTGTCCAGAGGCTGTTACAACGCTCCGGTATTTGGTTACTCGTATTAAGTGTAGGAATGTTTACATAATTGGTCCAACTACTCAAAACTGCCAATTTATATCTCTGCAAAGTAGATTGAATTTCGAGCACACCTATAACACAATCAATATATGCCATTTTGCTTCTGTTGATAGGGAAATATAATTGTGCACAAAAGCGTTATAATGTTATAAATAAACATTCAAACGCTGAATACACGTTTGGCAGGGTTTTTAATTGTTCGCGCTAGCAAAAGAGCTATTATGTTAAAAAGTTGTTACTACATATAAGATAAAATCGAATACCACGTGGACATCATGTTTAAACATTTGATTACATAACTGAGTACAGCAAAGTATAAAATAAGCAGAATTCGCTAGCAATCAACATACACGGATTTGAATTTTATAAATGTACATGTATGTAATATATAAAGTGACATGTTAATTAATAGTATACTCAAATCAGAAAACGCTCGCAATAAACATTTACTTATTCGAATTTGTAAATTTGTGTAAATGTAATTAATAAAGAAACATGCTCATTAATAATTTAGCGTTTTTCAGGGCCACGTGTACAAATGAAACATGTACTTGGACACTGAAGGGTTCAAAACCCACCAACCTTTGACGACCCCGCCAGCAGATGGGAATTACGTCGTTTATGCCATGGATACAGAACTTTACATGACTTTATTGTGCTGCGCGGGCTCTTTTCATACAGTCTGTTTAGTTGACCTCCGTATCACAGCATTTTATATAAAAGTCTGTTTTACTGACATTACAAGATTCATTACATGATGTGGCTTACGTATGAATCCATATGAAGTTCTAATTTAGAATTATTCATTTTCAACTTGAGCCTTGTCATGCACATAATTACGTCCAGAAGGCAGTTATTAAGTAGTTGAATAACAGTTGTCTCATTTTGTACATCTCCAGCCTGAATTATGAAAGCAACTTTATGATCATCAGCATATCCATAGAGTTCAGTTGGGTACTTTTGTACAACCCTGCTCAGAGCTGCTATAGATCTATACATGGTGAAGATAACTGGGTCGGCACAAGAGCCCTGTGTGACACCAAATCTTAAGTGCTCTGTGCAAGAGTTCGAGTTATTTACGACAACTTGCATTGTTTTATCCATCAAGTATGATTCTACCCAATTTAATGGAGTATCTCTAATGCCAATATCATCATGGAGAAATCGGAGAACGCTAGCAATGTCAACTGCATCAAATGCAGCACTCAGATCTATCATCACAACCAGTGTTACTTTGTTGTTGTCTACATCTTCCAATAAATCGCTGTACATTGTAATCATTGCAGTGTCCACGCTGTGACATTGTCGATATGCACTTTGCTACAGTGGAAGAAGATGGGTTGTTTCAATGTATTTAGTAATTTGTTGCAAAGCAGTTTCTCCCAAACAATGAATAATAATAATAAATTTGACACTGGCCGATAGTTTTGTAGTTCAAGTGGAAGACCTTTCTTTTTCAATATAGGCTGAATAAAGGCCCTTTTCGGAAACTCTCCTGATGAAAGTGATTTATTTTCAATTTTGGTTACAATCGGTTTAATACTTTGTAGATTTTGTTTTAACATCAGAGTTGGAATGACGTCTAATTCACACGTAGTTGATATTGATTCTTTACTAAATTTTACAACATTGTTTTCTGTTAGAGATTAAAACTTGGCAGAACCAAAAATAACAGAAGGACTGTTTTCACTTTCAGACATATTGTCGAAAGTTGACCAAACGTCTGTTTTATCCAAATCATCCCGCAGTTTCATAATTTGTTTTATTAAAGAACCAGAGAAATTCAAAAGCCACTATCACATCCTCAGTGTGTGGCGGTAAAGGGTTATCCTTTACACGACCCAGCATAGAGGATTTTACACCATACACTTTTTTCATATTGCCATCTGCTTCATTAATTTTAGAGTTATAATATGTATTTTTGCAATTATATTGCTGACATGCAGTAACTTCTTACTTTGTAGACGAGTTCGTTCTAATATTTGTTTTGTCATTCAGTAAGATTTTCTGAAAAGACCTTTTATACTGTTTAATAGATTAAAACAAAAACAACAGAATACCATGGCACATGGGGTCTGCTTATAACCTTTTTTCCCTTGAGTGGCGCATGTTTGTCAATGACATCAGAGAGATAGTTTTGTTAAAGTCCGCCACAAGGTTGTCGACATCTAATGGTTTTTCTTTAACATATTCAGTTGAGAGAGATCGACCTCTAAAGTTGTATTGGGTACAGATTTCCAACTTCTATTTTTAGCAATTTTAAACGAGGACGACATTGCTGTATGTAACAATTTACGAAACAGTGACCAGAGAGAAAGTATTCGCACTGGGGTTCTGTGAAGTCAGAAAATTTATCTTTCTTTCTGAAAATGGTTAAATCCAAAGTATGACCACACTTGTGTCGGATTCTTTACAGTTAAAATATATCCAGATGACACTGAAGGAACTGCTTAGTCTAGCTAACTGACTTATTATCTACATGAAGTCAGCCATTCACACCAATGGTTCAGATATCAACGAGATTTGATCTAAAAATTCCGAAAATTCTTTCAAACAAGTTGTTTGTTTATCAGGATGCTTTTCTGAGTTTGGTGGTCGATAAATACCAATGTTTAAGAACATAAAATTGTTGATGATTTTCCATTCAGCACGTTCAAAAGAGTTGAATGTTTTACATTGATTTATAGTGACTTTTAAATTGCTTCTGTGTAAAAGGGCTATTGCCCCACCTTTCTTCTCAGGTCTTGGGACATCGTCAAAACAAAAAGCCATCTTGACTTAGTTCTCCCCTAAATACCACCATCAGTCGTGAGCCAAGTCTCTGTTGTCAAACAAATGTCAATCTGCTCAATGTTGTATTAGTTAAGCTGATTTTCGTCGTACAGATCTGGCATTTATAGTTGAAATTTTCTGCCTACTTTTCCGTTTTTCGTTAATGTTAACTGTGCGATTTAATCTGCTTAAGGTTATTCCAGTCCACACCATCAATTCTAGTCTGTGTTGGTGCCCTACGGCGACCAGCTCGTTTACCTCTGTATACAAGCAATCCACAACATTTTAATTACGTCAATACGTCATTGTTCAATTTAATCCATTGTGATTTCCCCCCTACGCAATATCGGTATCTGTGAAGTGAAGCAGAAGAGACCACTATCACTCTTTATTGTATACTTACCAGTGATTTTTAGGGAATGATTAGTGAAATAAAATTGGTAATGCACAGTTGTATAACAGTGAAATTACCGCTCTGGTAATGTTCACTGCTTCACACAGGTTCTTTATTTAATACAGTAAGTGAAACTGACCGTCAACGATGCCGGACTCAATATTGTGAAATGACGTCATTATTTTTACGTCATGACGTTATGTGTTCCGTAAAACTTTCAACTTAAACCTATTTAAAATGTAAAACAAAATTGTGAAAAAGCATTAAATAAAAAGAAAATGTTTATTTCGGTGTTAAATCGTATTTTATTAAATCACTCGTGATCTTAGAAAATAGATACTCGTGATGAAAATATCATCTTCTATGAACAATTGTGAAATAAAATAAAGGCTGATCCGGGACGGCACTTTCCGCCTACAGTGGATTTATATTTAGTAGAGACTTACTTGAAACTAAAAACAACAACATAAAAGCCGAATGTGCCGTCCTGGATTAGCCTGTGCAAACTGATCCGGGTCGACATTTTACGCACGTGCATTAAGCCCGGTTTTCCCACGACACGCCTCAAATATCCTCTGTAGCTTATATATTATATATGTATTGACTTCATATGCTATGAAATAAATAAAACGTACCATGAACTAGTTTTTTTTTATATATCCTAATAATAATAATTTCGTTTCTTATGAGTATTTCTTATACTTTTGAGCGATGAAGTGTCCTTTGACGGCGGTATTGATATATGCGCATGCACGATGATAAAATACTAACAATACTTGGTCAAGTAACATGGGAATATCTATTCAAACATTCGATAATTTCGTTGTAATAATTGTTTTTTATAAAGCTATCATGCTAGAAAGCCCGGTGTTCGGTTGCATTCATAATGTATGAAATCAAATAATACCTGTAACAATATCGAATCCTTCGTCGTGCTGTAGCGCTTTTATATATGATGTTGTACATTATTTGCAAATTATACAGTACTTATACCACTGTTTTTGTAGGAAACGCACTCTGCGCTCACGAATTAAATGTCGCATTTTGCACGTGTTTCAGTTGGCCACGATGCAAGGAGGATGCCGAGTTGACGATGCAGCTGTTATGTAATGTAAATAACGGCTTTCCTACTGCTGACTCAGCTGGTGCATCAAATTGTTTGATATGTAAATAAGGGCTTTCCTACTGCTGACGCAGCTGGTGCATCAAATTGTTTGATATGTAAATAACGGCTTTCCTACTGCTGACGCAGCCGGTGCATCAAATTGTTTGATATGTAAATAAGGGCTTTCCTACTGCTGACGCAGCTGGTGCATCAAATTGTTTGATATGTAAATAAGGGCTTTCCTACTGCTGACGCAGCTGGTGCATCAAATTGTTTGATATGTAAATAACGGCTTTCCTACTGCTGACGCAGCTGGTGCATCAAATTGTTTGATATGTAAATAAGGGCTTTCCTACTGCTGACGCAGCTGGTGCATCAAATTGTTTGATATGTAAATAAGGGCTTTCCTACTGCTGACGCAGCTGGTGCATCAAATTGTTTGATATGTAAATAACGGCTTTCCTACTGCTGACGCAGCCGGTGCATCAAATTGTTTGATATGTAAATAAGGGCTTTCCTACTGCTGACGCAGCTGGTGCATCAAATTGTTTGATATGTAAATAAGGGCTTTCCTACTGCTGACGCAGCTGGTGCATCAAATTGTTTGATATGTAAATAACGGCTTTCCTACTGCTGACGCAGCCGGTGCATCAAATTGTTTGATATGTAAATAAGGGCTTTCCTACTGCTGACGCAGCTGGTGCATCAAATTGTTTGATATGTAAATAAGGGCTTTCCTACTGCTGACTCAGCTGGTGCATCAAATTGGTTGATATGTAAATAAGGGCTTTCCTACTGCTGACGCAGCTGGTGCATCAAATTGGTTGATGTGTAAATAAGGGCTTTCCTACTGCTGACGCAGCCGGTGCATCAAATTGTTTGATATGTGTATAAGGGCTTTCCTACTGCTGACGCAGCTGGTGCATCAAATTGTTTGATATGTAAATAAGGGCTTTCCTACTGCTGACGCAGCTGGTGCATCAAATTGTTTGATATGTAAATAAGGGCTTTCCTACTGCTGACGCAGCTGGTGCATCAAATTGTTTGATATGTAAATAACGGCTTTCCTACTGCTGACGCAGCCGGTGCATCAAATTGTTTGATATGTAAATAAGGGCTTTCCTACTGCTGACGCAGCTGGTGCATCAAATTGTTTGATATGTAAATAAGGGCTTTCCTACTGCTGACGCAGCTGGTGCATCAAATTGTTTGATATGTAAATAACGGCTTTCCTACTGCTGACGCAGCTGGTGCATCAAATTGTTTGATATGTAAATAAGGGCCTTCCTACTGCTGACTCAGCTGGTGCATCAAATTGTTTGATATGTAAATAAGGGCTTTCCTACTGCTGACGCAGCTGGTGCATCAAATTGTTTGATATGTAAATAAGGGCTTTCCTACTGCTGACGCAGCCGGTGCATCAAATTGTTTGATATGTAAATAAGGGCTTTCCTACTGCTGACGCAGCTGGTGCATCAAATTGTTTGATATGTAAATAAGACGCTAAATTTGTATAACCATATAGACACTATGCTTTGCATGCATTCTTTTTTTGTTATTCGAAATGTCATTATTTTCCAAGACAAATCACAACATATACATTGAGTCACAATTATGCATTGACAAAAATATATATTTGATTTTGCATCCATTCGTATTATTGTATATAAGGTATTATCAAGTATTTAGATTTTAATTTTATTTTTACAATTCGGCAAAGATGTCAATTTTGTAAATTTCCTTGATATATTTGTATGACATTAATATGGAACTATTGCTTTAGTCTGATAGCAATGTATGTCAGCATTATTATGTACACGTGCAATAAAGCAATTAACTGGCTTTTTATCTCTCATACAATACCTAGACTAATTATGAATTATTGCTTCTCCTTCTCAAAAAATACCTAATATATGAGTTATTGTTTCTCCTATGTCCGCATTGTTGTAAACGCGTTCTTTCAATCGTTGATGCGTGATTGTATTTTTATCTAGAGCGTACATTCACTAGCGGATCCCGGGAGGATGGGCCGCACCCGGCGCCCCCCACTAAAACTACCAGACCATACATATATGGACATAAATAAAACGGACAAAACTGGATAATTATGATAAAATTGTTCGCTCACTCAGTTTTGGTAAAAGATAACAATTTCAGTAAACATACGCGACCTAGCCCGCTCCTACGATTTATTATAGTACTAAACTATAGACAATGGGTATATATATCTTTATTTGTGGATTATAATGTGTTCTTGTTTTAAATTCATATATAAAAATGTCAGATGTAATACACTGTTGGCACAGGATACCACATACATGACATTGCAACTTTTCGAATAAATATGATTTAAAGTTGAAATTCTAGCCAAATAAATTTATAGTTTCAAGTTTAAACAGTTTTGTCTAAACAAAATTTAAAATTTAGTTCCAAAAATTCTAAATCGACAAACTTTTTGTTAAATGTTCCATTAGCAATCACACCAAATTTATATTGTTTTATGCATTTATAAAAAAGATATAAAGTGACAAAGTAGAGTGGTGCCTACAACGTTGGATCCAATTCCTGCCGATTTCGTATTTTTTCCGGCTGGTGTCGGCAAAATTGACACACTGTCGGCATCACTTGACACACTGTCGGCATCACTCGCCGTATTATGTCTCGACGCAATCATGCGAGTATCTTTTCACAATATTTCGCGTAAATAAACATGTTCGTCTGACTGTCCGTTAGTTCGGTTCCATGACAAAATAAACAGTGCATAACACATTTGAAGACAATTGACGAGCATGACTGTGAACATGTGATTTATTTAACGGCATTCACTTTGAAAAGAGACCATCACTTTTCGGTGCGTGTGTGTTTGAATGTAGTCAGCTACATATTTTACATGTTTAAAGATGTTGCTGATATATATATTATTGAATATCCAATACGTATTTAGTGGACAGGCACATCAAACAAGAGCAATTTATTGCAAAAACAGGTGCATGACATACAGATGTATCAAAAAGTGGATATGGTGTCCGCCTAGCGATCGGGAGGTCCCGGGTTCGAACCTTACTGGGAGCGTTCTCAAGATCTCCCCCAAAGACACCAAGTACTGGTTCTACCCAGGAAACGGACTCGAGAGTGTCTCTATAAGCCTTCGGCTTTCGATGCAATCGAGCTAAAATAAATAGGTTTAAACTAAAAAAGCATTTCGATCATACTACGGTGAAGTATTAATTTATTCAATGAAACAAAGTGCATTTGATGATGATGACGATGATGTGCAATCAGTTTTCATATATCTTTGATACGGATCTGTAGCTGATCACTGCAGACCCACAGACAACATAAAGGGAGTAATACTGCACGATCAAGTTTACGCCCCCCCCCCTACTCGAAATCCTGGACCGCCCCTGTCATTCATAAATAATGTCCACCAGATTGATTAAAATAATAGTCTATAATAATTATAAATAATAACATTATATTTTTCATATATATTTGAATTTTATTCCAAAACTATTACTTTAATTTATATAAATGATATGTTTCCAGTTTTAGGAGTACTGCTAGTCTTTAGTTTTGACCATGTATATGTATATTCAAATCGTGTCGTTGTGTTTTCTTTTTTTATATTTTGCGTAACACTCCTTCTATTGGTTCTCTTTACTATAAAATCATAATGTTTGAATGAAGAATTTAAATCACAACACTCTGTAACTTAGAATAATTTCTACTTACAACACGTTGCTAACACTTTTTGTTTTGCCAATTATATCTGTGTTTTATATTTCTTGGAGAAAATTAAACAAACTGCAATTTCAAAAGGTAATGGTCTTAATTTCTTTTGTATATTTAACGGCTTGTCAATTTAAGGCCAATGTAGTAAATAATTTATAAAAAACATGTTAAGAGAGAGAAGAAAACGATAATATTGGATCATGGATCAAAATGTAAAATCAGTCCAACAGACAGATCGACTTTAAGATATTTTGTTTCAAATCGTAAAATTGATCCACTGTACTTTGCTGTGTTTTTGTAATTAACTTTGCGAATTTTGATACTCGGCTGATTGTTTTAATTTATTTGGTTTCTTCATAAATTGCGTCTAGAATGCAATACAAATTTAAAGGCGGACACGTTTTGTATTAATCGCTGTTAAAGTTTCACCGTATTTTCTTGATAAATAACCATTGGATCACGAATTGTCCACGTATTTGTTGAGACACTAGTATATTACTCAACTAAATACATTTACTGCATTTTAAGTACGAATAGTAAATTTTTGTTCATATATTTTTTTTAAGGTCTTTTATATAATTTATATAATCATCTTAGAAAAATTAATGATATCTATTCCAAAAATCGAGTTTCTTGTAAGCCTCCATCATACCGAAAGTGGTAAGTACATGTACTAGGTGAACATGGAAAAATCTCTGCCATTGCTACGCACGAACTAGTCACTAACCATGGTACATCACAGTGGTCGCCACTAGATTCTTACCACTCATAAAATCACGCATGTACGGCAGTTGAGTTATCACATGGGTGTTTCGGGAACAGTCGAAACTGTTGGCGTAATGTGGAGGGATGACTGTTTGAGCTTTTTTCCTAGGCCGCTAGGTAGGGGTGTCACAATATACCATATTGCAATATTTGGTTCTGCAATAAAATATGTATGTTCAGAGAGACTGAGTAGGAACATGTTCGTCATTTTCCGTTGATGGTCGTAAATGTACACTGTATCTGAAACGTTTGTATTTTCCGCCGGTCAGGAACAGTAATGGAGAATTGCCGAGTTTTAGATGTTTCGTCTATAAATAGTTTTTAGGTAAACACCGGCGCGCGCGGGAAGCAGTCAAAACTGTCACCCCGTAACATTCAATATATATCGGGAACAGTCGTATCCATAATGAAATAGCGAAAAATGACGATACAGCGTTTATATAGGAGATCAGGTAATACTATGTTTTATCCGTTACGAAGCCAAGCAAGAACCACGTTTTAAATACGCTAATCCTACGTCACAGCTGTCCTACCAATACCTCGCAACGTTTAGTTGGTTTTCAGTCAATTTTCAATAGCGCCCATGTAGACTTCCCTAGATCACAGGCCTCCAAAGACCAGTATAACTACAATCAGTACAATACCGTAGGAGTAATATGCATGGTCTGGTTTGAAGTTCGACAGTGGATTTTGTATTTGTTTTACGTTAAGGCCCTGTCACACTGTGGCGAATTTGAGCTTTGACTGCTGACGAGTCTGCACGACATTTGAGGACATGAGCACGAGTTTATGACGACATTTTACGAGAAACGGACGAGCAGATGTCGTAGGCAAGTCTCCCAAACTCGCAGTAAACTCTTGTTGTGTCGTAGAACGATAACATACGGCGAAACGCTACGATAAGGAGACATGTCTACGGATTGTGTTCGAGTGTGTTTGAGAGTCGCGAGATTCCCTCGACATATCTTCGACACGTGTACGAGAATAAGAAAGTCACTGAGAAGCGGCAAGAATTTTAAACATTTTGAAATTCTCGCCGCTGCTTGACGAGGTCTTGCGACATAAGAAGACATCGCTGCGACAAAGAACGACATATGTAAAAGATCTACACGACAACGGGCGAGTTGTGGCGGGTTACAATTCGCCAGAATTCGTAGATTAAATTCGCCACAGTGTGACGGGGCCTTTTCATTTGGTGATGGTTCACATCTTGCTCTTTTGAGTGTATGTAAAATATACACAGCTTATGCTATTCAAGCTCAACAGAGTTTATGTCAATGAGTGTATGTTTATGAAGCGTGTGTTTTTATAGCATGGTCGCTTGCGTTACTTGATTACCTGCTAAAGGGTATTTACACAAATAACGCTTTTCGTGGGAAAACCGGGCTTAATGCATGTGCGTAAAGTGTCGCACTGGATAAGCCTGTGCAGTCCGCACAGGGTTGGTTCATAGTTTCCGCCTACAGTTTATTTATGTTTAGACGAGACTTCCTTGAAACAGAAAATACTATAAAAAGTGGGAAGTGTCGTCCTGGATCAGCCGTTGCGGACTGCACTGATAAATTATTGCTGCTGCTGTTATAAATTACAGCGTAGAGTAATTTTACAGAAAATATTATGTAATATTGGTTAATTAGAAACAACCTTTTGCACTTTATGAAACAACCATTGAACAATAACTGTATGTTTGCAAAACGAAGAAATTGCTTCAATGTAATAGTAATAAACATATTTTTCAAAAAGGCAAAATATTAATTTATTATAATTTCGGAATGAATTTTAACGCAGTCAGTAGTGTCTAAATTTGTTATCCACATCAATAAAGTTCGAATTTAAAAGTAAAATAGAAGCCGATTGAGAAACAGTATACCAAACAAACAAGCAAACACAAACATATTGTTTATTTCAAACTTTTTTCAGGGTAATGATTAGTTAGGTCCTTACATAAGCAATAGATCAAGGTGCAGTTATAAGCACACGTGTTTATGTTTATAAACAGCCTAACAATAATTATGTTTCCAGATTATAATTTGAAAAACATTCACTGTAAATAATGTTCCTCTAGTCAAAGTACCCAATGATTTAAAATAGACTATATCGGTTAAGGAAATACAAAAAATATTGCCATACATACAAGTATGTACAAAATCACAATTAAAATGCAATAAATGTTCAAAAAGATGTTGATTATTGACGCACTATGTGTGACGTTAAGTGTGTTGAAAAACAGATTTAAAAATGGGTAAGCTAATGTTTGAAATATATCTAAGCAAGCAGGACATGGTACACATTTTCAACGAGCATCCTTTCCCGGCAGTTAGGCAGGCACGACACTAATGTCGCTGCCGCCGAACGATGTCAACATCGGATCGTTCGTCGAGGGTTGAATAGACAACTCCACACTGCATGTGCATGACTATATGTAATGAAAATTAATAAAAGTACATAAATAAACTCAGTACATTTTAACTGCAGGCAAGTTAAAATCATAATATATATAACACATTGTAAGTTATGCAAATACATTAAAAGACTTATGAAGTCAAGATATTTGTAAATTTATTTATTAAGTGGTATACATCTGAAACGATGAGGAATCGAGATGCAAACGTAGATACGGACATACCACAAATATTAATTTCGTATAACGCGCGTATTTATTATACGCATATATTATAGCTACATATCGCCGACGCATAGAACAAATAATATGTGCTAAATGAGATTTGGAATTAATATTACACTATTTTTAGGAGCATGCATGCAGATTAAATTACACAAGATTTGTTACATGTAAACGATTTATATCCCATTCAAGGTTCACCTACGTGAGCTTTACAGGAGACTTATCGTTAAATGTGAAATACAAATACGTTTTCTTCATGTAAAGATATATTGCCATTGTATTACTTTTATTGCTCACACTTTACACTATAAAAAATTGAAACATATATATATGTTAAATATGGGAAATAACAAGATAAAAGCGTATAATACGATTCAAAACATCAAACCAATATCGTTCAAACGAAGATAATTTTACTTACATGTTGCTTAAAAACAAAATAGTACATGTGGGCCGAGTCTGTATTAAAATATGGATTGGTTGGTGTAACGATGTACTACACATAATTGCACGCATATTTTACACATTTGAAACCAAATTATTATAATCATCACACATTTGAAACCAAATTATTATAATCATTAACTTTCAATTTAATTAAAACGTTTGAACTTAATTAATCGTATACAAAAATCAAAGGTTATCTGAATATGTATTTAAACTCTATAATTACCATAACTGCAAAGCGACCGTCATTAACAAATGTCCTGCGAACCTTCATGTCAATGCGCCACTGTACTCCTGAGACAATCTGCAATTCCATGTATAATTTTGCAAGATAGTAAGGAAGGTTTCAACAATAAGAATACACATCTATAGATTTTGTACATTGTGCCATATGATATGTGAAGTTTATTGAAATAGATAATAAACTTTAGGTGTAATAGAAATTCGTGATTTCCATTCACAAAATCCATGTTAGAAATATGAAGCATATACTAATGCTAAAACTATATATTCGTTTGTAGAAAAGCAACACGTCTTGTTCAGATTATTGTCATACACACCCGTCATAATCACAAATATCTCATTTAGGTTCGAAAATACAATCAACAAAACAGAAATAGATATTTAATGCTCTGCTTATTGAAATACACACCAGGTAATAAATTTGCGCTTTTAACAACGTCATAGCTTTTGGTCCGAAGCAATTTTAATAAATTTCGAAATTATTGTATTGTGCTGATAAAAAATACTAGAAATACAAACAACATCAAATAATTGTAATCACAAAAGCTCTTTACATGTCCAATTTGTTTTAAGCAAATTTTAATGTATACACATAGAAATACAAGAGATATAGTACAACTAACTTGCGATTCAGCCTTCAGTATTTTATCCACGATAAAATCGGATCCTATCTGCTTCGCTGCGAATCGCGCTAATGTTCGTACATCTTCTCTTTCTGGGTCATGCGGGATCCGTCCTCTGGGTATGATTGGTTCTGCAAATGCCACGCTGACAATAATAATTAACACAAGCATCTTGTGCGACTTTATTGCGTATGTGTGTCTCTTAAGCGTGTTATTTTCGAGCAAAATTGTTAACAGTTCAATAAACGGGTGCATTATACACACCTAAAATGCAAAAATATCATATCACCAAAATGTTGATGAACATGAAATAATGAATTATTTACTTCAACAATTCATCAACGTCTTGAACATAATCAAGTCAGTGTTCCTTTTACATGATGTCAAAATAGAGAACCCTGGATTGTTTTTGCATTAAAATGTTCGTTTAGGGTATCACATGTTTTATTGTTGCGCCTTATAAGGAGTTATTTTGTTGAATAATGTGTTTATTAATATACATCATTTTAAAATAAGTTTCACACTTAAGTTAATACAAATATACAAAAGATACTGTATTTCGGAGTTTTCAATTACCATATATCACTGAAGTGGATTTTTTACGAACACACACAACTGCTGAGCTTTGAAAAACTTTAGGAAAAGCTTTTCAGATGAATACAAACCTTTACATTTCATTGTATAAGCATTACACAATGTTCAACAATATGTGCGCAAGTTTTTACGTACACTTTCTTAAATGTGGTTGAAATGTTGTTCCTAGGTTTAACAGTTAAATTTATTGTGTTACAATGTAAGTAAACATAATGTTTTATAATGATATGATGAGCAAATCGCCTTGCATTAAACATTGTTAAATAATATTTAATATTCATGAGCATAATTTAAAATCAATTTAAAATTGTATAAGAACTAACAGATTAAATTTAACCAGGAAAACTGTTTTACATTAAGTATGGTAATTGATTTATGGTAAATTGGTTTGTGGTAACTAAAACGAAAATAATATATATATGAAGTGTATTTTACAGTAGTACACCATTGCATACTTTGTTTTATTAAAGCCTAGTGGTTAGAACCAGTTCTCGAAAAAAAAAAATCAAGTAATCATACGTTAAGTAACGAACATGTCTTAACAGTAAGCGATTGTACCGAATGAATATTTTAACAAAACAAAGTTAGGATTTTACGAAAAAAAGGTGTCATAAGTGTATCTGATAAATCAACAAATACAGTTTATCACAACATTATTAGAATACGCAAATCCGAATAAGGTTCATACCATATACTTATTAATTTCTGCTACACACACCAAATAGTTTTCTGTTACACAGTTTTTTTTAAAGAAACCTGTTCACAAATTGACGAATTGACAATGTTTCAACTTTTTTTCACCGATTCCAAAAATAAAAGAACAGTGTATAAAAGTGAGCAAAATAACACTACGGACCTAGAAATATACTGTTAAACCGTTTCGGTTTATGATTAATCATCAGCTGAAATTGATAAAATCATAAAGCGTTTGTAAAAATGAAATAATTTGGAGCGTGCCTGTTGTTTTCGTTAAAATTGTTGACAATACGTGGAACACTTACACAAAGTAAATAATTCAGGGTAAAATATAAAAGTCGAAATGGCCGAGTGGTTGAGCCTTTTACTGCGGAGGGCCCGGGTTCGAGCCCCGGAGGGATCTTGTTGTTTCTTTTCTTTTTTTCTAAATACTTTTCTTGTACTTATACTTGAGCTGTTTAGTCCCGATGCTTAAATCTATCATGTTAAGACATTTAATGGCATACTTAATACGAAAATCTGTGAACAAGTCCCTTAAAGGCTTCAATCCATTGTCAAGATATTTATGTGATGCCATCCTGGTATTTGAGGAAAACAGTTTTGAAGGTCATGAACCGATCAGTATTTCACTGAACAATACTGGCATATTTGGGTAACGAATATGTCAGTAACATAATCATTCATTTATTAACTTGTCATTTGACAACATTAAAAATTATGTTATGGACATACAGATAAAACTGTCTATTAACACTTTCTAACCATGGCACACGTAGTAATAAAAGCAGTGTAAGATTTATATTTAATAATAATAGTGCTGGTAACAAACATGTTATTTCAACATCGTTTTTTTCCAGTATGTTAAATGAAGTTTTGACCTGATTCACATTTATTACGCTTTGTTACGAAACCAAATAATAACAAATAGTACTGTTAAAAAACGCGCATGGTACCATGTATCTTACATCAATTTCGTCAGACAGTTCAAATCAAAATGTTGTAACGGCGTCGCAGTGTCTACAATAGAATAGGGTGTGTCCCAGTGTCGCTCGGTTAGTTACTTTAATTGGCAACAATCACAATATCAAATTGCATCAAAGATCAGATTTTGTTCAATTATGTACGTCCTATTTTAACTGAACTTGCATAACGTATATATGGTCACCACAGTCCCTATAAAATTTAACTAGCTGCCGGGTAGGCAACTGGCCATATCAGAACAAGCCCTGTGCGAGATTCGAAACTTCGACCTCCTGCTCCGTAGGCGAACGCCCTAACCACTAGATGTTGGCACTAAGTATAACCCACCAGCGCATACATTGATACAGACAACCTCGGTGACTGCAATGCACCCGTTTATAAATAATGCGTGAAATGCAATTATTTTTGAATTCTATACAACACTAATAATGCATGACACATTGATCGAAAACCACTATAAAATACAAACATGTAAAATGCAATTAGTATTTAATTGTACAGAACAATGATAACACGTGACACTGATCGAAAACCACTATAAAATACATAAAATGTAAGTTAATATTTGTAACGAATTAAAGTCTTACCTTTCCCATCCATTATTTCTTTCCTTAAAAAAACTGTTTTCTCCGTGTGCTTTAATAGCAGTCGTCTTCTCCTTGTGCTTTTATAGCAGTCGTTTGAAAGAAGAGATACATGGGCACTGTCTAGTCTGACATCAACCAATCCGATGGCCGATTACTCATGGAAAATACAGTATTTTATTATGCCACTAGTGCACATTTACGTTGAAGGTAAAGACCCAATAGTTTTAAGCGTTATTATACCACTGACCGATAACACAAATTAACTCCTCCCACTTTCTGTAATATCATGTCATTGACTGATATAACTTTTTAGCTGCGCCCACCCTATATTATAATTTTCTGGAACAAAAGATTCAAACATTCTTCAATTTACAAGAATTAAGTTATTACGACAAATAAGCATTTTGCAAAAACAGTAAGTCTTCAGCATGGAAAACCTGTCGATAAAATCTTCAAAAGCTGATATTTTTAAAGCTGGAACATTACAATCAGATATCACAAAAGTTTAAATTCATGAAAGAATAGGATGACATTTTGTGCCTGTTGATTTTATCGATACATAAAAAATAGCGAAGAATTTGAAACCAAATCACTCAGACCATACATTTTAGTTTCAAATGAAACGGACTGCAGAGTAGCTAATGATTAATCACTACCAATACACAATTACATAGGTTCAGGGAAACCATTGTAAGTTACAGTGCAGTGTGTTATAAAGGAACAAGCTACTAAAACATGTCACATTAATGCAAATGCACTGTTTTAGCAACATGCTATTTTGAACAGTTATTTTAAACAGACAACTGAATTTAAATGTTCTAATCATGAAAAATCAAACAATCTAGCCAGGTAACAATCTAACAATAATTTTTGTTATCAAAGGTAAAAGTAAAAAAAAACATGATTTAAGAATTTTTCGTCAATTCAACAAAAATAAACTCTTAATTTTCATCAGAAATTCAAATACATCTAGGTTGATTCACAACATATCAATCTACTTCTAAATGAGATGTACAAGTTACAGAAAAACATGTGGCATTAAAAACAATACGTTTTAGTAAAATAAAATGCAGAGAAGTCAATGTGTTTTAAATAACTTCAGTCCAACATGAAAAAGGGGAATAAATGAGGAAAAGAAACTTATGGAAAGGATGCACAACCAATAGAAGAACATGGAATTGAAAAAATATACATGATGGTCAAGAAATGTTTCAATTTACTGTAAAAACAACTAATTAAATGCAGTTTGGAAACTAATAGACAAGATAATCTGCCTTTTGACACAGTAACACATGTCCACTAGAAAGAGTCTAACATGTCACATCAATAATTGTACTGTTGCAACAACTTTCACATGTCAATTCTTTGCTTTCACTGGATGTCAACCTGAAAATATTAAAGAAATTCAGTCAATTTTTGAAAATAGCTAACAAAAACATGAACAAAACAACATATGTGTATACATGATTTAATTAATTCTATTAATATTAAAATATTTGGCTCTAAAAATTAATGTTCACTGAATGAGCAAGGCGAAGTCCAACTCAAGGATTACGTGTCCTCAGTCTCAAGCCGGCATTACCAGGACACTCACTAATTGCTGACTCTACCAGGAAATACAGAAACTTCATGGTACCCATCGTTGTCCCACGAATATTTTGCAACTCAGCCTCAACATACCATGCGAGCCCACATCACAATCACAGCACGCTGCATCTTTAAATCGTTGCAATTGCGTTCCCCACCCACTTTGACATCAAACTTGGGGGATAGTTTTTCAGAGCAATCGTTAATATCTCAATTTTGAACGCATTATACACCGATGGAAATGTTGATTAACGACTCATTTGCTCATAAATCCACTGATTTGTTTCACTTTTATATCCGCTGTTGTTTTTTGTTTTGTACGTTGTTGAATGTTCATATAACACAAAAACTTTTGAAAAGTCGTTCATGTCACCTGCAGTAAACTTCTTGTGTGTGTTAATAGATACAATGAGGTAAATCTATTTGTATTGTGGTCAATGTTACAAGGAGTAACAATTTCTCGCTTCAAATTTTTGTTTATTGATTAAATGTGTGACAAAATGTTATTGTTGATGATTTTATATAGAAATATTTTTCATGCCTAACTATGCATCAACGCAAGTAGACGTCAACAGGCTGTCTCATTTGCATATTGTGTTGTACTGTAAATTACTCAATGTTTGCGATTACTTGTTCATTTTATATTGTATTATGAAAACATTTGCAAAAAAGTGGCATAATAAATAGAATTTATGGTTGGTAACTTTTGATATCATGTGATATCAGACTCGTCCGATATGGCTAAGAACAGGCTCGGCAAGCCTCGAGTTTTCCTACGCCATATCGGACGAGTCTGATATCACATGATATCAAAAGTCACCAACCATATATTCTCTATATGGCGGACTAACGGTATGTCATACATAAACATGTTTCCTAAATTGTTTGCGTTCGGTTTGACTGACCAAACATTATATATCATTTTAGTATATCGCGATCTTTTAGTGATTTTAATCTCGTTGAATGTATATCGATTAAATATACTGAATATCCTGTCTGAACATCCATACATATATTTCGGACGTGTTATTTACTATTCAATAAAATACACCAGAAATTTATCAATGCTTATTTATAGATCTTTAAATACACTGTTCTATTATTTTAAATAATTAACAACAAATAATACATTTTAATCTTATGTTAATAAAGACCATTATCCTTATTAAAATAATATGAATTGGTAAAACAAACTATAAATATTTTTTTTTTTTTTTTTTTTTTTTTTTTTTTTTTTTGGTAACTTCTGTTTATTTGCATTTTAAGTGTACAATCGCATATATGCATACACCTTTACACACAAAATACAGTATATTGAATTGTACATGCAATACATGCAAATAGCATTAGTAACTAAGTAAAAAACTTTTTTTAACAAATGATTGAAAGGGAAAATATGATTAAACATGCATACATGCATAAAGCAATGTTAGCAAAATGAAGTATCATACAGACCGTTACATTTTTAAATGTACAAGAAACGCAAAAAGGCAAAAAAATATGAGCAAAAAGCATATATAAGGTACTTTTCTATTGGCAATTAATAATTACATATTTAAGGAAATATCACTTCTTTTTCCTTTTCTCGATTCTATAGAAATTTTCACTCAATGTTATGTTCCACAAAAATATTTGGTTCACATATTAATTTTACCAGCGACCAACTCCTCGTTTCCTTTTCTGTGAGTTTAAATGAATTGTATATTTTGTAGGTAAAAGTTAAACTATTTATAAGACCTGTATAATTTGGTATTATGTTACCTTTTTTACAAGTAAATATGTATTTTTTAACTTCGAGGCAAAGTATGTTTAGATTTTGCTTGTTTTTGTCTGAATTACCTAACATCAATGTTTTGTAATCAATTTCTGTCGTATAACTTCTATTATTTAACAGAGATTCGTTTAATTTCTTGATCAAGCATTGGACATTTTTGCAAGACCAGAAAAGGTGACGAATCGTTTCTTCGAATTCATGGCAAAAAGTACACATATTATCATTTACCAGTTTCATTTTATACATAAGGGAGTTTGTACCCAATATATTATAAATAATTCTCGTTTGAAACCACTGTATGTAACTATCACGTGTTATGTCAAAAACTATTTTGAAAATATGTTTCCATTCCTCGTTAGTAGTAACAAAGTCAGTCCATTTGCTTTTACAAACGGGTTCAATTTCAGTTTGGATAAAACAGTTATATATTGTCTTATCTTTGCTGTCCAGGCATATAAAATATTTTGTATAGCATGACAGAGACGGGCCGTATTTTAAAACATCATTGAAGTTAAAATGTATATTTACTTTCCGAAAAAATAATTTTATTGTTTTAACTAGTCCTTCATATTGGAGGAAATTAATATGTTTCCCCGTTATACTTTCCATTTGAAATGTTGTTAAAAAAATTGTTGAATCAATGACAATATCTCTCACAAATCGTATGCCTCTATCGTACAGTGCTTTTAAAAACAGGGGTTCATTACCAACGGTAAAATTGTCATTATAAAATAATGGCATGCTAAGAACATGTTCAACATCAATAATTTTTAACACATCTAGAAATTGTTCATAACACGTAAATACCTCATACCAGAAATCATTTTTAACAGCGCTCTTAATTATAGCAATATATTGTTTTCCAGTGTTGAAGAGTTTACATACATCAATAATAGACCTCATAAGAATAACACATTTGCTTTCTGAACATGTATGTAATTTTCTAATCCATGACACTTTAATTTTATTACAATAAGCAAAGATGTCTACCATTTGTAATCCACCATTTTCGTAGCTTTGTGTAAGGGTCGAACTCTTAATTTTGTAAGGCGCATCATCCCACACAAAGTCGAATAACATTTTATTCAATTTATCAAGAATATCTCTTTTTGGAGTAGGTATTGCAAAGAAACAATGAGTACAAAGAGGTAGTATAAGGATTTAACAATGGTAATTCTACCAATAGGTGTTAGTTTTCTCTTTTTCCATTGGTTAATAATATTACTAGTTTTAATAAATTTGTCGGAAAAGTTTAAATCAACAATCAGATTGAGATCGACATCAAAAATGATTCCCAACAATTTAAATCTTGTTGTTTCCCATGTTAGTTTGTATTTTGTTTTAATCGCTCGGGTGCTGTACTTTAAAGATCCTATCCAAATTACATTAGTTTTATCGAAGTTTACATTTAATCCGGAAAAGTATGCAAAATCTTGGAGTGTGTCTAGAGCGGAATTTAAAGAATTTTTAGAACCATCCAACAATAAAGAAGTATCGTCTGCAAACTGAGAAATTTTGTATTCTATGCCGTTAATACATATTCCTTTTATATTATTATTATTCTTAATTTTGATTGCTAAAATCTCTGCACATAGAATAAAAATATATGGTGAAATCGGGTCTCCCTGTCTACAGCCGCGGCCTACTGTGAAGTTATCGGACAAAAATCCGTTTAACTGAACACATGTCCGAGTATCCTTTAGAAAAATCGATACCCAACGCTTAAAGCTTGGTCCAAAATTAAAAAAGTCTAACGTTTTTTCAATGCAATCGAATGACAAGGTATCGAAGGCCTTTTCGAAGTCTATCATCATTATTAAGCCCGGTATTTTATTGTTTTCAGTATAATTCATTATGTCGTATATGAGGCGGGTATTTTCTCCAATGTATCTACCTGCAACAAAACCAGTTTGATCCCTCGATATAAGATTTTGTAAAAGAGGTTTCAGTCTGTTTGCAATTGATCCAGAAGTTAGTTTATAGACGGTATTAAGAAGCGTAATAGGTCTCCAATTTTTTAAGAACTGTCTCGGTTTGTTATCTTTTGGTATACACGTTATAATGCCCTGTTTTTGAGTTATTGAAAATGAATTATTTGCATATGCAAAATTAATACTTCTCATAACAAAAACACCAATTCTATTCCAGAAGACTTTAATGAAATTTGTTGTAAAACCGTCCGATCCTGGGCTTTTATCATTCTTCATATATTTTAGAGTATTTGTTATCTCTTCATATTTTAACAAACCTTCAATTTCGATTGATTGTGCTGAACTTACTTTATTTATATTAATATTTTGTAAATCATTTAGTATATAGTTTTCTTTTGGCTCAACTTTTTCATATAGTTTTTTGTAAAAATCACACGTTTCCTTTAAAATGTCAGATTGATGATATATTATCTCCCCGTCTTCTTTTTGAATAAAAGGTATGTTCTTATTAACGTAATGTTGCTTTTCAAGTGAGCAAAAATATTTTGTATTTTTTTCGCCTTCTTCAATCCACTGACCTTTGAATCGGATAATATACCCTTTAAGTTTAGCATCTCTTATGCTGTTTAATTCCGCATGTAGTTGTGCAAGTGTTTCTTTGTTTGATTCATTAAGGTTTTGTTCTAGAAATTCAATTTTATTTAACAATCGTTGTTCGTTTGATTTTGTTTGTTTATTTTTAAAACTCGAATAAGAAATAGTTTTTCCCCTTATTTCCATTAATAAAGTTTCCAAGAAAAGCTGATCATTTATTGTAAAACATAATTCATTATTATTTATTGTATGAATATTTTCTACGTTATATATTGGCAGACAGTACTGTTTTTTAATTTCTTCAATTTTACTATTTATACAGGTTAAGTAATCAATATCATGCAACAGAGAGTTATTAAACTTCCAAAGACCTTTACCATGATCAATATGATGAAAATCCAATGAAATATCAACAATAGAGTGGTCAGTTTTAATACCTGTTCTGATATTTGATGTTTTTAAAAAGTTGAGCATGTTTGGAGTAATTAAAAAGAAATCCAATCTTGCTTGTTGCAATGGGTTAGTACGTCGCCATGTAAAGCGGACACAATTTTCATGTAATTCCCTAAAGGTATCTTTTAGATTTCTCGTTGCAATTTCCTTTAAAATAAAGTTCCTGGAGTTTATGTTATTATTTAAATTTTTATAGTTACTATAATCTAGTTGTTGATCTAGTACCAAGTTAAAATCCCCACACAAAATAAAATCTTCATTTCCAAATTCATCAATAATGTTAAAAACAGTTTCATAAAAGTGTTGACTATCTAAATTTGGACCATAAATGGTAATTAACGATAATTTTGTTTCACCAATAGAAATATCTAATCCTAATAAGTTTCCAATTTCATCATGTTTTATGTTATGGACTTTTAAAGCAATATTTTTTTTGATTAAGATTGCACAACCTCTGGCATTTGATTTTCCATGACTAAAAAAGCATTGCCCATCCCAGCTAGAGTTTATTTCTTTTTCTAATTGCTTGGGCCAGTGTGTGTCTTGTAAACAATAAATATGATATTCCTTATTTTTAAGAAAATGTAGGACATCAGTTCTTTTCTTATGACAATAAAGGCCGCGGCAGTTCAGGGAGGCAAATTTTACAGAGCTCATATAATTTCAAGATATAGCAACAGAATACAGCAGAATAAATCTCCAATAAATAAATTAATATACAGGTATGTGGAACATATTTTGAGTGGCTTACACACAAGAACAAATGTTTTGTGGAAGTAGTGACAAAACCTACGTAAAAAAGTATACTTAGAATAAGTTACCATCATATGCATCAAAAAACAAAAAGAATACAAAGGTAAACACACACAAGTAAGTAAATATTTACATTTGTACTGAGTAGAATATTCAGAACAACAAGTTCTCGGTCTCATGACAGTTATAATGTGTTCTACAGTTTTATAGGTTACAATATAAAGTGGATTTTTTAATATTTTCCCCTATTAGACACCTTCAATATGTTTATATACATATTACAAGAGTTTAGACACAATAATGTATGGAAGAATTGAAAGTGTTTGAGGGGTCATTATTTGACAAAGTTTTGATAAGAAGCACTACAATAACACCTAAACTGGGTGCGAAACAGCGAAATAATATAGGTGTTGGAATGCTTGGCAGATATTGTGCTATCAAGATATTAACTTAGTATGATTTAAACTTAAGTTTCCAATCTCAAAGGAAAGACTATTAAAGTAAGTTGGTAGTATACAAATACAGATAAATATAAGTTGAAGTTTTGACATTTAAAATTATAAACGAACCCGGGTATACCCTATTAACAAAAATAAACAACCAAAAAAGACACACTTCTCATTTACTTGTTAAAATAACTTGTACTATTTGTTTGTTTTTAAACATTATTTCCAGACTATCTATAAGTGCATAATACGTTGAACATAAAAAAACGTGCTAACCTACCATACTTTTCAGTTTATATCGTCATAAATTATACATATTTTGCTAATTAAAGTTGACAAAATAAATAAATTGTTTAGGTTAATAAAGTAACAATGCATAACAATGCAGTCAGAATTAAATCAATAATCAGTTCCGGCGTATACGTGTAAACTCTTTTTTGAAAAATATTTAAAGGCTATTTATAGTGCATAAGTCATAGAAATATTAGAAACATGTACACATACCATATTCTACATTTTATGTCGTCATAATATTAATATATTTGTGCTTATTAAAATATCTTAATTGTTTAAGTTAATAAAATAACAACGTATAACTATACCGCAAGAATTAAATCAATACACTGTTCCTGTATTTACGTGTATATGCAATGTTAAGCGACGTTTATTTATCAAACTATTCCTGCTTTTGATAACATTATAAATAGCAACCATTTTAAGGTTTATAACGAAAATTGTAGGTTTAGCTATTCTTTATGAATGGATAGACTTATTGTGTGTGTGTGTGTGTGTGTGTGCGTGCGTGCGTGTGTGTGTGGAAGTGTGTGTGTGCGCGCGCGCGTGTGTGCGAGTGTGTGTGTGTGCACGTGCTTGCGTGCGTGTTATGTACAGTCATGTGTATTTTTGTGTGTGATGAGATGTATGCCTTTGGATTGCTGAATTCGTATAGTTTTGCTTGTATATATCGTGGTGGTGCAAGTTATAAGCATAACTAGTATAAGACAACACCAATGTGTGTTAGTATTATGTCAGTTGAATTTGGCTAATCAAGGACCAGTTTCTTGCCACCATTCTACTGTTTATTCTTTATGGGTCGGTGTAGCCTTGCCACCAGAGGACAATTTCCGGGCGTAAGTTGTATTATATGTAGCGGTTGCTTTGTTAGGCCATGGCATATCAAGCCATGTTTTGTACTTGTCAAACGTAACTAGCTCGTTGCGCTCCTGTCCCCGATAACGGACAAACAATTTTCCTTCATAGGACCATGCTTTTTCCACACGGTCCGGTTGTTTAAGTCTCAAGGAAGCAAATACTTCGGCGTTGATTTTTGTAAGATCTTCGTTGATAAAAATGTTACTGCCTTTAAGTAGTTTGGACCTTTTCAGCACTTCAATTTTGGTTTGCCGCCTTACGAATTTTACTATTACCGGTCTATGTTTGTTGGGCACATATTTACCGAGGCGGTGTGCTACGTCAACGTCCTTGCTTTCAACCTGGAAACCAAGCTTCTGGCTCAATGTCGATGCAGCTTGTTCGGCAACAGACATCGACGTTTGATGGTCAGTGTCATTTGTAAGACCGGAAATGCGGATACTGTTTCTGCGCCCGTACTGCTCCAATTCGTTCAGACCCGCTGCCTGTCGTTGTTCTGAGTGTAGGTTTGCTTGTTTGAGAGCAATTATCTCACAATTTTGGTCATGGATTTGCTTTTTCAGAGTGTCAAGTTCCTGTTCAATGTCAAACTCCTTGACCTCGAGCATGTCTATTCGTTTGATAAGGGATCCGAGAAATTTATCTTTTATTTCTTCAAGTGTTTCTTTAATTATATTTTTGATGATACTAGTATCATTTTTTGTGAGAACATTTGATAATTTGGTGCTAATCTCATCAAGGCGTTTTTCAATAGCAGAATCCGATTGTTCTGTCTGCATTTTTGTTGTATTTTGTTTTACAAAGTTCGCCATGGTTTTCTGGTTTGTAATTGCGGGTTCGGTTTTCTTTTTTTTGCTGCTCGTTTTGTTTTTATTTTTTTCCTTCTGAGTTTCCAACACTGTTTCAAACACTGGTAATTCCGTGCAACTCGTATCCGTAACGTTGCTCTCGCTCGCCGTGGATGAATGGGGTCTCTTATTCATATTAATTAGTTCCCCGCAGTTATAAAATAGTCAATTGTTACTATTTTAATCTGTCAATAAGCGGCTCGGTCATGCGTGACGAATTTGCCGCAAATAACGGTTGATAAGCTGGTTCGTTCTCGTTCTCGTTCTTGTATCATGTTACGTTGCAATACAAAAACAGGTTCTCGAGTTATATTTATAACCACTGTACTTGCTAAGTTCTTTACTGATGTTACCCCTCCCACATACTGTAAAGCGGGAATGTTTTACTTTCAAAATTTCAGTTAAAAAAACATACTTCAGGAAGTATCCTACTTGCCTGGTGATTTCATGTCTCTATTCCTTTAAACCACACCTATTCACTATAATATCCATTTAGAACACACGCGTTGAATTTAATTCATGTTTTTCATTACTATTTTACGTGTTTACTTCCAAACTATAAATAAATGAACAAAAAAATATTTATTTATTGATATGGATATGTTATTTCAACTGTTATATTTTTTCAGCAAGCAGTTTGCACTTCAAGAAAGAAGATAGAAATAACAGAAAAAAGCCACAACATGTGTGATACTGTTCTCTTCCAACTTCACAAGACAAGAAAGTTCATAAACATAAATTTTGCTGTTCATCTGTATGATTACTATTAAATTTAGTGGATTTATCATGAGATTATAAAATGTCAAATGTACAAAACAACATTCAACAATAAGAATTTTATACGAGCAAGTTATAAAAATGTGAATATTAACAGTGTGTAACAAACAAAGCAATAATGAAGACATCTTGCAAACTCTGAAGCATACCCTAAGCATGTGGTTTAGAAAAGACATAAAAATCTATGTGTGAATGAACTGTTATTTGTTTGATTTGAAATTAGATAATCAAATAAAGGTTTAAATAGTGTAATTAAAATTTGGTTATTATATGTATGCCCAAATAATATAACTTATAAGCTGGCATAAGTCTTATATCACTGTAATAAGAGTGACATGTACAGTGTTTCAGCTGTAAGTTTTAAGGCATTTTCATTAATTATATAAAGTAATTGCAATTTCCTTTCTCTGTAAGGCAAGCCTACTTTTCCACCTTCGTAATCATTATACCTAAGGTGTACATGATTTGTTAATTAAGACTGGTAATAATGAAACATAAATAAGAAAACATCACTGGTGCAAAAGAATTTAAATATATAACAGTCAATTTAAAGATCCTTTGAATTGCCAGTACAGTTGGTCAGCCATGCACAGAAAATGAATCCAGTAATTTCTAAATGAATCAGCAACCTGAAAATAAATACACAAACATGAATTAAACAGAAAGTTCTATTAGCATAGACTACTACTAACTCGATCTACATTGTTAGTGTATTTCCTAATGTAGCTAGGCCCGGCTAACTAATTTGTTGGAGCGCTGGACTGTCAATCCGGGGATCGTGAGTTAGAACACCAGCCCAGCCACATAACTTGTGTCATGAAATTATTTCTACGGCCATTCATCGCCTACCTCTGATGCAAGTAGGGCAGTTGTCAGTTACTGGCATATGTATGTGCACTTGATACTGGTAAACCGCTTAGATTGGCTAAGTGAAGTGTAAGTAGAATAACTGACAGCCGTGATATGACTGAAATAATGTTAAAAAACGGCGAAAAATTACAATCAAATTTCCTAATGTAATAATTATAAAGTGGTGATGCAATACACATTTACTCTTGCTATAATACTTTTTACTTTAACACAAACTTAATATACAGTTACATGATTGGTCTTTTGAGCATTGCTAGAAATCAAATTAACTACCAAAACGCATTAACAGATTTAACTGAATTATAGTTCCTGAACACTTATCAGAATATCCGAAATAGACATAAAGTTAATTTGAGTGAGCTTTTTAACAAAACTACAATTAATACTGCAATGGCACGCATATAAACAGACAATACAAGGTTGAATGAAAGGCGGAACGATATTACCAAGACAGGTAAAGAAGTACTTAATGTTCAAGCTCGTTTAAAATTGCCTATAGAAAGAAACGTACCTCAGCCTCGTGATTCAACCCGTGTTGCCATAGAAGATTTGGGTAATGCCAGACCTTTACCACGAAGTAAGTAAAGATCGGGTACCAGAATAGGGCTCGGTCACGCATCACGTGCTATTTAGTTAAATTCAATGATGTGTATAAGCTATGTTAGATGTGATATTTTAAAGACACTAGTTTAACACAGTTTTGCAATTAAACTGCTGTATCCTTTTAAATTTAATAAATCAAACACTAGCATGAACTGCTATACGACAAAACAAAAACGACATGACTGAATAGTTATGTGACGGGTTGTATTCTTTGAGTTTTATATCTTAATGTTTTTCATTTAGTTATCTTGGTCATTTTTAAAATGCTTTTTCAATGTTTATATGTCATGAAAGGTAGTTATATATTACAAACTGTTATGAACGCACAGTAATGAACAAAAAGGATAATAATTTTAATATTTATAACATTTCTGAGTAGACATCTACTAGCGTAACATAGCTTCAGATGTGTTAGCTTACTGGAACATTTTACAGTAAATATCAAATAATTTTTCACGATACAAGCCATATTATGCCCACAAACATTTTCATGAAGTTTTTGTGAAGATCTGATGAAAACTGTTGGACTTACAGAGTAGAAATGGCTAACATGGATAAAAGGCCAACATTAGATGATTCAAGAGCCATAACTCTGCAATTCCTGTGGCTATTTGCCTGATCATTGCACCTGGCCAAGATATTTAGTCCAAAAACATTTCATAAAGATAGGTGAAAATCAGATAAAAACTGTTTGACTTAGAAAGTAGTCGCCCGACCGACCGACAGAATGACCAACATTAGCACACACAACCATATACCCTGCCATCTTTGATGGGGGGCATAATTACAAATTATGTAATAATTGTAAATGGCAACCATAAAACAAGAATGCTAAACATTGTTAAAGTGAAACTGAAAACCACAAACTTTTGGTTTTAATGTAAGTGGTGAAGCAACTTTGTACTTCGATAATTTTTTTAAAATTCAAAACTTGAGAGACTGTGCAGAACCTTTACTGTATAATTTCGCAAATGTTAGATAACGTATCAAGTCGTTCCAGCAATGTAGACAAACATTCTCTATCACCCAAGGATGATTGATGTGTAATTTGGTTGAATTCTGACTAGTGTTTAAAGTGTTCTTTGACGCACGCACGCACGAACACAAGCAAACACACACACACACACACGGATATGGATATACTGATACAGACTGATGGAAAAGCGGCCTTATTCATCGTAGTTTGAAAAATTTAAGCGACAATTTGAATTCGACCAAGATACCATTAAGACAAGTGTTCTGACCAAGTTTTATGGGCAAAAAAATGTGACTTCTAGAGTGTTAACAAGCTTTTTTTTCAATAGTTTTTGACCCCACATGACCCAGATTTGAACTTGGCCGAGCTACCATTGGGACAAATGTTCTGACCAAGTTTCATGAAGATTGGGCAAACAAATGTGACTTCTAAAGTGTAAACAAGCTTTTTCTTCAATTTGATCTAGTCGCCTAGTTTTTTTCGCACCACATGACCCAGATTTGAACTCAACCGATATATCATTGGGTCAAATATTCTGACAAAGTTCACTGAAGATTGGCCAATAAATGTGGCCTCTAGAGTGTTAACGAGGTAAATGTTGACAATGCACGACGAACGACAAACGATGGACAAACGGCGATCACAAAAGCTCACAATGAGCATGTTGTGCTTAGCTGAGCTCAAAACACATCTGGTGGAAAACCAGGAGGCCACAAGTCACTAAATAAGGAGGCCACAAGTCACTAAATAAGGAGGCCACAAGTCACTAAATAATTGTTGGGACAAGAATTCCACCCAGTGTTAAAAGAAGCATTCCATACGCACACACGATGGACAAAACACACAAGATAATTAATCTTCAGCTTGGCACAGTTTCTGTTTCAACATGTCTAGTCAGAAAGCAGGAAGCCAAAAGTCACTATATAAGGAGGTATAAGGTATGAGGTATAAGGTCACTAAATAATCATTGGACTGAAACACGCCCGTTATACGTGCAAGAAGGCATCTTGCTAAGTCCCTAGAAGTTACCGGGAACAAGCACAGACCAGTAAATTTCACGGCATAACTGACTCAAAATAATTTGACTGGAACTTGCCAATAGTATGCAACATTCGACTTACTATGGGCTTTTATTAAACCAAGTTATTTATGGCATTACAATGAATAAGAGACTAAACCTATGTTGTCGGAAGCAAATCGAAACACACAAATCAAATATGGATTTTGCCAGGACTGAACATACATGCCCAGCTTTTTTTAACTTCCACCGGTTTCAGAGAAGTTGTTACAAGTAAAATACAAAATGTTGTTAACAAACAACAGACGACAAACAACTAGGACTGACCACTAGTAGCAATAGTCGTTTTTGATCTGGAAAGCAGAAAAAATCACAACGCTGACAGCGTAGAAAGACTGTTGGCGACAAAAGAAACTAAAAGCATGTGAATTATGAGTGCATTTTTGCTAAAAAGGACACAATTGTTTAAATTAAGTTCAATTTCCCACCTTTAAACTTGATAATATGACTTCTTATTCAGTAGTATACAACATCATAATAACAATTTATTCGTAAGTAACAAACAAATATTTTTCAAGCTAATTATCTAGGCAACAGAATTATATACATGCTAGTTAACAAGTCAATCTGCAAAGAGTCATGCAGAATATTCGCTAAAGCGTGGGAGCATCGATTGTGCTTTGTAGCTGACTCAGTCAAAAGTAGGTCATACGCTGCATGCTCTCGATTTTCCATACTACAGTTTAAAATAAATACATTGCATCAATTTGTTGTCAAAATATTCAGACTAAGAATCTGTAACAAGAAGTAACACTGACACAATAACTCAAAAATAACTGATGTAGCGCATTAATTAAGTGGTCTTATTCTAGGACACCCAGGTGAATATTTCTTTTACATTGAAGTAAACAACGAAAATAAGGGTGTTATTAACTTGACCTAACATTTTTAATAAATTGACTTTTTAGAAACTGTATTTGTAATAAATCACATAATTTACACGTCATATAATACACATGCCATATTATCTTAAATAATTAATTAAGGCAAAAATACATTTCAGGTTTAGATTAACTGATTCGTAGCCTGCAAAGAAAAGAAATAGTTTTCCGCGATACCTTTTTTGGAAATAACTCTCTCAAAAGACCCTTGACTTCCACCAACAGTCTAAAAACACATTAACTTGACCAAATTATAAACCAGTACATTTTTTTAAAAATCAAATGCATTTATTCATAACTTGTACATATTTTACATTTCACAAAAAATCCAGAAGGTATTACAAATCTTTTATCTAGCTTGGCATTACTATTTGGCTCAAAGGAATTCACTGGGGAGGGATATAACATTTGTCAAGCTATTTTAAATATTCATGTGTTTAGTCATTTGGTTTCAAACATGTTATAAAATTTGTTGGACCATAGAAAGTTTTTAAGGCGTATAATTTCTCCCAAAGTTTTTGCTTTGTTTTCCGCTGAAAGGGTCAAAGCAACACTGATTACTTTGTACCAAAGATCTATTTTAAAAAATGTGTTTATGGATTCATGATTGTGGGATTCTATGCTAACAACTGTTTTACATTAGTATAAAAACCTATAGTCATTCGCAACAGATATGATACTATTTACACCTCAATTTCTTAAATGGTGGGTTATATACAACAATCAACATAAGAATAAAATGAACCAATAACCAAAACTACCAGGACAGAGAAAATAGAATTTAAACACACTGTTATGCTCAATAAACAAATACATATTTAAAATATAAGTAGTTAAGTTAGCGACATGGTAATGTCTGCAAATTAGAATTAGAAAAAAATCATTTCTGTCAGCGAAAATGACATTGATTGTTGATGTGAATTTACTTGAACACGGATAACAAATATGAAAATTTGCAGAATTAACAAAGTTGATAGTTGATATATTTCTTAGAACTCTGACTAGACGTCTAGCCAGAAATCATTTTTGATTAAGAATTGTCCTCCTATAGACTTGTAATATCCATGCTTATGAGGTGTCTACTGGTCATAAGGAAATAGTCTCTGTTGTAGATACTGTTAACACATACAAGAAATGTCTTTAAAAAAGACAATCGGCGTTGAAATTAATATTGAGATATCATTTAAAAACTACCTAAACAGACGGCCAAGATGATCAGTTACGTGACTTCTCAGACCCCAGATTTGTTGGTCCCCACCAATATTAGGAGTCTTATTAAACCCAGATTTTTCGGACAATATAAGAAAACTTCTCAGACCCAAAAGTTATTTTGTGATAAATTTTTACTTTAAAAATTAAATAAAATTATCAGTAATATCTATGCCGTGAATAAACCAATCATACAGCTCCATGTTTCCGCCAGTGATATATGAATAACCAAAATAATTTAGGTTAACATAATTGTTATCTGAATTTGTCGAACCATTTTAACAAATTAACAATGTAAGAAAATAGTTTCGGGAATGCATTAAAATTATTATGAATCAGACGAGTCTATATAGTTATTTATAGTACCAGTAATATATCATGCCTGTTAGTTATCTAATATAATAACGATTTGAAGTCGAATAAGCATTTATACTGTGTATCCCAATAAAAAGCAATAGTCAGGGAACAGTCAGCGATTTTTGAAAAGTTCAGACATTATTTTTGATAACGCAACCATAAACATTCATTAGACTTTGACGAACATAACTTTCATAACATTTTATCTACAGAAAATGTAGCATCGTTTTTATAGATTAAATAAAATCTACTGGAGAAGTTGATAGAAAGATGCAATTATAAATAATCGTTTATAAATCGTAACCACAATTTTAATTCAAATTAACCGTAAGTTTATAAATATAAATTCCCCATTTATTAATATTTTTAGGTTTATGATTCTCTGAACGCTATTATTGATGCATGAGTATATATACAACGGTTGCTAGCCGCACACGCTATTTTTAGAATGACACTACTGATTCTGGAATGTGATGAACTCGCTAGAATCAATGGGCTACATGGAACGGCAACACTGTGAATGAGATTTATGAATGGGAACATTGCACAATTGCTATTTATACAGCGTTTACCGATTATATAAATGTAGGCTAAACAAAATAGTTATTTCGTTACGCGAATGAATATAGCATTCTGTTTATGGCAAACAATGAGAACATAAGTTCATAATTAGCCTCAGTTCTAGAGCATATGTTGAAGATATGTGTATCACTTCATTTTAGCTGCTTATGTAAAGAATTATGTAAATTTTTAATCCCCAAAAGTATGCAACAGTTATTGATATACATTAAACCATTGTTTGAAGTTTGCATTCCCTAGAATTAGAAAATTTGCCATCTTCTATTGGTATTAAATTTTCCCGCTGCATAATTGTCGTAAGAAAATCTGGGTCAAAAGTGATCTTAGACAGCCATGCCGAAAAATTTCCTTGAACCTGGTATTCCTGATTTATAAATACTGCAGCTTTCCCCAATACAAATATCTGATAAAAATGTGCGCATGACTAAACTGTAACGTAATAAGCTAAATATAAACAGCGCTATTTTTAAATCATTCAATAAGTTATAATTTGACAGATAAAAAAATACTACACAAATCCATTGTTTTTTAGGTAAAGTGTCTAATTTTTTATGTATTCTATACGATTATGTAAGAAAAAATAAGTATTTTTAATAATTTTTATGATTGGACCATCTGGAGTCCGTTCAAGATTCATCCTAAAATCTTGTAATTGCAAGACATTTTGGAATTGCCCAATGGGATTTTGACATGAATGGTTTAGGTCTAGAGTGTCTCATGAAGAACAACCTATAGAAAAGCATTTCAATAGTTTGAACAAAGAGTTATTCCAAATGATTTAGTATATTGATCAGTGGTGTAAAGAAATTGTCATTCTGAATGGGTTTAACTGCTAGTGAATCTTCTTAAATATCATATTAGAACTCTTTTAACTTAGGGGTAAACAAACATCGGTAAAAATATACCATAGGTTTTCATTTCAAATATACTAGTAAATGGCTTGTAATCAGCATACATATGAAAAGACTAGAATTGTCACATGAGTGACGGATATGCCCCACAATATGGCCTTGTCACAAAACTATTGCATCCATTGGAAAGACATGGACAGAGAGAGAATGCTTTAATTTGTGAATGGTCAACAGTTTTCGGAAAATCTAATTTCAAATTGGAGCCATAACTCTGTCAACATTTAGTGGTTTGTAACCAAAGTTGAACTTGATCTGTATTTTATGATGTTACATCTATGTACCAAAATTAATTTAAATATGTGAAGCTTTTCATGAGTTATTGTCCATGTTTTTGGGGAATTTAAGTCAAATAAAGAGCCAATAATTATTTAAATATGTCAAGTCATTGTTGAGTTATCGTCAGGAAACCATGTTTTTAGGGAATTTAAGTCAAATAAAGGGCCATAACTCTGTCAAAATTTAGCGGTTTGAAACCAAAGTCGAACTTGACCCGTATTTATGATTCGTATACCAAGAATTATTTAAATTATTTCAAGCCATTCTTGAATTATCATCTAGAAATCATGTTTTAGGGAATTTTAAGTTGAAAAGGGGCCATAATTCTGTCAAAATTTAGTGGTTTGTAACCAACATCGAACTTAACCTGTATTCTATGATGTTATACATGTGGACCAAAACTTATTTGAATATGTCAAGCCTTTCTTGAGTTATCATCTGGAAACCATGTTTTTAAGGAATTTCAAGTCGAAAAGGGGCCATTACTCTGTCAAAATTTAGTAGTTTGTAAACCAACATCGAACTTGACCTGTATTCTATGATGTTAGACATGTGTACCAAAAATTATTTGAATATGTCAAGCCTTTCTTGAGTTATCATCCGGAAACCAAAAACCAACAGACCGACAAGCTCATTCCTATATAACCCCCCTAAACTTCGTTTGTGGGGGCATAATTAAGTAGATATCCGAAATGCCTATTCTAACATGATTTCACATACATTTTTGCAATTGTAAAATGGAACTAATTTTTACTATGCTCTTCTCAGAATCGGGACTCCTTTTTGCATTGTTTATTGGGTAGTTGAACAACGATAACTTGGTTCTTTGTTTTTTATTTTATTATATATTTAATCAGTTTTTATAAAGATATAAATCACAAACCCCACTAGCAAAAGATGTAATACAAAATCTCAAAACAACATGACATAAAGTAAGAAACTGTTTTCAATGGATAAATGAAAGAAAATTTATTTCATGCGTTTTGTAAGTATAGCACGGAATTGTTGTCTTACGTGATATAGTCGGAGACTGCTATTGGTTGGTTATTGCAAAAGGAAATTTTGAAAGATATTTTATCTAGTCATTTTGTCTAGACTTTCTCATGTAATACACATCGAAAATGTATTGAATGTTACAGGAAATATGTGTAGTTTATTACTAATTACATAGTACAGATGTGCATGAAAAGACGAGCATAACATTCTATTGAATAAGCACCAACATTCAGTTCGTGATCTGACACCTGACAAATGGACACAGGTTTGCGTTCACTGTCTCTGTTTTTTCCTGATCAGTCAGTTTACATTAAGAGACATTTGATGCATACATTTTGAATATTTTACCTACATGTTCATTTTTGTCCTAATTATTTACTCTTGTATATTTGTCATGGCTGTACTACTCACTAGTAAAGTGCTCGCATGGAATTGCAAAAACGTTTTTGTTTTGTTTTTATAAAAACTGGTATTTAGCATAGACTGAGTGCCGAATGGCATGCGCCTTTCTGATGCTCCCCATCAGGAAATAAAATATAAAGAGTGTCGGTAGGTGGAGTGTTTTGCTTAATAGACAATTAAATAAGAATAACTTTTTTAATTCAGTGCAAAGTTGTATTATATTTTTTTGTTGTCATAGACATACATTTTCACTTGTTGCTGCCCACTGGTGATTTTTTTTCTATAACGAAATTTGCAGCAAACTACGATCTTCAGAAACTGAATTCAGAAACAAATACACTATATTATTCTTATCATATGACCACAGTTGTTTACCCTTCATTATTTTAATGTACATTTTCAGCTATATACACTTACAATTTAGTTCACTGGTATATGTGCCCACAATATTTTTTACTACCGGAGGTTCCGTTAGAGGTCATGACGATGTAGAGTCAAATAGCAGGATTTTAGTGCCATGAACTGTTTCATACTAAATAAACACGTTAAAAAGTCATTGCATTAATTTATGTAAAAGATGGTGAGCAATATTTCAAATTCTCCTTTCTATTTAGTTTCAGATATGCCCTTATTGCTTATTGCAAGCAAAAATGGTATTCCATATATAACCGATGGTGTATTACCAATCAAAATATATGATATATTATTGAAGTATACTATTTTAGGAAGACACCTGGCTTTTTGGCATAATATATGTTCTTAACCCGCACGCAAATGATCCGAGTCCTTGAAATATCGCCAAATGCAAGATTCATCACGTGTGTACAAACACAAATAAATGAAAAAACAAGATTCCGTGTTTGATAAACACACATGCCCCCGGTTGGTGCTGGATAGCCCATTTGTTAGTTTGAATTACGTCAAGGTCAAAGTGAGGTTGGGTGATATGGGTGGATTGGCAACGGTCATAAGTGACAAATGTATAAATATCATAGTCTTGTAGAAAGCGGTATTGGTGCTAGATGAAACAGTAAAATTTAATTAACCAAGATATGGCACTTCTGAATTATTGTAAGCCCAAATTAGATCAAGGTCAAGGTCAAAGTTAGTTTGAGTGGATCAGGGTTGGTCATAAACAACAACTGTGTAAGTATCCAAGTGTTGTAGTAAGCGCTGTAAGCACTAGACAAAATGTAAAATCTAGTTAACCATGGAACAGCCAATTTGAATTATTCTACGCGCAAATTAGTTCAAAGTCAAGGTCAAAGTGCGGTTGGGTGAAATGGGTGGATTGGGAACGGTCATAAGTAATAACTTTCTAAATATCCCAGTGTTGAAGTAAGCGGTGTTGGAGCTAGAGCAAACGGAAAAATCTAATTAACCACGAAACGGCGCTTTTGAATTATTATAAGTGCAAATAAGGTCAAGGTCAAAGTGCGGCTGGTTGATATGGGTGAACAGGAAATGGTCATAAGCAACAACTGTGTAAGTATCTAAGTGTTGTAATAAGCGGTTTGGATGCTAGACGAAACAGTAAAATCTACTTGAACTTGTCACGAATGGATCAAAGGACAAATGACGGACAGGACACACACTATATGCCCCCTGCATCAAGATGCCGGGGGCATAAAAATAACTATACATGTATATTTAATATTCAGGTATATACATTACGAAGTGATAAAACTCATTGAATGCGTGGGTGTTTCTATTTTAAGATGAACACGATTTATTTTAAGTGTAGTTTAATTGTAAAATCATAAAGCTTAAATACGTAAACCTATTGATCGCGCTACGACCTTACTGTAATTAAAGGTCAGTTATATGACGTAATAGAATCATCACAATAATTGGAAAATAATTTCTGACGTAGATATTAAATCAACTTACAAAGAACTTTAAACTTAGTTGGAAAAAAACAACAGATTGAATGTGTAAGACATTGGATATATGGTATCAGATGTTTCGATAAAATTTTACAAATGCAATTATTTATAAATATTTGACATTATTTTCTCTAAATGAAAAGAAAATGGAGTGTTAAGGCTACAGTGTGTTAGTGTACATGTATGTCTTTGCTTCAATACGTTGTATTTTGAGCTATGTCATGGAAATTGGAATGTGCTGGTAAATGCCGTATTTGGAGCAAGAAAAATCGCAATTCTATTAATTGAAAAGCATCTCCAACTTACTATAATGTACGTGTGCTACAAAATCTGATAGATCTACAAGTAATGCATGTTGTATTATATTAAATCAAGTAAGATTTATCTAGATGTTTTAGCAGCTCTAGGCTCTAGCAAGTATTTAAGTTAAAATATAAACCAATATGTGACAATAAAAGCTAGACGAATCTACCGGTAATGCTCTTGATTGATTAAGTAGCAAAAGTACATCCGTGCAAATAGTCGATTGCCACGGTTGAATGCACTAGTTTTGGCTGGCATGTGTTAGTGGGGTACTGGTGTTGAGCTCATAAACCGTTGACAATGATTTGCTAGTGAGTTGACATGTCTGTGCCACGTATGTCAAGTTGTCTGTTTAATAATTAAATCAAAATTTATTTACCAACAGCGCATGCGTTAACCAAAAATATAACAACAATTTCAAAAAGGGCAAACCAAAATAATTTATTTATTTGACAAAATCATTTTGGTTAATACATTAGCTGATAGCAAACTTTGACAACAAATCTGATAAAATAGACCAAAAATAGCCATGTCAACATTACTGGCATGTCATAATTTAACTATATGCACCAATGATTCTGTTAGTTAATAAAATCTAACAATCATCAATTTTATAGGCAAAATTCGACCCTTAACGGACCTTGTTCTTTCATTGACATTTAATGTACAACTATACCTTTCTATGTGCAAATAACACAAAATAAATAATAATGTTAACATTAAAATGTTGTTGTCTAGTATACTCGAATGAACATAAAAAAAATAATGTCGCCGAGAGCTCACAAACGACTTCGAGATATCAGCAGTTTCAATTTTTTTTTATAAGTATTTGTCTAAATGTTCACGAAATTGTAATATAACATTGCAATCCTGTATGCACATACTGAACTGTAACCAGAGGTAAATAATTCAATTAAAGTTCACAAATACTTGTTTAAATATGTGTTGAGATTTTTGTGATGTGAGACAAACTTGGTTGTGGCTCAATACTGTCACAGGCGTCAACACTTTGATAAACAGATAGAAATAAGTGTGAAAATACTTGTAAGGACTGAAAACCTATTCAACATAACCAGAAATTCATGTTAATACTTCGAGATAACAATATTAAGTTTATATAAATAAAGAAGGAAAAAGGTTGGCGATTATTTTTGGAGATATCCTGAACTTTATTTTTTAAGCAAGTTGAGATTACAAAGTTCAGCTCTATGTTTATATACAATGCAATGCTTTCAATACACCCCTTTATATCAAAGGTACACAAATAATTTTATTTAATTTTGGCATGAGGTCTTGAATAGGTGGTGAAGCGTAGTAGACACTGAAAGCATTCAATTCATTGTATTTCAAAAAGTTAATGGTAAATTTGCTAGTGAACAAACCTCAGACAATATAAATGGTTTATTTTATTGATCAGGGGCCATATAACAGAAAACATCTTTAATATGTTCTATGTATACATTTTGGAAATGTAATATTACTACAGCCACACATAAAGTTGTGAATTTCTTGACAGATAAGTAATTAATAATGAATATTATAACTGATTACAATGAAACTGAAGAACATTATCATAAATGTTAAATAATGGTTATTAGAGACAAGAAAAGGTGGTGGATAAAATCAACACTTCACAGTTAATAACAAGAGCTGTTTGTAAAACAGTTATGCCCCCTCTAGGTTAAAAGCAATCTTTTAAATATCAAGTTTGGTGGTGATCGGAAAAGAACTGTTGGACACAGGGAGTGAAAACTGCTTAAAAGGACAATTTTTTAAAAATCAACTCCATGTAACTCTGCAGTTCCTCGGGTGTTTAAGTTGATCATCAAACTTGGCAATGATACTATAACCTCAAATATTTTCATCAAGTTTGGTAACATTAAATGAAAACTGTTGGACTAATGCCTACATCACAAATAGAACGACGCTATCCGATTTTAACGAACGGTAAAGCATCGGTTTGCATGATTTTCATGGGGAACAAGCAGATTGAGCAAGAAGCGGCTACCGGCCAATGACTGGACAGCACGCGTGCAGTGAATATGTGAATAGGACGGTCGACGCGCAGGATTGTACATGACTGCAACTAAAATGTATTGAAAAAGGTATCCAGTCAATGTAAGTCGGCTGGCCGCCGCCCGACAATACAAGGGCCTGCCAGTGCCTGTATAGGTACCGCCCAATACCATGAAGATAACTGTACATCAGTCTGTGCCTTTCCGGGCGCCCACATGTTTTGCCGCTGAAATGTTAGGATGGTTTTAAAGTAGAAAAATCGCAGGACCACCGCCGATCCAAGAAAATGCAGTCCAGCAATTGGACGGTGCCGGTCTGAAGTGTTCTCAAACTATCTGACTCCGAAATAAATCGCCGTTAACTTTCTAAGTATTTCTTGAACTTTGACAGGCGGCATCCGATCAGCACAATTTTCAGCTGCCACCGCCCGATTGGAACGGCTTCCTGGTGGGCACCATCCGATTTTGGATAAAACAGATGCAGTCCGGTGGCAGTTATTTACTTCTGACCGGGGCATTAGAGAGCGTAACCGCTAAAATGCCCAATATTAGATCATTCAAGTACCATAACTCCACAAATCCTGAGGCAATTTGGCTGATTATCAAACTTGGCTGAGATTTTATGCCGATAAAAATGTTCATGAAGTTTGGTTAAGATCGGATGACAACTATTTAACTAAGAGTAAGGAAAACGAGAAACTGAAAAAGAAGTGGTCAACCAACCAACCGACAGACAGGCCGACATTAACGAATATACCCCCCCCATCTTTGATGGGGGCATAAGTACTGTACATGTGGTAGATGTTGTTGTTACCATACTAAATTAATGAGGACATTTTTATAATTGAATGGCTACACCGTGTTTGTCCATTGTTGTTTCTCATATAGGAATGCTGCTGGCAAATTGCTACACATGAAGGGAGCACTTTGGTTGTCAAGGGACAATAATTCTGGTCTTTTGTTATTATATAGGTCTTTGTCAGTTGTTTTCCATACAGTAAAGCAACCTGTGCTCTAAGTCGGATATATTTTTCATATCGTATGTAAGAGCAAGTAATTTAAATTGCAGTTTAGAAGGGATATGAAACCATGGCCAGTCTTCTTAAATATCCTGGAGAAAATATTTAAGCTTAAGGACTGCATTTTATGTATGATTTTGTGACAAAAAATTTTTTCTCACAAACATGCAAAAGTTGATTCTGATCTCAAAGTCAGGAAAGGAAACACATAGACTTGTCCCAATTATAAAGCTATAAATTTTTAATCTAACACATTTATTCATAACCTGTAAGTAACGTACATTTCACGAACATACCAAGGTATTACAAATCTATTGTCTAGTTTAGCAGAACAATTTTACACAAAGGAATTCGCTGGGGAGGGCTATTACAGTTGTCAAGCTATACAAAATATTGTAGTGTATACTAATTTGTTTTCAAACTCAATAATAATTTGTTGGATGGTCGACAGTTTTAAAGCATTGTTTGGCTTTGTTTTTCACTGAAAGGGTCAAAGACGCACTGATTACTCTGTGCCAAAGATCTATTACAGAGCAATGTGTTAAGGGATTTATTATTGTTGTTTTGTATGTTGACAGTTGTTTTATCATTCTGCTTCAAAACTGTAGCGTCATTAGCAAGAGATATGATATCATTTACACCTGAATTTCTTTAACAGTACTTAAATACACCAATCAAGATAATAATAAAATGAACCAGTAACAAACAGAATTTATACGCTTTCATGCCCATTAAACAATACAAGGTTAAAATACACTCAAACATAATACAAGAGGGCCAAAGTGGCCCTGGGTTGCTACCCTGAGTTGTCACAAAAGTAGATTGAGGGCAAGAGCCCTGTGTCATACAATGAATGTCTAACCTCAAACTAGGGCTATGTAACTTCCAATTTCGTAGCAAAAACTCTAATGTATCTATTCTCCCCTCAAGAAATTATGTTAGAAATTTAATTGACAATTGTTTTTCTTTTATCTTTTTTATCTTACACATATCTTCTAGCATTTAATTTTATTTTGTCTAGTTTGTGACTTCTTATAATTTGAACAAAACGGCAGATAAGGAAGGCTTAAACTGAATTTTATTATTTTAAGGAATTTGGTAGTAAGTCACGCAAGGAACATTTTTGTTAAATTATTTTTAAAGTTAGCTAGTTTTTCAAGCTTTTGGATGCCAGAGTTTTACTGATACTCCTTTAAATTGAAGGAAAATGGTAAAGGATCAAACCATGATCGCATTTTGCACTCTGGACTCTTTAACGTTCATGTCTACTGACCAATACAAATACAATATAAATTAAAAATTCAGTTGAACCTCATCAGTCATCCTGGCAAATAATAACGGACATTCGATGAAAACATTTCATCATTGTTTTTTAGACCCAGAAAAAAATTAAGTTGTAAAAATAGCAAAATAAAAGCATTTGATTTTGTTTCTTAAAATAAGTAAAAGATAAATGGTAAAATATTGCTACGAAAACAAGCATGGGCTTGGGTTAATTGCGATTTCCAAATGCACGGCGTTTACAAGAGAAACTGAATGTATAACTGGCAACAGTAAAACCACAATGCTCAAAATGTACAAAGTGAAACTGAAGTCTGTCTACAAGCAGTCGTTTTTGTTTTTTAGTGGCCGACAACTACAAGGAGCGAATTGGTACTTTTTATAAAATTCATAACTTGACACTGCGCAGATGTTAGATCACGTATCAGGTCGTACCATCAATGTAGACAATTCAAATATTTACTTGTATGGACTTTCTCTATTTCCCAGGGAAGATTTCTGTGTGATTTGGTTGAATTCTGCCCAGGCTTTTAAGTGTTAACTGAAGCAATGACACAGGCACAAACATCGGACGAAATTCTTCATGGGCTTTAAACAATTTTTTTAAACATGTCTGGTGGAAAAGCAGAAGCCCATCACTTAATACGAAAGCCACAAGTCACTAAATAATAACTGGACAGGAATTGTGCCCATTGTTGAAAGTGTTAACTGACTCAATGATACACGCACACACAACGGACGAAACACACAAAATAATTAATGGACTTGTCACAATTGTTTAAACATGTCTGGTTAGAAAGCAGAGGGCCACAAGTGACTAAATAAGGAGGCCACAAGTCACTAAATAATCGTTGGAACATGCCTATTATAAGTGCAACAAGGCATGGTACTGAGTGCTAAGTACTTCAATTCATTACAAGAAGTTGCAGAGAACAAGAACAGACAAGTAATTTTCATCAAACAACTCACTCAGAATTATTAGATTAGAACTTGACAATAGAATGCACAATTTGGCTTGGTGCTGGCTTTTATTGGACCAAGTTACTAATGGCATTACAATGAATAATTGTCTAAAAACACAGTGTCTGATCCAAGTGACAACACATAGTATCAAATGTGGATTCCTATGCAATTCTGTGAAGACTGAACATATACGACCAGTTTTTTCAACATTTATTCAGCGGTTACAGAGAAGTTGTTTCAGGCGAAAGGTTAATAACAAACGACAGACAACAAATAACTGACGACAAACCATGACTGACCGCAATAGCTCACACTAGCGCACTTCAATCTCAGGTGAGCTAAAACTAGATTTGTCACATGAACGATGGATATACCTCCACAATATGGCCTTGTCACAAAACTATGGCATCCATTAGAAAGAAATGGACACAATGAGAATGCTTTAATTTGTGCATGTTTTACCTTGTTTTTGAAAAAATATAATTTCAATATGAGCCATAACTCGGTCAACATTTAGTGGTTTGCAACTAAAGTCGAACCTGACCTGTATTTTATGGTGTTACACCTATGTACCAAAAATAATTTAAATATGTTGAGTTCTGAAACCATGTTTTTAGGGAATTTAAGTCAAAAAGAGGCCATAACTGTGTGAAAATTTATTGTTTTGTAACAAAAGTCAAACCTGACCTGTATTTTATGATGCTACATATCAAAAATTATTTGAATATGTCAAGCAATTCTTGAGTTATCGTCCGGAAACAATGTTTTTAGGGAATTTAAGTCAAAAAGGGACCATAACTCTGTCAAAATTTAGAAGTTTACAACCAAAGTCAAACATCACTTGTGTTCTATTATGATACAAATGTATACCAAGAATTGTTTGAATATGTCAAGCCTTGCTTGAGTTATCATCCGGAAACCATGAAAACCAACGGACCGACAGACCCACAAGTTCACTCCTATATACCCCCCTAAACTTGGTTTGTGAGGGTATAAATATGTTAATTGCAACCATACTTTATTTGGACAGCATGACAGCAACTATTATTGAAATCAATGACATCTTACCTTGGCCAAACTTTTGGTTGCAATCCTCGACATGACAACTATCCCAACCACTGTTACTTTCACCTAGGCAGGATTGAGGTCTATCGGTACAGGTCCAGTGTCGGGCTTGAGTGCCATTGCTGCTGCTTACTGAACTTGAGTTGCTGGCTGACCAATTTGTCCTCCGTACATCAACTGAGTATTCTACAAGTGAATAACAAGGCATTCATGTGGATATTGTAATATACAGGCAGTTAAAGGGTATAGTAAATATATTGCACCCAGAGGAGACTGATGTCAACCGAGGCCGAATGGGGGCAATATTCACTATACCTCTCAATATGCCTGCGATATTTATTTTATTATACCGAACAAAAATACTGTTATTCAAAGAACAATTAATTCGTACATAGTAAACTAAAGTTTAATATTGTAAAATCAAGAGCTCATCGACTTAGATTTTTTAAATTTATTTTAGTAAGCGTCTACCGATTATTTGCTAATACGGATTTCTCAGAAAACACAAGATGCTATTTTTAGGCCCATGCGCTGTGTATATTTTGGTCCTCTGGGTATATAACGGCATGGTATATTAAAATTATGCAGGGATGGGTATATGGGATTTTATAATGGGAAAACGAAGCGAGGTATAATAATGGTAATTAAACAAAACAACTTCTGGGGTAAAATTCCAGATACTCTTAAGTAACTAGACATGTGTCCGAAGGACACGGATACCCTCACAAAACTCTGCTGATGTCGGAAAAAACTGTTCCAAAATATCCAGGTGCACAAGTTTACATGGTGATGAATATGTTTATAAAGTCATCAATGTAGCAGGTATAGTTTTTGAGTTACATGTGCAGAACTTCGACAAAGGTCATTTTGTTCTCAAAAAAAGGGCCATAACTCTTCTGATGTCAGAAAAAAACTGAGCCAAAATAGATTTGACCCCAGGGGCATAATTTGAACAATCTTTGGAGAAGACAACTATGCAATGTTACGCACTAAATATGGGAAAGCTGTGGGCCCTGCCGTTTCAGAAAGGATTTTTAAAGTCATTTTGCTATTGAAGTCTATATAAACCATGTGACCCCCTGGGCGTGACCAGTTTTGACCCCAGCGGCATAATTTGAACAATATTTGTAGAGGACCACATATACATACCAAATAAGAAACCTCTAGGACTTGCGGTTTCAGAGGATTGGAATTTTTAAGTCATTTTGTATATAAGTTTATATAAACCACGTGATTCCTGGGGTGTGGTCAGCTTTGACCCATGGGGCATAATTTGAACACTCTGTCTAGAGGACCACTATAGGATGTTACATACGAAATATGAAACCTCTGTGCCTTGTGGTGTCAGGAGAAGATTTTTAAGGTCATATTACTATACATTCTCTATTAACCATGTGACCCCCGGGCGAGGCCTGTTTTGACGCCAGGGGCATAATTTGAACAAACTTTGTAAAGGACCACTAAAGGATGTTACATACCAAATATGAAACCCCTGGGCCTTGTGGTTTCAGAGGAGAAGATTTTTAAAGTCATTTTGCTATACAGTCTATATAAACCATGTGACCTCGGGGCGTGGTCAGTTTTGACCCCAGGGGCATAATTTGAACAATTTTTGTAGAAGACCACATTAGGATGTTACATACCACATATGAAACCTCTGGGCCATGTGGTTTCAGAGGAGAAGATTTTTAAAGTCATTTTGCTATATATTCTATATAAACCATGTGACCCCCGGGGCGTGGCCAGTTTTGACCCCATGGGCATCATTTGAACAATCTTTGTAGAGGACCACTATAGGATGTTACATACCAAATATGAAACCTCTGGGCCCTGCAGTTTCAGAGAAAGAACAATCAACAATAAACAAACAACAAAACACCGTTCAACTTCCCACAATAAGTGTAATCTGTGTTTTCCTACTAAAGTCTTCTTTCATTGAGCCTGCGTTTTCATACTATTTAAATATTGTCTGCATGTTCCTTATATTTTCATATCGTATACGTTTTTCTACTATTTTTATATAGGCGCTTCGTGCTCAGGTGAGCTAAATATGTAAAGACAAATTTGTTTTATATTATATTGCCTTCAAGGAAATGGCTTATTACAGCTAACAGCTTGCTAAAGCAAAAAAAAGGCTAGAGCTATCAAAATACAGCTTTGACGATACAGACAAACATGTGCAATTCATATATGGTGTATAAAGTGGTAAAATCATTGGATATTGCATTTAAAATGTGACATTTTAAGATGTTACCATGATTTTAATGATATGCACAGCGACAACCGGGCTACTGAACACCTGAGCTCCATTAAAAGCTACCATAAAATATATTCTTTCCTCCCAAAAAACACCTACTTATCAAAAAACCCATTTACATAATTGAAGTGGTTTGTACCATTAAAACTTTATAACCACCATTGATCATCGTGTCATCAGCACACCCAAAATGTTTTTCCATTTAATATGACACATGACATGGCAGTTTCTTTTCAAAGAGATGATAACCAACATGGTTAAGGAAGTTTTGCTTTTTCATCATAATTAATGTGGATCTAGTTACGACCAGTAGATCTTGTTTCTTTGTATTACATATCACCTATTTTGGAATATGTAATTTATATCAATTCATCACTTAACTTTATATATTAAAAGTATGAAAACGAAAATCATAACAAAATATCACGAAAAAATATTAAGTATTAAAATGACAGTAGAACCCCTATAAAACAATTAAAACCTTGAAGGCTGTGCCAGATATTCTTCATACTAAAATGTGCATACCTAGCTTAAACACTGAAAGGGATAGTATGTAAACAAATCAATTAAGTTTGAAAATGTGAAAAAATTATCATCACCAACGAATGGTTAAAATTATGTGTGAACATGAGTGCCATTGTCACAAAGATACGCCCGTTATCAAAGCTTTTTTGCGGTAAAGATTCAATGACTAAAGAGAATCAATTGAAAACCTAATAAGGTAGAACCATCGTATTTGTGCATCTAATTCATCTCCAAAGCCTATCTCTGTGTGCTGAGGCCATACAAAATTGATTCTATGTTTAGCGTCCCCATGATTTTTTAAAACCTACCAACCAGGCAGGAAAAAACAAACAATGAGTCAACAAAAAAACATTTGTCATTCACATGCTATTCATAGCACTGATACTAGCTAAAGGAAATGTTTACTCGCAAAACTATTACAAATCATCTTCATATTGGGAACCTACTTTAACAGAGTATTTTAACTGTGTATATTGACTATTTGCACATTGTTTTACAAATATTGGTTAAATCACATTAAAGTCATTTTTTTCCAAGTTCTGTCTGATGTCAGATTATATCATATAGGTAATAGACAAACCCTGACATTTACTTCAAATAAGACATGTACATAATAAAATCTTCATGATCATAGAAAAATGTTTTCAAATAATTTTAAATTGAATAGATGCAAATTTAAAAGTATGTCCTAAATGGGCAATACAAAATAGTAAACATACCAATTTAAAGTGTTTTAGATCTATAAAGCTGTAGGTAAGTTACTGAAAACAAAAGGGCTCTGAGGGCCCTAGGACGTTCACCTGAGACCTTGTAACCCAATTAGAATTTGCATCTCTGAGGTGTGGCTTATTTTTATCCCACGGGCATAATTTGAACAATCTTAACAAACCTCTGGGCTTTGCGGTTTCAGGTAAAGCTTTATACAGTCATTTTGCTATTTAAGTCTATATAAACCATTTGACCCCTTGGGGTGAGGCCAGATTTGACCCCAGGGGCATAATTTAAACAATCTTTGGAGAGGACCACTATGCAATGTTACGTACTACATATAGGAAAGCTGTGGGCCTTGCCGTTTTAGAGGAGAGGATTTATAAAGTCATTTTGCTATTTAAGTCCAGGGCTTTCCTTAGACTTTGAATTTCAAGAGTCCATGACTCTTGGGGTCAAATGTTCAAGAGTCAAAATCAAATTCACCAAGAGTCAGATATAAACCTTTAAGAGTTGATGCTTTGTGGGTAGTTTCCATTTGTTTGCAGACCTCCTAGGTGGAATTTTTCCATTTTTTTTTGGGGGGGGGGGGGGGGGAAACCCATACTTTTCAGGTTGGGGAGTGGGGCCGATATTCGGCGGCAAAAATTGTAGATTGAGGGCCCTGTTATTTCAAGTGATACACATAAATGCAAGATTCCCACCAACAATATTCATTCAAAACTCAAATACATTGTATAACAAGAACTAAGATTCATGACTTATATTATTTACGATGTCATTCGGCTTAATTTATACGCTTTCCATCTCAATTTTCCACATCATCAAAAATGTTTGTTTTTTTTCGTTCAGGCATCTGAAAACCTACCAGCCAGAGGATGCTAAACATAGAATCAAATTTGTCTGGCCTGATTTGAAGTCTCAAAACTATTCCATACATATTCTTAAATCTTTATTCAAGACGACAAAATAATCAAGGTGGGTACTTAAAACTTTGGTAATTAAGGGGTTATAGTTCTTGCATGCTTCACGCCCCTATCTAATGATGGCGATAATTTCTTCAAACTTTTTAAAAATTCCTGTATGCATGACAATATTAATGCTCTGGGCAAATATTTAAACGTGACCTTGACCTTGGACCTAATGACATGGTACTTGGATGTGACATACCACATCATGATGGTGATCATTTATGCCAACTGAGATTGTATTTGAAAATCCCTCCATGGATGACAAAACCATGCTCTGGACAAACATTTGACCTTGAATTATGACCTTGACCATGACTAAGAATGTGGTTCTTGCATGCGACATACCGTGTCATCATTCTTATCACGCAAGCCGGTTATATGAAAATCCTTTCATGCTTCACAAAATTATGCTCAGGACAAATTTTATGGATTGATGGATCCTATTTGACCTTGAAGTGTGACTTTTAACTTGGACCTATGGACCTGGTTCTTATATGTGACCCAACTTATCATGTTAGTACCTCCTTGCATGAACATATTAGGTTCTGAACATATATCTGACCTTTGACCTTGAAGTGTGACCTTGACCTTGGACAAAGTGACCTGGTTTTTGTGCACAACAAAATGTTTCCTAAAGCTTATCACTTCTGCACAGGAGTAGGGTTAAGGGCCGATTTTGGCCTCATTTTGAAAATTAACGAAATTTGTATCACTGAATAGGCCATTTCTTCAATTTTTAGGATATAATATTTTTAAAATCTTACAACCACACATGTCTATGCTACAACGGCAAACACGACTACTGTATAAGCGTTCTGACGTATTTTGACGTTACTTTTGGAGTTGAAGTCGTGCTTTATTTGTTGGCGTGCCGTTGATGCTTACTAATCGACTAATTACAAACACACGTCCAACACATTCAACTAATGTTTAGAGATACAGATTATTAAAATGTATTGCATGTAAAAATAATGATTTTGTGTTGTTGCATGTTGAAAAGTCAATGATTTGCAATATTACATGGAAAATTCAGCCTTTTCCGACAATCCCACATTTTAGAGTTGTGTTCTTTTTTACAACTTGGATCATTCTAAAGCAGGCAAGGATATAATATTTAATAAAATGTTAGTTGAACTCTTACGTACGGAATTTTAACCTGCGTACGTCACATTCATGAAAAGAACAACACAAAACGCAGTATCAGACTTAGAAGCGGGCGTAGCGAGTGGGTCGGCTTTGCGATAAAGACGTCTTATTTTTGATAGTATGATTTTTATAGTTAGATTAAACTGTTAATCTAGTTTATGAAGTGTTTCAAACTGAATTAGTCCGGTATTAATTTTCAAATTAGACATTGTTCTTCTCAAATCCTACTACTTGCGCGGTAATGGACACGACCGGACCTTTGTATTGTATAATTTACATCTACACTGTATTCAATACGAGTAAGCAAAGATAATTCCACATTTTAGTATGTATTAGTATATATTACTGTCAGTATATTAAATCTATACTTATTCATTTCAAAACAAAACTATTTTAATTATATTTTTTGCTTGTAAATAACATCAGGTATAACAACGCGTATTATAAAATCGAAATCCGAAACGCCTATCTGAATTTGTTCAAGTGACGTAATCACATATATTGACAGTTAAGATGCAATGTTTTTCATGTAAATCCAGCCAGATCTGCTAGAAAAGCACCCGAAAATTATGCTTACATGCACAACAATATGTCATCTGTATGAAAAGCGTGGATGATTTGACCACGATTTATATTATACAAATTTAGTAGCGCAGAGAACTGAGATATCTTTACTTTTGTAAAAAAATCCAAACTGAATGATGGTGAAAAACGTTAATAGTTGTGCGTGTGAAAATTAAACATTTTATGATAGGAAGAAAATGTACTTTTTCCATTTAAGAACGATATGCCTATTCTGCCAGGGAATTGTCCTAAACGCAGAACTGCTGACGGATTGTCATTATCACCCTTTATACTGTTAAATGAACAATCAAAGAAAATATGCTTCAATGATGCTAAACTTCATGAAAGGGTGTCAGAAAGTTTCATTACCACATTCATGGTATCAGAGTAACACGACCCGCATATATACATATCCATGAATAGTTTAAATTCCTTCCCAACTATTGTTAAAGGATTAATTCCAATTCATTAATACCAAAAACATAAACACAAGTTTATTTGAATATCACAAACATTACCACGTGCTCTCTTGTGTGAAATAGTTTAATTGCTAAACATGTGATATAAAATTGCAATGATTGGATAAAATTGAAGATTAATTTGAATATGATAGACATTTGTGGAAGCGTCCATTATATGCAGGAAGGAACAACGCTTTCTGCATGTTTATCACGTGCACCACGTGCTTAACATCAGTAAGCGTCTTAGTCAACATTGGATAGATATAGAGCATTTTTGCGCATTGTAACTTGACCATGCTCTCGATTAATCTTTTTCCCGAAAAGGGTAAACACATAAACGAAATGACAACTCACTGTTACAGTAAATGTTTGTATATTTACACTACTAGCTATATAAATAAATGGCTCGGGCGCAGGGGCGGCTCCAGGCTTTCGGGTTAAGGGGGACCTAAAGTTTTGATTGTGCAGTTATAACCCCATGATGTCTATGGGTCTGCAGTGATCAGCTACAGATCCGTCTCAAGATATATAATAAATCTTTGCTTATCATCATCATCATCATCGTCATAATCATCGCCATCATCAAATGCACTTGTTTTGGCATATTATGTTCGAAAGACATGTTGGTTCACCTGTATGTTATGCACCTGTTTTGGCCGGAAAATTGCCCTTGTTTGATGTGCCTGACCACTAAATACGTATTTGACATTCAATGTTATATATATCTTGAATATCTTTCAACTTGTAAAATCAGCAGCTGACTACATTGAAATGCACACACATCAAAAATTATTTGCATTAATCATTTACCGAAGTGTCTCTTTTTGAAATAAATGTTTTAAGTAACTTACACGTACACACTCATGCTCATCAATTGTCTGCAAATGTGCTATAAACTGTGATTTTGTTCATCGAAACAAACTAACAGACAGACAAACGAACATGTTCTTTAAATAAAATACCATGAAAGATACTCGTATTGTTGCGTTATGAACTAATAAGGCAAGTGATGCCGACTTTGAGTAAATTTCGCTAAAATTTGGTGCCGGGAAAAATAAGAAATCGCCAGGATTTGGAGCCAACGTTGTGGACACCCCTCTACTTTATAACGTTATATCTTTCTTACAAATGCAGAAAACAATATGAAATTTGGTGTGATTGATAATGGATGATTGAACAAATAGTTTGTCGACTTAGAATATTGGGAACTAACCTATGTACCTGTGCCAACTGTGTATTGTATCTGACATCTTTATCGAATACATTAATTTATAAAAGAAAACAAAAGCATCCTTAAATAAAGGTATATATACCCACTGTCTATATTTTTTCGTTTTCGCTGAAATTTTGCGCAGCAAAAACGGTGTTTGTAAGAAATCGTAGGCGGCGGGGCTATATTTTACTGAGATAATGTGTATCCTTTACAAAACGCATCCAGCGAAGAGAGCGAAAAAACAAATTTAACATATATTTCTAGTTTTGACCCTTTTATATATGCCCATAAATGTATGGTCGGGAAGTTTTAGGGCGCGCCTGGATTCGCTAGTGGGGCGGTAAAATCAAGGTACGGTCTTTTTTTAAACCATTTGGATCAAGTAAATAAACAACGATTTGAAATTAGAATGCGTAAGGATTATACCACGTGGGCGTTACCCTGAATGGTTTAAACAAGCTTATCAAAGCAAATAAGGTTGTTATTTTACTGATAACGATATAATCGAATATTATTTTCATTCAAACATGATCTGACAACATAAGTTTGTTATTCGTTGCTCCGTAGCCGATTTTAAACACCATTTGCCACATATCGAGAACTTTGACATCCTTCCTAGTTAATTGTTTGGTTTTCTTGATTTTTTTGTTCTTTTGGCGGCGGCGGCATTTTTTGCGGCGGCGTAAATATAAAAATCAATATATCAAGAACAAATCAGAATGTTATTATTGAAGTATAATTATACTTTCGGAGGCAGAAAACTACCATGTCGCTTGTTCTTTTTCCGTCCGTTAACTGCGCGATTCATCGTGAATGCGGTCACGGACACGGGTAAATCTGACAACACGAAACATGTCAGACAGTCAGACATAGACGTCTTATGAAATGTATAACACACCTAAGTTATATATAATACCAGTATGCTAGGTTAACTTTTGTTTACTAAATAAAAGACTTATGAGTCTACAATTAGCTGTATAGCCTACATCATTCAATTAATTATATAACAGTTTATTTATCATGTATATAACATGTGGTCTTTACGAATGATACTACTTATGGTGACAGCTTATTTAGAGGTTATGCAAAGTTTGATATATAATGCAGGCTAAAAAACTAACTTTAGCATATAACCTATATTTCTGGCAGCGCTAGGCAGTTATGTTTAAAATGAAAGCGATATATTTGGAAAAAAATTTATATCGATCAGGATCTAAATAAAATTTAGAAATTTTTTAGATTAGTGGAAGATACTGTTGGATTTGTCGACCAAATATTCAGAAAGCAAGTGCATTTTTTATTCGTACAATATCAACTTCTGAGACTTCGGATTGGGTAGAAAATTTGGACAAACACTAAACATGAATTTTTCATATATGAATAAGAATAACACAGTGACGAACACGTTTAAAACGTGTGGGTGTGTGTTATTTTAAGATAAATTTGATGAATTGTAAATCTGCCTGCTGCTACTTTGACACATGTAAAAAAGGCCCTTTTCATTCAAAGGTGGCAAAATGTAGTTTAACGTAAAATAAAAATTTAAATGCAAATCTTAACATCATAAAGTTTATATAGATCTATGTATTTTTATGCCATTAAATCATCATGTTGTATTTCGAGCATCATCATGAAAAAATGGAATGTGGCAGTGCTGGTAAATACCGTATTTGGAGCTAGGAAAATCACAACATTGGAAAGAGCGTCAAACTGGTATAGTGTGTTATGATTATGTTCAAATCGAACATAAGTTGATCTAATCAAATCAGGTACGATTTTTTATTTGCTACTAGATCTAATGCATGTAGGAAAAATGTACCTTAAAATATAAGCCGATAATGCTAAAAACGGTAGATTTATCTGGTAGTAATATTCTTAATTGTGTGATTTAGTAGTAACAAAAACTGAACGACACGGTTGAATGCGTGTTAACAGCCGTGTTCTGTTGGATGACTGGTGTTAAGTGCATTAACAAAAGACGGTAAACTGCAAGTGCAGCGACATCATTGAGCCACGAATGACAAGTTGCTTACTAATCAATTAAGAGTTTTTCTTAAAAGCCAATTTGCCAGAATGTCTAAATTTACAAAAGTTTATTTTTAACCAACAGTGCATGCGAGTACCAAAAAGATAATAACAAAACAAAAAGACTGATTTAAATTACATGTCTCTTTGAAAAATGGTTGTGGTACTCACATGCACTGATAGTTAAAATTGACAACAAAAGTGATAAAATTGACAAAAATCGTTGTTTTCGAAGAAACGCAAGCTGTTTGAACGTTCTGCGTGATGTCATACGTCCACGCGATGATTCGATATTCATGTCAACGTCAAGTGCAGATCATGATCTAACTACAGGCATGATTGGTATTGATTGTAAATGAAATAAAAAAATCGTCAATTTAATGGGCCAAAATCTAGTCCTTTTTTGAAAACCCTTCCATGCTGGAGAAAGATATGATCCAAACAGTTGACAACGACGAGTGGGGTTATTTACCCTCGGGACTTCGTTTAAAAACCATTGCCCAAGCACATTTCTTAACATAAAACTGTTTTTATAAAAACTATTTAAATTCCCTTCTTTTAAAGGATGTGAAAATATAAATCTTTGCAGTGTGCGTACAGTGCATTATATATAAAAATCTAAGCTTAAAAATATATCAAAAGTAAATAAAACTTTAATTGTCACATGAGTGACGGATATACCCCCACAATATGGCCTTGCCACAAAACTATGGCATCCATTTGAAAGAAATAGACACAGAGGGAATGCTTCAATTTGTGAATGTTTAACAGTGTATTTGGAAAAATTTAATTTCAATAGGAACCATAACTCTGTCAACATTTAGTAGTTTGTAACTGAAGTTGAACTTGATCTGTATTTTATGATGTTGCACCTGTGTACCAAACATAATTTAACAAGACATGTGGAAATTCCATGAAAACCAAATTTTTTCTAATGCATAAGTCAGCACAATAATGAAAGAAAGTTCTGGGTGCAAGATGAAGGTCATACACTTATGGCTAGGAAATGGTGACCTTGACCTTGCAATCCAAAGTGAGGTCTCAATATAAGGTATCTACATATTTAGTTTCATTAAAATATCTAAATAAGTTCTTAATTTATTGAGTGCAAACCATTTTTTTATTTTTAATAAAGGTGACCTTGACCCCACCCACTCCATATGGAATCACAAGAGAGGTCTTGATATAAGGTATCTACATATGAAGTTTCATTAAAATATCGAAATTCGTGTTCTAGGCAGTGCTCCAGCAAGAATTTAAAAAGGGCAGGGTGCTAACTCCTAAAAAGGGCACTTTTGTGCGCATTTGTATTTTTTGCAAGTACCAGTTTGGCAATTAGGACTGGTCATAGATGCACACAGACCGATATGGGGCCCATATGGGCTTGCTAGTTAGAATCCCACATGGTCTATCTTGATGGGACCAATATGGGCTTGCTATTTGTAACCCATCTAGGCCTGCTTGTCGGGGGCTAATATGGACTTTCTTACTGGGGCCCATATGGGCTTGCTGTTGGTGACCCATCTAGGCCTGCTTGTTGGAGTCCCATATTACCTTTCTTGCTGAGACCCATATGGGCATGCTTTTTGGGGACCGACATGAGCTTTCTTGATGGGACTCATACGGATTTGCTTGTGTGAACCCATGTGGGCTTTCTTGCTGGGACCCATTTGAGCTTGTTGGCCTGGGACCCATCTGAGACTGATATGGGCATGACATGTATGTGGGACCTACATTAGGCCCATGTAGTTAATAAGCCCAGGCAAATCCCATATCGGGCCCACGTGGGCTGGCTTGCCAGGACCTATATATGCTTAATTGCTGCATACCCAAATGGGCTTTTTTAATGGGACCCATATCGGGTTGCTTGAATGGGAGACATACGGGCTTAATTTCTGAGGACCTGTGTGGGCTTGCTCTTTATGACCCATATGGGCTTGTTTGCTGGGGACCCATATGAGCCTTCTGGCTGGGGCCCATATGGGCTTGATTCTTTGGACCCCCGAGGGCTCTCTTGCTGGGCCCTGTATGGGCTTTCTGTTGTTGATTCATATGGACATATTGTTTGGGACCCATATAGGCACACTTGCTGGGACCCATATGGGCTTGCTTGCCTGGGGACCTATATGGGCTTCTTGCTAGGACCCATATGGGCTTTCTTGTAGTGCGCCCATGTTGGGCTTCCTTTCTAGGACCCACATGGGCTTGCTTCTATTGCCTAATACCCAACTGGTACTGATATGGGCAAGACCACACAAATGGGTCTCACATGCAGCCCATGTAGTACATTAGACCAGATAAAGCCCTTTCCCGGCCCAAATGGGATGAATAACTAGGACCCATATGGGCATACTTGCTGGGAACCCATGTGGGCTTGTTGCTTGGTCCGATATGGGCCCGATATTGGCAGAAAAATATTATATGGAACACACATGGGGCTCATATGGTATATTTGCCCAGGTATAGCCCATTTTGGGCCCATATGGGCTTGCTTGCTGGGGAACTGTTCAATTACAATTTCAATGTCAATATCCATATATTAATGATGATATATTTCTGTAAGTAGCAGTGCAAAATTACTAAAATTATCTGACTTAAATTTTAAGAGTAGATCTAAATATTAATATTATTTTCAAGGGTGTATCTAAGGCAAAATCGAATGTACGCCCGAATGAAAAACACATAAAATAACGCATCTGGAACGATAACATACATAAAATTTACATTAAATTTGAATCAGATAAATTGTTATTAGCACTTAGTAGTAGTTTTATATGTAATATACATTTTATTGAGCAATAAATATGCTGGTTTCAAACGATTACTAGATTTCACTGCTTTTAATTTCCCGCTGTTATATGCATACACTACATCAAACGCAGATGTATATAACTTTAGATTTACTGATAACGCAGAATTTTCTGTTTTGCTGTTGGCCCAATTGAAAAACACATAAAATATATCTGGAACAACAACTTCATAAAATTTGAATCAGATAATTGTAATTAGCACTTAGTAAGTTTTATAATCATGTAATTTACATGTTATTGCGCAATTAATAAATCTGCCCGTTTCAAACGATGAATACATTAAAGTTCCTTCGAAGTTGTCACTTTTATATGCGTACACTACATGGACATCAAAAGCAAATGTATGTATCTTTAGATTTACTGATTACGCAGAATTTTCCATTTTGCTGATTTTCTCCTGAATTTTATTTTTCTGCATTATACATTTCAATACAATGATCAGCGGATATACATCCACCACAAGCAAATATTGTGAACAAAACAAGAATATGCCAAACTATATAATAAATATGATCATTTACAAAACAGACCGTTATGAAGGTGTATCGCAGTTACAAAAGGACTCTACCAGCTCCCACAAACTTTTATATTTATCTGGTAGTTGTGTGTGTTAGATAATTGCAAATGCTATTTTGCAACAAGTTTTAAGGCCGTGAATTGTTGGATTTACCTTTTGATGTTTTGAAATCAATATTTAAACAGGAAAAAACAAAAAATCTCAAAACAGACCGCATAAATAGTGCAATATATCGGTAGTGACATTCATATTGCGATACTTTGCAGAATCAAGTATTGCAATATACAAATTTATCCTGCTACTAACCCAAACAGTGACCTAATAAAGCGGTGACCGTATAAACTTGTTGATATCCATCAGTAGATCACGTGACTGTGATATACCGTCAATAGGTATTCCTACGCGCCGGATAACAACATTGTCGAAAATGACACAGCATAAAGTCTACTTACCAGAGTTTTTCATCGATACAAACTTTGTGTTGTCTAGTTTAACAGAGTTAAACAACAAATGAGTTGTTTATCCTCACATTCCATTTGACTGGTTAACAACAACTTCCTTCCAGTTCCATTCCATTTAAACACACTTGAATCTGATGCAAGCGGGTTATTCTTTGTGGATATACTTTTTTTGGTCAACCAACAGAGCATATTCATCAAAGAAATAGCCTTTTATATTAATTTCCGATAAAACAAATGAAAAAAAGTTAATAAACATTTTATGATTTATTTCACTTTCAGTTACACTGTCCTCCACCCACAACTAATACTATCCGAGTAAATCGTAGAAAATTGAAAAGGGATCAATCTCACCGTTTCCATTCCAGGCAAATATTCTATACACTTTTTATCTGAATGCTATTGCATAATATAATCCATCCAAAACACAGAAACACTAAATATTTATTCCGATTTCATGTATTTTAAACAGCAAAACACTCGCGTTCTGGTTTGACAATATTGTGTAAACTTACAACTCAAAATGAATGACGTAGTTGGTGTGACGTAATTTAACTCTTTAAAAACCAATATAATCTAGTTTAAAACAAAAGCAGATTTACTACGTCATTTTCGAGTCGTACTGACATTAGCAAATAAGATTTATTAATATTTTACTTTTGCTTTTTGAAAAAGGTGATTAAGAAATAGAGAACTATTTTTTCCGGGTAGTACGCGTTCATGCAAGCGAGCTATTAGGTCGAGGCCCGTCTAGAATTTTTTTTTTAATTTAAAACTTTAGTGTTTGGTGTTTTTAAATTTAATTGAATAGTAATCAGGATAAATTGAATACACGGTAGGTGCCGGGAAGGAGAAAGTTTATCCGGTTCGGCCCGAAAACAAAAATAGGGCTCGCTAAAGCTCGCCCTATTTTCATTTTCTAAGTTTCACCAGGTAAATTTTCTCCATCCCAGCACCAACCATGTATTCTCTATATACTGCGACACCCCTAGAAGGATTATGGTAGAGATAGGGAGATGATGGTGAGGATAGGGAGGATGAAGGCGTTACATATTCAATCAGAATGCCATAGTTGTGTCTTACAGTGTCTGTGCTAGATCAATAGTTGCATTTCTTTCCATTTTCTTTCCGAAACTATAAATGAGGGAAGACCTCTAGCTAGAAGTGTCCCACAACCATTATCCAATCTATCCCCACCACCATCCTCCATATCCCCACCATCAACCGAAGTAAGAAACTCCTAGCTAGAAGTGTCCCACAACCATTTATCCAATCTATCCCCACCATCATTCTCCCTATCCCTACCATTATCCTAACTTATCACCTCAATCCCATCCAACGTCCCCTCTATCCCCACTATTTCCATAATCATAATCCATATGCCCGCCATCATCCTGACCTGACCACCTGCACAAAGATAGACCTGCGCACGAGGATTGCATTGTTCTCGCAGGTCAGTCCGAAAAATATAGACCCGAATGAAACAAAGAAGTATGTATGTAACTATGATTCAAGACGAGATAAGTGACGTAATATACATGTATACATGGGTTTTGTCGGTCGGTGTTTACTCAGGAGATTAAGTGGACACAGCGTGTATCCGTTTGGATCTCTATACGTATATAGACATGAAGGCCCAGTTAACATGTAATTGGCTGAATATATACCGCATGATTAAAGAGGGCAGGGCAGGATCAAAGGCGGCAGGGCGGGGTCGGCGGTGGCAAGGCGCGGCGCCCTGCCACTTAGGCCTTGCTGGAGCACTGTCTAGGAATTAGGCCTTGCTGGAGCACTGTCTAGGAATTGAGTGGAAACTTTTTGTATATTTTTAGTAATGGTGACCTTGACCCCATCCACCCCATATGCAATCCCAAGCAAGAACCTGTTTTTTTTTGTTTTTTTAGTAATGGCGATCTCAACCCTGACATCACCCACCCCATATGCAATCCCAAGCAAGGTCTCAATATAAGGTATCTATGTATGAAGTTTCATTAAAATATCTCAATGCGTTCTCAAGTTATTGAGTGGAAACTGTTTTTCTATTATTAGTAATGGTGACCTTGACCCCACCCACCCGATATGCAATCCAAAGCAAGGTCTCGATATAAGGTATCTATGAATGAAGTTTCATTAAAATATCTCAATGCATTCTCAAGTTATTGATCTTAAACCATTTTTCTATTTTTAGTAACGGTGACCTTGACCTTGACCCCATTTGCAATCCCAAGCGAGGTCTTGATATAATGTATCTATGTATGAAGTTTCATTACAATACCTCAATTAATTCTCGAGCTAGATAGCGAAAACAAAAGTTGACGCAGCCACCCCTGTGACCATTTAGTGGTTTGTAACCAAAGTCAAATTTGACCCGTATTTTATGATGCTACACATGTATACCAAAAATTACTTGAATATGTTAATCCATTTTTGAGTTATCGTCCGGAAACCATGTTTTTAGGGAATTTAAGTCGAAAAGGGGCAATTACTCTGTCAAGATTTAGAGGTTTGAAACCAAAGTCGAACTTGACCTCTTTTTTACGATGTTACACATGTGTACCAAAAATTATTTGAATATGTCAAGCCCTTCTTGACCTACAGGCTGACGGACCGACAAGCTCACTACTATACTTCGTTTGTGGGGGTATAATGACTGTTTCTAAATGAATCTTAGTAATCAGGTTACATTTCCAAAAAAATTACGGTAGGTACGTCGGTTTTTTGTTTTTTTTTGTGAATTATGGTCAACTTGAAGATTCTAAAACTGAATAAATATTCAAAACATATTAGTAATATACTTAAACATTGTTTATACGTGGATACTATCAAAATAAACACTTATTTATTTAAAAAAAAAACAGTTTACTATTGAAAAAGGTAAATACAAATCAATCTGACAAACCAATAAAATGTTGTAGGGTTGGGGCATTTTTTTAGGGTAGGTCGGGTAACCTAAAACAAACATATTTTTGTTTACGCCTAAGTAATCATAAGAAACAGTAATAACTGCTTTAAAAATAAAATTTTTTAATTGATGCAACACATGTGTGAGCTTTAAAAACAATCAAATACAACCTTTAAGGATAAAGGCATAGGCGTGGGAAGTCAATTTGCATATTGAGCTTGATGCTCCAAACGAATGGTAAATGGACAAATCATAGTTCTCGTTACAGACCGGCTGACCAATCAGCTTGCAGCCTATATATAACTTTAGGATTGTGAGAATATGCACTGTAATGAACAACTGCAAAGAAATATTGAAAATAATTGATCTGCTAAATGAAAATATGCAGATTTTAATATGAAAATGTTTTTAGAATTAGAGAAAATTAGTTTCTCTATGATTATTACATTATTATATATGTTTCAATAAAATATGAAGAAACTATTATATGTAATATGTCTTAATTTATAGATTTCTTTGCAGTTTAATGCTTCGATAGAAAGGAAGAGCTAGTTCATAGCCCAACTCAATAAGATTTAATGATGGACACACATAATTTTACAAGTATCATCATTTTTTCTAAATCCATTGATGAGCATATGCTGTAATGGGATTGTTAAAGCCTTTTTAAGTTAGAGATCTGGAAGAATTATATGATTTAATCCTGGGTGTGGAAATCCTATCTCGGACTTGTCTGACGCGGGTAGTTTTACTGTCAGACAAATTTTTCCTGTCTGCTTGTCCACGGACAAGTGCAAGTTCATGGTGTAAAAATGATGTAAGAGTTGGAAGTTAATTATCATATTATTATATTCTTGTGCATTTGAAAACAAAATAGTGTTTTATTTATCATTTACTGAAAACATATGTCAGGAAGGTCTGGGATGAAAACAATATTTTATTTGGGCAAGTGACTGTTGCGTACCGTCAAGTTGATTATTGCAATGAACTTGTCCTTGACCAAGTAAACAATTTTGCTATTTCCGCACCCCTGATTTAATGATCATATACTGTTCAATATGTTTGGAAACAAGTGTACAATAGTACCGGTTCATTATTAAAATAAAAGTATGAACAGTTTAATATTTTACCAGATCTCTTAAGTGGTTCAATATAGTTTTACAGAATAAGATTGATAATTGCATGTCTTTGCAACTAATTTGTACGGGCCATAAATGAAAAGGGCGAGATTTTGCTCTAGATTGCTTAAATATGATGCCGACAATGGTAAAAGTTGATTATAAATCTGGATTAATAATAATCCAGGGTAAAAAACTTGCACAAAACATATCCAGATATTAAAACTAGATATAAATACAATGTATTTAAATAAATAACAGTAGCAAGTACATCACTTATCAATCCAAACAGTCTAATAAATTCATTTCTTATATTCGACTTTTGACCTTGATCTTTGACCTACGGACCTGGTTTTAGATGTGACACACCACCTCACAATGCTGATCACTTTCTTATTTGAAAATCCATCCATCGTGGAAAAAGTTATGTACAAAGTGTTAAGAACTGATTTCTTATAGTTGACTTTCGACCTTGAATTAGGTCCTTGACCTTGGACCTCGTTCTTGCACCCAACACGCCGCCTCACCATGCTTGTAACTTTTGCCAAGTTATTTGAAAATCCATCTTTACCGGACAAAGATATGCTATGTACAAAGTGCTAAGGTTTGATTTCTCATACTTTACCTTTGACCTTGAATTGTGACCTTGACCATGGACATAGGGACCTGGTTCTTTTCTTGCACACGACACTCCGTCTCACCATGCTTGTCATTTCTGCCAAGTTATTTGAAAATCCATCCATGCTGGACAAAGTGTTCAGGATTGATGTCTTATATTTGACCTTGATCTTGATTGTGTCCTTGACTTTGCACCTAGAGACCTGGTTCTTGCGCGAGACACTCCATCTCACCTTGCTTGTCACTTTTGCCAAGTTATCGGAAAATCCATATATGCTGGACAATCCAGACAAAGTTTTCCCAAAGCCCACCCGCCCGCACGCCCACCTGGGACGTTCCAATAATACTTCCCGTTTTTCAAACAATTACATTTTCTGTTCTGAAAATGAATGGTTAATACAGACTATAACAGCTTTTTGGTTAGAAAAACCTTTGAAAAACCGAATACAGTCTAAGGGAAACAACTCCAAATGTACCTTTTTACCAAACTTTACTATCTAACTTGTTACTTTGTAAAACATATGGTAAGTTGAGGCCAAGGTTTTTCATCCACTTTATGGAATTGCAGAAGTATATATCTTTATGAAACTTGTATACATTGTGTATACACTTTTAATGCTAAAGACTTGAATATGTCATTAACATGTGCATATCATTATATGATCATTCTTTTATCATCCACCAATACAAAACACACAAAACAATGTTGGTAACACATTTTTCTATGGCGCACATTTTATACAACATACATTAGAGGGTTCCTGCTTATATAACATGCAGTAAATATATTTTATTAGAAAAATAATGTTCACCCACATTTGTTTTGAAGGCAATGGATTGTATATTCAGCAGGAGCCACACTGGTATTTCCAAACTTACTCATTTGCATTCATATATGACTTTCTTAGTGGAAGTAACTTTGTCTGGACAAACAACAGTTATTTGTTGTGACTGACTGAAAGAAAGTGTGTTTCTGTATGCAAATTATGTCAATTTCTCTTGGTTTTGATAAGTTTTCAATGACAAGTAAATCTGTAACAGGCTAAACTCTTACAATAGTTTTAATCTTGCACATGTTTTGGAAACATATGTGGTGGTTCCAAAAAAGGTCAGGCACTTGAAACACTTTTATGGACAAATGGGAGAAATATGTAAAACTTGTTACACACATTTTTAAATATTGACTACCACATATTTTAGCAGAAGGATGAGAGTGCCATTAGCAGGAACTCTTTCATAAAAATGTAGGCCTCCAAAGATGATTTCTGTGTAATTTGGTGGAATGTTTCCTGAACTTTATGAAGAGATAAGTGTTTATATAAGAAGTTACAGTGACCAAGCAAAGACACGTACATTTCATGGCACAAGTCACTCAGAATTATTCTACTAGAGCTTGCCAATACTATGCACAATTTGGCTCGTTACTGGCCTTCATTATACCAAGTTACTTTTGTCATTTTAATGAATAACAGTCATAAAATACTTTTTCTGACCCAAACTGACAACACACAGCATCAAATGTGGATTCCTACTCGATTCTGTGAGGACTGAACACACATGCCCAGTTTTTTCAACTTCCATCCAGTGGCTTCAGAGAAGTTTATACAAGCAAATACAAAATGCTGATTACAAACAACAGACAACAAACTGACGACGGATGATGACTGTCCAAAATAGCTCACACCTGAACACTTCAAGCTAAGGTTAGCTAAAAATCTGTTGGGTGCAAACATACTACATTTGGACAGCATACCAATGAGGCAGTGACTGTTGTTGATATCAATATTATCCTACCTTGGCAAGTTCAGAACTTGCAATCCTCGACTTGACAACTATCACAACCACAGTGACTTCCACCTAGGCAGGAGGGAGGTCGGTACAGGTCCAGTGTCTGGCTCGAGTTCCATTCCCACTGCTTACAGAACTTGAGTCCCTGGCTGACCAATCTGTCCTCTGTACTTCAACTGTGTATACACAACAGAAATATGATAGGCTCATGTAAATGGTATGTTGTTAAGTATAAGAATTAGAAAGAAAATCATCAAGAGTTCATCAGATTCTGTGAGTACTCAACAGGCCGCCTGTAGTCCAAGAGAGGTGTTCTCCTATCAAACAAAGAGTTTTTTTGTCAGTATGATAACACACATACTGGTGTGATCTTACCTACCTATCTTTCAATTAAATACTTGTGCAATTAATTATTAATCAACAATTCCCCACACCACTTTAAAATCACATACCAGTGAATTACACAATGTTACAGAACTCACATGCAGAATAATTGTTCTTCGTTTCAATATACGCAGTCAACAATAATTCCATGACAATCCCATGGTTTCTAAGGCAAAAGTATCAACTTACAGTCAACAATAATTCCATGACAATCCCATGGTTTCTAACTTACAGTCAACAATAATTCCATGACAATCCCATGGTTTCTAAGGCAAAAGTATCAACTTACAGTCAACAATAATTCCATGACAATCCCATGGTTTCTAAGGCAAAAGTATCAACTTACAGTCAACAATAATTCCATGACAATCCCATGGTTTCTAAGGCAAAAGTATCAACTTACAGTCAACAATAATTCCATGACAATCCCATGGTTTCTAAGGCAAAAGTATCAACTTACAGTCAACAATAATTCCATGACAATCCCATGGTTTCTAAGGCAAAAGTATCAACTTACAGTCAACAATAATTCCATGACAATCCCATGGTTTCTAAGGCAAAAGTATCAACTTACAGTCAACATTTGATGCCACTCTGTATTTAAAGATTGCTTGATTACCATGCTGACAGGAGAGCTAGCCATACAATGAGTAATATAACATTAAACTATACCTGAGCGAGTTGCCAGGCCTGTTTCACCATCTCATGGGCGTCACCGATGCTGCTGAACAGTCGGTCTATTACAGTGAGGATCGTGTCCACAGCCTCTTCCTGTGTCTTCTTAACGACAAACGGGTTATTAGACTACCGGGTAGCTTGGACTATGCGGTGAAGAGTGAATGTAAAAATACTAAATCAGTCTAGGGGAAACAACTCCAATTGCACATGTTTACTAAACGTTTCAATTTCACTTTGTAAAACATGGTGGTAACTTGAGGCAAAGGTTTTTCATACACTTCATTGAATTTAGAACTACAAATCTTTATGTAACTTGTATACATGTGTATTCTGTTTATACAGTTTTACTGCTGAAGACTTGAATATAGCATTAACATGCCTATATGCCGTAAAAGCTCTAAATTTGGACCCCCCAAAATATTTCCAAATTACAGGTGTCTGAAAATGTATAGGCACTATAAAAATATTGCAATTACGTTAGGATATATCCGGTGTTTGCCAAATATTCATATGGATAGTATCGATTAATGACTGCGCGTGCTTGTTAAATACCACGCCGTATAATATTATTAATTTTAAGCGATGTTTGCAATGAATGTAAAATCATTTCATATGTATGATTTTGTTTTACAGAAAATTACACCCAGACTGCATTTTTGTCAACCGAGTTCAAAGATTGCCATCTCGTATATTATTTACATGTAATTAATGCACAAAAAGATGCAAATTATGATTTTGTTGTTTGTTCTTAAACCAAATCTTAAACGATCGTCTTTAACACCTTCAAACATTTGTGCAACTTGTGATAGGGTGCGATAAAACCGGAGCCTGTTTGTCACACTTATTGCGTTGAGTAGTGGCATACTACCGTTGATACCTGAATTGTTAATTGGCACTAATTGGCATAACAAAAGATTTCAAATGCAACGGGGTATCAGATAATCATAATTGGCACTAATTGACATCATACCCTTATTCAGTTCCAATTGAGTTATTAAGGTTTAATAATATTTGTTCTTTTAATTGATTGGTTAAAGATCCAATCAAACATTTGATCTTCATTACCTTACCTTGAACCACCTTGAACCTATTTATGTTCACAAATTCAATCACTTACCTTAACATTTGCATCGTTAAAACAACTTTGAAAAAATTAATCAAAATTTATTGGTAAATAATTAAGACTGGTTAAGACTGGTTCCTTAATATGATAATTTCAACAGAATATTTACTATACGATATCACAACCGGTATACACAATCGAGTAAACCCATTATTTATGGCACATGGCTCTTTACCCAATAACGATAATGTAACGGTCCACCGTCTCCACTCATTCATCTGCCAGGTTTTATTGGCTTCATCTGGTTGTAAAAACGCATGTGCGATGTGTCACCGGATTAACGCAAACAGGTTAGAATTCTGCTAAAATACCACTGTCATATGAAATGGACGAAAATTTAGATTTAGAATTTAAAATCAGGATGTCCGAAAATATATAGTGATAGAAAATATTATTTTGGCTAAAAAAGAGGGTGTCCAAAATTTATAGTGTCCGAAAACATTGAGCTTTTACGGTATATGACAAATTAATTTCATGGCACAACTCACACATTATAAGACTGGATCTTGCCAATAGAATACACAATCTGGCTCGGTACTGGCCATCATTACATGAAGCAACTAAAGCCACTACAATCAGGCCTTTTTCTGACCTTTTTGGGAAAAAGTACCTTGGTTAAATTGGGAAATTCACTGCGTAAAATTGTCAAAATTGGGCAAAATTTGTATCGCTAAATTGTAAGTATAATGATGAAATTTACAGTTTTAAATCAATAAATAAGAATTAACAGCACAAATAATTTTAATTTCACTCTAAATTATGATAAATACCTAAGCAAGCTATGCAACGTGTTTTTAATCATATGCTTGTCTCATTTCCTATAAGTATGTTTATATTTCTAAAAAAGCATCACCAAATCTGACCAACTTTACCAAAATTAAATTGTGGGATCTACTATCTACATGAGTTAGTTTTAATGATGTGTTAATAAACATCGTGTAGTGCCTATACTACGTAGGTCGCGAAAATGTGATAACTTGAAAAGAAATCCTTCCTTAACTGACACATCCACTTAAATAACAAAATATTTGCCCATAATTCATGTTAAATTTCATCATGATAGAGGACAAGCAAATCGTTTTTCTTTGTGTCACCAATTTTATTACACAGCTATTAGTGTTCTCCCCTTGTAAACAATGTCAACGATAAAATAGAGGATATCCAAATGTAAAGCCAGAGTGAAAAAAATTGGCTGTAAAGTTTGAAAAATCATATTTTCACTTACATTTTTGAAAAAAAAATACAGATTTTTTACAATTGGGAATTTTGGGGTCAGAATTGGGAAAAATTATGCATATTTGGCATTGGGAAAAGGTCCGACTATCGGACCCGTGAGAGCAGTAGAAAAAGGACTGACAATGAATAATTGTTTTAAAATACACTGTATCAAACTGCCACCACACAGTATCAAATGTGGATTCCTACAAGTTTGATTCTGTGAATACTGTTCACATATGAACAGTTTTTTTAACTTCAAGTGGCTTCAGAGAAGCTGTTAAAAGCAAAATACAAAATGTTGACAACTGACAACGGACGATGACTGACCACAATAGCTCACACATGAGCACTTCAAGCTCAGGTGAGCTAAAAATCCATTGATTAAAATCTTACTACATTTGGATGGCATGTCACTAAGGCGGTGATTGTCGAGTATATTAATGTAACCTAATCTTACCTTGGCAAGACTTTGGGGTTGCACCCCTCGACTTGACAACTATCCCAACCACAGTCACTTCAAACTAGGTCGCTACAGGTCCAGTATCTGGCGCGAGTTCCATTGCTGCTGCTTACAGAAGTCGAGTCCCTGGCTGACCAATCTGTCTTCCGTACATCAACTGTGTATAATAAGGCATTCATGTGGATGTTTGTTTTGGTAGAAAACACATTATGTTACATTGACTGTTCTATTAAATAATTAATATATAAAAGTGTAATTAATATATAAAATATTCCTGCTGTGTGGATTCTTTTGATATAATGTATAATTTTTTTGTTATTACAATGATCCAAGCAATGAAGGTTACAATCATTAAAACTGAATAATCACCAGGACAGGTATTTAAGGCAAATAATAAGCACACAAACTGAATATAGACCTGAAAACATATAAACCATATCAATGATTAAAACATTACCTGGCCACTGGACAGTGTCCATTATAAACTCGGAGTGACCACTGCTGCATGGACCCAGATCCCAGTCATCGCTGCCAGTCACTGCTGGAGGACCATCACAATGTGTACTGTGTACTGTAATTGTTCGAATATAATACGCACTCATGTATAATACGCACCACTGACTTTGCCCTGAATTTTTCGGTAAAAATTGAAATTTTGAGTATAGTACGCATTTAAAAGTCCAGAGCCTGTGTCGGAATCTACAATCAACAAACAAAACAGCAACGCCATTGATATTTTTGTGTCAATGTATTTTCCATCATGTGGAAATTGCAAAACGTAACATCATTATCATTCACTTTCATACCCAGTCGATATATTGTTACCGGTAATTATTGGGTATTTGACATTGATAATTCTATCGTGGGCAATTTGTTGCCATAAATAGGCTTGGTGTCGTGCCATAATTACACTAAACAAACAAACACGCAACGTTTTCATAACGTTTTATTCAGTTCAGTAAAAAATAGACGTAAATTACAGCATATCTTTAAATAGAAACATTCCCAAAATCCACTAAATACTTTCGAGAAATGGCGAACATTTTTGTATTTATGTAATTATTAACCACATTTATCGTCAATATTTGCTGTTAAAAATAAAAGTCGCGAATATACGGGATTATCAGGGAATGGATAGAGACGTGAAAAGTCGTATGTATCCAGTAATAAGTACGGTCGGGTTCACACGTATCTATAAGGAAAAGGGTTAAGCAAATATTTGGACATAACATTTTCAGGTAAACTCTTTACATTCAAGTATTATACGCACCCCCTACTTTTGTTAAAAAATTTCTGGTAAAACTGTGCGTATTATATTCGAACGATTATGGTATGTAATCTGTCACAGCAGCAGACTGACCTGGGGCCAGTTTACAAAAACAAGTTAACCTACATTAAAGTACATAAAAACAAGAGCTGTTTGTACAACAGTTATGCCCCCCTCTAGGTTAAAATAGCTAAAAAGGCTAATCATGGGCCATAGCTCCACAATTCCTGCGACAATTTGGCTTATGGATGAACAGTGTTGAACATAGATAGCAGAAACCACTGAAAAGGCAAATTTCAGATAATTCAAGGGCAATAAATCCACAGTTCCTGGCTGATTTGACTGCTTATCAAACATGGCCGAGATGTTATTAGAAACAAACATTTTCATGAAGTTTGGTGAATATCGGATCAAAAGTGTTGGACTTAGAGAGCGAAAACATATAAAAAGTCCAATTTCAGATAATTCAAGGGCAATAACTCCACAATTCCTGGGGCGCTTTTGGCTGATTATCAAACTTGACCTAGCTATTATTGTTACAAACATTGTCATGAATTTTGGTAAAGATTGGATGAAAACTGTTGGACTCAGAGAGAGGAAATGGCAAAAAACGCTAATTTTAGATAATTCAAGGGCCATAACACAACAATTCCTGCCGCAATTTGACTGATTACGAAACTTGATCCAGATACTGATACTACAAACATTTTCATGTAGTTTGGTGAAGATTTGATGAAACTGTTTGATTTATAGAGTGGAAACAGCTAAAAAGGCCAATTTTAGATAAATCAAGGGCTATAACTCCACAATGCCAAAGGCGATTTGGCGATCTGACTGACTGACCGACCAACATTAGCAAACCAATATACCCCGCCATCTTCGATGGGGGGGGGAATAATTAGTCAATCCCTCACGGTTATGTAAACAACAGCAAACAATACCAATGATATTAAGTTATCCCTTAGCACAATGTCACCTGCATGAAAACTAAAAAGGACAATTTTAGATAATTCAAGGGCCATAACTCCACAAGGCCAAGGGCGATTTAGCTGATTATCAAACTTGACCTAAATATTATGGCCACAAACATTTTCATGAAGTTTAATGAAGATCAGATGACAACAGTTTAACTCAGAGAACGGAAATGAAAGTGGTCTACTGACTGACTGACTGACCGACATTAGCAAACCAATATACCCCTCCATCTTCGATGGAGGGCATAATTAGTCCATCCCTCACGGTTACGTAAACAATAGCTAACAATACCAATGATAATTAGTGAACCGTAAGCACAATGCCATTTGCTTGAAAACTTCCTTGTAACATCGTCATATACATGTATCACAATAACGCACAATGTCATACACATGTTAGGAACAAGAGGCACAAAAGTGCCTGTATCGCTCCACTGGCTTATCAAGATCCAAGCGTCAAAAGCGAACAATTATTAATATAAGCCACATAAGATTTAAATTAAGATATTTCTGGAATACCGCCCCAGCCCTTACATGCTTCCCAGTTTCAGCATTCTCATAGTAAAATAGCTGTAATCTGGAGTGGGATTCAGGGGAGGGAACTAAGCCACCCTTCATCAATTAGTTCCTGATTATGAGGTCTAATTACTTTAAACATATCGCAGAGCAACTAATATCTGCTTTTCCAAGCAAGCAAGCAGTAAAACTTTCCAAGCAGTAAAACTGTTTTTCCAAGCAAATTTATGCGTACTTCTTAAAATATGGCAGCAAATGTAAATTCTCTCACGAATTTTGGGGGGAAAATGTAACATGTATCGGATAATTGGTGGTTAATTTACATCCAACAAACTTAAGACTATGTGGAAAAAACCAAGTATTATATTAACAATCCAAATAATGTTAAGCAATATCGTTTGAATACAATAATGTTACAAGTAAAAGTTCTGAACACTTTAAGACTTGGATTGCTAGCCTAACTATAGCATAGAAGCGGGCAACATGCGTGTGTTTGTGTTTTGTACCAAAGTGCGCCTATCGGTTTTGACGCTGGAGCGTTTATTTTAAACATTCCTATTCATTATTTTAATAATGTTGGTATTTGAAATTAAATATATATTTTATTTCATTCATTTCTTTTACAAGTTCTTAAGTTTTTTCATAGGAAGAAAAGTGTCTGCAAACAAATGAAATAAAGAGTGTACGTATGAAGACATACTGCATCATTACCAACAGAGCGTGTGGCAGCCCTGGAACTTCCCAGTCCAGGTTGGCTGCAGGGGGTTCATTACTTGTGCTGTACGGAGAATGCTCACTGCTTGGGAATTGTTGAAGATGAGAGGAAGACAAACTGTATCAGCGTTAGTTGAACAGCAAACACTGCTTAAAAGAGCTCCAGCTGGCTGTGGTACAAGAGGAATGTCAGTAGCTGGAAGCCAACCACCCAAGGCAAATGTTTGGCCAACATTACTGCCCCACCATCCTGTGCCTGTCCTGTGATTAAAAGGGTGAAACAGGCTTGACAGAATGATGGTTCCTAGCTAGGTGATGTATACAATATGGAAGTTAATGAAGTTTGTTACTGATAGGTCTCCAACGGGTCAGAAAATGTCATCGGGTCGGGTCGCTGGGTCAAAATGTCAAAGTTTGGGTCGGGTTTTAAACAAGTTAATCATAGAGGGGGCCTCTGTGGTCTAGTGGTAAAACACTTGACTTGAGAGCGGAAGGTCCGGGGTTCAATTCCTGGTCCGGAACCTGGTCCCCACTTTCATCCTTCACTTTCTTCACCAATCATTACACACATTTATCATCTATAATAAAAACACCCTGGACTGTCAGAAATGCCTAGCACTAAATTCCTGAATAACACGTTGCTGACCTGTGACAAGGTTTGTCAAGCAGACTGCATAAGATCAAAGTGGTTACAAAGCATATGCAAAAAAACGCCAGTGAACTTGAAAGTAACCCCAGACTCTGCATCCGATTGTTGTGAGGTATAAACTGGTAGTACCTGGAAGCATCCCGACCGCTGCAGGAATATTAAAAATGACAAACATGTGCCCAAATGACATACCACAATAAATCATACTGACCACAAGGAAGTGTTAAAAGTGTTAAAAGTTCCCATGTCCAATTATGTGACCTACAGTTATCAGTGTGCATGTAAAGTGGATGTAAAATGGACAAAACATAAGTAGTCTAAGTGGAGCTGTGGCTAGGGACTGCTAGAGAAAACAGTGCAACACCAGAAACAACTAGGATGCTGAATCATGGCCCGAAATCATAAGTATCTACGGATGAAGATATGCAAGTACTACAGATAAATACAGCTGCAGTGCCATACCAGCGGAGGCCAGAATAAGTCAAAAAGGGACATGAAAGATAGGCAAGGAAGGCGATCGGGGCCAAAAAAAAAAAAAAAAAAAAAAAAAAAGTTAATCATAGAAAAGTTGAACTACATTCATAATGTTTTTTTCCTTAGAGCATTAGGAATAAAGGTTTAAATAATTAGGACTGCAATACTGTACAGAAAATAATCCTTCATATAGTATATATACCACATCCCTGTTAAAAGTCTGCAAACATTAGTCATAAATGACATAGAGGACCTTCGTAAGGCATCATTCACTAGCTAGAAAGATAAAAAGAATTGTAACAAATGAACTTTTAAACAAGAACAAAGTTTTAATTACTTTGGGGTGAAAAAGCCACATTGAAATGTGATGTTTTTGCTTTGTTACGCCTGATGCAAAGTTGAATATTTTTATTTACTTACCATATTAGCTTGTCTGGTTTGTATCAATATTTTTTGCTCAGATTTGCATAAACAGATTATTGTTCTATGAAATAGTATAACAATACCATTTTCATATAGCAATACCTGCATGGCCATTGTCATAATCCTAAGTTTTCCTTTCGAAAACACATTTTTTGATAGTGAATAAGTGATACATTGTCAATCCGAATAATACTTCCTGTTGCAATATGTGTACTTGTACGAGTTACTTTTATGCAAATGTACGCAAATACAAACATATCAGTACTTAAAGTCTTTATACTCCCTTTTTTAAGTTTATCCTCCATCTATGTATCCATTTGTTTATGAAATTCATCCTTTTAAATCACTACACTTTTGTTCAGAATCATTCCTACTGTAACTCCTTTTTGAAGGTTTGGAAGGGGAAGCAACTGTAATAGGTTAAACTCCACTTAGTATCTAGCCTGGTTCCCGGTTTTTTCATTCGTAAAATAGCGACCCAACCCGGTACTGTTGACGAAAGTTTTGGCCCGAAATCGCGGGTATTTTTTTGGCCTGCGAATACAGGTTTTTTCAAATACCCGTTGAAGCCCTTGTAATTGATTCAAAGTAATTATTATTTTTAAGAAATGTTCAGCACAGAAAGTTTGTTCCACAGTGAACAGAGCTGAGGGATAAACTGATGATGCGACATATTAATGCAACTGAAATATTTGAGTTGAAGGATAAAACATATGTGAACTAAAACTGAATTGCTGTCCTAAAACTATTAATGGACATACAGAACCCAAATTTTTGGTCACTGCATGGCCAGTGTGGCACAGGGTAGAAATCATAACATATCAGTCTGTGTAATGCACCTATCACTGTTTTCCCCCAGGGGAGGGAGTGGCGGGTATATAGGGGACTTTAGACGGCAAGCGATTCCTGACAGGCAGGAATTTAACAAGCTGAATGATTCTGGGTCCCGAGGAAATAGACTTTGGTCCGATTTTAGATCCCTGTAACATACGCCCTGCCTATTTGATAGATATATAGCATTTCCCACTGAGGGGATTTAGACAAATATGCTTGGCTCTTGAGTGGGGAATTTGTCAAATTCTCCTAGGTCTGCCCGCTGCTCCCCCTCTGGGGGAAAATATTGATACTGCCTACTTAGATTTTCAGTTTGATAATGAATGTACTTTTAGTTACACTGTAATTACAAGAGTCATGAGGACTGTATATTGTTCCCCTGGTTCAGCAGCATGATGTGATGAACCATAATTTTAAACTGATTTCAACAAGACAATACTGTGGAATCACTATTTTTCGTGGAGGTCTAATTTTCAGGTTTTTCACGCTCCTGCCATTGCGCGAATTTAGTACTACCGCAAATATGTACCGATTGCATAATTTAGCAACGCAACTAGAGTTTCCAGGTTTGTTCAAATGTAGAGGGTAATCTTTCATAAATATACACAAGTATATGTGATTGTCGCGATGTGAATATTTTTAAGGAATAAAAGCTAAACTGTAATAGTCCTTGTTTAAGTATAAAGAGATAAATTGTCCATTGTCTCGCCTACATATGTGGCCCCTATTCTTCAGAAGTGAACTAGAATTGTTACATGAGTGACAGATATACCTCCCCAATATGGCCTTGTCAAAAAACTATGGCATCCATTCGAAAGAAATGGACAGATATAAAATGCTTTAATATGTGAATGGTCAACAGTATATTTGGAAAAATTTCATTTTAATATGATCCATAAATCTGTCAACATTTAGTGGTTTGTAACGAAGTTGAACTTGATCTGTATTTTATGATGTTACACCTATGTATCAAAAATAATTAAAATATGTGAGGCCTTTCATGTGTTATTGTCCATGTTTTTCGGAATTTAAGTCAAAAAGGGGCCATAACTGTGTCCAAATTTAGTGGTTTGTAACCAAAGTCGAACTCTACCTGTATTTTATGATGTTACACATGTGTAACAATAATTATTTAAATATGTCAAGCCATTGCTGAGTTATCGTCAGGAAACCATGTTTTTTAGGAAATTTAAACCAATTAAAGGGCCATAACTCTGTCAAAATTTAGTGGTTTGTAACCAAAGTCAAACCTGACTTGTATTTTATGATGCTACACATGTATACCAAGAATTATATGAATATGTCAAGCCATTCTTGAGTTATCACCCGGAAATCATGTCTTTAGGGAATTTTAAGTCGAAAAGGGGCCATATCTCTGTCAAAATTCAGTGGTTTGTAACAAACATCGAACTTGACTTGTATTCTAAGATGTTACACATGTGTACCAAAAATTATTGAATATGTCAAACCTTTATTGTGTAATAATCTGGAAACCATGTTTTTAGATAATTTTAAGTAGCAAAGGGGCCATAACTCTGTCGAAATTCAGTGGTTTGTAACCAACATCGAACTTGACCTGTATTCTATGATGTTAAACATGTGTATCAAATATTATTTGAATATGTCAAGCCTTTCTTGAGTTATCATCCGGAAACCATGTTTTAGAGAATTTTAAGTCGAAAAGTGACCATAAGTCTGTCAAAATTTATTGGTTTGTAACCAACATATAACTTCACCTGTATCCTATGATGTTACACATGTGCACCAAAAATTATTTGAATATGTCAAGCCTTTCTTGAGTTAGGATCCGGAAACCAAAAACCAACAGACCGACCGAAGAGCCGACAAGCTTACTCCTATATACAGGTATGGAAACTAGCTTTTTCATAAAGCTGCACTCGATAATTTTGTTCACCCCTCTGACATAAATTGGTCCGAGCCAATAAAATGGCGTCTTACAAAAAAACATCCAATAAAATCGATCATTTTTTTTTTTCAAAAATGTAACACGATTGTTAATAATAATGTGGCAATTTATACCCGGCGCCTCACGCCCAGAGGGGCAAATCACAGCCGAAAATAACAGAATGTACAATAGAGAAAACGAACAATCGAAACAAAAACGCGAATTTCATGTAGGTTGGTTAGAAAATCGTCCATGGTTAACAATTAGCACTAATGGCATGCAGTGTAAATACTGCACAGCACTGGGCATGGAAAATTCATTTGTAACGGGCTGCTCTTCGTTAACAAAATTATGTTAGACTGTTTGTTAAATAGTTAAAATATAATTGCCAAAAACTTTCATGTAAAACTATATTATACAGATGTAATTATGAATTGGGCTCTGAGCTCATAAATTTCTAGCTGGACAACCAATGTCAGGAGATGGTTGCCCGGGCGGACTACCAGCTTTTGAAATTCAATCGCCCAGCGTAAAACCTACTCTCCTTGAGCGAACGGGCAACCATTAATTTCCATCCCTGATATACCCCCCCCCAATTAACCTCATTTGTGGGGGTATTATGACTGTTATAAATTAACAGCCTAATATGGTACTGGTACACGTTTATCGCAACTAACAATCACAACAGGACCCTTTGGTGGCATTCTGCCAAAATTGGCACATTTTTTTGTAAAACATATCTGACGTTTTGGTGTAAGTTTTTTTCAAAATCAGGTTTGCGAGAATTTAAGACCCCGTGAATATGTCCGTAAACGCATGTGCGTGAAATTTGTACCCTGCAAATTTAATTGACTTCACAGTAACTCTGACCATGTTGAATCATGACCTGATGAAAAAATGAAGCTTTTAATTTGTAAACAAGCTTTGTATATTATTTGACCTAGTTAACATAGTTTTTCATTGAACTACTAAACTTTCAACATAAAATTATGCAGGTGAAATATGAAGCTCCTAGTCAGTAAACAATATGTTCACGTTATTTGACCTAGTTTTTCATTTCACATAATCGTTTTTGAACTTGACCTGTCACCTTTGATACCTCATACCACCATTACAGCGCATTACCATATGTTCATATCCGCATTGCACAAATCCGCATCCGCAAAAAAATCAAACAAGTTGAAAACAGTTGCACCATTTCCATGTGTCTGCAGTCTGATCCGCAAAGCGCATCCGCAAAAGCCGTCCGCGCGATTTCTGCAGATGCGAACGACGAGGTATAGAACTTAGCATGTTAAACAATTGGCTGTTATACCGTAAAAAGTCGTGTATTACGTACACTTTTTTCCTCCAAAAATCTGTTTCAAAAACTTGGTGCGCGTTATACAATACTTAATCGATATCGAGAAATTATTCCAAAGATTGCGCAACTCACCCCCAAATGGCTTCCAGGTATTGTGAATGGACTATTAGCATAATTAAATGATCTATACTATTAAGGACAGAAGGGACAATGTTAACAAGGCTTTGATAATATTGCAAGCAGGAGTCCCCTACTGGTGAAAACCCCTACTAATTAAACATTGTGCAATACAGTCAAATCGCCCTTTATCTGTAGATGTACAAAGTTTCATATTCAAATCCCATTTGTCACTGCAGTATAAAGTTATTGTTTTTTCTAGTTTAGTAACATTGACAAGACATTCAAATTACTTTTGGAGTTATTGCAGTACTTAACTGACAGAGGGCAATCATATAGTCTTAACTGTATACCAAGATTCATGATCATATGTTATGTTCTTTTCAAATTATGAAAGTATCAAGTTTATTTCTATTTTAAGCAACAGTCACGTTACCTTTGACCTCTGGTGAAAAATAAAGGGTCGTGTACAATCCTCACCTTGCTCTTGCTATGTATACAAAGTTTTATCGTTTCATCAAAGTATCTTCAGTACTTTTTGAGTTATCGCAGGATCCAAGTTTTGGGGACAGGACAGACAGACAGACTGAGACCGACGGACGAACAGACAGACAGACGCACACAGACAGAGGGCAAACCCATAGTCCAATAGGGGTACCAAGTTTCAATAAGTTTCATGATAATATCTTATGCACTTTTCAAAATATTACAGTATTAAGTTCATTTCTGTTTTAAGTAACAGTGATCTTTGACCTCTGGAGAAAACTAAAAGGTCGTGCATAATTCTCACATTGCTGTTGCTACGTATGCAAAGTTTCATCAAAGTGTCTTCAGTACTTTCCGAATTATCATAAGATTCAGGTTTTGTGGATGGATGGACAGACAGACATATGGACAGACATATGGACGAAAAGAAAGAACGACACACAGACAGATGGTAAACCTATAGCTCAATCTCTGTACCAAGTTTCATGGTCATATCATGTCAATTTCGAATTATTACAGTATTTAGTTTATTTCTATTTTTAGTAACAAATACATTACCTTGGACCTTCGGTGAAAAAAAGAGGTCATGCATTATCCTCACATTGCCACATTGCTGTTTATATGTATACCCAGTTTCATCGAAATAAGTTCAGTACTTTTTGAGTTATTGCAGGAACCAGGTTTTAGGGACGGATAGACAGACGGACGGACGAACATACGGACTAACTGATAGAGAGACACACAGACGGATGGCAAACCTATAGTTTCTTTGTACCAAGTTTCATGGTCATATCTTATGTACTTTTCGAATTAAACAGTATTTAGTTTATTTCTATTTTTAGTAACAGTCAAGTGACCTTTAACCTCTAGTGAAAAATAAAAGGTCCTGCATAATTGTCACATTGCCGTTTATATGTATACCAAGTTTCATCGAAATATCTTTAGTACTTTTTGAGTTATTGCAGGATACAGTTTGTTTTATTTATTTCTATTTTTAGTAACAGTCACGTGACCTTTGACCTCTGGTAAAAAATAAAAGGTCGTGCATAATACTCACATCGACGTTTATATGTATACCAAGTTTCATCGAAGAATCTTCAGTACTTTTTTAGTTATCGCAGGAACAATATTTTGCGGACGGACATCGTGAAAACGGACGGAGGGCAAACCTAAAGTCCCCTTCGGTGAAACACTGGTAAGGGACTAATAAGTGATAATAATTATTTTTATTATCTTTTCAGACGACGATGTTAGGTTGTTTACCGTCGGGACATCGGTTTTAAACCCGAGCAAACTGCTTAACATAGTATCACAGTTATTATAACTATACCACTATGGGAATTCACAATGTATTTGAAGAGTGCAGTTTGGATACGGTGCCATAATATTAAAAATCTTTGAGGGGATAAAAGTCTCAGTTTATATAATACACAAAATAAAGTTAAAAAAACACCATTTAAATGGTACTCTGTGTTATGTTAATGACACAACGATATATATTGACATTATTTTCTATGTTTCTTTGTAAAATATTCACTATTTATTATGATTACTAAATATTATGTGTTGGAAATGTATGTATATAAGGATACAAAGTAGCAATAAAACGGCTCAGTTTCTGTGCAAAAAAGACGTTAAAAACGGAATGACCTATTTAGAATGACAAGAAAATATCAGTCGGCCAATCAAAATTGGGGAGTGCGCGTGACCTCACAGGCAAGGTATTGCTATCGTGTTAATGTTTATAAAAACTTGAATGAGTTTGGGGGTTAAAATAAAGGTTAATAAATAACTGTTTGACTTGGGATTGCAATTATCATATGCCACAGGGGTCATACTAGAGCATATTCAAACATACATGGATTTGGAGAACGATAAAATGTTAACTTTATGTGCTAAAGTCATTGAGAATTAAAAACCGCTCACGCGGTGACTTTTTACAAAAAGTGTCCAAGTTTGGGTTTTCATAATTATTCTAATATAACATATTTTGGTAAACCAACAAATTGTATAGGTAGTAAATACCTAAAATAATTAAGTTAGAAAGAGTCTGCTAAAAGGTGGAAATAGCAGTTTAAAGTGCACTAATATGACAAATTTACCAAAAACGGATAGACCTACTTCGGTTGGGTGTTAGTGACTGTTGACCAAACAGAAACAAGCATGTTTCTGAAGGACACAGCACATGTATAATGTGTTGTTTATTATAGAACTGGGTGTGGTTCACCAAAACTTAATAAAAAAAGACACTTTTACAGGGAATATAGCCTTCAATGCTCCTTGAGACCTGTCGGTAAATGTATGTATGAAAGAAAGTTCTAGGCAGCTTTTACTAACAATATCCAATGTGATTTTAAGCTTTCTGGTTCCCCACCTCACTGGCTGTAAAAAAGAACATTAGTAAAAAGTATTATGCACTACTGACACCTTTTTAGAGCCATAGTAAAAGTACTAAACTGTTAAAAATAACAAAACAAAATATTTACACCATGCATATATGTACAAAGGTAAAACACTCAAATGGCGGATAAGAATATAGGATGGTAGGCGGATATGACGAGTGTGGAGGGACGCAAGCTGGAACGGCAGCTGTAGGGACCAGGGTTTTGAGGGGATGCCATCGAGATTAAAGGGAGTATGGAAAACATAATTGATACAATAAAAACCGAAATAAAATAGAGAACCAGGTCTTGGTGTAGTAGTGGTTCTATGGGATAAGGTTCACACAAATTGAATGCACTATAATCAAGGCACATTAATAACTATGAATAAAAAATTGTGTCAAATACACAACATATGTATGTAGCAATTAAGAAACAAGATTTGTACATTTAAAACTGTTCTGCTCAGAGACTATATTATAGTTAAAACAGTGAATTGGCCCGTCTTTTCATATTCTTTAAAAACTGCTTTAAGACTGGGTTTAATTAATTAAAAATCAGTGTTCATTCTGGGCTGAGTTGCAGGTTGGCCAATGGCCCATCAGCCACAAAGTCAGTGCGGCATTGAAGGATTTTCTCGGGGGCGACAATTTTTTTACATATTTATTTTTCATGTTACTTTTATTATTACGTTTTTTTACAAATGTAAAAAAACCCATAAAATTACTCTTTTCATTGTACAATAACCACAAAAATGTCTCTAACCAACCTTTCTGAAATGTGTGACCATCAACGTTTTTGGAAGATTAACAGTTGTTGTTTTTTCAACTTAACTTGCAGATGAAGTACGGGTACGGCCGAAGCAACAGACGTTTTTTCGCCCTCATTTTCAACGATGTTCTTATTTTGCCTAGGAATGGCGATGGAAAATTCAAGAGTTTTTCCTTCGATGCTCTCTGTATCTGCTTTCCGCTTTGACATTTTTAATTTTCTTATTAAAATCAACTTAAACCGCAAGTAAATTTCAGACAGCACTGTAATCAATTTGTGATAATGTAAGCGAGGTCAAATGGCCACCTTATCTGCCAATGAAATCGCTAGTTACAAAACAGTGCGCGCCCGGTAGCCTGGCAACAATTAATTTCAACTAAAAATCAGGCTATGCGATGTTTACAATTTGCAACACGATTTACGATGGTTTTCATTCGAAAAAAATTGCCTGCAGATGGAATATTCTATGCACCTGTTATATTTATCATGCGCCCAAATGGCGCACAGACAGTATTTTTGTTGCGCCCATTTATTTTTCTTTTGCAGGAATCCTGCAAAGGTGGGGCCCAGAATGAATACTGGAAAATTATATAAGTACACTAATGTGTTTATTGGAAAAAAATGTACACAGGAGTGATGGCATCCCCCCCCCCCAACCATTGCGGCTCAGTGAGAGTAGACTATTGGCAGCCTGTGTGTCCTATATAGAGGACATGGAGTGTTTGCTGTGCTGGTCCCCCAAAATAAGATAGCAGTTAACTGATTTTTTAAGTTTTATTATGAAGGCAAACATAAAAGGGAAAAAGAAAAGTCAAAACAGTCATTTAAAATGACCATGTGGAGTTGTTTGGATTTTATCGTTTACTGTTTTTACCGATGCTAAAGTAAATTTACTCCCATAAACAAAAACGAATACAAATTCAATGGCAATTATTTTATGGGGAATTAGGCCTGAAATGTGGGCAAAATACATACTTTTTCGTTGGGTGAATGATGCCTAATTTCGGCATCAAAAAGGAAGATTTAGACCCCTGAATATATATGCAAAGGAAGTGCAAAAAGAGGTAAATTATACTTGGGAAGGGAATATATGTTGCAAACACTCCACTTTCATGGGTTTAACTATACTTATGAAGAGATTAAAGGGTTTAAACCCCAATAAGAGGGAGAAAGGTGTGTATATAACAAATATACACAAAACATAGTAGTTAACAAGTCAGTAGTTTTAATCATTTATCATGTATATAAAATATTGGTTAGACACAGAACTATGTACGGCAAGCGACTCGAGTCCCCCTACAGGGGCTGATCCCCTGCTTAGTGTCCTGTGTGGGAAAGACTTGGTAACACAACAGGCCGCCCATAGATAATTAAGTTTTGTTGGTGATCTGACACCCAAGAGATAGGTGGCAAGGGCTCTGTAATAGAGAACCTGTTTGTTTGGCCCATCAGGGTTCAAATTGGTGTTTAAATTAAAAGGAACAGCATTTTCAGTAAAATGCTGCTTAAAAGTTGCTCTTGGATTGTCAAACTGGGGGCATTCCAGCAGCAGATACCAGCAGTGAAGGGTTTCCAGCACTGGGTGCAATTGGGAACAAGTCCCAAAACATACTTGCCGAAATTACTCGGCAAGAATGTTGCACCCATTCTCAGGTGTGTTATGCACCTACCCAGTACAATACTGGTGGAATAAACATCTCTGCCTGAGAACTTTGGAGGATCTATCAAATGTATGGCCATACGCAGATGCATTATCTTTTCAGGTATGTATCCAGCATTTTAAACAGTACATTTGGCTAAAAAAAAGAGAAGAAATGAAGCCAATTTTGGCCATTTTTGTTTATTGCAAGTCATTGCTGTTTTTATAATATCAAGCCCAACTGTCCCGAGTTCAGCACTGTATTTGAGGCCATTGTTGATATTGTGATAAATTCCTTTGTCTTATGATATGTGTGAAAAACAATTTTTTGGGCAACTCAATAGGTGTGAATAAATATTTAGAAATTGGTTTGTTTGTGTTTTTCCTGACTTATGTCATTAATGTTGGTAAATAGATTGAGATATTAGAATCATTTTGAGTACTTTACAAAAATTGTATGAACTAGCCAATAACATGTTGATGTAATGTAACCTTTGCTTGCAAAGCGTCTATATCACATAAGAGCTTGGAAAAACTGTAATACGCTGTAAACATGTCAAACATTTAATTTGATTTTGTTTTCAAACTGACACAATTTTTATACTTTCTTTTTGTGCAAAAATGATTGCAAAGCTCCACAGCACACATTTTCAAAATGATTTTGATTCCAAAATATTTTTTACCACATTTTCCACCAAAAAAATTAGGTGCGCATTATACATGACTGCTTGTAATACACAACGTTTTACGGTATATAAATGATTGGGGGAAAACAAATAGTCTAGATACAACTGGATAACTCAACGTAAGACTAAGAGTACAATAACTCGGTAATAGCAGGTAACCTATAAATGAGTCATGACTGACGATGTAGATATAATTGTTGGATGATTTATATTGTTTAAATTCAACCACATGTGAATTTTTCCGCATACTGGCATAAATATTTGCAGCCAATGTGATTAAAAATGTTTAACAGCATCTTACAGACATTGTAACTATTTGAAAATAAGAAGAAAACTAAAATATTATAAGATTTTATGCGAATTTATGGAAAGCTTGTCCATATAATGATTATGCCGATCCAGATGCGGAACGAACATATGGAACAAGAAATGTCTTTAAAAAAGACAATTGGCATAGAAATTAATATTGAGATGTCTTTTTTTTGCCCTAAATATAATACAAGAGGACCAAGCTGTGACTTCACGGACCCCCTTTTTTTGCCCTACTTAGGAGACTTCTCGAACCCCAGATTTTTCGGTCCCTACTAAGGAGACTTCTCGGACACTAGATTTTTCAGACACTATAAGAAAACGTATCGGCTCCCAAAAATAAATTGAGATAAACACAATAATGATTAATATCTGTACCATGAATAAACCGATCATATACCGACCCATGTTTTCACCAGTGATACATGAATAAGCTAATTTGTCAGGCAAATTTAACAAATTAACATTGTCAGAAAATAATAACGGAAATGAATGAGCACTAAGTTGATTAATTCCCCATTTATTGCAATTTCTCGGGTTTAGGATTCTGCAGACGCTTATTGATGCGTGTGTGTTAACACAGCTTTACCACAGCCTATTTTTAGAATGATTCTCCTGCTGGAGTTGTACTTGCTAGAATTAAATCATGGGGACAAAAACAGTCGATTACAGCGTACAATCATATTTGTACACAATGATAAAATAATAGAAAATATCAGTTCAATCAAATTTGCTAATATCTGTTTTGCTTATTTATCAGACAAATACCAGAAATTTACCACTTTATATTTTGCGCTTGCGAGCTCAACAGGCAGCATGGTACGTTGTGACCGACTGTAGTCCCCGTGAATTGTAGCATTGTAATTGCTATTTACAGAGCGCGCCGATTATGTAGGCTAAACAATAAAACTGTGACCTGTATAGTATCAAGTGTAGACAACAAATGTGGAGAGTCCAGTGATCCTAATGGTTAATCTGGCATTATGTGCCAAGTGAACTAGTCATTATTGTGAAGACATTCTCAGCTTAATTATCAGGCGCACAACAAACAGACAGATATGATTACAAAATAAACAAGACTGACAAAATGGCACTGGGTCGCTCACCTGAGTTTGATTAATCATATTGGCTTGTAAAAATGTATTGCATGCTATAAGATGTTAACTTTGATTGTCTTAATGTTGTGACATAACTATAAGTAGTTATCCTACATAGAAATTACGAATGACCATTATACTTATTTATATTAAGCTTTTACCAAAAAATATATATGTACATGACTGTTAATTTGATTGTATTTGTTATTATTGTATTCATTATAACGTGACCAAATGTATGTATGTAAAACATTTTAGTGTTTAGACGATGTACACTGTACAAGTCTTCATAAATATTTGTCTTGTCTTGTCTTGTCTTTGAAGTAAAGTTGACAACAGTTGTCAACAATGGACCATTGACAGACACTTTTTTATCAAATCAAAATAATTTAAATGAACTTGGTAGATAGTATGAGTATGCTCTGAGTGTGCTATTTTAAAAACAAAACATCTGTAGTGATATAAACCAAAATATATATCCATATGTCTGAATCTAAGTTCTAGAATCCTGGATGAATATTGAATGTTTAGGTTCTATCGTGTGTATATAATTATGTAATATAATATTGTCATGCGTAATATGTATTCTTTTTATTTATCAAATGTGTGCTATGTAAATGTGAAGCGCAATAGAATATTTTGTAATTTTTGCGCCATAGAAGTGCCATGTAATTGTAAAAAAAAATTGTAATAGACACTCAAGGAACATTTCTGTGAACTCATTTCGAAATCAAGAAAGTGGTTTAAGACAAGAAGACGTATAAGGATAACTGTCCAGTCCCCTGGTGGCCATGTTTTTAACGAATCAAAATAATTTGAAGAAATCTTGTAGATAGTCAGCCAAGGAACATTTCTGTAAAAAAAAATTGAAAATCTGTAGTACGTTTGCTGTTTCGGACAGGAATATTTTCAAAGGTTATTATACAGTCATATTAGGAAAACTGCCGCGCCCTCTGGCAGCGTTTTTTTAACGAATCAAAATGATTTAAAGGAAGTTGGTAGGGCTTTTGTGAAATTCATTTCAGATTTTTTAAGTTTTCAATATAGCCACACAAGGAACAATGCCATGCCCCCAAGCGGCCATGTTTTTTAATGATTCAAACAGATTTGGAATTTGGTCACCTGAGGAACATTTATGTGAAATTATTTTGAAATTCAGCCAGTGGTTCTGGATTAGAAGATTTTTAATGTTTCCCAGTTTTTTAAGCTTTTGGTTGCCATAGCAACAAGAGTTTTCCAGATATTCAAAAGAATTGAAGGAATTTTTGAAAGGACCATCCCTGGAACATTCCTGCCAAGTTTGGTTAAAATCCGCCAAGCGGTTCCAGATAAGTTGTTTAAGTAAATTGTTGAAGAAGACGATCGATGACGAAAATAGATGCCAGACGATGACTGACCACAATAGCTCACCCATAAGCACTTCATGCTCAGGTTAGCTAAAATGTGGCGTAACTGAGACAGAGCAGGGGTGGTGGGAAAACAAATCATGGACATAGAGAACCCAATATTTATTGGTCCCTGTATGGCCACTTTACAAAGCAGGAATTGTAACCAACATTTCAGTGTCAATATTATGTTAAAATTCAGTTTCACATAAGATTTTCATAATGGCCAAAAGTGCTCACCCGAGTACTGGCAATGATAGATACCTTTTCTTTAAATCAGTTACACAATCTAGCCTATTTCCAAACTTGTATATTTTGGTCATACATAACTGTTCAAGTTTGTTAAGTCTGGATAAAATATTGTAAACCTATTGCCACTGCAAGGCAAATGTTGCCCCAAAAAATACAATGCAGGTCAAGTCCCTGTAACAATTGGTGCTCAGGTGAGCTAATAAGCACATGGAGATTGCTCAAGGAACTATCAGTTAACCATTATGTATAAATACATATCATATTATAAACAGGAGGTCCATGCTGGTACAATATTGTTCACCTGCTTAAGTAACATGTGTTGAACCACGATTCAATCTTGGCCTAGATTTAGAACTGATCTTATCAACAAACCTGAGAGGCTGTAACGTGTAAAAAAAAGCTGTTTTATTTATTTTAACCAAGTGAAGAAGTTTTTCATCCACATTTACCATACTAAACCCTATGAATCAACGAGGCCATCAATTTGACCAAGTTTAAATATGATAAGATGAAAAATGAAGCTCCTAAGCATGTTAAAAACTGTCTTTTATCACAAATAGTAACCATATTTTCTATTGCCAGTATTATTACAATTCTGCTTAGACTTTGCACAGGTCAGTAATCTGACATAGCATATTGCATATTTCAATTGAAATATGCTGTTTTTTATTAGAATTTATTGATCAGCATTTATTTTTGCTAGTAATCTAGTATGTCACTGCACATGACCCACATCTGAGTGTGATCTAAAGTACATACAGGCCCTGAATCAAACATAGATGCAACCTGATGAACGAGGAAAAAAAGCTGATGAACGGGGAAAAAACGCTGTCCATGTTATCAGACCTAGTAATGCAATTTTTCATCCATATTCACACTTGACCCAGACTTCATCAAGACAATCAACCTGACCAGGTTTCCATCTGTCCTGGTGATAGGATGCAAGAAGAAGCTCCACGAGAGTGTAAGCAAGTATTGCATGGCATTTGTGCCAGTGACACTTGACGAATGTCACATCATATCAACATGGTATTCATGTTCTTTAGTAACCTATTTTTGGCTCAACATGACCCAGTTTTGACCTTGGCCTATATTTAAATGGGAGAAAACATTGAACCCTTAAGTGATAATAAGCTTAATTGACCTACTGACCAACTTTCTGACCAGACTTGGGCCATCAATAAATCTGATAATGCATTCAATGTGAACATCATTCTGACAGTGACAAACATTCATGGTGATACGAATAAAATTTTGGTGATATTTGAGTCTATTGTGGACAACGGAGGCCAGAAGGTCCAGTGATCCTAATAGTTCATCTGGCACTCATTTTGTGCCAGGTAAACTAACAACTTGTTTGGTTACAATTCCTTTCATCTTTTACTTGGAATAAGGGCAGTCTGGAACAAAATAATCCAGATGTTTTTTCTATCAATTGTGTGGCAAGAGATAGTCTTTTATCAATATAAATGTAAGACCTTGGTACTGTGTTGTGCATAAAGATAATAAGTTTGTGTTCAGGAATTATGTCAGACCATGTACAGATCCATTTAATACAAAGGAAAAAGACCGTAACCTGTGAATAACAATAAATAAGAAAAGACCACTTTATCATATATTTTTGCAGTGTTCACAAGTCTGTCAGACCATGCACAGAACAATTTAATATATAGGAAAAAGACCAGATTCTGTGAATAACAAAGAAATCAGAATGGACCACTTGAACACAAGCAAATTGAAGTGGCTTAAGGCAGTGCCCTGGGATGAATGAAGACTGGAATTTGTGCTGTATCTGAAATTATCTGCTAGACCTTTGAGAAAACCAGTATCAATCTTTAAGGTGGAGGAACATTAACCATAATACCAGTACTGGCCTTCATCAGAGTATGCGAAAACTTGAACAATCTGTCAATCATTCGGTCTGACTGGCTTTAATTACTTGTCAGTCCGAATGAATATCTGTCGGTCCGACTTAACAAAAAGTAATAACTTATCAAACATAACAAAAATGACGTAACAGTAAAGATTTATTTTATTTTTCTGTTGTAGATATGCGGGTTGATACATTTTAATTGACATTATGTAATCGTAGTTACTTGTGGAAGTTCGAGTTTACATTTATTACCCGGGCTTTGCACAATCATAATAGTTTAACAGTAAACCATTCCACATTTGCAAGCTCTATATAACCAATGCTATTTAATCTACAAATAATAATGAGATGTTAACAATAAAAATATGAAAGCTAAATCACCCGGCAAAATCCTCTAAAAAGCCGAAATGGTGTTGTTTATTTTGTAACTGTTGTTGTTTACTTCGAAAGTGAAAGTGCCTCGCGAAAACTGAATAGTATTTTTCTCGCGTATGATTGGTTAACAAAATTCAAATGCTTTTTTTAACGGCCCAGACAAAGACGGCCTACTTACTGCGCTGCAAAAATTGTTCAAACTCCATTGGGATAGGATTAAATTTTGTGATTTAAATGTCAAATAAATTTTAATTATTGCAATTAGAGTTAGTTTGTATATTATGCATGCATATTTATGTGTATATTATGCATGTATATTTATGTGTATTTCCCTTTCATTAATTTAAATGTTCCAAATTAGTATGATTCCAAACCCAGTATAGTCTAGTCGGCCGTCATAGAATTTGGCTGAAATGTCCGAAATTATGAAATTTGCGTCACATCCTGTCTAAATTTCATCGAATTGTAAATATCATCATCATATTTTTTCGTCGGTCAGTCGGACCGATTTTCTTTCAATTTGTGTCGGTCCTGAACTAAATTTATCAGTCAGGACTTGCGGACTTGTTAAGCTGACTAGTCCTGCATCAAGATTTTATCGATAATGGACACGTGGTGCATCAAGGCGAGTTTGTTCATTGCCAGTGGGTGATCTTTCTCTTTAAAAAAAAATGCATATGAGAGCGGAAATGGTTTCGCTCTAGAATCTGACACTGAATGTTATGGCGTCCTTTTCGTAAAAATAGTTTCGAATTACGCGTTACCGAGAACTATCCGTTTAAAGTCATTTTATAAGCGTTTTCTGAAAGTAAGATTTGTACATGCTATTGGATTCTTTATAAGGATTCGCACCCCGCATTTTCACACACACATAAAATAAAATATTGTTTTCTTTGGTCTTTAAATTTTTTGCGTTGCGGCGATTTTGCTGGGTTGGTCGCGGGAGTGGAAACAAACAGTATTTTATTTTAGGCCTCATAATGAAATATATCTTATTATAACATTATTATGTGCCAACATGTTTAAAACATTGAATTATTGTGAAAATTAACTAATGTTCTTTCAACAGCATCTATATATGCCAATGTTATGCACACCTCCTTTTGCCAACCAGTGGGCGGAGTCTTAACATAGCAGGTCACTCGTCAACGTTCCTATATGTAAAATGTCAACGTTCCTATATGTAAAATTTCTAAGTGTAAAATGGCCCATAATTTTGACAAATTTCAAATTAGAGTTACCAAACTTGACCTACAAGCTCATTTTAATATGAGGAACAAATGTTTAAAGTTTGAATGAAATCCCACAAGCCATTCCTGAAAAACTAGCTAACTGTAAAACTTTAACCTAGAGCGAATGCCAACGCCGATGCCAAAGCGAGTAAAATAGCTTGCCTTTTCTGCAAAAAGTCGAGCTAAAAAGGCTGTGGGGCGAACTCTTTAGATACGCGGTTAGTGTCCGCCTCTCTCCCAGAGGACCCTGGAACAATCTTCCACAGCCGCTCAAGACTTTTTCACTTAAATGACTTTGTGAAGTTTGGGTATCACCAGGATATTCATGCTTTTTCATATGGTTAAGATTCATGTACAATTTTAGAGGTGAATTGATAAAACTTTATCAGTTTATGTCAAATACTACAACTGGAAAGAATTTAGAAAACTTACTATTTTGGCAAGTTCGGGGGTTGTGTGCTGCAACAAAGTATGATGTAATCATAATCAACCATATCGAGATTCATCACGCTTTGTAAAATGTACGAGGTGGACAAAGCACGAATTTCACTACACAAAGGTAGACAATCCAGTCAGTTGTTGTTAACATAATGTTACAGATGAGTTACTTCCCTTGTGCTGATTCCGGCGTTGCTGAACGTGTTCTTTCCTCTAGAGTTAGCACAGCTCGTACTTTGAAGAATGTGCACCACGTCTGACGTTGCAGAAGTATAATGCTTACGTGAATCAGACATATTCTAGTTATTAGACGAATTTAAATGCAAATTACTGGATCCATGTATTCGTAACACATTCCTGGAACCGTTAATGTAAACCCCATCAGAACATCCGTATGCGCGCGCAGCTAGTCTGGCAATCCGTCGGTCAATTACTGGAAGTTATACAAAATCAGAGTGCTTATTGCTGAATTTCAAACATCGTCGGTCAATTACTGGAAGTTATACAAAATCAGGGTGCTTATTGCTGAATTTCAAACATAGTACAGAAACATTAAAAATTAGAACTATTTAAATAGCATAAATTTATAATTACGATTACAAACCATATATGCAAGGAACAACAAATATATATATTGATCTCCCTTGCTATGATTGATATCCCCTGTGATTATTTATCTCCCATGTTATGATTGATCTCCCCTGTTACGGTTGATCTCCCCTGTTGTGATTGATCTCCTCTGCTATGCTTCATTTTCCTTGTTATGATATAATTTCTCAGGTCACTTTTTTACACTTATATATATATATATACTGATCTTTAACTATATGAGTGATCCCCGTTTCTACTTATCTCCCCTGTTATGATGTATATATCATGCTATAATTGCTATGAGTTATCTCATCCCTGATTTGATTCATCTCTTTGGCATTATTTTCCTCCCCTGGTACAATTTATCTCCCTTGTTTTAATGTATCTCCCCTGTTATGATACATCTTCTCTGTCACTATTCAGCCCCCCTCCCCCTCTGTTATTTATTTATCTTTTCTGCTACGATTTTCTCCCTTGTTCCGAAGATATCCCCAGGTCCCGAACGTATAGACGGCTTTTCGACTTATACATGCCCTGATTTTCACCGTTCTCGTACTTCACGCTGTAACGATTTATCTACACCTGTTATGTGTGATGATCTATACTGCGATTGATCTCACCTGTTATGCTTGATCTGCATGTAATGATTGACCTCCACCTGTTTTGATCGATCTCCCTTACAATGAATGATGACGTGTTTGATTGATATCGCATGTAATGACTGATCTCCGTTGTGGTACTTGATATCACATGTTTTATTTATATGTCCCCTTCTATGATTGATATACTGTTTGTGATTGGTCTCACTTGATATGATTGACCTCCTGTTTATGATTGAGCTCCCTTGTTATGATTTCTCTTCGGTGTTATTATTGATGTCATTCAAAAACATGTAATACATTTTGCCGTGTTAAATATTCACACATGCACACTATATGTTTTTTTATTTTATTGATGGAATACATTTTATATAATGTGTTACATATTTGTGTAGCTCATTCAATTTCCTTTCTATGATCCAGCTTAAACAATACAGCGCTTGTTTAAGAACATATAATAATGCACAGTGACAGTAATAAGATATAGGATTATCCAATGTAGATAAAGTGTTATAAAATTATGTAAAAAAGGGCACAATTATAATGAATTAAAGACACACATCTGTTAGACACTGGCCTTCCAATCCAGGGGTCGCACGTTTGAGCCCCCGCTACACCCTCAACTACTAAATAATCTTTGCATGAGGCGTTCTAAACCAAGGTGCAGCTAACTAGATGCATTACACCGGGCATTAAAAAAGAACCCAGGGTCGCCTCTGGAGCGGCGTTTCTTACACTAACCAAAAGAAAAGGTCTTCTGAGGCCGATGGCCATATGGGAATGAAACCCAGGGCACTCGATAAAAATGCGCAACACTCACATTATGTATAGCTACTAAAATATGATTTTGACTGGAATTTAGGCTGACAACATGTAACGGGAAAGGTGCATGAGACGTATAACTGGTTGCTGCTGCTGCTGCTACTGCTCCTGCTACTCTCACTGTTGGTGTTGCTGTATGTTACATAAATTGCCGGACAGTCAAAGACAGGAATTATCATATTATTGTTTCAAAGATGCTACTTTAAAATAAATATGTTAATTTTCTATATAAATTTGCCACCCGGTAGACATACCCTAGTAATTTTTTACGCAAAAAGGCATACAAAATATATAAACAATTATGTTTTGCGACCACAACCGTATAATAAACAACACGGTTTGATATACTCTATATTTTTCTGTTTTAAATTCAATTTTTAGATGAAAAAAAATCCAACCCCAAACTGTGAAACTGTCCCTTTATGATTGAAATAAGTCCACGTTACAATTTGTGTTTGAAACACTATGCTTAGGATTATGGACCCATTCTGCTCCTCTCCATTCATCTAATGCTGGAGTGTAACGGACTGATTAGTCGTGGGTATCCGACGGTGGCTAATAACAAAACCACCATTCAAGTACTTCCACTACCACTGCCATCACCACCACAGAATGAACTAACGTAAAAGTCATTTGTTTACAGCCGCAATGTTCAACAAATGGCACTATTATTAACTTTAATAAATTGTTAAAATACAATTATTGTTCGTTCATCTTTTTCATTTGTCCCGTCTGCATGCGTGTAGTTGCTAACAGACAAGCAGATAGGGTTGTCACAATATAATGGTATATTGGTCTATTGCAATATTTGATTCTGCAATACAATATTGCAATATGAATGTCCATACCGATATACTGCATTTTTTATTTGGTATTTTTAAAGTTTTTTTTCTTGTTAGTATAACGTTGATTGCAAAACATGACCGAATTAAAACATGCTTAATGTCAGTAATAAACAATTGAAAGCCAGTATCATTTTGTAAAGTTGATATTTGTGTAGGGGTGAAGGTTAACAGCCAGACCATTATATATAGACTGTACGCGCGACTAATAATATTCTGTTTGGGTATACATGTTTTCTCTGTTTTCTCTGTTTGCAGTTAAAACAAAGAGTGCAATACATATATAGTTTATGCACAAAACAAATATACAGAATGAATAGATTACATGTACATGTAAAAATCACTCTGAATGTAATATAATTTTAAAAAAATACAGAGAAAGCAACGACAGACGGTTGGAGAGTGTTGCTAATAATCGTTTTACTTTTCTATATCTGCTGTTTATATGATGCTATTGTTGCGCCTTTCATCAATATCGGTTGTAATAACGAGTAAAAAAATATATCGCTGTCAATAGCGATTTTATCAGCTTAAGATTAATTAAATACACAAATACAAAGGTCTTAATATATCGCAATAAATATCGTAATAAATTGAAAAATGTCGCAATATATTGCAATATGGATTTCTATTATCGTGACACCCCTACAAGCAGATAAATAAACAAGAAAGATTTCGGAGAGCTCTAGCCCACAACCCTGCCACGATAGATAACTGTACTTAACAATCTTAAACTTTCCCTAACACTTGTATGCAAGTCCGTTCATAATTAGTTTTAGATAATTGTCAACAGACGGCAGAAAAAACTCATCGGCGAAAGTGTCAAACAGCTTACAAGCAACGTTAACACAAAATGTCTCCGGATATAACAAACCATGTGTAGCCGCAGGTTATCTACATGTTTAATATACAGATGTACTTTATAAATATTATAATCAACACGTGCGTGCAATAGAAATAGAGATAACATACCGGTACCTACACTCGATTGAATTACAAGAGTGCTGACAATTTCATCTTTATCCGTATGCATTCGTAATAAAAACAATAACAACAACAAGCCGACTTCGGAAATTTCACTGTTTCTAGATCAAGTACTTACAAGTCGTTACTAAGAAGATTTATGAAAACGGGGGACAACTTCGTGATCTACGTGCGTTCTTTCTTAGCATTTAACATGTTTATTCTCAAGTGCAATTAATGTTGTCTACCATATCGAAGGTTATGTCAGCAATCAATGTAGTGCAAATAATATTTTGATGCAATTACTGTACGGACGAGTATCCGTTATTTTTTTTTCAGCACAATATTGTGTCAGCGAGCAATTATACTTTAAATATTTAAAAGACAATGTAAGTGCATAATTTGTTAGAAAAAAGGATCTGTCTGGCCAATATTGACTACCCGTGTATTGTAAAAAAAATGAATTTAATGCATTTTTGTATTATGCACTATCTCACACCATTTCGACAGTTTGTTGCGGGAGCTCCATCTGTTTACATTCATGGGTATGGTTTCTACAATGGAAGCCAAAAACGCGTTGTCATGATATGATATTAAATATACATTAGCTGTTGTATATCTATATAAAATAATTATAGCGTATCGATATTCAACATTCTGGTAAAGAGTCAAGATATAAGTGGATAAAGTTAAATTTGTGTACTTTAAATGTTCTTCATTAAGCTTTTATTTCACAGATACAAATACTATTATATCAACATGTTTGGTGTTATACTGTTTTTATAATCTTGTCAACAAACCAACATCATTCATTCACACTCTATGACATAATAATTGTGCAATAAGGTAGTACATATTATAAAGGTGTAATATCAAAATTCGATATAAAGCCGTATCATATTTTTCTTCATATTTTAAAATCATTTGTAGTAAGTTAAGAAAATTATTCAAATTAAATTATATTATTATTCCTTTTAATATACTAGCTCAATTCGAGTCGACACCGCAACTCTGTAATTGTAAAAAAGCTGCGAATTGTTTTTGGTGGAAACGCGCAAGGGGCCGAAAAATCAAGTGGGACGAATCGTCTTATGGGCGAAACGTCCTAAAAAATGGTGTTGAATTCATATCCTTCGTTAATGGGTTATTGTTTGCCTGAATAGCGAAAACAGATCCTTTGTACTGAAAGAGCTTCAAAATTACGTTTGGAAACAGTGATGCAAATAAATAAATAATAATTTGAAGATATTTATAAAAAAACGGATATTTTAATTAATTTTAACCAGGTATTTGTAATTTAAAAAGATAATTATAATCTGTATATCATCGCGAGTGCCTTTTTGTAGATATAATGCACGTTCTGCTCTTCAGTGGTGCAGTTGTTGTTGTTGTCCAAATCAAATACACCTCAATGGCGGACATTTTGATAGTAAAGGTTGCAGACATAAAGAATTCGACGTAACAACTGACATACAGGTAATACGTTCCATTTGTAACAGTTTCTTACAAATAAAACGTTGACAATGAACACAAACACATTCCGTTCCACCAAATTGACCAATGTTAATTATGCGTCAATGTCGAAAACTCGATATGACTGTGTGACATTTTCTGTCACATGTTGATGATGTTCCACTCGTTTGATTAATTTGTATCCCAACTCATTGTGGCTACAATCACATTTTGCAGCTGTATGAGGTGACAGTAGTTTCATGCAAAGCCTTACCATCGGAGGTCCATTTATTGTATTGTTTTGTTGTGAAACGGTCGTCATTCATACCGGGCGAGCCGGGTACGGGATTTAGGCGTAACCGAAGGTGTTGTCGGACGCGACGGGGCGTACAGCAGGGAGACGAAAGGCGGGCTTCGAGCGGAGAGCTACTTGAACTTTATCTGTACATTAAACTATTAAATAGGTGGTTTTAAACTGTATAAAGACTCGAGTATTCTTGTAAAATACTTTATTGGCGACGAGGATTCAAAAGAACTCTAAATTAGAAACATTGTAGGATTTTAAAGCTATTTAATTTTGAAAAAATAAACAATCGACAACACGTGGTGGCCTTCTGGGTTCTAGAAATTTCGAGAAAAACGTCACGTGGTGGACACCTTCGCTCCAAAAGTTTTTGATGTGAGCCTTCCTTCCAGTGAAGACAAAGACGAGTGCAGACAACAACTAGGGCTTTTTTGTCCAGGACCGTCTACACTATTGGAAACAGTCAACTCCACTGGGGCATTTCGTCTCAATTCCCTGTCACGGCAATAAGGTATGTGCTGAATGTGCTGTTTATAAGTCAATTGTTCAAGTCATAACCGCAAAACTAGTAACCAGGGTGAATTTTTTGGCTAATGCCAGTCGGGTTGGTGGTTTTGTGTAAACGTTGTTTATAAGCACTTGTGGGGAGTTATACAAGGGAGGTAAAATTTTTGTTTACTTTCTGATACCTATTGGGAGTTATCTAAGGGAGGTAATTGTTTTGTTTATTTCTTGATTACCCATATTTTTGGGGAAAGAGTCCGGTTATACATTTGGTATCAGTAGGTATAGAGAGGGAAATAGGGAAGTTATCAAAATATAACTCTCCAATAGAAAGGGTAATTGTATATATTTTTTGGCATATTTTCCATCCGGTAGTTGTTAATCTAATTCACCAAAGTATAAGTAAGGGATAATATTTTGAGTGAGCCAGTTAAACAGTCATTGAAGATAGTTATTATTCCTTAAGCAATGTTGAATTTATAAATGTGAGGGTCTATCTGATAAGAAAAATTGTTAATGGACTGTTCATTTGTTTACATCAAAATAGTTCATTAATTAATCCGGTACTTGTGGTATCTTCGTTTAATAATTGTTAAAGTAAGTGGTTTACATTATATGTAATTAATTATTGGACTGAGACACCTGTACTTGTCAGATACGGACTAGGCAGACTATTTACGTTCAGCAATCACATAAAGAGGATTCATTTAAGTGATCGCGCATGGTGTCTGGGGGAATTTGTACAAATAGTTGTACATAATCATATATTTTATTTTTTAGCAATCTGTGATATGGTCTTATTGTCCATGTAAAATAGACGGTTGTTAATTAAGGGGAATTTTCTATACTGTTGAACGGTGTTTATTCTGAGATATTTCCCTAGAAAGATTTTAGTTGTGTACAGAAATTTAGTGTTTTAATGTGACTAAAATTTCTTTAGGATGTGTAACGTTTTGTTCTAAAGTGGGCTAATACTGTATCGTTATCGGTATTTGCTGATTTGTGACCCTTCATGAAAATAAGGGAGATTTGTATGGTGGGCTGTGAGTATCTTACACCTTGTGTGCAATTCTATGGTGAACCAATAGTGTAATTGGGGATTCTATGGTGGGCCATAGTGGTCATATGCATTGTGTACACTTCTATGGTGGGCCATAGTGGTCATAAATCTTGTATACATTTCTATGGTGGGCTAGTAGGGTCAAAAGTATTTGACACTTCATTATTTTTGAATTATTTTAACATAGATTTTTGAATTTGAACGTTATTAAAATGGTTGTTCAAGTTAATTTTGCCACTGTGGAAGAATTGTGTACTCTCCCAGGTATTGATGAGGCTATAGCAATACAAATAATTGATTTTAGGCAAAAACATGGGGATTTGAATCTACTCCTGTTTTCTCAGATTGTGGGAAATCTTTCCAAAAATTTAATTGGTCTAGTAGATTTCACTTCAGGTAATGAGGGAGGGGGTAACAGAAGCACACCGATGGCATACCTTGGGCTGCCTAATGACATGGGAATGGGGTTGACATCCCTCAGACAGACATCAAACAGAGCAGACCAAGATCTGAATACCTCTCATTCTTTGTTGGAATTAAGACAGCGAGAGCTGGACCAGGAGATAGCACAACTGGTAGCAATGAGGCGCACAGATGTAAAACCCAAATCGCGTGTCAAGAAAATTCCTTATAGTAGACAAGAAGAACCAGTCAAGACTGAAGTGCAAGCAGCTGAGGGTATTCAAACGAGGACAGTTCAGACTCCCGTGACCAAATGGAATTTCGATGTTGAACATGGCACCCAAATTAATTCACAGCCGATCTATCGAAGTAATATCTATCCATCCAGAGACAACTACAGGACATCCAGTCCGAAATTTCATAGTGAATATAAACATGAATATGCAGAAAAGGATTTTGTTAAACAGCAACAACACCCCTACCCACCATTTGACAGACAAGAACAAGTGCAGTTTGAAAAGGGCACAGAAAGTAGCTCAGCATTCTTCCAATTGGAATACCCCAATGTAAATGATCGTCAGAGAGGTCGCAGTAGAGAAAATCGGGGACTTAAAACTCGTTTAGAGCAAGATACAAAGCGGGGCGTATCATCACAAGGTTATACACTAGTCCCAAGTCGTCCCGAGAAGGAAGCATCCTATCAAAGATCTATTCCTACCATACAGAGGCTAGATCAACAGAGGGGTAGGTCACCCCTAAGACATCCACCGCGGGATGTATCATCCCCAAGTCGTCCACACCAGCGGGGTTTCTATGATCCCGACGGGGAAGATGATGAACAGCGGGTACGACGCCAGCGTGTACGAAGCCTTACGAGGCATCGATCACCTTATTGTAATTCTAGATCTCCTTCTTACGAAAATGATCAGAGGCAGTCTTCAAGACATGAGAGAGACAACAGGTATTATTATACCAATTCAGCCCATGCCTCTGACAGATCACCGCAAAGAAGAAGGGATTCTGAGGATGACGGTTCACCACCGAGGAGGGGGGATCCAAAAAAGTTACCAAAGAATCTACGGTATGATGGGTCCTCGAATTGGCTTTCATTCAAACAAAAATTCGAAAGCTACCGCTCTGTCAACCGATGGTCAGATGAGGAATGCAGAGATTATCTCGGTTGGTGTTTGGAAGGCAAGGCCTTGGACTTCTATACCATTGGAATACAGGTGGATCAGCGGCTGTCGTTTAGGGACACCATGAAGAAGCTAGAAAGTCGATTCGGCTCTAAAGAATTACCTGAGACAAGTCGAACGAAATTCCAACAAGCCACCCAGGGCCAAATTGAATCTCTAGAAGATTGGGCCGATAGGGTACTTACCCTAGCAATGCCTGCATTTCGTGATTTTCCGGATAAATTTACTCAACCGGAAATAATTTCTAAATTCTGCCAAGGTTGTAATGACAAAGAGGCAGGGAAACATGCCTGCTTTGGTCGCCCCCAGTCTCTTCACGAAGCGGTTGACCTGGTACGACATTATCAGTACATAACACAAGCGGTGGATGCTAGCAAGACGATTCGAAGTAGGGCAGTAAATGTTGTAACCACAAATACTGATGACAAACTTGCAGTATTTGAAAAAATGCTGCACAGTTTGTCTCTACAAGTAGAGAAACTGGTGAAGCTAAACCCTTCGACTGAACAAAGAACACCTTTCAGAAAGACCTTTAAGGGCACCTGTTACTTTTGCAAAATAACCGGACATATGAAGAAAGATTGCAAAAAGTATCAAAATTGGGTCCGAAATAAGAAAAATAATTCTCCGAACGGAAAGTTGGAAAGTCAGGGTTTAAACTTCAAAGGGCAGGAGGCCTCGAGCCAGGCATCCTGCCAGCAGTAGAAGTGGGCTCACCAACTCAAACTACAAGCAGAACTGCTCCTTCAGGTGCTAGAACTTCAAAGAAAGCAGACATCTGGGCTTTCCCAAGTCCGAGACTATCTAGTCAATTGGCAAGTGGGGCTTTATGCAGTCCAAAAACTACAACTGAATCTTCATCTTCCGTAGCTGCATCGTTACCCATTTCTACTTCACCGTCATTGAATGGGGCATTAAATGGCCCCAGGTCGTATGACACGTCCATCGGCACTTTGCAAGATCCAAACCTACAGGGCGAATCGGATGCTGAAATTATGGGAGTCATAAATGTCAGCAGAGAACCAACATTACCGGAAAGGACTGCAGGTAACACTACCCCAAAACCCGATAAACCTACTAACGAGACAGAAAGTTGCATTCGTATAGTTCGTGGAGGGTCATCATCCGTGGAAATAACAGTGGGCAACATTCCAATATTGGCAAAACTAGATTCAGGGGCAGAAATAACTATTATATCCACAACTGTTTATGAGAAGTTAAAAAGAAAGCCATCAAAAGTGAAAGACGTTCAAATGCAAATGGCAGACAAAGAATCAGTTCTGAAGGGCTTCATTATTAAACCCATTTCAATTACATTGGGAAGTCAGACTTTTAAAGAAAGAGTATACGTTGCACCAATAAGTGATGATATGTTGCTTGGACATGACCTTTTACACCATTTAGGAATCATGCTGGATATGGCTTCGGACACTTTGATACTAAATGGTGAACGGATATCGGTGCATTGTACTTTTAAAGAAAGCGCACCTAACGTGGCAAGAGTGACTATACTGCGACGAACAGTAGTTCCACCAAATTCGGTAGTTAGATTAAAATGTGCGATGTCATCTCCGTTGGATTCCGAATACTATTTTCAACCGAATGAAGATCTGAACCTTATAGCGCCAAGAGTGGTTCGGTCAAAGGGAGAGGATTCCATAGTTTGTTTGGTAAATCCTACAGATCAGTATCGGACACTAAAGAAGGGCAAATTAATTGGAAATGGTTTCACGTGCAGAACCGTGCAGAATTCGGAAGAAGATGTTGGAAGGAATGGAGATCCCAAACCTACCAAAGATGTGGGGGCGTGTCGTCTCATTTCTACAAATTCAAAAAAGAATGGGGTTTATAATCCCAATGAGGATAGTACAGAATACACTACAACAGTACCAGATCACCTCAAAGATGTGTATGAGGCATCTTGTAACAAGTTAACTGCTAACCAGAAAGCACAAGTAGGTCATCTTCTCATCGAATATGAAGATGTCTTCGCAAAGAATGAGTTCGACTTGGGAAAATTTACTGATATCGAACATTCAGTAGATACCCGGAATGCCAACCCGGTCAAGCAGAGGATGAGAAGAACTCCGGCATGCTTTGTAGGTGAAGAAGAGGCGCATCTTCGAAAGATGTTAGACGCAGGAGTGATACAGGAGTCGACATCAGAGTGGGCGTCTGCTCCTGTTCTAATAAGAAAGCGTGATGGAACTGTTAGATGGTGTATTGATTACAGAGAATTAAACAATGTTACAGTTAAGGACACTTTCCCATTACCATTGGTCGAGGATTGCTTGGACACGTTATCTGGAAATATCTGGTTTTCCAAACTAGATGCAAATTCCGCATACTGGCAGGTGAAGATCAAAGAAGAAGATCGGAAGAAAACTGCCTTCATCACCAAGTATGGCCTATTTGAACACGTTCGAATGGGGTTTGGATTAACGAATGCACCTGCTACCTTTTCCAGAGTCGTTAATCTGGTGTTGAGAGGTCTGACGTGGAAAACGGTCCTTGCGTTCTTAGATGACATCCTTGTCATGGGAAAATCCTTTCTAGACCATTTAAACAACTTAAGAAGTGTTCTAGAAAGATTCAGGAAACATGGTCTGAAATTAAAACCGAAGAAATGTATCTTCTTTCAGGAGGAAGTCGAATTCCTAGGTAGAATTGTGAGTGGAAACACGATTAGTATGGCATCAAAAGATACAGAGGTCGTAGCAAATTGGCCAATACCCACTTGTTCAAAAGATGTAGAGCGCTTTCTAGGATTCGCCAATTACCATAGATCATTTGTGAAAGGTTTTTCAGACCAAGCACAGCCTTTATATTGTTTAACGGGAAAGAACAACTTTAACTGGGGAATAGAAGAACAGGGAGCGTTTGAAGCACTGAAAAATGCTTTGGTTCAACCTCCTGTATTGTCACTTCCCAATAGTGTTGACCAGTTCATTCTAGATACAGATGCGTCAGACATAGGCCTTGGAGGAGTGCTCAGTCAGGTACAGAGGGGAGAGGAAAAAGTGATTGCTTACAGCAGTTTTGCTCTAACCCCTGAACAGAAGAAGTATTGTACTACTCGCAAGGAGCTATTGGCGATAGTCCGGTTTACCCGACAGTTTAAGTACTATTTGTTAGGAAGAGTTTTTACAGTAAGAACTGACCATTCGAGTCTTACCTGGTTGCTGCGTTTTAAGGATCCACAAGGACAGATTGCCAGATGGATGGAGGAGTTGGCGCAATACCATATGGTGGTGCAGCATAGGGCGGGTGTCAAACATGGAAATGCGGACGCACTCTCACGAGTTCCAGACGGATTGTCACCCTGTTCCTCGTATATCTCTGGCATTAAGGTTAAAGATTTACCTTGTGGAGGTTGTTCATATTGCACCAGGGCGGAACTACAGTGGGGCCAGTTTATTGAGGAAGTAGATGAAGCAGTTCCTTTAACAACGGGTGGGTTGACTGTCGGGCTGGAAACTGAAGAAACCGCCGATGAATGTATGCAGTCTACATGGGAAGATGGAACGGGAGTGGGTCAGGTGACTATGGCAGCTCCTGACCAGATACCATGTGCACATGAACCAAAGAAAGCTCTGAACCAATGCACAGAGGAGCAATATGAACCTGTTAGAGCCAGTTGGGATCCAGGAGGGAACAGAAAAGAACACCAGTCGGGGTTTCTTTATCCCGAAAACAGAAGAGACTATACGTCGTTGGGGCTTTCATGTCCCGGAGAGTCTATTTCTGGCAATCTATATTCAGTAAGTGTTAAAGGACCCTATAAAGAGCATGATTCCATCAGCATTAGTGTGCAGAGAAATTGTGCCTGTACGATTACAGTACCCGAAGGTAGTCAGTCGGATCGGCCTGAATGCTGGGGATTCACTTTTCTAGAGCTGGCCAAGGCGCAAGAAGAAGATGGTAACATGAAGTTTATTATGAGCTGGTTGAAATCCAATACTGTCCCAGATGAAGGGGAGCTCTTTTTAGCAAGTCCAGAAGCCAAAAACTTTTGGATCAATAAGGAGCTATTCAGATTAGTTGATGATGTCCTGTTTAAGATCAAAGACGAGACAAGTGAACGGCTATTGGTTATACCATCCGGTCTCCGAAAAGTGGCCATGGAACTTCATCACGACATTCCTTCCTCTGGTCATCAGGGCGTTGCTAGAACGAAAGCTAAATTAAAGGAGAAGTTCTATTGGTATAGTTTATCAAAAGATATTGAAAGATTCGTTCTGACATGCGATGTATGCAGCCACAATAAGAAAAACAAGAACTATGGTATGGTAGGAGACTTGGTTTGGTTTTACAAGGATAGTGAAGACGTTTGACCGTTACCAACATGAAGCGTTAACTTCCATTCATGACTGCCGTCTTCTGCTGGAGACAGATGCCCCCTACTTCGCTTTAGAAGGACAGCATTGGTCTTCGCCAAACCAGATCTACCATGTTGCAGCCATGGTGGCAGAGCACCGCCAAGTACCAGTGGAAAGGATCCTGTCGGTGACGGCAGAGAATGCAAAAGCACTGTACCAGCTCCGGGAATAAACACTAGTATACATGGGGATTTTATGTCCCATATTGATCATCCAGTATCCTTTGACGTTTATGACACCATTAAGTGATGTTAAAAATTAGGGCTTTTTTGCTCTATAACATTTCACTTAATGTAAGGATATTTATGCTGAATTACATATCCTGAGTTAAGACTATCGGTTAATTGGTTAAACTTAACATATTGGGGTTTTTTAATCCCACAAAGAACGGTTTAACTTAATACATTTTAAAACGTAATCAATTGCTGACAAACCCGATTAGAGATATTGTGAATGCTTGTGCGTCTCCTGTATGTTGCAGTGGATTAAACCACTTCAGTTCCAGCCACTTCAGTTCCAGCCTCTCCCAACCCTGCAGAAGGCCTTCATCAACAGAGTTGGGAGGAGTGTTGTGAAACGGTCGTCATTCATACCGGGCGAGCCGGGTACGGGATTTAGGCGTAACCGAAGGTGTTGTCGGACGCGACGGGGCGTACAGCAGGGAGACGAAAGGCGGGCTTCGAGCGGAGAGCTACTTGAACTTTATCTGTACATTAAACTATTAAATAGGTGGTTTTAAACTGTATAAAGACTCGAGTATTCTTGTAAAATACTTTAGTTTTCTTGCTCCAATTTGGCATTTGTCATCGTGTACTGGTTACAGAGTATTTGTCGGTCGAAATATGCATTTATTTAGGGACAGTTTTAATTAATGAGCAAACTAAACGTAGAAAATTTGCATGTAACATTCTGGGTTTATCACCTGTTTCTGTATGTAAATGAAACAAGTGTCACTTGTGCCCATGCACAACAATAATGGCCCTGAATGGGGTACATAGCCAAGGTCTTTTCCACCTAGACAGTATTGTAAAGTGACCTCATTCCGTGGAAGACCTCATTCCATGGAAGACCTCATTCCGTGGAGGACCTCATTCTGGTAAATATTGATATTTGGATGATGTCACATGCATGCGCTAATCCAATATTGTACACTAAAATGATTTCCAATTAAAATAATAATAAACATAACGAAAATTGGTAGAAAACATGTATAAATCAATATAAATATCAAACTTGATGAAACCTACTCCATTTTACTAACATGTAATTCCATTGCCATTGCTTAACACCAGTAATCACTTAACACTGTTATTTCCAAGCAGACGACTAAACTACGGTAAACACAAAACTTTGATTGACAGCTTCATTTCCGCCTATTTGCTGGTTTCAACAAAGTATAGTCCCTGTGTTGTGTGTAAAATTACGTCACCGGAATTGTTCTATTCTTTCATCAATGCTCTCATAACATATGAATTATTTCATGGGCAGTTTCAGAAATACAAAACCTTAGGGAATTCCATTTAATTGTGCATATGTCATATGGTTTGAGAAACCATAAATGTGGAAGAAATTCAGGATGTACAATACAGCTCTAGCGAAAACAAATATTTAACTGGCCGTCGCAGAGTCGGATTGTCAGGGAATCTAAGAGGAGTTACGCTGAGTGGTACATGTAACTGATAACAGCCACAAAATCCACGAGTTACTCTGAGTACATGTACAACTGGTAGCTGATGCAGAGTAATGCGGAGAAACTACTGCTATTTCACGCCATACACTAGTCTATTCCACATCAACTTGCCTCTCACTTGATTGCCCAAACGCTGCCAATTGTGAAATATGTATGCATTGATTCCAGTGCACTCCGCAAGCTCAGAGACTTGTACATGTGTACAGGCACAGTATTGATCTTTTCTTATTTACAGGGCATCATAACAATCATAACAATTTAATGTTGAAAGACGGTTACCTTATAAATGGAATTATTGAAAGAGGTGAATGACATTAAAACGTTGATTAATTCATGTTTATTAACCATTACTGCTATATGCTACCATCAAAGCATTGTGTGCAGTTTGTTCCAGAATTTGACCTTTGCTCAGAATTACAATTTATGTTCAGTTCTGACAATTTGTAAACTACAGTCTATATATACCTTACTTTTACTGAATATTTATGTATTGTGTACATATGTGAATATTTGTAAAACCTTAAAATAATCCTGTTGCCATTTTTTAAATGTCAAGTACTGGTATATTATCCCTTAGAAAAAAATATATAATTTGTTAATTGAAATACTTATAATTTTTATGCCCCCAAAGTTCCTATATAGTAATCACATCGTCCTGTCTGCCTGTCTGTCTCTCCGTCCATCACGCTTCTTGTGCGGAGCATAAATCCTTTAGTATTGAAGGGTTCAAATGCAACTTCATATAATGAGAGAGGACTATGAGATGAAGTGCAGAGCACAAGGACCATAACTCTTTCTTCAATATTTACAGAGTTATTGCCCTTTATTTAATTTTCTTGTGCGGAGCAAAACTCCATTAGTATTGAAGGGATTAAAATGAAACTTCATATAATGATAGAGGACAATAAGTGGAAGTGCAGAGCACAAAGACCACATCTTTCTACAACATTTACAGAGTTATTGCCTTTTGTTTAATTTTCTTGTGTGGAGAATCACTCCGTTAGTATTAAAGGGATTCAAATAAAACTTAATAGAATGATAGAGGACAATGAAAGGAAATGCAGAGCACAAGGACCACAACTCTTTCTTCAATATTTAAGGGGTTATTGTATTGAAGGGATTCAAATGAAACTTTATGTGATAATAGAGGACAATGAGAGGAAGTGCAGAGCACAAGGACCACAATTCTTTCTTCAATATTTACGGAGTTATTGCCGTTTGTTTAATTTTCTTGTGCCGAGAGTAACTCCATAAGTATTGAAGGACTCAAATAAAACTTCATATAATGATAGAGGACAATGAGAGGAAGTGCAGAGCACAAGCACCATAACTCTTTCTTCAATATTTATGGAGTTCTTGCCCTTCAGTTATTTGTTTGTGTTAATTGCATAACAGCATTAACATTGAAGTGATTTAAAATAAAACATAAAAAAAAGTACAAGGACCATAACTCTTTAATAAATAATCTGCTTTTATGTGTTTTGTTAGCTCATCAGAGCACAAAGTGCTTTATAAGTTATAGGTATAAGTTAATTTTTACGCCCTATTTCTGGGAAAAAATCTATGCCTTGTATGATTGATCGATACTTTTTCGTATTAATAATACTTTATTGTATATTTTCTGTATGCGTTAACCGGTGATGCCTCTGGAGTAAATCAGCATGTACATTATTGTATATTTGTTTGTACAAAGCTTTTTTGAACTTGCACAGTATAAAATAAAGAACAGGTTTCAGTAAAATAAACACCATTAACATTCATAAGAATTACTGCCAAATTACGATGTATTAAATTAGATTACATGGTCACTGGCTTTAACTTCCAATATTTGGTCGTGGCTGTGTTTTTGACACACATGTCTCTGTGCACTGTAAGACATTTTGCATAAGTCAAACATGACTTTATTTGCTATTATGTATTTTTAGCTCACTGTGATATTGATGTAGGGGACCTTTCCTGCGTCATCTGTTTGCTGGCAACAATTGGTTTGTGTCCGCAATAGAGACTTAATTTTTATTCAATTATCACCAAACTTGCACAGTTTGTGTATGACAAATACAATTTTAGCTGGTATCAAAATTGGGCCTGAACGGACAAGGAACACAAGACTAATTGCCCCGTTTCATGCAAAAAAACCTTGAAAAGAAAAAATGCCTTTTTCCGAGATATAGACTTATTAGTCCCCTACCGATGTTTCACTATAGGTTTGCCCTCTGTCCGTCCGTCTGTCTGTCCGTCCGAAAAATGTTGCTGCGATAACTCAAACATAACTGAAGATACTTCGATGAAACTTGGTATACATATAAATGGCAATGTGAGTATTATGCACAACCTTTTATTTTTCACCAGAGGTCAAAGGTCACACGACTGATACTAAAAATAGAAATAAACTAAAACAAACTGGATTCTGCGATAACTCAAAAAGTACTGAAGATGAAACTTGGTATACATATAAATGGCAATGTAAGGATTATGCAGGACCTTTTATTTATGTAGTATGACTGTTACTAAAAATTGAAATAAACTAAATACTGTTTAATTTGAGAAGTGCATAAGATATGACCATGAAACTTGGTACAAAGATTGAACTATAGGTTTACCATCCGTCTGTGTGTCTCTCTATCTGTTCGTCCGTCTGTCTGTCCGTCTCCAAAACCTAGTTCCTGCAATAACTCAAAAAGTACTGAACTAATTTTGATGAAACTGGGTATACATATAAACGGCAATGTGGCAATTTTAGGATTATGCACTACCTTTTTTTTCACCAGTGGTCAAAGGTCATGTGAATGTAACTTAAAATAGAAGTAAACTTAATACTGTAATATTTTGAAAAGTGCATAATATATGATCATGAAACTTCACGAAACTTGGTACACAGATTGGACTATGGGTTTGCCCTCCGTCTGTGTGCGTCTGTCTGTCTGTTCGTCCGTCGGTCTCACTCTGTCTGTCTGTCCCGTCCCCAAAACCTGGATCATGTGATTACTCAAAAAGTACTGAAGATACTTTGATGAAACTTTGTATACATAGAAAGAGCAAGGTGAGGATTGTAGACGACCCTTTATTTTTCACCAGAGGTCAAAGGTCATGTGACTGGTACTTAAAATAGAAATAAACTTAATACTGTAATAATTCGAAAAGAACATAACATATGATCATGAAACTGGGTACACAGAATGGACTCTATGATTTCCCTTTGTCAGTTTAGAACTGCAATAACTCAAAAAGTAACTCGATTGTCTGGTCAATGTTATTAAAATAGAAAAAAATCAACGGACAATTTAAACCTTGTCTTTAAAAACAATTAATGATCAAAACAAAGTCAAACGAACAATTATTAGAATGTTGAGAAACAACAAAATGTCGACCTGAATTCAAACCAAAGTTAGACTGACATTGTTTATGATGAAATCTGGCACTTGGAAAGAAAACTACACTGTCAAAAGTGTAGTGAGATAGTGGCAATCACTCGTCAGAGCCAAATGAGAAAGCAAACATTTTTTGTATGAAAAGATCTATATATGTGACATGAAATGTGTTTATCTTAACATACCTTAACATTGAACTTTAAACATATAATACTTGGCAAGCAACAGAACTCCTGGCTAAAAATCTCTTGTGATATCATATCACTGTATCTCACCCGTTTATTCCTTCTTAACCTTTGACTTATTAATTGACCCGTAATCTGTCTGAGTTTAAGTCAGTGCCTTGTTACATACATTGAGACAGCGTATTGTATTTGCATGCGCTGTTAAGTCATTTATTTGCACACCACTGATGATGATGGTGATGATGATGATGACGATGATGATGAATACAAGTATACTATATATAAAAATAAGTATACTACTGAAATTGCTGCTTCTGCTGGTATGCACACTTCAGTTATCCATGCAGGCCAAGAAGCAGCAAGCAGCGTCGAGAACTATGGCACAAGATGCTGAAGATGAGAAAGAGAAGGAAGAAGAGGAGGAGGACAGTGATGACTGTGATGAGAAGCAGCAGAAGGAGCGTGACACTGCCTGTCTCTGCCCCCCCCCCTCGCTGGCAGGGTCATGGTTGGAAGGGAGAACTATAAGTGGCCAAGTTTGTAAATAGCCAAGTTGATTTATTCCAACTACACATGTATTACTCACAGTCAAACTTACAACATTAAGATATAAAGACGGACATCTACCCCACCAAATCTGGATTCATGGAGTCATTGTACATTGCAGAACTGCTACATTTATTCACTTAGAAAACACAGCCTTAAATGAATTAAGTATCTACAAAACTTAACATTGAAGCATAAATTACTGTACTAACGACTGCAATGATTGCAGTCAAATCCTTATAAGTTGTACTTGCTTGTCTTCAGATTCTTGTTGGCTCGAATTTTTGTTCAATGACCAATTGTTTTGCATTGAATATTATTACAAAATACTATTTTTGACTCTAATCCATGAGTGTAATATATTTTGATATTTCGATGTGCTTATCGCAGCTCTAGTTGCAGTTTTCACACCTTAAATTCTTTGTTTATGATCATGATGATGATGATAAAATGTTCCTCATTTGTTTGAAGTAAGTTATTCAAACCCTTGCTGTGAACTCAATGTTTTCCTCTTGTATTACAGGTTCTCTGACCCTATGTGAGGCTTATTGTCAAACTGGCAGAATAGTTTGGGAAACTCAACAGATAAATGTATCAATTACTGCAAGCAAATAATTTTATGTGATTCTTTTGTTTTTCTTGCATGATTTCTTTGACTGTCCTTACCAGCAAACCAATGCAGCAAGCATCCCTCTCGGCCTGCCACTGCGATGCTGTCGGGGTCTGGACTGAAGGTTCAGCAGTGTGAGGTACATTTAAATATCTTAAAAAACTAAGCAGTGAAGAGCATAACTCAAAAATATTAGCATTATTTAACACTAAATATCTCTGTTAAGACTATTGCTCACAAGGAATCTGGTTCCAATCAGGATAATGCCAATCGTCCATAACTTTCTATCTAAGTATCGTGCCAGACTGCTATCTGTTTATTGACCTTGTTTAAGAAATTTGATGACATTGAGATTTTAGCTATCAATGATCAAGGTGAGCTGTTGTGGTCAGTAGTGTCTGTCATTCTCTTATCCAGCATTTGTAGAACAAAACAAGCACAAATATCAACTTAAATGTGTGTAATGTGTTATACTTCCTATATGTTCTCTTATTTGGCAACATACCGGTAAATACTTTTTGTTCAGCCCGTCTGCGGTCAGCTCGACTTAGTTGGCAGTTTGGTGTATGTGCATGCGTGCGTTTGTCCGTCCGTCCAATCTTGTCCAGCCTGTAACTTCCTTATTTGTCAGGCTATTTTACAATAACTTTCCACAACTGTTCACCATGTGGAGACGCAAGACCTGTGTCCCTAGCTCAAAGGTCAAGCATACACTTAGAAGTCAAAGGAGATCTGCTAGTTAGAAAATGAGATTTTAAAATAATTACAATACAAGTTGCTTTCTTGACAACAGGCACGACATCTTTCCAACAGTCGCTAGTTTGATGTAGTGTATCACCATGTCAGCTAGTTTGATGTAGTGTATCACCGTGTCAGCTAGTTTGATGTAGTGTATCACCATGTCAGCTAGTGTGATGTATTGTATCACCATGTCAGCTAGTTTGATGTATTGTATCACCATGTCAGCTTGTTTGATGTATTGTATCACCATGTCAGCTAGTTTCATTGCAACTCAGAGCCTCAGAGGTACAATTCGTGCTTGGATTTGAGAACTTCACAGTGTGCCTATTGAAAGAAAACTTTCAAGCTCTCGCTGCACAGTACTGCTGTTAGTTGATGATTCTCTGAGGCTTTTGAATATGGTGGTAAGATTACAGTAGTTTGTATCCTGCCATCAGTGATTGTGAAGGCTGGTGGCAGTTTGTTTTAAGCTCGACTATTCGAAGAAAAAAGGCAAGCTATTCTGCTCGCGTCGGCGTTCCAGGCAAGGTTAAAGTTTGTGAGTAAGTTAGTTTCTCAGGCAGGGCTTGAGGGATTTCATTCAAACTTAAAATATGTATTCCCTGTGTTAAAAAAAACCTATAGGCCAAGTTTGGTAACTCAAGTTTGGAATTTGTCAAACGTATGGGCTTTTTGCACTTATACATTTTACATGTGAGCAATTTGGATACCTTAAAGGTTTTTGGTAACTAGTTTCTCAGGAATGGCTTGAGGGATTTTATTCAAACTTAAAGCACTTATTCTATATATTAAAATGAACTTTTTATAGTTTTGTCTTACTGTTGGTTTAGCTGTTTTTGGTATGAGTAGAGTGAAAGATTTCTTGATACTCCCTGTTCTGTAGCTGTTCTTGTTATTTCTATGACTGGACACTGGTCATCTCTTAGACATTTGGGTTATCTCCCTCGCACTGTTGGTCTTCCATTGTCAGGCTCACTGTGTATGATTGTAGAAGCAGATTCAGTGGTATTGGGTTATCTCCCTCGCACTGTTGGACTTCCATTGTCAGGCTCACTGTGTATGATTGTAGAAGCACATTCAGTGGTATTGGGTTATCTCCCTCGCACTGTTGGACTTCCATTGTCAGGCTCACTGTGTATGATTGTAGAAGCACATTCAGTCGTATATTAACATACATGTAGCTATTTTACCTGATTTCATAATTTTTGCCTTAACTTTGCCCTGACTTTGAGAACAGTTAAAAATTTCAAAACATGATTCATCGTACGATGAATGTTATGTTTGTTTCTATCCCTTTACAACTATATTAAACAAATATTTTCATAAAGTCATCGTCTACATGTTCTGTCATAAGTTTAAGAACTGTGAGACTTATAAACATTTTATTCCTCGTTATTTTCTGACTCAGATGCATGAATTTGTATTAGCACATAACAACATTCCTGTCAACATCAGGTCACATGGGTGAAGTGGATATGTTGTTGCCACTTGGAGGTCTCGAGTTTGGTCCCCACTCAGGAAACATTCTGAAGATCTTTCTAAAGACACTAAGTACTGGTTCTTCCCAGGAAATGGACTCGAGAGTGTCTCTATAAGCCTAGGCTTTCAATGCAATCGAGCTAAAATAAATAGGTTTAAACTAACATTGCTTTCATAGTGGAATTGTTATTGTCAGGTTACAAACACGGACATCTCCAACCAGTGTGTCAACAGCAGTGAGAATCTGCATGGTGAGGATCGACAGTCATAAGGCTTCAGTGTTTGACAAGTCAGAGGTAATAAATATGCTTTAGCCACCCCTTACCTCTACAGTAATGGCATGAACCGGAAACCGAACCATACAGAATATACCCCCCGCACAACAAAGTTGTAAGGAGAGTATACTGGAATCAGCTTGTCTGTCCGAGCGTAGCTTTCAAACCCTTTTAGATATTAACATCATACTTCATGCATGGATACATGGTTGTTAGACGGAGTGCAGTGCACACCATTAATAACTAGCTGCATTATTTATGGAGTTATTCCCTTTTGTCAATTTTCCTTAACCGGTGATTTTCTCAAAAATTTATTATTGAAGGGATTGACCTCAAACTTCATACATGGATAGATGTTTGTCAAGGGGAGTTCAGTGCACAAGAATTACCACTCTACCTGCATCGTTATTTGCAGAGTTATTCCCCTTTGTCATTTTTTCTTGTCCAGGCATATTTTCTCAAAAACTACTGAAGGGATTGTACTCAGACTATATGTTTGTTAGGTGGAGAGCAGTGAACAAGAATTGTAACTCTAGCTGCATTAATTTCAAAGTTATTCCCCTTTCTTAATTTCTTTAGTCAGTTAAACTAAAACATTTTAACACCTCAAAACTACATGTTGCTTGTATCGCTTTCTTTGTGACAAAGCCGCAAGAGTGGTTATTTGCGCCATGACAATGGCAGTTCTAGTTGAAACAACATTTCTTATATCCCATTTGTTGTCAGGGTGGAAACATGGACATCTCCAACCAGCGTGTCAACTTCAGTGAGAATCTGCTTGTGAAGGTCAGCAGTCACAAGGTTTCTGAGAACTCGATGTTTGATGAGTCACAGGCCAGCAATCTATCAAACCACTGAGATCACAAACACTTTGAACGGTTTAAAAGTAGCAGTGGAAAGGTAAATTACAGATTGGTGAGATTTGATTAACACTGCATTTCGCCATTTAAAACAGTCAGGACTTCGTTTTGTGACAGAGATGTCTTGTATTTATGTAAATATATTTGTGTTCTGTAAAGGGTGGTTGTTAGATATTGACCTGAGTCTTTGTGGTTATAAATTTCATCAGTTGTAGTATTTTTGCACGAAATAAAATTGTTTGTTTGGTGTAACCCTACCTACTCATGAAAATGGCTGCTTCTCCCAAAAAAAATTACAATAAGCGAAAATTGATAAAGTACTTTTTTTATTTATGGGTGTGTCCCTTCTGCCCCTCTGCTCATTTTCAAGTGCTTTTTGTTTAATATAGTGTATTTTAACCCTTTGATGCTCTTCTTTTTGGAGATAAACACTGATTGCAGTTGTGTAGAATATTATTTCATGAGGTGTTTTCTAAGCGATTTTTGAGTGAGCGTCGCATGTTACCTTAGTGAAGGTGTGTAAATTAATTCTTCAGTGATTACTGTTCATGTATGAATCGTCTTTATCAGAGTTATTTAGAGTTATACTATTAACGCAAGTTGTTAACCACAGATTTCCTCATTAATTCATCTTAAAGGATGCATATATTGCGGATGTATTTGAATTAAATTGCAAGTTTTATATCGCCTTGAATATGTTGAAATGTTCTTGTTTAAACTTGTTTCAATAACAAGATAAGAGAAATCTATATAAGAGTTTTTCAAATTTGTCACATTTATAAATCAATAAAAAATCAGTATTGACATTACAAAGGTACATGGGTCACATATTGTGATCTATATATTCAATTCATAACATTGAAAGAAAAAACAACAACCCTACCTTGCTATCAACCTTTAAAGTTCTGGGTAGGGTTACGCCGAATCAACAATTTATTAAGGGCGGCCATAATGTGTTCATTCGGCGTTTATTCGTTCCATTTCATTTTAAAGAATCTTTAAAGCCGCAGTTTATAGAAAATAATTCAATATGTCTTAAATTGGCATTACTTCTAATGAGCGTTAATGACGCTTATTTGACTGAAAACTGTTTCTTATTTACGAAAGGCATTATATAATGTCTTTGTTCAAAAACGCTTGGTACGAACAAATATACATGTATGTACATGCTGATTTCTTTCAGAGGCATCACCAGCTATCGCATTCAGATAATTGTACGATAAAAAGTTACCAAAACATTATTATTTAACCCACTTCAATGCAGTTTTTTGTATTTTTATCGGTGAGATGTCCATTAGAAACAATTTCTGCAATGTTATAACAGATTATAATGTATTAACAGATTTCTGGACAGCTGCTTTAAGTACCAGGGAATTCTCACTAACCAGTAGTGGTAGTTCCATTTTAGACATACATAAAGCGTAGAGACGCTTAAAAATCCAATTATTACGTCTGTTAAGGAAATTATTCACAGATTTTCGTATTATAAAAAAAATGTCACTTGATGAATTAACTAAAAAAAGACATCTGAACTTACCAAAAACAGATATTGCAACATGACATGTGCAGAGTTTTTTACAGACATAGAAGAAAAAATAATTTTGTTAAACTTCCCTATAAACAACTCGAAAAAGTGGTTCCAAAACTGTAAAATATAGTTCACATTGTAATTGCAGAATATGTAGTTAGATCATGTTAGAATCAAAACAATTTTTGCTTTATCATTGTTTATCAGCAATAAACAACAATTTTTTGTTCTGTGGAACATATATTATACAACTCGAGCTAACACACTAGTGTTTTATTTCCTACGCATCAGAGCTCAAAATCATTGTTTATTTACAAATTAACATTTCAAAATCAAAAATTATTTCTTAATTATATACCGGTAAAGAAAACTAAGTAAAATGATTTGCCTTCACCTGAGCTTGAACCTACGACCTTCAGGTCTGTAAGGCTTACAAAAATAACCATGTATTGTTAATGCTATGTAAGTGTCACAAGACGAAAAGCGTTACATACACTATATAATTTTATCCATTTAATTTGATGATTATTATGGCCCCCTTTGAAGTGATACACTTGTTTAAAACAAAAAGAAAAGTGTTACATACAGTATATAATTGTATCCATTTCATTTTATCGACACTGTATTTCCAATATATTTCTGTGTCAGATGTGTTATGCCCCTTCTTTATGTACAATATAATTGTTTTTTGGTGGATTCTTTGAAAAAAAGTATTAATAATTGTTAATTTGCCAAATTGTGAATAGGTTACTTTAAATGTAAATTTTTGTAGTAAAAATTTTGTTTTTACTGAAACAATAATGCAGCTTTCATATTACAGAGACAGTTGCTCCAGCATCACTACAAGATGGAGGGAACACAGAGATGTTGCTACCAGCACCCAATTGTATAAACAGTGGTATATTTTTACCGCGGTTAAATATTAAACCCTGGTATATCTGGGGTAATTCTGGTTAGGTAACCGTCATGGTAAGTCGATTGTATAAAACCGCTTTACCGCAAAGTAACCAAACCACGCAGAGTGTAATTTAACCGCTGGTTAAACTAACCAAAGCATTCCCATAATGCATTTCAATATGACATACATTTGGCGCGTTATGTCAGACGATGAGTTTGTAACCAAACAATATGGCCGTCAATGACAGTAACATTAGTGTATCTAAGAGGGCGAAACAGTTCTCGTACAGTGAGATCGAAGTGCTAGAAAGTAGCATGCAAATACACTTAAATCGCCTCGCCGCTAAGCATGCCAGCGGGGGTATAAACAAGAACACAAAAGCCATGCAAGAGAAAATATGGGGGGAAATAACGCACCATATTAACGCAATTGGAAATGGGCCGCTGACTGTAGATCAAGTGAAGGAGAAGTGGCGAAATATGGTACAATATTTATTAATTATATGGATCAACGATTATATTTCGTTTATATTAATTTATTTCTATAAATAATAAATTGAATATTGTGTGTACATAAACAGATATCAATCAATGCATGCATCAATTATGAATATTTTGTGCAAATAATGACATTTTATTATTATTTGTCTAAATAAACCATTCTGTACAGTATACACTAGATATTTGCGTCCTGACACTATAGTGAAGACCTACCGAGTTTTCTATTAAAAACAACGAAATGAACAGCATTTAAAGAAATACTGCACACACTGGTATCAGACAGTTTTTAATAACGTTTTAAAATTAATATTGAAATAATATTGAAGTAAATTGCCGTTTGATATGAATGATGAATATACCAAAGGTGAAGAAGGCAAAAAAAGACTACGCCGATGAACGGATAAGTCTGACGCAGACTGGTGGTGGCCCTCCACTCCCGGCAATGTCTGCTACCAGCCAGGGGATTGTAGATCTGATGTCTGAACTGGCATCGTGTAGCGGCATCCCTGGGGCTGCAAGCTGTGAGAGCCTGATCGCTGGTATACCTGTTGCTTTTAACTGTTTTAGTTTCTGTTGATGATATCAGCGATATTTTGTACTGTTAACTGTAAAAATTTCATACGTCTTAGTGAGTTTAATCCCAGTACTCTGTTCATAATATAAAATAATATCTGCCACAATGCCATTGTCGATGGATATCCCAAATCGCCACAGTATAGCCACTTTTATCACTTAAATTAACTGAAATGCTCAAATAATCCAATTTTGTTTAAATCTGTTTTATCATGTCGTTCAAAAGCTATACATAGCTTATGTTATTATGTTAGTATTTCCGACAATACATAAATATTTAATAAGTTGTACACTATCTCCACATTTACTATGAATGTCAATTTGGTCAATTTGTTTTATATATGTTTAAATATTATTACAGCTCCAACTGAAGTTCCTGTAGCCAACAATGGGAACAGCAATATGCAAATCATTTTGTGGGAAGGTATGCATTTCTTCTCATATAACCATTTTAAATAAAGTTTTCAGAGTGTAACCTCACTTTGTTATAAATATTCACGTATTCACACCCGGATTGTCACACACACATTACACATTATTAAACTACGTCCGGAATGCGTTGTTATTTGTTGTTAGTTTTTTTAACATTCTACATCTATGTTTTAAAGCAACTGTTATTCACATTCACACTTTAATCACGTATGATGCACATTTTAAAATCCAATTATAGGCTTATTTCATTTTGGAATCTAAAAACATCCGTGAAGTCGACTCATAAAATGAACACCAATCAGATGAAAAATACTATCTGAACTGTGTAGAATATGAAGATTTTCGATATAAGCATTGGAATGTCTCATTGTATTACACGGGTATTTTAGGATCGTGTAACTATTTTGCAATGAACATTTACTTTTATTTTACATTGACTCTAGTAATTTATATATGTATAGTTACTTCAAACTATTAAAATATAATAAACATTATAAAGAATGTCATTGTCTGTTTATATGTGCCCATATATTGAAATACACGAATTAACGTTCATTGGAATGTACCAATATTTTATGTCATAAATTGTTCCCGTTTAGTAAAACTGAGTGAGATACTACACGGGGATATTGCTTATTTTATTTAACTTAATCATTTAATTGGTAATAATAAAATCGGTTTTGTTTACAGGTGCTCAGAGCGTGTCTGCTTCGTGTAATGAAGGTATTATTATTACTGTAGTATATTTGAAATAATAAATATGTCAGTTCATTCAAATGGTCATCAGGGACATCTGCCCCATGTTAACAGTGATAGTTTGTCTTGAAAGGGACATGGTTAGTGTTTTTCATTGCAAGCTATGAATTTCTTCTGGTTATATCGTTTGTTAGGCCATTTAAATATAATTAAAATCTTGCATGTAATCTATTTACATGCTTATAGAACAGTGTATTTAGTTTCAGGATTTCCTGTCATTTATCCACGAAAAACAGCAATATGTCACCAATAGGTTTTGTAGGGTGACATTTTACATTACAAACTAGTCTCTGTTCTATATTCTCTTGTCAGTATTTTCTTTTGCTTTCTAATTAAGTTAATGTTATTAAAATACATGTGTTGAGTTGTTTAACAGGTATACAAATGGAAAATGTGTATATTATGTTTCAACTGATTGCCTTTATAACAAGTTCACATTATAAAGGGACTTTAAACTTGTAAAAATGGATTCAGTATTACCTGCACCATAAAATTACCCCCTCCTGACTGTCATCTGATGGATGTAAAACACAAAAGTCAAGCAACAATATTCATCCACAGAATTGTGTCAGATTTTAAAGTTATTCTGCCTCTCTTTGTTGAAGTTACGCTGATCCTAAAGTAGCTTGTGATAATTATTTACAGTATTTGTACGTGTTTGAGATCCAATTATAGATACTTATTCAAATATCCAATTAAAATGGTTTACAAGCTTAACAATAATGCCACTATTTTAGGTAGAATTGCACTGACATCACTTCAAGATGGTGGTGGAGGCTTTTAGACTGAATGAGAAGTTGTTGCTACCCTCAAGGTCACAAAACAGACCAGCACCAACTGAGAGTTTCCATTGAAGGTAACAATATATGTTTTTTTCAAGAAGCAACATTGATATTTCTTACATGATTGTTATTTTTTAATGCTTCAATTCTGTTATGTACATGCATGTGTATAACATTATCATACTTTGTCTGTTTTGATCTGGGTGGTCTCAGGTTCGAGTCCGGGCGAAGACAAATGTTTAAAAAAAATAAAAAATTCTTAATTTAATTTTTCTGTTTTTAGTCAAGATGCTTTACTTTGTGCAGTTAAGATACTAAAGTGCATTTTTCAAAAATAAGAAAATCAGTGAACAAGTTCCTTTAACAATTACTTTAACTTGTAAGTTAAAGTAACTCGCCTATTTCAGGTGCAAATATACTGACATCTTTACAAGATCGTGGTGGAGGCTTTCAGACTGAATTGGAAGTTGTTACTACATGAACCCTCAAAGGCCACCAAACAGCTAAAACCCGACTGTAAGTTGGCACCGAAGGTAACAATGTCAGTTTATAATTTAAATTATGGAACATCATATATAAAGAATATGTTTTGTGTTTTTTCAATAGGTTAAGTAATGCAAGCCTCGTGAAATAAAAAACAATCCTGACAGAAATGAAGCAAATAATATTTACCTCAGATTGTATCAAAATACAGATGTGTTATTAAAGATTGTTTTATTGGATTTTATGTTATTCTGCCTCTCTAGGTACGTGCCAAAGCAGCTGGTGACGTTCTGGGCAGTATCGATGTTTTGCAAACTCCATCTCAGACATTCCCCCATTGGACAGAGAAATCCACGCCAGAGGTATGCAGTGTTCAGCTGTTTTCTGCCATTTAGTGAGCTTGTTAATTGATTTCATATGAAGTCTTGGAGATGAATAGGGTCCTTTTGGTTATGGTTCGAATAACCGCAAACAAACAATGGTTTCTGGTTAAGTTTAAGCTAACCTGAACACAATGTTCATTCATTGTATATCTCATTCCCAGTTCATTAATGATCAGGCCCACGAGAGCTCTTACTGATCCAGCTGTATGAAACCTGTCTATCAAGGACTGAAACCTCTTGGTTGTACACAAACTTTTACTCCCCCGGCATCTTGATTTGGGAGGCTTTTAGTGATTGTCCTGGCCATCAGTGATTCTGTCCATAAGATGTTAACTAAATTTTACTGTTTCACACCACTTACAACACTTGGATGCTTACACAGTTCTTGCTTATGACCATTCCTTATCAACCCATATCACCCAACCTCATGTTGACCTTAACCTAATTTAAACTTGGAATAATTCAAATGGCTGTCCTGCACCAAGCAGAGGCATTTGTGTTTATCAAACACAGCATCTTGTCTATTTAAAACATCTATTGGAAACTGTGCATTTCTACACCATCAAGTACTGTTCTAATAAAAGAAAACTATCAGTTAATGTACCAGGAGGTGATCAGAGTGGAAAGCAAAATAAAATCTTGTGGAATATTGTTCATACAGATTATATCCAGACAATGGTTAGGACTGAATGTCGTTTTTTGTAGCCAAAGTCAAAGTTAATTTTAACTAAAAACAGAACATGTTTCAGCTATTGTTTCATGATAAATCATGACTTTGTAGATTTGTTTACCATATTTACTCTTGATATAAATCTTTCCATTAAAAGTTTTATTTGTTATCCTGGTTCACACACATGAGTTGTTGGTCTTTCATCTTGAGTGTGTCTGTGTTTCTGTTTTACAGGCTCATTATAACGTGCAGCGTCTTCCAGTCGAGGCTGGCCACACAGTGGCTCGAGGATTTCTGAGAATCTTTGAGAATGCCAAAGAGCTCAGTTGATAGACATTCGTGTTATGTGTCAGTTGTAAACTGTTCTGGACATTTGTATGTTTGGTTGAAAAACATATCTGTTGTTTGTATGTTCATTTAAGAAATATTCCTGTGATTGTGTTTTTTTTTGCCCCCACAAAATGGGAGGCATTAAGCATTGCACTTGTCCGTCCGTACGTCTGTAACTTATGTATTCAAACAATTGTTGAAATGTTTATTATTTTTTAGGCATGCTGTGGTCGCTATGTGTAATCAATTTCATTGTTGATCATTACTCGTCAAGTATTACATGTAATTTAATGAAACTTAATGTAAAAATAAAGGATTTTAAAAAGAAGCGTAGATCAAATTAAATTCATGTAACCCTAGAGGATGTTGAGAGTTAGAGTCCAGTGGCCATGATTTTGTATAAAACGGTTAAATTTGTATCCATTTTATTATATTCACAATTCTTCATGATGGCTTTGATTTGTATGTTCAGAACTTATATACAGAATATAATTTACATTTGTGAAATGAAATGACAAGAGTTAATTGGGATTTACATCAAATTATGTAAACTAAATAATTGTTGTTGTGTTGTTTTTTTCAAATATCTTCTTGAAAGCAATCATATTTTATGTTTTTAGAAAAACATTTCTTTGGGGATACTGATAATAATTTCCTTATTTGTTTATAAAACAATTGTTGGTAATTGTAGCTTTCATAAAATGTTGTTACAAGTTTGTATGTGTGCTTCTACATGTTTTTGCTTTATGATAATTTTTTTACAAAATGCCTCTGTATACCAATATATGTAATTTATTCATTATACGATACTATGTAGTAAGATACATTATATGACATGCTGGCAACAAAGATTTATAGTTTTAGGTTTGTCTGTCTGCCTTCATATTCATTATTTATATTATAACCAGTAAAATGGATAAATCTAGAAATAAGAATGTATCTCAACAATGCGAGTGCCATGAGTTTAACATTCCCTTTGTTAAAAGGACTTGTTCACAGAATTTCATATTTTTTAAAACTGAAGCATTTTGACAACATTCAGATATTTAAAAAGTATGTCACACTTACTGATAAATATGCAATATTTATCATAACTTCATCTGAAATAAGTTTGTATGAAAATTATTTATTCTCTCATACATTTCTGTTCTGTTCATTACAAAACTATTATCTTGTTTTAAATGTGAGGAATTTGTCTGTTGCAATTGCTGTCTTGCTTTTCCATTGTTTTTCTTAGAATGCAAATACATTTCTGTTCTAAAGTAAATCCATATAAAGCTGAACACAGTTGTCTTTTTGCAACTATTTCTTTGGAAAGTTTAGATCTAGTTGGTTTTTATGCCCTCACAAAGTGAGAGGCATTAAACATTGCACTTGTCGGTCCGTATTACCCAATATTTTGTGGACTCAACTCCTCTTTAACTGCTTGGTGGATTTCGCTAAAATTTTCACAGCTGAAGAAACTTAACCTGTAGGTAATTGTAAAGGAAGGAACGTTTTCTGCCATCAGTTTTGGCAGAATTATGGACCTTTGTCATTCTTAGCTCAACATGCTCATGGTAAGATTTTATGATTGCCTTTTGTTCATCGTTTGTCAGCATTTTCACTCAAACAACATAATCTCCTAAACTGCTGGAGAGATTTCCACCAAACTTCACAGGAATGATCCTTGGGTGATCCCTCAGGTCTGCTGCATATATATAGCTAAAAGTAGATTTAAAAGCAAAAACTTTAAAAATCTCTGAAACTGCATAGCTGAGAGCTTGCATATTTGGTATGTGGCATCGTCTAGTGGTCCTCTACAAAGGTTGTTAAAATTATGGCCCAGGGGTCAAAACTGGCCACGCCCAGGGGTTCACCTTGTTCATGTAGACTTACATAGCAAAATGACTTAAAAAATCTCCGGAATTGCATGGCCCAGATGTTTAATATTTTGTATGAAACATTGTATAGCGGTTGTCTACAAAGATTGTTCAAATATTGACCCGGGGGTAAAAATTGGCCACGCCCAGGGGTCACATTGTTTATATAGATTTAAATAGCAAGATGACTTCAAAAATCTCCTGAAACCTCAAGGACCAGATCTTCAAACTCGTGTAAGGGCTATAGGGCCTTCTTGTTTCTACTGTAAAATATATATGGTAATACATTTGCGGAGGCAACAAATAGTGTTGGCAACACATCCTTTGTGTCCAAACATGTGTCGTGAGGGAAATTAGTTAGTGATTTTGTAAAATTAGAAAGGAGATGAAATGTTTGGTGTTGATTTGATAGTTTTCAGCAAAAACAAAAGTATTATTTATGAATCTGTTAGATTTGGGTTAAATGTATCATTATTTGCTACTGTATTGTGTATGTTTATTGATAAGTTGTCACATGCTATTTTGTTTAACACTGGCATAGATCATTTAAAATCTTTCAAATTTCACGTTTGCAAATTAAAGTGCAACTGTTCAATGATGCGTAAGGTATTGACCAAGTTGCTCACAGATGTAACGGCCAATTATGCTCACAGCCAGTTAACTTTTAATGTATATACAATCAATATTACAAACAACTTGCTTATTAAATATTATTTACAGAATACAGATTATGGGCATTTATACTCGACCAAAAAAGAAAACCAACAGTGTATAGTTTATCAACGTTCCTGGAATTGGATCAAGATACAACATATACAATGGTTGATTATAAAACAGACTGTTTTCATAGCACAGATGTGCATTTACTTTTTCTCAATCGTGTTTTGCTCAGTTATAAATTTTGACATAGTGGTTGAAATTTATTCCACAAACAATAAAGATAACAAATTATTAAGTGTCATGTTTTTTTTTGGCCGAGTATATTTAGATTTTGTCTCATGTGTAAGATACATGTGTGCATTACTTTCATTTATTGAGCTTATGTAAATCATGCAATGCTTGTGTTAATGCTCAGTATATATATAAGCTCCATGAACATGACATTCTTAGTGAGCTATTAGAATAAGGGACCTTTCCTGCGTCATCAGTCGTCTTAGCCTCGTGTGCACAACTGATACTTCAACTGAAATGTTTAAACCACCGACAAGTAACAAAGAAGTAGTTGCTTAATGTTTGAAAAACATAAAACAACACATTTTCTTTTTGTTCACCAGAGTGAAGTAAACTTTCGCAGACTGTGTCAGTTCAGCAATAATAAGTAATTCAAGTCCTAGGCACAAGTACAACTTTTATTTTCTCCAAAGTTGGAAGGATGTAACAGATTAACAGTGGGACAGTTTTTCATCATTAATACTGCATTTGAGTTAAAGCCACTAAATCCACATTGACCATAAATTAAATACCACAAAAATTAATATACTTTTTTTTAAACTGACAAAACAACATCAACCATGTAAACAATGCTTATCAGCATTGAACTATTTATGGAAATTGTAAACCATGTCAGACATGCTGTACTTGTCGGCTGTTTTTAGACACTCGTGCAGGTTATATTTTCTTAGCACATTTTCTGCTGAAAAATAATAGTGTTTTTCGAAATATATTCAAAATGGATTTGGTGGCTTTAAAATAAATTGCTTTATTTTGCCTATGGGATTTATTACTGATTACTTATTGAACTGCCTGTATCATAAATTGGCGAGTGATAGTATTACAAAATCTTCTGATAATAATTTAATATTGACTGAACTTGCTATCTTGAAGTTGCCAGGAATTCAATAACTTTGTAATATGACTAGTTTGACACATCCTAATACAGACTTTTTAGAAATATTGAGTCGAAATGTTACAACAATTGTAATATAAAATAGCTGATCTGTAAACCAGGATAAAATATTGAATGAAAATAGTGCATGATCAATAAAACTTTAGAAACAATGTAATAAGATTTTGACAGTGCCATAGGCGTCAGCACCTCAAGATGACAGAGTTCAGCTGTAATACTAAATGAGCAAAAAAAAGTCTAAGCCCCTGTTCACACTGCTGTGTATTTTAATACAACTCTCATCTTGCTTTTGTGTAAAATATTGTGAGCAACATACTTTTCCTTCAAAATAATTTCTGCTGGGACTTTAAATTCTTAGCATTTGCCTTGTACCCTTAAAAAAAAGAAAAACAGTTTATGGCTCACATAGATGTTTATTAGCCCAAATTCACCATACAATTTTATTATAGGTAACACAGGCGTGTAACTTGTAACTTTTTAATTACAAATTTGCATTTCAGTAAATCACTAGGGTGTAAGGTCCGAAGAAACAAGAAATTTAACAAGCATTGCACATTTCCCATCGAAATCCTGTACCACACAGGCTTGCTTTGCTGATCATTAACTGCTGCAACTCAGGTGACGATACAGTTCTAACACCTCAGCGACGTTGCATTCTTTCAAATGACTTCTGGAAATGTATACAAATATAATGGTTTACATACAATGTTTTTAAAAGGGCTCACTCGGCTATTATCTACACACTGAAACATTTGGCTAAAGATTTGGCTACAATGTTTTCTTCATAAACCCCCCAAAAATACCCCAATATTTTTTTCTTTGCCTAAATATTGTATAAAATATTTGTAATATTTGCCATAAAAGATGCATAAAAGGAATAAAAAAATAATTAGAAAGACTCCTGGTGTTTGTTTTAATTTGTCCTAAAAATTTCCCCTTGGAAAGTGGTGGTTCTGCCCCCCTTCCCCCCCCCCAGGAGTTGTTTAAAACTCCCCTTGGTCGGAGCGGTATTTGAACCCACACACCAAGCCTCTCAAGACCACTGCTCTACCAACTGAGCTATTGAGGCTTCTGCTAGTAGCTGTCCGAAACATTTATTTATCCTTTCAATAAAACATAACAGTACAAAAAATCACATGACCTGGACTATGGTCATGTGACCAAGTCCAAGTCATGTGATTGCTATATTTAGCACTCCATATAATCCCTTTCAATACCAATGAAACCACAAGCCAGAGTGGTGCAGTGGATAGAGCAGTGGACTACGGAGCTGTGGGACGGGAGTTCAATACCGGTATAAACCTTCAATACTTTCATTGCTTAATTCAATGTATAAAAATGAATTCATATGAAAATATAAATGTATGCTATAAAAATGCATTACTTCGTATATAAATCTGCATGTACAACATAGATTTAAAAAAAATTATTCCAATTTACAGACAAATCATATTTATTACTTATTTTATATTTATTTATTATTATTATTATTTATTTATTATATTAATATTTATTTATTTATTTACTTTTTAAACCAAGTATTTTTTTACATGGAATACCAAAAATGGTAATACCGGTCAGCTTTCAGAAGTTTTCGCAATTAAATACAAACATTTTGATCAAATTTCCATTAATCCCAAACAACCCAAACTTCAGTCATTATAGTCTTACATTAAAAAAAAAAAAAAAACACTTGAGAATTTGAACACTTGTTTACTTAATTGGCCGTTGAAGGTTTTGAAAAAGTTTACCTCGTTGGCTGTAACTCAGTCGTCTGCTACCACGTATTTCCCCCCAAAAAATGTGTACGGTTTCCGCATCGCTCAGGAATGCTGTGCTGTCAGGATCCGGGTTGTTGCTATCCCTTAGTGTGGAATGGCTGTTGACTGCAATAAGAAAAACAGCATCATTAAATTACTATTACTGCAGGTTATTGTGTAAAGTTAAAATTTAAAAAAGTTCAAAGAAAGCATCCATTGGTTGTACCAATGTTCTTGTTTTATTGATGAACTAAGAACAATTTAGTAAACAAGTGCACTTAAAAACCAGTATTTTGTTTTAATGCTAAGTAGTGAAATATAGAAAAATATCAGTGAGATATATCCATATATCACTCACAGTGAGGGGCTACTTTTTGGGGCTCAATTAAATACGTTAAATGAAACGGACCTCATCGCTGCTGGTCTTAAAACTGTGAAATGACGTCATTATTTTGACGTCATGACGTTATGATTCCCATGATATTTTCCAATAAAATGTAAAACAAAGGTTAATAAAGCATTAAATATTTTTAAAAAGTGTTTGTTTTTGGCGTGATAACGCATGATATCATCACCTAAAAGGGAGACAATTTACATTTTTTACTCGTGCAAGCGCTCGTGAAAATATTAATTGTCTCCCTTTCCGTTGATGATATAACGCGTTATCACACCGAAAACAAACAAATAACTTCTATATACAAACTCCCCTGTAATGATATTGAGCAGACCATAGAATTTATATCACTATATCAGAATATTGTTACATCCGAAAAAAAGGCAACCAGGAGCATGGACATATCAGAACATAAGAGAGACGCAACACCGATTATATTACAGAAGACTTGTTAGTTGTATTATGGGGGATAATGTGAGATACAGGCGACGCCCCATTCCAGAGGAGACCCTGGGTGTTTTAGTGCCCAGTGAGAAGCACCTAGTACACTGCACCTCAGTTTAAAGTCTCATGTGAAAGACTCTGTTAGTAGGTTATGGTGTAGCGGGGTCTCAAACTTGAGAATCCTTCATTGTGAAGCCAATGTGATGCCACTAGACCATGGATCAGCTACTCACAGCATGGGGACACATACATTGTATGTAACATTTCAAAGATCATTTTGAGTGATTGTAATGTCACTTAATACTGCCATAAGCAACCAACGGTCTTTATATAAATACAAACTTTCTCCAATTTCAACAAGTCACTGACCAATATCACTTGAAACATATAGGGATCGGTTCCAGACAATCCAATCAGCATTGTTGTATGCATAAATTACCACAAGTGGAGTTTAGTCAGTGCAATGTATATTTTTCCACCAAAATCATCATACAAAAGAGCCTGGAATCTTTGGCCATAACAGCAAAATGCGTGGCTAAACAATAAGTATTATAAGCAGAACCAGCGGTCAATTAGACGCACATCAAAATAATCGAGGGTTTCACATTTTAAATGTTTTAATCAACAAACTTCTAAAACATAACATGCAATGTCAATCAAGCGACGCTCCCATACAATAAACCACATGATAATACCTGATATATTGATTATGCATGCAAATTAACCAAGCACCAATGAAATACTACGCATACGCAGAGCAACTATTCTACCCTCGATTGTCAGACCTACATAGTTTTAGTAGTTGTGGTATGAATAAATATGTATACCTGGGACGACCTGACTTGACACTCATGAACTGTAGCTGGAATTATTTCCTATATACTGTTTTGTCTGTACATATGTTTCACATTCTTATTGATACCCTAGATGTTTGTTCAGTAAAATGCTCTTACATTAATTTAACATGATTTTAGTATGTAAATTTACGTACGGGCATTAATCGTAATGGATTTCTAATGTATTCATGCATAAGTTCGGTGTTCAATGGTTAATTTTTCCAAGCTATTATATTTACAGTTGTAGTGATGGAAAGATTTGTGAACGAGTGGCAGTATGACCATTCGAATTCTTTTATTTTAAGTTCATGTACCACATGTACCACCAGATAAACTATTAGAATCACTATTCTTTAAGGAATATATCAATTGTCAGCTAAAACATCAACACCAGCAACAACACCCACCTAGTAGGTCATGGACATGCTGTTGGAACGGTCAGATGTAGATAATGTCAAAGCTTTTAGGAGCATCAGCATGTTCTGTGCCTGTAAATATAACAAAATATCCATTGGAATCAAAGTATTTTTTTAATTACCACATTTTTTAATAAACAAAGATTGTACATTTACAACTCAGGGATTAAATTGAATGTATTAAAGGGACCTGTTCACAGATTGATGACTTGACAATCTTCTAACACAGATTCTCGAATAAAAGAATAGTGTATGTAACGGCCATACAAATTTGATTTCTATGTTTAGCGTCCCCATGATTTTTTGAAAGCCAGGCAGGAAAAAAACAAACAATGAGTCGATAAAAAAACAAACATTTTTCTTTCACAACTTATTCATGGCAAACCAAGCTAAAGCAAATGTTTACCTACAAAACTGTTATACATGTTTATCATCTTCATATTGGGAACCTACTTTAACACAGTATTTTGACAGTGTAAATTGACTAGTTGCACACTGTTTTTACAAATACTGGTAAAAACACCTATAAATCATTCTTTTTTTTAATGCTTTCAAACTATAGTTTTCACATTGTCAAATTTTTGTTTTTTTCGTTCAGGCATTCAAAAACCTACCAGCCTGAGGACGCGAAACAAAGACTTTAATTGGTATGGCCTTTACACATCAAATGACATTTTTCAAAAATATGAAAATATGTGAACAAGTCCATTTAAAACTGGTTTTGAATTGCATGGTTTTAATTTCCACTTGATCTTTATTTTTATTGAGATTTTCCTAGAAACAATGAAATCAAAATATTCTGAGTTGCAGAAAGAGAGCAGCACAGAAGGTTTGAAAACTTGGCAATTTCTTGTGGAGATATAGACCTGAGGAGTTGTTGCACAATCTCTGCGGAAAACAGTCAGTGCCAAAGGAATCACTTGAAGAGACAAAAAGAAGGCTGTACAAAAGAAATCTCTTGCAAAAGGGACAGCATCCAGATATGGCTTGAAAGACATGCGAAGAGCTGAAAGCCAATTGCTGACATGTTGATTGTCCTGAGATTAAAGGGTCAAAACACTCGGCGGCGGTTCCTGGCTAATGATCATTCATGATGGCACTAGTTTTCACATTGTGAAGACTGTATCTCATACAGCTAATTCAGTTTCTATATTCAATATATACTGGTATGTTTTCAGACACTAAACAATATTTTAGTTTTTTCAAAGTCTGAATTTTTAGAGTCACAAAAATAGAACTGTTAGAAATCTGTCCAGTAAAATTTCAACACATACAAATCTCAGATAATAAGTTGGTATTGTTATCTGCAATTATAGCCCATGTTAATTGCTCAAGGCATTAGTTTATGACACGAGATTCTGTACTGGAGCCATTATGCAACTTGTTAATTGGCATGCAAAGTGGTGCTGCAAAAACTTCACAAGATTAAAGTAGTTTAAACACATTTATTTTCGTTTGATAACGTCAACGCTTATTGAGACTCTTTCAAGTCCATTTCCTGGGTAGAACCAGTACATGTACTTGGTGTCTTATGAGCAAGATATTTCAAACACTCCCTGGGTTGGGATCAAACTGAGGACCTCCTATTTGCAAGTCAGACACCAGACCAATTACACCACTGCAACCTTGTTTGTAAATTGATGAACAATAGGGAACAAACCTGTGAAAACCACTGTCGCTCCCTGTGAAACGTTCCGGACATCAGGGGTTGTTCCCAATGGAGAAGTATAACTGGCGGTAGGCTGGAAGTTGCCCAACACTGGCTGTGAATCTACAACAAACGGTGGAATCCAGTCATGAGCATGTTCAATGACAAGCATCAACCCCTATTAAAACGAATTATGACATTAAATGACGATCTCACTTTCACTGTTGTTCAGTAAGATTTCATGGAATTTATCAAACATAAATTGGCTCTGATTTGTTCCGATTCCATTCATCTTATAATAAAATTAGATTTTTGTTAGTTTCCTTTTTTCATAAATAATGCACAGATGTCTTTATCCCTGCCAAGAAGGTTATGTTTGTGCTGGCGTTGGTTTGTCTGGCAGTTAGTTGCCTGTTCACAAAAAAAGTTATGTACAGATTTCTATGAACTTTTCTGAGAACATTGAAATGTTTCAATGAACAAATAATTTGATGGAGATTAGATCACCATCTGGATTCTTCATTATTGAGAGAAAGGGCAAACTGCCACATTTTTATTAGTATGACTCATTAGTTGCAAAACACACTGGGAATTGAACCTTCTTGGCAGACTTTTCTGGGAATATTGAAATGAGTCAATGAACATATCATTTTGGTGGGATCCGGATCACTGTCTGGATTCTTCATTACTGGGAGAATGGGCAAATTGCCAAATTTTACAAATACTTAGTATGATTCATTAGTTTTCAAAACACATGGGGGAATGGAACCTTCTTGGCAGACTTTTCTGAAAAGGTTGGAAATGTATCAACAAACAAATGATTTGATTTTGTTCCAGATCCTGATCACCATCTGGATCCATTAATTTATTTAAGGATTCCTTATTATTGGACAAACTGCCACATTATGCTGTATAACTTATTATTTGCATACCACATGGGGAAATGGGATATCTTGGCTGAGGATGGCGCTTTCCAAGTGTATTCTAGTTGTTTCTGCTTTATAGTTTCCTCTGTTAACATTTGTACATGCATGATGTTGAAGATCTTCAAGCTTCAAGCTTGTAGTCCAAGATTTCTTTAAAAGGATGAATTTGAACAGTACTGATATTGAATATTATATGCACATAAATTTATACTAGAAATATTGCCTATTGAATCTTCTCACATTGTTTGCATGCTGTTAGTCGTCCAAATACATCAGCGTATTGTACAAATTTATGTTAAATAAACTAATACTATTTAACACAAGGAATGGTACCCCTATAAATATGAATTTGGTAGTGTGGTGTGTTCAGTTTCCAAAAGCATTGTTCTGACATGAATTCATGTAGGAATCTTTATAAGCTGCAAATTCATCTATTACAATTCAATATTCACATTGTATCGTAAATGCATGTATTTTCAGTCTTTGCTATAGTTGTTTTGAGGCACTTGCATATAAGGACATACAATTTTAACTTGCATGAATCCAATGAACTTTTCTGAAATGTGTAAATCTAGACAGTAACTAATCAGGTCAATTTCCTAATTTTACATCAATCATATACTTGCCCTTCAGACAGACAGGTCAAAATTTTAACTTGCCAGAATAAGTTTTTACTTTTCCCAGCTTCGAGCAAGTGCTGATTATTTTACCAATTGCAAACCAAAAACTAGAAATATAACTAACATGTACATCATTGATTAAGCATGTTTATGCAATTTGCAGACACAAAAACAGGTAAATTAACTTGAAACAAGAGCTGTTTGTAAAACAGTTATGCCCCCTCTAGTGTAAAATAGCTCAAAAAATACTAATTTTAGATAATCGAGGGCCATCAATCCACAGACACTGGGACGATTTGGTTTATAATTGAACTAAACAGCTAAAAAATGTATGAATGAAATGGCTAAAAAAAGCCAATTTTAGATAATTTACAGGCCATTGCTCCACAATTCCAGGGGCAATTTGGCTGATTATTAAACTTAGCCCACAAACATGTTCATGAAGTTTGGTGAAGATTGTATTAACATTGTTGGACTAAGAGAGTGGAAACCCCTAAAAAGGCCAATTCCAGATAATTCATGTGGGCGATAATGACTGGTTATCAAACTTGACCGAAATATTATTCAAACAAACATTTTCCTGAGGTTTGGTGAAGATCGGATGAAAACTGTCAAGAGCAGAATCCATTAAAAAAGCTTATTTCAGATAACTCAAGGGCAATAACTCAATAATTCCTAGGGCAATTAGGCTAATTATCGAACTTGACCTAGATATTATGCCCACAAACATTTTCATAAAGTTTAGTGAATATCAGATGAAAACTGTTGAAGTTAGAAAGCGGAAATGAAATTGGTCTACCAACAGACCGACCGACCGACCGATCGACAGACAGACCGACTGAAATTAGCAAATCAATATACCCTGCCATCTTCGATGGGGGGCATAATTATTTATAGTTGAATTGTAACTGTTTAGACATGGTGTAGATTCTGTCGCCCCATACAAAAATGAGATCAGAATCAACTAAATATCTACTTATTGAGGACTAAAGGAATGATGTACTTTGTGTAAGGGTTTAAGAGTTATTGTTTATAAATTCCCATTATTTGCCAAGTTTATTAATTAACATATCAGATCTGCGTTTCGTTTAAAAGTTATGAGCTTTGATCAGTGGCCTCACATAATAACCCTGAAGACATGTGTGAAGTTTCAAATTAATATTAAGTAAAGAAGCCATTTAAATTTAAATGCAATTATTACATTCCGTCAGTAGCATATTATGCCCATGCGCGGACTCGAATGCATAACATCCATGAACAGGTGTAGAGGCTACAAAACATTCAAGAGTAAATTATTTTTACAAGTAAGTAAACAAATTTCAATGCTAACCATGTTATTTCATCATGTTGACAAATATATTGACGGTAAGTCCCCCACGTCTTTTATGCTGACAATTATTGCCCATATAAAAAGTAACTAAAATTAAGATTTGCCAAGTGCCTAACAAGTTCTGCTACCATAAACAATTCAGTGCCCGTTTACAAGAAGTATGCTCTACATCCCAGGACTAGTGCCTGTGTTGCACTTGTAATTAGGTCCAGTCACTGCGTGTTCATTTATTGTATTGTAGGGAAACATCTTGAGCTAAACATCTCGAGCTAAATAGCAGGGTGCTGCACCCTTCTCCTTTTTGTTTCACCCCTGCTACCCCTTCTGACTAGTCACCACAAAAATGTTGAATAACTTTATATTTTATATCTTTTTGCAAATTTGTATTGACAAATGAATAGAATGCTTAAAAACCTTAATTACAAGTCTTAGACTAATAAATTCCCTGGATTTAGCTATTTATAATAAAATGTCAACAGCCTTGTCCGGTTTTCCACCCTGCTCCTTTTTAGCAGCACCCTGTACCTCTTGTAATCCTAGATCTTTCCCTATGTATTGTATTACATAATTATATAGTACATTTGACGATTACTTGGTTTTGAGTTTCCATTATTAAATATTCATGTTAGTTCTGTTTATTGGTGTTATTTGTTTCATTATTGGATATGAAAATGAAAACAATCAAAGGTTACCTTTGTCACGTTCTAATTAATTGCTAAATCCTTTCATAAACTGCAACTGTATACATTTGCATTGACATTTCCGCCATTTTACCGGAAGTTAAAGTATCATGTGATCCTAAGACAGTTTGGTCCCAAGACAATTTGGCCTAAATACCATTCGGTTCAGAGATTCACAAGACTTGTGACATACGCAGTCATTATCGACTAAATTAATGTTTTATGATTTGTTTTAATTGTATTATGGTGGATATTATAAATATATTATAATAAAACACAACGCTTCTTATTGTATTTATTATTTTTTAATTATCACATAGAATCTATTTATATTTTATTTGCTTATAATATAAAATCAGAAATCAAACCACAGTTCGTACAAATACATCACTGGAAAATATAACGGAAGCAAAAAAAGTTATTGTACTAATAAAATTTAAAGCATACACAACTTTTGATACGTCTGCATAATAATAAAGGGGCATATATATTAAAAGTATATAACGTGTGTCAACTGTTTTTAGACACAAGGACATCGTATTTAACAATGCTTTGATATTAATTCTCTGTAAATAAACTTATTTTTTGCAAATGTAATTGCCGATTTACCGTCGACACGCCACTTTTACGTATCATGCAATGTTAATTACAACAAACATAATAAGCTGAACATACAAACGTACAAACATGTTATATATATTTTTTAACAAACTTAAAAACATGTACAATTTTCACTAGTTTCTTCTATATAGTAAACAAACTATACTAATATTTGGAGAGCACAGACCTCCGCTAAGATTGGTTTTTTCCTTTTTTTTTAGGTAAGCTCCCTTACCCAATTTTCCATTAATTCAAATATCCTGGATCCGAATCACCACCAAAATCTAACCTTTTATTCATTTAACCACTTTAACATTCCTAGAAAATTGATGCAAATCCATCAAAACTTTCTGCGTGCAGTTGCTATTTTGATATTTAGAAGCCTTTAATTAATATATAGACAGATAAACAAACAACTGCCAGTAACAAAATAACCACACTGGCGAGATAAAACAGTTTGGGTTAGCATATAAAAGGAACGATCAAATCTATAAAAATAGTCTAATGCAGCGATACAAGTAATAATGAAATCGATTAATGTCGATTCTAAAATCTCCGAAAATCTGCTTAGAAAAGAACACTAAAAAGCAGATTTAGAACCAACATCAACAACAGCAGCAGTGCTAGTAGTTGGTGTTAATGTTAATAGTAGAAGTAATAGTAGTGGAAGTAGACGTAGGAGCGTTGTCAGTAGCAGAATTGGAGCAGTAGCAAAAGCAACATCAGCATCATCATTAGGAGCAGCAGCAGCAGCAGCAACAATAGTAGCAGCAGCAGTAACTGTAGCAATAAAAGCTGCTCGGCAGATGTATCAGAAACAGTAGCAGAAGTAGCTGCAGCAGTATGAGCAGCAATAGTAGTAGCAGCAGCAACTCCAGCGATGCAATAGCAGCAACAGTAGATGTAGCATCAGCAGCCATGTAGCAATGGTAGCAGTTTGCACTGTAGCAGTAGCAGTAGTAGCAGCAGCAGGAATATTAGTAGAAGTAGCAGCTACAGCAGTAGAAGCATTAGTAGTTTCAGTAGTAGTTCTAGCTGCAGTAGATGCATAGGTAGATGCAGCAACAGAAGGCAGCAGCTGCTGCATATAACAAATATGTATTTTTTTATTTGATTAATATAATACATGTATTATTTGAGGAATTTTAGTTTTATGTTGTGTTTTTTTTAATCGACAGTTTTTTTTTCATTTGCATGTGACATATTGACGTCCTATTGGTTTTAACCGTTTAAAAGTTTTTTCTCGGCATACAAGGCTAGCCAGACCAGATGCGCCGTCTACCCTACACTACCCTACACAACACTAACCACACCTCTCTCCCAAGTCTCCCAACACTCTCAGCAACTACTCGGCCATCTGGTCTCTTTGTTTAGCCAACCCTAGTATTATATTATTATTGTTATAATAATTATTATTATTGTAAGTAGTTATTTATTTTATTTTTTCTTTGACTTATTGATTCATTGAATTATTTTTTATTTTTTATAAGCAACAGTAGTTGCATCTGCAGCAGAAGTAACTGTAGCAGCTTCATCAGCAGTTGCAGCAGCAGTTGTAGTAGTATCAACAGCAGCAGAAGTAGCCACAGCAGCAATATATGCAATAGCAGCAGAAGTAGTAGCACAGCAGCAGCAGCAACAAAGGTCGAATGGAAGCAGTAGTAATGTCAGTAGTTATTTGAATAGTAATAGATTGTTAGTAGTAGTAGAAGTAGCTATTGCTGTTATTGATGTTGTGGTTCTAGCAATATATCGAATATTGTGGTAAAATATGTTGCTGGTTTGGTTGTGCTGTTGACTGCTGCTTTGTATTTGTACTGTTTCATTAATTTGTATTTCACCTGTTGCACGTATAACGAAAACATAACGTTCATATTGATAGAAATACTAAAACACGCAAAGTATAACACAGCTAAAATGTCAACGTGAAATTAAAGCCAATGAATATGCATTGAGCATGAAATATAAAACATAATTTTTTGTGAACGTAATGAAGCATTTCCCCAACATATGTTTTTTGTTCGTATAGTATTCCGTAAACGAAAGATTTAGCAATTTTACTTAATAAAAAAAAAAAACAACAACAAAAAACGCAAACTATTTGAATTGAATTATTCAGCACGTTAAAAAAAAAGTGTGAATCTTGACAAGTGGTCAAAAGCTATGTTTGTTTTTGTAAATCATCTACATCAATGTCAATGTTCAATGCGGATTCGCTGTCTTTAATCTGAAGTAAGTAACCAGTAACGTATAAATAAATAACACACATTAACCGGTGACGTTTTTGTCACGTTGAATTGTTCAGTGCTGGATTTGCTTTAGTAAACATCCATACGTAACACGTAACTATTTTACTGAACGTAAAGCTATAGTTACCATGAACAGCTTGAAATAGTATAAAAATGGAAAACAAACAGTTATTACAACTATTGAATATCACAATCATTAACACGTCGAACGTATGATAGACCAATTATCTAAAATAGCATGCACAGATTTGTAGCAATTCTCAGTTTTTAAATATTTTCAATAGTAATGTTATTTCAAATCGTTTTCGAATTCACAATCCAAATGTGTTTGTTACATCAAATGTCAACGTTTTCAATGACGTGTTTACTACTGGTATATTTATCGTGTGTACGTATCCATCATGTGTTCTTCTTACATTTTCAGAGTGCTACATAATTAATTGGTCCGTTTTCCTGTGACGCATCGATCATGTGTTGTTCTTCAATTTACACGAGTTTTGGACCATTTGATGTTTTCCCATCTTATTGGTAGTAACTCAGTTGTTCTCTTCCATTCCGGGCTTACTGCAAAAAAAACGGAAATCATCATCATCACATTTACCTTCATCATCATGCTTATCATTATAATCATCATCATCTTTATCACTGTCATCATCGCATTAATAATCATCATCATCATCATTAATAATTATCATAATCATCATCATCATCATCATCACCATTAATCATCATCATAATCATGACATTAACAACCATCATCAGCATCACCATCACCATAATCATCATATTAATCACTATCGTCATTATCACCATCATCGCACGCATTCGTACAACGGTTTATAACCCTGCAAATGATTGACAAATGATTTTCTAAATCAAGCTATATTTCACGTGATTTCTTGAAAATACACTTTATCACAAAATGACCTTGTATGCACGGCATCTGCATCGTCCGCTGATTGTCGCCGGCATCGGCCGCAGATTGTCGCCGGCATCTTCCCGTGGTTGTCGCCGGCATCGTCCGCTGGTTATTGCCGACGTCGTTCGCTGATTGTCGCCGGCATCGTCCGATGGTTGACGTCCATATCGTCCCCAGGTTAGTGCCGACATCATCCGCTGGTTGTCTCTGGCATCGTCCGATGATTGTAGCCAGCATCGTCCGCTGAATGTCACCGACATCGTCCGATGGTTGTTGCCGAAATCGTCCCCTGGTTATTGCCGACAACGTCCGCTGGTTATCGCCGGCATCGTCTGCCAATTGTTGTCTGTATCGTCCGTTGATTGTAGCCGGCATCGTCCACCGATTGTCGCCGGCATCGTCCAATGGTTGTCGCCGATATCGTCCCCTGGTTGTTGCCGACATCGTCCGCTGGTTATCGCCGGCATCGTCCGCTGATTGTTGCCTGAATCGTCCTCTGACTGTTGCCAGAAACGTCCGCTGATTGTCGTCGGGATTGTCCGCTGTTTGTTGTCGGCATCCTCCGATGGTTATCGCCGCCATCGTCCACTGCTTATCATCTGCACCGTCAGAGACCACTGTCATCAATATCACAACTATTATCATCATTACCACAACTACTATCATCATTATCACAACTATTATCATCATTATCACTACTATTATCATCATTATCACAACTATTATCATCATTATCACAATTATTATCATCATTATCACAACTATTATCATCATTTTCACAACTATTATCATCATTATCGTAACAAAACAATCACCATCATCACCATTATAAATATTTTGTACGAAACGTTATCAGTTTTTGTTTACATTTTTATCAGTCACTTCAATTTTTTCAACAAAGTCAACAAATTGATGCAACAGAACGGACATGGGAAATATTTTATTTATCACGTAATGCTACCACGTGCGAGAGTGATAGCTATAACTATCACGTGCGCACGCGATAACTAACAAATGAGAAAACGTGAACTATTTGCTTATGATCACAATGGATGTCGGGTATAGGTAATTATTAATTTTTGTTTCCCGACCGCCATTTTGAAAATATGGCAATAGGTCACTTTTTCTCGTTAATAAGTGATCACGTGCGTGATAGTTATCACGTCTGTACTTTATAGCTATCAAGTGCGAACGTGGTAGCATAACGTGCGCGCACATGATAAATACAATATTTATGATATCCCGTCTATGCCGCCGAAGTTTAGCATGCAACAATGAAGAAAAGTTACATACTTGAGGTATACATATAGTGAAGAATTGTAACAGAAATGAACCGTTGATGCTCGTTAGGTCTGTTAGTTTCCGTTGGTCGCCATGGTCCATGCGCACCGAGTGTGGGAAGGCTGCGGATGCAGCTGGTCGGCGTCGAGCTCCGATTGTCGTCTGCAATGCTCGCGTATAATAATAATAATCATAACAATTATAGTAAAACCTTATCATTATATTGAAATGAATATGATGTAACTCTAATAGAACACAGAAAACTCATCAAGAATTCTCTCTTAGAAACAACATTTTAGACAAATGTATATCACTCATAGGCAAATCAAAGCTCACATTTTACTACCATACCTGCACGTAGGGTCTGTTGTTTTCAGTTCTTGTTGCATATAGGTCTGTTTGTCGCCAGCATCGTGGTCTATTTGCTGTCTGAATTGTGATCTGTTTGTTGTCTGCATCGTGGTCTGTTTGTTGTCTGCATCGTGGTATGTTTGTTGTGAGCATCGTGGTCTGTTTGTTGTCTGAATTGTGGTCTGTTTGTTGTCTGCATCGTGGTCTGTATGTTTTCTGCATCGTGGTCTGTTTGTTGTCTGAATTGTGGTCTGTTGTTGTCAGCATCGTGGTCTGTTTATTGTCTGTTTGTTGTCTGCATCTTGGTCTGTTTGTTGTCTGCATCTTGGTCTGTTCGTTGTCTGTATCGTGGTCGTTTATTGTCTGCATCGTGGTCTGTCTGTTGTCCGCATCGTGGTCTGTTTGTTGTCTGCATCGTGGTCTGTTTGTTGTCTGCATCGTGGTCTGTTTATTGTCAGCATCGTGGTCTTTTTGTTGTCTGCATCGTGGTCTGTTTATTGTCAGCATCGTGGTCGATTATTGTCTGCATCGTGGTCTGTTTCTTGTCTGCATCGTGGTCTGTTTGTTGTCTGCATCGTGGTCTGTTTATTGTCTGCATCGTGGTCTGTTTATTGTCGGCATCTTGGTCTGTTTGTTGTCTGCATCGTGGTCTGTTTGTTATCAGCATCGTGATCTGTTTGTTGTCTGCATCGTGGTCTGTTTGTTGTCTGCATCGTGGTCTGTTGTCTACATCGTGGTGTGTTGTCTGCATCGTGGTCTGTTGTCTGCATCGTGGTCTGTTGTCTGCATCGTGGGCGGTCTGTTGCCTACATCGTGGTCTGTTTGTTGTCGGCATCGTGGTCTGTTTGTTGTCTGCATTGTGGTCTGCTTGTTGTCTGCATCATGGTCTGTCTGTTTGTTGTCTGCATCGTGGTTTGTTTGTTGTCTGCATCGTGGTCTTTTTGTTGTCAGCATCGTGGGCTGTTTGTTGTCTGCATCGTGGTCTGTTTGTTGTCTGCATCACGGTCTGTTTGATGTCAGCATCGTGGTCTGTTTGTTGCCAGCGTCGTGGTCTGTTTGTTGCCAGCGTCGTGTTCTGTTTGATGTCAGCATCGTGGTCTGTTTGTTGCCAGCGTCGTGGTCTGTTTGATGTCTGCATCGTGGTAAGTTTGTTGTCAATATCGTGGTCTGCTTGTTGTCAGCATCAAATCCTATTTCAGTTACATCATGGAATGTTTTTTGTCAGCATCATTGTCTGTTTGTTGTCTGCATCGTGGTCTTGTTATTGGCTGCATCGTGGTCTGTTGTCTGCATCGTAGTGTGTTGTCTGCATTGTGGTCTGTTGTCTGCATCGTGGTCTGTTGTCTGCATCGTGGTCTGTTGTCTGCATCGAGGTCTGTTGTCTACATCGTGGTCTGTTGTCTACATCGTGGTCTGTTGTCTACATCGTGGTCTGTTGTCTACATCGTGGTGTGTTGTCTGCATCGTAGTCTGTTGTCTGCATCGTGGTCTGTTGTCTGCATCGTGGGCGGTTTGTTGACTGCATCGTGGTCTGTTTGTTGTCAGCATCGTGGTCTGTTTGTTGTCTGCATCGTGGGCGGTTTGTTGTCTGCATCGTGGTCTGTTTGTTGTCAGCATCCTGGTCTGTTTGTTGTCAGCATCGTGGTCTGTTTGTTGTCAGCATCGTGGTGTTGTTATTGTCTGCATCGCGGTGTTGTTATTGTCAGCATCGTGGTCTATTTGTTGTAAGCATCATGGTGGTTGTCTGCTGCTGAATACTGCTAATATATTGCTGAAATTATTTGCAATTGAAACACATTTTAAATGCAAATATTTTATGATGACATACGGATCTACTTCTGCAAAATAAAAATATGCTTCTTTTCTTAAATGACTTCTTTCATTGCGAGTGTATTGTTACTGTAATTCAATAATTTCATTGACATTTAAAGACTTACTGAAATTGTCGGTGTGTCGTCTGTATCTTCTGAAAGAAGGCCGTATATCAAATGGGTCGTCTGCATTTTGAATACGAGCTATTGTTTGACTGGTTATTATTTAAAAGGAAATTGTCTCCAGTGCCATTTAATGTATAGCGTGACACCGAATAACTTAACATTTAAATTTCCAACAGTTAATATACAAGCATGTGTTTTTGTTCTAATCGCAAATGCATTTTGTGTATCTGTGTCTGCAATTAAGTGACATGAATATTATTTTTTAAAGTAACATTTTTAAAGTAACATTTGAACATATAGGTAAGCATTTTTCGACTGGAACGAGAATTGATATATCTGATATAAAGGAAATTGACGAAAACGCGTTTATGCTCTTATGCTTTGGGATTCTATAAAGTTTTTATTTACTGGTTTTAAACCTAAAAACAAAATTAACTATTGTTTCGTTGTCCTTCATTGTCGCCTGCATTTGGCTTTTGGATGTCGCCCGCTTTACACTCTGCTCGGATGTCGTCTGCTAAGAGTTTTTGTTGACTAAAACATTTCCAGAAAATTCTAATCAACAGTTTAAGAATAACACATAGCTCGTGTGGTCGTCGCCATCCATTGTCGTCTGCACCGATCTCAAGTTGTCGCCTGCAGCCATCTCTAGTTGTCGCCTGCAGCCATCTCTAGTTGTCGCCTGCACCAATCTCTAGTTGTCGCCTGCACCAATCTCTAGTTGTCGCCTGCACCAATCTCTAGTTGTCGCCTGCACCAATCTCTAGTTGTCGCCTGCACCAAACTCTATTTGTCGCCTGCACCAATCTCTAGTTGCCGTCTGCACCAATCTGCAGTTGTCGCATGCACCAATATCTAGTTGTCGTCTGCATGGAGCAAATCGGAGCGTGTGGTGTCGTCGGAGTCGACTAGGACAAACGGCACTGCTGCAGCATATCAATAATGTCAGTCAGATATCATGCCGAAAATTATTTATTTATTTTATATGTTATTGCATGCCACAGTGATGTTTTATACGACGTTGTGTTCATTGCTTTAGAGCATTAAAATAAGCCTGTTATTTTCATTATTATTATTATTATTATTAAGGCAAATAGCAACTTAAACTTTGGACACAAGTATCTGAAGGTTTTGTCATTCCCAGTGTTTTGATTGTCAGAAAATACTAGTATTTATTCATTTGAACTCCCAGGTCATGGCCCTGACAAGCCAGACGACAGGATGGGGCGCCCTTTCCCTCTTGTTGCCTGATTTGACAAGACCATGGGTTGAGGATTCACATAAACAAACCCTCCTCTTTTCCGATTATTAAATAAAGTTAAAATCAAGTTTTAATCAGAAATAAATATCGTCTGTTTATTTTACAAATTATTGTACAACCCAATCCCGAATTTTGAGTCAAAACTGCCATTTGCGACCACAAAGTCATTTTAGAAAGTTTATACGTAAAGGATTAATGGAGGTGGCAGTGGTGTAAAGGATATGGTGCCCGCCTTGCGATCCCCACTCGGAAGCGTTGCAATGATGTTCCTCTGAAGAAAGGTAGTACTGGTTCTACCCAGGAAACAGACTCTAAAATGTATCAATAAGACTCTGCCCTAAGACACAGTCGAGCTTAAATAAAAACGTTGCAACTAACGGATTAATACATTAAACACTGAAGATTTCACGCTTTATCGTACAAATAGGTTAAATACATTAATCGTTTCCCTAATTAAATAATTAGCATTTTCTTAATTTGAGAGGTAGTGACACAAAATTAGACGTGATTTCATAATGACTTATCTGTTGCTGGTTTCCAATAGCAACAGGCCTCGTACCTGCAATCGTTACGAAACATGAGCACCGTCTACGCGAGGAATGCCTCTGCACGATAATTTACAGTATTTGTTCCTCCGTTCTGTTGTATCTTGTTGTCTTATTGTACATAACTGATTGATTGCGCATGCGTCATTGTATGTCCTCTGCATCAAGTTCCGGCTGTCACCTGCATCGAACCCAAATCTATTAAATGGAAGTATGTTCGTCGTCGGCAACGGGATATGGCTGACCTTGGCAACAGAATGTGGATGTCCTCGGCAACATGGTGTGGTTATCTTCGGCAACGGGGTGTAGTTGTCTTCGGCAACGGGATTTGGTTGTCCTCGGCAACTCGGCAACGGGGTGTGGTTATCCTCGGCAACAGGGTGTAGTTGTCCTCGGCACGTGGTGTTTCTATACTCGGCAACGTAGTGCGGTTGTTTCGGCAATGCGATGTAGGTTTCGTCGGCAACGGGGTGTAGTTGTCATCGGCAACGGGGTGTAGTTGTCATCGGCAACGGCAAGTGTAGTTGGCGTCGGCAACGAGGTGTAGTTGTCGTCGGCAACGAGGTGTAGTTGTCGTCGGTTACTGGGTGTAGTTGTCATCGGCAACAGGATGTGGTTGCCGTCGACAATGGTGTGTTGTTGTCGTCCGCAACGGGGTGTAGTTGTCGTCGGCAACGGAGTGTGCTTTTTATCGGCAATGGGATGTGCTCGTGTCGGCAACACGGTGTGGTTGTCCTAGACAACGGGTTATTGTTGTTGCTATTAACGGAGTGTTGTTATCCTCGGTACCGGGAGTTGTTGCTGTTGGCAACGGGATGTGGTTGTCCTCGGCAACGACGTGTTGTTGGTGTTGGTAACGGCAAGTGTAGTTGGCGTCGGCAACGAAGTATAGTTGTCGTCGGTAACTGGGTGTAGTTGTCGTCAGCAACGGAATGTAGTTGTCGTCGGCAACGGGGTGTGGTTGTCGTCGACAATGGGGTGTAGTTGTCGTCCGCAACGGGGTGTAGTTGTCGTCGGCAATGGGGTGTAGTTGTCGTCGGCAACGAGGTGTGCTTGTTATCGGCAAAGGGGTGTGCTTGTCTAGGCAACGCGGCGTGGTTGTCCTAGACAACGGGTTGTTGTTGCTATTAATGGGGTGTTGTTGTCCTCGGTACCGGGGAGTTGTTGCTGTTGGCAACAGGATGTGGTTATCCTCGGCAACGAGGTGTTGTTGTTGTTGGTAACGGGATGTTGTTGTTGGCATGGGGTGCTGTTGTTGGTGACGGGGTATTGTTGTCCTCGGTAACAGGGTGTTGTCTTCGGTAACGGTGTGTTATTGTTGTTGATAACGGGGTGCTGTTGGCAACAGGGTGTTGGCAACGGGGTGTTGTTATTGTTGTTGATAACGGGGTGCTGTTGGCAACAGGGTGTTGGCAACGGGGTTTTATTGTCCTAGGAAACTGGTGTTTTTGTTAGCAACGGGTTTTTTTGGAAGCGGGGATGATATGTTCCTCGGTAACAGGATGTTATTGCTGTTGGCAACGGGGCGTCGTTGTCGTCGGCAACGGGGTGTGGTTGTTGCAACGGGATGTTGTTGTCCACAGAAATGGGGTGAGGTTGACCTCGGCAAAGGGGCGTTGTAGTTGTTTCCTGCTTAAGATTGCTATAATGGCTACTAAAATTATAATAAACAAAACCTGATAATTGCCAACCAAAAGTGTTAACAATCACGGTTACAATACTTCCATTGTTAAGAGTATTGACCGTTACTGCCACGCAGTATTTTTAAATGTTTGGCGAATAATATCCACATTAAAACAACATAATTAAAAGTTACTGAATATAGAACTATGATCATTTTCTTTATTATTTTAAGGCGTATAACGCATATTAAAAGCAACGTAAATACTATAGCTCTATACGATTATTAAAAATCAAAGTTTTGTTTACTGCCCATGCCCGTCGAATCAGTTGGTTTTCGTTGTCAGGTTGTCTTCCATTTGTTTCCTGTGCATGCGTCATGGTCCTCATGGGAGCAAAATTGTCATCTGTATCCAGCTCGTTTTTGCGTGTGAATCATCTGAAAGTAGCCCGATCGTTTTTCGTCTTTGCTAAAGAGGCATTTACAATAACGAACTATGGTTTAAATAGTTATTTCTTGAAAATTAAAATGGCCATGCCTCTCTGAGTTATTGACACCGTATTACTTGAAAGTGGAATTTTTAGCAATTTAGAGAGCACGTGTTTTTATCAAATCGCAAATAAATTGTGTGACCTATGGGTGGCTACAATCCAGTAAAATACGTAGTCCGAGACGTAACATATGTTAAGGATCTTGTAACTGCTTTAGAACACAAAATAACACTTAGCTCAGGTTATTGTCTCATCCATTGTCGACTGACTCCATTTTGGACATCATATGCATCCAACTCGGTGTGCCGACTGCCTCGGACTCTGTCGCATCGAGCACAGGCTATCACCTGCTAAGTCTGAAAATTCTCATCAACAGAATAAAATAAAACTTAGCTCGTGCTATTGCCGCCATCATTGCCGTCTGCATCCAGCGCTGGTCCGCACTACTTTCTTGTTATCCTAAGCATCGTTGGAGTAGAGGTCGAAGAGACGGAACCGTAGCTGCATAGCGGTCACTTCGGTCATCGCGTCATAAATACAAAGAAGAAATACATAGACAAATCAATGAAACACTTTGTATCAAATGATTGTGGATACATGCAACTATGATAAAACAATATTATATATATACTAGTATTATCATCACTGTTATTATAAACATAAATGACAACTAAAACTTTGGCATTTTGAGCTTCAGTATCTATTCCATCCCATTTTATGATCAGACTAGAGACTAGAATTAATTTCTTTGAACTCCCAGGTCATGGCCCTGACAAGCCAGACGGCAGGGTGGGGGCGCCCTTTCCATCTTGTCGCCTGATTTGACAGGGCCTTGGCTTGAGAATTCAATTCTCATCTTTTCCGACTGTAACATGTATATAGTTAATATCAAATGTTAATCTAAATAACGTAAATGTCTATGTATCAAAAGTCACATTCGTGTACACCCCAAATCCGAATTTTGAGTTAAAGCTGCCATTTATGTACACAATTTAGAAAGGGTATATTTAACGTAATGATGCATTAGACGCTTAAGAAGAGTTCAAACTATCTAGTTAAAAGATATAATCAAATTTTATTAACCTTTGCGTCAATTAACTTTCAAATAACGTGAATACGTGATTTTATTATGACTTATCTTTTGCCGGTATCCCATAGCAGCATGCCTCGTTCCCACAATCGTTTCAAAACAAGAGCACCGTCGAAGCGTGGCATGCGTCTGCACGAGATCGATAAATCCTGTCAACTTGGCGGCCCATGGACTGGAACTGGAAGAAAGCGTCTATAGGAGACAGATGCTTATTGGGGTCTTTGGATCACGTGACATATATAATGTGGGGACAAGAACAAGAAATGTGTATGTAGTGAAAACAAAATGTGCCTATGCTACCAAAACATGGCGACATAAACAGTATTATGTTTGATAAGAACTTGAACAGTGCAAAGTTGTGTAAATACATGTAGAATGTTTGTGTTTTTTCAAGATTTCGTAAATTCAAACTCGTCTTGTAGGTGCAAATTATACAAAAATACACACGACAAAATCTCACTACTGGTCATGAACGTAATTCCGGCCACTTTGGTGGTTGTTTTTTTGTAATCTCACGTTGTACACAACTGATCAAAATTAAACTTCACATCAATAATCCTGGGTTTGAAACTCATTTAACGTGTAAGTTTAAATCAAAATGGACGAGTGTAAGGTCACTAAATAAACGGAAATAAAGAACGTATAAAATGTCCATTTTACTAGCTCAAATGTACGTAAAAAATCGGCCACTGTTTAGTATCCTCGGCAATTTTTATAACACAATAGTTTTTTTTAATAGCTATCCTTATCTAAAGAGAAACGATCCAGGTTAACACAAATTTAAATTTTGACTAAAATATCCTACCTAAACGACTTTCTTTTACCAGTACCCCTCCCCCTTTCCTTAAATTCTGTATAATTTAAACCAATGTCGGCAATTGTGAACTGCCAATGGTTTCGTTTCTTTCTTTTGCTTGTTTTTATTGCGTTTGTTTTGTTTAAACGTCATTTTTATGTCAAAAATAAAGTAAACAAGTTTTTAAAATTTGAAGCCAAAGGTGACGTGAGCTATAAATAACTTTTAACTTCTTTTAATTCTATTTAAGCGAGATAATTCAATTTGAAAATCTTAGTGTATAGCTGTGAATTTTCACCTGTGCGGTAGTATGCGTTTTATGTGAGTAAGTAAACAATTATAACTGATATGAATAGCATAGAGAATACATTATTTAATTAAATATAGATATCATTAGTATGAATATAAATTTCTTAAATATAATAAGCATTCATGATGAGCATCGATAACTCTTAGGGCCGAATTGTCAAAGGGGCCGATTTGTCTACTGAATTGTTTTACTAGAACAGGGACCGGATAAATCTAGGGGCCGAATAATCTCGATACCTTGAGTAACCCCTTCGCTGAAGAAGGCTACACCATAAACTTAACGGGGCTGCCTAGAGTTTACGATGATATTGGTATTAAATTCAGCGAGAATTGTAAGAAAATCAGCGATAACCGAATTTAAAGAGAAAACATGTTTGTGCAAAAGAGTGATGTGATCTTTTAAACAGAAGCCGCTGTTTCCTATTTCGTCAAATTTGCTTGTGAACATTTGTTAACGGTTAGAAGAAATAATAAATTTAAATCTGTAATCATGCAACACCATATTTTCGGTGCGTGCATATGATGACGTCAGTTTCCACACGTGACTCAATATTTCCTGTTATGATACTGAGATTTCAATTCAAAAGTAAATAACGATATACTTCCTGAAATCGAGAAATCTGTAGAAGTATGTTGCTATAGAAAGTTAGTTTGCTAATTGTTTTAAAACAATATTAATCTCTATCGCAAAAATACTTTTTGAAGTGTGGCCGAATATTTACGTACAGGCCGGAATTACGTCCATGACCAGTAGGTTGAAATTCTATATAAAATAAAAACAAATTACTAAACTAACGTACAAAATAAAAATGCAACATTTGTTTACAATCTTAAATTTAACTGAAAAATAAAATATTCGAAGTCTCATTTATACAAACTGCAACAATAACACGTATTAGACTTATTTTTACACGATTACCCATAATAAACTCAAGTTTAGAGTACTGAGTTGAAGTAGTCCGCTGTGTCAGATTGTATGACATCCATCTTGCACGGGAACAACGAACAAATGGTGCGCGCGCGCCTTTTTTTCAATGTATTTATGCGCAGTAAACATCGCCGAATCACAATCGACGTTTCAACATTTCAAACCCAATCAAAACCCTAGTTGCAAAATCGAAGGCAGCAGAGGCGCAAAAAAGCGCTCATCGAAATTCACGTGGAAACCGCCCAGAGTAAAATTGTTCTCCCGAAAAAAGTAAAAACAAATCGGATTACCAGTGGCGTAATTAGGCACACTTCTTTTAGCACGTTTAGCTTACAGAGAGATAAGAAGACCAAATAGCACGAAAAAATTCCGCACCATCATAATGACAACGTTGTATCAGTAGTCTTGAATAAATATGTTTTTTTTAATAATATTTAGATTTACATTATTAATAAATGCTTATACAGTTTAGAAAAATTACTAAACTTACTGCGAGTATAGTCACATTTGGTCTAGCTACGCCCCTGATTACAATAATGTCACGGTCTGCTTGCACGTGCTTTAAATTTTACAGCTTTAGCAGGCAAAACTGGCCAATCCGATTTCATCAAGATGTCTTTACATACGAAACAATTGTTGCCGGGGTTGGTATGGGTTAACTGTCAAGCAACGAAGGTGGGGAAAACAATAACTCGTGCAAAGGCTGTAAATAATAGAAATTATTTGTAATAGAAAATTATAAATAAACATCTGTATAGATGTAACGAAGAACAACGAATCCTCCTTAAATATATCGAAATACAAAATACATTATTCATGTTGGTTGTTTGTGCCGACCACATCACAATAGAAAAATACAAATAAAATACATACAAATATCAAAATACAAATTTACACACAAATAGAAGATATTACAAGTAATCCCGTAATACAAACGCGGCATATAAATTATAAGCTAACTATAATTACATGTAAATAATATAATTATTTATAATATAAAAATATAAATAAACATCTGTATAGATGTAACGAAGAACAACGAATGACGTGAAAACGTGATTCGATGTACTTCAGAAAATCGCCAATGGTCAATTTAAATATCGAACTGATTTAAAGTGAAACATGGATTCGTTTTTGGTAACAGAACGAATTACGCTGATTGAACTAGTTTACTCGAAACTACTGAGTACTGGTCACTACAACTACTAATTATTGAAATAATTGAAAACATGGGATTTTAAGTGAACAAACATAACAACGTACATTTCTATCATATTATTTCACAATTAATTATTCCATAATAATACTATAAAATAGTATCGCTGCAACACAATGAATATAACTGATAATATCTTGCATCTTTTATTTGATTATTAGCGGCCGTATTCCAGAAACATCCTAATTAAAATCTTGACCTTAAAATCATCATATTTCATAATATTTTATTTCATATTTAAATGGCTGTGTGCTTTTGATTAATTATTAACTTATTATTAACTGCTGTTAATGGATAAGTGCATTTTTTTAATGAAAATAATCTTAATATTGTGAAAAGATGTCTGATAATACGATTATGAATTCAATGTTAGTTTTCGTAGGATTAACAAATGAAATCTTTATAAGAACAAACGTGCCTTCTTCGAAAATGCGAGCTAAAAAGTGAAATTAATTATCAAATGACATAAACGCGAGATCGTATTTTTGTTAAATACGAAATTTCATAAAAGATTGTAATACCAAACCCATCATAGAATTTAGTACAACCTACAGCAATCATAATCAAGTTTTAAGATCGAAATCGAAGTAATCAACACGAATGCACATCGTACACTTAGTAATTAACGCGAATAAAGATAGTACATTAAGTAATTAACACGAATAACGATCGTAATCAGCACGAATAAAGAAAGTTCTTTCAATAATCATAGAACACTAATTATTTATCACTTATTAAATACCGTTCACCAAGTAATCGTCACAAACAAAGATAGACCACTTAGTAATTATCACTTATTTATATAGTACACTAAGTAATTATAAGGATTAAGTATCATACACTAAATACTTATCGCGAATAAAGATCGTACACTAAGTACTCCTAAAGAATAAAGAATAAAATCTTACGAATAAAGATCGTTAATTAAGTAATCGTCACGAATAAAGATAGAACACTTAGTAATAACCACTTATAAAGATCGTACATACAGTAAGTATCACTTATAAATATCGTACATAAAGTAATTATCATTAATAAAGATCGTACACTAAGTTATCTTCACGAATAAAGATAGAACACTTAGTTATCGACACGAATAAATACCGAACACTAAGTAATAATCACTAATAAAGATTGTGAACTAAGCAATCGTGTCAAATAAAGATCATAAACTAAGTAATACTTTTGCATAATGATCGTACACTAAGTAACTATCACTAATAACGATCGTGCACTAAGTATACGACACGAATACAGATAGAACACTAATTAATTATCACTAATTAAGATCGTACACTAAGTAATAATCGATAATAAAGATCGTACATATAGTAATTGCCACTAATAAAGATCGTACACTACGTAATAATAACTAATTAATTTCGTTCATCACGCATAAAGATCGTACAATCAGTAATCCTCACGAATAAAGATCGTACACTAATTAATCCTCACGAATAAAGATATAAAGATCGTACACTATGTAATCCTCACGACTAAAGAGCGTACACTAAGTCATCATCACGACTAAAGAGCGTACACTAAGTAATCATCACGAAAGTTGACATATACAAGATGGACAATTTTAATTGCTGATAAGTAGGTTACTCTTAAGGTTTAGGTTGAACTTTGTTTATATAACAAGTCATACATTTCTACAACCTCGTTTAGTTTTACGATATCTATGTCTGGCGCACAGAAAAACAAAGCAACAACAATAGTACTTTCTTAGTCCTTATTGTTAATATGACACAAAATCCTACAATACTAGAACTGCGAATACAATACGACAGCAATATCAGAGCAACATCATACGGGACAATTATAAATTGTTTGTTTCTCAGAAAGAGACGTGTTGCTAGGCTAGCGTTTGAAATAAGAAAATTCTGCGAGCTGTCAGTATTGGAGTCTTCTAGGCTGCATTTTATGAACAAAAAAGACACGTACACTCGTGGCGATTTCTTTCTTGTCTGTCGTGGCAAGAGAAACTATTTTAGTTTAAAGCAAGCCGACCAGAAGATACTTCAATGAAAATTGAATAAATCAGCAGCAGGATCAAGTAAATTGCGAGAATAGAAAGCCAAAAAAAACCATACAAAACTGGCTATTTCAGATAAATCGTGCACTCGATGTCGCCGAGAAGCTTGATGCACGTGTATCGGTCTGTACAGAATCACTCGCATCCGGGTTGTAGGCTTCCGGTTCACGAATTAACTCTGAACTAGTCCGCATCTCGAAACAAGAAATATGACGCGGAGCAGACGTGCAGACGACAATTCGTGTAAAAGACAGGTCCGCGTGTCCAAAACGAGGCAAGAATTATAGACCAGTCTATGTACAACAAGCGTGTTTTCTGACGCGAGGGATTAGAGAAAAACATATGAACATCATGCTCGCTATTTTTTCCCTATAGACAAAGAACTAAAATTATCGTTGTTAAACTACCCAATAAACAACGCAAAAAGAAGTCCCGATTCTGAGGAGCATAGTAAAAAGTTGTTCCAATTACAATTGCAAAAATATGTCAAATCATGTTAGAATCGAAATAATTTTCGAATTATCGTTGTTTATCGGTCAATATACAACTCTTTGTCGTTCTCATGCGTGGCTATTAAACAACTCGGGCTAACGTCCTCGTGGTTTAATTCCATCACAACTCCAACTCGTTCTTTATTGGCCGATAAACAACGATAAATTGAAAATTATTTCCTTATTGAACGAAACTGATATTTACAACACACGGACAATAATTATGGGAACATTGTCAGAATTGTCTTGCCAATCAATATAAAAGTAACAAATAAAGAACACGAATACTTTCAATGTTGGTTATCATGAACAGGCACATAATAATATACTTCAACAGTGATAACGAACTTTAAAAACATGGAGAGGGACAGTGTTACTGTATACCTTAACTAACAGAAACTGTGAATGCAAGCTGTTGTTTGACCTGGATTACTATCAAGTGGTGTATCATGTTTTGTACCACTTTTACAAAACCACCAGTTCGAAGACACGATCTCCCGATTACAAGGCGGACACCGCATCGCCCACCCTAGGCTTACTGAAACTTTATTTGCATAACATAATATCTATTGAAATATGTACAACATTTCGTGTCCGTTAGGGACCGATTTCCTTTGTGTACATTATTGCGCGATCAATCATACAAAAGAGAAACATATATAGCATGTTACGTAGAAAGGAAAATATTTTGTATGGCAAGGTTCATTACTAACGAGTATTTATATGATACCCTAGTGTGTTGTTATGAGAACTTGTACCAAGTTTCGCTGCTTTTTTATTCAAGAAACTTTCGTCAAATACATTTCGTTTAATTTTAGTGTGTAATTAATTTGACGTCACGATCGGATAACGTAAATTGAAACTTTTTTTTATTCCAGTTGGGAAATGCACTAAAATATTTCGAGCATTAAAAATGCATTCCTACAAAGACATTTCAATTATTTGTTGTTTGATTTTTTAAATTGACATTTAAGTTACATTGCGGACATTGAAAATGATAATAGGCAGTTTGCAATGCAATTTGACACCTCTATTTTTGAAATAAAATTATATTAAAACTGGTCGCGATTATGTTCATAATTTGAAACGTGTAATAGTTATAATACAAATATAAAATTAATATGTACGCTACATTGTAAGTATGGTGTATATTAATTTCAAATATATATCCAAGTATAAAACGTATTTGTCATTATTTGTTTATGTAAAAAGATAGTTGCTTGTTTTTGCATGAGCGGCGTTTCAAAATGGTGAAAATTCGTATGTGTAGTATGGACCAACACAGAAAAAAGAGATTTGTTTTACTGTTTATCTTCGATGAAATAAAGCTAAATCTAACTTTATCACGCGACAATTCACAACACCATCCAATATAATGAGTGACTTATTCAAGAAATAGTCATATGCTGTGTATAAAACAACACAATCAGGCAACGTTAACTTGTCAAACAATAAAGTGCCACTTATATGGAAATATCACAACCAGGGGACGCACCCCGGCAACACAACCGGGCGACACTACGACGTTACATAACCTGGCGATACATCGACGTAACACAACCAGGCGACACAACGATGGAACACAACCAGGTGACACAATGAGGTAACACAACCGTGCGACACAACGACGTAACATAACCACTCGACACAACGACGTAACACAACCAGGCGACACAACGACGTAACACAACCAGGCGACATAGCGAGGTAACACAACCGGGCGACATAACGACGTAACGTCCAAGGCGATACAAGGACGTAACACAACCAGGCGACACAATAATGTAACACAACCAGGCGACACGACGACATAACACGACTAGACGACACAACGGTGTAACACAACCAGGCGACACAACGACATAAGACAACCAGGCGACACAACGACCTAACACAACAAGGCAACATTGCGAGGCAACACAACCGCGCGACACAATGACGTAACATAACCAGGCGATACAACGACATAACACAACCAGGCGACACAACGACGTAACACAACCAGGCGAGACAGCGAGGTAACACAACCAGGCGACACAGCGATGTAACACAACCAGGCGATAAAGCGACGTAACACAACCAGGCGATACAGCGAGGTAACTCAACCAGGCGACACCTTGACGTAACACAACCAGGCAGGCGACAAAACGATGTAACACAACCAGTCGACTCAACGACGTAACACAACCAGGCAAAACAACGATATAACACAACCAGGCGACACAGCGAGGTATCACAACCAGGCGACACAAGGAGGTAACACAACCGGGCGACACAACGACGTAACACAACCAGGCGACTCAACGATGTAACATAACCAGACGACACAGCGAGGAAACAAAACCAGGGTACACAACGGGGTAACACAACCAGGCGACACAACTATGTTACACAACCTGGCGACTCAACGACATAACACAACCAGGCGACAAAGCGAGGTAACAAAACCAGGTGACACAACGACGTAACAATACCAGGCGACACAACGATGTAACACAACCAGGCGACACAACGACATAACACAACCGGGCGACATAACGACATAACACAAACAAGCGACACAACGAAGTTACACAACCAGGCGAAACAACGACGTAACACAAACAAGCGACACAAACGCGTAACGCAACACAATCCCATGATAGGCCACAAACACACTAAGTAATCAGCATAGGCCGCGTTTCCGTGAGTCCATATCCGGGTCCGTATCCTCATACGTATCCGCAAAATTTCAATTCGGAAGGCCGTTTCCATGTTCCGTGTCCGTGTATTTATCATTGTCTTTCTGTTTGACTCTGGCTATCAAAATGTCGAAAGAGATTATCAATTTTAATGATATTTACTGATTTGAAATCAAACATATTCTAATTAATGATCATTTAATAAATTATAACGAATTCCCTATAGTTGACAGCATTTTTTCGAATTCAGCGAATTCCTTTCAATTTGTTAGCATTGAAAAAGTGTCCTACTTTTTGGAATATAAAACTAAACCCCTATATTTTATAATATAGTTTACACAGCATGTATATTGCCTTTCGTCTTGCTGCATTTTGTCCGTATGTTGTCCGTATCCGCATAAAATACTCAGTGAGCGATTCTATACGGACGCACTATACGGACACGAAAATGTGGATACGGATACGGAGATACGGAACCGGTCCAACGATTTTCAATGTGTTCGATGTTTACCCGAACCATGAATAAAAATTGTACAGTATGTTCCCTAATGAATGAAGATCTTACACTTAAAAAACGTCACAAATAAATATTATAAACAAAGCAATTGTGCAATTGTTATGAACAATTATTATCATTTTGTTACAAGTAACAAGCAACAACTGTACAAAAGTACGCATGACACTAAAACATTGTGGAAAGCCTAGCTGGGAGGCCACGCAAGATTCGGAGCCTCTCGTTGTTTTCAGCCCTGATAATTTCTGTGAATGTTATACTGCTGAATAGGTTTTAAAGTTTTATTTAGAATCCACATACTCAACATTCGACGAGCCTTCGCAGGTTCAGTCCGTGAACGAAGTCAACAATATTTCAAATCCTGGCCCCTTCTTTTCGGTCGGAAGTGGGAGGGGAAACAAGCCATTTTTTTGTACATCCATATAAGGTTGTGCGCTCTCCAAGTTAAGAGGTACATGCTGGTATTTAAAACGGCTCGAAAATTTGAAAAGCCTAATATTCCGAAATTCTATAATTGGATTTTCTTACCAAAATAAATGCATACTTTGAAGATTTTGACACAAGAGTTGCAACTATTTTCCACTAATATTAAGTACATTTGTCGCGAACATGTTCCAAAGCACTGTGATATTTATTACTTTGAAAGGGACATATATTCTTTTTCAACTTCCGTCATTGCCTAATTTCATATTATTCTCATCCATGTACACGGGCTGTACTCGGATAATCCTAACGCAGTGCAGCGATTCTATCCTGATAGAGTGCCAAACAATTTGCAAAGACAGAAAAAAATCCGAAATTATTAAAGACGATGTAGTATGTATAGTTCAAAATAATGAAAGTGGAAACACCCTTAAAAATGTAAAAGAATAGACTGCAATCGTAGTGACCTCTTGTGAATATATTTGAACGTCCAAAGTTTAAGTGTGTATATTGTGACACATCTGACAATTTAGAGGAAATTATTAAACAAGCACATTAATAACACTAAAAGAAATTATTTCATATATACAGGACGAACATATATTTTATTTTTCCGTTCGTACTTATCCATCACAGTTTCCTACATCAGTCAGGAATTATCCGCAAGCACATAACCACTTCACTATACAGACAATGTTTTAGTTGTAAACATGGACTTTAAACTTTGATATGATTACACATTGTCGTAGATCAAGTAAGGGACTAATGCATTTAATGAAATTATTACAGGTCGGAAACATAAAAATTTCTTAAGCGAACTTTCGGATACATTATAATGCCTTCAAGCATCATAAGAGTGATTGTCAAACAAAATATTAATTACATAAACCACTGGACACTATAACTATTAAAAGATTTAAATTAATACTTAACACAAATATAATAACATGATAAAAACATGAAAAATAATAGCATATTCTGTCTCTGTGTCCGCCATTTTGGCACTGCGTTAGGGTCGTTGCACTGCGTTAGGATTATCCGGGTACAGGCAGTGATGTATAGCACTTGTGTTTTTGCGTATGGCGAAAAAGCAACTGCATGCTTAAGAGCTAATAAATGGTTGTTATTGTTGTTGTTGTTGGTGGTGGTTGTGGTGGGTTTTTTTTATACTTATTTCCAACTTAGTTATGGACGACTTAAAAATCTTTCTTAACAAGGGCCCAGGTCGCACCTTTAAAGTAAAGATTGTTTTGTGTAATAAACGGGAATGAGAAACAATACTCTGGTCGTAATGTGCGTAAATCAACAACACAAGTCGCGAATCGTATTCTTCTTCTTTGTCGAAAAACTTGGTGCACGTGTACCAATAAATACGGAGGAAGACGGAGTTGCACCTAGGTCAGGACGGTCCGTACAGATCAATTGCTTCCGGTCTGTAAACTTCCGGTTTACGCGTCAACTCGACCTGATCAACACAACATGTCCAACCAACACTTGTGGTTTATGCGATACAGAGTGTGACCATTCCACTTGTTTACAAAACAAGTTGAACTAAATTTTTCAAGATCAGACTAAAAATGTTGTTCACTAAATATCTGGATCAATTTTAATAATAGGACAATTATATATTTTACATAATAATGAACTCCTCTCAGCGTATATCAGCGTAGATTTTCTTAATGAGATTAATGTTTTAATCAAAACTTAACAAACATTTGTCTTATTTTATGTAGAAGAAAAGGTATTTCGAAAGAAAAATATTTTTGAGATTCCGCTCATCTGAGCTAGAAGATAAAGTTCAGCTAAGATTGATCTTCATCCTAAAGCTAATCCTCTGTGAACATGAGGCCATATCTTAGCTGATCTTGATTTTACAGCTCAACTGCGCTGAATTAAAAAAATTATTCTGTTTTTTTTTAAAATAACTTGTCTATTTGATTAAATAACTTTTCAAAACCCGGACGCGGACTATGGCTATATAGTCGCTCTAATTCCAATATACCCGGACACAACCATCACCACCAAATTTTAACAGTTGCAGAATAACTAGAGTTAACTATCGTTAAAAATTGTCGTGCATATTGTATTAAATTTAATCGTTTTCAGAAACCTTGATAAAGGTAGATGCATTGATTTTGAAAAGGAACAACAATCTACATGCAGATGGCATCGTTCAAAATGGTCAATGTATTGAACCTGCTGAAAGGAACTACTTTCATTTTGGCTTTTAAGGACAACATGTATGTAACATATAACGTAACTGGGTGGCACTCGGAGGGGAACGACTTCCACAAAGGCAGCTTAATCCAACATGTATTATGCCACTTAATTATGAGTTATACAGCAAAATGTAAAATTCTTCTAACAATAAAGGATCTTTCCCCAAAATATCCTGGACATAGATATAATCGGGATCACAACAAATTCTATTCATTTGTTGAGGTCGCGGTGGCGTAGTGGATATGGTGTGCGCCTAGCGATCGGGTGGTCCCGGGTTCGAGTCTCACTCTGGGAGCGTACTCAAGATCCCCCCAAAGACACCAAGTAAACTAGTTCTACCCGGACTCGAGAGTGTCTCAATAAGCCTTCAGCTTACGATGCAATTGAGCTTAAATAAATAGGTTTAAACTAAACTAATCATTTGTTCACTGGCCAATTTCCAACTTTTCCGGAGAACCTTTTGAAAATAAATTCATAACGGTTTGCGTCAAATTGCTTACAAAACAAACAAACACACAAAATAACGACCGGAAAACTCTCTTGTTGATGGGCAAATGATTCGTAAAATCAGATTTAGATCATACCAACATCCATCAGTCATAGATAGTTACGTTCAATTTTCAAACGTTGCTTCTCTTGTCCGAACAAATACGTAAACGTTGTGTTAATATGTCTCATGAAGTTGAGGCTGTTGTTTACAGAATGCAATGCACTATTTTGATAATAATATATATTCACGGTTTCTGAAATGCGTCACATAGCCTTGTTGTGACTGCATATCAAAACATAAAAAACTACGACATAAACTACTAGTATAATAAGAAACAACAACAACTACATGCCTGCTGGCAACATTGTGACCATATTTAACATGTGACCTGTAAGTGTGACCTTGACCTTTGAGATAGGGTCACAGGTGCGACAACGCCGTCTACACATAGTGAAAATGTGTGGCAAGTTGTTTTAAAAGTGCCTTATGAATGATGAATTAACAATTCGGGCAAGTGCGGATGCACGCACGCACATACACCGAACCGCCATTGAGCAAGCGGGCTCGACAAAAACGATTTCCAATTATGCTAGCCAATTTGTATTTGTATATTTAGTTTGACATTTTTGAATATACATATTGTTTCGATTGTAATTGTATTTTACTGTTTTGAATTTGTTGTTATTCGAATTTTACACAGAAATTTTGATCTAAAATATTCACCTAAGTACATCGTATGTTTAGATTTCCCTTATAAGCTTTTTAAATACCAGCCCTGGGCATATATAATGTATTGCAAACATAATCGGAAAACCCTGACCGCAGATTTCGAAAGAGACCCAATTGACTGTTGTCCGAAGTTACTACATCTGAATTATTGCTACTCATGCAAGATTGTACATGAATTATCAAATTTAGATTCTAGTCTGTAATATTCATGGACCAAAGGACCTTTGTATCCGAACGACATTTTAAAAACAACAAATTTGACAGAAACTTACAGACGACTGTTCTTATTATAGCAATACTTTTCCACAACAATCTATTTCTTTGATGAAACCTGTTAACAACTTAAGCTTCACTTGTGAGGGTGGCGACGCCAAACCGTATGATTGTTAAGTGTGAAAATCTACAAAAAAAAATCAGAAAAATCGTGCTTTACTTCGCAACAAAACTATATCAATTAAACCCAGTCAATTGGTGTTATTTTTACTATCGTGCACGTGTTGTCGTCGAGAAGCTTGTCGCACGTGAACCGGTCTATACTCAGTAAGACGGAGAGCGAGAAGTCAGGACCTTTCATTGCAGTTACTTGCTTCCGGTTTGTAGTCTTCCGGTTCGACTTGTTCAGATGTTCTAATCCGACATTGGATATGTGACAATAATTCGCGCAGACGACAGTTCCAGAAACCGGAAGGAATGATATGCCGCGTAATTCGTAACATTTGAAATGAAATGGGTATATTTCAGTGAAACGATTTGACCACTATATAGGGGAGAAAACAATGTGCATGAAACATGAAACCATGAATCCATGAAACATATAGATTTTTTAAAATTGTAAATGATGAAAGTCACACTGGCGTGCAACATTAATACAACGAGTGAAACACTCTGACATCTTTAGAATGTTTTACACTTCGGGTACATGGAAGTTCTATCTAAACCGACAATGTTATTTCCAGACAACAGCCATAGGTTGATAAACAAATCCTCTTATTGTAAGGTTGGAAATAGAGAGTGAATATTTTCATCGAAACAAATTGCATTAATTCGCTATAGAACGCGTAAAATATACTTATGAAATAATTTTCGATTTAATGTTGTTTATCGGCTAATAAACAACGAGTTTGAGTTTTGATGCGTAGAAATTAAACCACGAGGGCGTTAGAACGACAAATCGTTGTTTATTAGCCGATAAACAACGATAATGCGAAGATTATTTCGTTTCTAACATGACCTGGCAACATATTCCGCAATTACAATCCGATATATATTTTACAGTTTCGGAACTATTTTCGGATTGTTTATTGGTACCGTAGCTTAATAACGGTAAATTGTGTTCTTTTGTCTATAGAAAACACTGCGCGTATCATGTTAGAATATTTATTTTCAAATAATTTGCGGATGTTTGTATTTTGCTGTTTAAATTAAATTTCTATAGACAAAGAAGAAAAAATTTCGTTGTTAAATAGCCAATAAACAACTCGCAAAAGTCGTAAAATATAGTAATTGCAGAATTTGTTGTCATGTCATGTTAGAATCGAGATAATTTTCGCTATATCGATGTTTATCAGTAAGAAACAACGATTTTCGTTCTGATGCGCGTATATTTAAGATTCGAATCGAAGAAAATTTTGATTTATCGTTTTTTATCGGCTAATAAACAATGATTTGGAGTTCTGATGCGTAGGAATTAAACCACGAGGGCGTTAGCCCGAGACAAATATTATTGCAGTTGTAAAGAGAACTTTATTTTCCTATGCACCGCTCAGAATCGGGACTTCTTTTTGCGTTGTTTATTGGGTAGTTTAACAACGATAATGTTGTTCTTTTTCTATAGAAAATAAGCGAGTAGCTACAGAAATTTCGATTCATCGTTGTTTATCGGCCAATAAACAACGATTTTGAGTTCTGATGCGTAGGAATTAAACCACGAGGGCGTTAGCCCAAGTTGTTTAATAGCCATGGATCAGAACGACAAAGAGTTGTTTATTGACCAATATACAATGATAATGTAAAAATTATTTTGATTCTAACAAGACTTGACAAATATTATTGCAATTGTAAAGAGAACTTTATTCTCCTATGCACCGCTCAGAATCGGGACTTCTTTTTGCGTTGTTTATTGGGTAGTTTAACAATGATAATGTTGTTCTTTGTGAATAGAAAATAAGCGAGTAGCATCAGATATTTCGAATTATCGTTGTTTATCGGCCAATAAACAACGATTTTGAGTTCTGAGGCGTTAGCCCAAGTTGTTTAATAGCCACGAATCAGAACGACAAAGAGTTGTTTATTGACCAATATACAATGATAATGTAAAAATTATTTTGATTCTAACAAGACTTGACAAATATTATTGCAATTGTAAAGAGAACTTTATTTTCCTATGCACCGCTCAGAATCGGGACTTCTTTTTGCGTTGTTTATTGGGTAGTTTAACAATGATAATGTTGTTCTTTGTGAATAGAAAATAAGCGAGTAGCATCAGATATTTCGAATTATCGTTGTTTATCGGCCAATAAACAACGATTTGGAGTTCTGATGCGTAGGAATTAAACCACGAGGGCGTTAGCCCGAGTTGTTTAATAGCCACGGATCAGAACGAAAAAGAGTTGTTTATTGACCAATAAACAATGATAATGTGAAAATTCCTTTGATTCTATCATGACTTGACAAATATTATTGCAATTGTAAAGAGAACTTTATTTTCCTATGCACCGCTCAGAATCGGGATTTCTTTTTGCGTTGTTTATTGGGTAGTTTATCAACGATAACAGATTAACAACTCAAAATCAACAATTATTTCTTAATAATACAAGAATGCGTGGCGCCAAACGACATGTGACCAAACTTACCGATTATTTTCTCCACAGTTTAAGTCTATACAATTGAATTACCGGTATAGATATATTTGACAGGCACATTAAAGATAAAAAATAAAAGATAAAATATGAGGGTCAATTGGCCCTGGGTTGCTCACCTGAGTTGAATGAACCACAATAGCTCGTAAAAGGTTCATAGCGTATTCAGAGATGTGACAATGGACCACTGACAGCAATGTTTTTATTGAATCAAAACAATTTGATGGAATTTAATAAATGGAAGAAATATTTATGTGAAATTATCTCAAAATCAAGCAAGTAGTTTCAGACAAGAACATTTTCAAACAAAAAGATAGAATGTCAACCAAGGAACATTTGTGCAAACTTATTTTTAAATTCCGGTCGGTGGTTTCTGACAAGAAGATTTCCAGGGTTTTCTATATAACATATAAGGACAACTGCCAAACGCCTTGGCGGTCATATATTTTACAAATCAAAATGATTTGAAGAGATTTGGTAGAGGATAACCCAATGAACATTTCTGTAAATTATTTTGAAATCTATTCAGCGGTTCCGGACAAGAAGATTTTTTTCAAGTTTTCTATATAGCCATATAAGGAAAACTGCCCCGATCCCCCAGTGGCCATGTTTTTAACGAATAAAAATGATTTAAAACATGTGGTAGAGGGTCACTCAAAGACTATTTATGTGAAGTTATTTTGAAATCTGGTCAGCGGTTTCTGAGAAGATTTTCAAAGTTTTCTATATAGCTATATAAGAAAAAAAGCCCCACCCCTTGGCGGTCATTTTTTAACGATTAAAAATGATTTGAAGAAATTTGGTAGAGGGTAACCCAAGGAATATTTATGTGAAGCTATTTTGAAATCCGGCAAGCGGTTTCGAACATAACGATTATTTTAAGTTTTCTATATAGCCCTACAAGGAAAACTGCCCACCCCCTGGTGGCCATGTTTTTTAACGAATCAAAATACTTTGAAGAAAATTTAGTAGAGGGTCATCCAACAAACATTTCTGTGAGAAAAATTTTGCAATCCGGTCAGCGCTTTCTAAGAAGAGGATTTTAAAAGTTTTATGTAAAGCAAAAATAATGAAATCTGCCCCACCCCCTGGCGGCCATGTTTATTAACGAATCAAAATAATTTAAAAATTTAGTAGAGAATCACCCGAGGAACATTTCTGTGAAATCATTTAAAATCCAAGCAGTGGTTTTGGACAAGAAGATTTTTTAAAGTTTTCCAGTTTTGTAAGTTTTTGGTTGCCATGGCAAAAATAGTTTCCTATATATTCAGATGAATTGAAGGACTTTGTTAAAGAACCATCCCAGGAACATCCCTGCCATGTTTGCTTAAAATCCGCCAAGCGGTGTCAGAGAAGAAGTTGTTTAAAATAAACATATTGACGACGACGACGGACGACGACGGACGACGACGACGACGGACGGTGACTGGCTAGAATAGCTCACACTTAAGCACTTCAATCTCGATGAGTTAACAACAACAACATATTATGGTAAAACACGTGACCATATGTTTTATGGATAACTTCATGTGAGTCTGGTCATTTAGATAAATAAAATTTTGTAAATACCTCACCGTTGTTATAAAATCCTGATTCTGTTATAGAGGGGACATGGTAAATAATTTATTTTACACGTGCGCACGTGTAAGCTACCACGTGCGAACGTGTTAATCATGATGTTCCCATGTGTTAACTATCACGTGCGCACGTGTTAATCATGATGTGCGCACGAGTTAACTATGATGATTAACACGTGCGCACGTGATAGTTTATTACGTGCGCACGTGATAGTTAACACGTGCGCACGTCATTATTTACACGTGACGTGACACAACCAAGCGACGCAATTATAGGACACTATGACTGTAAGTAACCACAGTACCTCAATGTTGAGCACTTTGTGTACAAGTTGGTACGATCGTCATATGAACGAACACCAATCGGCATTCCATTTCGGAAATCTTTCTAGGCTAATTTTCATGTAGACTTCCGGTTTACAAGTAAGGTCGATTTAACTCGTATTTCATCCACGACACGGCTGTTCCGTTTTATTAAATGGGACACGTGACATGGTGCAGACGACAATTAAGAACATAATTTTTTTTTCACTTAAACAATACATGTTTATCGTGATATAAACAAATAATATACATAATTTAAGTATAGAACAAAGGTTTGGCAAGTTTGTCAATTTGTAATAGATAAATATGGATGGACGTAATGACTAACAACGATGCACAAGTATATTGTATTTAAATATACCTAACATGGTAAAAGAACCGTTATTTGGAGCATGCTTATCGATGTTTAGAACATAAACCTATATTAATATAAATAATAGTAAATAATAGTACGAAGGAAAAACATCGATGCTTATACATATCTGAAAGGAAAAATACAGCACTGTATGCATTTGTTTGTTAATGATACGAACCGAGCGTCAATGTTTCAATGTCTCAGAATTTATAACAACATACATTTTATACAAATCACTGCTTGCGTGTTTGTATTTATAAAGATTTACGTTGCTAACATTTTAATTGCAATAAAAGTAGTTATGGATAAAATATAACTAGTTGCCTTTTATAATCGAAAATCTTTGTTTGAATGCCTCGCAGATGAATTTGCTTAATAGCAATATCTCTTTTTTATTTTGGTTGAAAGAAGTTGTATAAACTTAAACATACTAGGGCGGTTTCTATAATACCTCTTAATGTATTTGTTTCGTAAATTTTGATAAGGAGTGCAGACAAAAATAATATGAAATTCATCCTCGATATCCGAGCTATTACATACTTGCAGACAATTATGCAGACGTTAAATTATGCAGACAAAACTTGCACGTGTCAAGCACGTGGCTGGAAGGATGGACTTATTGTAAATCTATTTAAACGCTTTCCATGATTAACTTTTAATAATGGCACAAAGAGTATAATTTTTAATAAACCACATGAATAATAATTTATGGAAATTTTTTAATTATGAAGGAATCTAAAGAAAGCGGATAACCTTGTATATTACCAAATCACGTTTAGTCAATCAAAAAAGACATCTGACACTTTATAATTTGATACATCCTTTTTTAGTTAAAACCGATTTACCCAGCGCAGTAAAGAACAGCATACTTCTGTGAAAATACAACAAAAAAAGAGTTATGGGAAAGTCTGCATCTGATACTGGAGTTGATGACGAGGGTATATTCCAAGTTTCAAGTGAATAAGTTGAGCGTAAAAAAAAGGTTTGTTTCAGGTTACCCGACCTACCCTAAAGAATGCCCCGACCACCCGACCATAGAACATTTTATTGAGTTTGTCAGATATAATTTTATTTTATTTACCCTTTTCCATTTATTAAAATGTTTTTTTGACAAATAAGTGTTTTGTTTTGATAGCATCCACTTAAAAACAATGTTTAAATAAGGATATAACATATATGTTTTGAATATTCATTAAGTTTTAGAATCTTAAAGATGACCATTCCACCCCCCCCCACCCCCCCCCCCCCCCCACACACACACAAAATTAAATAAATAAATCCCTACCTACCTACCTACCTACCTACCTTTTTACTCCTTATGTAGATTCCAAGTCACAAGACTTTAACCAAACAATTGACCAAGGTTAAGACGCGTTAGCCGGGGCGAGTAGCAAAGCTCACATATTCTTCAAATATTGAAGCTAAAATAACGATATAACTTTTTATGAAAGATGATGTTTAAAAAAGATACATTCTTGGTATCGACATAGAAATAAATGATTCAATAAACGCATGCTTTTACGTTCACCTTAAATACGATCATAAGCCATACTAATATGTTGGTAAAAAAGGTAAAATACTATTAACTCAGTTATTTATTCAATTAATTTGTATTCGCTGCCAAAACAATATAATCTATATGCACGTGAGCTAAAATGTTATACAAAACATAACGAATTGAAATTGCAAACAATATACACGTATCGTATATTAATATCAGACTTATAATCAGGTCGATATAACCTAAGGGAAGCAACTGCCATTGGGAACTGGCCAAGAAGTAGTATCGAGTTGTCTTCCGTGCTATGTAGGTAGTTCATTTTTTTATTTGAATTGTTTAGATTGTTATTATATATTATTATATTCTCAAATAATTTTTGTTTAACTGTTATGAGTTAGTAAGTAGCAGGCATTACATTTATTTCAGTTAAACAAAAAGCAACGATCTACATGTATCGAAAACGCATCGGGCATTACAATGAAGGCGTAGGAGTTAAATTGATATGTACGATTATAATTAATTAATCAAATAAACGACATAACACCATGTATTATCTAAGTTCTTGTTTATTTAATTTCAAACTATGATGTGACACAGACATCTTAAATCTTGTCATTAAATTGAGGCGATACACGGTTGAGTCTAATTCAAACATGATACTCGCTAATTTGTCTATACACAAAGAACACAATTATCGTTGTTAAATTACCCAATAAACAACGCAACAAATAGTCCCGATTCTGAGCGGAGCTTAGTAAAATATAGTTTCATTACAATTGCAAAAATATTTGTCAAATTATGTTAGAATTGAAATAACTTTCACATTGTCGTTGTTTATCGGCCAATAAACAACTCTTTGTTGTTCTGATGCGTGGCTATTCAACCATTCGAGTTAACGTCCTCGTGGTTTAATTCCTATGCATCAGAACTCCAAATCGTGGTTTATTGGCCGAAAAACAACAATAAATCGAAAATTATTTCTTAAATAATACACATACACGAACAATCGTTGCATTTGAACAACAATAAATAACTATCGTAATAACAAGCGTACATGATATAACAGCAGCGAGACAAGTCGCGTTAATAAACACGTCAAAATAAATATAAATATATCAACCTCCAATTACAGCAAACATGCTCATCGTGACAATTTATCCAACCAAGCGACACAACAGCGTAACACAACCAGGCGACACAACAACAGTACACAACCAAGAGACCAAACATTGGAACACAATTAGGCGACACAACAACAGAACACAACTAGGCGACACAACAACTGAACACAACTAGGAGACACAACAACTGAACACAACCAAGCGAAACAACGACGGAACACAACTAGGCGTCACTACAACGGAATACAACTTAGCGACACAACAACGGAACACAACCTAGCGACACAACAACGGAACCCAACAAAGCTACATTAACGATGGAATTCAACCAAGTGTCACAACGACGGAATACAATCAAGCGACAAAACGACGGAACTCAACCAAGCTTCACAACGATGGACTTCAGCCAAGCTTCACAACAATGGAACTCAACCAAGTTTCACAACGACGTAACTCAACCAAGCTTCACAACGACGTAACTCAACCAAGCTTCACAACGACGAAACATAACTAAGCATCACAACGACGAACTCAACAAAGCTTTACAACGACGGAAGTCAACCTAGCATTACAACGGCTGAACCCAACCAAGCGACACAACGACGAAACTAAACCAAGCGACACAACGACGGAGCTCAACCAAGCGACACACCGACGGAGCTCAACTAAGCGACACAACGACGGAACTTAACCAAGCGTCACAACGACGAAGCTCAACCAAGAGACACTACGACGGAACTCAACCAAGCTACACAACGACGGGACTCAACCAAGCTACACAACGACCGAACTCAACCAAGAGACATAACGACGGAACTCAAGCAAGCTACACAACGACAAAACTCACCAAAGAGACACAACGTCGGAATTCAACCAGCGACAAAAAGACGGAACTCAACCAAGCTACCCAACGACGGAACTCAATCAAGCTACACAACGACGGAACTCAACTAAGAGACACAACGACGGAACTCAACCAAGCTACACAACGACGGAACTCAACCAAGAGACACAACAACGGAACTCAACCAAGAGACACAACGACGGATCTCAACCAAGAGACACAACGACGGAACTAAACCAAGCTACACAACGACGGAACTTAACCAAGCGTCACAACGACGGAACACAACCAAGCTACACAACAACGGAACACAACCAAGCGTTACAACGACGGAGTTCAACCAAGCTACAAAACGACGGAACTCAGACAGATGTCACAACGACAGAACTCACCCAAGCCACACAAGGACGGAACACAACCAAGAGACACAACGACGGAACTCACACAAGAGATACAACGACGGACCTCAACCAAGCGACACCACGACGAAACTCAACCAGGCATCACAACGACGGAACACAACCAAGAGTCACAACGACGGACCACAACCAAGCGACACAACGACGGAACTCAACCAGGCATCATTACGACGGAACTCAACCAGGCATCACAACGACGGAACACAACCAAGAGACACAACGACCGGACACAATTATGCAACATAACGTTTCATAAATTAAATGTGCACATGCTGAGTTATCGCAGTATCAAGGCTTTCACTGACAGACGAACGGACGGTCCACTATGACTCCAGATTCTGTTTCTACAATGCTAACTTTCTTCGTTGAATTTTACATCAAAACCATACATGAAATAAAGTTGCAGCATGATAGTATCTATGTGTACAAGTACCAACACTTTTGTTCCAACAGCATCATGTTGTAGCAATGTAATTTAATATGTGATATCCGCCTTTCGATCAGAAGATCGTGAGTTTGATCCCTACTTCGGGAGCTTGCGAATGATCTTAATTAAAAGTCATCGGTGTAGTGGTTTTACCCAGATAACGGACTTGAAAGGGTCTCAATAAGCATGTGGCTTTCGACACCGGATCTTTAAAATATAACTGCAAGTTTAAACTAAACCTGACAGTCAATAATGACATCAAATTTTTTTTTTAACAATGTTGACTTTCTTCATAAGTATTTTACCCAATCAAAAATCAGATCAGGAGAGAAAGGTATCCAAGCTCGGATACAGGATTTTGAATTAGATTGGGCAAAAATATTTAGTAACTGCAAGCAAAGTACTGTTGGTCTCTCGAACATGTTAGTGTATAACGATAACACCTGAATGATGCAATATCAGCAAAAACAGCAATTAAACGAAAATACCACAGAACGGCTTTGATAATTAGTTTGATTACAATAAATCGACTGAATAATACATCATTGGCAACGAAATGCATATACGTAAGTTATTGTCAGGTTTTAAAAAAATCGAATGTTGGAAAATTTTAGAGTGGACGTACGCCTGCTTCCGCCCCCCTCTAAATCGCCTATGGTAGCGTATTTCTTGTTGTTGTGCAGTATTTCTTTTGTTGCCATAACGACCACAATTTAGTAAGACGAACAAGAAAAACAATGTGTATTATCACCTCATTGCTCTTTCTTTAAGCATATCAAAATAATGCAGGATCCACATTTTCTCATAGAAAGAGACAGACGCGTTTTCGGACAGTTATTACATCTGGGGCCATATTTTAGAAACATCTTAAGTAGAATCTTATCTTTATATCACCATTTTTCGTGATTCTATGTTTAAATCACAGTGGCCTTAGTGTTTATTAATTTTCAACTTATTAAGAATTTAAGAAATGATTATCCATTTACCGTTGTTTTCTTGCCAAAAAAAACCCACAACAATTTGGAGTTCTGATGCGCAGGAATTAAACCACGAGGGCGTTAGCTCGAGTTATTTTATAGCCACGCATCAAAACGACAAAGAGTTGTTTATTGGCCGACAAACAACGATAATGCGAATATTATTTCGATTCTAACATGATTTGACATATCTTTTTCCAAATGTATTTGGAACTACTTTTTACTGTGCTCCGCTCAGAATCGGGACTACCTTTTACTATGCTCCGCTCAGGGATGATTTTTTGCGTTGTTTATTGGGTAGTTTAACAACGATAATTTTGTTGTTTGTCTTTATAAAAGTTAGCGAGTATCATGTTAAAATATTGTTTACTCAACTGTTAAGGAATTCATATATTTAAATTATGTATATAAAATAATAGCTTTCAAAAATAGGAACTAATTATTTTAAAGTAAACGTACAATGTTTCAGGACTAGAGCCACAGATTCCCTTTATACGATGTAGACTATATTGATGAATGTTTTACCACATCATAACGAAATTACGTTGATAAAATAAGAGAATTATGTATCATGATCTGTACAATAATAACGGATTGGTAATGAATAACTTGAACTCCGCGAGTCGGATGTGTCGCCTGACGCCAGATAGCTTTTTTACGTGAATCCAAATAAAGAAGCACTTTAGGTTAATGCTCAATTTTTTAAACATATTTATTGAAATCTTCAAAAGCATTGCACTCTGGCTAATTGCAAAGAAAATACTAATTAAAACCAAAAATGTGACACAAAAATAAGTATGAAAATTTACAAAGGGCAATAACTCCGAAAGTATGAGGTGCAGAGTAACGGTTCTTGTGCACTGCACTTCTCTCAATGAGATCTATCTACCTATGAAGTTTCAAGTTGATAGCTTTCATAGTCTTAGAGTTATGCTCCGGACAAAAATTAAGTATGAAAATAAACAAAGGGCAATAACTCCAAAATTATGCGATGCAGAGTAACTTTTCTTGGGCACTGCACTTTCCCTCAATGAGATCTATCTACCTGTGAAATGTCATGTTGATAGCTGTAATAGTCTAAGAGTTATGCTCCGGACAAGCGAAAGGGGACGCCGACACCGCCGCCGACGCCTCCGCCGACAAAAGTAACACCTATATGTCGCTTTTTCAGGAGACACAAAAATTAAAATTATTATTATTATTATTATTATTATTATTATTATTATTATTATTATTACCGATGATGATACTGAAATTGTTAAACTAATAAACGTTCATTCCGTGTATTAGAGACTGTCCTGCAACTTCACGATATCCTCGTGCACAGTGTACAGTCAGTTAAACGTTGCGTGCTCGATCGATGAAAGCAAAGCACGAGGAAATCGTGAAATTCGGGTGACATACAGAAAAGCTTATTTTGGCGTCATGTCGACTTTTGCTAAAAATATATTTACAATAGACACGTGGGCCCAAATTTATAAAGATTCGTAAGTCATTCTTAAGTTAGGGAAAATTAGTCCAAATCAGAATTTGCGTTTGAAATTCTATTTTTAAGAACATATTCCTCACAAATACAGAAAATTTATAAACTTGGACTAATGTTGCACGTATAGGTCCAAATATTGAAATAATACATTTCTGTGTCAGAAAATCGATTAATAAAATTTGAGAATTTTAAGATTGTTTTTTTTTTAAATGTTGGCCTTAGATTCGTTGTAAATACCAGCCCTGGTAAACCCTTGATAAAAATATTATGGTTACAAAAGACACGTGGGCCCATATTTATAAAGATTCTTAGGTCAATCTTAACTTAATGAGAAGTAACGTTTGAAACGCTATGACAGACACTAAATGTTAATGCCTTCTAAATACATTGAACATTATGTTACCCTTTTTTCGAGTATAACAGCAACATTTACATAAAAGGTACTAAACCACCATCACAACACGGCGCGTCGCCGACGTCGTTGTCACGTTTGATAATTGATCGGGTTGTGTGTATAACCTGTAAATTGCAATAATTAAATAACAAATCTGTTCCTAAAATATGTTTATAACTACAGAAAGCCTTTAAACCATATTGTTGGTCTCAACCAATAGTTGCAGTAGTCCGAGGAACTATGGCCTATTAAATGCAACGTAATAGTACATCACAAAAATAGTGCTCCTATTTTTTTAAGAGTAATACAATTTAGTAAGTCTGCATACTTTTATACGCTTTCGTACCATTTATGAAATACGTTACAGTATATGTCTAAACTGTCTACAAAATCACCACTTGCTTTAAACATCCAGAACATAGAAACATGCGAGCCGCGTACAGGTAGAACATGCATCAGCATAATTGGAAGTTACGTGTTACACAATACCAATACTTCACAGCATTAATAAATGCAAAAAAAAATGTGAACAGTATAAAATTTTTGCTCCGAATCTGTTCTTTATCTAGTTTATATTGCTGGCACTGTAGCGCATTCTACTATTGTATAAAAACAAACTTGCATTTTATACAAGAGCTGTCTCTCTCCACTATTCAAACCGCTTTGTCACAGTTATGGGCCTTTGTCAGTAAAAAAAAGGGGGGGGGGGGCCAATTCTGCTTAAATACTGGTCACATTTATGGTCCTTGGCCAGTAACCTTATATAATGACCCTGATGACATGTGTGAAGTTTAAATTGAATATCTGTAGTAGATATAGAGATACAAAGTTTTTGCAGGCAAACTTTAACCTAAATTTCTAAGTACAATAAGGGGCATACTTCTGCTCAATTGCAGGTCAGAGTTATGGGCCTTGGTCAGTGACCTTACATAATGACCTTGAAGACATGTGTGAAGTTGCAATTGAATATCTGTAGTAGTTACAGAGATATGCACTTGTTGCACGCAAACCGTAACCTGAAATTTCGAAGTACAGAAAGGGACATAATTCTGAAAAATTGCAGGTCATAGTAATGGGCCTTGTTCAGTGATCTTACATAATCACTCCAAAGACATGCGTGACGTTTTATTGAATTTCTGTAGTAGTTACAGAGATATAGAGAATTTTAGGTTAGTGTATCTGTGTACTGGAATTTATCCGACGAGTTGAAGAAAGGTTTACACGGAAAGGCTTGCCGAGCCGTGTAAGCCTTTAGGAGACGAGTCGGATAAATTCAAGTACACAAAGACACTAACCTAATATTCTATTTATCCTACAATATTTTTATTTATTTATTCTATGTTTAACAAAGACAGTATTAACGTGTAATTATCTGAAACAATACTCAAAAACGCATTAAATTTACTGAATCTAACCTTGCATTGTAATATGGTATGTATTCATGATGTTTCCGCCACTCAAAATAGTCCTAAACAATTCAATGCAAAACGCAGTGTAACACGATAAAATATTGCCATATGCTTCGATTCAAATGCAATTCCGTGTTTCGACCAAACTCTTCAACAACAAAAGACCAAAATTGCTGGCAATTTTAACTTTCCAAAAGTGTATGCAGGATTCGCCGAGATGTTTATTAAAGCATTGCTATTATCTTTCAGAACATACACACAACTCGTGTGATTCAAATTTTCCAGAATGACACAGCATACAATTTAAAATGAAATACACCACTACTCACCCGAGTTTTTCATTGATAAAAACGTCGTGTTGACTAGTTTTACAGAGGTTCTAGCTTCCATAATCAGTTGTTAATCCGAGCATGGCATAATCGATAACGGTGCAAACAACATCATCATTCTATTCCTTTTAAAACAGTTGGTGTAAGCGGGTAATTCTTCGTGAAAGAAATAACCTTTTATGTAAATTTCCTTTCAAAAGTAAACTAAGCGAAGACTGCATCCAAATTACTAGATCCAAATCCTTGTGTTGGCAACAACTCTGTTCTCCACCCACAACTATCCAGCCTGGGCCCGTATTCACAAAGCCCCTTAGGTAAAATTTCAGTAAATTCCTTAAATTCATACAAATCCTTAAGTCCCTGGCTGTTTCATGTATAGGTCTTTTAACATTAAAATATTGTTAACATGTAAATATTGCTTATATGTTTAGTATTACAGCCTTCTTTGCACAGAAATCTTTGGATTTCACAAAGAAAAATTTGATCTAAAGTTTTCACTTAAGTACAACTTAAGTTAGGATTTCCCTTAGGAGCTTTGTGAATACCAGCCCAGGTATCGGAAAACACTCGACTTATAGAAAATTTAAATGGGATTAATCTCATCGGTTCCATTCGAGCCATATATTCAACGGATACACTTTTTGATATAAATCTTATTATCATAATCCATCCATAAACACAGAAACACTAATTATTGTATTCTGACTGCTCTTTTTGAATTCCAAGTGTGTAAACTTACAACTCAACTGAATGACGTAAAACAAGTAGTTGTGTCATTATGCGCGCACGTGAATTTTGGCGAGTTATTTTAAACCAAAACTACCTGTATTGCTAACGGTTATTGATTCTTTTCCTGTACACATTTGTTACTATTTAATTTATGGTAATGTAGTATTTATTGTTAAGTAAATAATACAATGTAATTATTGAATGTTTAGTGTCTTATTTCCACCAATAGATGAACTGTTAAATATCGCCCCATTTCGTAACCTTTAAAATTACTTGTTTATGACGTCACTCACATTCCTGGAAAAAGTAGTCGGTCAAAAGTATATACATGTGGGTGTCAGATAAACCTTGCCTGTCGGATAAAGCAAAAGTTTATCTGATAGATAGAGTTTCCTTCTATAAAATCATTTAGAGGTAGGATAAATGTACTTGCTGCACGCAATCCTTAACCTGAAATTTCTCTTGCTCGCAAACCTTAACCTGACTTTTCTAAGTATAAAAAGGTCATAATTCTGCTAAAATGCTGCTCACAGTTATGGGTCTTGGTCAGTGACCTGAAGGCATGTGTTAAATTTCAATTGAATATCTGTAGAAGATATAGGTATGGGCTGGTATTTATCAAGAATCTTAGTTGAAAATTAAGAAAATTCTTAAAATTCTCGAATTTAATTATTGGATTTTCTGACAAAGTAAATGCATTTCTGAAAGATTTCCACACATTATTTGCAATATAATTCAAGGTGTATTAACATCTAGCATTAGTCATGCAAATATTCCAAAGCATAGTGTTTGAAACACAATTTCTAATTTTGACTTATGTTCAACTGAAGTTAAGAATGGCTTACGAATCTTTATAAATATGGGCCATGGAGTTGTTGCACGCAAACTTAAACCTGATTTTTTAAAGTACAAAACGGGGAATAATTCTGCTAACCTGCAGGTCAGAATTATGCTATGGGTCTTGGTCAGTGACCTCACATAATGACCCCGAAGACATGTGTGAAGTTTCAATTGAATATCTGTAGTAGTATGGGATTGTTGCAGGCAAACCTTAACCAGAGCATTACGCCGACGGCGACGCCAACTAACGGATAAGTAGTTTAGCTAGAACAATTCAGAGAATAGTCGAGCTAACAAGAAAATAGTTGTTTTCGGACAAGCTCAAAGATTTCGGGTAAGTTGAAGTGTTCATGGTCTTTGTCCGATAGGACAAGCGCTTTAACAAATTATAAGAGTAGTTCATTAATGTACTGCAAACGTATACAGTATGTCTTATGAAATCCCAGCTACATGTGTTTATTTCACTTGCTTGAAGGAACGATGAATGACTCTTACGGTTTCTAACATTTATGTTCCTGAGTCCATATCCTGAAATTTCGGGAGATTTCCTCGGAAACATTGTTTGAGTCTCCATGTTTTTTGTTTAATTTAGCAGAGATGTAATTGTATAAAATAATTGTTTTGTATACACTATCCGTTTAGTTATAAGGTGGATTCAACGGAAGGGGCGCAACTACTATCAGAAATTTGCAAACAGGTAACATCGAGTTGTTTCCCTTGCTATCAAGCGGATTTATTGTTTTACTGATTATATTGAGCATTAGTTTAGTCTCGTTTACAAAGACATTAAAGTATAATTATTTCAGTTTATTTGATACAGAAAAGTAATAAAGCAACGCTAATGATTTTATTCGCTGGTTTAATATATATGAAATAATCCATGTAGATCTACATGTTACAAGTAAATTCGATGAATTGATATTCCCGCGGAATAAAGCATATCGAAGCAAACCAAGCAAGAGCTGTCGGGGGGACAGCGCGGTCGATATCTTAATGGTTTTAGAGAAATGTCCATGTAACAAAAAAATGGCAATAATCCTAAAATAATGTTAGCTAAAGTAATGGAACTTGTTATCAATCTGCACAGTGTCACCATAAAGAAATTTTAGTTGAATACCTGTAACAGTATTGAAGGTATTTCATTAACGTTCAACAACAAAAAATGAAAAAAAAACAAACACCCACCCTACCCAGATATGTCACTTGTCATATATCTGCACTGTGGCACCATTAGCAAGTACCGTAAAATATCTATATTTTCGGACACTGTAGATCTTCGGACACCCTCTTTTTTTAAAACTATAATTAATGAATCTGAATTTTCGGACATTTTATATGACAGAGGTATTTTAGCTGAATTCTAACCTGTTTGCGTTAATCCGGTGACACATCGCACACGTGTTTATAGAATCGGATGAAGGTCATAAAACCAGGCAGATGGATGAGTCGAGGCGGTCGACCGTTACATTAGCGTTATAAGGTTAAAATAATAATGCCATAAATAATTGGTTTACCCGATTTTGTATAACGGTATTGATACCGTATATTAAACATGCTGTTGAAATTATCCTATTAAGGAACCAGTCTTAATTATTTACGAATAAATTCTGCTTATTTTATTCACAGTTGTTGTTTTTATGTCGTTTCAGGTACGCGACAGCAAAGCTGTGAAATTGCATTTTTCTCAAAGGTTCGTAATTTTCTGTAAAACAAATCATACATGTGAAAAGATTTAAAAACATCGCTAAACATTAAAAAATACTATACGGCGTGGTATTTAACAAGCACGCGCAACTATCCGTGTATATTCGGCAAAAAACGTTATACGCTGGACGTATCCGAACGTAATTGCAATATTGTCATATTGTCTATAAATTTTCGGACACCTGTACTTTGGGAATATTTTAGTGTATCCAAATTTTCGGACACGAAAATTTTTAATCATTTTAAGTGTCCGAAAATATAGATCTTTTACGGTATTCCAAGTTTCAGTTAAATTTATGTAACAATATTCAATTTATTGGACTGAAATTTAACAAAAAAATCTAAGTAATGAAAAAAATTGCGCATTTTTCATTCAATAAAGGGCAATAACTCTAAAGAATATTGACTGATCCAAGTGAAAGTTGGCGTGCATTACTGCACTATGTTAGTACATATTTTATATCTATTTTAAGTTTCATGGATTTCTACTAGCCAGTTACTGAGAAATGGCAGAGGACAGAAAAGCATAATGGACGGGCGAAGGACGGACTGACGAGTAACGACTAGGAGTATGGATATTACACTAAGTAATTATCACGAATAAAAACATTTTGTGGTATATAGAAAATATATATAAAAAATACCTTATTCAGTTTTGGAAATGGTATTGTTAGGAAAAAAAACGGAATCGAAAACTAAGCATAGTCCATTATGTCCTCAAGCCTTTTCATTTACACAAGTTTAGAGCGAAATGTTATGTCTCATAAGAATGTATGTATTAAACATATTCACGAGTAGAGTGCTGGGGTAGATAGGTGAATTGCTAACCAGGGCCCGATTTTTCAAAAATTCGTAAGCATGTTATAACAGGATTACCTTTGTTTCTTTATTTTCATATGGAAATAAAGTGTACATAATAATGTGGTCAAGACGTGTTACATTTTGAATGAAAAGTTTATGTCCGATAAACACAACAAATAATATAGTGAGTTGTAAAATAATGTTATAATTGTAATTTTTATCGATGAAATAAGAGACTTAAGCCAGTTTTCCTTACGCCAAATCGAGAAATTGGAGCCAGTTACCTAACAACAGAAGCAGGCCATTGAGTTCTTCGTCGCAGCGCAGGTAAGAGTTGCAGTGAAAAACAACTGCTGGTAAGTGTCGGTTCGTGCCATTGTTTTCGTCGGAAGCTTGGTACACCTGTACCAGTATATACGGAGGAGGAAGGGACAGAAGCCAGTAACCACTTGCGTCCGGTTTGTAGACTTCTGGTATACGATTCAGCTTGACCTTATCAGCATTTAAAGCCCGACAAGATGTTTCCAATTTAAACATGGGACATATTCGAAAGACCAATTAACGTACCGTCGTCGAACGTGGGACATATGAAACAGGGCAGACGTGGAACGGGAATTCGTGCAGACGACATTTCCGCACAAGTTCAGAACGAGGCAGGAATCGCAGGGGTTTATGAAACGAACGTTGGAGGGGTCGGGTGTCGTGAAGTACAAATAGCGATAGTATACTTGGTTAAAATTACAAACAATATTGATACACGGTAATATTCAACCATGCCGATTTGGAACTAAAATGCTAGGCACAGTACTTTATTCGTTGAATATTGGAAAGCTATACTCGTATCGTTGTGCCAAAAGTGTGTAGGTTTACCTGCCAAACATGTTAAGTTAATGTATATAAAATAGATATTGCGGTAATACAACAAACAAACAAGGTCCGTCAGTGGACAACGCGCTCTTCTATTCAAAGTGTTTTAGTTGGTAACTATTTTGGAAAGTTAAAGGGGCATAAATGTGTTGAAATACATAGCTGAGTTATGGAAATAATTTCATAAATTTATTCAAAATTTTAAGTGAATACTATATACAATTTAAAAATTATAAGACTTAGAAACAAAAACTGTTAACCCCAACAACTTACATGTGATCAGGGGGCATAACTATGTCAAATCAGAGTTATGTGGATTGTGGCACCTGATGCTGTAGTTGATGACAAAGGTATTTTCCAAGTTTCAACTGAATAGCCTATCAAGTTTTGAAGTTATACATCTTTTGAATATAAACTTTAACCAGAAACTATATGTGAAAAAAGGGGGATAACTCTGTCAAAAAACAAAACAGAGTTATGGGGAATGTTGCACTTGATGTTGGAGTTGATGACAAAGATATATTCCAAGTTTCAAGTGAATACCTTTTGTAGTTTTGTAGTACATTATGTGCAGTCATGAATAAAGATCTTACACTTAGTAATCGTCACGAATAAATATCATAAAGCAATTGTTGTGAACAAGAGCTGTCAGAGGACAGCACGCTCGACTATTCGAAGTATTTCAGTTGGTACATATATCGAAAAGTGGAAGGGGCATACATTTGTTGAAATACAAAACTTTTAAGTGAAAACCGTATATAGTTTATAAATTTTAAGAATTCGGAACAAAAACTTTAACCACAAAAAATATGTAAAAAGTGGGCATACCTCTATACAAATACAAACCCGAGTTATGGAGATTGTTGAACCTGATGCTGGAGTTGATGGCAAAGGTATAATTCGAGTTTTAAGTGAATAACAAATTAAGATTTCAAGGTATAAGACTTCTGAATATAAACTTTAAGCAGAAAACGTAAGTAAAAAAGGAGCATAACTCTTTTAAGATACAAAACAGAGTTATGGGGAATATTGTTCCTGATTCTGCAGTTAATGACAAAGGTGCATTCCAAGTTTCAGGTGAATAACTTTGTAGTGTCGAAGTTATAAGACTTTTAAATATAAACTTCAACCAGAAAATCATTTTAAAAAGAGGCATACCTCTGTCAAAATACAAAACAAAATTATGGGATATGTTGCACCTGATGTTGGAGTTACAAATGTACAATTAAAGTTTCATGTGAATCACTTATGTAGCTTTGAAAATACAAGACTTTTGAATATAAACTTAATCCAGAAGACCCTGACCCCACCCACCCCTATGTATTAAGTTTCATTAAAATATCTCAATGCGTTCTGAAGTTTTTGAGCGGAAACCGTTTTTCTATTTTTAGTAACAGTGACATTGACCTTGATCCCAGCCACCCCATATGCAATCCCAAGTGAGGCCTTCTATAAGGTATCTATGAATGAAGTTTCATTACAATAGCTCGATCCTTTCTCGTGCTATAGAGATATGGAGTTGTTGCACGCAAACTTTAACCTGAATTTTTAAGTTCAAAAAGTGGCATAATTCTGCTAAATTGCAGGTCAGAGTTATGGGCCCTGGTCAGTGATCTCACATAATGATCCTTTATAATGTGAAGTTTCAATTGAATATCTGTAGTAGATATAGAGATATGGAGTTATTGCACGCAAACCTTAACCTAGGCATTACGCCGACGCCGACGAACGGGTGAATAGTCGAGCTTATAACATGAACAACATTATCTATGCTTTCTATATGTTCAGACGTTCAAGCACTGCGACAAAATGCACTTGAATGCATTACAAAAATAATCAGTAACAAACCCACGACTTCTGATTCCGACGTTTGCAATTATAGTAATTGCCCTTTCTCTTCCGAAATCAGGCCATTTTTTTCTGTGTTTCGGGCAGCCCTATTCACCTAGCGAAAACCCACCGACCCTAAAGTTTTTATTGAAGATTGTTTTTTACGTGAAATCCGTATTTCCGTATTTAATGTGTCTTTAAAAAAGTAAAAACAAACTTACACCCGATCCTACCTAACTTTTGTGAAACCGTTGCCCGAAAAACACATTTTTTTTTGGCCTCACTATAAAACTCTATTTTTTACATTCATGCTTGATTGTACGGTATGTTGTAATCAAATTAAGATTTCTATAAATAATCATGAACCTGATATATAAGAACTTATTCACCAACCTGTTCATAGACTTAAGAATAACGAATAGACTCACACTCAATAAAAATACTACGCAAATATGCTGGGTACCAATGCCTCTATTGTCATTAAAGAGTATATGTTCGATTTTACAACATATATATTTGCATAAATTAAACAACTAATAATAAATTTCCATATACTTCGATTTAAAATGAAAGAAAAGTTAATATGAACTATTGTTGAAAAACGCATAGTTAACTACTTTTTAATCAGAAACTAGTTTTAGGCTGTACAGACAGAAACTCCAATACATGTATAAACGTTTACTCTACAGTTATTTTAGGTTACACAACACTAATAAACGATGCAAAAGGCGAAAATCGTATTTGTTGACTCATTCGATATTGTATTCGTCACGTTTATGTTTATATGTCTGCTTTCAAGTTATTTTGTCACTTTCATCTGTTTACTAGTATTCTTAAATAATTGATATGAATGATCGTACATACACACTTTTACAAATCGTTCTAAATAAAGAACTCTGTAATTTGAGTTGCTGAACCCTAGACAGATTCAAGTAAACAGTTTTCTTTGAACAGAACAGTTTCAAGAATATTCTTTATTATTACGTCTTAAGTCTAAGAATAGATTGGCGAATACGGGCCCTGGATGCCAACATATATGTTGACAAAACTACGACTGTTTTTGTTATAACAGTAACATTTTCACCAGAAACCAATTCTACATGTGGTTATTTAAAACGGTATCTAGTTATTTTTGTCACCAGTTACAATCAATGCTGTCCAATCCAATAGCAAAAGCTGTCGGAAGACAGCACGCTCGACTTGTCTTGTACTTGTCAGAGTAACTAGCATTTTTCTAAAACAAACTGTTTGGAAAGTAACGGCCAAACATGTTTCTAGTTTGAATAAAATCCCTCAAGCCAATCAAGAGATACAAGCTTACCGAAAAACTTTAACCGACCCAAATAAGTTTAATAAGTTACCCAAATAAGTTTCTACAAAAATACCCATAATTATGACACATTTTAACTAGAGTTACGAAACTCGGCCTATGGGTTCATTTTAATAATAAATGGTTAAAGTTTGAATAAGTAATCCCTCAAGCCATTCCTGAGAAACTAGCTTATCGAAAATCGTTAACCTAGGTGGACGACGACGCCGACACCGACGCCGGGGAGAGTAGAATAGATTGCCTTTTCATCGAAAATTCGAGCTAAAAATTAAAATTAATTATCAAAAAACATAAATGCGAGATTGTATTTTTGTTAAATATGGAATGTCTTAACGATTGTTATACCAAACGCATCCGTAGATTTGGTAGAACATACAGCAATCATTATCAAGCATAAAGATCGTACTCGAAGTAATCAACACGAATGCACATCGTACACTAAGTAATTAACGCGAATAAAAATCGTACACTAATTAATTAACACGAAAAACGATCGTAATCAACACGAATAGAGATAGTTATTTCAGTAATCCTCAAGAATTTAAGAACCGTTCACCAAGTAATCATCACGAACAAAGATCGAACACTAAGTAATTATAACTAATTAAGGTCGTACACTAAATAATAATTAATAATAAAGATTGTACATAAAGTAATTGCCACTAATAAAAGATCGTACATTACGTAATAATAACTAATTAATTTCGTACATTAAATAACTATCACTAATAAAGATCGTACACTCAGTAATCCTCACGAATAAAGACTCAGTAATCCTCAAAAATAAAGATCGTGCACTAAGTAATCCTCCGGAATAAAGATCGTTCACTAAGTAATCGTCACGAATGTTGACATATAAAAGTTGGACAATTTTAATTCCTGATAGGTAAGTAACTCTTTAGGTTTATTTTTAACTTTGTTTATACATAAAAAACAACAACATAACTTTCTACAATCTCTCGTATACAAGACAATTATAAAGTGTGTGTTTCTCAGAAAGAGACGAGTCGCCATGCTAGCATTTGTAATATGAAAATTCTGTGAGCAAACACCTTTAGTTTCGCTGCCAATATCGGAGTCTTCCTAGGCTACATGTCATGAAAAACAAAACAAAAACATGTATACTCGTGGCGATTTCTTTCGGTTCTGTCGTGGGAAGAGAACTATTTTAGTTTCTGGCAACCAGATCAGAAGATACTTCAATGTAGTTGAGTAAATCAGCAGCAGAATCAAGTACCGGTAAATCGCGGTTGGTTCTTTCGCGGCGGGCAATCCCAGGTGAATTTGACTAATTGTATTTTTGGGGATCTAATTCCCCACCCTAGAGCCAAACATTTGTGTCTAAATCCCCACAATAGGGGATGCTTAATTGGTGTATCAAATAGCCCGGAGGCCAATATTACCGGGATCTAAAATCCGAACAAGGTATATTTTCCGGGACTTGCTGGATTATAGGAATATCTTCAGGTATTTTGTACATAATTAACAGGAAAACCAGACACTGATGTTTCTGTTATTTGTAAAAATAATGAGTTTTTGTAACATGCAAGGGTGCTAGGCAGTCAAAAGAAGTCAACACATCTGTGTCACAACGACCACAACTCACGTGCATTTGATCATAATCTAATCACCTTGGAAATATTTAACAAACTGTCATTGTGTCCGTTTGTCAAACTCATATTGTATGATGCTTCATGGCATGCCACAAACTAAATATGAAAGCTCTCAGCCACGCAGTTTCAGAGAAGGTTTTTAAAGTGTTCCTTTTTTAAATCTATATTTAGATAATTCCTGTGAAGTTTGGTAAAAATCTGCCCAGAGGTTTAGGATGAGAGGTTGTTTGAATGAAAATATTGACGCGCGACGCACGACGGACAACGGAATAAAGGTGATTATAAAAGCTCACCACGAGCACGTTGTGCTCAGGTGAGCTAAAACACGCATTTGGACGGGCGTAGCTATGTTATTTTTTTATCAAAACCCGGACGCGGGTCAGAAAAAATCGTGTTTACTTCGCAACAAAAAAATCATAATCAATTAAAACCATTCAACTGGTGTTCTTTGGACTATCGTGCACGTGCTGTCGTCGAGAAGCTTGTCACTCGTGTACCAGTCTATTTCAGATGTTTCAATCCAACATTAGACGCGTGACAAGCAGCAGACGCGCAGACAACAATTTGTGCAGACGACAGTTCTAGAAACCAGAAGGAATGATGTAGGCTACCGCGTAGAAGCGGAAGTTAGGGTTGCATCGGGAGTTTTGTCGCGTATGACAGGAGACGCTATGCATGATCATATTTTTCATTAATAATATTTTTCACACACCTGTGAAGAAAAGGATCTAATTTGTTACATTGGTAATTGTGAAGAATGTGATTGGCCAAAACGGTGTATCTTTGATGATCAAAGGAGAATCACAAAAGAATAGGATTTCATTGCATATCAAACATTGGGTGCGATAAAAACTTCACAGAACATGTCAAGAATAAGATTGTGCAGTGTAAAGAATAAGAGCTCGATTGTCACACTGGGAAGAATCGGATACTATTTTTTCACAGATGTGAAAACATAATTTGTGAAAACTATGGTCCTTCAGCGCTATAGGACCTCCAGAGTGCAGGGCCACGGGGTCGACGGCTGCCCTTTTACATTGACACATTAATCACAAACAATACTTCGTAACATTTTAGATGATATGTGTATATTTCAATGAAACGATCTGACCATTAAGGGACAGAATAATGTGCATGGAGTATGAAACAATGAACAGTAATTCCGGGTACATGTTATAAAGGCGCGTCAGATTGAACAGTTTTTCCCACACGACGAAAACTTGCCAATACATTTAAAAGAAACATTTTAACTTTGTACATGACGAATGTCAGATAGATAAACGTGCAACATTCATACATTGAGTGTGTAATTTCAAGACGACAGCCATAATTATGTTGATAAAAAATCCCCTTATTGAAGGGTGGAAATAGAGTGAATACGTTATTCGAAACAAATTGCATTCATTCGCTATAGAACATCTATTAATATACTTAAGAAATAATGTTCGATTTAGAGTTGTTTATCGGCTAATAAATCACAATTTTGGGTTTTGATGCATAGGAATTAAACCACGAGGGCGTTAGAACGACACATCGTTGTTTATTAGCAGATAAACACAGATAATACGAAGAATATTTCGATTCTAACATGACCTGGTAACATATTCCGCAATTACAATCCGAAATATATTTGACAGTTTCGGAACTTTTTTTCGGGTTGTTTATTGGTACCTTAGTTTAACAACGGTAAATATTGTTCTTAGTCTAGTATAGAAAACACAGTTCGTGTCATGTTAGAACATTACTTTTACATAACTTGCTAATGTTTTTATTTCCGCTGTGTAAGTTAAATTAAACAGCAGTTTTATATTGACACGCGCAGTTTTCTAAAGACAAAGAAGAAAATATTTCGTTGTAAAATAGCAAATAAACAACTCGCAAAAGTCGTAAAATATACTTTGCATTGTAATTGCAGAATATGTTGTCATGTCATGTTAGAATCAAAATAATTTTCGCTTAATCGTTGTTTATCTGTAATAAAGAACGATTTTTCGTTCAGGTGCGCGAATATTCGATTTGATTAAATTTTCGATTTATCGTTGTTTATCGGCCAATAAACAACGATTTGGAGTTCTGATGCGTATGCATTTAAAAAAAGGGCGTTGTTTAATAGCCACGCATCAGAACGACAAAGAGTTGTTTATTGTCCGATGAACAATGATAATGCAAACATTATTTCGATTCTAACATGAATTGACAAATATAATTGCAATTGTAATAAAAACTATATTTGTCTATGCTCCGCTCAGAATCGGGACTTCTTTTTGCATTTTTTATTGGGTAGTTTAACAACGATAATGTTGTTCTTTGTTTATAGAAAAATAAGCGAGTAGCATCAGCCGTTTTTATTTACAGATAAACAACTCTAAATCACAAATTATTTCTTAATTATACACGAATTCGTGTCGCCAAACAACGTGTGACCAAACTTACCGAGTATTTTCTCCACAGTTTATGTACCTATCAATGTTACAATATACTAATTCCAATCCTTGTGTAATATAATGTAAAAGCGATAACTTTAACACAAAATAAATGCAACATTTTGCGCATAGGGACCCTAATAACCATACCTTTTCTTAAAGAGCATTCTAAGCTGAATTGATTTAAGCAATAAAAAGGGTATGTCATGTAATATGTAAGAAAGAACTCGACACTAAACAAACATGACTGTTTTATCACCATCTTTTTACCGGCTACTTTCTAGTTCAATGTAACCCGTCTAAGCGCAAGTGTCATACTGTAGTCTCCAATCTTAAAACATATCAGTGATTTATTATTGCATACCAATGCTTACCCTACCAACATCTCAAAAAAATATATCAAAGCAAGTGTCTAAATCTAAAAACATGTCTTCGAGTTAAGCTTGTTGATTTATTTAGAGAGGACAGCCCTACACGACTTATTTATTTAGTGTAATGTGACCTCAACATTTGGGGGAGGCGGGCAAACCCAGAGAATTTGACTGTCGGGAATTGCTTTCAGTCTCAAATCCCGTATATGCCCGCCGCTCCCCCCTGGGGAAAAATATTGATAGGTGCATTAAGTGTATACAATTGATTTACCGGTAGAGATATATTTGACAAGTATATCAAAGATAAAATAAGAGGGCCAAATGGCCCCGGGTCGCTCACCTGAGTTGACTGAAACACAATAGCTCGTAAAAGGTTAATAGCGTATTCAGAGATGTGACCACTGACAGCAATGTTTTTAGTGAATCAAAACAATTTGAGGAATTTAATAAATGGTAGAAATATTTATGTAAAATTATCTCAGAATCCAGCAAGCCGTTTCAGACAAGAACATTTTCAAAATGAATGTCAACCAAGGAACATTTGTGCAAATTTATTTTGAAATTCCGGTTGGTGGTTTCTGACAAGAAGATTTTCAAAGTTTTCTATATAACATGTAAGGACAATTGCCCAACCCCTTGCCTGTCATAATTTTTACAAATCAAAATGATTTGAAGAAATTTGGTAGAGGATCACCCAAGGAACATTTCTGTAAAATTATTTTGAAATCCATTCAGCGGTTTCGGACAAGAAGTTTTTTTTCTAGTGTTCTATATAGCCATAGAAGGAAAACTGCCACGATCCCCCAGTGGCCATGTTTTTTAACGAATCAAAATGATTTAAAGAAATTTGGTAGAGGGTCACCCAAGGAATATTTATGTTATTTTGAAATCTGGTCAGCGGTTTCTGAGAAGTTTTGTATATAGCTATATAAGAAAAAAAATCCTCTGGCGGTCTTTTTTTTAACGAATCAAAATGATTTGAAGACATTTGGTAAAGGGTCACAAAAGGAACTGTGAAATTATTTTGAAATCCGGCCAGCGGTTTCTGAGGAGAAGATTTTCACAGTTTTCTATATAGCTGTATAAGTGAAACTGCACCACCCCCTAGCGGCCATGTTTTTTACGAAATCAAAATAATTTGGAAAAATTTAGTAAAGGGTCACCCAAGGAACATTTCTGTGAAATTATTTTAAAATCCAAGAGTGGTTTTGAACAAGAAGATTTTTTTAAGTTTTCCAGTTTTTTAGGGTTTTGGTTGCCATGGCAACCATAGTTTTCTAGATATTCAAATGAATTGAAGGACTTTGTTAAAGAACCATCCCAGGAACTTTCCTGCTAAGTTTGCTTAAAATCCGCCAAGCGGTTTCAGAGAAGAAGTTGTTTAAAGTAAACATATTGGCGACGACGACGACGACGGACAACGACGACGACGGACAGCGACTGACTAGAATAGCTCACCCTTAAGCACTTTGTGCTCGGTGAGCTAACAATAACAACATATTATGGTAAAACACGTGACCATATGTTTTATGGAGAACTTAGTTTTGTAAATACCTCACCGTTGTTTCACAATCATGATTTTGTTGTAGATGCAAATGCACATATAATAAATCCTAGCGTTATGTTAACACTATTTTAACATGGAAACAGCACTTGATCCTGTTCACATTTTAAGTTTCATTTAACAAATCCAAGTTGTCGTTTGTGAAGTTTAACATATCATGTGACCTAAAATAAAAATGTATCGATTCGCGATTAAGGTTTTATGTCAACATGTAAAAAAACATTTTTTAATTTACTTGAATAATATAATATTGTTGATAAATTGCTTAACAGAAACCGCAATATTATATAGAGAGAACACAAAATAATGCGTATGCGAAACATCTGCATAGCAATGGCAACGATATATTTCAAGTATAATTCCGTGCAGTATTAAATGAAGAAGTACAAACATAAAAGGTGCTCACTCGTGCTGGAAAATGTGACACAACTAAACAATGCAACGACGTGACACTACCAATCGACGCAACGACGTGACACAACCAAGCGACTCAACGACGTGACACAACCAACAAACAAACGATACAACGACGTGACACAAACAAACGATGCAACGACATGACACCACCCAACAATGCAAGCACGTTATACAATCAAGCGATGCAACGACTTGACACAACCAAAAGATGCAACAATAGCACAACCAAACGATGTGACACAACCAAATAATAATAGTTAATCGATTGAAACATTTTCTTTGATTTTATGTGAAATAATTATTTATTAAACGATCTTTTCATTGAATAATGGAACAAAGAGTATAGTTTTTATTCAACCACACGAACAATAATTTAAGGAACATTTTTTATAATGGAGCAATGGAAAGAAAGCGGATAACCTTGCATATTAGCATATAATTATATACTCAACCAAAAAAAAGGAACCTGACACTTCATAATTTGATACATTCTTTTAAGTTAAACCGATTTTAAGCAAGTGCAGTAAAGAGGAGCATAACTCTGTTAAAATACAAAACAGAGTTATGTGGAATGCTGCATCTGAAACTGGAGTTGGTGACAAAGGTATATTCCAAGTTTCAGGTGAATGACTAACGTACGATTCGTAGATTTGAAGGCATAAGACTTTAACTAAAACATTGACCAAAATTTAGACGCGTTAACCGGGGCGAGTAGGAAAGCTCACCAACTCTTCAAATATTCGAGCTATTATCAGTGCTCCGGATATGCTTTTGAACTTTGTGTAAATGTACGCTTACCTCTGCAAATTTGGGTTAAATGTACACTCTCTAGAATTGGGGGGGGGGGGGGGTAAATGTACACTCTATGAAGGATTAGTGGGGTTAAATTTGCATCCAATAATACATTACGATACTACTATTACTACTCTGTTGCTGCTGCTGCTTCTGCTGGAGCAACTGCTGCTACTACTACTACTGCTACTGGTACTACTACTACTACTGCTACTGCTACTGGTACTGGTACTACTACTACTACTGGTACTGCTACTGGTACTGTACTACCACTGGTACTGGTACTGGTACTGGTACTGGTACTGGTACTGGTACTGGTACTGCTACTGCTACTACTACTACTACTACTACTACTGGTACTGGTACTGGTACTGGTACTGGTACTACTACTACTACTGGTACTGGTACTGGTACTGGTACTACTACTACTACTGGTACTGCTACTGGTACTGCTACTGGTACTGGTACTGGTACTGCTACTGCTACTGCGACTACTACTACTACTACTACTACTGGTACTGGTACTGGTACTACTACTACTACTGGTACTGCTACTGCTACTGGTACTGGTACTGGTACTGCTACTGCTACTACTACTACTGGTACTGGTACTGGTACTGCTACTGCTACTGCTACTACTGCTACTACTGGTACTGGTACTGGTACTGGTACTACTACTACTACTGGTACTGGTACTGCTACTGGTACTGGTACTGGTACTACTACTACTACTGGTACTGCTACTGCTACTGGTACTGGTACTGGTACTGGTACTACTACTACTACTGGTACTGTTACTGGTACTGGTACTGCTACTGCTACTGCTACTGCTACTGCTACTACTACTACTACTACTATTACTACTAGTAATAATAATAATAATAATAATAATAATAATAACAGCAACACCATTTGAATACCATAATGTTACAATTGAGAATTCAGAAAATTTTAAGACTGTTATTGCTGGAAATAACAACTGCACATTGAGGTAGGCATGCCTGTCCATATTTTCTTTTTTTTTCTTTCAGAGCGAACATCGGAAAACATTGTGCGTAAATGGACACCCAATTCTATTGTTCTGTGCGTATTTTCAAATTTTCTGTGAGTAATTTACGCGTGTACGCGCCTTATCTGGGACTCTGGTCTAAAACAACAATCATATAACTGTTTATAAAAGATGTTGTTTGAAAAAGATACATTCTTATTAGCGAATATTACAGAAATAAATGACTTAATAAACGCATTTTTCTATGCTGAACTAAAATTTTACCCGTAAAATAAATAAAATACAAATTAATTTTCATAAGCCAAATTAATTTATGTTGGTAAAATATTATTTTACTCAATCAATATTTTAAATAATTTTTCATTCACTGTTAAAACAATACGACTATATAATTTTATACAAATCTGAACTTCAAATGAATTTAAATTGTTTTGAAAGCATTAACACTAAATAGTACAATCAGGTCGCGTAGCCTAAGGGAAGCAACTGCTGCTAGGAACTCACCACGAAGTAACATCGAGTTGTCTTCCGTGCTATTTAGGTAGTGCGTTCGCCAACACAATATTAAAGTAAAGAGCCGTATTATAATATTATAATACCTGAATTGTTTTTATTTTTATGATATTTTATTATTTTCCATAATTTGCTTAACTGTTCAATTATGAGTTAGTTACTAGCAGGCATTACTTTTATTCAGTTAAACAAAGTGCAACGTTTTATCGAAAACGCATCGGGTAATACGATGAAGTCGTAGGAATTAAAGGAACAGTTTCACAGTTTTTGGTTGTGAGAAATAGTTATCAAAAACTGACTTTTGTTTGTCCTATAATATATTTATTGTTCATAATTCACCATTTGGAATGCACATTGATCGTGCAAAGTTAAACGTTTGATGAATATTTGTTATTTTTTGAGGAGAATTTGCTACCCGGTAGACATACCCTAGTAATTTTTTGCACAAAAAGGCAGAACAAATATCAAAATAATTATGTTTTGCAACCAAAACAGAATAGCAGACAAACGTTTTGATACGCACATTCTACAAAATTCTGTTTTGAAATTCCCTTTTTGGAGAATTATTGTCCAACCCTAAACTACGAAACTGTCCCTTTAAATCGATATATACGAATTAATTAATCGTGACAGTAAACGGCATAACATTAATTATCAAAACGAGTTGTTAATGTCATTTTTAACTATGATGTGACATACATTTGGTGAATGTGTATTTGTTGTTGTTTGTCTGCGAAATCTGACTGATTAAAAACTCCAGCAAATCCAACCCCAAATAAAAACTGTATAAACTGCAATAACCTATGCTTAGGCATTATTGCCTACATGCATTGTATATGGACACTATTAAACAACAGCCCCAATGCATTTGACTCACAGATCATAAGAGGTACGTATATGTGTATATTAATTGTAGTAGTACAGTGTTTGTTCTTCCATACTCGTACAGAACATTTTACTTCACCATAAACTGCTGACATTACAATTTGGCACACACACTTTTTGCGACGTAAAGTAAAGACAAGAGGGCCACGATGGCCCTAGGTCGCTCACGTGAGTTTAAGGCATCCTAGTTTTGACCCCAGGGGCATCATTTGAACAATCTTTGTTGAAGACTGATATGCAATGTTACATACCAAATATGAAACCACTGGGCCTTGCGGATTCACAGGAGAAGATTCTTGAAGTAATTTTGCTAGTGAAGTCTATACAAAAAATGTGACCCCCGGGGAGTGGCCAGTTTTGACCCCAGGGCATCATTTGAACAATCTATGTAGAAGACCCCTATACAATGTTACCAACTACATAACAAACCTCTGGGCCCCTGCGGTTTCAGAGAAGAAAATGTTCAAAGTCATTTAGCTATTTAAGTCTATATAAACAATGTGACCCTCGGGGCGTGGCCAGTTTTTACCCCAATGGCATTATTTGAACAATCTTTGTAGAGGACCATTATGCAATGTTACATACCAAATATGAGACGATTTTTGCAGTAATTTTGCTATTTAAGTCTATATAATACATGTGACCCCGGGGCGTGGATAGTTTTGACCCCATGGGTATCATTTGAACAATTTTTGTAGAGGACCCCTTTACAATGTTACCATCCAAATACCAAACCTCTCGACCTTGCGGTTTCGGAGGAGAAGACATTTAGCTATTTAAGTCTATAGAAACAATGTGACCCCTGGGGCGTGGCCAGTTTTGACCCCAGGGGCATCATTTGAACAATCTTTGTAGAGGACGCATATATAATGTTAACAACCAAATACCAAACCTCTCGGCCTTGCGGTTTCGGAGAAGATTTTCAAAGTCATTTAGTTATTTAAGTCTATATAAACCATGCGGCCACCGGAGTGTTGCCAGTTTAACCCCAGGGGCATCATTGGAACAATTTTTGTAGAGGACCACTATGCAATGTTACATACCAAATATGATACCTCTGGGCCTTGCGGTTTCAGATGAGAAGATTTTTAAAGTAATTTTGCTATTTAAGTCAGTATAAACAATGTGACCCCCGGGGCGTGGCCAGTTTTGACCCCACGAGCATCATTTGAACAATCTTTGTAGAGGACCACTAGAGAATGCCACATGCCAAGTATGAAACCACTGGGCCTTGCGGTTTCAGAGAAGATTTTTGAAGTAATTTTGCTGTTTAGGTCTATATTAAGAATGTGACCCCCAGGGCGTGGCCAGTTTTGACCCCAGGGGCATCATTTGAACAATCTTTGTATAGGACCACTATACAATGTTACCAACCAAATACCAAACCTCTAGGCTCTGCGGTTTCAGAGGAGAAGACTTAAAAAGTCATTTTGCTATTTAAGTCTATATAAACCCTGTGACCCCTGGGGCGTGGTAAATTTTGACCATCATTTGAACAATCTTTGTAAAGGACCACTAGAGGATGCCAAATAGAAAATATGAAAGCTCTCAGCTATGCAGTTTAAGAGAAGAAGATTTTTAAAGTTTTCACTTTTTAAATATATGTTTAGCTCTGGTGACCTACGTATGCAGCGGACCGAAACGATTTGAACAATTTTGAAAGAGGGTCACCCAATGATTATTCCTGTGAAGTTTGGTGAAAATCTGCCCAGCGGTTTAGGAGATGTTGTTTGAATGATAATGTTGACGCACGACGCACGACGGACAAAAGGTGATCACAAAAGCGCACCACGAGCACGCTGTGCTCAGGTGAGCTAAAAAGTGTTAATGATGTGCACGATTTTAGATACAACACTTCATTAATGTTAACGAATCGTCATATATACATATAACGGCAAAGCACAAGATGTGCGTGCGAAAAATACGCGTAAAATACAAATATAATAAAATCCCCGTATTCGTTTAACTGTTTTTATATTCTCGTCGATATACTGTTCCTTTAAATTACACACGCACGAAATATCTTTGCATTTGAACAACAATAAATAACTCTATCGAATCAACATGCGTACATGGTTTAACAGCAGTGGGACAAGTCGCGTCAATATAACCGTCTCCGTAGCCTAGTGATTAGGGCGTTCGCATACGGAGCGGGAGGTTGAAGGTTCGAGTCTCGCCCAGGGCTTGTTCTGATATGGCCGGTTGTCTACCCAGCAGCCAGTTAAATCGAATGGTACCGATTGCTTTTCTGCCAAGCGCCCGGCATATAGGATAGAAATTGGGTGTAAAGGTGTTTATCAGTAACGGTGTCTCATAAGTCAAAACTGGATGGCCCTTAATCGCTAGATGTGATACAGTAATAAAAACACTTTACTTTACTTTATAGACGTCAACATAACAGGAAACATGCGCACCATGACAGTTTATCCAACCAGGCGATACAACAGCGTAAGACACCCAGGCGACACAACAGCGTAACACAATCAGGCGACACAACAACATAACACAACTAGGCGACAAAACATCGTAACACAACCAGGCGACACAACAGCGTAAGAAAACCAGGCGAAACAACAGCGTAAGACAACCAGGCGACACAACGACGTAACACAACCAGGCAACACAACAGCGTAAAACAATCAGGCGACACAACAGCGTAACGCAACCAGGCGACACAACAGCGTAAAACAATCAGGCGACACAACAGCGTAAAACAACCAAGAGACACAACAGCGTAACATAACCCAGCGACACAACAGCGTAACACAACCAAGCGACACAATAGCGTAACACAGCCTGGCGACACAACAGCGTAAACCAACCAGGCGACACAACAGCGTAACACAACCAGGCGACACAACAGCGTAACATAACCAGGCAACACAACGACGGAACACAACCAGGCGACACAACGACGTTACACAACCAATCGATACAACAACGTAAAACAACCAAGCGAGACAACAGCGTAACACAACAAAGCGACACAACAGCGTAAAACAACCAAGCGACACAACAGCGTTGCACAACAAGGCGACAAAACGACGTAACACAACTAGGCGACACAACGACGTAACTCAACCTGGCGACACAACAGCATAACACAACCAAGCGACACAACAACGATAACCAACCAGGCGACACAACAACGGAACACAACCAAGCGTCACAACGACGGAACACAGCCAAGCGACACAACGATGGGACTCAAACAAGAGACATAACGACGGAACTCAACCAAGAGACATAACGGCCGGACACAACCAAACGACACGACGATGGGTCTCAACCAAGAGACACAACGACAGAACTCAACTAAGAGAAACAACGACACAACGACGGAACTCAACCAAATGACAAAACGACGGAAAACAACCAAGCGACACAAAGGCTGGACACAACAAAGCGACACAAGGGCCGGACACAACCAAGCGACACAACGACGGAATTCAACGAAGAGACACAACGACAGAAGTCAACAAGGCGTCACAACAACGGGATACATCCACGCGACACAACGACGGAACACAACCAAGCGAAACAACGACGGAACTCAACCAATCGAAACAACGACGGAATACAACAAAGCAACACAAAAACGGAAGTCAACCAAGCGTCACACAAACCGAACACATCCAAGCGTCACAACGACGGAACTCAACCAAGCGACACAACAATGGAACACAATCAGGCGACACAACGACGGAACACAGCCAAGCGACACGACGACGGCCGGACACAATTATGCGACATAACGTTTCATGAACCTAGCTTGTGCACATTTTGAGTTATCGAAGGATCAAGGCTTTCACTGACAGACGGACGGACGGTCCACTATGACTTTAGATTGTTTTTACAATGCTCACTTTCTTCGTTGAATTTTACAACATCAAAATCAGACACGAAATAAAGTTGCAGCATGATAGTTCTATGTGCTCAATTACCATAACTTTTGTTCCAACAGCATCATGTCGCAGTGATGTAATTTATGTGATATCCGCCTTTCGATCGGAAGATCGTGAGTTTGATTCCTACTCCGGGAGCCTTCGAATTATCTTACTTAAAACTCAACGCGTAGTGGTTCTTCCCATGAAACGGACTTGAAAGTGTCTCAAAAAGCATTTGAATTTCCACACTCGATCTTTAATATCTAAATGTAATTTTAAACTAAACTTGACAGTCCATAATGACATTAAATTGTGTGTGTACAATGCTGACTTTCATTGTGAATGTTTTTCCAATTAAAATCAGCATAGGAGAAAAAAAAGCAGAGAAACACTTGTTGTTCTACAAATACTTGTGTTACCATAGCAACCACAATTTAGTAAGACGTAAAAGGAAAACAATGTGTATTATCACCTCATTGCTCACTCATTAAGCGCATCAAGTTATTGCAGGATCTACATTTTCTCGGAGAAAGAGACAGTTATTACTACTGAGGCCATATTCCAGAGAAACACCTTAAGTAGAATCCTATTCTTATATCGTCATTTTTCATTCCACGAAATTGGCTTAGTACGTATTAATTTGCAACTTATTATAAATTATTGTTTACGCAACTGTAAATTTAAAATGCTGTATATAAAACAAGAGCTGTTTGTAAAAAAGTAATGCCCCCTCTAGGTTAAAATGGCTAAGAAGGCTAATTTAGATAATCAAGGGCCATAACTCCACAGTTACTTCGACGATTTGGGTAGTTATCTAATTTTACGGAGATAATTCGCCTACAAAGACTTTAACGAAGTTTGGTGAAGATCGGCTTTGAAATGTCGGATTTAGAGAATATAAACGGCTAAAAAGGCCAATTTTAGATCATTCAATGACAATAACTCCGCATTTCCAGGGCCGATTTGGCTGATTATTGAACTTGATCAGATATTATTATAACAAACAGTTTCATGAAGTTTGGTTAAGATCGGATGAAAGCTGTTGGACTTAGAAAGCCGAAACGACTAAAAAGGCCAATTTCAGATAAATAAAGGACAATAACTCCAAACTTTCTGTGGCAATTTGGCCGATAATTGAACATGACCTACCGTAGACCGTATTTATTATTATTACAAACATTTTCATAAGTTTGTTTAAGATCGAAAGAAAACTGTTGGACTTCGAGAGAAACGGCTAAAAAGGTAATTTTACATTATTCAAAGGCCATAACTCCACAATTTCTAGGGCGATTTGGCTAATAATCGAACTTGACCTAGATATTATGCCAACAACCATTTTCTTGAAGTTTGATGAAGATCGGATGAAAACTGTTGAACTTAGAGAATGGAAACGAAAGTGGTCTACTGACAGACAGACCGACAGACATTAGAAGGATGGGGGGGGGGGGTCATAATAATAGCTTTCAAAAATTGGAACTAAATATTTTATAGTAAACTTAAAATGTTTCTGGAATAGGGCTACATATTCCCTTTATACAATGTTGCTAAGATAAGTATGTCTCCTGATCTGTACAATAGTATCGGATTGGTAATAAATTAAAATTATTATTATCATTACGGTATTATTATTATTATTAGTGGTAGTGGTAGTGGTAGTGGTAAAATAGTAGTAGTAGTAGTAGTAGTAGTAGTAGTAGTAGTAGTAGTAGTAGTAGTAGTAGTAGTAGTAGTAGTAGTAGTAGTAGTAGTAGTAGTAGTAGTAGTAGTAGTAGTAGTAGTAGTACCGATGATGATACTAAGAAATTGTTAAACTAATATTCTAACACGATACTCGTTAATTTTTCTATAGACAAAACACGCACTTATCGTTAATAAACTACCAAATTAGCAACGCAAAAAGAACTCCCGATTCTGAGCGGAGTATAGTAAAAAGAAGTCCCAATTACAATTGCAAAAATATATGTCAAATAATATTAGAATCGAAATAATTTTCGCATTATCTTTGTTTATCGGATAATAAACAACTCTTTATCGTTCTGATGCGTTGATATTAAACAACACTAGCTAACGCCCTCGTGGTTTAATTCCTACGCATCAGAACTCTAAATCGTTGTTTACTGGCCGATAAACAACGATAAAGCGAAAAGTATTTCTTAAATCGTTCAGAACGTGTAATAGGATTGTCCTGCAACATCACGATATCCTCGTGCACAGTGTACATGTACAGTCATGAAAGTTGCCTGCTCGATCGATTACAGCAAAGCACGAGGAAATCGTGAGATTCGCGTGTCATACAGAAAAGCTATTTTTATTTTCCGGCAGTTTCTGGTTTAAAATATGATGTCTACAAAAGACATGTACATACGGAATACAATGCTTAAGACAAATGATGATCTTTAGGCTTAGGATAGGATTTTACTTAAGGTGTTTCTGATATATGTACCATGAGGTCATAATTAGATAGATTCCTAAGTAAACATAAGCAAAAATAACAATATAAGTTTAAAACACTATGCTGCGGAACATGTGCGTGCTGACAAATACATTAATAACAAAATCTGTTTGTAAAAAAGTTATGCACCTCTAGGTTAAAATAGCAAAAACGGCTAAATTTCGATGATCAAGGGCCATAACTCCACAGTTACTGGGACGATTTGGTTGAAAATCAAACTTTACAGAGATAATACTCCCACAAAGATTTTCACCAAGTTTGATGAAGATCGGCTATGAACTGTTGGACATAGAGACAGAAACGGCTTAAAAGGCCAGTTTGATATACCGGTAATTTAAGGGCAATAACTTCACATTTCCTGTGACAATTTGGCTGATTATGGAACTTGACCTAGATATTATTATTACAAACATTGTCATGAAGTTTGGTGAAGATTGGATAAAAAAAACTGTTGAACTCCGAGAGCGTACACGGCGAAAAAGACTAATTTTAAATATTCAAGGGCCATAACTCCAAAATTCCTGGGGCGATTTGGCTGATTATCGCACTTGACATAGATATTATTATTACAAACATTTTCATGAAGTTTAGTGAAGATCGGATAAAAACTGTTGGACTTAGAGAGCGGACACGGCTAAAAAGCCAATGTTAGATAATTCATCGGCCATAACTCCACAATTGCTGATTATAGAACTAGACCTAGATATTATGCCCACAAACCTTTTCTTGAAGTTTGATGAAGATCAGATGGAAACTGTTGAACTTAGAGAGCGGAAACGAAGTTGTCTACCGACCCACCGACATTAACTTGTTGTGACAAAATCTTCAAACAACGCATTTCTTTGTCAGAAAATCCAGAGGTAACATTTTAGAATAATGGGATTTTTTCTGAAATACCAGGCTTATTTGAGTACCGGATTTTAGTATAAATGGTTCCCACAGATTTCCGTACGTTCGATGATTGTGCTATTACATGTATTATTATAGCTTCAAGTTTATGTTACCACTGTATTTTATACATTGTACTTCGTTCGCATACATTTCCTCAAACGAGCTATTTCACAATCCCATACTTAATAAAGACTATGCTTGAAATTGTTCTATTATAATAACGTGTTAATGTGAGTAACACTTGGTACCTACCGGTATGCAAATTTAAGCATTCTTTATTCAGGCTAAATGGCATTAGTACTCGGCATATTTGCAGACGCATAATTTTTTTCCAGATACTAAGTATATTATTTACTTTTTAGTCTAATATTGGGTTCTTGAATACGGGCCAGGTCGCTTCCAACACTCATTTGAACTCGGAAAAGCTGTGGCCTCTTAACTGCAAATTAACATCGCACACGTTGTGTTGGTATTTTTTTATTAAGAAATAATTTTTAATTAATCGTTGTTTATCGGTCAATAAACAACAATTTGGAGTTCTGATGCAACAAAGAGTTGTTTATTGACCGATAAACCACGATAATGCGAAAATTATTCCGATTTTTACATGATTGAAGATATACTTTTGCAATTGTAATTGGAACTACTTTTTACGATGCACCGCTCAGTATCGAGATTACTTTTTGCGTAGTTATTGGGTAGTTTAACAACAATAATATTGTTCTTATCTATAGAAAAATTAGCAAGTATCATGTTAGAATTTGTACACAAGCTGGTAGGTGTACATGATCATACGTGTCTACGTTTTCAGATGGATTAAAATGATGAAGACTATGTTACGTCTTATGAAATCAGTTAAATGTCGTAACATTGTACAAAATAAGCACTTGCTGAAAACTCAGAACATTTAAACGAGCAAGCCGCCAACAGATGGATATAAATGCCTGGAATTAACTGTTATAAAAGCACGTGTCAGTAATTAACAACAATAACAAATTCAATAAAATATGGATTATATTTAAATTTGTTCCAAATTAGATTTAAATCTAGTTTATTACTGTCACTGTAAACAATTTCAACCCTTTTAATATAAAACAAATCAACTTGCATTTGTAGTTACTTCAATCAAATACATAAATAAAACCTCAAATATATCAGGCAAGTACAGTTTAAGTGTTCACGGTCTTCGTCCGAATTGCAAGTCCTCCAACAGGTTATTGAATATTGAAAAAATAGTTTACTAATAAAATGTAAATTTAAAATGTAATTTAAAGAGACTTGTTCACAGATTTATCGCAATTTAAGTAAATGTCAGTAAATGTCTTAACTGCAAAAAAACAGCAGCATCTGGAGATATCTAAAACAAATATTATATAAAGAACAAGCGCTGTCAGAGGTCAGCGCGCTCGACTATTCGAAGTATTTCAGTTGGTATATATTTTTGAAAGTGGAAGGGACCTACATTTGTTGAAAAACAAAGCTGAGTTATAGCATTTATTTCATCAATTTATTCCAAGTTTCGAGTGAACACCTCATGTACTTTAGAAATTATAAGACTTTGGAACAAAAACTTTAAATCTGCTGCGTCACAGATTGGAAAATTGACAAAAATGGAAAAAAAAAATGTTTCAAATCTAGAAAAACAATATATTATTAAATAGAACTGACTAAAATAACATTGTTGACACATTAACAAAAGTTCCCAACACCTTGGTTTAATCATTACAACGCATTCTTTCAATCCGATTTCAAAAGCGTTCAAGACGCTTTTGAACTATTTATAACTCGTAGGTTGTTGTTGTAAAATTATCACGTGATCCAAACAGCCAATTAATTTCGCTTCCGGAGTCCCGTTGTTTACAAAACATAAGTCCGAATTTACAAGTAGCGCTCCGTGCAAATGACTTTAGAGGCGCGGTTAGAGCATCCGCCTCTCACGCAGAGGACCCGGGTCCAATGCCCGCAAGTGCTCATAATTATTTATGTTCATTTCAATGCTGTTAGAAGTAATCTTTGTTTGCACGATATCTTTCAAATATTTTTGGTGAAATAAAGAGATATGTCAATAAACGTAAATTAAAAAAAATCATATGCAATACTATATTATCTCTCGTTTTAATCAGCTATTGGAATCGCATCTGGCGTGTTAATAAACAGTCCGAAATTACCATTACTCAGTAGCACACACCGACTAGTCCTAGTCTATTTTTAGACGGGCTTTCTCAAAAGAGTCGTCTGCTATCATTTGCATTGTTATTATACTATTAAGCGGTGCTTCATTGACTGTATTTGATGACTATCATATTATTTACATTACAAACAACTTTTATGGCCTCCTTCATATCTGTCTAATCATCTGTGAAGTAGCAGCATTGACCTGAAAATCTATATAAAAAGTGGGCAAACCTCTGTCAAAATACAACAAAGTGTTAAAGAGATTATAGCAAATGATGCTGGAGTTGATTAAAAGGATGTATTCAAAGTTTCAAATACATACCTTCTGTTGTTTGTAAATTATAAGACTTTTGAATAAAAACTTACACTGAAAATCTATGTGAAAAGGCGGTTAACTCTGTCAAAATACAAAACAGGGTTATATGGATTGTGGCACCGGATGATGAAGTTGATGACAAAGGTATTTGCCAAGTTTCAATTTAATAACCTATCAAGTTTTGAAGTTATAAAACTCTTGAATAGAAAGTTAAATATAAAAAAGCTGTGTGCAAAAGGGACACTACTATGCCAAAATACAAAACAGAGTTATAGGGAATGTTGCACCTGATGCTTGAGTTGATGGTTAAGGTATATTCCATGTTTCAAGAGAATAGCCTATGAAGTTTTGAATTTACAAGACATTTGAATAAAAACTAACCGAAAATATATGTGAAAAAGAGGCATAATTCTGTTAAAATACAAAACTTTGTTATGGGGAATGCTAATATTTGAATATTAACTTTGACCAGAAAATCTATGTGAACAATGGCATAACTCTGTCAGTATACAAAACTGAGTTATGGGAATTGATGCTGGAGTTGATGACAAAGTTATGTTCCAAGTTTCAAGTGAATAACTTATGTATTTTTGAAGTAACAAGACTTCTGAATAAAAACTTTAACCAAGATCAGACGCCGACGCCGACACCGACGCTGGGGGTAGTAGGAAAGCTCACCTATTCTTCGAATAGTCGAACTAAAAACAGGAAAATAAAAAAAAATGCCATCGCCGGGATTCGAACCCGGGACCTTTGAGTTCAAAATTCTCGTGCCATTCGGCCATTCGGACTTATACATGTTGCTTGTAAGTGATACGCGTGTTTTCCAAAATACCGACGTAAACGCTTTATTATTTTATCCATTTGAATTCATGATTATCCATAAACAAAACGATATTTCCAAGATATTTCTTAGTCATGAGTGTTATTTCGTTTGACTGTATATGATGTATAATTTCTTTTTGAAATATATGACAAACATTTTGAAAATTGTCAATTTGCCAATCCGTGAACAGGTCCCTTTAAGCTTACATTATTATCCCATTTACTTCAATATAGGGGAAGCCACTGCTGCCTGGAGTTTGCACAGGAGTAAATTCCAGTTGTCTCCCTTGCAATGGACAGAATCCGTTTGTTCACTAGTTAATTTTCATGTTTGCTCGAAATTTATATGCATTCTGTTTCGGTTGCGAATACAATAATCATAAATGAATCGGTTTATAATATTTTAACTTTAATTCTATCATATTTTCTAATGAACATTGCGGAACCGCCCAACAGACTTAGGGAAAGACTAGCGCTCCAACATACTGGAGAAAGACTAGCGCTCCAACATACTGGAGAAAGACTAGCGCTCCAACATACTGGAGAAAGACTAGCGCTCCAACAGACTGGAGAAAGACTAGCGCTACAACATACTTAGGGAAAGACTAGCGCTCCAACAGACTGGAGAAAGACTAGCGCTCCAACATACTGGAGAAAGACTAGCGCTCCAACAGACTTGGAGAAAGACTAGCGCTCCAACATACTGGAGAAAGACTAGCGCTCCAACAGACTGGAGAAAGACTAGCGCTACAACAGACTGGAGAAAGACTAGCACTCCAACAGACTTCGATAAAGACTAGCACTCCAACAGACTGGAGAAAGACTAGCGCCCCAAAAGACTTTGTGAAAGACTAGCACTACAACATACTGGAGAAAGACTAGCGCTCCAACAGACTGGAGAAAGACTAGCGCTCCAACATACTTAGGGAAAGACTAGCGCTCCAACAGACTGGAGAAAGACTAGCGCTCCAACATACTTAGGGAAAGACTAGCGCTCCAACAGACTGGAGAAGACTAGCGCTCCAACATACTGGAGAAAGACTAGCGCTCCAACAGACTTAGGGAAAGACTAGCGCTCCAACATACTTAGGGAAAGACTAGCGCTCCAACAGACTGGAGAAGGACTAGCGCTCCAACATACTGGAGAAAGACTAGCGCTCCAACATACTTAGGGAAAGACTAGCGCTCCAACATACTGGAGAAAGACTAGCGCTCCAACAGACTTAGGGAAAGACTAGCGCTCCAACATACTGGAGAAAGACTACCGCTCCAACAGACTGGAGAAAGACTAGCGCTACAACATACTTAGGGAAAGACTAGCGCTCCAACATACTGGAGAAAGACTAGCGCTCCAACATACTGGAGAAATACTAGCGCTCCAACAGACTGGAGAAAGACTAGCGCTCCAACATACTTAGGGAAAGACTAGCGCTCCAACAGACTGGAGAAGACTAGCGCTCCAACATACTGGAGAAAGACTAGCGCTCCAACAGACTTAGGGAAAGACTAGCGCTCCAAAATACTTAGGGAAAGACTAGCGCTCCAACAGACTGGAGAAGGACTAGCGCTCCAACATACTGGAGAAAGACTAGCGCTCCAACATACTTAGGGAAAGACTAGCGCTCCAACATACTGGAGAAAGACTAGCGCTCCAACATACTTAGGGAAAGACTAGCGCTCCAACATACTGGAGAAAGACTAGCGCTCCAACAGACTGGAGAAAGACTAGCGCTACAACATACTTAGGGAAAGACTAGCGCTCCAACAGACTGGAGAAAGACTAGCGCTCCAACATACTGGAGAAAGACTAGCGCTCCAACATACTGGAGAAAGACTAGCGCTCCAACAGACTTGGAGAAAGACTAGCGCTCCAACATACTGGAGAAAGACTAGCGCTCCAACAGACTGGAGAAAGACTAGCGCTACATCAGACTGGAGAAAGACTAGCACTCCAACAGACTTCGATAAAGACTAGCACTCCAACAGACTGGAGAAAGACTAGCGCCCCAACAGACTTTGTGAAAGACTAGCGCTCCAACATACTGGAGAAAGACTAGCGCTCCAACATACTGGAGAAAGACTAACGCTCCAACAGACTGGAGAAAGACTAGCGCTCCAACATACTTAGGGAAAGACTAGCGCTCCAACAGACTGGAGAAGACTAGCGCTCCAACATACTGGAGAAAGACTAGCGCTCCAACAGACTTAGGGAAAGACTAGCGCTCCAACATACTTAGGGAAAGACTAGCGCTCCAACAGACTGGAGAAGGACTAGCGCTCCAACATACTGGAGAAAGACTAGCGCTCCAACATACTTAGGGAAAGACTAGCGCTCCAACATACTTAGGGAAAGACTAGCGCTCCAACATACTTAGGGAAAGACTAGCGCTCCAACATACTTAGGGAAAGACTAGTGCTCCAACATACTTAGGGAAAGACTAGCGCTCCAACATACTTAGGGAAAGACTAGCGCTCCAACATACTTAGGGAAAGACTAGCGCTCCAACATACTGGAGAAAAACTAGCGCTCCAACAGACTGGAGAAAGACTAGCGCTCCAACATACATAGGGAAAGACTAGCGCTCCAACATACTTAGGGAAAGACTAGCGCTCCAACATACTTAGGGAAAGACTAGCACTCCAACATACCGGAGAAAGACTAGCGCTCCAACAGACTGGAGAAAGACTAGCGCTCCAACATACTTAGGGAAAGACTAGCGCTCCAACATACTGGAGAAAGACTAGCGCTACAACATACTTAGGGAAAGACTAGCGCTCCAACATACTGGAGAAAGACTAGCGCTCCAACATACTTAGGGAAAGACTAGCGCTCCAACATACTTAGGGAAAGACTAGCGCTCCAACAGACTGGAGAAAGACTAGCGCTCCAACATACTTAGGGAAAGACTAGCGCTCCAACATACTGGAGAAAGACTAGCGCTCCAACATACTTAGGGAAAGACTAGCGCTCCAACATACTGGAGAAAGACTAGCGCTCCAACATACTGGAGAAAGACTGGCGCTCCAACATACTGGAGAAAGACTAGCGCTCCAACATACTTAGGGAAAGACTAGCGCTCCAACATACTTAGGGAAAGACTAGCGCTCCAACATACTTAGGGAAAGACTAGCGCTCCAACATACTGGAGAAGACTAGCGCTCCAACAGACTGGAGAAAGACTAGCGCTCCAACATACTTAGGGAAAGACTAGCGCTCCAACATACTTAGGGAAAGACTAGCGCTCCAACAGACTGGAGAAAGACTAGCGCTCCAACATACTGGAGAAAGACTAGCGCTCCAACATACTTAGGGAAAGACTAGCGCTCCAACATACTTAGGGAAAGACTAGCGCTCCAACATACTTAGGGAAAGACTAGCTCTCCAACATACTGGAGAAGACTAGCGCTCCAACAGACTTAGGGAAAGGCTAGCGCTCCAACATACTTAGGGAAAGACTAGCGCTCCAACATACTGGAGAAAGACTAGCGCTCCAACATACTGGAGAAAGACTAGCGCTCAAACATACTTAGGGAAAGACTAGCGCTCCAACAGACTGGAGAAAGACTAGCGCTCCAACATACTTAGGGAAAGACTAGCGCTCCAACATACTGGAGAAAGACTAGCGCCCCAACATACTTAGGGAAAGACTAGCGCTCCAACAGACTTCGATAAAGACTAGCGCTCCAACAGACTGGAGAAAGACTAGCGCCCCAACAGACTTGGAGAAAGACTAGCGCTCCAACATACTGGAGAAGACTAGCGTTCCAACATACTTCGATAAAGACTAGCGTTCCAACAGACTTGGATAAAGACTAGCGCTCCAACACACTTAGAGTATCCCTATAGCTCCACAGTTAGAGGAAGACTATCACTCCAACAGACTTGGATACAGACAAGCTCTCCAACAGACTTGGAGAAAGACAAGCGCTCCAACACACTTAGAGAAGACTAGCGCTCCAACAGACTTGGAGAAAGACAAGCGCTCCAACACACTTAGAGAAGAGTAGCGCTCCAACAGACTTGGAGAAAGATAAGCGCTCCAACACACTTAGAGAAGACTAGCGCTCCAACAGACTTGGAGAAAGACTAGCGCTCCAACACACTTAGAGAAGCCTAGCGCTCCAACAGACTTGGAGAAAGACTAGCGCTCCAACACACTCAGAGAAGACTAGCGCTCCAACAGGCTTGGAGAAAGACTAGCGCTCCAACAGACTTAGAGAAAACTAGCGCTCCAACAGACTTGGAGAAAGACTAGCGCTCCAACAGACTTGGAGAAAGACTAGCGCTCCAACAGACTTAGAGAAGACTAGCGCTCCAACAGACTTAGAGAAGACTAGCGCTCCGACGGACTTGGAGAAAGACTAGCGCTCCAACAGACGTGGAGAAGACTAGCGCTCCAACAGACTTGGAGAAAGACTAGCGCTCCAACAGACTTGGAGAAAGACTAGCGCTCCAACAGACTTGGAAAACGTCTAGCGCTCCAACAGACGTGGAGAAGACTAGCGCTCCAACAGACTTGGAGAAAGACAAGCGCTCCATCAGACTTGGAGAAGACTAGCGCTCCAACAGACTTGGAGAATGACTAGCGCTCCATCAGACTTGGAGAAGTCTTGCGCTCCAACAGACTTGGAGAAAGACAAGCGCTCCAGCAGACATAGAGAAGACTAGAGCTCCAACAGACTCAGAGAAGACTAGCGCTCCAACAGACTTGGAGAAGACTAGCGCTCCAACAGACTCAGAGTAGACTAGCGCTCCAAGACCAGTGCTCTAACACACTTATTTTATCCAAGACCAGCGCTCTAACACACTTATTTTATCCAAGACTAGCACGTCAACACACTTATTTTATACAAGACCAGCGATCTAACACATTTATTTTATCAAATACCAGCGCTCCAATTTACATATTTTATCCAAGACCAGTGCTCTAACACACTTATTTTATCAAAGACCAGCGCTCTAACACACTTATTTTATCCAGGACTAGTACTCCAACACACTTATTTTGTCCAAGACCAGCACTCTTACACTCTTATTTTATCCAAGACCAGCGCTCTAACACACTTATTTTATCCAAGACTAGCACTCCAACACACTTATTGTATCCAAGACCAGCGCTCGAACACACTTATTTTATCCAAGACCAGCGCTCGAACACACTTATTTTATCCAAGACCAGCGCTCTAACACACTTGTTTTATATTTACTGTCTGTAATTACAAAACTAATGCATGTACATTGACATAAAATGTTGTCATAATAAACACTCTGTTAACATTAATTTGTAAACAACCGTCATTTTTGTATTTCTACATACATGTTGCATTTCAACGTGTTAATCAGGATGCATCATGTCTTATATGGTATGTTTCTCGGTCCGTACACAGGAAGACATATACCACAAATTAAACGCGTGGCACAAAACGCTGTGACCGCAATGATTCCCAGGCGTGGTGCAGGAACAGACAAGCGCCGTTTATTTCACCGTCGTTTTCGATTTGCGTAAACAAGCATCAAAAACAGATACATCAAAACTGAATACAGGTTGGTGCAACCCATGGTAAAATATTTAAAGAAAATTGCAGTAAAAAGAACATTTTTTTAACAACTGTGAACAACCTTAGCGACTGCCAGTTGGGAGGTATCTCCTCGGTGTTTTAATAATATTAATAATAAGCGATATTTTCCGACAAACATGATAAATAAAAATATCGTTAAAAAAAAGCTTTTCGTGGACACAAATTTCATATTCAAAACATTTTCACTGGTAAACAATAAACAGTGAAAGCGTAAATCACATGCGTGCAAAATCTTCAATATTACGGTCATGAAACTGTTTTCATTTTATCAACGTGTTGGCTGTAAACTACCTGACGAAGACTACACATGTAGTTGTCATTTTTCGGCGTAGCTGTCTACGATCACTTTTGAATCAGATTTTCTTGCGATAATTGTGCAGCCGGAAAATTGAATGCCAACAGAAGTGGGCAATTTTTCTAATTCTAGGGAATGCAAACTTCAAACAATGGCTTAACGTATACCAATAACTGTTGCATACTTTTGGGGATTAAAAATTTACATAATTGTTTACATAAGCGGTTAAAATGAAGTTATAAACATATCTTCAACATATACTCTAGAACTGACGCTAAGTATGAACGTATTTTCTCATAGTATGCCAAACACAGAATGCTATATTCATTCGCGTAACGAAATAACTATTTTGTTTAGCCTACATTTATATAAGCGTTACGCTCTATAAATGCAATTGTGCAATGTTCCCATTCATAAATCTCATTCACAGTGTTGCCGTTCCATGTAGCCCATTGATTCTAGCGAGTTCATCACATTCCAGAAACAGTAGTGTCATTCAAAAACTAGCGCGCGTAGCTAGCAACAGTTGTATAGCTGTGTTAATATACTCGTACATGCATCAACAATAGCGTTCAGAGAATCTTAAACCTAAAAATGTCAATAAATGGGGAATTTATATTTATAAACTTACTGTTAATTTGAATTAAAATTGTGGTGACGATTTATTAACGATTATTTATAATGGCATCTTTCTATCAACTTCTCCAGTTGATGTTATTTAATCTATAAAACGATGCTACATTTTCTATAGATACAATGTTATGAAAAAAGATTCGGAATACGTCGAATTGCTATTCGCGTAGCATGAATACATAATTTGCATTACTAATTATACACAGGAACCCCGATATATCATATTTCTTCTGATATAATTTAAAATCGTCATAGGATTGTGGATTTGTGAAAACCGATCATGTGTATTTCCCTGTGCCGTAATATTTTTTCTCAAACTGACTTCTCACTTTAATGTACAGGGCTAACTGAATTCTAGATAACTTTCCCACATGCAACACTTCGCATTTCGTGACAAATGGACTCCACAATTGGATTAGTGGATTTATTTCTTATTCAAACACTGTAAAGATGTATTAATGATGAAAACACCAAAACGCTGCACAAAACGATAGTGTCGCGCTAGAGTAAACGCTTTTTGCAAGAACAACATGTTCAAGCCCATATCACTAAAAAAGCTTTAAACACTATTTTTGTCTAAGTGCTATGCGATCATTACATAAACTCAGTCCACAAAAGTCACTCAAAATGTGTCATGAGTAAACCGTTAAACACCTTTTCGTTCTTTTTATGTTATAGTCTTGCGATTTTCGCATTTCCTCTTGTATACTCGTAAAAACAAATATATTACTGGACAAGCCATTAACTATTGTGAACGATATACTTACTTTATGCCAAACCGTTTAATCGTATTCTTTGATATTTTATTTTAACAAAAAGTAAATGCTTACTGGTCACTGTTACACACTTGGTCGAGAGGCATATCATGAGCGATGCTGCTGGTTATCTTGCAGACCCCCCCCCTCCCCCCCCAAACATACATCATTATACCAGAGACGCGCTTATGTCTGGCTAACAGGCTTGTTATACAACAACAACAGCGAGAGTGGCAGCATGTGAGTAAATAATCTACCATGTGGTGATAAACAGAAATATCTTGCATTTTTAATAAAAGGTTCCGTATCGTTGGCAAGTGCTATTAGGAAGCCAGTAAATCAAAGCAATGGAATACTTTGCGTACCTAGTGTGAGGCTCAAGCGAATTTAATACGTCATCGACCCATTATCTTAGACAGGTACGTATAAGTAATCTTTCATAGAAATGCAAAGTACTAGTCCGATTCAATACCAATCCTGTTTTAGTAGTAACAGCGCTGTAACGGATATGGAGTCTAAACATGCGACCAGGATATCGTGCGTTCGACCATTGGACTAGGATACTTGCAATAAAATCACGTCATAAGTCGTGCATTTTAAAGCGTATTCGCTAGCATTACGTATTTTATATTTTTATATAGTATTAATATTTTCGTTAATTTTGCTCTGCGTCAGTGTCATGCGTGCTAGTTCGCTGGTACGAATTCGAGGGATGCACGTTCTAGGTTACTGTAAATATCAGATCGAGTTGACTACACTAGTATAAGATAACTTTATACCTAGACACTCTCCGAATATACTTTCCCTGCCAAAATATCGCACCTCAAAATAAACGAACATTAATTCATTACCCTTTACCACAACGCTGCAGTAATCCGTCAATACATTCCGTAGAGAAACACTCGAGAGCAGTGCGTTAGGCATGATAGAGCTGAAAACCGGTTATCCGAATAGTCTATGTGCATTACAAACCTGTACATTTGTCATAGAAGATTGTGTAATAGATCTCATTATATTATCAGCGCATTAATATCAGATATTCAGGCGATGCTCGTAAGATACAGAAATGGTTAACGTCATATGCACTTTATAATTCACTTCAACTATTGCAATAGAACAGAACATCAAACATACTCCGGCTTTTGTCTACATTTATCAGAAGAAAAGGTTGCATAATGGTTGATACAAACATGTCCGATAAAAAAGCGTGATTGCATTTTTGCACGTGGCCTTTTAATAATATAAAATAAACCTTGTTTTAACAAATGACTTCAGGAAAGAAATTACACAAAACCTCTTAACCCGGCTTGTTTGCGTATTTTCTATAGGCAGCTGAAGTCTCTATTGTCAGATTACGCATGTTTTGCTTTGGTTGTTTCATTCCACTTTGAGTGAGTTGTACTGCTCGTAATGAACATTGCTTTTTAAAGGTGCAGTTTCTCAATTATAGGCTGTGAAAATTAATTTTCTGAAACTGACTTTTCCTGTTCTATAGTACATTTATTGTTCCTATTTCAATGTTTTAACAGCGTAGTTCTTGTGACAAATATCTGTTATTTTGGGGGAAGTAATTGCTACCTGGTAGACATAACCAGGTAATTTATGATACAAAAAGGCATAATCCAAATCAACATAATTACAAATTACAACCGAATAGCATAGCAGACCAAACAATTTCGATGGATTCTACAAATTCCTGTTCTAAAATTCCAGTAAAAAAAATGTTTTCCACACCCAAACTGTGAAACTGTCCCTTTAACATATGACTTGTGGGTAGCCAGGGAAATGACTTTGGTTTGAAGTAAAATCCTCGGACTTCTCTCTCTTTTGCAAATAATGGAGGTGAACGTTTATCCATCGTCTCAACAAAACAACTTTCCTTGAAGTACGTAGAAAGTTAAGCTTTGCAACGTGATGGTTCCGCCCGCGATTAAATCGTCGTTATCATGTAGTGTCCTCGTTAAACATGTCCTTTTGGAAAATATGGAAACAAACGCGAATAAACCATGTCAATAAATTTACATTTTTTTCGGCGTAGCTGTTTAACCCAACTTTTTACCTTTCTCAACATCCAATCAAATGTTGTGAAACTTTCCCGCCAGTAGCCCCGAAGGAATAAATCCTAACATTGCATCCGCTATTTGAAAAGAAATCCCAACCACGGCCTGTAAGAAATGGCTCCATTTCTTTTTGGAGATGAATGGAAAAATTAGCCAATGTGGAAAAATCCAGACAGATTACTTTGTTTACATTTTTGACTGATTTCCAGTTCTGAGCTCCACCTAGAAAGTTGCATTGGCTCAATTTTCATTTTCCAATTACACGCCGATGTTTACAGGCCGTGTAATACAATTATAACCTTGGGAAAATCCCCCGTTAACATCGCATATTCGATAGGCAACGTTCCATAGACAAAATGCTGACTAACCTGCGCCTATTAATAGACTAGTATACACGTCAACAACACTGAGTCGTTCTAACAAGCATCCAGATAATCAGCGACGATAAGATTAATAAACAATGAAGAATTACTTATATTTATATACTTACCATGTATGTTGATTTGAATAAAGGTTGGTAGATCTATTTATTAAGAATGATTAAGAATTGCATTTTCTCTTACTCTTTCTCAATAATAGTTGTACACAAAAACGCTCGAGACGTATTTTCCCAAAGGAATATAAATCTATTTCGCCACTATTTAAAATTACGTTACGTTTTTGTTATCACACAATTAAGTCAAATCATTATTTCTTTATTGCGATGAATGTTCCCTGATGTTTGTCATGGTTTGTTTGTATTTGGCACACATAGTATAAATGCTTATTCTGTTGCAAATATTATAAAGGCTGATATTCATTCTCGTTATTATTTTCTTGGAAACAATCTAGCTTATAGTAAATTTTGATTTGCCTGATTTGACTGACAAATATTGTATAAATTGCTTAGATTAAAAAAGATTCACTGATGAAAATGTAAGATCGGTTAATTGTACGGACATTTCATAATAAAGTTATGTTAATCATTTAGACTTTTCATAGTTTCACGGCGCCATTTGACGCTCTGCATCATTGTTTTTCTCGTAAAATACTGACACCAAATTCTCGTGTTGAGGCTATTCAATCCACAAATAAACATTGTTTTGATACAGACTGAATAAATGCATTGTTTACTAAAATACTTTAATACTAACGCTTCATACATATATTTCTTTGTTTAATGTATTATCTCTATTGCTAACGTTACTTTGTAAAGATAAACATACTGACGTTGATGCGCAGATGAGTCTGACTTATTTGGGCTATTCAAGTAGCACTGATCTAAAACATGGGACAGTTCATCAGTTCATTACTTTGACATGAAATAATGCTGTCATTTTAATTTATTTTAAATATAGAAACATTGCATTCTACTGTTTCAGGAGCTAGCCACATGAAAATATGAGTTCGCTATTTGATAATGAAAATTTATGTATCTTTATTTTATTTTCTAAAAATTATATTAAATGCGTGTAGATATTTTTTGTTTCTTATAATTCAATAGCAGACCCCGATACAGGATTTGTAGTTAGAGGTGGCGTAAATATTTCATAATCTTCCAATATATACATGTATAAACGATATATTTTGGAAATCAAGAACAAAATTAAATCGCGCGTTATTATTAATTAGACGAGATTCTACAAGCGTTCTAGGCTTCTGTGCAAATATATTACAGTAAGAAAGCGGATAAGCTGATAGACTCATTTGACAGACGTATGCCATTCTTCGATTCAGGAGAACGTGACAATGTCTAAGTAGTTGTAAGTTAATATTGTGCAATTTAAAAAAAAATCGATTTTTAAAATTAGACAATTTTACGGGAAACGTACCGGGCCTTATCCCCGACCCTAACCCTCTAAATCTGTCGCTCGAGTTTTAACATGAATTTTCGACAAGCTATAGCCGTATGTAGATGACATACATATTATAATGTCATGAAAAACCACGATTACTTAAAATAATGGATGTTTCCAGTAGGTTACCTTCCTATCTTCCAATAATAAACATTCATTTAAAGGGATCCTGACGGTAATCCGGATCACCACTAACTGCTAATCATGTGTTCATTGGGCAATTTCCAAACTTCCTAGAAAATGTTAAATGCGTACAATTGCTAACAGACAGACGGCAAGTTGCTAGCAAACAGACAAACAGATAAACAAATAAACCAAGGTTCAATTCATTTAAACATAAGTACCTTGGCGCGGTTATTATTTCTTCGTTGGTGTTCGGTGGAGTTGTGATCGACTAACGGAGCGGTATAATCAAGGGTCGTCAGGTAATTGACCACTATAGATGTATGGATGACAGTGCTATGTCAATTATTATTCAATCGTATTTAGATGGTAAACAACACTGTACTTTAATAGTAATAACGAATTGTGTTATATCATTTCGAAAATTTTGCTTTCTTGATATAATATTACGGCTAGCGTCAAAACTGTTGCATTGGACCTAAACGTTAACGATAAATAATGAAATGGACGTAGACGGGAAACATTATGCGCTGTTTTTTCTTTCTTTCAACTGAATTCATTTAGTATATTACTATTAACTGAAAGAAGAAGTAAACATTTTAGAAGCGTTTAATAACTGACTGTAAGGTGAACTTTGTTAATAATAAATAACGAATTAAGTATGCTGATACTGATAATGACGATGATAGTGATCCAGTTGGCGTTATGAGGTCTGAGTAAACCATATTGTATAATTTAAATCAATGTTAATCTTAGCATATTTGAAGGATTGCTATTTCTGTACGGGAAATAATACCCCAAAGGCCTACTTAAATTACATTTTGAAACATTTCCAATTTCCTTCATGCGTCTGGATACGAATGTTTTATGATGCGGGATATTTTATAGCATTGTTGTTTTTTTTTAAAGCAATACTGACAAATATCTGGCTGGTCTGGCTAATTAAGATTGTCAACATGGAACTAATGCATAAAATCACGGAACCGGAAGGATTGATGTTCACATTTAAAGTCATTATAAAGGCTTGGGATTTATAATTTTCGATTTATCGGCCAATAAACAATAAACAACAATTTGGAGATCTGGTGCGCAGGAATTAAACGAGTTGTTTAATAGCCACGCATCAAAACGACATAGTTATTTTTTGACTGATAGACAACGGTAATGCAAAACGTATTTCGATTCTAACATGATTTGACATATATTTCTAAAGTAAGGGGAACAAATCCATATGTAATTCTGCCCACTTCATTATTCTTGTTATCTCCCGTGGTGAAAAGAAATATTACGTTTTCATCCGTTAATCGGTTTTGCATTCAAAATTTACTTCATAAGAAATAAGTTTAAAGTCATGGCATAAAATAGTACAGGTTCACAAGCGGACACGCACACGTTCACACGCCAACACGCACATGTTCATAGGCGAACACGAACAAATTCACACACACACACACCATCATATGCGAACACGCGCACGTTTACAAACGAACATGCACAGGTTTATAGGCGAACAAGCACACGTTCACACTCGAACATGAACAAGTTCTTAGGCGAACACGCACACGTTCACACTCACATGTTCACAGGTGAACACACACACGCTCATATGTGAACACGCACACGTTCGCAAGTGAACATGCACGTGCTCACAGGCGAACACGGATATGTTCACAGGCGAACACGCACATGTCCATAAGCGAACACGCACACGCAAACACACACACGTTCACACGAGCATGTTTATAGGCGAACACGCATACGTTCATAGGCGAACACGCATACGTTTATAGGCGAACAAGCACACGTTCACACGCGAACACGTTCTTAGGCGAACACGCACACGTTCACACGCACATGTTCACATGTGAACACACACACGCTCATATGCGAACACGCACACGTTCACAGGTGAACACGCACATGTTCATATGCGAACACGCACACGTTCATAGGCAAACACGCACACGTTCGCACGCACATCTTCATAGGCGATCACGCATATGTCCATAGGCGAACACGCACATAACCATAAGCGAACACGCACACGCGAACACGCACACGCGAACACGCACACGCGAACACGCACACGCGAACACGAGCATGTTCATAGACGAACACGCATACGTTCACAGGCGAACACGCATACATTCATAGGCGAAGAAGCAAGCGCGAATGATCACATGCGAACACGCACACGTTCATAGGCTAACACGCACACGCGAACGTTCACAGACAAACACGCACACGCTCATAGACGAGCACGCACATGTTTTCATGCTAACACGCACACAAGTTAACAAACGATGTCCTTTTAGAAAATTATGAGAAATTTCAATCTTTTCAATAAGTCAATGTCCAAAGAAATTTCATTCATTTCTTTCATAGGACATCAGCACGAATGTTCTTCAACCTCAAAACAAGCAGAAGTTGAAACAAAACTGCACTTACGGTTGTTAAGGCTAAACAAAATTAATGAATCGTTTCTCGGGCACTTTGTTCCGAAAAATCAGGAGGGAGGGCGGACTTTTATTATATTGATGTATTTTTTTGTACTTTTTTCCCTACTCTTTTCTGTTGGCACTATGTAATGACTGATTAAAACGGGTAAATAAGTACAGATTAAAGACAGATTTGAGGCTCGTCGTGGGAAAACCGGTGTTAATGCATGTGCGTAAAGTGTCGTCCCGGATCAGCCTGTGCAGTCCGCACAGGCTAATCCGGGACGACACTTTCCGCCCACAGTGGATTTATGTTTAGAGCAGACTTCCTTGAAACAGAAAATACCATAAAAGCGGAAAGTGCGGGCTGCACAGGCTAATCCGGGACGACACTTTACGCACATGCATTAAGTCCGGTTTTCTAACGACGCGCTTCTTTTATAGTTATAACATCAACAAAAGTAGCCCTTTTTGAAAAATTCTAAATATAGATTTATTAATTACTCATGTTACAAACGGTCATTAGAGCAAGCAGACGTATAAAGGCAATCAAATTGAATGTTCATATTTAACATAAGTTGATACACCATCAGCATTAAAGTACTTCTATTTATAGAATTAAACTTCGTAATTTATATTTTTATAACTGTCAAAACTATGAATTATTTTTGCAATAAATCACCAACAATTCTTGGAAAGGAAAACCCGAGTATACTGCAACACTTGTCAGTGCGGCTGACATTTTTGTTTATTACCATAGACTTATTGACACAGATTTTCTTTAAAAAAAAAAAAGGAATGCTATTAAACACGCAAGAGCATATACGAAAAAAAAAGTTTAAATCAACAAATAGACCATATTTACAAAAGTTCCGAATCGGATATGACATGTTTCAAAGTTGAGATTTACAGATTATTTCACAGTGTGTGTATATCCGATAATATTACATCAGACTGGAAGAAAGTGACTTGAAATACCGAAATCTACCTATACACGTGAGGCTTCTTCCTGTGTTAAAATGCGGATTTGGGTCACGCAGCTGTCCATGAAATCTCATTCAAAACATCGTATCTTAGAAATAGTTCTTGGGAACGTTTATATGGCGTTAATCAGTCCCACCCCATACGCAATCCTAAGCGAGGTCTCGATGTAAGGTATCTATGTATAAAGTTTCATAAAAATATCTCAATACGTTCTAAAGTTATTGAGGGGAAACCGTTTTTCTATTTTTAGCAACAGGGACCTTGACCGTTGACCTCAAAATAAATAGGGTTCTTCCTTTCCTCCCAAGTAACCAGCGTACCAACTTTCATGATCGTAGGTCAAAGCGTTCTCAAGATATCGTTCGGCAACGAAATGGTCTACCGTTTTACTATTTTTAGTAACGGTGACCTTGACCTTGACCCACCCACCCCATATGCAATCCTAAGCAAGGTCTCGATGTAAGGTATCTATGTTTAAGGTTTCATTAAAATATCTCAATGCGTTCTAAAGTTATTGAGGGGAAACCGTTTTTCTATTTTTAGCAACGGTGACCTTGACCTTTGACCTATTGACCTCAAAATATATAGGGTTCTTCCTTTCCTCCCAAGTAACCAGCGTGCATACTTTCATGATCATAGGACGAAGCGTTTTCAAGATATCGTGCGGAAACGAAATGGTCTACGGACAGACCTACCGACCGACCGACCGACAGGCGCAAAGCAAGATACCTCTACTTCTTCGAAGGGGGGCATAATAAGAGAAGCTGGGGCGGAATTCATAAATCTCCTGAGAAAATAATAATTTAGAATACAAAAAGTAAAAATTAAGATAAAGTTTTATGCGAAACGAAAATAAAAAAGTAGCATTTGTCACAGTTTTACTAGAATAAACAATTCAAACTCGAGCTATAATTGAAATGGTCCCATACTTTACGGTTAACGGGTTGATCTTACGATTTTAAGACATTGACTTACGTGTTCACTAAACAGCTGTATGAGTACATGCCCAGACACATAAGGCCAAACAAACAAACGCTTGGTTTCCGCTGATATCTCATACAAAATCTAGGAGCGGAGGTAAAATATAACTATTTTTGTTTTTAACTTTTTTTTCTTCGCCGCATATTCACCACGCAGTTAAAGTATATCGGAATGCATGTAAAATGTTTAAATGCCTCCCAACAAAGAAACTGTACCTTAACTACAAATAAGGTCATAGAAAAAGAGATTTCTAGCAAGAAACGTATAATATAAGCGAGAACTGCCGAAAATCAGAGAAACATTTAATAATTGATAGGACAAAAAATTGTTAGGGTCGGCGGAAAAAATAGGCTGTGGGAGGGTAGGGGGGGGGGGCGGGCAAGCGGAAATTAACAACTTTTTTTACGCTTATTACTTGCTCAGATATCGCTGTGACCTGTGTTATTTTCTTGTTATTGTTTCACGTAGATTCATGTTAACGCCTATGCTACAATTACTCGTTCAACTGGTAAGCTATTAAATTTAAGAAATATTTATCGATTTATCGTTGCTTAGCGGCCAATAAACAACGATTTGGAGTTGTGATGCGTAGGAATTTAACCACGAGGCCGTTAGCCCGATTGTTTTAATAGCCACGCATCGGAACAACAAAGAGTTGTTTATTGGCCAATAAACAACGATAATGCAAAAATTATTTCGATTCTCACATGATATCATTGTCATTGCAAAATTATTTGTCATATCATGTGAGAATTGAAATAATTTTCGCATTATCCTCGTTAAGCGGCCAATAAACAACGTTTTTGAGTTCTGATACGTAGGAATTTAACCACGAGGTCGTTGGCCCGATTGTTTTAATAACCACGCATCAGAACGTCAAATCGTTGTTTATTGGCCAATAAACAACGATAACGCGAAAATGATTTCGAATCTCACATGATATAACAAAAAATTTGCAATTGTAATGACAACTACATTTTAATATGCTCCGCTCACTATCGGGACTACTTTTTACTTCGTTTATTGCGGGGTAGTTTAACAACGATAATTTTGTTCCTTGACTATAGAACAAAATCAGCAAGTATCATGTGAGAATTCAAATTGATGATAGGACAGAAGACAGTGAATGACATGCTTTGTAAAATCGCGCCTGTTTTACATGGTGCTGTTAAATAATACATGATAAATACAACTTTAATTATTCATGTAAGAATAACGCAGTCAGTTGGATTTTTTCTTTATATTAATAAGCAATATAACATTAAATTGCTACTACTGATCGATTTAAAAAAAGTAAATATATGTTAACGTGTGCCAGATATTCGACATTTTCAAGTGGAATGAAATATATTAAACACCCGTCCCACTTTGAAAAACGTTACACGTGACAACAATTTTTCAAAGTTAAAACTGACCCAAACATGACTGGGAATACCAACCCGTTCTTAGACTTAAAAATAAAGAGCAGACTTAGACTCAAGAAAATATACTTCTGCGTTTGCAAATATTCTGGGTCCCAATGTTGCTTATGTCCTAACAAATCGTTTTAAATAAAGAATGCTGTAGATAGAGTCGATGGATACCAAGGAGGATTCACATTTACAGCGCTCTTAGAACAGAACAGTTTCAAGAATATTCCTCATTGTAAGTTTTAAGTCTAAGAATTGGTTGGTGAATACGGGTCAAAATCAGATGTCAATGTTTACAGCATTTGCACTTTATTGCGCTTCAATTTAGCAAAGTCTGGATCATATTCGACATATGTTACATATATCTTGCAAACATAGTCCTAGTTTATAATTGTTGTTATAAAATAATCTACATTTATATTAAAACAAACGAAAAAAGTCCCTCAACAACTGATGCATGCCTCAGCAAATTCAGATCGCTAACGTTTAATTCACATAGACCAGCATTTAGTCTTTTAAAATTTTCTGACACAATAAAGAAATACTACGATATGTCAAAAATTAACATTACATTACATTTTAATAGCTCATTCTAAAGTTTGTTTTATTTTTCTGAATTTATACAAAACTTCCACAAAAATACGCTTTGAATATGACCAGCCTCTGAATGCTGCTATTTACAATGACCGTCGGCAGACACATGGTTGCGCTCATCGGCCGACACACGGTTGCCTACATCGGTCAACACACGGTTAGCTTTCGTCGGCGGACAAACCTCGCGTTCATCGACGGCATATAACCATCTTTAAAACAAATATTATTATGGAATTCAATCAAATATGTGAATTTGCCGGTTAATGGCGGACCCGTGCGTCTGTGTTACGATGCGCAGTCAAATGTAATTTAAATAATCCAAGACAGTTTAATACTATGACATACTATTACATAATATTTACACCGCTTATGAACTGTCTCAATACCTTAAAACGGCAAACTATCAAATTATACGTCAACTCTCAAATGAAATAACACACGTTTTGTGCCACGTGTTTATACATCAAAATTAAATGAATACCGATTTTAGTGGTACCCTACATATCCGTTGACGTTTGTTCATTAATAAAAACCAAATTTGCGTCTAAAATTTCAGGAAGCATGAGCGTTTTATCTACAGCCGAGGACGACAGCAATAATTCGTGATGAATTCCACGCTACTGAAGTGTAAGACAATCGCGAAGGAAGTTACCATCCCTGAACAAGTCACGGCGGTACGTAGACGATGACTTAAATATGGCATATGGCCGAAATTGAGCGTACAATTTACGGCGAGACACCGTGCATTGCGGTGGATCTGGATTAGACGACATGTTTGACGTTCCATGGCCGACTAGGCTAACGTTGTCAATGTCAATAATGTCAATAATTCCAGCTACGACGACAGAGCGCGTCATTGTTTTATTGCCAAATGCTGTTTTCACGACAGAGTAAGTAAGCGGGTGGTTCCATGAATCGCTACATAATACAACTGGGGCCGTATCACCGAAACATCTTAAGTTTAACTGAACTGAATATGTTCACTTCGGTTTAAATTTATGTTATCTAATAGTTCTACTAGTATAATGTGTGATTTACAGTTACGTGAACACGATTCATTTATTCAGTTTACAGTAAATTTACACTATGCGAAATGTCAAATTCAATTTAAATAAAATGTTGATTTTAAAGTTATGGATAAGATTTTACTCAAGATGTTCCTGGAAAACAGCCCCTGAACGCGTAATTTGTTAACGTAAACTTTAAACGCAGTACGTTATCAACGGGGAGTTTTCAAACAAAACCTTTTACAATGAACTAGAAAGGAAAACTGAAGTATGATTATCGCGCGCCACACTGCTCCGTGTCACGGGGGCAACACGGCATGCTACAGAACAGCCGCGTTCCTAAGACTGCAGTCCATAGTCCAGTCGGTCAGGTTTGGGTGAGTTGGGAAGGCGGGTTGGATCAATGTTTGGGGTGAGTATGGAATAACCTGTAAAAACCGGCAGCAGACCGCCCGCAAGCGCGGAACATCCTCACACGGCGGTTTATGCACAAAACAGCATCAATAAAACAAAGTATCGTGTCCAATCTACATTAATAACTTGATGTAGAACAGTTGAGTAATGTAATGTAGGGAAGTAAATTTGCAATTCTTACTGCATGCAGTGCCCTAAATTAAATCCTTCAACGACAACCGGTCCAAGCGAAAAGTCTCGGACCTACGGACACCCGTTAAGAACGAACCCTGACAACAACAACAACAACAACAGCCAAACCAGCACATTAATAATGCACACAAGAATGTGAAAACCTGCAGTAGCGCTGAATATATTGATACTGAAACACGTAACAAATGTAATTTTGGATGTTGCAAGATTTCTTAGGGTTTGATGGACGCTTTTAAACGGACATCATACTTGGTTGTTTTTAACATAACACCTGAACAGGGCGACATACACCAAATTAAACTTTGAAATTCACAGTGGCATAATTTATATGGTGTCCAACCTGCAATTGGGAATTTGGGAGCTCATGAGTTTGAATCGTACTCGGGAAGCGTTGACATGACCATAAGACACAAGTTTGGGTTCTTCCCAGGGAATGGACTCGACAGTGTCAATTAGCTAGCTTTCAACACAATCGCGCTTAAATAAAAAAGGTTTAAACTTAATACGACATTATAATGAACAATAATGACCAAACATTTGCGAATACGTCCCATGTTGTGACCTTTAATTAATTTAATTTAATTTAATTAGGAGTACTTCATATATAAGATGTAAGTTTATAAATTCACGAATAAAATCTATTTCGAGTTCAATCAATATACGCATAATGTTTACAACATATAAATAAATGACATCTCAATTCATCGCGATTTCTGAAAATACTTAAATATTTATAATCAAATATTGTATACAAGATTATAAAGCAATTATGTCGATATATGGTCTATTCAACGACCAATATCGCAACATCACGGTCCGTATCCTGATGATGCTGGCTCAGAAGATAATGCAGGCTTCAGCGAAGGAGCAGACAGGGGGGTACGTCAGTTTATGTATAATTGTCTTTTTACCTTTACCTCGTGCATTTTTTTGTAATAGATATGAATTAACCGATCCATTATCTACCTGCAGGTACCCTTTCGAAACTTTCGAAAATATTGGTCAGAGAAACGTAACATTAAACGTGAAACAATGCCATTTAGAAAATATGTTACGCTTTTTTTTTTTATCTTTGCAAGCAAAGATTATACCTTGTACACCGTTATACTGAACACGCGCGGGAGTACTTTGAAAGAGTGAACATTGGCAAAGTTCGGAGCGTTTGTGACTTCGATAACATCAAGACTTGTTCTGTTCTCGTGCGCCGGCTTGCACACACACTGTTGTAATTGTCATAGAAATTTAATATATGATTTTATTTTATTGAAATTTCCACTGTATATACAGGAAATGTTCCGATGTATTGTGTATATATAATCATATATGTAAATTAAAAGATGTTAACGTTATCGCCTCAGTGATATTTATTTTTGAACAACCCTCGTACATTCATAACGAAATATATGGTTGTGAAAAACAACTTCATTATTTTATTTCCTATATATTTTAATGATTTTGTCAAATACAATCCCGACAAACAAATGAAAAAAACTTTGAAACTTGTCCTACATATTTAGGTATATTTTCATATAAAACTAAACGTCACTTACCTTTGCTCGCTTCAACTTCCCGACACAGTCCACGTTCTTGCCAAGTTTGCAGTTTCACGCTCACAGATAGTTAGAATTATTAATAACAAATATCTCCATATCGCAATCGTCACAAAAAAACAACGTTATTTGCAATTTTCCCCACTGCTTACACTTACACTTGGAGCACTGTTTAGACATATATCATTATGCACGTGCTTAAACACATTACAAATTAAAGTCAATAAATACGTAAAAATACAAGCACATACCTAAACGATCACATTTTGCAAGTTTAGAATTACACACCACACACTTAATCACGTGTACACAACCCATGTCGTACATAAAACTATAACCGTTACTTTAATTGGTTTTTAAATTTGTGAAGTCTCGTGCAGTTTCAATTGGATTATAACAATAGAACATTTAATCTGGCCTTGCCAACGTTAAAGGCGCTGTGTCGTGCTTTCATCATCTCTATCATAGTGATCATCATCATCATTGTCATCATCGTCATCATCATCTCTATCGTCGTAATGACTTTCGTCCTCATTGTCATCATCATGAACGTAATAAATCATCATTATTATCATCATCGTTGCATTCAATGCCATCGTCATCATCAGATGCATGCGATACGTATTCATTCGTCTTCGGACTCCGCGTTCGCTCAGATATGCTTCTTGATTAATAACGTGGTAAAGGTAACGGAATATATACCGACGATGACTATCACTAAGATGCCAACTATTGAACACATTCAAACATTTGAAAAACAGATCACTGTGCAACTCGTGAAAGTATAAATTTCTACGATCACTTGTGAATTAAAATCGATATTCTAAAATTCCAAAGGTGTTAATATTTAGTTTTCGTCACGCAAGTAGTACAATTCACAGTGTTTCAAACACAGATTCTTAATGTAACCTATGTTCAACTTAAGTTAACAATAATTAAGTATCCTCATAAATATGGACCCAGGTGTACTCAATGCGCTCCCCAACGAACACCGTGCAATGAGACAGTTCGATTCACAAGACATCTGTGTCCCACAATAAATTCCTGACTTTCTGAGCGGCTAAACCACCTTGGTCAAACCTTGAAGATCGGAAGCAGAATGCCACAGCTCAAACGACTGCTATCCTGACTGGATTTAAGATAATTTTGGGTTAAAGCAAAATTGCACGCGATGCACGTGAAGTGTAAACTTGGCGGGAGTTTGGCGTGGTCTGTAACATAACTTAAGAGTAATTTAAAGTGGCATATCGCAGAAATACAGACGCATATACACGTAATAAACAAAATAGCCAGATTCTCCAATAAATCCTTCATGCATTAAAATTACATCTATATTGAAAACATCGATAGAAATAACGGAAATTGGATACACGAAAACCAGTGCTGAAGCTTAAGTATTATAAGAATTGTGGCCTTCGTTGTCGAACATTTCACGCTTAACAACTTCCCAAGTAGCAATGGATTGCTCCAAGTGATTGTGCCTGATCTTCATGATGGAAAAAAACGAAATAAGAGTGCTTTGTAGGATCACATTTTTCACACACCTGTGAAGAATAGGATCTCATTTGTCACATTTTAAGTGCGAATAATGAGATTGGCTAAACAGGGGTATGCGCGAGGATCACAGAAGAATATAATTTCACTGCATATCAAAAACTGGATGCAATCACAATCTTCACAGAAAATTCGACGAATACAAATGGGATGTGTAAAGAATAAAATAAAGATGTGTGAAAAATGAGATCCTTTTTTTCACCGATGAGAAAAATATTATTTGTGAAAAATATGGTCCTACAGTGCTTCATTGGTTAACACTAATATTGCATATTGAAACACTGTCCAAGAACTGGGGAATGGTGTAGTTGAAGAATGGAAGGCCACATGTCTGTATAGCTTACATCAATTGTAGAACTGGGGAATGGTGTATAATGGAAGACCACACGTGTGTATAGCTTACATCAATTGTAGAACTGGTTAATGGTGTAGAAAGGAAGACCACACGTCTGTATAGCTTACATCAATTGTAGAACTGGGGAATGCTGTAGTTGAAGAATGGAAGACCACATGTCTGTATAGCTTACATCAATTGTAGAACTGGGGAATGGTGTAGAAAGGAAGACCACACGTGTGTATAGCTTACATCAATTGTAGAACTGGGGAATGGTGTAGTTGAAGAATGGAATACCAGATGTCTGTATGGCTTACATCAATTGTAGAACTGGGGAATGGTGTAGTTGAAGAATGGAATACCATATGTCTGTATAGCTTACATCAATTGTAGAGCTGGGGAATGCTGTAGTTGAAGAATGGAATACCACATGTCTGTATAGCTTACATCAATTGTAGAACTGGGGAATGCTGTAGTTGAAGAATGGAAGACCACACGTGTGTATAGCTTACATCAATTGTAGAACTGGGGAATGATGTAGTTGAAGAATGGGAAGCCACATGTCTGTATAGCTTACATCAATTGTAGAACTGGGGAATGGTGTAGTTGAAGAATGGAATATCACATGTCTGTATAGCTTACATAAATTGTAGAACTGGGGAATGCTGTAGTTGAAGAATGGAATATCACACGTCTGTATAGCTTACATCAATTGTAGAACTGGGGAATGGTGTAGCTGAAGAATGGAATATCACACGTCTGTATAGCTTACATCAATTGTAGAACTGGGAAATGGTGTAGTTGAAGAATGGAATATCACACGTCTGTATAGCTTACATCAATTGTAGAACTGGGGAATGCTGTAGTTGAAGAATGGAAGACCACATGTCTGTATAGCTTACATCAATTGTAGAACTGGGGAATGTTGTAGAATGGAAGACCACACGTCGGTATAGCTTACATCAATTGTAAAACTGGGGAATGCTGTAGTTGAAGAATGGAAAGCCACATGTCTGTATAGCTTACATCAATTGTAGAACTGGGGAATGCTGTAGTTGAAGAATGGAAGACCACATGTCTGTATAGCTTACATCAATTGTAGAACTGGGGAATGCTGTAGTTGAAGAATGGAAGACCACATGTCTGTATACCTTACATCAATTGTAGAACTGGGGAATGCTGTAGTTGAAGAATGGAAGACCATATGTCTGTATAGCTTACATCAATTGTAGAACTGGGGAATGGTGTAGTTGAAGAATGGAATACCACATGTCTGTAGAGCTTACATCAATTGTAAAACTGGGGAATGGTGTAGTTGAAGAATGGAAGACCACATGTCTGTATAGCTTACATGAATTGTAGAACTGGGGAATGGTGTAGAAAGGAAGACCACATGTCTGTATAGCTTACATCAATTGTAGAACTGGGGAATGCTGTAGTTGTAGAATGGAAGACCACATGTCTGTATAGCTTACATCAATTGTAGAACTGGGGAATGGTGTAGTTGAAGAATGGAAGACCACACGTCTGTATAGCTTACATCAATTGTAGAACTGGGGAATGCTGTAGTTGTAGAATGGAAGACCACATGGCTGTATAGCTTACATCAATTGTAGAACTGGGGAATGGTGTAGTTGAAGAATGGAAGACCACACGTGTGTATAGCTTACATCAATTGTAGAACTGGGGAATGCTGTAGTTGAAGAATGGAAGACCACACGTCTGTATAGCTTACAACAATTGTAGAACTGGGGAATGCTGTAGTTGAAGAATGGAAGGCCACATGTCTGTATAGCTTACATCAATTGTAGAACTGGAGAATGGTGTAGTTGAAGAATGGAAGACCACACGTATGTAAAGCTTACATCAATTGTAGAACTGGTGAATGGTGTAGAATGGAAGACCACATGTCTGTATAGATTACATCAATTGTAGAACTGGGGAATGCTGTAGTTGAAGAATAGAAGACCACATGTCTGTATAGCTTACATCAATTGTAGAACTGGGGAATGGTGTAGTTGAAGAATGGAAGACCACATGTCTGTATAGCTTACATCAATTGTAGAACTGGGGAATGCTGTAGTTGAAGAATGGAAGACCACACGTCGGTATAGCTTACATCAATTGTAGAACTGGGGAATGCTGTAGTTGAAGAATGGAAGACCACACGTCGGTATAGCTTACATCAATTGTAGAACTGGGGAATGCTGTAGTTGAAGAATGGAAAGCCACATGTCTGTATAGCTTACATCAATTGTAGAACTGGGGAATGCTGTAGTTGAAGAATGGAAGACCACATGTCTGTATAGCTTACATCAATTGTAGAACTGGAGAATGCTGTAGTTGAAGAATGGAAGACCACATGTCTGTATACCTTACATCAATTGTAGAACTGGGGAATGCTGTAGTTGAAGAATGGAAGACCATATGTCTGTATAGCTTACATCAATTGTAGAACTGGGGAATGGTGTAGTTGAAGAATGGAATACCACATGTCTGTAGAGCTTACATCAATTGTAAAACTGGGGAATGGTGTAGTTGAAGAATGGAAGACCACACGTCTGTAAAGCTTACATCAATTGTAGAACTGGTGAATGGTGTAGAATGGAAGACCACATGTCTGTATAGCTTACATCAATTGTAGAACTGGGGAATGCTGTAGTTGAAGAATGGAAGGCCACATGTCTGTATAGCTTACATCAATTGTAGAACTGGGGAATGGTGTAGAATGGAAGACCACATTCATGTATAGCTTACATCAATTGTAGAACTGGGGAATGCTGCAGTTGAAGAATGGAAGACCACATGTCTGTATAGCTTACATCAATTGTAGAACTGGGGAATGCTGTAGTTGAAGAATGGAAGACCACACGTCTGTATAGCTTACATCAATTGTAGAACTGGGGAATGGTGTAGTTGAAGAATGGAAGACCACATGTCTGTATAGCTTACATCAATTGTAGAACTGGGGAATGTTGTAGAAAGGAAGACCACACGTCTGTATAGCTTACATCAATTGTAGAACTGGGGACTGCTGTAGTTGAAGAATGGAAGGCCACATGTCTGTATAGCTTACATCAATTGTAGAACTGGGGAATGCTGTAGTTGAAGAATGGAAGGACACATATCTGTATAGCTTACATCAATTGTAGAACTGGGGAATGCTGTAGTTGACGAATGGAAGACCACATGTCTGTATAGCTTACATCAATTGTAGAACTGGGGAATGGTGCAGTTGAAGAATGGAAGACCACATGTCTGTATAGCTTACATCAAGATTATAAGATTATACCTTGTACACCGTTATACTGAACACGCGCGGGAGTACTTTGAAAGAGTGAACATTGGCAAAGTTCGGTGCGTTTGTGACTTCGATAACATCAAGACTTGTTCTGTTCTCATGCGCCGGCTTGCGCACACACTGTTGTAATTGTCATAGAAATTTAATATATGATTTTATTTTATTGAAATTTCCACTGTATATACAGGAAATGTTCCGATGTATTGTGTATATATAATCATATATGTAAATTAAAAGATGTTAACGTTATCGCCTCAGTGATATTTATTTTTGAACAACCCTCGTACATTCATAACGAAATATATGGTTGTGAAAAACAACTTCATTATTTTATTTCCTATATATTTTAATGATTTTGTCAAATACAATCCCGACAAACAAATGAAAAAAGCTTTGAAACTTGTCCTACATATTTAGGTATATTTTCATATAAAACTAAACGTCACTTACCTTTGCTCGCTTCAACTTCCCGACACAGTCCACGTTCTTGCCAAGTTTGCAGTTTCACGCTCACAGATAGTTAGAATTATTAATAACAAATATCTCCATATCGCAATCGTCACAAAAAAACAACGTTATTTGCAATTTTCCCCACTGCTTACACTTACACTTGGAGCACTGTTTAGACATATATCATTATGCACGTGCTTAAACACATTACAAATTAAAGTCAATAAATACGTAAAAATACAAGCACATACCTAAACGATCACATTTTGCAAGTTTAGAATTACACACCACACACTTAATCACGTGTACACAACCCATGTCGTACATAAAACTATAACCGTTACTTTAATTGGTTTTTAAATTTGTGAAGTCTCGTGCAGTTTCAATTGGATTATAACAATAGAACATTTAATCTGGCCTTGCCAACGTTAAAGGCGCTGTGTCGTGCTTTCATCATCTCTATCATAGTGATCATCATCATCATTGTCATCATCGTCATCATCATCTCTATCGTCGTAATGACTTTCGTCCTCATTGTCATCATCATGAACGTAATAAATCATCATTATTATCATCATCGTTGCATTCAATGCCATCGTCATCATCAGATGCATGCGATACGTATTCATTCGTCTTCGGACTCCGCGTTCGCTCAGATATGCTTCTTGATTAATAACGTGGTAAAGGTAACGGAATATATACCGACGATGACTATCACTAAGATGCCAACTATTGAACACATTCAAACATTTGAAAAACAGATCACTGTGCAACTCGTGAAAGTATAAATTTCTACGATCACTTGTGAATTAAAATCGATATTCTAAAATTCCAAAGGTGTTAATATTTAGTTTTCGTCACGCAAGTAGTACAATTCACAGTGTTTCAAACACAGATTCTTAATGTAACCTATGTTCAACTTAAGTTAACAATAATTAAGTATCCTCATAAATATGGACCCAGGTGTACTCAATGCGCTCCCCAACGAACACCGTGCAATGAGACAGTTCGATTCACAAGACATCTGTGTCCCACAATAAATTCCTGACTTTCTGAGCGGCTAAACCACCTTGGTCAAACCTTGAAGATCGGAAGCAGAATGCCACAGCTCAAACGACTGCTATCCTGACTGGATTTAAGATAATTTTGGGTTAAAGCAAAATTGCACGCGATGCACGTGAAGTGTAAACTTGGCGGGAGTTTGGCGTGGTCTGTAACATAACTTAAGAGTAATTTAAAGTGGCATATCGCAGAAATACAGACGCATATACACGTAATAAACAAAATAGCCAGATTCTCCAATAAATCCTTCATGCATTAAAATTACATCTATATTGAAAACATCGATAGAAATAACGGAAATTGGATACACGAAAACCAGTGCTGAAGCTTAAGTATTATAAGAATTGTGGCCTTCGTTGTCGAACATTTCACGCTTAACAACTTCCCAAGTAGCAATGGATTGCTCCAAGTGATTGTGCCTGATCTTCATGATGGAAAAAAACGAAATAAGAGTGCTTTGTAGGATCACATTTTTCACACACCTGTGAAGAATAGGATCTCATTTGTCACATTTTAAGTGCGAATAATGAGATTGGCTAAACAGGGGTATGCGCGAGGATCACAGAAGAATATAATTTCACTGCATATCAAAAACTGGATGCAATCACAATCTTCACAGAAAATTCGACGAATACAAATGGGATGTGTAAAGAATAAAATAAAGATGTGTGAAAAATGAGATCCTTTTTTTCACCGATGAGAAAAATATTATTTGTGAAAAATATGGTCCTACAGTGCTTCATTGGTTAACACTAATATTGCATATTGAAACACTGTCCAAGAACTGGGGAATGGTGTAGTTGAAGAATGGAAGGCCACATGTCTGTATAGCTTACATCAATTGTAGAACTGGGGAATGGTGTATAATGGAAGACCACACGTGTGTATAGCTTACATCAATTGTAGAACTGGTTAATGGTGTAGAAAGGAAGACCACACGTCTGTATAGCTTACATCAATTGTAGAACTGGGGAATGCTGTAGTTGAAGAATGGAAGACCACATGTCTGTATAGCTTACATCAATTGTAGAACTGGGGAATGGTGTAGAAAGGAAGACCACACGTCTGTATAGCTTACATCAATTGTAGAACTGGGGACTGCTGTAGTTGAAGAATGGAAGGCCACATGTCTGTATAGCTTACATCAATTGTAGAACTGGGGAATGCTGTAGTTGAAGAATGGAAGGCCACATATCTGTATAGCTTACATCAATTGTAGAACTGGGGAATGCTGTAGTTGACGAATGGAAGACCACATGTCTGTATAGCTTACATCAATTGTAGAACTGGGGAATGGTGTAGTTGAAGAATGGAAGACCACATGTCTGTATAGCTTACATCAATTGTAGAACTGGGGAATGGTGTAGTTGAAGAATTGAAGGTCACATGTCTGTATAGCTTACATCAATTGTTCTTAGCGTCAGCGATCTATAGCTATAATAAGTGCATTAAATAATCATATTTCTATACGAATTGAATGTTCAGGAGGGGGGTGGAGCCGCAGGCATATACGGGACTTTAAACTGACAGCGATTCCCAACATAAGTGAATTTGACACGCCGACTGATTCGGGGTAAAGGGGAAATACTCTTCAGTCACATTTTAGATCCCAGTAATATTCCCTGCATATAACTAGTTCTTGGTATCTGTGAGAAAGTATATTTCATGGGTAGAACCAATACTAGGTGTATGTGAGAAGGTCCATTCACTGGACAGAACCAGTTCTTGGTGAATGTGAGCAAGTATATTCCATGGGTACAAACATTACATGTTGTATGTGAGAAGTTAAATGGTGTACAACAGAAAGAGCAATTCTTGGGTAGAACCAGTTCTTGGTGTAACTGTATGTGAGAAAATCCAGGTTAAATGGCTTTTGCTGTTTTGAGAAAGTCCATTTCCTGGGTTGAACCACTACTTAATGTGTGTTAGAAAGTCCATTCCCGGTTAAGAACCAATACTTGAGAAAGTCTGTTTCCTAGGTAGAACCAGTACTTGGTGTATGTGAGAAAGTCCATTCCTTGGGTAGAACCAGTAGTTGATGTATGTGAGAAAGGCCATTTCATGGGTTGAACAAGTACTTAGTAATTTGGTTTGCAGGTAATGGCAATTGTAAAGCCACGCTAAATAAGGGAAAAAACACATGGTAACCATCTTAATTTAGGGGTTCCATAAATGAGGGAGGACATTGACAGCAACAAATTCCCTCTCAGTTAATGGAAACAAACTATAATGACTGATTACCGGTATATTATGTTTTTACGCAGTAACCCATTTTTTGAAATAGAAAACATTAAATATGTTAATTATAGATACATCTAAGGCCAAAAGAGTTGTGTTCAGCATTATATCAACATTATCCACAGTATTTTTTTAACTAGGTGCAAGAAAACCCGTATTAACAGATTCAATTTAATTATTTTCTGAGAAATAACCTAACAAATGTATTCTACCAATAATTTGCTTGTGAAATGTCTAAAACCCTTGTTCCATATGTGAGTACAATATACCATTATGCACAATAGTTTCTCCCTGGCATATAAAACCGACATTACCATACAAAATCTGTAAAATACATTGCCTCTAAATGGCTCTGAACAAATTGTTATTCACCATTGGCCGCATATTGTTTTAAAGTAGAGCTTTGATAACAATTTATCCAGGAGCTTTTGGAAAAAAACATAATTATGTTGTGAAAAACTTGTTTCTCAAATCTGGAACACATACACCAACTGAACCAGCATGACATGCATTGCAAATAGCAGTGGTGTTTTATTGAGACTGAATGGGAATGAACAATATAGAACACGGATGAACCCTCTCTGCAATCTTTGGCATCAGCTGCAGCAAAAATGTGTGTACAGAAATAAAGCAACATGTCCCACTTAATTGATATGGTCAAAACACACCATTTGTTTTGCTCAAAAGACGATATTCACATGTTATGAATAATTTATGGAAAATTGATATACACTGTTAAATGGTTTTGAAAACAAATGTAAATGGCGGCATTAAAAATAGCACTTGCATTAATAATGATTTATATCAAAATAATACTTGCATTATATCAAAATAATACTTGCATTAATGATTTATATCATTGTAATCTATAAATAAAAGAACATTCACACCTTTGCATAATTTCATGTGGAATATTGATTAGTTTGTATGTTTAGTTTGTCATCAATTGCATGATTAACACAACACATTCCACATTATATTTACAAACAGTGCCCACTGGATTTTGGCCAATATATGGCCCAGTGTCTCATCAATAGTGGAAATACTGCACCCTAACTTTGTTGGTCAAAATACCGCCACATTATGTTCTTTATTTTTATTCAGTTTGCAGTTATGGGCACTCACTTTTTGTTTTCCAAAATCTGAGTCCATGCAATTTTCTTGCAAAAAAAACCCTCTTAAAATAATGATTTGTGTTAATATATGTTGTATGATTCTTAACTTATATCACATATGTATGTGCTGAGAAAAGAATAAACTTTAAAAATAATTATGCATTAATACCTCCCATAAATTACCGTTACATATCTATTTCTTTATTATTTTATAACAATTTGTAACATGTAACTACACTCATATGAAAGTCAAAATTTGTTTGAGCAGGTAAAATTGTTTTGACGCAACAAGTGTGACATAATGCTTGTATGCAGAAACCTGAGTTTTGTGCCAGATAATGCTGTCTTTATAAGTGTTACATTTTCAAACCTTGACTATCAAATGTCTCTATCAAACCCGCACTGGTTGCTATTTGCTATTCAGGCTGTATTGCTTCCAAGGAATCAATGTATTCCAGGTTAGATATATATATATGTTAATTTTCCCAAGATGTGTCATTTTTACAAACACTCAGATACACAGCACTCAGTCCCATCCTTACAATGAATTGTTTGTCAAACACTCAATAGCCAGTCCCAGACAACAAAAGATGATAAATGGTAAGTCATAGTGGTGTAATGGATTTGATAACTGCCTTTCGATTGGTAGATCAGAAGATCTTTATTTTGGGAGTGTTTGAATCATCGTTCTCAAAAGACACTAAGTACTGGTTCTACCCAGGAAACAGACTCAACCATTTCTATCTGTAACCTCAGGCACAAGGGTTTCAAACCTGATGCAGACAAGTTACTTGTAGGATACTTACAGAAAAGTACAAGAAAGAAAGCATGCAAAAATCAGTGTACAGTTATTTGTTTGTAAATGGACAGCAGGTTGAACAAAATCTTAGTGGGACCAAACAACAAGTGAGCCATGACTGTCCAGCATCTTTCACTCACGTTTAGGCTTGTGAAAGAATTTGACCCAACTAAAATTATTAATGCTGCAAGGGAGACAACAAAAGTATACTTTGGTAAAAAGGCAATGTGGATTACCGCCTTTGTTATATGTGTTATTACATGATTGCTCTACATATTTCGCCAGCATATGAGTTTTTAATCATAGTGTTCTTTAGGAGTAACAAGGTAGACACCCAAAGATATAATGCTTCAGAAGTCAGCATTTCTCTGTGAATCTGGGACCAGGAAGACTTGAAGACTTTTATTTCAATAATATCAAAAATTAATATTAAATGTATGCAGAATAACGATCTATGAAGAAATGAGACTGTTCATTTATAAACCAAATCAACATATGCATCAGTTTTAAATATTCATGTTGGATATTCAATTTACATTCTCAATATCTTACATACGTTAAATAATATAAAAGGTTATGTGAATTACACCCTTAAACAACAAAGGATTATTTTACTCACAAATGTGGTGTTAAATCAGTTTCATTTTAACACTTATCTGATATCAAATACTTGTACAAAGCTCTACAATAAGAACGTGTTAATCGTTCAAACTCATCACTGTGCAAGTCTATCTGTCACGGGGTAAAATTGTTAATTCTTCTGCCCAGAGTAGGTTATCTCCCTTTGACTATATTAAAACCAGTTCAGTCTGTGGGCACATTTTCTGACACATTTTAAATCTTTGTTTAAAGAATAACAACGTATTAGAAAATTGAAAAGAACTTAGTTAGAACTTAGAATGCAAAATGATAATCCGTTTCACTCACAACATATAACACAACAATTGCATGATGCAGTATTAAATGCTTTGGTGCCACAGTGTGAGAACATAGTGCAGCCAGTCCGGGACTCGAACCCGGGACCTATCGCTTACATAGCGAGTGCTCTCCCGACTGAGCTAACCTGGCAGGTACACAACCTCGCCCCTATAGTGACCATTAACAGTTTCCACCAGTTACAAGTATTTTGAGGGTCGAAATACAGTCAAATGATATGAAATCTGGCTAAACAATTCAGGATTCATATTAATTTTATTTTTCCTAAAATACATTTTTCATATCTTCTTATAATGATCGATTAGTTATCCCAATTTTATTGTGTCAAACTATTGAAACTATACTTGTAACATTCACAAATTCTCATTTATGAAAAAAATCTCAGCTGACCAATATTCAAGTTACATATCAGATATATTGTCATCATTCTCTTAATCATCATTATCATTTTCATCATTAAGAGAATCACTATCATCAAACGATCAACACGACCATCATCGGATTAATCACCAACACCATAATCATCATAAATGCATAATGACATCATCATCACCATCATCATTATCACAACCACAATCAATATCATTATTTTTCTGTGAAAACCATCAGTCAGTAACAGAAGATATCATACACTGATTAGGAAACTGGTCATAGTACACTTCTTAACAACAACAAGCGTACACAGAGCACAATGGTTTATGTAGATGAATAATATGCTACCCAACCAACTTAAGTAGCCATGATTGCCATCATCTATGCTAGTGTGGATCGTGTTTTCAGTGTGATAAATTTCATGTTAACTCCTCTAAAGAACAAAATGTATCAGTGTCTGTTTGATGCATGGATGAGAATTTGCATGAATAAACAATAACTGTCGTCTTTTGTGATTGAAATAATTGTCGATGAGTTTAAATAAATTACAAATAGGGAAATAAAACTAATTACTTTGTGCGATAAAAAAGCAACAATTTCATTTAAACGTTCAGTCCTTCTTGGTTTTTGCATTAATACAATAAATATGGAATTAAAATTTTTAGGTACCAATATTGTGTTCAATCATGATAGAATCTTGATACATAAAGGCTTGAAATGTAATTCTCGCAAAATATGGTGAAACAGTGCTTATTTTCACAATTAAAAGGACCATGACCGTGTGACATGGTGTTAAAACAAATCGGTAACCTCCCTGTTAAAAATAGCCCTCTTCTCTAAATCAAGACTGTGTTGGTGTATGCAAGTATACAAAACATGCGAATATGGCAATTATTATTGATTGAAAATACATTATGCACGGAACATAAGCATGTTTCAGGTATGTAATGGCATGGTAGATTTTTTTACAAACGCAAACTTGAACTTAAATGAAAGAAAACAATTTCTGACAGTCTTGAAACACATGTTTAACATCTTAAATAAGTACCTGAATGTGTACTGTGTTCTATCAGTGTGTGTTGAGTGTATTTTTTTTTCTAAGTAAAAATCCCCCAAAATAACAAATGCTGTTTATAATACATGAAAACAGAATGAAATGAGTAAAAAACAAACACCAATATGGAGAGGTTACAGGTACCTTCCAATTCTGACAGCCACTAAAAATTATGATATTTACACCAGTTGTTCACTTATACTGTAAAAGATAACAATAAACAAACCTTTGGGAAATCATTACAAGTTGCGCTAAACTCCAGAAATGTTTAATGAAACATAGGGAATAATGACAAAAATATTGCTGAAATAGGCAAACGGCAACCAAAGTTAACAACACTTTTCACTGCTTTTAGGAAACAGATCTAGTGTGTATGTAATAGTGTGAATTCCTTTCCGAAATAGCAGTATTATGTATTATGCAGTATTATGGCCTGTAATCATCTGGGTCTAATTTCTCGAAGGATGACAACCTTAAACTTCTTATTTCCTCAATCAAAATTATTATTTTAAAATTAATTTACAACACAATATATTATTTATTGTGATTATCTATTTTAACACGATACTCGCTAATTTTTCTATAGACTAAGAACAAAATTATCAATGCTAGACTACCTAATAAACAACGCAACAAGAAGTCCCGATTCTGAGCGGAACATAGTAAAAAGTAGTTCCAATTAAATATTGCAAAAATATATGTCAAATCGTGTTACAATCGAAATAATTTTCGTATTATCATTGTTTATCAGCCAATAAACAACTCTTTGTCGTTCTAATGTGTGGCCATTAAACAACTCGGACTAACGCCCTTGTGGTTTTATTCATATGCATCAGAACTCCAAATCGTTGTATATTGGCCAATAAACTAACATAAATCGAAAATTATTTCTTAAATATAACGCTTTACTTCAAACTGTTATATGTCTTGAAAACAGTATTTATATTACTGCACACTTTATTGAAATATGAAAATGGTGAGCTTAAGCTTATCGTTTTAAAACATGCTGAAGAATTTGAGAAACCGGAGCCAGTACTCTGACAAGTAAATGGTTACCTTGACCTCTGTGGCACAGTAGACAAGCTCTTTTATCATTAATAGTGAACATATATGCTTATTAAGAGAAACAGGGACATTTTAAAAATCACAAATATGCTGCAGTTTAACATGTACAAGGTCAACACATATTTTGTTTGAACAAATCATTTGACATTATGAAGTATATTTACTTAGTAGAAACAGTATTTAGTGTCTTCAGGAATGACCTTCAATCCCAAAGATAACTTTGATAAATAACCTGGACGATGATGTGTAAGACCCTCAAAAACTCATATACTTGATATTTGCATCTTTAATTTTTTCTTTGTTATTGATCTTTGTAGCAGATTTTTTGTTTGAGTATTTATCCAAGTATATTTCACCATTGCTTCCAAATAACCCCACAAGTTGATCAACCAACTCATAGCAATAATGCAGGGGAGATCACTGTAGTAGTTTTAGTTTGCGGAGTCTTATTGAGTTCTCTCCCTGGAATTGTAACACCCAATTAATCTGCACTAGGAATTACTGTCACAGTTTCCTACTGAAATTATTAGACCAGCTACTTATTACTTTATAAGAATTCAACACATTACTTGTTAACCCATGTCATGCATTCATACAAACTATAATTCCAAGAGAATAACAGTCCTGTTGTTTTCAGCAGCATCCCTTTAATTTTTTGTATGGTTGTACTCTTACTACAATACTTACAGATATGATTTTGGTTTTCTTTAATCAAAGATTCAAGTTTATATACAAAGACGGTATGAATTGCAACTGGAAATGAGAGATGCATTTGCCCCAATTTACAACCATGACAACAGAAATCAGCCTCAGAATCTCACAAACAACATTGTTAAGTATCAGAGCAAGACCGCAGTGGACGGATAGGAATCAATCACTGAAATTGTAAACGAATGAATACAAATACAATTTTTTTTGGAAGATCGCAGAACTACTTGCTGCGCAAAGTATTGACAAAATATAATTAATTAAACTTATCTGTCTAACTTATTGTCCAAAAAAGTTTTATTTTGATTTCATGTCATGAAAGGTAATGATTTAATTGAAATTCCAAGTGTTATTTTAAAATTTTTACCTCTCCAAACATTAAATTACTTTCCACTTAAAATTTAGCAAGTTTAAATAAGATCAGTGCTGAAATCGGTGATACAAGGAATATAAGAACAGGATATAGTTTACCAAACAGGATCAATAACTGGTTTTACTTGCCAGACCTGACTAGTTTCAACAGATTACATGTGAATGTTTGGTCAACACTGGTTTAACTATTAAGGCTTATTTGTGAATGAAATACAATTTGGTGACGGACAGAAGTCAACGCATAAGAGGTTCTTTATACCGATAGCTTACTGATCATGTTGAATTGTATGCTTAATTGTTTAATTGTTAATAGACATTTCCAACTTTGACAAATCTGATGTTGAAAACTTAATCTAATTAGAAGTATGTAAACTTTGGGGTTGTCTTAAGTTTATTGTATAATTTGACGACACAATAAAATGTGTGTTTATGGACTGATAAAAAACATTGGGTGTTTCACATATGCACGCAACAAACTTAACACTTCGTCCTTGCTTTGTGTAAAAAACAGTAGTTTCTATGATATATTTCAGTATGCAATATATAACAAGACGTTACGCGTAATAAACATGACGTTTCTTGGTCTTACACTAGTTAATATGCGGAGCAAGTGTATGTCGTGCTTTTTGGTAAACTAATGTTAATTTATATTTATGGGTTTAAATTTGAAAGAAATATCATTAAGGTAAGAAATAGATATGCAATATGTAATATACAGTTAAATTAGATGTTTTACTTGTTTTCTTGTACTTCATTAACTGATGTATTTTAAATACACACTGAATTGTAAACACCAATATTTTACAGTCGATCATTTTATCCACACGATGTTACGGTAATGCAACTTTGTGTCACATGATATTCACATGATTCTTGAAATCAACAAAGAGCATGTGCCTAGCAGTGTAGTACTATATATATTTCTGTATTGGTTTCTTATGTTTTAATAGACATACTGTAACACACTGATTGTTGTTGACTTTATATAGACAATTAATCTGCTTTATTTACAATGTTCACCACTAAAGGAAGACCCTACCAAACATACAACATGCTGATCATTTTATATAACGTTTAACAATTAATAATTTAGCAACCTTTCCAGTTCCCCTGTTCCAAAACAGGTTAGCGAACTATATAAAATGACAAACGTTTCAAGAAAAGAATGGAATGCGAGGTCAGTGTGACAAATTGGGGTGATTGACGTAACATCACATTCCATCATATCACTTAAAACATAAAATATATCATTCCAAGTAAGATTTACAGTTCTTCTTATGTTTTTTCTGCGTGATGATATATATCCAAACATAAATCAATTGATCGCACAAATTAATCAGCCAATATTGTGCGTGTTTTAAAACACAGCATCATGTTCTTTAGGTCGAGCATCATGCTAAATAGTACAAGGCTGAACGAAGAGCATGCTGCTCAGTCTAACGATCATGATGCTCATTTCTATGAGCACATGCAGGTGTCAGTCCACACTTTTCAGGTCTCTCTATCTAATTAAGACATTAAACACATGACAAAAACCTAAGCATATTCCAATCCGCTGTAAATTATCAATTGAATGTACAGTACTGTAGTGAATCTTTCACACTTAGTACTAGTTCTACCCAAGAAACAGACTCGAGAATGTTAAAATAAGCCTCATGCTGGTGACAGAAACATTTGATCCTGCCAGATGATGGCCTGTGTCTAGAACAATCCTCGACACATCTAGGACTAGAATAGACCGGCTATGAGTCCTAGTGTCTATGACTTTGGTTTATTCTAGTCCTAACGCTTATATGCTCATTTCAGATTATGTACATTTCATTAATTATTATGTTTCTTAGTTTTAGAAAGGGTATGATGCTATGTGAAACTGTTTTAGTATGCGGCGATAAACGGGCGATTTAGTACCGAAAATCAACATGAGGTATAGCTTCCGACTCAGAAGAGTGGACTTCCATATTAATATCGTCTGTCGTCGACGTCAACCATTTATTTAACAACTTCTCTGAAACCGCTTAGCCCCTTTAAATCTAACTTGGCAGGAATGTTCCTGATGACAAGTTTTACTTTTTATACCTGTAAGTGCCTTTAAATTAATCACAGAAACACTGATCATGACGTTTTTGATTTATGCATACAAATTGCAGAGAAATACCCTGTTCCATTACTGACTGACAGTAAAATTACCTTAATAAGTATACAGTTATATTTCAACATGCTTTATAATGACGGACAAAGGGACGTAACAAAAGAACTGCTTTTTGTTCACGAGGCGAATTTGTGCATGAGCATCAAAGTTTTTTAATACCTTCAATTAAGGTATCTATCTTTTCTTCCATACTTTACGGGCTAAATGGTTATTTGTATATGCTATTTTAACAGTTAATGTTAATTAATGTAATAATTATCTGCATATCAATACCTTGTCACTGAACAATATCGCAGTAATCACGTACAAGTTTAAATAATATAAACAGTTAGTTCAATGTTTATAAAAGACATCAAAGACGAGGTGAAAGATCAAAATTTTATTCACACGCACAATATAAAGTTTGTTGTTATAACATGCTACATAATAATAACAGTAGAACAATCATCACATATGTTTAATTATATCATCCATGCAATTTAAATACATGTTTAAATACATGAAAAATAATTATATATCTTAATTGTCTCCATTTTCTGAAGATTAACATACATCAGTTACACAGAACAGAAAATGCATATGCATCCAACACTACAAGCAGGTAAGTTATTTATGTCTGATTGTTTTCACTTAACTTCCAGCACAAGTATCAATGTTATAATAAACGATGTTAAATCATCATCAGTATAAAACTAAATACAATTAACCAATTTAACATCATGTTTTCTTTTTATATGATTAAACTAATCAATACTCCAATCATCTATGTCTTTTCAATGCAAATAATTAAAATAAATCCTTCATATTTCAAAAACAAGTATTTATATAGCACTACAGTGTCATGTTTTCAAGTAATTGATCAAATACATTTCTCACATATGTGTACAAATGACAGTCTAAAAATAGCAATTGTCATGTACATTGTACATGTATATTTCTGTACACACATTGACTCCTAAATTAAAATTGTACCAGGTATTTGTCCTGTAACATACATCATATATAACTCGTTAAGTTAAGGACAAATGCAAAAACACTTATTTGATACAAATAACGCAGACTACTGGTTCCAAAGTCATACTGTCATAATTATGATAAAAGTATATTACACAGAAATATAACGCAGTACACAATAAATCATTTCTAACTTACAAACTGTCATTTTAAGATAACCATATTTGTTATTATACAAATGTCTGATACATGTAAAAGTAAGCTATTGCACTTTGAACACCAGGATGTTGTTGTTGTCATATTGTCCCACAATGATGGAGGCTGTGTGCCTGTTGTAGCAGACTGACTCTGGGATCCACAATCCATCCCTGCCTGTAGCCAGAGTGGCCAGCTTCTTCCTGCCCTCCCTGTCCACCTGTATGATAGTCTGGGACACGTATCCACCGACCAACACCTGGCCTGCAGGTGTCACATGTACAGCCTCTGGGTCTCGTAGTTCAGGGTCCTCCAATGTAGAGAGTACCGACCCATCCCTGGCCAGGGTGAGGAGCTTGTGCTGGGAGTTGTTGGTGATGTATATACGATCCCCTGTGGGACTCACAGCACACCTCCGTACTGCAAAAGAGAGTCACATCAAGATATTAAATTACTTTAAATGTTTAATAATGTTAATACACAAACTGCAGTGACATCGTATTATTAATGCGTCGTTAAACAGACAATTACGCGTCTTAAAGATCTGCATAAAATCCAATAATAATAAATATTTTAGTGTGACAGGAAGGTTCTGTATCAGTTTATTGCCTAAAAGTTTGACACGTTGACTGGTGAGTTAGAATTGAAGTCTACCACAATTACACGGATGGAAACGATTACACGGTACAGTGAACATGTACGCATGAATGCGTAACTATATGCAGTAATAACGGATTGCCTATACATGTATACATGAATGTGTCAGCTGATGCAACTATGGCATATGCAGTATTAATAGATTTTCTATACATGTATACATGATTACTGACATCTGTGTTATTCTATAGCTGACACAGGCTGACATATTTATAACATGTACATGTACATTATAATAACAGAAGTTAAGCTTTTACAACAGGAAATATGTTTCTAAACAACATGAAATAAAACCTCTCTCTTGTTCTTCAACACAAGTAACAAAAGCCAGTCGTTATTTAAACAGTTTTACAAATACAAATCTATTAATTTAACAAATTTCAACTACAACAATTTAAAGTTTATTTACTTCACATAACGTTTGGAAACACGATGAATTATGAAACAATAATGCAGGTATATTTACTCGAAAACCACAAAATATAAACAGCAGGTCACACAGTGTGTCATTGATTTGCACTCACTGTCTATTTATAGACATGCCATGAAGTCAGGAGTGACAGTCAAAATGCCTGATAACTTATATATATAAATCAATAATATTGAAAATCATTCTTAACTGCTGTTGTAATAATAAACTGACACATGTACATTGTACAACTATGCAGTCTTACAATTACTTTATGATACATATTTCTAATAATATCCGGATGAACCCGCCATGATTCTAACCTGTCAGACTATCTGATGTATCCTCATACAGCTTGCTGACCAGTTTCCCACTCAGCGTGTACTTGTACAGTGCAGTAGCATCAGTGACATACAGCTCCCCCTGGTGGTGGGCGATACCTGCACAGCCATGTTGTAACTGAAGCTTCCTGCCCTTCACCAGCTGCCCATTGTTGACAGAGATAAACTGGATCACATGTGTGTTAGCATCATTCACAGTAACAGCAACTTCACTGTGTGTTATATGACATATGTCCCATGGATCAGTAGACACATCACAATGAGTAAGCACCCTGTACTGCTGGTCAAGCAGCTTTAAGTTATTATTACTGTTGTCTACAACAAGGATCTGGCCATCAGGGAGAACACATATGCCAGTGATATAGCATGCATATGAATCACTTGGTATGCGCACATTATACTCTGACTTCCTTTTCACAGTGAAGACATTGTATGGGTTCGCTTGCACTGTAAATGTTTCAAACTGTTGTATTTTTTGTAGACATTTTCTACTTGCAATAAACAACAATTCGTTTCTGTTCTTATCATAAACGTGCTGTAGGGCGTCATGGAGTTGTTTCATTTCATCATGAAGCCTGATGCATATTCTAATATCAGATTGAAGGGTTATCAGATTATCTTTCAAGTCCTTTACAGAGCTTTGATTAAATTCAACTAAAATTGAACTGATTCTCTTACGCATTTCTTCTTGCTCATGTTCATGTATTTCATTCACTGTGTTATTTTCAAATTCAACAAAAAAGGATTTGATTTTTAAACGCATATCTTCTACCACGTGTCGCTCATGTTCATTGTATGAACCCTGCAGGGAATGAAGACTGTCCTCCCAATTATTGTGCAGGTGCTTCATTTGTGAAAGAATGGTCTGAATCTGTGCTGACAGTTGCCTCCGGTCTGTGGGCTGCTTTTTCAATGATTTCGAAATAAGCTTCACTTGGGTGCACTGTCTGAAAACGATAGAAATAATTTATAATAATGACCATTCAGGTAAAATAGTATCAAATATTCATACCATGGGAATGACATGTATGCAGACATCCATTAATTTGATGCACTTTATGTCTGTTTTAAATTAATATACATTTATGAGTTTTTTTCAAACTTAACTTTATAAACATGGAGCATATTGCCGCTTTTCCATATGTACATATCCACATCCGTATCCGCACCTGTATCAGCATTCGTATCTGCATAAATATTATATGGACGCGCTTTTCCACGAATCCGCAAATAAACGTAGAATATTTTAGTGTTCTTATTTTCAAATAGTTGCAATGTCTGAGAAAGAAGCGTTTAAACATTTTTTATTATGTCGCCTGCAAATATTTATGCCAGCATGTAAAAGCATTGACATGCGGTGGATTTTAAACAATATAACAATATAAAGCATACAACAATTATATCTACAGCGTCAGTCATGACTCATTGAAAGATAACCCGTTATTACCGAGTTATTGTACTCGGTGAGTCTTAGGTTGAGTTATCCAGGAGTATCTTCTTTTCATCCAATGTTTTATGGATAACAGCCTTTTGTTTAAAATGCGAAGTTAGATACCATGTTGTCCGCATCCGAATAAAATCGCTCACCGATTTCTTGCGGACGGCTTTTGTGAATTCGCTTTGCGGATACGGACTGAGGATATATGGAAACAGTCCAACTGTTTTCAACTTGTTTGATTGTTTGCCGATGCGGATTTGCGCAATGTTGATGTCGATACGGCCATATGGAAAAGCGTCCTAAAATGAATAGGGCAGCATTGATATATTCAAGAAAGGGCAAAATGCATGTAAAACTGTCCAAATAATACGGCCCCCACAAAGATGTCAATGCTGCTGGTGGCTCGACTGACCCTACTTTTTTCATGCGGGCCCAAAGCCTAGATCACCCCGATAAACTACCCCGACACTGACCTTGATCCGTAATTCTAACACCGATTTTGTCAATAGACTAAGAACACAATTATTGTTGTAAAAATACACAATAACCAACGGAGAAATTTGTCCTGATTCTGAGCGCAGCATTGTAAATTGTTATATAAGCTATAAATAGATGCCCTCCCATTGGTCCAAACGGCCCTACTCATGTCCTATGGGCTAAAACTAGATTTGTGAATTTATCAAAATTTGAACCCCGCTTGCACATAACAATTTACACGCAGCGACAGGAACCGGAATAAAATAACTATTGAATTATGTTCTTATTATCTTTACGTACTTGAAACATGAGCAGTATAATAACATTTAAATATAATTGAATAAAAGCTTATTTTAGCAATAATTATGTGTTACTCAATGACTTAATTGACTATTTTAATCCTTTACATTTCAATATATTTACTATAATTATTTAATATTCATAGATTATATAACAGACCATTTGTTGACTAGATGGCCATTGGACAGATGTTAACTGGGTGATTCTCGATCATGCTGATCTCAGTCAACATGCGCTCACCCAGATAACGTCAAACCATGTCCAATGGCCATCTAGTCAATAATTGTTCAATGTAGTTCTCATTACAATTGCAAAAATATCTGTCAGATCATGTTAGAGTCGAAATAATTATTGCATTATCGTTATTTATCGTCCAATAAACAAGTCTTTGTTGTTCTGATGCGTGGCTATTAAACCACTCGAGCTAACACCCTCGTGATTTAATTCCTATGCATCAGAATTCCAAATCGTTGTTAATTGGCCAATAAACAACAATCAATCGAAAATGATTTCTTAGTTTATTATTAATTATATTTCAAATATGTTACAATAAATATATGTTTCTTTACTGGAAATAATTTAAAATTTACGCAAGAGTATGCCACTGCGAACACAAAATATATGAACAAGAGCTGTTTTTAAAATAGTTATGCCCCCTAACAAGTTTGGATGAAAACTGTTTGACACAAGGAGCGAAAACTTCTAAAAGACCAATTTTACATAAACTAAGGCAGTAACTCAGCAGTTTCTAGAACAATTTGTAAATTTGATCATCAAATTTGCTAACAAAAACAAAAACCGCTAAAAAGGCTAATTTTAGATAAATGAATGGCCATAACTACACAGTGACTGTGATGATTTGGCTATAACTTAACTAAAATATTATGCCCCAAAATATTTTTGGTAAGATATGATGAACATTGTTTGACATAAGAAACTGGAAACGGCTAAAACTAAAAGGCTAATTTTAGATAATTCAAGTGTCATAACTCCTCAATTGCTAGACTTACCAAGACTTTCAATATAAACAGTTTATAAGAATTTGTGATTTAACAATAATATGAATCTAAATTGCAACCTATTTTGTAAAATACCTGTGGTTAAGGTAAGCACAGTGAATGCAGCACAACTGACTGTGATCATTGCAGAACATGTCCAGCCTTTCTTCTTTATGAACATCACATTGGAGTAAAAAATCCTCCACCTTCTTGGAAACTGGCCATTTTTTAAAGTTTTCCCTTCCATACAGGGAATGTTTTTTGAACATCTGACCATGATAGTCAATACATTTTCCACAGTAAAACTTTAGACATGTTTTACAGTAAAAATCTGCATCTACCAGAGTCTGTATTTTGCAGATTGAACAACAATAGTCGTTAACTACATCAGAATCTTCAGCAACCGTAGACAAAGAAAGCGTCGCCATTTTGCTAATTAACGTGCAACAAAAAAACCTTTATGACTTAAATTCAAGTAAGATATTAATGTTGCAGTATCTCTGAACATGAAGATTAATATTCCAGAAAAATCACATTAAAGCCTATTATTCACCAATAAAGAATTCAAACTGAACAGAAACCAAGATAAACTTCAAATGATATTCTGTGGTCTCATACCAGTAAACAGCATAACTATGTGAACTGTCACGTGAGTATTAAGTCATTGGAGTATTGTAAAAAGGTTTGTAGTTGAATATAAGATTACCTTAAACCAGATTGTAACACAGACCCAATGCAGTTGGTTTAAGTGCGAATCTTTATGTCTACACAATGTTTATTATGTAGGAGATTCCCACACTGAGTATTTTATCAATCTTGTCACTTCCACAAAAAGTAAACCTGTTTGATTTTTCTCTTAAGTCATTTTAAAAATAATTCCACAGAATAACTGGTAACATTCTGCAATCTTCAATTATAAAAGCCATAGGGAGATAACTCCTGTATTAAACACATTAAAGATAAAAACTGCCTAAATCATATGCAAACTCTAACTCAATTCTTTGAGGACTTACATTCAAAATTTCATTTAAAACTATGTTGGATGCAATAATTTATACATTTGGATGGGACTCCAATGATAGCAACTAAAGTTTACGTTGTTACATTTTTTTTGTTTTTTTGTCAAATTGATTTGAAAGCTTCTGTTTCAGAGAACAAGCTTTTTTTAGCAAACTGATAACAGCGAATGACTTAAAATAAACAACTGACTACAAGCAGTGACTGACCACCATAACTCACTCAGACTCTTTGAGATCAGGTGAGCTTAACATCTGTTGGGTACATCCATACTACATTTGGACAGCATGTCACTGAGGCAGCTACTATTTTGATTGTCATCTTACCTCAGCAAGACCTGGGCTTGCAATCCTCAACTTGATAACTATCCCAACCACAGTCTGCCGGTACAGGTCTGGCTCGAGTTCCATTCTGGCTGCTTACGGAACTTGAGTCCCTTGCTGACCAATCTGTCCTATGTTCATCACTGGCAGTTCCATCTGTAAGCAGACATGTACATTAAATGTGTGTATGCAACGAATAATAAGGGAACTCATGTGGGCGCTATGTTTATAATTATGACTTAATCAAGCTATATTTTTAATATGGGAGTATTGAACAGGTCATTTTCACCGCTAGAACAACAGAAGGGAGATTTTGGTACGAAGATAACCAAACATGACATAACAAACCGTTTTTAAACATACATAAATCGAGGGTTGATCGTAAAACTATTGTACCTGATATAGTAATATTAGGCAGATACAACAGTTTCACACTCAACCCTCGAAATACTGTTTGCTAACACATTTACCACATTGCTTCAAAATCATGTACAATTGCTTAAAGCTGCTACGTCACAGATGGGGAAAATGAAAAAATTAAAAAAATAGTTTCAAATCTAGTTAAATACTATATTACTATACACAACTGACTGAAATAACATTAGTGACACATTAAGTTTGACACACATTGGTTTATTCATCACGATGCATTGTTTCAACCCGATTTCAAAAGCGTCTCAAGATTCTTTTCAATTATTTATAACTCTTGTCTGCCTATCACGCAGTGACTAAGTTCAATCCCGTAAAGAAACTCTCGACTATTTTTGCTAAAAAATTAGTTTGTACAACTTTTTCAATATATTGCACATAATGATAATAATAATGTTATTATAATTTAAAATGGTGCTTAATCGATCGCATTTGATGATTTAAATCACTTTAACATTATAAACAAGATTTTGTCCAAGTGATTCCACAGTAAACTGTCACGTGATAACCTAAATATATAACAGCACTATTTTTAGAACACTCAATGAGTTATAGCGTCTGCTGCTGACGCTATAAATTTTAGACCAATAAAAAAGACAAACTATACAAAAACCATTGTTTTTCAGGTAAATAAAAACATATGCGTCTACTTTTTAAATGTATTCTATATGATTATGTAAGAACAAGAGATGTTTGTAAAACATGTATGCCCATCGACTAAGCTAAGTTGTGAATATGTGCAATTGATATGAGAATGGTTGAATATGCAATCCCAAGTGAGGTCTCAATATATGGTATCTATGTATGAAGTTTTATTTAAATATCTCAATGCGTTCTCAAGTTATTGAGCGGAAACTGTTTTTCTATTTTTAGCAATGGTGACCTTGACCCCACCCACCCCATATGCAATCCCAAGCGAGGTCTCAATATAAGGTATCTATGTATTAAATTTCATTAAAATATCTCAATGCTTGTCAAGTAATTTAGCAAAAAGCGTTTTTTTTTTCTATTTTTTGTAACAGTGACCTTGACATTGACCCCACCCACCATATATGCAATCCCAAGAGAGGTCTCAATACAAGATATCTATGTATGAAGTTTCATTAAAATATCGTGATGCATTCTAATACCTCGATGCGTTCTTAAGATATTGAGCAGAAACCGTTTTTCTATTTTTAGTTATGGTGACCTTAATCTTGACCCCACCCACCCCATTTGCAATCACAAACGAGGTCTCGATATATGGTATCTACGTATGAAGTTTCATTAAAATATCTCTATGCTTGTCAAGTAAGTGACCGAAAACCGTTTTTCTATTTTTGGTAATGGTGACCTTGATCTTAACCCAACCCAACACATATGCAATCCCAAGTGAGTTCTCGATATGAGGTATATATGTATGAAGTTTCATTAAAATATCTAAATGTGTTTTAAAGTTATTGAGCGGAAACCGTTTTTCTATTTTTATTAACAGTGACCTTGACCACACCCACCTCATATGCAATCCCAATGAAGTTTCCTTAAAATATCTCTATGCATTCTCAAGTTATTGAGCGGAAACCGTTTTTCTATTTATATTAACGGTGACCTTGACATTGACCCCACCCACCTCACATGCAATTTGAAGCGAGGTCTCAATATAAGGTATCTATGTATAAAGTTTCATTAAAATATCTCAATGCTTTCTCAAGTTATTGAGTGGAAACCGTTTTAGCAACGGTGACCTTGACCTTTGACCTGTTGATCTCAAAATGTATAGGTGTCTTCCTTTCCTCCGAAGTAACCAGCATACCAACTTTTATGATCGCAGGTTAAATCGTTCTTTAGATATCGGGCGGACATGAAATGGTCTATGGACAGACCAAAATACCGACTGACCGACGGACAGGTGCAAAGCAAGATACCCCCACTTCTTCGAAGGGGGGCATAATAATGTCAGACATTTGAAGTTTTCTCTGATGACATCATAATGATGTTGGATTTTTCAGACATAATTATTTGTGCTTTTTTTAAACAATTTATAAAGCAAACAGTGAAGAATTTGTGGCGAGCTGTAGGGGTTGCGCCAGACATATATACATAGGCTCCAAACTCTCGTGTAGCTGAATTATTTGTTTGATTCATTTACCTTTAGCACTATATTAGTAAAATATATTGCAAAACATCATGGTTGGAAATAATTTTATCAATAAAGTCTACCATTTACTGGGACAGACCTCATATATTAAAAATTTTAATTCATTAAAATAAGATGTTGCGAGGAACAAGCACAGTAAATAACACAACTCACTCAAACTGATTCAACTAAATTCGCCAATAATATGCACAATTAGACTTGGTACTGGCCTTCATACGACCAAGGTACCAATATACAACACACAATATAAAATGTGGATTCCTAGACGATTTTGTAACTATGAACCTCTTTTCCCAGTTTTTAAGAAAGGTTGTTAAAAACAAAATATTGATAACAAGCAACAGATGGCAAACAACTGACGATGGACAATGACTGACCAATATAGCTCACACTTAAGCACTTCAAGCTCAGGTGACCTAATCATCTGTTGATTGCAATCATACTACATTTGGTTGACATGACACTGAGGCAGCGGCTGTTGTTGATATCAATGTCATCTTACCTTGGTAAGACCTTGTGTTGAATTCTCGCCTTGACAACTACCGCAACCACAGTCACTTCCACCTAGGCAGGAGGGAGGTCAGTACAGGTCCAGTGTCTGGCTGAGTTCCATTACAGAACTTGAGTCCCTGGCTGACCAATCTGTCCAGCGTACAGATAATGTTTATATACAACAGACTAATAAGGCATTCATGTGGATGTTGGTAATTTTACAAATTCTGTGCAGGTCATATTTTTAAGCATTTGACATGACTACATGTGTACTGGAATTGACTATTGTATTAAAAGATTCAAGCTAATATATTAATAAAACAATCCTGGCTTGTGCAGTTTATTTTGCTATTACTTGGAGTTTTCATATCATTTCCCAGGATCTAAGTTTAAACTCACTAAAACAATTTCAATGAATAAATAATAAGACAGGAATATTAGAAAGTACTTCACATAATATTATCAGCATTCCAATTGAAAAGTTTCTTACAGTCTTTTTTTACAGATTAACCTGCAAACATATAAATGATTAAAACATTGGGTTGTTTTTCCATAAATCCGCATCTGTATCAACATAGTATTTTAGTTTTGTTCTCATTTCTGAAGAATTGAGATGCCTATGTTAGCGGAATTTAAACAGCTTTAATAATGTCATCTGCAAAAAATTCATGCGTTTATGTTAAAACATTCACAGGTAGTGTGGATTGGAAGAATATTATGCATTCACCATTTAAATCTACGGACATCAGCCATGAACCTACAAATGTTACCAGTTATTACCGAGTTATTATTTGTATTTTCCTAGACAATTTCTGCTATTTTTTAAATGTATCTAAAAGCATTTTGTTAAACAGGCTGAGTGAAATACCACGTCTTCTGCATCTGCCAAAAATCACTCAAAAAGCAATTTTTGCAGACAGCTTTTGCGAATGCGGTCAACGGTTCAACTGATTTCAACTTGTTCTATTTTTCGCAGATGCGGATTTTTTTTGCAATGTGGATACAGACATATGAAAAAGCACCCTTATCTGTACAGTTTCCATTATTAACCCTGGCTGCTGCACGGACCCAGATCCCAGTCATCTCTGCCAGTCACTGGTGGAGGACCATCACACTGGAGAGACTCTGTCCTAGCAGCTGACTGACCTGAGGCCAGTTTACAAAAACATCTTAAGTTATATTACATTAAAGTACATATAAATTAGTCTATTACAGTCATGTAAACAAAACAAATAATAATTATTGAGCCCTTAGCACACCGTTATGTGCATGAAAACAACATTTTAACACTGTCATATACATGAATACTAATAATGCACAATGTCCAACAAATGCTAGGAACAAGAGGCACAAAAGTGCCTGTATCGCTCCACTGGCTTATCAAGATCGGAGCGTAAAATGCAAAAAAATCTTAATATAAGCCAAACAAAAGATTTAATTTAAGATATACGCGTGATGTATCTAACCAGATGCATATGGAAGGAGAATTATTATTATTTAAGTGGCGTGTCGTGGGGAAACAGGTCTTAATGCATGTGCATGTGCATAAAGTGCCGTCCCGGATTAGCCTGTGCAGTCCGCACAGGCTAATCCAGGACGGCACTTTCCGCTTTTATAGTATTTTCAGTTTCAAGGACATCTCTTCTAAACATAAATCCACTGTAGGCGGAAAGTGCTGTACTGGATCAGCCTGTGCGGACTGCACAGGCTGATCCGGGACATCACTTTAAGTAAGACCTGTTTTCCAACGACACACAACTTAAATTTTATGTTTAGAAACACCAACTTGACATTTCCAGGTTGAGCTGAGTATTGTATTGAACTATACGCTTAATTTTTTTTTTAGTATTTCTGCTTTTGCCAACACTTGATGCCATTAAAACAAAATATCATGCCATTAATGTTTGCTGATCCCTGTAAATTTCACTGGTTGCAGAGTCAACATTGAAATTTCTATTGTGTCTAGCTGACAGTGCTCCAGACAAGCTTTTGTACTGAGGATAAATTTATGTGTACTTCTGAAAAATTTGGCAGCAAATGTACACTCTCTCCAGATTATTTTTTTTTTTGGGGGCGGGGTGGGGGGTAAATATACAATGTATAGGATAATTGGTGGTTAATTTTAATCCAACAATTTTAATACTATGTGGAACAAGAAATATCTTTTTAAAAGATATTCGGCGTATGTTGTAAATGTTTGTAAATAATGTAAATTGAATATCCAACATGAATATTTAAAACTGGTGCATTATGTTGATTTGATTTATAAACGAACAGGCTCATTTCTTCATATATTGTTATTCTACATGCATTTAATATTATTGTTTGATATGATTTAAAATAAAATATTATTTTTCCATATTATTTAAATTAAAATCAATAAGTAAATTTTCATCATCATATAGCGAACTCATATTTTAATGTGGCTAGCTCCTAAAATGTGAAATGTTTCTATATTTAAAATAAATAAAAATAATATAATTATTTCATGTCAAAGCAATGAACTGATGAACTGCCCCATGTTTTAAATCAGTTCCACAGCCTGTGCGGATTGTGCAGTCTGCACAGGCAGATCCGGGATGACACTTTCCACTTTTACAGCATTTTCTGTTTGTAGGAAATCTCTTCTAAACATAAATCCACTGAGGACGAAAAGTACTGTCCTGTATTAGCCTGTGAGGACTAAACAAGCTGATCCAGGACGACACTTTACGCACCTGCATTAAGCCTGGTTTTCCCACGACACGCCTCATATATATTTGAAGTGTTTTTATGATTAAATTATTTTAGTATACAATGCATTTATTGATACGCCTCATATATATTTGAAGTGTTTTTATGATTAAATTATTTTAGTATACAATGCATTTATTGATAGTCTTATAAAAACAATGTCTTTTTGTAGATTGAATCGCCTCTAAACATCTACACAAGAATTTGGTAGAAACATCAGTATTTCACAAGAAAAACAATGATGCAGAGCATCATAAGGCACCGGGAAACTATGAAAAGTCCATATGTCAAAGATATCTTAATTATGTAATGTCTGTACAATTTACTGATCTTACCGCCTCATATTTTCCATCAGTGATTTTTTAAATCTAAATAATTCATACAGTATTTGTCAGGCAAATCAAAATTTACTAGAAGTTACCTTGTTTCCAAGAAAATAATGAAGAGAAGGAATATGAGCGTTAAAAATATTTGTTATGGATTAAGCATTTATACTATGTGTGCCAAATAAAAACACACGTCAGGGAACATTCATCTCAATTAAATATTATGATTTGACTTCATTTTGTGATCACAAAAATATTAAGTTATATTTAACAGTGGCGAATGAAATTTATATTCCTTTGGGATAATACGTCTCGAGCGTTTTTGTGTATAACTACTCTAGTTTTATGCATTCATAAAACGCACGTAAAGTAAAAATGCCAAACTTAAAACGAATTGAATTACATATGTCCCAAGCTTCCACCAGTGTCTATCTATACTCTCAAATACTATAAGTGATTGAAAATCTGAATATGTAAAAAAAAAATTAATTATAATAATATGACAGAAAACAAAACAATGTTTAAATTGTATAAATGACAAGAACACTGGTTATTTTTGCTGTAAATATTGCCAAACCTTTTATCTCAGTATATATGCATATATATGACACTTGGTATATTCATTGTTTAAATTGTACAGAAATATAAATTGTAGAAATAATTATCTTCAACAATAAGAATATATAATTAGAAATGATAAAATATGCTACTTTTGTAGTAAGTATAATATTTTATTAGTATTTTGCAAAAAAATATTGTTCACGTGAAGACAAATATTACCATATATTTGTAAGTACTGTTTAAGATTTCAGGTTGTTATATCAATATTGGTAGATGCAATGTAAATAAAAATTATACCCATGTGTAGCTTATTTATTTATCTACAACTTTGCTTCTTGGTGCTATAAGATAAAATCTAAGGCTAATGCACAAAAGCTGTCAGATCAATGCCATTGATATTATTTTGTTTACACTAGCCATATGGTGAAAATTTAGTGGCAGTGGAGTAGCTGATAAGCGATTAGGCTTATGGCAGGATAAGGGTTAATAGGCACAGGTCAGTCAGAGAGTGTATTCTAGAGTGTATTCTATGGAATGTTGCCTATCAAATATATGATATTAACGGCTGATTTTCCCAAGGTCATGTTACACAGCCTATAAACACTGGCATGTAAATTGAAAATGAAAATTGAGCCCATGCAACTTGCGAGTAGAGAGCTCAGAACTGGAAATTACAGGCTGTCAACTAGCCCTCAGTGAAAAAGTAGGAAAAATATAGGAGCTTTCTTTATAAAAAAAAAAGCAGGCAAAAAGTAGGCAAAAGTATACATTTCTCGTCAAAAAGTAGGAATTTTAAAACACATTTACCATAGCAAAGTTACCTTTAAATTGGCTGAACTTCGTAAATTACCCTTCAATGTTAACAATAGGCAACTGTTCAGCTTGAGGAGTGTAATCATGGGACATCTGCCAGAAATCCTGAATTGGTTTTTTTAATTGATTAACTAATAATACAAACGTACCACTAACTAGCTCAATATAAACATAAGGTTATGATTGCAATAAACATGTACACTGCAGAATATGTTACATCAATACCAAAGGTTTCACTGAGTTACTACTACCAATAGTATCAAGCACTTTGAAATCAATTGTCTTTTTTAAGAAGTTGTACTCCCAGTTGTATTGGACCATCTTTGCCTGCTGTTTATTGGATTTAATGTCACACTCATCAGCCAGTTATAATATGGTGATTTCCAGCTTTTCATGGTGGAGAAAGGCAACAAACATGCAGGCACCTGGGTAGAACTACTGATCTTTCATAAGCTAGATGGGTAGCTTTCTCACTTCAAAGAATATGACCCCATTAAGGCTTGAGCCTACTGTGGTTTGGGCCTACAGTGGCAAGGGGCAAGTGATCAACAGTCAGAGACTTTAACCCACAGTAAGATATCTGTGTCTGTGAATTCATACGTCCCTTGCATTTGTTGTACACCAATGGGTAGGAAGGACATCAGGATAATCAATTGGTGAATTCAGCACGACTTATCACAATTTACAAACACACCGGATTTCTAACATATTGGTTAGAGCATTTACAGAATCAAGGATGGGATTATACTCCATCTATGTGATAATCTTTCATAATATAAAAGGAATAGCACTCGGTACATATTCAGAAAAATGTTGATAAATAGTATTATTTTCAAAAATCGCTTAACATTTTCTTTAACAATAAGAAGACCATTGGGTAATGCATTTTGTCAGGTTGTATGTCAATACAACTTTATTAAAACTATTGTTTTGATTTCCAATTTACCCGTAGGTGATAATGAAGTAGACTACAACCTGCTAGATTTCTGAGGCAGTCAGCAATTAATCCCAGATTCTAAATATCTGCTACCGTGTTCATGTATTTGAATAACATTATTTGATAAAAGATCTGCATAAAATCTACACAAGACATTTAGAGCTGGAAAGTACACTGAGCACCATCAGTAAGCCCATCATTGGGAACAAAACCACAATTATATCTACACATGTATATGATAACAGATTCATTCTTCAGTGTACATGACTTTAACTTGATAACACTTTTTTTAAATATCTCAGAACCTTTAAAAGGCCTGTGAATACAAATCTATGCATGTCAAAGTCAATACATACAATATAAATAGTTCCAGACAAATTAGCAGGGGAACATACCACATCGTCCCATCTATACAATACATTTACAAATAGACTTTGTTCTTTTTTATATAAAACATTATTTAATTCATCTTCATTTCTGGCAAACTAAAAAAGTAGCAATAATAGGAGTTTTTTTTACCAAAAAGTAGGAAAAAGTATGAGCGAGTCAAAGAAGTATAAAAAGTAGCAAAAAGTAGGAAAAAAGTAGGACCAGTTGACAGCCTGTTTTGAGTTACACGCGACACAAATCTAAAAATGTCATTTGTTTCTACAAAAAATGGCCGTAACTCCACTGATGTCGGAAAAAAATTCACAACAATACCCAGGTGCACAAGCCCCGATGCGAATGAATATGCTTATGAAGTTTCATCACTCTAGCAGTTATACTTTTTGAGTTACGCACCACGCACCGACGATGGACACACAAGGGCAAATCTATATGCACCCACCCACCCCTCTAAAGTGGGGGCATAACAAATGTTTAACAAACCGTGGAATTCATAAACTGGTAGTACAACTGCTTCTACTAGTACTGAATACAAACTGTACAAATTGTAATAAAGAAGTAGTCCCAAGATTCTCGAAATACAACAAACAAAACTTGGGCTGTTAACAAGTTTTATTGTATATGTTTGTGTTATTTCTACAACAAATAATTAAATGGTAACTTTCACAGAAAACTCATTAAAAAGGACCTGTTAAGTCAACAAAGACACAAAACTGCGTAATGATCCTTACTATTTATGATCTATAAGTAAAAAAAAAAACACAATGAATGACCATGACCTTTATGCTCGTTTTCAAAAACTCTCAATCGAAGCACATGTGTGGCTGCAAATTTAATCTGGATGTTTCAGAAAATATGTTTGCATATTTTAAATACAATGTATGTAAATTTTCTTCAAATGGCTGACCAGAAAATGAGATCGGCAAAAGTAAACAATGTGACTGTGTCAACTAATACAGCTAAGTTTATCCCACAGGGTGTTATTTCAACAATCACAGCTTGAAGATGGGATAAAATACAGGGTTTAACCTTAGTGTGTGCATAACATTATACATGGCATGTACATACACAAAATGTTTCAATAGATACAATGCATAATTGTCTGAACATATATGTTCTGAATTTGCGGGTGTTAGTATTTGATCAATAATCTCCAGTACAGAATGGATCAAACTATTATAATTAAAATTCTTCAAGAAATTGTGAATTGCAAGACATTTTCTAATGGCCTACAGTACTACTAAATTAGGATACTACAATCAATATTAATAAAGGGGCGTATCGACGGTAGGTCCACATTTATAAAAACTAGACATGTGTCCGTAGGACACGGATGCCCCCACATTCCGCTGGTTGTCACAAAACTCTGATGTTGGAAAAAATGCACCAAAATACCCTGGTGCACAAGTTCACATGCTGATGAATATGCTTATAAAGTTTCATTAGTCTAGCAGTTATACTTTTTGAGTTCGAGCGATACAAATCCAAAAATGTCATTTTTTGTTTTAAAAAAGGGTCATAACTCCGCGGATGGCGGAAAAAAACTGCACCAAAATACCCAGGTGCACATGTTCACATACTGAACAATATGTTAATAAAGTTCCATCAGTCTAATAATAATACTTTTTGAGTTACACGTGACACAAGTCCAAAAATGTCATTTTTTGCTAAAAAAAGGTCCATAACTCCGCCGATGTCAAAAAAACTGCACCTAAATACCCAGGTGCACAAGTTCACATGTTGATTAATATGTATATAAAGTTCCATCACAGTAGCAGTAATACTTTTAGAGTTATGTGCAACACGAGTCCAAAATTGTCATTGTTTGCTAAAAAAGGGCCATTGCTCCACTGATGTCTGAAAAAACTGCCCCAAAATACTCAGGTGCGACAATTTGTAGTAGTAGTAAGAGATATGAATGGAATGTACATGAAGTACCATAAGGCCCCTGCTCACTATTGATCAACTTTGCAGATAGCAAGTTTTCATTAAAGAGCACAAATTTCTAGGTGTGTGTAAACAATCCTTATAGAACCATGTCTTCCAAACTTAATTATTGTCTCATATACGAGTATACCCTTTTCATCAATATTATGTTAATAATAGGATATTGTCTTGAAATAATATAAGCTGAACTTCGATATCTCAAAGTCGCCGAGAGCTCACAAACGACGTCGAGATATCAGCAGTTTGACATCTCCGAAAAGAGACCTTTTATAAGTATTTAGTCTAAATGTTCACGAAATTGCAATACAACATTGCTATCCTGTATGCATATACTGAACTGTTAACCAGTGGAACATAATTCAATTCAAGTTTACAAAGGCTTAAATATGTGTCGAGATGTTTGCGATCTGAGAGAAACTTGGTCCTGGCTTGATATTGTCACTGGCATCAACCCTTTGAGATAAACAGAAATAAGTGTAAAAATACTTGTAAGGACAGAAAACATCTTCAACATAACCTAAAATTCAAGTTAAAACTTCGAGATAACAATATTCATTTCATATTAATTAAGAAGGAAAAAAGTTTACAATTATTTTTGAGATAACCTGAACTTTATTTTTTATGCGAGTTTGAGACTACTAAGTTCAGCTCTATGTCTATATACAATGCAATACTTTCGATACGCCCCTTTAAATCAAAGGTACACAAATAACATTATTTAATTTTGGCATGAATGTTCAGGTCTTGAATGGGTGGTGAAGCATAATAGACACTGAAAGGAATTCAATTCATTGTATTTCAAAAAGAACAAGGTAAATTGGCTAGTGAACAAACCTCAGACAATATAAATGGTTTATTTTGTTGATCAGGGGCCATATTACAGAAAACATCTTAAATATGTTCAATGTTCAAATTTTGGAAATGTAATATTTCTAAAACCACACATAAAGTTGTGAATTTCTTGACAGATAAGTAATTAATAATGAATATTATAACTGATTACAATGAAACTGAAGAACACGATCATAAACGTTAAATAATGGTTATTAGAGACAAGAAAAGGTGGTGGATAAAATCAACATACCACAGTTAATAACAAGAGCTGTTTGTTATGCCCCCTCTAGGCTATAAGCAATCTTTTAAATATCAAGTTTGGTGGTGATCGGATGAGAACTGTTGGACATAGGGAGGGAAAACTGCTTAGAAGGACAATTTTAGATGAATCAACTCCACGTAACTCTGCAGTTCCTGGGTGTTTCGGTTGATCATCAAACTTGGCAATGATACTATAACCTCCAATATTTTCATTAAGTTTGGTGAAGATTAGATGAAAACTGTTGGACTTAGAGAGTGTAACGCTAAAACTGCCAATTTAAGATAATTCAAGGGTCATTACTCCACAAATTCTGGGGCGATTTGGCTGATTATCGAACTTGGCCAAGAAATTATGCCCACAAACATTTTCAGCAAGTTTAGTGAAGATAAGATCGAAACTGTTTGACTTAGATAGCGGATACTGCTAAAAAGGCTAATTTTAGATAATTCAAGGGCCGTAACTCAACAATTCCTGGAGCGATTTGGCTGATTATCGAACTTGGCCATTAGACGGAAATGAAAGTGGTCTACCAACCGACCGACCGACCGACATTAAACCAATACACCCCGCCATCTTTGATGGGGTGGGGGGGCATAATTACTGTATATGTGATTGATGTTGTTGTTGTTATAACTATGGTAAATTACTGAGGAAAGTTGTATAATTAAACGGCTTATACCGTGTTTTTCCAAAGCTGTTTCTCATATAAGAATACTGCTGGCAAATTGCTACACAAAATGACCATGAAGGGAGCACTTTGCTCGTCATGGGACAATACTTCTGGTGGTATTATTATAGGTTTTATCATTTGTTTTCTATACAGTAAAGCAAACAATTTACTACCTGTGGTCTAGGTTGGATAAATTTTACATAGAGTATCAAAGAGCCAGTAATTTACATAGCCATTTAGAAGGGATATTCTTGAATATCCTTGAGAAAATATTTAAACTTAAGGAGTGCAGTTTATGTATAAGTTTGCGACAATAAATCAATTTATGTTCACAAAGTTGCAAAAGCCGATTTTGATCTCAAAATCAGAAAAGAAAACGCATTAACTTGACCCGATTATAAAGCAGTACATTTTGAATCTAACACATTTATTCATAACCTGTAAGTAACTTACATGTCAAGAACATACCCGTATTACAAATCTATTATCTAGTTTAGAATGACAATTTTACACAAGGGAATTCCCTGGGGAAGGCTATCACATAACCTGTAAGTAACTTACATGTCACGAACATACCCGTATTACAAATCTATTATCTAGTTTAGAATGACAATTTTACACAGAGGAATTCCCTGGGGAAGGCTATCACATTATCTAGTTTAGAATGACAATTTTACACAGAGGAATTCCCTGGGGAAGGCTATCACATTATCTAGTTTAGAATGACAATTTTACACAAGGGAATTCCCTGGGGAAGGCTATCACATTATCTAGTTTAGAATGACCATTTACTCAAAGGAATTCCCTGGGGAAGGCTATCACATTATCTAGTTTAGAATGACAATTTACACAAAGGAATTCCCTGGGGAAGGCTATCACATTATCTAGTTTAGAATGACAATTTACTCAAAGGAATTCGCTGGGGAAGGCTATCACATTATCTAGTTTAGAATGACAATTTGACACAAAGGAATTCCCTGGGGAAGGCTATCACATTATCTAGTTTAGAATGACAATTTACACAGAGGAATTCCCTGGGGAAGGCTATCACATTCGTCAAGCTATTTGAAATCTTGTAGTGTCTACTAATTTGTTTTCAAACTCAATAATAAATCGTTGGGTCATCGACAGTTTTAAAAGCATATTATTTCTGCCAAAGTTTTTGCTTTGTTTTCCACTGAAAGGGTCAAAGACGCACAGATAACTCTGTGCCAAAGATCTACTACAGAACAATGTGTTAAGGGATTTATGAATGTGGTTTTGTATGTTGACAATAGTTTTAACATTCTGCTTCAAAACTGTACAGTCATTAGCAAGAGATAGGATATCATTTACGCCTGAATTTCTTTAACAGTGCTTATATACAAATATCAGGATAAGAATAAATTGAACCAGTAACAAACAGAATTTATACGCTTTCATGCCCATTAAACAATACAAAGTTAAAATACGCTCAAACATAATACAAGAGGGCCAAAGTAGCCCTGGGTTGCTACCCTGAATTGTCACAAAAGTAGATTGAGGGCAAGAGCCATCGGTCAAACAATTAATGTCTAACCTCAAACTAGGGCTATGTAACATCCAATTTCGTAGCCAAAACTCTAATGTATCTATTCTCCCCTCAAGAAATTATCTTAGAAATTTAATTGACAATTGTTTTTCTTTTATTTTTTTTTATCTTACACATATCTGCTAGCATGAAATTTTATTTTGTCTAGTTTGTGACTTCCTATATTTTGAACAAAACGGCATATAACGAAGGCTTAAACTGAATTGTATTATTTTAAGGAATTTGGTAGCAAGTCACGCAAGGAACATTTTTGTTAAATTATTTTTAAAGTTAGCTAGTTTTTCAAGCTTTTGGTTGCCAGAGTTTTACTGATACTCCTTTAAATTGAAGGAAAATGGTAAAGGATCAAACCATGATCGCATTTTGCACTCTGGACTTTTAACGTTTATGCCAACTGATCAATACAAATACAATACAAATAAAAAATTCAGTTGAACCTCATCAGTCATCCTGGCCAATAATAACGGACATTCGATCTAAACATTTCATCATTGTTTTTTAGACCCAGAAACAAATAAAGTTGTCAAAATAGCCAAATAAAAGCATTTGATTTTGTTTTTTTAAATTAGTAAAAGATAAATGGTAAAATATTGGTACAAAAACAAGCATGGGCTTGGGTTAATTGTGATTTCCAAATGCATGGCGTTTACTAGAGAAACTGAATGTATAACTGGCAACAGTAAAACAACAATGCTCACAATGTACAAAGTGAAACTGAAGTCTGTCTACAAGCAGTGTTTTTTTTTTTTTAGTGGCCGACAACTACAAGGAGCCAATTGGTACTTTTTATAAAATTCATAACTTGACACTGTGCAGATGTTAGATCACGTATCAGGTCGTACCATCAATGTAGACAATTAAAATATTTACTTGTATGGATTTTCTCTATTACCCAAGGAAGATTTCTGTGTGATTTGGTTGAATTCTGCCCAGGGTTTTAAGTGTAAACTGAAGCGTTGACACAGGTACAAACATCGGACGAAATTCTTCATGGGCTTTAAACAATTTTTTTTAAACACGTCTGGTGGAAAAGCAGGAGCCCATTAGTCACTTAATAAGTAAGCCACAAGTCACTAAATAATAATTGGACAGGAATTCTGCCCAGTGTTGAAAGTGTTAACTGACTCAATGGCACACGCACACACAATGGACGAAACACACAAAATAATTAATGGACTTATCACAATTTTTGTTTAAACATGTCTGGTTAGAAAGCAGAGGGCCACAAGTGACTAAATAAGGAGGCCACAAGTTACTAAATAATCGTTGGAACATGCCTATTATATGCGCAACAAGGCATGGTACTGAGTGCTAAGTACTTCAATTCATTACAAGAAGTTGCAGAGAACAAGAACAGACAAGTAATTTTCATCAAACAACTCACTCAGAATTATTAGATTAGAACTTGACAATATAATGCACAATTTGGCTGGTACTGGCTTTCATTGGACCAAGTTACTAATGGCATTACAATGAATAATTTTCTAAAAACACACTGTCTGATCCAAGTGACAACACATAGTATCAAATGTGGATTCCTACGCAATTCTGTGAAGACTGAACATATACGACCAGTTTTTTCAACTTCCATTCAGCGGTTACAGAGAAGTTGTTTCATGCGAAAGGTTAATAACAAACGACAGACAACAAACAACAAAAAAACCATGACTGGCCAAAATAGCTCACCCTAGCGCACTTCAATCTCAGGTGAGCTAAAACTTGTCACATGAGTGACGGATATACCCCCACAATATGGCCTTGTCACAAAACTATGGCATCCATTAGAAAGAAATGGACACAATGAGAATGCTTTAATTTGTGCATGTTTAACTGTGTTTTTGGAGAAATTTAATTTCAATATGAGCCATAACTCTGTCAACATTTAGTGGTTTGCAACAAAAGTCGAACCTGACCTGTATTTTATGGTGTTACACCTATGTACCAAAAATAATTTAAATATGTTGAGCCTTTCATGAGTTCTGAAACCATTTTTTAGGGAATTTAAGTCAAAAAGAGGCCATAACTCTGTCAAAATTTGGTGTTTTGTAACAAAGTCGAACTGTATTTTATGATGCTAAATACCAAAAATTATTTGAATATGTCAAGCAATTCTTGAGTTATCGTCCGGAAACCATGTTTTTAGGGAATTTAAGTCAAAATGGGACCATAACTCTGTCAAAATTTAGTAGTTTACAACCAAAGTCAACATCACTTGTGTTCTATTATGATACAAATGTGTACCAAGAATTGTTTGAATATGTCAAGCCTTGCATGAGTTATCATCCGGAAACCATGAAAACCAACAGCACGACAGACCCACAAGCTCACTCCTATATACCCCCCTAAACTTGGTTTGTGAGGGTATAAATATGTAAATTGCAACCATACTACATTTGGACAGCATGACAGCAACTATTGTTGACATCAATGTCAACTTACCTTGGCCAAACTTTGGGTTGCAATCCCTGACTTGACAACTATCCCAACCTCTGTCACTTCCACTTAGGCAGGAGGGAGGTCAGTACAGGTCCAGTGTCTGGCTCGAGTTCCATTGCTGCTGCTTAAGGACTTGAGTTGCTGGCTGACCAATTTGTCCTCCATACATCAACTGTGTATTCTACAAGTGTATAACAAGACATTCATGTGGATATTGTAATATATAGGCAGTTAAAGGGTATAGTAAATATATTGCACCCAGAGGAGACTGATGTCAACCGAGGCAGAACGGGGGCAATATTTACTATACCCCTAAATATGCCTGCGATATCTATTTTATTATACTGAACAAAAATACTGTATTTCAAAGAATAATTAAATCGTACATAGTAAACTAAAGTTTAATATTGGAAAATCAAGAGCTCATCGACTTAGATTTTTTATATTTATCCGCTGGTTGTCACAAAACTCTGCTGATGTCGGAAAAAACTGTGCCAAAATACCCAGGTGCACAAGTTTACATGGCGATGAATATGTTTATAAAGTTTCATCAATGTAGCAAGTATAGTTTTTGAGTTTCACATGACACAAGGTGACAAAGGTAATTTTTTGCTAAAAAAGGGCCATAACTCTGCTGACGTCAGAAAAAAAACTGCGCCAAAATACCCAAGTGCACAAGTTTACATGGTGATGAATATGTTAATAAAGTTTCATCAATGTAGCAGTTATACTTTTCGAGTTACAAGCAACACAATTCCAAAAATGTCATTTTCTGCTAAAAAATGGCCATAATTCTGACCCAGGTGCACAAGTTCACATGCTGATAAATACGTTTATAAAGCATCATCGCTCTTATAGTTATACTTTTTGAGTTACGCGTGACACAAAAATCCGACAGGCCAGACGGACGGACAAGGGCAAATCTTATTTCTGTTTTAATGCCCCCACTTTTAGAGAGGGGGGGGGGGCCGTGGGCATAAAAACAGAACAGAAAAATAAGATATGTTATATATATAAGATATAAGATACATGCGTTTATTTCAAACACAAACATAATTTCCTAGATATTCTCATGCACAGTATTGTATATTTTGTTGAAAAAAACAAGTCTCTGTAATATCTAATATCTAATATAAATGTGAACAAAGAGTTATTAAAAATGGTACATTATATTAATCATTAGTGCAAATTGCCATTCTAAGTGGGTTTAACAGCTGGCGAAACTTCTTAATTATCCTATTCTTAACTAACTCTTTTAACTTAACGGGTGCATAAAAAAAAGTATAATGAAGCTTTTGGTTATTTGATCAGGACCATTTAACGCAAAGGAATTCATTGAGGAGGGCAATCTCATTTTTCGAGCTATTCAAAATTTTGTACACTCTATTGATCAGTTTTCAAACATCATAATTGGACCACAGAATGCTTCAAAGCTTTAATAATTATTCTCCACAGGCAATTCACTTTGGTTACGTTAACATGCATTCACGAGGGATATCCAGGGCGGAGACTAGTGATACATTGATGCCATATTAAGAACAAGAGCAGTCAGAGGACAGCGCGCTCGACTATTTGAAGTATTTCAGTTGGTACATATTTTGGAAAGTGGAAGGGGCATGCATTTGTTGAAATACAAAACTGAGTTACAGAAATTATTTCATCAAATTATTCAAAGTTTTAACCTTATGTAGTTAATAAATTGTTTCGTTTTGAAATGATAAGAGTTTTAAATATAAACTTCAACCGGAAAATCTAAGCAAAAAAGGGGCAAAACTCTGTCAAAATGCAAAACACAGTTAAAGGGAGGTTGGCCCTGACACTGGAGTTTATGACAAAGGAATGATCCTATGTTAAAGCGAATAACTTATGTAGTTCTGAAGTTACAAACGTTTTGAATATAAACTTTAACCAGAAAATCTATATGAAAAGGTGCATAGCTCTGACAAAATACAAAACAGAGTTATATGGAATGTTGCCCCTGACACTGGAGTTGATGACAAAGGTATATTCCAATTTTCAAGTGAATAACTAATGTAGTTCTGCATTTACAAAACTTTTGAATATTAACTTTAACCAGAAAATCTAAGTGAAAAAGGGGCATAACTCTGTCAAAATACAAAACAGAGTTACATGGAATGTTGTCCCTGATATTGAAAGTTGATGACAAAGGCATATTTCAATTTTCAAGTGAATAACTTATGTAGGTCTGAAGTTACAAAACTGTTGAATATAAACATCAACCAGAAAATATATGTGAAAAAGGGGCATAACTCTGTCAAAATACAAAACAGAGTTATAGGGAATGTTGCCCCTGACACTGGAGTTGATGACAAAGATATATTCCAAGTTTCAAGTGAATAACTTCTGTAGTTTTGAAGTTACAAAACTTTTGAATATAAACTTTTACCAGAAAATCTATGTGAAAAAGGGGCATAACTCTGTCACAATACAAAACTAGGGTGAATGTTGCCCTTGATACTGGAGTTGATGACAAAGGTATATTTCAAGTTTCAAGTGAATGACATGTTTAGTTTTGAAGTAACAAGACTTTTGAATAAAAACTTAAACCAAATTCAGACGCGGACACTGTTGCCAACGCCGGGGGTAGTATGAAAGCTCACCTATTCTTCGAATAGTCGAGCTAAAAGTTGTGATTGATTTTCTCATTGGACAAGCTGAAATCACTGTCAACAGCCTGGACAGTTTTAGATCGATAATTGAAATTTTGGCATGATTTTCAAGTTTTACGCCCTGGATATTGCATACTGTTCTATACAAATAGTAAATAACGATTGGGGGGGGGGGAGGGTATTTGACTATTGTTTCATGTACCTGTGAGTAAAATGGATGAATAGCCAACACCGTTGAAGGTAATAACAATCCAGTACAATACACATTACTTATTAACTTCACTTTCACATTTAATACCTATGAATATTAAACAAGAGCTGTCTCAGGACAGCGCGCTCGACTTTTCAACAACATTGTTAGACTTATGAGCCTTTATCACTACAAACAAGAAAAATATTGAACAGAAACTGTTTTTCTATTTTTAGTAACAGTGATTTTACCCCACCCACCCATAAGTAATCCCAAGCAAGGTTTCGATACAAGGAATCTATGTATGAAATTTCAATAAAATATCTCAATGCTTTCTCAAGTTAATGAGCAGAAACTTTTTTCAATTTTTAGAAACAGTGACCTGACCCCACCCATATGCAATCCCAAGTGAGGTCTCAATATAAGGTATCTCAATGCGTTCTCAAGTTATTAAGCGGGGACCGTTTTTCTATTTTTAGAAACAGTGACCTTCACCCCACCCACACCATATGCAATCCCAAGCGAGGTCTCGATATAAGGTATCTATATATGAAGTATCATTAAAATATCGCTATTCGTTCTTAAGTTATTAAGCGAAACCCGTTTTTCTATTTTTAGTAACAGTGAGCTTGACCCCACCCACCCCATATGCAATCCTAAGTGAGGCCTCGCTATAAGGTATCTATGTATGAAGTTTCATAACAATAGTTCAATTCGTTCTTGATTTATAGAGAGATATGGAGTTGTTGCATGCAAACTCTTACCTGCATTACCAGTACCAGGCCTTTTTCTACTGCTCTCATGGGTCCGATAGTCGGACCCATTCCCAATGCCAAATATGCATAATTTTCCCAATTTTGACACAAAAATTCCCAATTGCAAAGAATCTGTTTGTTTTTTTTCAAAAATGAAAGTGAAAATACGATTTTTTAATACTTTACAGCCGATTTTTTCACACTGGCTTTACATTTGGATATGCTCTAATTTTATTGTTGACATTGTTTACAAGGGATGAACACTGAAATAGCTGTGTAATAATATACTGGTAAAACAAAGAAAAACAATGTGTTTGTCCTGTATCATGATGTAATTTAACATGAATTGTGAGCAAATATTTTGTTATTTACACAAGTGGATGTGTCAGTTAAAGGAAGGATTTAAATATAAGGAGGTAAAGATTTCTTTTCAAGTTATCATATATTTTCGTGACCTACGTAGTGTAGGCACTACACGAAGTTTATTAACATATCATTAAAACTAAATTATGTAGACAGTAGATCCCACAATTTTATTTTTGTGAAGTTGGTCAGATTTGGTGACGCTTTTTTAGAAATATACACACACTTGTAGGAAATGAGACATGCCTTGGTTGCATAGCTTGCTTAGGTATTCATCACAATTTAGAAATTAGAGGTAAATAACAATTATTAGTGCCCGTTAAAATCTTATTTATTGATTTAAAACTGTAAATTTCTTCATTATACTTACGATTTAGCCATACAAATTTTTCCCAATTTTGAAAATTTTACGTCATGAATTTTCCAATTTAACCAAGGTACTTTTTCTCCAAAAGGTCAGAAAAAGGCCTGAGCACAATAAAGGGCATAATTTGGCTAAATTGCAGGTCAAAGTTATTGGCCTTGTTGAGTGACTTTACATAATGACCCTGAAGACATGTTTTAAGTTGATATGAGCTTTTTGCACACAAACTTTAACCTGGATTTCTAAGTACAAAAAGGGGCATAATTCTACTAAAATGCTAGTCACAGTTATGGGTCTTGGCCAGTGACCTCATGTATAATGACCCCGAGGGCGTGTGTGAAGTTTCAATTGAATATCTGTAGTAGCTATAGAGATACGGAGTTGTTGAACGCAAACTGTAACCTGATTTTCTAAATACAAAAAGGGGCATAATTCTGCTAAATTGCGGGTCAGCAATACGGGACTTAATCAGTGACCTCACATAATGACCCCGAACACATATGTGAAGTTTCAATTGAACATCTGTAGGAGTTACAAAGATATGTGCGTATTGCACGCAAACCTTATCCTGAATTTTCTCTTGCACTCAAAACTTAACCTGACTTTTCTAAGTACAAAAAGGGGCCCTGAGTCTGCTAAAATGCTGGTCACAGTTTTGGGTCTTGGCTGATGACCTTATATAATGGACCTAAAGGCATGTGTGAAGTTTCAATTTAGTATCTGTAGAAGATATAGAGATATGGAATTGTTGCACGCAAACTGAAACCTGGTTTTCTTAGTACAAAAAGGGGCATAATTCTGCTAAATTGCAGGTCAGACTTATGGAACTTGATCAGTTACCTCACATAAAGACCCCAAAGACATGTGTCAAGTTTCAAATGAATATCTGTACTACACTGTAACTCCATTATATCGTGATTCGCAGGGTCCATGGAACGCGATCAGGATATATATCCAGATCGCGATATAACTTTCCAGGCCATTCAGTAGATATACATGTATACACTAGCCTGTTTTTCCCCGATCTCAAACATAAATGTGATAAAGTAAATAACTCACGCTTTTCAATGTAGTTAACATCCATTATGTATTAAATCCATATATAAAATATTCCATTTGTATATGAAAATATAAAAATAATATTCACTTAATTCCGTTGAATAAATTTTTAAATCGCATATAAAAATATAAGTCCAAAACGCCTATCCGAATTTCACTATTCACATAAAGTAAACATAAATTCTATTAACAATTACAACACACATGTATTTCGTGTAAACTCTTTGTTGTGTTTGAAAAAGCGCGCAAAAAATTGCTGACAATCATGTACAATGCCACGTCGTCAGCATGGAAAGCGTAGGTGTATTGATTGCCATATAATAACTTTGTAGCACAGAGAACATTGAGATCTTTACTTTTGTATAAAAGTTTGGTAGCACACAGCAACAAAATTAGGTGTCTATAAATTGCAAACGATATGCAGTTAACATTTCTCCTGAAACAAAAAAGAAACAGATAAGTTATCAATTACGTTATTGTCATTCAGATAGCTCAGTATTGATTTATGACATACAGTTACTGTATACACCCTCCACGTGGACTGCATGTAATTCGGGTGCTAAATAGAGCGACAGCAGTGAAAGGACGTTGTCATGGGTTGCACGCGCGCTGTAAGCTGATGTCAAACTGTTACACTTAGATGTTGAGTGAGTTGGCGTATTGTTTGTCGCACTACAAGAGTGTGAATAAAAGAGACGACATGAAGGCTCGAAAATCAGGATCAAACTGAATTTATTAATGAGCATTTGGTAAAATATTGAAGTACAGGAAAAAAAATCGGGATCCACCGCCGATTCGCAATATATTGGACACCACGATATAACAGATCGCGATATAGCGGATCTGCAGTGTAGTTTCAGAGATTTATGGACTTGTTACACACAAACCTTTACCAGAGCATTACGTTGACGCCAACGAACGGGTGTGTAGTATAGCTCAAACTATTCGGAGAATAATCTAGCTAAAATTCTATGAAGTTTCATCCAAATCCGGCCTAGGGTTACAGAGCACAAACGCAGAAATGATATGCTGGGTGAAAACTTCCACACAAAAGCCCTTGACCACAGCATTCTAACTATATGCACAACCACACTTGGAACTGACCAATCTTGTGAAGTTTTGTCAAATTCCAGCCAGTTTTTATCGAAAACAAGCATAAAAACTTCAAAAGGCCATAACTTCACCCAAAATATGCTGACCATGACATGCTGAGGATATGCACAAGTAGACTCGGTACTGATTAATCCTGTAATGTTTATCCAAATCTGGCCCTGGGTTATGGAAAACAAGTGCAGACAAGATCTCTTAAGTTAAAAACTTCTAAGGGCCATAACTTCACCCGCAATACACCAACCACTACATGCCAACAAATTGCACGACTAGATAGGACCTGATCAATCTTGTGAAATTTCATCAAAGTCCAACCAGGGGTTACGATGAACAAGCGCAGGCAAGGGTCTACTAACTCAAAGTAACCTTAGCCTCTAAGGTCATAGAAACGTAAGGTAATATCGTAAATGTCACCTTAGCTTAAGGTGACTTCATCAGGCTCTTTGTGCTTCCTGAGAAGTGATTTTGAGTGGATTGATTTTATATAAAATAACACGTGTTTTTAATTTCATGACGCACAATGTCATGTAATGCAATATATTATATTGGTAATACAATATACTATTAGACTCTTACATGTAATACACAATAATATGATATCATACATGATGTGATATGATATATGCTTTGATATGATATGCTATGATGTGTTATGATATATGATAATAAAATTTAATATACAGTTGACACCTGGTGCCTCAGCTTTCTTGTTGGCTCGAAGTTTCTTCAAGGGACTGGTACTTTTTGCTATATATTCATATATTTATGTTGTTTGGCTCAAGTTAGCGAGGGTCGAATTTTCTGATGGTTCAAAGTGTTTGTCACGGTCCCAGTTACAGTTTTCACACATTTAATTGTTTGTTTGGCTTGAACACGCTTCTGTCACATAGAGAGGTTAATATCTTAGATGCGATTGATTAGTGTAAAGTGTTAAGCAAATGCAATAACTGATTTCGAAGCTTTCAAAAACTAAAAAATATAATTAATTGTTTGTTGTTTGTTAATAACTAGTATAGATAACTGAATACTTTTAAATTTGAGATTTGAAAATAAGGCAGACAGATTACTGCCCATACATGTAGAATTACACAGTTTCAAACTCCATTTAGCTCGAAGTTTCCACTGCTGGAAGTTTCCAAGCCGGTCCTTGTGACTTCAAGCCACTGGGAGTTGACTGTATGATATGTTATATGATATATCAGTACTATTTACATAATATTAAAATTTGGAAAAAAAAGCAATAACATCTACCAACTGAGATATGCCCACCCATCGTCTCTATTTCCTCTTGGTTGCTACAACATAAAGTGGTTAGGTATATAGAGGATATTTGTTGGTTTTCGGTGTGATAACGCATGATATCATCATTGGAAAGGGAGACAATTAATATTTTCATAAGCACTTGGGCCAGTCCTTTTTTATTTTCTGGTTTACAAAAATTTTTGGGGAACATGTCCACTGGCAGGTCGAAAAACAAGAAAAAAAAAAAGTGTTCAAATCTTAACACAACGAACGATTTCCCATTAGCAATTTATAATTAATAACAATATCAACATTAAAACACACTATTATGTGAAGTTAGAATAAGACGTCAAATGGTATAAACTGTTTTATTACACCAATGTTTTATATGCAGTTTAACCATTTGTATTTATGAATTTTACAGAGTAAATAAGTGTAATAGATGCATATATTTTAATGGCATCATTAAATTTGATTTTACCACAAAGTTGTATACTTGTATGGATTTACAAAATGTAAAGTGAGATGCCTTTTTAAAAGAAGACGAGTTAACCTGCAGGACTGGAATCCACAACTGCCCGAACACAGACCTTGCAAAACGAGCTTAATCTAACCACACAACGCAAATTTTGAAAATAATTGCTGTGAGGTCTCGAAAAACATATTAAATTTAACTATATCAAGAGAAAAGTCCAAATAATATGACGTTAATTGTCTGGATTCTTATTAAGTCTTAATTCTTATTAAAAATGAGAAACCAGTTTTAACTTTTTTTTTTTTAAATATTCAACTCTGTGTAAATGCTAATATTCATGTATATATGAAATTTATCAGATATAAACTGAACTGCTAGTGTGTGTTAAATTATTGCATTACAATTGTGACAGAAACAAAATACAAGGCAAATAAGAAATTCTCATTGTGTCTCGAAAATATATATCATCAACAAAATGCAACCATGACTTTCTCTTTTAAGTGTATACGAGACCAGGGATTTTTTTTGGTTATTTTTACTGCCGAATAACGGCAGTTTCCCCTTGCCAATAAACCTCCATTTTCCCCTAAAATGACCAAATTTTCCCCCAAAATAAGAAACATTTTCCCCTCAGACTGGGTTAGTATTTCAACCAAAAATTGACGAAACTTGATTGCTTCTTTACACACGATATTAGGTTGCAAATATACCGAAAATCAGCGTTCGATACATCGCTAAAAACAGTTCTGGTAGTACCGTGTATAACGTGGATCCGAAGCAAAATTTGAGTTAAAATCTGGTAAACATTTGCAGCTGATTGCCACTTCTGTTGATATTGTATTGCACTGTTTTTGTCCGCGTTTGTTTAATGATGATATTCTGTAATATTACACCTTATGCATGAAACACGTATTTATCCAAATATAATTAAATCCTCTAAATAATCCAGACAATGTATAGTACGTCAACTCGAAATTATATACCCAATTTATCCAATGCAACAAAACAGCCGTTTGAAATTTGTTTGTCCTTGATATTTCCCTTTGAACGCTTATGCATTAATGCTCTATCGACAGCGCTTGCTTTGTTCAGGTACAGTACTAAGTAGCATCAATCGATGCTTTTTGACACCGACCACGTGCTCAGCGTGTTACACGCTTTTCAGGTACAAACTGCTAGACGATAGCCGCAAATTCGGCTGTCACATCAAAGCCATTTGAAGTAAAACCGACACCGTTGCTATGGGTGTTGCTAACGGCTTGCAGATTTGGAAGCCCGGTTAATTGATGACGCGTGGTACGCTGTCATTCTTTAGTTTTAACAGATTATATTATTCGAATCGCGTTTTTAAATTTATTAGAATGCAGTGTTTATTTGTTTAAAAAACATCATGAATTAATTATGAACAAACTATGATGAATATATTACGATTTTTTAAATAGAATCAAACACCTTCATTTTTTTTTATTGTTTATAATGTGCACCACATTTTCATAGCCAAATTCTGGGGTAAAAAGTTTATCGCTAATGGCCACCACACATACTAAGAAGAGAAACAGGCTAACCCAAGGTCATCTAGATGCCACTATGAGGATTTGCCACCACCAAAGACACCTCACAGATGAAGATCTTGAACTATTGGTTGACAAATTCAAGGGCCATACAACAAGACAACTAGCATTACGACTCAGCAATTACCCTCAGAAATCTGACTCTGGTGTTCATCATTCAAATATTGTAACATTTAAATGAACATTTGCTGTGACAATCAAGTAACTCTAACTGATATCAGTTTTACATTTTTTGGTTCAACTTTAATATAGGAATAATGAAACTCCAGAGACATCATCTGAAGAGAAACACTAATTACCATCCGTTAGTTCTTTATTTGAGGCAATTGACCAATTGCCTATACAAGAATTATCTTACTTTAACTTACTTTAAGAATCATATCATCTGATGATCATGTGTTAAAGGTGTGCACACAGTCACTGTAGCATAAAAAGTTTAATATATCAGTAGAAAAATAAAAATATAAAATGTTCACAGCTGACAATTTAGAATATAAAAAAACTGTACTATTTTCCCTTTCTGAGGTTTGTCGCGCTAAAATTCCCCTAATTCAAAGGCACAGGTAGTTGTAAAAATTCCAAAAAAAATCACTGGAGACAAAGCTGTCTGTCCCCACATCCTCGTTTCCATGTGCCCGCAAGAAGACTAATGATATTATTTGTTACAAATGCCACCTGAAAATATACATCCAGTGCCTTCCACAGGATTTTTTTTGGTGTCCCCATCCCGAGAGGGGTGGGTTAGGGAGGGGTATCCCCTCTGTACGTCAATTTTTTTTGCGGCATGTGTCAAATGACGTTATCTGGTGCGTTTTAGCTATTAAATTTAAGGCTAAGATGTTTTCAATTTTTTGTACAAGTTTAAACGAAATGAAATAAACGAAACATTACCGTTTGAATGGCATACCTCTAGCCTTTTAAAAGCAAAAGCATCATTGTAGTTGCGAAACTGAAAGTAATGATTTTTTCCGGATGTTTATGTCCAGTGCGCATCACATTCGCACAGTGACGTCATGTCCAAACCCACTATTCTCGTTGTTCTCGAATCTTTAGGTTACACTCGATCTACTGATGGAGCCTTTTTTATTCGATTAATTATGTTCATATCGGCATGTATTTAGTGTTTTAACACTGTTTTAATCGTTACAGCTGTTGAACATAGTACTGACTGGATAATTGGTGAATTGTAAAGATCTTGATTAAAATATATTTATATTATATACATGCTTTGTTCTTGCAAAAACGGCCGGAAATTTTCCTCGTGCACATCATGCCTGCGCGTCAAATGTTAAAGACAAATGTCACTCTGTTGTTAAAAACAGTGTTGATTTTCTCATGTTTCATTCTTTCCATGAATAACTGTACTTCTAACGGTAATATTAACTGTCATCAAATGGACAAGTCATTTTAAGGGCCGTCTATGAAACATGTTGAACATTATTAGAAGTTTACAATATATAATAAAATCAACAATTTACGAACTAAAAATCACTTGCTAATGTTTTGTCCACCAATAAGTAAATTTGCATGGAAAAACCACGCCAATTTGTTTATAATTTACCTATTTTTTCTCCATTTGCTGTACCAATCTTTTTGTTCAATTTTGGATACTAGTACAGATTTATGAGACGAACCTCAAACTTGAAACACTTCACTGACCACAAGAACGGGATTTCTCCCTGCAAAAATCATGCATGGGATTAACATTCCTTTGACGGGAAACTAGGACACCCAATGTCTTTAAAGACCTGTATTTAGTAAAGCACATGATCGGTACACGCACGCTTTCCATGCGTGGAACGTGACGTCGTGTTTCAGCACATTTCGCACTCTTTTGTAGAAAACACGGGTTTTACATGGCATACATGTACATAAACAACGGCGGACGCCTTGCTTAAAAAAACTGTACGTGAAATTCCGGAACAATTTGTTGATCTCGATCGGCAATCATCGTGTGATACCGTCAAAAACAAAAAGCAGTTTCACGGAAGTAAACGGACTTACCGAGCAAATTATTATATTCGTACTAAAAATATTTCGAAAATTTGAACGTTTCGTCCCCCATCGGTAAAAAAAAAATCGTAATTATAATTTATTTTTTTGTCCCCTTTCGGAAAATTTATGTTCGCCGGTTTTGTAAACCGTAAAATCAAAAAGTCCTGGCCTTGTGAGAGTGAAAATATATATATTGATTCCCTTTCCTGTGATGATATCAGGCTGGGGTCTCTCTCTCGTTTAGGGGACGAGTACCTGTACCCTCAGGTGGGGGAATTTTAGCGTCGTTTTACACCCAATGAAGTTTCATTTGAATCCCTTCAATTCTAATGGAGTTATGTTCTGCACAAGAAGAGTGACGGACGGACGAACAGACGGACGGACGATGCAATTACTATTTGCCACCTAAGTTCCCTTCGGGGGCATACACATTGTTTTGGGATACACGGTTCCAGTACGTTTAAAACTCACCACTACAAAATCAAACACTTCAATAAAAGCTTCCCAGTGACACTAATCAGAGTATGTCGATGGCGCCCATGAATGTAACGGTACCTCATGTACATTTCATTTATATCGATCTTACAACTACTACTAATTTTCCTCCGCCCGCGAAGCGTCATTGACCACTCTTTTTATAATAAATTATATACATTTGTCAAATGTTTATAGAAGCACTGTTTTGCCATCATACTGAACAATGCTTAAATATCAATATTTGGAAAAAGAAGTAAATAAACTTTATTTTGAACATTGCATTGTTAACTTACTGTCGATATGCCCCTTAACATAACTGCAAGAATAAGGAACTGCCTTTGCATAATTGGAACACCTCTTCAGCTCTAGCATTTTGGGTCATGCCAACGAATTTGATGTTTTTATGATTATTATATACACCATCATAGTGTTAGGATGAGCCTAAACATATCTGTTGATTCGTTTTGTTTGGATTTTTTTTACATTTGTAACAGTAATTCAAGGTTACCATTGCATACTCACTCCTTTCCTGGGCAAGCTTAGCCTATCTAAGTGGTTTACCAGTACTAAGTGCACATACCTATGCCAGTAACTAACAACTGCCCTACTTTAATGAGAGGTAGGAGGACAAATTATTTTATGACCAATACCCACACCAGTTATGTGGCTGGGCTGGGGCTCGAACCCACGATCCCCGGATCGACAGTCCAGCGCTCTACCAAGTGAGGGTTAGGGTTATATAAACCATGTGACCCTCCAGGGGCGTGGCATCATTTGCACAATCATTGTAGAGGACAACTCTACAATGTCACAATACCAAATATGAAACCTCTGGCCCTTGCGGTTTCAGAGGAGAAGATTTTTTAAGTCATTTGGCTATTTAAGTCTATATAAACCATGTGACTCCCGGGGCGTGGCCCGTTTTGATCCCAGGGGCATAATTTCAACAATCTTTGTAGAGGACAACTAGTAAATGTCACATATCAAATATGAAACCTTTGGGCCTAGCGGTTTCAGAGGAGAAGATTTTTAAAGTCGTTTTGCTATATGTTCTATATAAACCATGTGACCCCTGGGGCATGGCCAGTTCTGACCCCAGGGGCATAATTTGAACAATCTTTGTAGATGACCACTACAGGATGATACATACCAAATACGAAATCTCTGGGTCTTACAGTTTCAGAGGAGAAGATTTTTGCATATATTCTATATAAACCATGTGACCCCTGGGGCATGGCCCGTTTTGACCTCAGGGGCATAATTTTAACAATCTTTGTAGAGGACTACTAGAGGATGTCACAGATCAAATATGAAAGCTCTGAGCCTTGCTAGATAGCAGAAGATTTTTAAAGTTTTCACTTTTTAAATCTATTTTTAGCTCTGGTGACCTACATATGCAGCGAACCAGAAAGATTTGAACAACTTTGAAAATCTGCCAATGGTTTAGGAGATATTGTTTGAATGACAAGTTGATGACGGACACATGCATGGAAGACGGACAACGGACAATCACTTTGTGCTCAGGTGAGCTAAAAAACATATGAATGCATTACAAGCACTCAAGTGACACCTAGGATTACAAAATACACAACTATTTTTGATACGTTTGTGTGATAGAAATTTGCAACAAGATATTATGCTGCAATAACAAATGGCACACAAGGCAATCTAAAGGACAGCTATATCCCCCCCCCCCCGTGATCCTTCATTAGATTTTAAAGGTGACTTTGAAGTATCACACTGACCTTAATCAGTTTCATGAAAATTCCTTAAAGGGCATAGGAGATATGGAGCTGACACGAAAATGGAGGCTCAAACATTTGACCTTTTAGTGTGACCTTGACCGTGAGGTGGCAAGACTGCTCCATGCCTTCTGCACATTGCCTCAATGTGATAAACATTTGAGGCAAGTTTCATGAAAATCCTTCAAAGGGCATAGGAGATATAGAACGGACATGAAAATACAAGCTCAAATATTCAACCTTCAAGTGTGACCTTGACCTTGAGTTGGCATGACCAGCTTATGCCTTCTTCACATGGTCTCAATGAGCAAAACATTTGCGCCAAGTTTCATGAAAATCCTTCAAAGTGTATGGGAGATACGGAGCAGACACAAAATCTAGGCTTGAATATTTGACCTTCAAGTGTGACCTTGACCTTGAGCCGGCGTGACTGACTCATGTCTTCTGCACATCGTCGAAACGACCTTAACATTTGAAACAAGTCTCATGAAAATCCTTCAAATGGTATATAAGATATGGAGCGGACACGAAATGGTGGCTCGATTATTTTACCTTCAAGTGTGACCTTGACCTTGAGCCGGCGTGACTGACTTATGCCTTCTGCACATTGTCTCAATGATCTAAACATTTCAGCCAAGTTTCATGACGGACGGACGAAGGGCATTCCTACAACCCCCCTCCCGCTTCGCGGCGGGGGACTAATAATCACACTTTCAATTTTTTTTTCTTTAAACAGAAAACCACAGTCCTGTGTCAAAGTGAGAATTTTATTGTTTTCTGCTTTTCCTCCACAACTGAAAGACCATAAAGGTTTTTACCAAAATATTAAATTTTGCATACTCAATGTCTACAGTATGGCTAAAATAACGTTACATGCAGTATGATATTTTTCCATCTCATTCCTCCTAAAGGACCACTCCATTCAACTATGGATACATATCAATTTCACACCTTTTTTTAGGTCATGCCATGATACCATGATACAGTCATGTGCATTGTTTCAAAAGAATCTTACACATGAATAAAAACCACATTTGTGATTGCATATCTTCAGTAGATCTTATACTTAAATCTTGTAATTGCAAGACATTTTAGAATTGCCTACTGAATAAGTTCTAAAATTATAACAGAATCATGAGAATTGGCTGGTGAACAAGTCTTACCAGTAAACAATCTGTAATATCTGAAATAAGAATCGCACAAAAAGTTATTCAAAATGATATATTACGTTGATCAGAAGTTTACAATGCCAATTTGCATGGGCATAATGATACATGCCATATGTCCCGGTCTCGCAGGGATAGTCCCACTTTCGCAAGTTTTGTTCCGGTGTCCGGCTCAGATGCATTTTGTCCCGGTCAATCACAAAAATCAATGTTATAATATAGTGTGCAATAAAAGTTGCATTGGTCCAACAATTTACGTCTTATCGTTAATCCCTTAATTGGTCCCTATGACAACAATGCCCGCTAGCCGCATGTCAAAGAGGAGCAGTAATGATAACCCATACAGCGGTGTATTGTCACGATTTCGTGGGATAGTGAAGTGGTCATATAATTCGTGGTTGCTAATTGCTGTTAGTCAACACGTGGAGGGTGAATACAGTAACTTATGTCATTGATCAATACTGACCTTTCTGAACGACGATTACGTTATCGATTCGGCTGTTTTGTTTTTATTGTTTAAGAAGAAATGTTAACTGCATATGTTCGCCATACAGATACCTCATTTTGATGTTGTGCGCTACGAAACTTTTATTCAAAAGTAAAGATCTCACAGTTCTCTGTAAAATCTAGTTACCCAAGAAATCGCACTTTTGAATCATTATAAGTCCAAATTAGGTCAAGGTCAAAGTCAAAGTAAGGGTGGGTGATATGGGTGGATAGGGAATGGTCATAAGCAACAACTGTGTAAGTATCAAAGTGTTGTAGTAAGCGGTGTTGGTGCTAGACGAAACGGTAAAATCTACTTAACCTTGTCACGACCGGAAGGACGGAAGGAAGGAGGGATTGGACGATCACTATATGCCTCCTTCATCAAGTTGCCTGGTGCATAAAAACAGCCATTTCATTAAAAACGTCCACTAACCCTGGGAAAAAAACAGTCAATTCATTAAAAATGTCCATTAAATTAAGGCGCTTTATCGGTTACTTTCACTCGTTGTGGAAGTGTTCTTTCTAATTACCGATTCTTATTCTGATTATTTTGACAACAAATTACTGTAATGTGTTAATTTTAAACTGCAGTATGGAAAATCTTGAGCATGCATCGTATGACCTACTTTTGATTCAGTAGGCTACGAATCACTTACAATCCATGCTCCAAACTACCACGCTGTATTGATTATTCTGCATGGCTCGTTGCTGATTTACTTGCTAACTGGCATTTATATAATTCCGTTTGCATTCGATAACTGGCTTGAACAATATTTATTCGTTAATTACAAATACATATTGTATTGCAAATACATGTCGTATAACAAATACATGTCGTATATACTATTAAATAGGAAGCCATATAATTAAGTTTAAAGGTAGGAAAATAAAAATTCATTCAAACAAATGTTTCCTGTTTTAGCAAAAATGCACTCATAATTCACATGATTTGTATTTCTGCCAAATTAAATTGAAAATTCCTGCATGCATTACAATATTATGCTCTCGACAATTATTTGACCTTTTACCTTAATTAGTGACCTTGAAGTTTCAGCTACAGACCTGGTTCTTAAATGCCACATGTCGTCTCATAATGCTTATCACTTCTGCCAAGAAATTTGAAAATGCATCCATGTGGGGCAAAAGTATACTTCTGTCAAAGTCAATGACTTAAACTCTTACATTTGACCTTCAAGTGTGACCTTGACCTTGGACCAAAGGACCTGGTTGTTGCACACCGCATACTTTCTCATAATGCTTATCACTTCTGTCAAGTAATTTGAAAATTCTTTCATGCCATACAAGAACTGGTTCTTGCCCACGACACACCGTTGCACAATGCTTAACACTTGTGCTAAGTTATTTGAAATTCCTTCCATGCTGGACAAAATTATGCTCCGGACAGGGTCTATGGTTTAAATTCTCATATTTGACCTTTGACCTTCAAGTATGACCTTGAACTTGGACATAGGAACCTGGTCCTTGTGAGTGACACACCGTCTCTTTATGCTCAACATTTGTGCTTAGCTATTTGAAAATCATCCAATGCTGGACAAAGTTATTGTTCAGACAAAAATCCGAACATACAAACATAACATACACACTTACATACGTACGTACCCATGGACAGGGTGAACACTATAAGCCCAAACATTATTGATGGTGGGGTCATAAAAAAGTTGCACATGATTCTAAAACAATTATATTTATTACTTGTCAAACAAGATTTTGATTTGCGTCAATGACTCAGCACCACATCTATGAATTTGAAAAGCAGTGAATATTCTATTGTCAGAAGTTAGTGGAGGAAATTATGTTACATAAATATCCATTGAACCATCTAAATGGCACTATACATTATGCTATTTTAATATATTGCTGTATTATGAGAGAGTCTGTATTATCAGAACAGCACAGCTTTCATTCTAACAAGGCATAAGCTCTCTTTATGAGTAATAATACACCCATCATCTTGGCACACAGTACCAAATCATAGCTGCCAAGAAATGTCTTAGAATAATAGCAACAGATACACTGGTTTAGCTTAATAACTTGAAAATGAAATGAGCTGGATATACAGAGGCCACGCTACTGAATTTGATAGATTCTTAGTCCTTTGTACATCATCATAGTGTAAGGGTCTGCCCAAATAATAATATTATTTATGACAGATGTTCTTCCATGCAATAAAGAAAGACCTGATACAACAGTACACTCCCTAAATTACTGAATTTGCCACAAAAAAGCATGGAAATCATATTTTTATGAACACCCAAAACATGAAAAATTCTATTGCTAAATTGAAGAAACTTCGACTAAATTATATTTTATTTGCTACAAGTGGAGGACAACACTGCTACTGATATGAAAATTACAAAAATCAAATGTTCAGAGATTTAATCTACAAATGTTGCCACTTATTTTCCAACAATTATGATTACCAAGCAGACCAAACTAATATGTGACCACTTCTAAAGATCTGTCTTTGAATTGAAACGTCCTTCAGTGAAGCTAGCGCCCTTCGTTAGATGAGAGCTTATAGATCTGTCTTCAAGGCACAATGGTAGAACTCAATGTTAACAATTTTGAATGTAATTATGTTTATACTCGATTAGTTTAGCCCTCTGTGAAAATTGTAATTGGACCATAGATCATTGACGATCTGTTCAGACTTTCAAAAATTTATGAATACAGACAAAGTTCTATTTATAATCGCATATGAATGCACTACAAGCACTCAAGTGCTTACTAGGATTAGAAAATACTCAACTATTTTGACTACATTGACAAGCACTCTGACATTTCCAAATGATTTGTTGCTATTGATTTGTTTCAACGAGATTTTGAAAGCTTTTGATAAAGGGGCGTATCAACGGCAAACACAGAATGATATTTTCAAAAATTACATTGTATTTTAAGAAGTATTTATTAAACGACTGGTTCACACATGTCGGGTCTCGGTTTTAAAACCAAAGAGTAAAATAAAAAAAATTATGATAGTAACAAGTTAACACCGTGAAACTTTTCGCAGGCGCATTAAAATTTAGTAGTAGTAGTAAAATCGATATGATTAAAATGTACATTAAATAGTGCTATGTATATGTGCACCATTGATAACTGTACAGTAGCATGGAAAGGTTTAAATTGAAAAGCGCAATTTGGTAGGAGTTAGTTTAATCCTGCTGAAGCCATGTATCAAAAGACAATTTTTTGGTATTGTATCTATTTTTTGGGGGGGCGCAGCTGGGCAAATTTTCTTGGGCATGAGAATTTTAGGGAATGCAAACTTACAATACTGGTTCAATGTCTACCATTAATTGTTGCATAATATTTTGGATTAAAATTTACCGAATTGTTTATATATCCGGTTAACACAAAGTTATAAACATATCCTTGACCTACACTCTAGAACTTAGGCTAATTATATACATATTTTCTCATTGTATGTCATGAACAGAATGTTATTTACATTCACATCAACGAAATAACTATTTTGTTAAGCCTATTGGCATGCTCTATTCATATCAATTGTACCAATGGCTGGGATCTCGGTTACACAAGAAATGACCACGGGACGATCTTTGGCCACGGTTGTTGGGACAATTTCCTTAACCGGGACAAACACAATGTCACATTGAAAACGTTTTTAAAATGGTATATGGTATTTATATGTTCAATTGTTAAGCATATTGTGCATTGGGACTATGTACTGAAACATTAGTGTACATTAAATATGAAGAATATTATATATTTCTCTGGATTAAATGACAACTTAATGCTCCAAATAATGGATGTGTAGATTTAATATTAATAATATGAAAACGTGTTTGAAATATCTATAAACGTTATGAAAGTCTTAGACAGATGTAAGATGACACATTTTAAGCTCAAACCGTGTCCATTGCTTTTCTTACCGAGATCCCAGACAGTGGGTCCATGGTTCCTAGAGTGAGTTCAACACGCTCCAGATCATTCTAAAAATAGGGCATGTTTGCAGTGTATAGCAATATACATGTATCAATTAGCTTTCAAAGAATCATAAGCCCGAATATTTCAATAAATGGGGAATTTATATTTATAAACTTTTTATGCATGTTAATTTGAATTGCCGTTGCGTTTTGGTAAAAATTATTTACAATTGCACATTTCTATCAACATCTCCAGTAGATGTTATTCAATATATAAAAATATATTGCATCTTTATAAAATGTGGTGAAAGAAGTCTCGGAATACGTCGAAATGTTATTTATGTTACTTTTACTTCATTTGCCTAGCATAAATACATTATTCGCAATACTTATTATACACAGGAATCCTTGAAACATCATATTCCCACCGTGTACAATTGTAAATCGCCATAGTCATGAAATTTTATGTTTGTGTTATCAAAAATGAAGTCATCATTATATCAAATACGCTGAATGTTCTTTGAATATTGCTTTTCTTTGGGATACGCAGTGTAAATGCTTATTAGACATCTAATAGTTAAATATTGTATAAGATAACTACTAAAAATGAACGTATGGTATATTACTTATAAATATATACACCTGTCTGATACATACTAATTTTCATTCATGCCAGCAATTATTTTCTTACACTGTTAATTTGTTAAAATGGCCAGACAAATTCAGTTAACAATTATCTTAATTAACGTCGATTATTTTGGATATGGAGCTGTATGATTGGTTTATTCATGGTATAGATATGAATAATAATTGAATACATCTCAAATTAATTTTGGGGTCCTAGAAGTTTTCTTATGGTGTCCAAAAATCTGGGTTACATAGTCTCCTTACATAGGTCAGAACCGAAAAATCTGGGGTTTGAGAAGTTACATAACCAATCATCTTGCCCCTCTGTTATGTTAAAGGTAAAAATGATATCTCAATATTAATTTTAACACCTTTGTCTGTTTTAAAGACATTTCTTGTTTCTTATATATTACTTCTACTAGAAAAATATATTAATATACCGTAATTTAATATGTATCTATATATTTACAGGAAATGCTGTCGATATGCCCCCTTTAAAATGTTTGTGTGACAGAAATCATCAATATGTTACTATGCTACAGTGACCAATGGCACATAATTACACTATAGTAGATTGAACCTATTTATTTTAGGCCAGAGTTTTTTAATTTCTTGGTTCTCTGACATTTTTGAAAAAGTGTCCGGTTGGAGGAGGGAAAAAATAAAAATAAAAAAACAACAACACAGAATTGAGTAAATTAATGACTAGAATTTCACAAATGGAAACGGGCTTTGATATTAAAATCTTATGCATTGTTAATTACAAAAATCATATTACACAACATTAACTTAATCACTACATGATAACCATGACATTAATGTTTTTTTTGCATTTCGGATAAAAGATTGAAACCCTTTCACAAGGTCATTGTTATGATACTGGTCGTCTGGTCTATTCCATCTGCCTGTTTCTATATGTAATCTATGAGATGAAACACGTAATTTTGTAATTCGAAATTTTTGGCAGTTAACTATAACATGTGGTCTTTATGAATGATACTAATTATGGTGACAGTTGATTTAGAGGTTTCGCGAAGTCTGATATATGAACACGAATGCGGGCTAAAAAACTAACTTTAGAATGTAACCTACATTTCAAGCAGCGCTAGACAGTTATTTTTAAAATGAAAGCGATGTATTTGGATTGATTTTTATATCGATCAGGATCTAAATAAACTTTAGAAAATTTTTAGAATAGTGGAAGATACTGTTGGATTTGTCGACCAAATATTCAGAAATCAAGTGCATTTTTTATTCGAACAATATCAACTTCTGAGACTTCTGATTGGGTAGGTTTAATCTAAAAAAAAGTCTTTTAAATATAAATCTTAACATCATAAAGTTTATATAGATCTATATTTTTTTATCCCCCCCACATCAATGAGGTGGGGGCATATTGTGTTGGCCCTATCCGATACTGTTCTGTTCACGCTACGCCACTACAGTAATCAAAGGTTAGCTATGTGACGTAATGGAATCGTCACAATTTTTGGAAAATAACTTCTGACGTAGTTCAGAAAGAATCTTCAAGCTTGAAAATACAAACACGATTCAATGTGTTAGACATCATGAAACAAATGTTTTCGACGGAAGTGTAAGCAAGAGAGTATTATAAATCTAAACAAGAAAAATATGGAGTATAATGCCTACTGTACAGTATGTACAAATGTGTCCTGTTTTAAATACGTTGTATTTCTAGCAACATCATGAAAAACATGGAATGTGGCAGTGCTGGTAAATACCGTATTTTGGGCTAGGAAAATCACATCATTGGAAAGAGTGTCAAAAAAGTATAGTGTGTTATGATTATTTTCAAATCGAACATCAGTTGATCTAATACATGTTGTATTATTGAAATATCAAATCAGGTAAGATTTTTTATTTGCTATTAGATCTAATGCATGTAGAAAGTATTCACCTTCAAATATAAGCCGATAATGCTAAAAATGGTATATTTATCTGCTAGCAATGTTCTTAATTGTTTTATTTAGTAGTAATAACAAAAACTGAATGACACGGTTGAATGCGCGTTAACAGTCGTGTTCTGTTGGATGACTGGTGTTAAGTGCATTAACAACAGACAGTAAACTGCAAGTGTAGCGACATCATTGAGCCACGAATGACAAGTTGCTTACTAATCAATTAAGAATTTCACTTAAAAGCCAATTTCCCTGTGATACCGCCGACGCCGCCAAAAGTAACACCTATACGTCGCCTTTTCAGGCAAAAATAATGAAAACCAAACAATTAACTAGGAAGGATGGTCAAAGTTCTCGATATGTGACAAATTGTGTTAAAAATCGGCTACGGAGCAACGAATAACAAACTGCTGTAAGATCATACGCAACAATACGAGTATCTTTCATTATATCTTATTAAAAAAACATGTTCGTCTGTCTGCCCGTTAGTTCGTTTCGATGAGCAAAAGCACAGTGTAAAGCACATTTGCAGACAATTGATGAGCATGAGTGTGTACGTGTAAGTTACTTAAAACATTCATTTCAAAAAGAGAAACTTCGGTAAATGATTAATGCAAATAATTGTCGATGTGTGTGCGTTGGAATGTAGTCAGCTACTGATTTTACAAGTTGAAAGATATTCAAGACATATATAACACTGAATGTCAAATACGTATTTAGTGGTCAGGCACATCGAACAAGGGAATTTTCTGCCAAAACAGGTGCATGACATACTGATGAACCAACATGTCTTTCGAACATAATTTGTCAAAACAAGTGCATTTGATGATGGCGATGATTATGATGATGATGAAGATGAGGAGGATGATGATATGCAAAGATTTATTATATATCTTTGATACGGATCTGTAGCTGATCACTGCAGACCCATAGACATCATGGGGTTATAACTGCACAATCAAAAGTTTACGAAATCCTGGATCGCCCCTGCGCCCGAGCCATTTATTCATATAGATAGTAGTGTAAATATACACAGATTTACTGTACCAGTGAGTTGTCATTTCTTTGATGTGTTTTACCTTTTTCGGGAAAATGATTAATCAAGAGCATGGTCATGTTTCAATGCTCAATAATGCTCTATATCTATACAATGTTGACTAAGACGCACGTGATAAACATACAGAAAGCGTTGTTCCGTCCCGCATATAATGGACGCTTCCACAAATGTCTATCATAATCAAATTATTGTTCAATTTTATCCAATCTTTGCAATTGGATATCACATGTTTAGCAATTAAACTATTTCATACAGGAGAGCATGTGGTATTGTTTGTGATATTCAAATAAACTTGTGTTTATGTTTGTGATATTAATGAATGGAAATTATCCCTCTACAATATTTGGGAAGGAATATAAACTATTCATGGATAGGTATATATGCGGGTCGTGTTACTCTAATACCACGAATGCGGTAATGAAACTTACTGACAAGCTTTCATGAAGTGTAGCATCATTGCAGCATATTTTCTTCGATTGTTCATTCCCTGACAGAATAGGCATATCGTTCTTAAATGTAAAAAGTAGATTTTCTGCATATCATAAAAATGTTTAATCTTCACACGAACAACTATTCACGTTTTTCACCATCATTCAATATAGATTTTTTTTTTTAAAGTAAGGATATCTCAGTTCTCTGCGCTACTAAATTTAATACATATAAAATAGTTTCGTTTTGAAATGAATAAGTATAGATTTATTATACTGATAGTAAATATATATTAATATATTGCTTATTCGTATTGAATACAGTGTAGATGTAAATTATACAATACGAAGGTCCGGGCGTGTCCATTACCGCGCAAGTAATAGGATTTGAGAAGAACAATGTCTACTTTTAAAATTAATACCGGACTAATTCAGTTTCAAACACTTAATTAATAAACTTGATTAACAGTTTAATCTAACTGTAAAAATCATACTATCAAAAATAAGACCTTTTTATCGCAAAGCCGACCCACTCACTACGCCCGCTTCGAAGTCTGATAATGCGTCATGTGTTGTTCTTTTCTTGAATGTGACGTACGCATGTAAATATTTCCGTATGTAAGAGTTCAACGAACATTTTATTAAATATTATATCCGTGCCTGCTTTATAATGATCCAAGTTGTAAAAAAACTACACATTTTTTTTTCTAAAATGCGGGATTGTCGGAAAAGGCTGAACTTTCGGTGTAATATTGCCAATCATTAAATTTGCAACATGCAACAACACAAAATCGTTATTTTTACATTCAATACATTTTTATAATCTGTATCTCTAAACATTAGTTGAATTTGTTGGATGTGTGTTTGTAATTAGTCGAGTAGTAAGCATCAACGGCACGCCAAAAAATACACTACGACGTCAACTCCAAAAGTAACGTCAAATTAAGCCAGAACGCTTCTACAGCAGTCGTGTTTGACGTTGTAGCGTAAACATGTGTGGCTGTACGATTTTTAAAATATTACATCCTTAAAATTGAAAAAATGGCCTATTCAGTGATACAAATTTCGTTAATTTTCAAAATGACGCCAAAATCGACCCTTAACGCACCTATGCATGTTTGCAGTTGATACAACAAACATGGAGGGATTTTCTATTTACAAGCAAGCGGTGCATGAAGAAAAATTATGAATGGACATGGAAGAATTCTCTAATATGCAAAAATACATGAGATTATATTCATGCTAATGCTTTATATTTGTACCAATTAAAACTTTGACAGACTGTGCAGGACCACAACTATTTCACAGATCAAGCCAGAATAATGAGAATTACAGTCGAATCGTGATTGTACTAATAGTCAGCGGACCGACGTGATGACTTGTATAATCACATTTTTCGTATTTCTTAAAAATATGGAACATTATTATTAATATCAATAATTATTATTTCATAAACAATAGTGATGATTTTCGACAACAACGATTTTAAACTCCCCAAAATATTGGAGCCGCAGCTGCGGCTCCTGCGGCCCCTACTGCTACGCGCCTGTATTTTTAGTAACAATGACCTTGATTCCACCCATCCCATATACAGTCCAAAGTGAGGTCTCGCTATAAGTTATCTATGTATGAAATTTCATTACAATAGCTCAATCCAGTCTATAGTCATTGAGATATGGAGTTGTTGCACGCAAACTTCAACCTGAATTTCTAAGTACAATTAGGGGCATAATTCTGCTAAATTACAGGTCAGAGCTATGGGCCTTGGTCAGTGACCTTATATAAAATGACCCTGGAGACATGTTTGAAGTTGCAATTGAATATATGTACTAGACATAGCGATATGTACTTCTTGCACGCAAACCTTAACCTGAATTTTCTCTTGCAAAAAAATCTTAACTTGACTTTTAAGTGCAAAAAGGGGCATAATTCTGCTAAAATGCTGGTCAAAATTATGGGTATTGGCCAGTGACCTTATATAATGACCATGAAGGCAAGTTTCAGTTCAAAATCTGTAGTAGATATAGAGATATGGAGTTGTTGCACGCAAACTTTAACCTGATCTTTCAAGTACAACAAGAGTGCCATTGTCACAAAGATACTTCTGTCAAAGAAGCTTTTTGGGGTTAAGATTCAATGACTGAAGAGAAACGAAAAAAAAAACTAATACGGTATAGTCATGGTATTCGTGCATCTAATTCATCTCCAAAGCCTCTCTCTTAGTGGTGAGTTAAGGTATCACAACTATTCCCTATATATTCTTAAATCTATAATCAAAATGCCAAAATAAACAAAAAACTTAGAAATTATGCGAAAACCAAATTTGTCTATTCAAAATGCATTAGGCAGCACAAACAATTTTTTTTTTGAATTTGTGACCTTGACCCCAACCATCCCACATGCAATCCCAAGTGAGATCTAGATATAAGGTATCTACATACAAAGTTTCATCAAAATATCTCAATGTCTTCTCAAGCGTTGAGCGGAGACTTGTTTGTCTATTGTTTAGTAACGGTGACCTTGACCCCATCCACCCCATATGCAATCCTAAGTGAGGTCTAGACAGAAGATATCTATGTATGAAGTTTCATTAAAACATCTCAATGTGTTCTCAAGCTATTGAGCGGAAAAAGTTTTTTAATTTAAAGTAAAAGTGACCTTGACCCCATCCACCCCATACGCAATCCCAAGCAAGGTCTTGATATAAGGTATGTGTGTGTAAGGTTTCATTAAAATATCTCAATTCGTTCTCAAAGTCATTGAGTGAAAACCATTTTTCTATTTTTAGTAACAGTGACCTTGACCCTGAGCCTACCCACCCCATATGCAATCCCAAGCGAGGTCTTGACATAAGGTATTTATGATTTAAATTTCATTAAAATATCTCAATGCATTCTCAAGTTATGGGGGTGAAACCGTTTTTCTATTTTTAGTAACATTGACGATGACACCACCTACCCCATATGCAATCCAAAGCAAGGTCTTGCAATAAGGTATCTATGTATGAAGTTTAATTACAATAGCTCAATTCGTTCTCGAGAGAGCGGAAACGAAAAGTTGCCACAACGCCTTTGACTTTCAATTGTGACCTTGACCTAGGACCTAGGGACCTGGTTCTTGCGCGCGACTCTACATCTCATCATGCTTGCCACTTCTGCCAAGTTATTTGAAAATCCATCCATGCTGGACGAAGATATGCTCTGGATTAAGTGTTAAGGATTGATTTCAATATCTGACCTTTGACCTTGAATTGTGACCTTGTCCTTGGACCTAGGGACTTGGTTCTTGCTCGCGTAACTCCGTCTCACCATGCTTGTCACTTCTGCCATGTTATTTGAAAATCCATCCATGCTGGACAAAGAACATTGAAAAAATAATCAAATAAATGATCAGATATGTTCACCATGCTTGTCACTTCTGCCTGGTTATTTGAAAATGCCTCCATGCTGGACAAATATATGGTCCGGACAAAGTGTTTAGGACTGATTTCTTAAATATGACATTGGACCTTGAATAGTGACCTTGACCTTGGATCTAGGTACCTGGTTCTTGTGCACGACACTCTCTCTCACTATGCTTGTCACTTCTGCCAAGTTATTTAAAAATCCATCCATGCTTGACAAAGATATGCTCCGGACAATATGGTAAGGATTGATTTCTTATATTTGACCTTGAATTGTGACCTTGATCTTGGACCTAGGGACCTGGTTCTTGTGCACGACACTCTCTCTCACTATGCTCGTCACTTCTGCCAAGTTATTTAAAAATCCATCCATGCTTGATAAAGATGTGCTCCGGACAATATAGTAAGGATTGATTTCTTATATTTGACCTTTGACCTTGAATTGTGACCTTGACCTTGGACCTATGGACCTGGTTCTTGCGCGCGACACTCTGTCTCATCATGCTTATCACTTCTGTCAAGTTATTTGAAAATCCAAGAAAATGGAGAACAAGTGCAGACAAGATCTCTTAAGTAAAAAACTTCAAAGGGCCATAACTTCGCCCGAAACACGCCAACCACTACATGCCAACGAATTGCACAACTAGATTGGACCTTATCAATCCTGTGAAATTTCATAAAAGTCCGACCAGGGGTTACGAAGAACAAGCACAGACAAGAGTCAACAACTAAAAATTGTTGTAAATTAATGTAAAATCGTAAATGTCACCTTTTCTTAAGGTGACTTCATCAGGCTCTTTGTGCTTCCTGAGAAGTGATTCTGATCGGATTGATTTTATATCAAATAACATGCATTTTTAATTTCATGACGAATAATGTCATGTAATGCAATATATTATATTGGTTATACAATATACTATTATACTCGTACATGTAATATAAAATAACATGATATCATACATGATATGATATGATATATGCTATGTTATGATATGCTATGATGTGTTATGATATATGATAATAAAATGTAATATACAGTCGACTTCTGATGCCTCGGCTTTCTTGTTGGCTCGAAGTTTCTTCAAGGGACCAGTACTTTTTGCTATATATTCATATAAATTTATGTTGTCTGGCTCAAGTTAGCGAGGGTTGAATTTTCGAATGGTTCAAAGTGTTTGTCACGTTCCCAGTTACAGTTTTCACACATTTAATTGTTTGTTTGGCTTGAACACGCTTCGGTCACATAGAGACGTTAATATTTTCGATGCGATTGATTAGTGTAAAGTGTTAAGCAATTGCAATAACTGATTTCAAAGCTTTCAAAAACTAAAAAATATAATTAATTGTTTGTTGTTTGATAATAACCAGTACATATATCTGAATACTTTTTAATTTGAGATTTGAAAATAAGGCAGACAGATTACTGCCCATACATGTTGAATTACACATTTTCAACCTCCATTTAGCTCGAAGTTTCGAATGCTCCAAGTTTCCTAGCTGGTCCTTGCGACTTCAAGCCATTGGTAGTTGACTGTATGATGTGTTATGATATATGATATGATATATCAGTACTATTTACATAATATTAAAATTTGGAACACAAAGCAATAACATCTACCAACTGAGATATGCCCACCCATCGTCTCTATTTCCTCTTGGTTGCTACAACATAAAGTGGTTAGGTATATATAGGATATTTGTTGGTTTTCGGTGCGATAATGCATGATATCATCACCGCAAAGGGAGACAATTAATATTTTCACAAGCATTTGTGTGAGTGAAAATATATACATTTATTCCCTTTCCGGTGATGATATCAGGCAGGGGTCTCTCTCTGGTTTGGGTCAAGAGTACCTGTACCCTCTGGTGGGTGAACTTTAGCGTGGTTTTACACAGAATTAAGTTTCATTTGAATCCCTTCAATACTAATGGAGTTATGCTCCACACAAGAAGCGTGACGGGCGGACGAACAGACGTATGGACAGTGCAATTACTATATGCCCCCAAAGTTCCCTTTGGGGGGCATAACAATTGTTGTTGGGATACACGGTTCCAGTAGGTTTCAAACTCATGACTACAAAATCAAACACTTCAATAAAAACTTCCCTGTGACACTAATCAGAGTATGTCGATGGCGCCCATGAATGTAACGGTACCTCATGTATATTTCATTCATATCAATCTAACTACTACTACTAATTTTCCTGCGCCCGCGAAGTGTCATTGACCACCTTTTTATAGTAAATTATATACATTTGTCAAATGTTTATAGAAGCACTGTTTTGCCATCATACTGAACAATGCTTAAATATTAATTGTTAATAAATGAACTTTATTTGTGAACATTGTATTGTTGACCTACTGTCGATAAGCCCCTTAACATAACTGCAAGAATAAGGAAATGCCGTTGCATAATTGGAACACCTCTTTAGCTATAGCATTTTGAAAATGAAATTAGCTGGATATCAATGGGTCATGCCAACAAATGCGATGTTTTGATGTTTTTATGATTATTATATACACAATCATAGTGTTAGGATGTGCCTAAACATATCTGTTGGTTCGTTGTGTTCGGATTTTGTGCCATTTTTAACAGTATTTGGGGTTACCATTGCGGTCAGTTAACATACTCACACTTTTCCTGGGCAAGCTTAGCCTATCTAAGTGGTTTACCAGTACTAAGTGCACATACCTATGCCAGTAACTAACAACTGTCCTACTTAAATGAGAGGTAGGAGGACAAATTATTTCATGACCAATACCCACACCAGTTATTTGGCTGGGCTGGGGCTCGAACCCACGCTCCGCGGATTGACAGTCCAGCGCTCTACCAACTGAGGGTTAGGGTTATATAAACCATGTGACCCGCCAGGGGCGTGTCCAGTTTTGACCCCAGGGGCATCATTTGCACAATCATTGTAGAGGACAACTCTATAATGTCACAATACCAAATATGAAACCTATGGCCCTATGGCACTTGCGGTTTCAGAGTAGAAGATTTTTAAAGTCATTTGGCTATTTAAGTCTATATAAACCATGTGACTCCCGGGGCGTGGCAGCTTTTGACCCCAGGGGCATAATTTCAGCAATGTGTGTAGAGGACAACTAGTAAATGTCACACTTTGGGCCTAGCGGTTTCAGAGGACAATATTTATAAAGTTGTTTTGCTATATATTCTATATAAACCATGTGACACCCAGTAGCATAATTTGAACAAGGCCGTCCAAAGGACAGCTATATCCCCCGCCGAGATCCTTCATTAGATTTTAAAAGTGACTTTGAAGTATCACACTGACCTTTATCTGGCACAGTTGGACCAGATATGAAAGTACAGTTTCAGAAATTTAGATATGGAGATGACACAAAAATGGAAACTGAAAGATTTGACCTTTAAGTGTGACCTTGACTGCTCCATGCCTTCTGCACATCGCCTCAATGTAATGAACATTTGAGGCAAGTTTTATGAAAATCCTTCAAAGGGCATAGGAGATATGGAGCAGAAACAAAAATGGAGGCTCAAACATTTGACCTTCAATTGTGACCTTGACCTTGAGGTCGCATGACTGCCTCATGCCTTCTGCACATTGCCTCAATGTGATAAACATTTGAGGCAAGTTTCATGAAAATCCTTTAAATGGCACAGGAGATATAGAACAGACATGAAAATACAGGCTCAAACATTCAACCTTCAAGTGTGACCTTGACTTTAAGTTGGCACGACTGGCTTATGCCTTCTGCACATGGTCTCAATCAGCAAATCATTATAGCCAAGTTTAATGAAAATCCTTCAAAATGTATAGGGGATATGGAGCGGACATGAAAATGGAGGCTCAAAAACTTAACCTTCAAGTGTGAACTTGACCTTGAGCTGGCTTGAAAGGCCCATGCCTTCTGCACATCGTCTAAATGACCAAAGCAAAGCAAGTTTCAAGAAATATTTCAAAAGGCATAGGAGATATGGAGCGAACACAAAATATCGGATCGAATATTTGACCTTCAAGTGTGACCTTGACCTTGAGCCGGCGTGACTGACTCATGCCTTCTGCACATCGTCTTAATGACCTAAACATTTGAGCCAAGTTTCATTAAAATCCTTCAAAAGGCATAGAAGATATGGAGTGGACACGAAATGGAGACTCGAAGATTTGACCTTCAAGTGTGACCTTGACCTTGAGCCAGCGTGACTGACTCATGCCTTCTGTAAATCGTCTTAATGACCTAAACATTTGAGCCAAGTTTCATGAAAATCCTTCAAAGGGTAAAGGAGATATGGAGCGGACACGAAATCGAGGCTCGAACATTTGACCTTGACCTTGAGCCAGCGTGACTGACTCATGCCTTCTGCACATCGTCTCAATGACCTAAACAATCCTTCAAAGGTATAGAAGATATGGAGCGGACACGAAAATGTTACGGACAGATGGACGGACAGACAGACGACCGGACAGACAGACAAGTTGATTCCAGTATATCCCCCTTACAACTTTGTTGTGCGTGTTGTGTAGGGGTATAAAAATAGTGATGTTCTAGCGTTCATAAATAATACAATTCATAGACAAAATCAACATTGAATCATTTATTTTTCCTATCATCCCTTGATAAACTGCTCCATGTTCAGATAACACAAACAATCCAAATCTTCCTTGTTGAAACATATTATTAAAAAAAGACCAAGCATCGCTCACCTAGTTACAGATGCGTTTTGACAAACTAGGATTTAAATTAAAACGTGTGAAAGGTTTTCAATAAAGAAAATAAGGTCTTTTTGAATATTGTATTAAACGTGGTTTAAACCATTTCTGTAAATAGTTACACGCTATAATTATTCATAGAAAAATTTAGAACAACAGACCATCCCAAAAGCTAATTTTGATCATTTTGTACAATCATAAGGTAAAGCTAAACATCACAGTAACACAAGTTGCATACAACCTTAAAAAATGTGTAAACACACTCTAAAACAATTGTACAACTGAGACATTTGCATTAAAGGTACTGGCAACCAGTATCAACAGAAATATTCTTTCATGTGTGCCATCAATACAAAAATCCAACAGTGCAGCTCGTTTTAATCTTTAAATTATAAGAGCAACATCTACTGGTGGCAACGCATGGCTGCTGATTATATGATCTAGCTATGACAGTTATTCCCGATAACTACAGAAATGTGTTACTAATCATACATATAAACAGTTCAAATGCCTTAGCCGTAACAATTTTCAGAAAAACAAGAGGACCATGATGTCCCTTAATCGTGAAGGTCCTTTGTGTTCTGATCAACCTAGGTAGATAAAGCGCGAATTTGTTTAATGACGTCACGGTCAAGCTCTGTTTGGTTATGTGAATTTCGAAGAACTCAGTAATGCAGTTTGAAGTACAAACTTTGAATTGTGAACTATGAAGTGTTAATTGTGAACTAGAAAGTGTGAACTGTGAACTGCAAACTGTGAAGTGTGAATCGTAAAGTGTGAATCATGAAGTGTGAATTGTGAAGTGTTAACTATGAAGTATGAAGAGCGAAGTATGAATTTTAAACTGTGAACTATGCAGTATGAAGTGCAAACTATGAAGTGTGAAGTATGAAGTGTGAAATATATTATACTATATAGTATACTGTATTATGACGTGTGAAGTGTGAACTATTGACTGTGAACTGTGAAAGTTTGAAGTCAACACCGGGCTTTCGTACATACAGCATGAGGTTTTTACGACTTTTATCATAATCACAAGTCACACTGTACATGTTTGAAATATAACTGTACTTACAATCTTATTTTCAATTCTGATACAGGTTATGGTTTGCAAATGGAAACAGTTAAACGGACATATTGATGGGAATTTGACAATAATATTTGCAAATAAAAGTTCATTGACAGAAAATTAAATAAAGCACTAATAAAAATAATAGTCTTGATTACAGAAACAATTGACAAATGATTTTATATTATAGCAAAACAGTGTTCATCCAAGACACTTTCACGGTCATTGCAATATTAATAGTAGCTGTAGTAAAATTAATATGATTTTAAATGTAGATATTTTACCCTTACGGGACTGGACAACATTGACAACGTTTATATAGCACAGTGAAGCTTGCAATAAAGTGAAGCAACTTTGTATAGGCGCGTTCAAATCTTACTGGAAAACGTATCCAAAAACGTTTTATACAATTTCATCAATACGTTTTTTCTACTTGTAACATATACTCTAGATAAATAGGAATATCTTGTTTTTATTATGTATCTGCATTTTTGTACAATATGCCACTTTAAAGGAAACGTTTCATAATAACCTCATTATTGTAATTAATTATTTTTTGATAATATAGCTAAAACAATGGTCATCCAAGAGACTTTTACGGGCATGGCAAAATTAGTAGTAGTAGTTGTAAAACAAGAATATCGATTTAATCGATGGCTGCTCCCGAACCCTGCATTGACCTTGAAATGTGGCATTGACTTTACCCTATGGACCTGATTCATGAAAGACACGCTGACTTAATGAGACAAACATTTGTGTAAAGAGATTAAAAAACAACAACCATTGTATATTATATGTATAAGTTTGGAGAAGCAAAAAGCCAATTCCGATGTTTGACCTTTAAGTACAATCTTGACCTTTGGCATACAGTCATGGTTCATGGGCGTAACATGCTGCCTTACTGGACAGGACGCAACGGGACTGGGCGGGACGGGACAAATGGAGTCCTATATAGCCCCCCCATCATGATTGGCGGAGGTATAATAAGCAATAAACTATGGAAACACTTTCAGCTGGTATATTGTGATTGTTATTTCTCATAACAATTGTCCAGAGTGTGAATATACAAAGTGGATAAATTGGCCAGAATATAGGTCTATAGATATGCACATTACAAAGGGCTGTTCAGGCAAGATTACCCAGTTTTAGGAAAGGTCTTAAGCTACATAAGTGGTGCACCACAAGTAAATCTACCTAACATGATAAAAATTTAGAACATATTAACTAATCAAACAACTTCAAACTGTATCTGTCTCAATCACCATTTCACCGATATGTCAGTCACCACGTGAAGAGATATAGAAAGATAATCATCCCAACAATGATACACATTTATAATGTAATAGCATGTCACTGTCATTTAATGGGACCATTTTCATAGTTAACTTTTCAATTTCGTATTGCTGTAATGTTACATAAAACGTTAAACATCCAGGCATGTGTTACCATTATAATGTCTTACTACATGTAATACCTATCACCAACCAATGTGGATCACTAAAACATTGTCTTTACGTCCGCTTTACAAACTATTGCAAAATATTCGCAGTTATATTTTTTGGTGTGAAATCAGGGCTTTTTTTGGCTGATTTTATAGCCATTATATTCCCAGTGGCAAAAACTATCGTGTTTCCTAAATAATGCAGTCCCAAAATTCCCAATTGATGGTTTGACTTTCAGATGTTTGGAAATAAGAGGTGTTAAATGCAGAAAAAATACTGTTGAAGTTTTAAAAACCGTTTAACTGATCTGTTTTTGTTCAGAACATTCTTTTTTAAATTAGTTTTATCAATAATTCTTCGAATTTTATTAATCAAACAATTATACTTTTCCCCAATTTTATGTGAATTGATGCTAAAATTCCCAATTTCATGGGTATAGGTCATATTTCAAAAATGGTGAAAAAAGCCCTGGAAAAAATATTAACGATGTGGCCCAGATGTGCTATGCACTTTTTATTTAGACAAAACTGAATCTTTCAATCAAAAATATCAATGAAATGAAATGAAACATCATAATAAAACATGTATTGGCCCTTTATTGTTACACCTGCCTGGTGACATACAGGGTCATTTCATGCAGATACATGGACAATCACAGTCCAGAGTCTGCAATATTTAGTATGTGACCCAGTCAACTAGTTTAAATCCACATCACCAATATCTAACTTTGTGATAAATAATTTACGTCAATAATCTGACCACCAACATTTTTAAGATATTAAATTGTAGACGTTGATCCTAGACGTCCTGTGATACATTGAACCTTTACTCACTCTGTCAGGTGATTTTAAGACATGATATCATTCATGGATGAGGTGAAAGAGTGAATGATAACCTGATTATGCTGACTGAAATAGTATCATCCCACTCTGAGCTTTTTATTTGGTCACAGTAATTGAAACAGGGATTGCGTAATCAATTGTCCGTATTGCCCAGCTTGTCCCAGAGCCTGTACAGACAAGTGACATCTTGCCACAATTACTTATAAATACTGTACGTTACAGACAAGCAGCAAAATCATTTGTCAAAAAACAGACGAGTAAGGCAATATGAGATTTCGCAACCCCTGGTAGATATCGCATATAAAGGTTTTCATATGCAACAAACCTTGGGTGCAGTTTGGCTGCAGTTGGCAGTCATCAAAGCACTCATCACAAATTGGTTCTTCAAAGTTCCAGTCCCATGTACAGGTGACATCTGAGGTGTAGCCTTCAACACTCTGTAATAACAGAGGAACATTGTATATATCAAATACAACCAATTTCATAGTTCATTAAACTGCAATTAATGTAGAATTCAGAAAATTTCAGTTCACTGAGCACTTCCTGATTAGTTGTGAGACAAGCAGTAATTGACTACCTGGGTACCTACCACTGAATTACCCGGGTACCGAAAATGGTTATTTCCCTTTTACAGAAACCAATCACCATTGATTCATTGTATCAAATAGCATATTTATACAGGCAATTGAAACACTTCATGCCTTAACTTTGAGTTAAGTATACATATAGTAACTAGCAAAATTTGTTGTACTAAGATATTACTGTATAGTACCAATATATGTATCGGTATGTAATAATGTGCTGAGTTGAAATTGAAAACATAAATACATTGAAGTCTTCAACTTTATGTTACTTTTCTTAGCTTTGAATGATATAGTTTTTTTGCTATATTTATTGTTCTTATTTTGACTACATAGCTAAATAAAAAATCGTGAATGGTTCGGACGGCTTCAACCAAGCATCAGACAGCATTCTCCAAACTGTCCAAACCATGGAATACAAATAAATATGAAACGTTAAAAAAAAATTGGGCGGCCAAATTTATTTAAGCAATATTTACATCTAATGTATTATCTATTTAGATTTGCAGTAATATTGTGTCCTTTTTCAATACGCACACCAAACAACAAATGAGAAATGCTCACACCCGATCTCTATAAAAAAAATATATCTGTTGAAAATAGAACTACTATTTTTTAGGTTTCAGAACTTATACTAAAATACCTGTCACGCAAACATGAGAGAACATGCATGAACTATTATCATATTTATATCAACATGAAACAGCATATGAACACCCCAAGATTGCTGACATTTTTCAATTCTTACAGAGCATGTAAATATGATCTTGTATGCTGTTGCTGTCTTGCAAGACATTCATTTAAGTTTCAATGAAAATGGATATTTTGATATAAGCATTGTTTATCTGGCAAACAGTTTTGCACGCAAATTGCAAGACAAAACACTTCTTGCCTTGGTTGAGATTGTAAAAACAGAATTCATTTAAACTTGTATGTATAAAAACAAGAGCTGTCAGAGCTCTACTATTCAAAGTATTTCAGTTAGTACGTATTTTTGGAAAGTGGGAGGGGCATACACTTGTTAAAATACAAAACTTTTAAGTGAAGCCTTGTATAGTTTATAAATTTTTGGAACAAAAACTTTAACAACAAAGTCTATGTAAAAAGTGGGCTAACTCTGTCAAAATACAAAACAGAGTTATGGGTAATGTTGCCCGACACTGGGATTGAATGACAAAGGTATATTCCAAGTTTCAAGTGAAAAACTTATGTAGTTTTGAAGTTACAAGACTTTCGAATAAAAACGCCGACGCCAGGGGTAGTAGGAAAGCTCACCTATTCTTCTAATAGTCTAGCTGAAAAACGTACCCTTAAAATGGCCATATCATTTATTGATTTCACGGATTAATATCTGTAAATAAGCGCATTAAAGTAGAGCTCTGTAAAGATGGAGATGGTGATGATGATGATGTAGGAGATGTTGGTGATCATGTCGATGTGGCGATAATTATGATATTGTTAGTGATTACGACGACCACAGCAATGAAGACGACGATGCTGTTGCTACTGATGCTGATGATGATAATGAATATGACGACGGTGATGATGATGATGACAATGATGAAGAAGATGAAGAATAAGACAACGATATGGCGAACACGATAATGATAATGATGAAGAAGACGATGATGACGATGACAATGATGACGGTGACTATGATGATAATGATGAAGAATTAAAAATTTAATTTTTTATATTTTTGGAACTATTTTGCTGCATTTTCATATTTGCAGACAACACAAGTTTTGGCAATGAACTGTCTTAGCATAGAGGTGTGTATACGCGACAACACTGCTATTAAATAAATTGACTCCCAATTAAAAGGAGACTAAGTATATCGGCTAAGCGGGATATGCCGAGAGTTTACCACAGCGTCCAAAGCTCGGAATAGGCTGTACGAACCTAAGTTGTAATGTCCAAACTATGATAGTATTTTGAGTTTCTTTATCGGACTGTTTTTTACGATCAACAACCATTTGAAATGCCAACAAATCCTGTTTCAACGCCTTTAAAGTGTCCTTTTTTATGATACAAACATGCGTCTATTTGTGAAAAATATTTACGAGCAGTAACGTATTACACCGCGTAGAAAGCATTCAACCTTCATCCGAACCTTTACACCATCTAGATAGTCTTACTGATAAATGATTCAACCCAGATAGTAGGGATAGTAGCGTTACCCGACCTGATACCGTAACACCATCTAGATAGTCTTACTGATAAATGATTCAACCTCGATAGTAGGGATAGTAGCGTTACCTGACCTGATACCTTTACACCATCTAGATAGTCTTACTGATAAATGATTCAACCCCGATAGTAGGGATAGTAGCGTTACCCGACCTGATACCTTTACACCATCTAGATAGTCTTACTGATAAATGATTCAACCCCGATAGTAGGGATAGTAGCGTTACCTGACCTGATACCTTAACACCATCTAGATAGTCTTACTGATAAATGATTCAACCTCGATAGTAGGGATAGTAGCGTTACCTGACCTGATACCTTTACACCATCTAGATAGTCTTACTGATAAATGATTCAACCTCGATAGTAGGGATAGTAGCGTTACCCGACCTGATACCTTTACACCATCTAGATACGCTTACTGATAAATGATTCAACCCCGATAGTAGGGATAGTAGCGTTACCCGACCTGATACCTTAACACCATCTAGATAGTCTTACTGATAAATGATTCAACCCCGATAGTAGGGATAGTAGCGTTACCTGACGTGATACCTTAACACCATCTAGATAGTCTTACTGATAAATGATTCAACCCCGATAGTAGGGATAGTAGCGTTACCCGACCTCATACCTTTACACAATCTAGCTAGTCTTACTGATAAATGATTCAACCCCGATAGTAGCGTTACCCGACCTGATACCTTTACACCATCTAGATAGTCTTACTGATAAATGATTCAACCCCGATAGTAGGGATAGTAGCGTTACCCGACCTGATACCTTTACACCATCTAGATAGTCTTACTGATAAATGATTCAACCCCGATAGTAGGGATAGTAGCGTTACCTGACCTGATACCTTAACACCATCTAGATAGTCTTACTGATAAATGATTCAACCTCGATAGTAGGGATAGTAGCGTTACCTGACCTGATACCTTTACACCATCTAGATAGTCTTACTGATAAATGATTCAACCTCGATAGTAGGGATAGTAGCGTTACCCGACCTGATACCTTTACACCATCTAGATACTCTTACTGATAAATGATTCAGCCCCGATAGTAGGGATAGTAGCGTTACCCGACCTGATACCTTAACACCATCTAGATAGTCTTACTGATAAATGATTCAACCCCGATAGTAGGGATAGTAGCGTTACCTGACCTGATACCTTTACACCATCTAGATAGTCTTACTGATAAATGATTCAACCTCGATAGTAGGGATAGTAGCGTTACCCGACCTCATACCTTTACACAATCTAGCTAGTCTTACTGATAAATGATTCAACCCCGATAGTAGCGTTACCCGACCTGATACCTTTACACCATCTAGATAGTCTTACTGATAAATGATTCAACCTCGATAGTAGGGATAGTAGCGTTACCCGACCTGATACCTTTACACCATCTAGATAGTCTTACTGATAAATGATTCAACGCCGATAGTAGGGATAGTAGCGTTACTCGACCTGATACCTTTACACCATCTAGATAGGCTTACTGATAAATGATTCAACCTCGATAGTAGGGATAGTAGCGTTACCCGACCTGATACCTTTACACCATCTAGATAGTCTTACTGATAAATGATTCAACCCCGATAGTAGGGATAGTAGCGTTACCTGACCTGATACCTTAACACCATCTAGATAGTCTTACTGATAAATGATTCAACCTCGATAGTAGGGATAGTAGCGTTACCTGACCTGATACCTTTACACCATCTAGATAGTCTTACTGATAAATGATTCAACCCCGATAGTAGGGATAGTAGCGTTACCCGACCTGATACCTTAACACCATCGAGATAGTCTTACTGATAAATGATTCAACCCCGATAGTAGGGATAGTAGCGTTACCCGACCTGATACCTTTACACCATCTAGATAGTCTTACTGATAAATGATTCAACCCCGATAGTAGCGATACCTGACCTGATACCTTTACACCATCTAGATAGTCTTACTGATAAATGATTCAACCCCGATAGTAGGGATAGTAGCGTTACCCGACCTGATACCTTTACACCATCTAGATAGTCTTACTGATAAATGATTCAACCCCGATAGTAGGGATAGTAGCGTTACCCGACCTGATACCTTTACACCATCTAGATAGTCTTACTGATAAATGATTCAACCCCGATAGTAGGGATAGTAGCGTTACCCGACCTGATACCTTAACACCATCTAGATAGTCTTACTGATAAATGATTCAACCTCGATAGTAGGGATAGTAGCTTTACACGACCTGATACCTTTACACCATCTAGATAGTCTTACTGATAAATGATTCAACCTCGATAGTAGGGATAGTAGCGTTACACGACCTGATACCTTAACACCATCTAGATAGTCTTACTGATGAATGATTCAACCACGATAGTAGGGATAGTAGCGTTACCTGACCTGATACCTTTACACCATCTAGATAGTCTTACTGATAAATGATTCAACCTCGATAGTAGGGATAGTAGCGTTACCCGACCTGATACCTTTACACCATCTAGATAGTCTTACTGATAAATGATTCAACCCCGATAGTAGGGATAGTAGCGTTACCCGACCTGATACCTTTACACCATCTAGATAGTCTTACTGATAAATGATTCAACCTCGATAGTAGGGATAGTAGCGTTACCCGACCTGATACCTTTACACCATCTAGATAGTCTTACTGATAAATGATTCAACCTCGATAGTAGGGATAGTAGCGTTACCCGACCTGATACCTTTACACCATCTAGATAGTCTTACTGATAATTGATTCAACCTCGATAGTAGGGATAGTAGCGTTACCTGACCTGATACCTTTACACCATCTAGATAGTCTTACAGATAAATGATTCAACCCCGATAGTAGCGTTACCCGACCTGATACCTTTACACCATCTAGACAGTCTTACTGATAAATAATTCAACCTCGATAGTAGGGATAGTAGCGTTACCCGACCTGATACCTTTACACCATCTAGATAGTCTTACTGATAAATGATTCAACCCCGATAGTAGGGATAGTAGCGTTACCCGACCTGATACCTTTACACCATCTAGATAGTCTTACTGATAAATGATTCAACCTCGATAGTAGGGATAGTAGCGTTACCCGACCTGATACCTTAACACCATCTAGATAGTCTTACTGATAAATGATTCAACCCCGATAGTAGGGATAGTAGCGTTACCCGACCTGATACCTTAACACCATCTAGATAGTCTTACTGATAAATGATTCAACCCCGATAGTAGGGATAGTAGCGTTACCCGACCTGATACCTTTACACCATCTAGATAGTCTTACTGATAAATGATTCAACCTCGATAGTAGGGATAGTAGCGTTACCCGACCTGATACCTTTACACCATCTAGATAGTCTTACTGATAAATGATTCAACCCCGATTGTAGGGATAGTAGCGTTACCTGACCTGATACCTTAACACCATCTAGATAGTCTTACTGATAAATGATTCAACCCCGATAGTAGGGATACTAGCATTACCTGACCTGATACCTTTACACCATCTAGATAGTCTTACTGATAAATGATTCAACCCCGATAGTAGGGATAGTAGCGTTACCCGACCTGATACCTTAACACCATCTAGATAGTCTTACTGATAAATGATTCAACCTCGATAGTAGGGATAGTAGCGTTACACGACCTGATACCTTTACACCATCTAGATAGTCTTACTGATAAATGATTCAACCTCGATAGTAGGGATAGTAGCGTTACACGACCTGATACCTTTACACCATCTAGATAGTCTTACTGATAAATGATTCAACCCCGATAGTAGGGATAGTAGCGTTACCCGACCTGATACCTTTACACCATCTAGATAGTCTTACTGATAAATGATTCAACCCCGATAGTAGGGATAGTAGCGTTACCTGACCTGATACCTTTACACCATCTAGATAGTCTTATTGATAAATGATTCAACCTCGATAGTAGGGATAGTAGCGTTACCCGACCTGATACCTTAACACCATCTAGATAGTCTTACTGATAAATGATTCAACCCCGATAGTAGGGATAGTAGCGTTACCTGACCTGATACCTTAACACCATCTAGATAGTCTTACTGATAAATGATTCAACCTCGATAGTAGGGATAGTAGCGTTACCTGACCTGATACCTTTACACCATCTAGATAGTCTTACTGATAACTGATTCAACCCCGATAGTAGGGATAGTAGCGTTACCTGACCTGATACCTTAACACCATCTAGATAGTCTTACTGATAACTGATTCAACAAGTGGGAGTGACACTTATTATACAGGCTAACGTCTGATCGCTCAACAATTGTTTTAATGGTGTCAAACTGAAAGTTACAATTTTCATCAATACTAACTATACAAAATCTGGGAACAATATAAATATTCAGGAAATCCACATTTGAAAGCCTTTTTATAACAGAATTTACAATTTGCAACTACAAACCAAATCACTTTCTAGAAATCAGTCATGCAACATTACTAATCTGGAACATTGTCCAAATTTGACTTCAAGCCAAAACATCAAGCATTATCTGTGCTTCTCAAGTTTATAAAGACAAGACGAGACAAAACTACTTTTATTTATGCTCGGAGATACATCACAAGTAAACATCTGCTATACATAGCTATTGACCGACTTAAATAATCAATAATCCCTAACGCACAAATGCTGCATGGACGGTGTTCAGGAGGACCAAAAAATATTGATTGATGCTTTTTGTAACATTGTCTGCATGCAAAAGCATGTACTGTAGATCACTGTTATTTAGAACACCGTAAATCTTATTTCCTTGTTATTTCGTTGTTTTTTTTTGTACTTTAGTTTGTAAATCATTCGTTAGGTCATCAGTTCGCATTTACTAATAAATAAGGAAAGATTCACTATTATATATACAGTTTGGCGATTTTTGCAACAATAACGCTATCTAGAAATGTTTAATTCAAATAATCATTATTTCGTAGTAGTTTTATTGGTCCCCACGATAATAACGAAGTTAGACTGTACCAGATTTTTCAAGGGCAAGCTTTTATGTTGTGTAGCAATAGCGGCGGTCTCTTATGCTATGAAGCAGGACACAGTTATTTATAAAACAATACGTGAGATAGTTTCAGTCTTAATGAAGTTAGGCTCAAAACAATTAAGGAATTGTTTCTCAGGCACTTTTTCCCAAAAATCATGAGGGTGAATTTTTTTTTTGAAGTACCCTTCTTTCCGATGGTTTCATCCACCCGTATGGTTTCGTGAACTTAGCGATGACGTAATTTAAATGCCCAGCACGGGCACGCACACGACCGAATTCTATGCAACTTTTACCGGAAGTGTTTTAGCTGTGAAGAAAACTGCAAAATGCGAAAGAAACAGGTAATTTTCGTATTATTTACCACTGCCAACGCCTGCATTGATAAACATTTCAATAAAATTTGCCAATTTTCCTACTTAAAATACGTTTTCTTCTTGATACAATCTGTTGTTTACTTCCCTACATCCTACAGACGCTGTCAGCTGTGTTTTAAGTCACGTGACCAAAAGGGAAACAACCCGTATTATATTTCGTTATCAGCATGTAGAGGCCCGTCGTATGTTTCATGTTAGATTTTTACGTTTATTTTCACTTCCCATTTTTTTATCAACCTGTATTTAAGACCCTGTTGCCTTTTATTTCAGCCCAAACCACAAAAATACTATTCTAAGTATAAAACTTACCACAGTGAAAGTTTGGTAAAGGCCTATAGTGCTGTTAGGGGCACTAAAGTAAGCATTCATAAGGCAGCCCTGCAATATGGGGTCCCATATCAAACGCTAAGAGATAGAATAACTGGAAAGGTTGACATGGCCAACTATGGTAATGACACTGTTTTCCACAAAGATGAAGAACTTGCTCTTGTAGAGCATGTGCAGACATGTGCCAGGCTAGGGTATGGATTTTCTAACACAGCCTTGCAGAGAACGGCCGGAGAACTGGCACTGGAGCTGGGTAGGAGGCCACCTGACAAGCCACTCAGCAATTCCTGGCTGTACAGTTTCCTGGACCGATGGAAAAACAGTATAACCTCGCTTAAGCCCGCTGCTCTGGACACAAACAGAGCAAAATATGTAACCCCGGAAAGCGTGGCAAGCTACTTCAGAAACCTTGAAGAGGCCATTACAAACCTGGAACTCCAAGATAAGCCAGAGTTGATCTACAACCTGGACGAAACAGGAATCAGCCCGGAGCACAGACCTCCGAATGTAATAGCCCCTACACGAGAGAAGGCCCTGTAACTTCTCCGCGGTCGTCAAGTACAACCCTGATTGCTTGCGTCGATGCAGCAGGAACGCATCTACCACCATATTTCGTGTTCAAAGGTCTTAGTATGATTCAAATTACACTGTTTATTTCATATAATGCATCATGCAATATTAACGTTTACGGTTGTACGTTCACGGCACATTTTAAATTTTAAGTTCTTAATTAAACATGTATACATTTACATAATATTATGCCGTTGGTTTAATACGCGTAACTAATTGGGTCATAGTGCACTTAAATCGCATTTTATTAAGCATTTTATTAAGCTAATATATGGTACAATTTAAACTTAACAGAACTTGATCTATTCACAGTGTTGTTCATTGTTTATTGTTTGGAAAAATGTAATTAAACCTCTTAACTATACGAACTAAAGCTGCACTATTCTTTAATTTTTGTAATATGTGAAAAAAAAAAATTAAATAAAAATAGTCAATACGTCAATCTGTGAGCAGGTCCCTTTAAGATTATATGTCAAATACCACAGGTAAGAGAACAAATGATGAGCTGATGCGTGGAGCCACACCAGGGGCCCGTGCCGTGATGTCAGACTCTGGTTGGTCAACAGCAGCCATGTTCCAGGACTATCTAGATTCTCACTTCCTGAAGCACGTGCGCCGAGGCCCAGGTGACAAGCAGCCGATCTTGTTGCTGTTAGATGGGCACACAACACACACTTCCCGTAGCATGATTAACTGGGCCCTGTCTAAAAATATTCACATTTTTGTGCTACCAGCCCACTCGTCACACCTTCTCCAGCCTTTGGACGTGGCAGTATTTGGGCCATTCAAACGATACTTCTATAGTGTGCTTCGTATATGAAGGATCAGATGGGGAAAGTGATTACTCGGTACGAGCTGGCAGCCATAGCTTGCAAAGCCTATGTGAAGTCCATGTCACCATGGAGCATCGTGTCTGCCTTCAAAAAGACGGACATTCACCCATTAAACAAGGATGCGGTACCATCGGAACGACTTCTGCCATGCGAACCATTTCGGGACACCACACCCATACTGAAAGTAAAAGCAATGAAGACTGGAAAGGAAGCTGTTGAACAGTATCTTGAAGATAAACTAAAAACAAAACAAGAAAACGGCTGTAACTGCACACTCCATACAAAAGCTCCATCTAATAAAAGGCCCAGTCCGAGTGGTCGAGAGGTGACTAGCGATGCATTCATGGCCGAATTAGACAAACACGATGAAAACAACAAAGAAAACGTGGAAGCAAATCATCAGAAAGGTAAAAAGAAGCAGAAAAAAACTAATTCCACCAGCTCTCGTCCATCCACAAGTGGTATTAATAGTACCGGAAACGCCGACACAGACGAAGAATCGGAAGACGACGAGGCTGACATGTGCTGCGTGTGTAAAAGGTTGTCACCCCCAAATCTCGACAAGAGGCCCTACCTGAAAATTGTCAATTGGGGGCAGTGCGAAGGATGTGGACACTGGGTTCACTTGCAATTTTGCCATGAAAAAGCTATTTTGCGACGTGGGGATGCGTTCATGTGTTGTCATTGTTCCTAAATATTTGTGTTTTTTGTTTATGTTATGTCTTTATTGTTCTTTATAATGTTAAAATCCCTTTTTTCTTTGATGGTGTTGTTATTTTATGTTTGTTATACAGTACAATTCAGTAATTCTTAAAATTGTTATTGTTTTAAATTGTTACATGACAATATGTGAAAGCAACAAAATCAGTCAATCCAGCCAGGGCCTCCCAGAGCACCTGCCAAACGGCAGCCAATCAGAATTCACGAAACCATAGGAAATGCTGATGTGAGTCAGACATACGTAGGTCATGTTGATGTTATTGTTATTATTCAGTTCATGTATTGTTTTTGTTCAAATAAGGTTATATTTTCATGTAAACATTGATTTTACTACAAAGTGGCAACTAAGTCAGTTTCATTCAGTTGAAATTAACGCGAATGCGCTGGTTTAAATTTAAGGTGGCCGAAACCGAAGGAAAAGTGGCTAATTATTTTATTTTTTTCTCCTCCTCTTTTCTACGGCACTATGTAATGGCTTATTAAAACAAGTAAATAAGTGCAGATTAAAGACAATTTAAAGTTTTAATAACAACGTAAGCATCCCTATTTATAAAATTCTAAATATAGATTTATTAATCACAAACGGTCATTTCTGGATGTTCATAATTAACATAAGTGCCTTGAAATTGATATACCATCAGCATTAAATTACTCCTATTTATAGAATTTAAATTTTCGTTATTCATGTTTTATGAATGTTAAAAACAGGAATTATTTGCAATAAATCAACAATAATTGTTGGAAAGGAAAATCAACACTTGTCAATGCAGCTGGCATTTTTGTTTGTTTCCAAAGGACTTATATTGACTCATATTTTCTTCAGAAAATATGGAATACTAAATATTACACAAGCAAAAGCATCTACAAAACAAAAGTTTAAGTCAACAAATAGACGATATTTTTAACGGTTCCCAATCGAACATGACTTTTTTTTCAAAATTTACACAGTATTTCACAATTTGTGTATATCTGATTTATATAATTAAATCTGACAGGAAGAAAGTTACCGGAAATACCGAAATCTCTACCGGGTAACTCTTCTTCCGCTGTCTTAAAATGTGGATACGTTTAATTTTAAGCTGCTGTCCATGGGATGTAAATCAATACATCGTAATTGTATTAAATAGTTCTTATGAATGTTTATGATGTTTATTCGTCCGAAATCTGTTTCTTATTTACGAAAGGCATTGTTCAAAAGCACTTGGTACAAACAGAATATACTGTAATAAACATGTTGGTATACCCAAGAGTTATCTCCAGTTATCGCATACAGAAAATAGACGATAGCAAGATACCAAAATGTTAATGATTCAAAGATTTCAATAGTTAGTTTTTGTATTTTGTTAGGTAACATGTCAATAAAAAACACTTTCTGCAAAGTGTTATTTTTTATTAACATATTTCTGGACTGCTCCTTAAAACCCCGGACGCGATCGTAAAAAAATTAGTTAATTTGTTTTTGGCATTAAATCAAAATCGTTGCGGGCCATTAGAAAACCTTGCGGCGCTGCCTGAGAAACAAATCATTAATTTTTTTAGCCTTATGATGGGTGTACCTAGTAGTGATTAATATATGTGTTATTTTCACTCTATGTTCTTAATGGTTGAATTTTTTTTATTTCACTATTTAAATAGGTTCTCTTGCAACATTTCGTAGTTTTGTAAGCAATTGTATACACACTTCACGGATCAATTACAATTAAGCAAGAACTACAACTTTGTCACATGGGTGACAGCCGGCCCCGATTGATAGCACTTTTGAAGGTAGGGGTCAGTCAATTTTGAAAGTAATGATAGGAAATGAAAATATATGTACTTTTTAATAAAAATTCAATCCCCATCTTCACGTACTGTTCATCTACACATTACCCTCTAAAATGAAGACAAGTTTCAAGAAAATCCGTTGGATACGCTTGGAGGAGTTGCATTCAAAAGGAGTTTTCCCTACACATTATATACAGGAAAATAATTAAAGGGCCATAAATTGCAAATGGAGGAGAAAAATTTTAATCCTCATTTATACTCACAACTTCACGTCCGATCTGGCCCATATTCAACTTCAAATGAGACCTTATGGCTATACACAAACAGTGCAAGTCATTGTCCTCCACGTTGTTCGTGCTCAGGTGAGCTAAAATGTGGTTGGACGGACAGATGTATGAACAGGGTGATTGCTATAGAGCATCTGCTAAAAATTTGCGGGGCCCTAATTAGTAGTAAAAGGTATCTATGTATGAAGTTGAATTACAATAGCTCAATCGTTCTTGAGTAATTGAGCAGAAACCCTTTTTCTATTTTTTGTAACGGTGACCGTGACGGTGACCCCATCCACCCCCTATGTAATCCCAAGCCAGGTCTGGATATAAGGTATCTATGGATGAAGTTTCATTAAAATATTTCACTTCGTTCTCAAGTTAGAGAGCTGAAACCATAAGTTGACTACGCCTGAAAATGAAAAATTAACAAAGGGCAATAACTCCAGAATTATTAATTGCAGAGTAACGGTTATTGTGCACAGCACTTCTCCTCAATAAGATCTATCCACCTATGAAGTTTCAAGTTAATACCTCTTATAGTCTAAGAGTTATGCTCCAGACAAAAACAAAGTATGAAAAATTAGCAAAGGGCAATAACTCCAGAACCATGAAGTGCAGAGTAATGGTTCTTATGCAATGCACTTATCCTTAATGAGATCTATACACCCATGAAGTTTCAAATTAATAGCTGAAACGGTTTTGAAGTTATGAAAGAAAACATGAAAAATGTGGACGGACGGACAGACGGACGGACATACGGACAGACAGGGTGAGAACTATAGGGCATCCGCACAAAATTTGCGGGGCCCTAATGACTTGCTACTGAATTTGGGGTGCTTATGTGCAAGTGACTCACATGGAATGCATGTGAGCATTTGTTCTATGTCGCATTGTCATTACAGTCTATCTCAATATTTGATCAGCTTAATAAGTTACTTCCAATCTAAGCCTCTAGTCTATGCCTTTTGGTCAGCAAAACGTGTAGTTGTACCAATAGAATGAGATCCCATGCCATGGCCATATTAGCTAAAGAAACTTCAGCGAACAGTTTATATAGTACTGTCTAGACCTGTTCACTGAAGCCAATCCCGTTTCTAAAGTCAACCAGAGTCGTAACATATTAATGTCACGCTATAAATCCATAATTTTGAAAATTCTGGAGGAAATCACTACATAGCCACGTAAGTCAATATAAACTTTTGACTTGTGGTGTGTTTTGAGAATCGAAATACCTGAAAATAACTCTAATCAGCACACAATGTACAATTAGGCCGCCGTTGTTGTTTCATCACATGACTACGAGATTTTCATTCAGATATTTTCGGATCGACCTTGACCTTTTCGCATGCTCAAATTGTTAAATTGGTTTTCGTTTTCCGTAATGCTTTATTTTTGTTCAATTTCTAATGTCTGACCAGCAAACATATTGTATTAATATTGGTGATAATGATGTTTAATCTAATATTTTTTTACTAGGTAATAAAATGATAGTGTGTTCACAAAACAATCACCAGTGAATAAAAAATCCAGGAAATGTCATTTTTGTTTCAGGCTGTGTTTGACAAAAGTTACAGCACATGTTCTGTTACTAAAAATAGATAAAAAGTCACATGACCGTGAAATCCAGTGAGATTCTCATTTGACAAATGATTTCCTCCACACTTTAGTAACGAAACAGTAATTGAGAAGTGTTTTAGACCATATTTTTTCATAAGTATGCTAAGTAGATGTAAAAATTATCCATCCATCCAATAATGCTGCCAATTTGGTTCAGTAGTGCATTTAAAAGCCGTCTTTGGCAGTTTTTTGTTAACTGTTGATAAACTGTCAAATTCTTCAGACTTGCTGGTAGACTAAACTATGGGGGTTGCTCAATAACTTTTATGTCGCGCACAGTCAACAAACATTTTAAAAAGCGACATTTTAAGTTAGGGAAGCCAGAACTATGGCCGTATAAGATATATTGATGCACTGGTACTTGTAACAATGATTTTTTAATGTTCCATACGTATATACACTTTAATAAGATTATTTTAGTGGATATACGTATGGGACATTAAATTTCATCGTTACAAGTACCTGTGTATTGATGTAACTGAAGTGAACTTTAAACAGATCCACATCAAATATATAATCATTAGAGAAATACCATTACTATTGTATGAAAAGCTTACTCTGTGTGGATCTTAAGATGTCCAGCAGTATTAAAATCAATCAACATACTTAGTGAGGAAACTTGGAACAACGCGTTGAAAATGGCACAACTTTTAACGAGGGAGTTAACCTTGTAAATTTGAATTAGGTTACACAACACCATTCAGCACAAATATAAGTCGTGCCAATATCTTGATTATTTTCTGAAGCATTTATCGTTCCTCATATTCATTATGCTCCCCTGCCATGGATGAACTCCACCGTCACGATTGATCTAATTTGTTTTGACGTATTACTGGTATTATTCATCTCCTCTGTAATTATTTATTTCATCATGACTGCATGACTTCCTTTTGTATGACTGATATCAGCTGTTATGATCGATCTCCCCTATAGTGACTGGTCTACCCTGTAATATTTATTTACACTGTTATCTCCCATATTACAATTGATGTCACCTGGTATGAATTATCTCCTTATGTAATGATTGATCTCCAATGTTATGATTGATCTCACATGTTGTGACTAATCTCACCTGTGGCGATTAATCACACCTGTTACGATTGATCTTCCCATTTTATGATTTATCACACCTGTAATGACTGATCTCCCATGTTATGATTGATCTCCAATGTTACAATTTATCTCCCCTGTTGTGATTGATCTACCCTGTTATGAATGATCTCCCCTGATATGACTGATCTCCTCCATTATGATTGATCTCCCATTTTACAATTTATCTCCCCTGCTATGACTGATCTCCCCTGTTATGATTGATCTCACATGTTATGATTGATCTCACATGTTATGATTGATCTCCCCTAAAATGATTAATCTACCCTGTTATGATTGATCTCCCCTGTTATGACTGATCTCCCCTGTTATGATTGATCTCCCCTGTTATTATTGATCTTCCCTGTTATGACTGATCTCCCCTGTTATGATTGATATCACCTGTTATGATTGATCTTATCTGTTATGATTGATCTCCCCTGTTATGATTGATCTCCCCTGTTATGATTGATCTTCCATTTAACCTCTGAATTAAGTTGTTATGATTGATATCACCTGTTATGATTGATCTTACCCGTTATGATTGATCTCACCTGTTATGATGGATCTCCCCTAATATGATTGATCTCAACTGTTATGATTGATCTTCCATTTAACCTCTGAATTAAGTGGTTATGATTGATTTTCACGGTTACTTTTGATAAGTCCTATTCTTGCCAATCCGCCCCTGGTACAGCTGTATAGACTTATATCTCCTTTGATATGGTCGGTCGTGATTTTCCACTCGTGAAGCTTAAAGCTTGATCTTATAGAATCATTGCAGAAACATACAAACACGCAAAACATTTTGAATATTCAGAAATGTACAGTATATTATGTACAGCTATTGATGTAATTTATATAATATTAAAATGTGTTATATATTTGTTTACCTCATTTAGATTCCTTTCAGTGTGTTTATGTAACTGTAATCGTCTACATTATATATATTGCGTCTACATGAAAGTACTATACTAATTAACGGAGTGATTATCAAGTGTAGAATCGCCATAATTCTTTGCAAAATGATGTGAATGACATATTAGAAAGGTATGAAAGACAGACATTTCGTAGAGTTACTAAAATACGATTTCGCCTCGAAGTATAAGTCTTACGCCATATTACAATTCAGGCGCTTGCTGATGTTACTGTTGACGTTCAAGAAGAGGAATTATCATATTATTTCACCAAAGCAGCGAAGGTACAAAGAAATTTGCTCTGTGTGCAATTGTTAAAAACGATGAACTACACGTTAATATGTTAATACATTTACTATTATAACTCAAAATTGTTTGAAACGGATTAAAGTTAGTTCCAAAAAAACACAGCTTATTCAGAATAAAATCACAGTTCAAATGTTCGTGTCTAATCTACATAAATAACTTCGTAAGTTGTTGGCTTAGTTGGTCATACAGATTTCCTCACCCCAATACTTTCTGTCAACTAAGTTCATTAATGTTGTTGAGCTGACCATAACTACCGAGTTACCTCCCTTTAAACTGCCATAAGATGCGACTTAAAAGTAAACCTACTTCAATGTCAAAATCATGTATTATTTACCAACAACAAGTATCTCGATTTCCTCGTGCTTGCCAATATGCGTGTAAACTGTCTCCCATTATACTTGTATCAGCTGTCAAGAAGTACAACTATGCAGAAAGAAATCGCCTGAAATAATAATAATGCGCAAAGTTGTAAACAGACGAACAGGTTAACAAACGGTAAGCACTCTGAGAGCTCAGACCTCTGCCACCCAAGTAAACGATTTAATTTCCAGTGATGAACGAGGGATGATCAAATTTAATGTAGTTTTTTTTCATATTTTTAGACATATGATTATTTCATTTTTTTCATATTTTTAGACATATGATTATTTCATAGAAAAAAAGTACATTAAAATAAACTGGAATATATATTGCATCAATTTACAAAATTTAAGCGATTTTACTCTGTTAAAAATGGAATGCATTCAAAATGAGTCACTATAGGCAACCCGGAGCACGTCAATTGGCATTCAATGATGTCGTTAACATCATTTGCTTCAGGGAAGATTTGGTGCCTAGGAAATGTTCTTGTTTCAATATTATTATTTCACTATTATTCAATATTTTCTGATATTTCAATTACACTATCTTATCAATGATTCTTGTAATTGGGATCTCCGTAAAGAGGTCTTTCTCATCATGGTCTTGAGGCAATATGATAACCAATCACATATACTTGTACAAAGCGCTTTTTTGCATTTGGAATACCAATATATTAGGGATGGGACCGAATACTGAAATCAATATTCGAATATTCATTTTAGGTATTCGAATATATTCAAATATTTGTGTTGTAAATATGACTATATACGACACCCTGTCCGAATATTTACGTGTACCTAGTTGTTTTACCTTGTTTCAGTGGTAAATGAGCGATATAACTTTGTGAGTGTTAGGCAAATATAAAGAAATGTAAGATATTTTTAAATGTATTGTTAGTGAATCTGTTAATCGTTTTTTTTTTCAGAACCATGAAGCTTGTATCTGCTGTGCAGATTACATGTTGCCTGGGTTTTGTCTATTGACCGAATAAAGTACTTCCAAGCACGTGATGGTGGCATTGTTTAATAATAATGACTCTTGTATAATATATGGTGTTAATATAATGGAACATTATTTACAAGTGACGCATATTAAGATTGACCAGATCATGCTAATTTTGTTAAAGTAATTGATTGGCTGATAATGGATTCATTTTCATTGGTTTACTTAGAGAGTAATTGTAATTTACTGTTAACAAGTTAGATGTCACTTAAGGACAATAAACAACAATGTACGCCTTGTGCAAAATGTGAAACCGTTATCACAACATGGCCAAGTTTTGTTATTTGTGGATGCAATGCGTCACATTCGCGCCTCCTACAAACATTTAACTCGCTGCCCTTGCAAAGACGTGGCCCCCCTGCCAATTATCAATTGTTGTTAATTGGACATGTTTAGCATGTGTTGTAAAAACGCTACACTGCCTTCCGCCCACCAGCTAGACAGGAAATAGACTGAAATTCATGTTAACTTTGCAATCAAACTGGGAAAAAAAACATGATTTTTTAAAGAAATTTTGTTCTTTAAATAAATAAGAAAATCGAATATTCGTATTCGTTTTTTTATATTCTAATATTATCCGATATTCGAATATTCGGTCCCATCCCTACAATACAAAAAAAAACAAAACATTCTGCATTTTAAGTATTGTCTGATTACATTACACATTTAGCATATAAACGTGTATAATGTTAACATAAGAATACATTATTTTACTGAATCAAGAAAGGAAATACCAGACAGAAATATTTACAACAAGGCTTTGATAGTATTGCAAGCAATACAAGAGTCCGCTACCGGTGAAAACCCTGCTAATTAAACATTGTGCAATACTGTCAAATCGCCCTTTATATGTAGATGTACAAAGTTTCATATTCAAATCCCATTGGTCACTGCAGTAATAAGCTTTTTTGCTTTTTTATTTTAGTAACAATGACCAGACATTCGAGTTACTTTTCCAGTTATTGCAGTACTAAACTGACAGAGGGCGATTATATAGTCCATTCTGTGTACCAAGTTTCATGATAATATGTTATGTTCTTTTAGAATTATTACAGTATTAAGTTTATTTCTATTTTTAGTAACAGTCAGGTGACCTTTATCCTCTGGTGAAAAAAAAACGTCGTGTATAATCCTCACATTGCCACATTGCTGTTTATAAGTATACCCAGTTTCATCGAAATAAGTTCAGTACTTTTTGAGTTATTGCAGGAACCAGGTTTTGGGGACGGACAGACAGACGGATGGACAAATATATGGACAAATAGATAGAGAGACACACAGACAAATGGCAAACCTATAGTTCAATTTCTGTACCAAGTTTCATTGTCATATCTAATGTACTTTTCGAATTATAAAAGTATTTAGTTTATTTCTATTTTTAGTAACAGTCATGTGACCTTTGATCTCTGGTGAAAAATAAAAAGTCCTGCATAATCCTCACATTGCCGTTTATACGTATACCAAGTTTCATAAAAATATCTTTAGTACTTTTTGAGTTATAGCAGGATTCTTTTTTTTCTTTCTATTTTTAGTAAGTCACGTGACCTTTGACCTCTGGTAAAATAAAAGGTCATGCCTAATACTCACATTGCCGTTTATATGTATACCAAGTTTCATCGAAGTATCTTCAGTATTTTTGTAGTTATCGCATGAACAATATTTTGCAGACGGACTGACTGACGGACGGACGGAGGGCAAACCTATAGTCCCCTCCGGTAAACACCGGTTGGGGACTACCTGGAATTGTCACGAGTGACGGATATAACCCCACAATATGGCCTTGTCACAAAACTATGGCATCCATTCGAAAGAAATGGACAGAGAATGGTCAACATTTATTGTGTATTTGAAAAAAATAATCCCAATAGGAGCCATAACTCGGTCAACATTTTGTGGTTTGTAACCAAAGTTAAACTTGATCTGTATTTTATGATGTTACACTTAAGTACCAAAACAAAGTTAAATATGTGAAACCTTTCAAGAGTTATTGTCCATGTTTTTCGGGATTTAAGTCAAATAGGGGGGCCATAACTGCGTCAAAATTTAGTGGTTTGTAACCAATGTCGAACTTGACCTGAATTTTATGATGCTACACATGTGTACCAATAATTATTTAAATATGTTAAGTAATTGTTGAGTTATCGTCAGGAAACCATGTTTTTAGGGAATTTAACTCAAATAAAGTGCAATAACTCTTTCAAAATTGAGTGGCTTGTAACCAAATTCGAAATTGACCCGTATTTTCTGACGCTACACATGTATACCAAGAATTATTGAATATGTCAAGCCGTTCTTGAGTTATCATCCGGAAACCATGTTTTTAGGGAATAATAAGTGGAAAAGGGGCCATAATTCTGTCAAAATTTAATGGTTTGTAACCAACATCAAACTTGACCTGTATTCTATGATGTTACACATTTGTACCAAAAATTATTTGAATATGTCAAGCCTTTCTCCAATTATCATCCGGAAACAAAAAACCAACAAGCTCACTCCTATATACCCCCCTCTAAACTTTGTTTGTGGGGGTATAATAATTGTTTTTCAAGTAAATAAAAGCATAAGTGTCAAATTTTTAATAGGTTCTATACAATTATTTAAGAAAATCATGTATTGTTGACAATTTTCTTTCGTTTTTACGATTGGACCATCTGGAGTTTAGTCCATTTAATATACAGGTAAGCAATATAAAATGTAAATGCTTTCAGCTGGTATTTTGTGATTAAATTGCTCAAAATAAATTGTCTGGTATGTGACAATACAATGTCAATCAATCAGCCAGAATATAGGCTCCAGAGAGTAAAATTCTTCCGGTACACATGCGCATAAGAAAAGCCTTTCAGAGCAAGATTACCTAGTTTCAGGAGAGGCCTATATTGTTCGTGCACAAGTAAATGTATCTATTGATATGAATTTAGAACATGTGAACTAATCAAACAACTTTGGACTGTATCTGTCTGCATCACCATTTCTATGATAAACACTCAAGACAATTTAAAATCACTTAGTTATTGTGATATAGAAAGATAATTGTCCTAATAAGGTGACACATATATATAAAGTAGCATGTGACTGTCATTTAAAGGGACCATTTTCATACCTGCCTGTTTAATTCTGTATTATTGTAATGATATATAAAACTTTAAATGTCCTGATATGCATTTCACATATAATTGTTTACTAATATCTATTAAGAACCGATGTGGATACAAAAGCATTGTCTCCATATTCTGCCTTAAATATTCTTGCAAAATTTTTAAGTGCTGAGGTTTTAAGTGGAATTATTAATGATGTGCTATGCATTTTAAAGGGACTTATTCACATTTTTTGGCATTTTTGAAAAATGACATTTAATGTCATAACTGCAAAACCTAAAGCAGATGGACTAACCAAAAACAAATATTATAAAAAATAAAAAATAATTAAAAGATTTGCCTTCGTCGGGACTCGAACCTACAACTGCTGCGATAAAAAATAGGACTAACCACTGACTAACATTCTGACTAACAGTCATGGTAGTGAATTTTTAAGCGTTATGGAATACGTTGGAATTTTATCCATTTCCTCTTATGATTTTTCATAAACAAGAGGGCCCTGGGTGACTCACCTGAGTTTTATTAGTCGAACAATTTTCTATGTGCTTAGATTTTTATACGGATATGGATATACTAATACGGACTGATGGATATGCTGCCTTAATCATCATGGTTTGAAAAACTTAAGTGACAACAGACATTCAAAATTTTGAAGTACAAATTAAAATTGATGCTTCTTCAATTTGACCTAGTGACCTAGTTTTTGAACCAACATGACCCAGATTCGAACTCGGCTGAGATACCATTAAGACACATGTTCTGACCAAGTTTCATGAAGATTGGGCAAAAAATTTGACTTCCAGAGTGTTAACAAGCTTTTTGTTCAATTTGACCTAGCGACCTAGTTTTTGACCCCTCATGACCCAGATTCAAATTCGGCCGTAACATCATTGGGACAAATGTTCTGACAAAGTTTAATGAAGATTGGGCAAAAAATGTGACTTTGAGAGTGTTAACAAGCTCTTTATTCAATTTGATCTAGTGACCTAGTTTTTGACCTCACATGACCCAGATTCGTATTCATCCGAGATATCATTAAAACAAATGTTCTGACCAAGTTTCATGAAAATTGGGCAAAAAATGTGACTTGTACAGTGTTCACACGCTTTTCCTAAAGCCATATAAGGAAAACTGCCCCGCCCCCTGGCAGCCATGCTTTTCACCCGACCGGAACCATTTTTGCACTCGGCAGAGATATCATCATAACAAAGGTTCTGAGCAAGTTTCATGTTGATTGAGCAAAAAATGTGACTTCTAGAGTGTTCACAGGCTTTTCCTATAACCATATAAGGAAAACTGATCCCTACCCCCCCGCACACACACACCCCTGACGGCCATGTTTTTCAAAGGACCGGAACAATTTTCAAACACGGATGAGATATCATAAGAACAAACGTTCTGAGCAAGTGTCATGTTGATAAAGCACAAAATGTGACTTCTAGAGTGTTCACAAGCTTTTTCTATAGCCATGTAAGGAAAACTGCCCTGCCCCCATGCGGCCATGTTTTTCAACGGATCGAAACCATTTTCAAACTCGGCCAAGATATCATTAGAAAAAATTTTCTGAGCAAGTTTCATGTTGATTGGGCAAAAAATTTGACTTCTACAGTGTTCACAAGCTTTTTCTTCAATTTGACCTAGTGACCTAGTTTTTTATCCCACATGACCCAGTTTCGAACTCGGCCGACATATCATAAGGACAAATGTTCTGACCAAATTTCATGAAGATTGGGCAACAAATGTAGCCTTTAGAGTGTTCACAAGGTAAATGTTGACGACGAACGATTCGCAATTCACGACGCACAAAAAGCGATCACAAAAGCTCAAGCACGTTGTGCTCAGGTGAGCTAACAACTCTATATTCCAAATATATTTCTTTGTCACTTAGTGTTATTTTGCTTGTTTATATATAATGTTTTTTTTCTATTTTTTCTTTTTGGTCTCTATGACAAAATTTTTGAAATTTCTATCAATTTGCCAATCTGTGAACATGTCCCTAGACACAAATTAACCTTTCATTTGAAATGTATGAATGAAATGAGACATAGGAATACATCATTTAATGGCCCTTTATCGTTACCGTTGACATACATTTCATGCAGATAAATCGAAAATCACAGTACAATGTCCGTTTTATTTAGTACATGACAGAGGACTAGTTTAAAATCCGTATCATTACTATCTAACTTTAAGATAAATATTTTAAGTCATTAATCTGACCTCCGACATTTTCAAGGTCATTCTGGACGATGATCATAGACGTCCTATAAATCCTTACATTGAACCTTTACTCTTACTGTCAGGTGATTTTATACACAAGATTGTTCATGCGATGCCCTGATAAGAGTGAATAATAACCTAACTTTTATCTTGGTATACGCTGATTGAAATAGTATCATCCCACTCTGGGTTTTTCAAATGTTCACAGTAATAAAAACAGGGATTGCGTAATCAATTGTCCGTATTGCCCAGCTTGTCCCAGAGCCGGTACGAACAAGTAAAATCTTGTATTACATACAATTACTGGTACTGTACATTACAGACAAGCAGCAAAAATCATTTGTCAAAAGCAAACAATTAAGGCAATACAAGATTTCTCCACCCTTGGGAAAGAATGACAATATACTTATAGATATTCAATATTTAGGTTTTCATATTTCAACAAACCTTGGGTGCTATTTGGCTGCGGGTGGCAGTCATCAAAGCACTCGTCACAGGGAGGTCCTTCAGAGTTCCAGTCACATGTACGTACAGGTGACATCCGAGGTGCGGCCTAGAGCACTCTGCAATAACAGAGAAACATTGTATGCATCAAATACAAAATTACCAACTTCACAGTTCATTAAACTGCAATAAAAGTAGAATTCATACAATTTCAATACACTGAGCACTTCCTGATTAGGTATGAAGGCCTTTTTCTACTGCTCTCATGGGTCCGATAGTCGGACCCGTTCCCAATGCCATGTATGCACACTTTTTCCCAATTCTTACCCGAAAATTCCCAATTGTAAAAAATCTAAAAAATATTCGAAAATGAAAGTGAAAATACGATTTTTCAATACTTTACAGCCGCTTTACATTTGGATATGCTATTATTTCATCGTTGACATTCTTTACAAGGGAGAACACTATAACAGCTGTGTAATAAAATGGGTAACACAAAAAAAAATGATTTGTTTGTCCTCTATCATGTTGAAATTTCACAAGAATTATGGGCAAATATTTTGTTATTTACACAAGTGGATGTGTCTGTTAAAGGAAGGATTTAAATATAAAGAGGTAAAGATTTCTTTTCAAGTTATGACATATTTTCGTGACCAATGTAGTGTAGGCTGTTTATTAACACATCATTAAAACTAAAACATGTAGACAGTAGATCCTACAATTTTATTTTGGTGAAGTTGGTCAGATTTGGTGATGCTCTTTGAGAAAAATACACATACTCATAGGAAATGAGACATGCATATGATCACAAACTCTTGGTTACATAGCTTGCTTAGGTATTTATCACAATTTAGAGTTAAATTCGAATTATTAGTGCTGTTAATTTCTTATTTATTGATTTAAAACTGTAAATTTCAACATTATACTTACGATTTAGCGATACGAATTTTTCCCAATTTTGAAAATGTTACGTTGTGAATGTCCCAATTGAACCAAGGTACTTTTTCCCCAAAAGGTCAGAAAAAGGCCTGCAACAACATGATTGACCATGCTGGTGGGTAACATTTTCTATGCATTTCAATGGTCATCTCTAACGATTCTCTAAAGCACCCTCACAACACTGTGTAACTGGCTAGCTGGTTTCATACGATCTGAACATAGCACACTGTATACACCTCTAGGCCTTACAGTTTCAGAGGAGAAGATTTTGAGAAGTCATTAAGCTATTTAAGTATGTACAAACCATGTGACCCCTGGGATGTGGCTAGTTTTGATCCCAGGGGCATCATTTGAACATTCTTTGTAGAGGACCACTATACAATGTTACATACCAAATATGAAACCTCTAGGCCTTGCGGTTTCAGAAAAGAAGATTTTTAAAGTCCTTTTTCTATGTAAGTCTATATAAAACATGTGATCCCTGGGGTGTGGCCACTTTTGACCCCAGGGGCATCATTTGAACAATCTTTGTAATGGACCACCAGACAATGTTACATACCAAATATGAAACCTCTAGGCCTTACGGTTTTAGAGGAGACTTTAAAAGTCATTTTGCTATATAAGTCTGTATAAACCATGTGACCCCTGGAGTGTGGCTTGCGGTTTCATAGAAGATTTTTAAAGTTTTCACTATTTAAATTTATTTTTAGCTCTGGTTACCTACATATTCAGTGGACCGGAAAGATTTGAACAACTTTGAAATAGGTTCACCCATGGATCATTCCTGTGAAGTTTGGTAAAAATCTGCCAAGCGGTTGAGGAGATGTTGTTTGAATGAAAAGTTGACGACGCATGCACGCACACACGCACGACGGACAACAGGCGATCACAAAAGCGAGCTAAAAATGCAAAAATGCGTGAACAAGTCCCTTTAAAGCCGCAGTCCAAATTTCTAACAAACGTTAATGACACCTACTCGACTGAAAACTGTTTCTTATTCACCAGCTATTGCAAACAGAAACTATACGATAAATTTTAAAAAATGTTATTACTTTATCATTTTCAATGCGGTTTTGTGTATTTTGATTGGTACGATGTCCATAAGAAAGGATTTGTGCAAAATTTAATGTCTGTTACATATTTCTGGACTGCTGCTGTAAGACTGGATAAAAATTGTAATCCCTATTGCCACTGCAAGGCATTATGTAGCCAAAAAAATACAATGCAGGTCAAGTCCCTGTAACAATGTGTGCTCAGGTGAGCTAATAAGCACATGAAGATTGCTCAAGAAACTATTATTTGTTATTGAATGAGTGTCGTGCTCTTTGTTTTTTACAATTGGAACAATAAATTGTTAGCTGACAAAAAATATCATTTTTAACTCTACATTTTGATGTTGTCTAGATGGTAATGTTTCTCAATTTTACATATCACGATAAAGCAGTGGTCGCAGTAAGCACCAGCCCATAAGCCGTGCACTGGTAATATTTCAACCGGGCTCGCTCTGATTCTCAGTTATATAGGCAGTCTTGTCAAGTTTTCTTGCTGTCAAGTAATATACAAGAAGTGACCAAAGTGTCAATTGGATGACTACAGAAGAAACAAAATTTATTTAGGCTAAGACAGCGTAGTGATTGGCCTATAGGGCACTTCCAACAGCCTTGCTGTTGGACTAAAAAAGACTGTGGGGCTAGCTCTTTAGCTACGGGGTTAGTGTTCGCCTCTCTCCCAGAGGATCCTGGATCAATCTTCTACAGTCGCTCAAGACTTTTTCACTGACTTTTTTAATGACTTTGTGGAGTTTGAGTATAACCAGGATATTCATGCTTATTCAAATGATGAATATTCATGTACTATTTTAGTGGTAAATTGATAACTTGAATTAGGTATAACCACAAGGGAGGTAACTGCGTATGGCGCTGTTTACTGCTTGGCAGAAAAGTTGTCACAGTTAATGGTCGTTTTGTAGGGTGTTTTTTACAGTGATTTTAGAGACTTACATTGATTGAAGTAATTCTTGCTTATCAATAATAAAAGTTAATACAATAAAGCTGTGTTGCACCAGGGTTTTTTTCCACAAAATTTGAATGCAAAACCTAGAAATTTCCAGAATAAAAATTCATTTCACTTTTTTTTCCATCAAAATGTTTTGCACCATCCGAATTGTGGTATTATTTTAAATGGCAAACTATTAGTCTTTATGATACAATTCGTTTCAAAACAATAAAAAGCTGTAATCTATCAATAATTCATAGATAACTAAATAAGGTAATAATTTGGTATTGTTCATTACTGTAATAAAATGCAAAATCTACATGCAAGACTATGAAAATAGTATTAATACCCAAGAATAAGGCTTGCATTTTTAAAACATACAATAATTACTCAATATAATATGTGTATAATATAAAACACCTTCTTAGATTACAATAAGAAGACAATATAATGCATGTACATGCGTAAATTAAGCATACAAATTAATGGCTTTCCAAATTACTTCTATATCATTATTCATAAATAGTTTATAACAAATAATAAATAATACAGGTATTAAAAAATATTTACTCTTTCTTAACAATATGTGCCTGCTTGATGAAAATGACTATAAATGTTTCAATAACATACTGCAGTCTGCACAGGCTAATCCCAGACAACACTACGCCTACAGTGGATTTTCATTAAGGAGAGATTTCATCATTGAAACAGAAAACACCATATAAGTGGAAGGTATTGTCCCGGATACGCCTGAGCCGAATTCACAGTCTAATCCGGGATGACACTTTACGCACATGCATTAAGCCCGGTTTTCCCACGCAATGCCTCATGTGATATTATTTGTGGTGCTGTTTAAATTAAAATAGCTCAAAGTTCAGCTTCAAATGTAAAGATGTATTTTAACATCATTATTTAACCATTTTTGGACACCTTCTTTCATGGTTTTCGTTCATTAGAAAACACTTGTAGTCATAGCAATATTTTCTTTTAAAACAAATGAAGACGTACCTTTGACATTCGGCAAACACAATTTGTCAACATCCCATTTCGTATTTTAAGTAAACATTTTGCAAACAATAATATACTGACTTATTTAAGTATGTAGTATTGTATTTATTATGTGGGTGTTACAAACACGCAGGTAACAACATGCATGAGAATGTGCTACACATTTCTTCACCTTTACCAACAATGACGGGGTGATAAACATTCTATAAACTACACTCATCTACATATTGGACATTTAATGCATTCTCATTGGCTGACTAGGTGACTGTAGTAAATGAGACGTTCCAGCGAATTGAGCCCCTTTTAAAAAGTAGCACTAAATTCACGTTAAAAGTCTCATTTATTCCAGCCAATTTAGCCCGTTTTAAAAAGTAGCACTAAATTCACGTTAAAAGTCTCATTTATTCCAGCCAATTTAGCCCGTTTTAAAAAGTAGCACTAAATTCACGTTAAAAGTCTCATTTATTCCCCTCAATTTAGCCCGTTTTAAAAAGTAGCACTAAATTTGTTTTTCACGTTGACTTTTTGACATGCATTTGGTAAATTAATGTTTATACTTAATGTTGAATCATTGTAAAATGAAAAATGAGTGATAAAAAAAGAAATTGCTGCTAGAACAGCTTCCGACATGAATTCATGTCAGAATGTTGCCACAGGAAAAAGCACTTACCAATATGAGGTCGGTGTATACCGACCTCAGATATATATAGGAGTAATGATAATTTATGTACAATTTAAGTGATGAATTCATTCCTTTTATGTCAAATACTATTACTACAACTGAAAAGAAAACTTACTATTGTGGAAAAGTTCGGGAGTGTGTGCTGCAACAAAGTATGACCTCATACATTTAATCATAATAAACCTGATCAAGATTAATCACTCTTTGCAAAATGTACGATGTGGTCAATGCACGAATCTCATTACACAAAGGGAGACAATCCAGTCAGTTGTTTATACTATGCATACATGTCTGTGACAGATGAGTTACGTCCCTTGTGTTGATTCCGGCATTGCAGAACGTTTCTTTACTATCGAGTCATCACAGCTCGTACTTTGAAGAATATGCACCACGTCTAACGTTGCAGATGTATAATGCTTATGTGAATCAGACACATTCTAGTTATTAGATGAATTTAAATGGATCCATGTGATCGTACCACCTTCCTGGAACCGTTAATGTAAACCCCGTCAAAACATCCGTATGCGCGCGCAACTAGTCAATCCTAGAACAAATACTTGTATAAGCTATACACAATCGGAGTTTTTATAGCCGATTTCTAAACATAGTAATGAAACATTAACAATGAAGAACTTTATTATACTAAATAGCGTATCTTTATAATTACGATTACACATTCATATATATGCAAGCAACAGCAAATATATATTGATCTCCCCTGTTATGATTGATCTCCCCTGTTATGATTGACCTCCCCTGCTATGATTGATCTCCCATGTTATGATTGATCACCCCTGCTATGATTGATCGCACTGACATGATTGACCTCAACCTGTTCTGAACGATCTCTGCTATAATGAACAATGACGTGTATGGTTGAGGTATGGTTGATACGCGTATCCCATGTAATGCACCTAACGATATTTTCCCCCGGGGGGGGGGGGAGCGGCGGGCAGACCTAGGGGAATTTGACAAATGTTTTTTTGGGGGGTCTAATTCCCCACTCTTGAGCCAAGCAAATTTGTCTAAATCCCTCAGTGGGAGATGCTATATAACTATTAATTGGCCCAGAGCATTTATTACCGTGATCTAAATTCCGACTAACGTATATTTCCTCGGAACCCAGAATCATTCGGCATGTCAAATTCCTGCCTGTCGGAAATCGCTTCTAGCCTAAAGTCCCCTATATGCCCGCCGCTCCCCCCCCCCCCGGGGGGAAACATTGATAGGTGGATAAAGACTATCTCCCCTGTTGTACTTCATCTCACCTCAGTCCTGTTGTGATTTATATGTCACTTTAATGATTGATTTCCTGTTTACGATTGAGCTCCCTTGTTATAATTGCTCTTCTGCGTTCTTATTGATCTCATTCAAAAACACACAATATATACATTTTATCGTGTTAAATATTGAGGCATGTACACTATATGGTGTTTTTTTTTGTCTAATATAATGCACCTTTCAATATTTTCTCCCGTGGGGAAGCGGCGGGCATATACGGGACTTTAAACTGAAAGCAATTCCCGACAGGCGGGAATTTGACACGCCAAATGATTCCGTGTGCCTGGAAAGAGACTTTGTTCAGCTTTTAGATCCTGGTAATATTGGCCCCGGGCCATTTGATACACCAATGAAGCATCTCCCATTGAAGGGATTTAATTTAGACAACCTGCTTGGCTCTAGGGTGGGGAATTTGAACCCGAAAAATACAATTTGTCGAATTCCCTTGGGTTTGCCCCCCGGGGGACAATATTGATAGGTGCATTATGTGTTATATACATGTACTTGTTTAGCTCATTTAATTTCCTTTCTACGTATTTAGCTAACAGCTAAAGAATATGTAAATAAAAATAAAATGTAATCGTGATTAAATGAAGGATTATTCATTGTGGGTTCACTGTAAATTGTTACATAATGATGACGCAGTTGTAAAATGATAAGACATTTCGTATAACGCACTAGGTTCACAATCTAGGGTTCCCAGGTTCGAGCCTCCGCTACACCTTAACCTTCAATGCCAAAGCCATGTATCGTTTATTGACAACACGTTCCATGATTTCCTCGTGCTTAGACACTATCGATCAATGCAAGATGACAAAATCTTACCACCAGATGTCCACTTATTATCTTGCTTATTTCCTCTCCATTTGTCACTTTGTGTCTTCGACCAACATATTTATGTTGCTATCTTATTTTTGGCATGTTTATTGTTTACGATGTAATGCAAGACAGGAAGTCACCATGATGTCATAAAATAAGGCGGTAATCATAGTCTATTTGTAACTAAAAAATGGGTCACAAATGATGTCTAATGCAGTAGACTGATTTGGGATTTTAAGCGTTGCGGCTACAAGGATTTGGAAATTAATGCACAGCGGTACCTGGAGAAAGACCTGGAAAGCGCCATTGACTCTTGCTTTAGGATGCCACTTGATCGTCAGCTGACCCACTATTATTTGATTATGGACATTTTCCTCGCTTGACGACACTAAGGTCAAATGAAACATAAAAAAATGATGTTTAAACATTTTCAGACATATTTCATGCCCTATTTGTTGATTATGAGTTTGCAGTTTCTATCTATTTAAAATTTAGTGATACATATAAAATAGTTCCGCAAAATATTTACCTTGTATCACGAAAATAGACCGATGATTTCAAGATGGCGGTTACAATACGGTCGTATTTTGACATTTGATTGCTTTGTAATTTAACCTGGGATTCGGTCAGTTTTTGTGAAACTAATGAATGAAGATTCAAATAAAAGTATGTTATGTTAATTTTGTCTGTCTATTTTTTTAATTAATTATTTAAAACAAATGGCTAACTAAAAACACAAAAAACCAGACGGTCACAGATATAAAACCAAGAACATCTTTGGTGGATTGAATCCATGTCTACAGCGTGAGAGGCAGATACTTTAAAGAGCGAAAGAGCTAGCCAGATTGTTGGAACTGCCTTAAATGCCATTCACTAAACATGTTTTTATATGCCATCCGGTGAATACTCATTTGCAATTACCATCATTTCTCCATATCAAACATACAGAATTTATGTATTTCACAAAACTTCATTTATGGGGGGTAGCAGCCATTTTCACGAGTAGGTACACCAAACAAACAATCATTTGCAATTACCATCATTTCTCCATATCAAACATACAGAATCGGTAAGCAGTGCTCGCGGGTAAGTAGTTCTCGCGGTATTTGGAAAACAGCGCCACCTGCTTTGTTTACATCGGTAACAATCTCCAGTTTATGTCATCCAGTTGTCAAATCTATTTTCTGCAGAAATAAACCATATACAGGTAAGTTTTTTATTAGCATTTGCCAGAAATTGATATTAAATAAGTTTTATATCTGAAAATACCTTTAAATTGTATGTTCCCATTCACAAATCCCTTCACAAATCCCTTTGTTTTGTGTCTCGTCTGCTAAACATAGGTCAAACTCCTGTAACATTTTTGTTGGTTACATACAACTAAATCCCTGCCCAATTTTTGAAATGGTCAGACTGTAGTAAATTTAATTCATTTATTGAATTTGTCTTTGTTTCCCATCACATTTGTTTTCTTTTTCAGAGAAAAAACCTGTCCGAGAGAAGACACCCTATGATAGGGACAACTTGAAGAGGGCATTCCAGGCCACACTGTCACGAACATCTGTATACAGACCAGCACGCCTATATAGAGTTCCGGAATCTACCCTTCGAGATAGGACCAGAGGCAATGTAAGCCTGGAATGTACTATGGGCCCAGCAAGACTCTTCAGTCCAGAAGAAGAAAAGAAACTTGTTGACCATATTATTCATATGGGTAACATTGGATATGGTTACCCAATTTCTGAAATTCTTGGTGTAGCAGCTGGTTATGCAAAGTCACTTGGGAAAAGTTGCTAAGGAGCAACTGTGTAAACCCTTTATTTTTATTTTTAAAGGTCGCGGTGGCGTAGTGGATATGGTGTCCGCCTAGCGATCGGGAGGTCCCGGGTTCGAACCTTACTGGGAGCGTTCTCAAGATCTCCCCCAAAGACACCAAGTACTGGTTCTACCCAGGAAACGGACTCGAGAGTGTCTCTATAAGCCTTCGGCTTTCGATGCAATCGAGCTAAAATAAATAGGTTTAAACTAAACTAAACCCTACTCTTTCCTCAAGAGACACAATGAGCTAAAAGCTGTGACCCCACAGAAACTGACCTCCTCAAGGGCAAAGTCATCCTCTGAAAAGACTATATCCACCTACTTCTCAGAACTTTCAGGTGTGCTTCAACAAAATGATCTGCTGAATGCCCTTGAGCGAATCTTCAACATAGATGAGACGGGGTTCTCTACAGAACACACTCCTCCAATGGTGGTATGCGGCAGGGAATGTAAGCCACAGGCCATCACATCTCCAAGGACCAGAACTGTGACGATTGTTGGTGGGGCTAATGCAATCGGCAACCATATTCCCCCATTCTATGTGTTCCCAGGGAAGCGATGGGTGGATAAGTTACTGGATGGTGCACTTCCAGGGTCTGATGAAGGGATATCTGACAGTGGTTTCGTCAACAGGAGCCTGTTTGAGACCTACGTCATGGATCACTTTGCCAAGCACGCCAACTTAGATAGAGCCTCATGGAAACCGGTTCTGGTGTTATATGATGGACATAAAGCCCACTTGTCCTTGACCCTTGACCCTTGCTGACTGGGCAAAAGAACACAATGTGCTGCTATTTGTTTTGCCACCTCATACCACCCACCTGACTCAGCCCTTGGATGTTGGAGTATTTGGCCCTCTGAAGAAATTGTATAACAAAGAATGCCAAGCATACACCCACAGCAATCTTGGCATATCCATTACTAGGTATGAAATTGCTAGGCTCACCGCCAAACCATATACCAGGGCATTTTCACCAGAAAATATATGCTCGGCATTCAAAAAGGCAGGGATTTATCCGTTTAATGATGCCGTAATCACCAACATCCAGACTGCACCAGCCACAATCTACCCATCTGCTAGTGATGCCAGAACAGACCATGCTGCCTATGAGCCAAGCTCTGTCGTGCCAACAATCACAGAAACATCCACTGCTAATCCACAAGTACGTGTTGAAGGGATGGATTACCTGAACAGCAGAGTGATAACAACTGTGAAACAGAGGCCCCCCCAAAAAAAAATTTCCCCCCCCACCAGCTGTTACTGGCAACTTGCTAACAGAGTCCAATGTGAATACCTTAAGGGGTCACGATGAAAACAGAAAAGCACAAAATGGAAAGAAATTAATAAAATCAAATGGGAAAATAACAGCAATCACACAACAATCACAGGCAGTCAACAGAAAGGTGAAATCAAACCCAGAGCCATCTACCTCGGGACTCGCTGTGAACCTCAGAGATGACCAGCATGAAGATGATTCCTTCGATGACAGCCAGAACAGCACTGACACTGAGGAGGATTTGTGTTGTGTGTGCTACAAGAGATGTCCGGAAGCTTTGAGACGCTGTACATCACTGGTTATTGTTAAATGGGGCCAGTGTGATCACTGTGGACACTGGGTCCACCTTAAATACTGCACTGCTGTTTCAGTCTTGAGGAGAGACTCTCCTTTCAGGTGTTGCCATTGTCCTGAGCATCAGGCTGAAGAGTAAACATTAATTGAATGAAGCATAGCACCCAATTGCTTTATGAGCAACAGACACATTAGTTGAAATAGTTCATAATATTAATTGATTTTTATTTTGAAAACACCTTTGTCTATTGACTTATGAGGACTGAATAAATTAATGGTGTTGTGTAACCTTATTTATTATTTACTGTAGTCTGACCCGCGAACTTAACTTACTTCCCTTTGAAGAAATTGGCTGCTGACTCATGTTGATCAACTTTTGTTTTTAAATTAGTTTTTCGTTATTGGAAGATATTATTGACTTACATGAAGGTGAAAAGAATTAGTTTAGCTTATTATTATTGGAAAACATATAAATTATATAGTTTTTTTTATAAAATAATATCAACAATTTGCTTACTACCGCGAGCACTCCTGCCTCCACCATAGATTCATATATTATGTAGATTTATACATTATACATTATTGTGTCGAGAACTGGTTACTCCATGATACTTAATGTCAGTTGATATACGTTAGGCTTTATCATGTGTCAATATGTGCTCTACACGTGCATCTTCTAAGAAACATGCCCATTTTGATTACTTTAACATTCATTTGAGGTGAAATGTTCACCTTTAGGCTTCTTTGTTTACTTATTTAGTATTTTGGCTATATTTTGCGTGGTAACAATACATAAACTGCATTAAATGCATTTGCTAACTATTCTGATTATTGTATTTACATGTCTAGTCAAATTAATTGTCAAGTTATATAATATCTGTTCATTTTGTTACAGCTTTTCGCGATAATAAACCAACAAAGAAACTAGTTGCTGCGTTCTGGTACAGATACAGTGCCATCCAAGGGTAGGGAATTAATGTGCAGTTATTCCATGTAGAAACTTACAGAGCTAGTAGTTATATGACCAATATTTAACTTTCTAGTTACTATATGCTATTGTTCTATTCTTTTGTCTAGTCTCTCATAAATTATGAATTATTTCATGGGCAGTTTGAGACAGTACAGAACATTGGGAAATTCCATTTAATTGTGAAAATGTTTAGAAAAACTGTAAATTTGGCATAAATTCAGGATGTACATTACAACTCTAGCAAAATAGATATTTTACTTGCTGTCAAAGAGTCGGAATGCTAGATGCGAGTAATTACTTGGCGAATCTAAGTGGAGTAATACTGAGTGGTAGCTGATAATGGCCCAAAATCCTGACAAGTTACAAGAACGTGTATATCTGATAGACAACTATTTTATATGTTTGCGCAATACACAGCTTTACTTCACGTCCACTTGCCTCTCATTCAGAACCGAGGGGGCTCAATACATATACTTGCTAATTTGTTATCAGAAGGTAAATCAGCTAAATGACATTAACAAAAATGTTGCAGCTGGCAAAAAATAAACCAGAAGGTTATATTGAACTTGACAAGGACATTTGATTCTGCATGGATTGACATTGCTTGGAAATCATACATTAAAAAAAAAACTCAGATAATTCAAATTGTAATTAAAACCTTTGTAGTTTGAAGTGTGTAGACAAAAAAATATTTTTGACCACCTTCATAGATGTGTATTACTTTATAATCGTACATGGCACAGATGTACGTTTGTGAGTTTCCTAGACTTTCAAGCTTGATAGAAGAGATACATGTACCATTATTCCTTGGATTTCAGAACCTGAAGGGATTCGCAAGGAGCAAATACGTCAGGAATGTAGAGACCCTGTGCTTGCAGAATGGGCTAAACTTGTCACTCGATATCTATTGTATGTTGCTGAAAAAAATGCCTTTATGAACATTACAGGAGTCAACATTTTAGTAAATAAAAAACTCCTTAAGTTTAATGTTGAATTGTAACAAATAGCCATTTCAGTATCATATGGTAAGATAAACACTGCTAGTTATGCCGCCCATCGAAGATGGCGGCGTATATTGGTTTGCTAATGTCGGTCGGTAAGTCTGTCAGTAGAACACTTTCGTTTCCACTCTCTAGGTCCAGCAGTTTTCATCCAGTCTTCATAGAAATGTTTGTAGGTATAATATCTAGTTCAAGTCAATAAACAGCCTAATCGCCTGATGAATGATGAGTTTTGAATTATCTGAAATTGGCCTTTTCAGCCGTTTTTGCTCTCCAAATCTAATAGTTGCCATTTGATCTTAACCAAACTTAATAAAACATATTTGTAATAATCATGTCTAGGTCAAGTTTGATAATCAGCCGAATCACCCAAGGAATTGTGCAGTTATAGCCCTTGAATTAAATCTAAAATTGTCCTTTTTAGCCCTTTCCACTCTCTCTCCAACAGTTCTCATCTGATCTTCACCAAACTTCATGAAAATGTTTGTAACAATAATATCTTGGCCAAGTTTGATAACCAGCCAAATCCACCCAGAAATTTTTAGTTATTGCTCTTGAATTATCTAAAATTACCCTTTTTAGTCGTTTTAGCAGTTTTTGGTCTCTAAATCATACACTTTTCATCCGATATTTGCCAAACTGCATGAAAATCTTATTATTATATGTAATATCTTGGCAAAGTTAGATAGCCAGCCAAATTACCCAGGAATTGTGGAGTTATGGCCCTTGAATTATCTGACATTGGCCATTATAGCGGTTTCTGCTCTCTAGAAACTGTAATGAACTATAATTGCTATTGCGCACTGTTTGATGATGATGATGATGATAAATACAATGCAATATTATGTAAACTACTGAAACTGCTGCTGCTGGTGTGAACACTATTCAGATATCCATCTACTTACAGGCCAAGAAGCGGGGACCAGCATGTAGCACTCCAGCATCAGAGGATGATGATGATATTGATGATGATGATGAAGAGGAGGAGGATGACAGTGATGGCTGGGAGGAAGAACTGTAAGTAGCCCAGTTGGTGATTACGGATCTGTAAGTAATGGTGATATCACACCAGAGCCTGTCAGTACTAATTACACAAGGTCCTCAACATGACCAGGCAGTCAACACTAATAGCTTGCCAGGCACGTCATCTGTCGTGCTTCACGTCGAATCAGTTCATACAGCACAGCTTCTGCGTATCCGGCATGTCTTAGAATACTGTACGCCGCTATTATCACACTAAACATATGCCATTCCCACGTCAACCTTGTCCTATAAAAATGTCGCCACACTCTATGATAGAGCCTTGTTTTATAAGTAAAATTTTGATGTAGAGGTACATTTTACGTTTCAAACAGACTTGGTGTTGACCCACCACTGATGCAGTGCTGACTACTACATACATAGGAAATGCACAGTAATTACTTCATTAATGTCGTGAATGCGTACATAGACCTGATAGTTACCTATAGTAATCCTGAGCATGTCTTTATGGCGAGGTAGAGATGTCCAAATGAGCGTGTTGCGGATGCGTAGCACAAACTCTGCCAGAACTCCCCACGTAGGTATTACATTCATGAAGTCCATACTACGTCATTAGTATGTCATAAACACACTTCACCTGTCACTAATACATGTGCGGCATTAAACGGTCCACACTTCGTCCTTGATCTTCGTTCTCACTGCGCAAGTTTTGTACATGCTCATAACTGCCCCACATCCTCCACGCCCACAAAGATGTATATCCCTCGTTCTCAACACGTCATCCTCAATACGTCCTTGAAGGATCTGGTTGACGTGGTAAGAACAGGCTCAGGTGTGATATGGGTATATGCATTGATGTCACATTTGCATCATTTTTTACATTGAACTCACAATCACATGATCAGAAAGCAGACACCTACACCACTGCGAATCTACAATCATTAGACATTGTACTTTGTAGAACTTTTACAATACATCGCTGATAAAAGAGCAACACAGAGACTTAAATGAATTAACTATCAAAAGAACTTAAACAATAACATAGAAACATTAATTAATTTGCTATTGACAGTGATTTCAGTCACATTCCTTTTAGTCAAAACTTGCTATTTGCAAATTCTCGTTGGCTCGAATTTTACCATTTGTATCAATTGTTTTGAAAGTAACAACTGTTTTGAAATGTATTCATATAAATTTCTATTTTTTGCCTCACATTTTAATGTCTGGAATTTTCTGATGGCTCTAGCATGGTCCCGGTCTCATTTTTCCTTAAATTGTGTTTGTAGCGAAGTCAAGTCGCTAATGGATACTATGACCAGGCTAGTGTCCAGTGGAGAACACATGATACTTGACTTCAAAACTTTCACACATTCCTATATTGTGTTCTGTCTGAAATTAATTCGCTAAATTTAGTATGGAGGTTTGGGAGTAACAGACACAAAACAACAGATGATGTCTGAAAACAGTTACTGGTTAGCTCAAAGTTTTGATGGCTCAAAGTTGTTGTGCTTGCCTGGGCAACTAGCCTGTTCCTGGCGCTCGCCTGCTACTCTGATGCGATGCCATCCTAGGATGCCGTGCTGGTCAGGCCATATGGAGGAACACAACCAGTACCTCTGGAGTGACCACAGACCAGCGACCATCCAGTCAGCCTACGTCTGGAATTTTAGGACGTGATTGCTGGACCAGAAAGCTGTAGATGCTGGAAACAAGAATGAAGTAAACATTTAAAAATTTTCTTTTATTACACACCAGAACAGTGGTAAAATGATGATGATGATGATGACCATGATGTCAATGACATTGATGACGATGATATTGATGATGATGCAGTTTTATCACAGATCCTTTAATTGACACACCTGTAAATAATGGACTGGCATTCATCGAATTCATCCAGTATCTTTCAGTGGAAGTATTTGAGTCCTTTGGTTTAAGCAGAAGATTTTGAGGAACAAAAAATTTCTAATGTAATTAATTAAACCACGATTATTGTTTAACACAATGACTTTTGTATGACAGTTTTGTATCTCTGACCCTATGCGAGGTTTATTGTCAAACTGGCAGAATAGTTTGGGAATGACAACAGATTAGTGTATCAATTACTGCAAGCAAATGATTTGTTTACTTTTTTTTCTTTCATAAAAGTATAATTTTAGTGAATGTCCTTACCAGCAAACCAATGCAACAGATATCCATCTCGGCCTGCCACTGCAATGCTGACCAACAGTCATAAGGAATTCAGGTTCCAATCAGAATAATGCACTTCGTCCATAACTTCCTAGCCAAGTATTTGGCCAGACTGCTGGCTCTTTATTGACCTCAATGAGAGACTTGATTATAGCCTTATTTGAGGTTGAAGCTAACTTAGGCAATGATCAAGGTGAGCTGTTGTGGTCAGTGTTGTCTGCCATTGCCATTTTCCATCATTTGTAGACATAACAAACCTGCAGATATTTAGTAAAATGTGTGTAATGTTTAATTCTTTCTTTTTGTTTTTTTATTCTGCAACATAAATGCTTGTTATGTATCATAGCGCGATGTCAGCTAGCTTCATTGCAGCTCTGAGCCAAATTCGTTCTACTTCACAGTGTGCCCATTGAAAGAAAGCATTCAACCTCTCGCTGCACAATGCTGCTGTTGGTTGATGATTCTCCGAGGCTCCAAGGCTTATGAAGATGTTGGCAAGATAACAGTTTGAATCCTGCCATCAGTGATTGTGAAGGCTACTGCCAGTATTTTTTACCCCCCCCCCCCCCCCCCTCCGCCAACAAAACATATTTTGGTATGTATATTAAAGTTTACTATGTCTGTCCAACTGTCAGTCTGTGCAGATTTGTTTATTTACTTCCATTCTCGAATATGTGTATTTAGTACACTTTTAATGCGCATTAAACGCTGCGGTAATGGCACCGTAGTTTTTCTGTGTTTAATACGCGTTTAATATGCTTGAAAATGCAGAAAAAATACCAAAATAAGTGTATTTTTCATTCATTTTTCCTGCATTAACACACTTATGTGCATTTAAAGTGTATACACTATATTAAAAAACAACAGTACATATCGTTAAATACCGGTAAGCAATTTACATATTGCGATATATTATTGCCAGATTTGATACCGTGATATACCCGTATATTGATATATATCGTTACACCCCTACTTTTAGTACACTAAGTGTTTTTTTCTGTACTTTTTCTGCATTTTTTGATATAATGTTTTGTTTTTAAATAATTTTAAATAATTATTACTAACGTTTCCCTTGTGTTGATTTTGCATTTGTCTACATATCTGCTCCACAATGATGATTATAATAATTAGAAACAGAATTGTTAAGTTTGAATAATCTTATTTGTGAACATACATGTAATTGCATTTGTAAGACTAAAACCGAAATACTGTTGAAATTGTGACAAATTATCACTTCATTATTTGCTGAATTATATATCGATTTTGCCTAGTTGACAGAATGTTTCTTTTAAATAAACACAAATGTAAAACATAATGCATGTGTTTGTGTCAAAATACATGGACAACCTTAGTTTTGCTGTTAAAGACTTGTATTGAATCTAATTGTCTTACAAAAACATACTGTTCTAAGACTAACTGTTAATATATGACAGGCAAATACTTGCCAGTGAGAGTTATGGTGTTTTTGGTCATGTTTGCCAGATATTGAACATTACGATGTTTTCCTGAATTAATTAAAGATGAACAATGAACAAACTAAGAACGTGCACTGTTTAATACAAATTGACCGTCAAAAACCTTGGTTATTTTAGAGAGATAGAAAAAGAATCAGTGCATTTTAATATGGGCAATATATCGCGGTATATATTGTGATATATTTCAAAATATAGCGATATATCGCGATATGAACCAATGACATCATTCCACCCCTACCTAAAAGCGTATTCAATGCGCCTTTAATGTTGAAAAAATATTGTGCCAATACCGCAGCATTTAATACACTTATTCGAGAGGGGTTATTAATATCTGCAAACTAATGCTATAACAATTATTAAATGTAGCATTTATACCCCCCTCAAACAAAGTTCAGGGGGGGGGGGTAGATAGGAGTGAGCTTGTCGGTATGTTGGTTTTAATGGTTTCTGGATGATAACTCAAGAAAGGCTTGACATATTCTAATAATTTTTGGTACACATGTGTAACATCATAGGATACAGGTCAAGTTCGACTTTAGTTACAAACCACTAAATTTTGACAGAATTATGGCCCCCTTTTTTACTTATATTACCTAAAAACATGGTTTCCGGACAATAACTCCATAAAAACATGGTTTCCAGACGATAACTCTAAAAACACGCAAGGAAGACATTTCTTAAGAAATATGTATACATGTACTGGGAAACTGAGCAGCATTTGTTTTACCAGTTATAAGTATTGGATGAGAGTCCTGTAGTTTTAAATTATATGTATGTGATGTGTGAAAATGTTGCCCTGATTAAGTATATTGATGTTGTGAGCTACCTTACTGTTCAAATTAATACCTGATGGTTCCTAGCTCTGGATATCGTTTTGGCAGTGTATTTTGAAAGAGCATTTGTTCTGAGTTTGTTCTGAGAAAAATTAGTATTTGGATAATTATGCATGTATTGCAGTCACCACTCACATTAGCAGGAATGTTGTAATTTATTGATTACTTGGGCAGAAATGCTGTCGGAAAGTTCATGTATTTCTACCACATTATTGGCAGTTGTGTATGAAAAACAATATGTTTGGGCATGTTTATAATAGATTCATCCCATTTACAAAGGAATCATGAACTGAAGCAATGAGCATGTGCCATGTTTTTTCCAGGTGTTTGTGTTATCCAGTTGTCAAGAAGGTTTGAACCCTGACCATGTCAGAAAAATTCACAGTCTCATGAAACCTTCCGGTGCTTCTTGGAGGTAAAATGACAAGTTATCAGAAAACATCCATTTGCTATAAAAAATATGCTCTATTTCTTTCAATACCGTCAGGGACACCATTTCAGTGTGTTTACCGTAACATGGGAACAGTAAGGCTCCAATAAAGGGAGGTAACTGAAAATCTGATTTCAAGAAATGCATCTTCATGCCAATTATCTTATGTACATATTTTAATACATATCATTTGTATGAATGCAATTTTCAATGAACACATGCTTAAGAGGTCCATGTTCTAGACAATGAAAAAAATAACACGCTGTATGAATATTTCGTTAGGAATGTTTTTTTGAAATAATTTAATTACTTTATGCTGTTTCATCAGTTTTGTTGGCCAGTCCATTTTTTTCATGCAGCCCTTCACAACCAAATTGTGATAAGGCGTAATAAATAAAAAAGTGTTTGGTTTCCACTAACCCTACCAAGCATAGTTTTTTGCCGCCGACCATTAACCTTTTGGGGCGTTTTGAAAATATTTATTTTTATCGTCTGTTTGAACAATATTCAACTCTTTTCTATTAAGTCATTTACACCAATAATAAAATGTTGTTTAACCGTTTGTATATAATAGTTGTCGCCCTTTGTTCCAACTATGCGATGGTTTGATTAAGTCCATAAATCACATTTTGCTAAGTTTTTCGATAGGAGCTTTCCTTTCTTACTAGCATTAATCAATCATTTCAACGCACATTTAACAATGACAAGTGTATTTGAATATGGTTCAAATGTTTGCAGACGCTTATAAATAATGAACGGAAAATAAAGCGTCTATTGTTGCAGAACCTGTGTACTTTTCTCTAGGAGGTGTTATGACCAGAAACATCAATTGGGGAAACGTGTGTGTAGTGAATTTCTATCGAGTTCACCAGGTTTCTCTTCTATATGGCCATCGCCCCCCAGATGGGGTTACAGTGCAAGATACCGGATATCAAGTGTGTTTTTGTTTTATTATTACTTTTGATAAGTTATAATAATTAGGTTATAACCAATTTCTGAAATATTGTTAAACATGGTTCTAGATCGGCTGTTGTGTGGTCGCGAAAGGAAAAAAGGTTAACAAAAAAAAAAGTTATGCCTACTTACATACCATACTTTTTTCCGAGACGTTTTTTTTTCCTTAACTTACTCAAATAATAGAAAACATTCACTAAGTGCAGGCATCTGTGTTTTATGGGTTGGCAAAGTGTCTGTTATGGTTATGGTGTACTGCATGCTAAAGTTTCGGCAAGTGCATTGATTTCCTAATGCATCGGTATACATACTTCCTGCACTACTGGGTGCAATAATTTTGACATCTATGTGTGTTTTACATACATGTTTGCATTCCGGCATTTCCTGTTTTGACTTGACGACTGATAACACAAGCATGTCATTGAAGACATTGCCTGGTTGGCCTCGTGACTTCTTCATTGGGTCCGACAAGCCAAAAAGTATTGTTTGAAAATGGCAACTGCTGCACCTGACTTGTACAGATACGAACAGGCCCATTCTTCATCTGTGAACTGCTTGCATTAGCTTTTCTGAACAGTTTATAATAACTATGATGTTTTAGTATGCATCTGACATGTCTATGCTCTCTTCTCTTTCAGGTATCAGTCACAGTTGGTACTGGATAGTGGTTTTTCACCTATGGTGTGTTTGACGTCCTCAGCCTCACATGCACGTGTCTGAAGTTTTACAGCAGTGGTAGATTGACTTGGTGTGTCCTGGGAGGTTGGCTTAAGTACAAACCATGACTGTCCTTGTATACTTCAAACTTTGCGAACATTTTGGTTTAGCCATTTTGTTTAATATTTTTGGAACAATGAATAGCAGTCTTTACACTATGCACTATCTTTTTGGAACAATTGCCCATTAGTCTTAACACTTTAGCTTGACCTAATCTACATTCAACTTGTTGTCCAATATGAAGAAAAGACATTTACTCAAAAGATTACAATGTACAGGATAACAATTATGTGAATTTTGTCATATGTACAGTAAATCAGGTGGCAGTCATATATTTGAAACAAATTTTCTGAACATTAATGTGTTGTTGGATAAATGCATTTTTAGCTCAACTTTTTGAAGAAAAGGCAAGCTTTTCTACTCGCCCCGCTGTCAGTTTCGGCGTTGGCGTCGGCGTCTTAGCTAGGTGAAAGTTTTTTGGTAAGCTAGTTTCTCAGGAATGGCTTGAGGGATTTCATTCAAACATTTACTCCCCACATTAAAATGAACCTTAAGGCCAAGTTTGGTAACTCTAGTTTGAAATTTGTCAACATTATCTGCCTTTTTACACTTCGAAAGTTTACATATAAGCTATATGGACAGGTTAAAAGTTTTTCGATAAGCTGGTTTCTCAGGAATGGCTTGAGGGATTTCATTCAAATTTAGAACACTTATTCCCTATATTAAAATGAACCTATAGGCCAATTTGGGTAATTCTAGTCTGAAATTTGTCAATATTATGGGCCTTCTTACACTTAAAATTTTTTAAGTGGGTAGAATGGCAGCATCAACTTTTGATTTCCACTCTCTAACTTGAGAATCAATCTTCATACATGAATACCCTAAAGGAAGACTTTACTTGGAATTGCATTTGTGAACGGTTGGGTGGGGTCATGGTCAAGGTCACTGTTACAAAAAATAGAAATAAAATCTTCTGCTTTATAACTGGAGAACAAATTGAAATACTTTAATAAAATTCAATTTACAGATAATGAGACATTGCATGAGATTGCATATTGGGTAAGTTGGGTAAAGGTCACTGTTTTGATATTTAGAGAAATGCTTCCACTCATTAACTTAAGAAAGAAATTAATTTTGTTTAATTGGCCCCTGCTATACAGTTTGTTTTAGAAAAAATACCAGAAACTCTGACAAGCACAAGAAAAGTCGAGCGCCCTGTCCTCCGACAGCTTTTGTTGATTTCCTAATTGCCATCCGCCTTGTACATGCCTTATTCGGGCAGACAGGTCATAACTCTCTCTTTCCCTAATAGATTTTCACCAGTCCCGGTCTTTGGGCAAGTGGGCTATTTTGAAGACAGCAATAATAAACAGTACTCATAGCCATATTTCATTTTGCAACAGATCACAGCAAAGCTAATTACAAGGTATAAAGTCCAGGATTGTTCTATGTTAGTGAGAAACACTTCTGTATTTAATTGCAGGGTTTTGTGTTATCCTGTATGAAAACATTCTATTTTTTTTGTAATATTGTAAGTGCTGTAGCTGTTCTTGTTATTTCTCTGACTGGACCCTTGTCATCTCTCTGAAGTTTGGATTATCTCCCTTGCACTGTTGGTCTTCTATGTTTACACTTTGTGCAGGAGTTTAAGTTTTTAAACATGATTACATTGTCTGGTACACAGTGTATACATATAGAATCAGATTCACTCATACAGCTTAGACACTCATATAGCCTTCTATGCACTCATAGTTTACAAATCTGTTACAATGACTATTAATGTGTTCATAATGAAATCCATTTAAATGTATGTGAACGTATTCTACTGAAATATATATATTGCATATAAACAAATCTTTTAAACAAATTGAATGAACTTTGAGTATGAGAAAACTTGCAAATAAAAAAAATATGTCATATTGCTATGAATTGTATCTGGAGGGTTTTTCAACTATTTTGAACAAGTATTTTCATTTATATGCCATTGCTTATGTTTTCTGTCACAAGTTTTAAGAACTGTGTGCCTTATGAACCTGTTATTACTAGACCTTTATTTTCTGACTCAATGTACATGAGCACATTTGAAACAATATTCCTGTCATCGTGTTATTGTCATTGTCAGGGTGCAATCATGGACATCACTGTGAGAATCTGCTGGGGAAGATCAACAGTCACAAGGTTTATGGCGCTCGATGAGTCACGAGGCAGCAATCGATCAAACTCACAGAGGGTCACAGACACTACGAAGAAGACATATGATGTGTTTGAAAGTAACAGTGCAAAGGTAGTTCACCGATCGGAGTTTGGATCGACAATGCATTTAGCCAGTCAAAAAGTCAGATCTACATGTTTTGACAGAGATGTAAAATCAGTTTTCTGTAAAATGTGTTTGTCGGAGATTGACCAGAGTCAATTTGTCAATTGTTGTGTTGTTAACAAAAAAGTTTAATGTAAAATGTAAAAATATATATATTTAAATGTACCAAAATTCTGTGTTTATTACTTCCACTTTCATGTGCGTTTAAACTGTTCTAAGACTTATACAATCTTGTACACATTGGATGAAGATTGCCTGAGATTTCTCACTAACAAGTAGTGATAGTTCCACTTTAAAACTACATAAACCTCAGATATGTTATACATTTGTTAAAGGTATAAACGTGTGCAGTAAAGGTTTTGTTGCAACTGAAACAATAATGCACCTCTCATATTACAGTGGCAGTTACACTGGCATCACGACACGAGGGAGGTGAACCCAAAGTTGTTGCTACCAGAACTCCACCAGGCACATCTGCAGGTCCCCATCCCACTGTTTACAATGACTGTTTGTTTTGAACGGGACATGGTCAGTGTTTCTCTTAGCAAGCTTTGAATTTCTTATGGTTGGTTATATGGTTTGTAATGATTCAGTTAGTTTGTCTGCAATACTGTTTACCAACTGGACTCTCATCAGTATGCAATAAATAATTATTAAAGGCCCTTAACGTAAAATTAATAAAATCTTGACTGTGTCTGTTTACATGCTTATAGAACACCGTACTTTAGTTTGGATATCTCATGTATCAACCACAAACAGCAATACATCATCAGGGGGACATAACAGACAATTCTCTTGTCAGTATTTACAGACATTTTACTTTTATGAAGAGGTGAATATCAAGACATTGTACTACAAGATAATTATTTATTCAATGCATTGGGTTAATTTTATTTAAAATGGATTTGATTTCAAGCTAATTATACGTACAGACTATGCAGTAGACCATATTTTAGAAAAAAATGAGGGAAATTTGCAGGGGTAAATGATCAATAAAAATGAATTATTTTTTGTTGTTTAAATAACTTAAAGGAACTTGATCACAGATTTTTGTAGATTTTGAAGTATGCCATGCAATGTCTTAACTGATTAAATAAAGATAAAGAAAAAAAGTTGCTTCCACCGGGGTTCGAACCTCAGAGCTCTGGATCAAAAGGCTGACGCCTTAACCGCTCGGCCATTCTTACTTGTGAATAATACTCTGCATTTTTTACCTTATGTAAGTGGTCCACGGATTGTCAGCAATTTTAATGAAAAGAACAGAAATGCTCCAAATTATTCCATCGTTTAGCATTACAAATGCTACATAATTTTCTCAATTTTAACTCATGATTACTCATTAACAAAATGGTATTGACTGTGTATTTCTATGTCCGTAGCGTTATTTCGCTCCTTTATGTACACTATTCTTTTATTTTTGGATTATGTTACAGAATGTTGCAAAATTGTCAATTCGTCATTCTGTGAACAGTTCGCTTTTAATTATTTTTCAGGTAAACACATTCAACCGTCCATTGTAAGTCTTAAATAAGTCATTTACATACCAGAATGTGTACCAGCATATTGAAGAATTTAATAGATTTTTATATACTAGTAAATAATATTTAAGATTCATTTTTGTGTAACTTGTGCATTTTGAAGTTTAATTATCAGCAAGTTTCTTTTTTATGTCCATATTATAAGGAAATTTAGGTGTCTATCAAAATCAATATTCACCAAATTCACCATTTCTGTGTGTCCATCTGTACATCTCAAATTGTGTGTTCAGCTTAACAAGTGCTATGTATATTTTAATGACCCTTTTAATGTATTGTAAGAAATATAAGAATGTTGCAAATAAATTGTTACATAGAACATTAAATTCAGTACAGGGCTTACTGAGTTATTGCCCGTTGCATGATATTCTTGTTTTATTGTGTAAAACATGCTATTTATAGTCTTTTGGTAACTTATATAAAAGTGTGCATTATAATTTCTTTGCAAGTTATAGTATTTTGGTAACTGATATAAAAGTGCTCATTATAATTTCTTTGCAAGTTGTAGTCTTTTGGTAACTGATATAAAAGTGTTCATTATAATTTCTTTGCAAGTATAGTCTTTTGGTAACTGATATAAAAGTGTTCATTATAATTTCTTTACAGGTATAGTCTTTTGGTAACTGATAAAAAAGTGCTTATTATAAGTTCTTTGCAAGTTATAGTCTTTTGGTAACTGATATAAAAGTGCTCATTATTATTTCTTTGCAAGTTATAGTCTTTTGGTAACTGATATAAAAGTGCTCATTATTATTTCTTTGCAAGTTATAGTATTTTGGTAACTGATATAAAAGTGCTCATTATTATTTCTTTGCAAGTTATAGTCTTTTGGTAACTGATACGAAAGCGCTCATTATTATTTCTTTGCAAGTTATAGTCATTTGGTAACTGATATAAAAGTGCTTGTTATCATTTCTTTGCAAGTTGTAGTCTTTTGGTAACTGATATAAAAGTGCTCATTATTATTTCTTTGCAAGTATAGTCTTTTGGTAACTGATATAAAAGTGCTTGTTATAATTTCTTTGCAAGTTGTAGTCTTTTGGTAACTGATATAAAAGTGCTCATTATTTTTTCTTTGCAAGTTATAGTATTTTGGTTAATGTATTTGATTAAAACATCCAAATGAAACTATGTGCATGTATAGAATGCATTATAAAGAATTGCAGAGTGCAACAAAACTTGTTTAGTAATTTATCTTTAACAAGCAAGTTTTGGCTTTTCAATAACTAATGGTAAGCAGTCAGTCATAATTATTAGGTAAACATTTTGTTAAGGTCATTCATCAAGTCACTGAGAAAACTTTATATTATTTTACCAATGTACTGCGTTACATGTTAATAATTCTCAAATTCGTAGGTATTATATATAATTTGTTCTTATGTTTGCTTGTGTCGCGTGAATGTTTTTATTATTAGGGAAAGATCTAGAACAGAATAATAGGGTATTGCAGCCTGCTCCTTTTTGGTTCCCCCCTGCTGCCCCTCTGGGCTGGTCAACACAGAAATGTTGAATATCTTGAAATTCAATATATTTTTGCAAATATTCAAGTACAACTGAATGGACTATGCTTAAAAAGCTTAATCAGAAGCCTTAGACTCATTAAAACCCTGGATTTAGCAAATTATTAGAAAATGTCAACAAACTGGTCAGTTTTTTCCACCTGCTCCTTTTTAGCAGCTCACTGTACCTTTTAAGATCCTTAAACTTTCCCTGCATCAAATGATATATTTTTGCATGATGTCAATGTCTCTTCATAAATTATATTTATTGTGTTCTATCCACTATATGATGCCATATAGTACCATACATTTTATCTGCTGCCAACAATGCAGACAATGGTGTACGGTCAGTCTGGCCATTAAAATTCTTTACTTAGATTATGAAAACTAATAAATCTAGAAATAATATGGTATCACTAATATGCTGGGTAGTATCTCCATAATGTGTAATATGCTGGGTAGTATCTCCATAATGTGTAATATGCTGGGTAGTATCTCCATAATGTGTAATATACTGGGTAGTATCTCCATAATGTGTAATATGCTGGGTAGTATCGCCATAATGTGTAATATGGTGGGTAGTATCTCCATAATGTGTAATATGCTGGGTAGTATCTCCATAATGTGTAATATGCTGGGTAGTATCTCCATAATGTGTAGTATGTTGGGTAGTAGCTCCATAATGTGTAATATGCTGGGTAGTATCTCCATAATGTGTAGTATGTTGGGTAGTAGCTCCATAATGTGTAATATGCTGGGTAGTATCTCCATAATGTGTAATATGCTGGGTAGTATCTCCATAATGTGTAATATACTGGGTAGTATCTCCATAATATGTAATATGCTGGGTAGTATCTCCATAATATGTAATATGCTGGGTAGTGTCACCATAATGTGTAATATGCTGGATAGTATCTCCATAATGTGTAATATGCTGGGTAGTATCTCCATAATGTGTAATATGCTGGGTAGTATTACCATAATGTGTAATATGGTGGGTAGTATCTCCATAATGTGTAATATGCTGGGTAGTATCTCCATAATGTGTAATATGCTGGGTAGTATCTCCATAATGTGTAATATGCTGGGTAGTATCTCCATAATGTGTAATATGTTGGGTAGTAGCTCCATAATGTGTAATATGCTGGGTAGTATCTCCACAATGTGTAATATACTGGGTAGTATCACTATAATGTGTAATATACTGGGTAGTATCTCCATAATATGTAATATGCTGGGTAGTATCTCCATAATATGTAATATGCTGGGTAGTGTCACCATAATGTGTAATATACTGGGTAGTATCACTATAATGTGTAATATGCTGGGTAGTATCTCTATAATGTGTAATATGCTGGGTAGTATCACTATAATGTGTAATATACTAGGTAGTATCTCCATAATGTGTAATATGCTGGGTAGTATCTCCATAATGTGTAATATACTGGGTAGTAGCTCCATAATGTGTAATATGCTGGGTAGTATCTCCATAATGTGTAATATGCTGGGTAGTATCTCCATAATGTGTAATATACTGGGTAGTATCTCCATAATATGTAATATGCTGGGTAGTATCTCCATAATATGTAATATGCTGGGTAGTGTCACCATAATGTGTAATATGCTGGGTAGTATCTCCATAATGTGTAATATGCTGGGTAGTATCTCCATAATGTGTAATATGCTGGGTAGTATCTCCATAATGTGTAATATGCTGGGTAGTATCTCCATAATGGGATAAAAGAGTGCCGTTACTCTCGATTTGAGGCAACTTGTTTTGTCAGTCCAATCATGACAACTTTGTTAAATCATAACAAATATATTAGTGTAGACAATTTCATAAAACTATAAGTGTCCGTACAATAAATATATATAACATGGGCACAATGTTATAAGCTAACTTATAACAACCAATTTTTTTAGCTCAAATTATTTTTAATAATGCTTATTTTTGTCCGTCAGTATTTATAACTCACTCATTAGTGTATGAATTACCATGAACCGTAAATCTTGTGATAATGTTGTGTTAATTCATTTTTGTAACATTTATCTTTGTAGTTGTTGTTTTTGTTTACTTCCAGCTATACTTAAGACTGTAATTCCATTTGATAAAACCTTTAATATAGTAATTTAACTTCTGTCTTGTTAGAGAATGCTCAATAATAGCAAAGCTTTCAGCGAACATTTTTCGGATATATATGCTGGTATTAATGGCTTTTTCTAAGTTGTTTAAGTGTATTTCTCTATAATTTTGAATATTCATTTTTAGGTCACCTGAGCAAAAAATACTCGTGGTTAGCTTTTGTGATCGCCTTCTGTTCGTTGTGCGTCGTTTGTCATCAACATAAGCCTTGTGAACACACGATAGACCACATTTATTGCCCAATCTTCATGAAACATTTCCATGCCCTAAACATTTGTTCCAGTGATATCTCAAACAAGTTCGCAACTGGGTCATATGGGGTCAAAAACTAGGTCGCTATGGCGAAAAGCTTGTGAAGACTTTTAAAGTCACATTTATTGCACAATATTCTTGAAACTTGCTCCAAACATTTTTTCAATGATATTTTGGATGAGTTCCAAACTAGGTCACATGGGATAAAAAACTATGTCACCAGGCCAAATTGAAAAAAAGCTTGTGAACACTCTAGAGGCCACATTTGTAGCGCAATCATCATGAAACTTAATGAGAACATTTGTCCCAATGATATCTCAAACGAGTTCGAAACTTGATCATAAGGGGTCAAAGGTCATTAGGTCACCCGGCCAAATTATCAGGTGAGCGAATTCGGGCCTTATGGTTTAATTTTTTTTTCTGTTTTTCAAAACCGCAAACATTATGTAGATGAAACTGTTTACTAACTTTCTTTAAACTTTCGAATCATGATTAATTATGGCAGGGGAAAAGATTCTATATCATTTAAAAATGCATCAGAAATTATCAATCTGTGGAACATTCTTTAGTTTTGTGCTAGTCTGTTATTGTAACTAGATACATGTAGTCTAGGCTTGTGCATTGGCATCTGTTTTACAGTGAAAAGTATCATAACTTGCTTTTGTCTTGTGTATGCTTATTCATATGTTATTTTGTTCCAAATAGGCATAGATCATTTTAAAATGCTCGACATTTGACGAAATGTATAAATGAAAGTAAATCTGTTAAATGCTAAGTAATTTATGGATCCAGTTGCTCAAAACTTTAATTACACTTATTTATTAATATTATTAAAACAGCATGCTTATCAAGAGTTTAGAATTTATTAAAATTCATAATAACAGTTTGTTCAAATTAAATTTTAAAATCAAAATTTCAATTTCATATTTATAGAAGTAATTTCCTCCAATTTAATATATGAATGGCTTCAAATAGTTGTCAAATCGAATTGATTACAGTGCAATGTATCATAAATTGCAATTGTATTTTGTAAAAATATTCATATTTTATACAAGTAGTTTGTTATTCTGTTCCATCTGGCATAGATCATTAACATGCTGCAAATGTGAGTTTATACATGAATGTTAAATGATAAAATATGTAGGCCTAGTTGCTCAAAACTTCAATTACACTTTTCATAAAGCCTGTATAATTTTGGTGTAAATAAAATTAAAATTATATTAATAACTTGTGCATCAAGATTTTTAGAATTCGTTAAAATTCATTACAACAGTTTGTTCAAATTAAACTCACAATTTAACATTTCTGTCATATTTATAGAATAATTTCATCCAATTACCTACGACTGTTAGCTGAATTTTCAGTTAGTTTTGAACAACTTACCACTGATGATGTATTTCTTCTATGTTATTATGGGCATTTATACTAGACCAAAAAAGAAACCCGACAGTGTATAGTTTATCAACTTTTCTGGAAGCGTATCAAGATACAGCATGAACAATGGTTTATTATTAAAACAGAATGTTTTGATAACACATATGTGCATTTTGATTTGTTTTTAGGCATGTATCAATAAATTATAATTTTTGACTTTGTGGTTGACTTAATATAAAAACAAAAGATAACAAATTATAGGGTCACATTTCTTTTTTGGTCGAGTAGTTATTTCGTTTCACGATACATGTGTGCATTACTGATATTTTCATGTATTAAGCTTATGCTATCAATGCATGCTTTTGTTAAAGTTCAGTATATATTTAAGCTCCAAGATCATGCCATTCATTGTGAGCTATTGGAATACGGGACCTTTCCTGCATCATCAGTCATCTTTTCAACTTTCCTTGTATGCTCAATTGATACTTAATTTTTTCACCACTGACAAGTAATAAGTTTATTTTTTAAACAACAACAACAACAAGTTCTTTCAAGCATTACAGAGAAAGAACTTACCACAGATTGTGTAACTTCCATTGACACCAATAATAAGCAGTTTCTTTTATGGATTCCGAGTTGTATGCATCAGTGAGATTTTGTCACTTACCAAAAAATGTGGAGGAATATATTTTTATGCGTGTCTATCCCTCTGTCATGAGTCATTTATTAACCAAGGGATAATATCGGGAAAGTTCTTCAACATTAAATTTTATGCTTAATTAAAGCCACCGAATCCGCATTGAGTATAAAATAAAAAACAGAACAATTAGATATTATTTGTTGTTCACATAAAACAATTAAAAAGAGCAACTTTTATGTAATCCGAAAATATAACATGCTAACAATGTTTATCATCATGTCAAACTTGCTGTAATTATGTCTGCAGTTGTCATAACACACTCTTTTTCTTAGCATGTAAAACTATTTTAAATTATGACAAGTGTACAAAAAAATGTTTTTGTAAATATATTCTATTTCTAAATCATCATAGCATGTTGAAAACATTTTCATTTAAAACAGATTTGGTGGCTTTAATGTAAATCATCTAATTTTGCCCATTGGGAATTATAGCTTACTCAGGCCAAACAAACGTGTTTCGTACAGCAGTTTCAAAAAGTTTGGTGGGATTGGGATTTTTTTTTTTTTTTTTTAAACTTTGTTTGAAAACACATTTCGGTAAAAAAAAACATTGAAAATTGTCTAAAATTGGACAAATATGGATTCATGGAAAACATTCATCGCTAAAACTTTAGGGTTGGGGTGTTTATGGTAGTTAGGGTCAGATTGCACGAAACACACATTTTTTTTTGGCCTTGCCATAAAACATGACTTGCATGTATTAATAGGTTATGCTTTTAAATATAACTGTTTTACTGCCTTCATTAATTGGTGAGTGATTGCATTACAAAATCTTCATCTTCTTTTGACAATGGTACGATAATACGACTAAATGTTGTTATCTCGAAGTTGCAAGGAATTCAATGTTATTTTGGCATCTGAAGTTTGACATAAAAATTATCTGAGTATAGAATTTTTATATGTATCGAGTTTAAATTATTTGAAAAATTGTAACATAAAATTGCAATTCGGTATACATAAATTGATCTGTTTACAAGTGATCAATGATTCATTGAAAACTAACACTTGATTATTAAAAATTAACAAAACATGACTGTAAAGATGTTTCCAGTGTGTGACAAACTTCGGTCATGGCTAGAAACAACCAAAAATATTTTCCACTCTGACATAAGCAAGTTCGGGATAACAAAATATTGACAAAAGCTTAAGAAAGGACAACATGGGATTCAAACAAATGGGTTTATTAGACCATATTCACAGTGCAATTTTATGCTGTAACAAGTACTCTTAATCAGGTCCATAGAAAACTGAATTTTAAATAACATATAACATCTCACATTGAAATTCTGCCCCACACCATGGCTTGTATCGTCACCTGAGTTGCAGCAGTTATTGATCAAACGAGCATCTCAGTAAATGATTTCTGGAAATATACATGTATAATGGTTAGCATACAATGTATAGTTAAGGTCAAGGAAAAAAATCTGTGGTAATTTTATACCAAACAATTTGTTTCGCTTAAAAAATTCTTCAGGATGAGGTGATGCAAGTAGGGTCTGTCGTGAAACCTGAACCACTTGTTTTTATTCCTTGGCCTAAACATTGTATAAAGTAAAGTATAAAGTATAAAGTATAAAACATTATAAAAGTCATGACAAAGATCAATAAAAAAAATTAAGAAGACTCCTGGTGTTTGTTTTTATTTACACAAAAAATTACACCGCAGGGGTAGGGACAATAATAAAATGTTTATATTTCTTTTCATTTTGTACTAAAAAGTATATATTTACCTAACCCTGGCTAGGGGGGGGGGTAGAACCTCCACTTTCCCTTAGAAAGTGGAACCTCCACTTTCCCTTAGAAAGTGGAGGTTGTGCCCCCCCCCCCAGGAGTTGTTTAAAACTCCCCTTGGTCGGAGCGGTATTTGAACCCACACACCAAGCCTCTCAAGACCACTGCTCTACCAACCGAGCTATTGAGGCTTCTGCTGGAAGCTGTTCAAAACATTTATTTATCCTTTCAATAAACATAACAGTAAAAAAAACCACATGACCAGGATAAAAACACATTATATTATATAAATCTGCATGTACAACATAAATATAATAAAAAAAATACAATTTATGGCAAGAAAATAATGTTTATATATCTATTTAAATAAAAAATAAATGTTCTTTTTGAAGATTCTATTTTATTTCAACTAAAAGTTATGTTAGAAAGAAAATACCCCGGTATTGCGCAAAAGATCAAAGTAATTGGCCATTAAAACTTTTCAAAAAGTCTACCTGAAGTTATGGCGGAACTTTCTCGGCTGTTTCCATGTTTTGCTGCAACATTCAGTGCATGCCTTCAGCATCTTTCAGGAATGCTTTGTTGCCAGGATCGGGTCATTGCTGTGGAAGGGCTGCTTTCTGCAACAAGAAATACAGCATCATTAAATTTCTCTTTAGTGCTGTTGGTTATAGTGCATTATATTTAAAGTTATAATGAAGTTATATATATTTTTCCACCAAAATTGTCATAAAAAGCGTGGATTCTTTAGCCGTAACAGCAAAATGCGTGGCTATACAATAAGGATTATAAGCAGTAACAGCAGTCATTTTAGTAGCTGTGGTATGAACAAACATGTATAGCTGCAACGACCTGACCTGACAGTGATGAACTCTTAATAGCATAATTTTATGCTTGAATTATTTCCTATATTTGTTTGTGCGCATATTACAGTGTTTACTGATATCATATGTGTATTTTCAGTGGAATGATCGTACATTGATTTAGCATGATTCCAGTACTATTTAGCTGTATTAATTGTAATGAATTTCTAATATATTCATGCATGAAGTTCAGTGTCAGGTTAATTTTTCAAAGCTAAAATACTGACAGAAGTTGTGTTGGAAGGAATTGTATTTGTTGAAGTGGCACAAAAGAGTATCAGTATGACCATTTAAATTTTTGTACAATTCATGTAGCACCCAATAAACTATTAGAATCACTATACTTTTATGCACATTTTGTCAATGAAAAACACTAATTGAGGTCTGATTATGGGTCATCTGGGGTCAAAGCTATGGTATGTCACTTGCAAAAAAATATTGAACTTGCTAAGGCTAACAAAAGTCACAAGACCAACTTAAAATTTGGAGCTAATTGTTAAAGTTAGCAGTTCTAGTGTGTTTTCTTAGTCTGTATGTCAGATAGCTGCTTGTTAGCAGTAAAGTCCCATCAACAGCTAAAACATGAACACCAGCAACAACACCCACCTGGTAGGTCATGAATATGCTGTTTGAGCAGTCGAATGTTGGTTTTTCAGGTGCAGCAGCATGTTTTCTGTGCCTGAAAATAAAACAAAATTTCAATAGGAATCAGTTAAACACCCGAGTTCTTATCAAGTGTTACTAAACCACAACAGAATAGCTCAAATTGTCAAAGACCTTTCAACCGTTTGCTTGTGAGGGCTTCATTCATATTTAGCATAGATTTTTTAGATTTTTCTTCATAGCTTTTTTTAATTTAACAATATCTGATGTTATTTGTTTTAAATGGATATACACTTTTGTACACTCACACTTTTTAAACAAAACTTTTTATCACTTGTTATTCATTCTACATTTTGTACACACAGTGTCTTTAAACAATACATTTTATCACTTGTCATTCACAAATTTACTCCTTTTAAACAAGATATACTATGTCACGTTGTCACTTGCTTTAGCAAGTGTAATAGTATGTGCATGAAATAGTAAATGGCTGCAGACACAGCTTAAAAGGATGCTTTAACCTCACTGAAATAATAAATGCATCTAATTTTACCACTGAAACATTTCCTGATAGCGTTCTTGTATGAAAAGTGTATTGAACAGTCCGCCCTACACATTCAAGAGGTTGACATGGGGCCTGTGAACATTCCCATTACAAACACCACCAAACCGTACATCAAACAGACTGAATAGACTTATGTGTTCTCTACAGATGTACACGCAAGATCTAAAACTGAATGTACAGCAAGGTAAGGCAAAAAAACACAAGCCATACTAATACGGTTGAGCAGCAGCTACAGGCCTTGACCGGCAGGAATGATTCTGAGCTGGGGAAAATGATGTCACAGCTGATGTTCCACTTGAGACAGTTTATTTGGCAGGAAATCACAGTTACTCAGCTGGTTAACACCAGGAAATGTTCTGAAATTTAATTAAAAACATTTTGTATGTCTTGACAAGCAGAGCCTGCACAAGGCTGACCCAGCCAACATGGACAGATAGAGCATGAGTTTCGGGCATCTCTCTGGTAAAGAACTGGTCTTATTATCAACTGGTAATACACTGGGTCCAATTTGCCAGTGAACGGCTACCAAGCGCAAGTTACGCTTTTGTACAAGCTAAGAATACATCACACACTACGATATACTTGTTTGTTTGTTTGGATTTTTCGCCGTTTTTAACAGCATTCAGTCATATTACAATGGTCAGTTAACCTCCTCACACTTCTCCTGGGCAGGATTAGCTGATATATGCGGTATACCAGTACCAAGTGCACATACTTATGCCCGTAACTGACAATTGCCCTACTTGAATCTGAGGTAGGGGAGAATGGCCATAGAAATAATTCATGACCAATCCCGACACAAGTTATGTGGCTGGGCTGGGGTTCTAACTAACGATCCCCGGATTAACATTCCAGCACTCTACCAACTGAGCTAGCCGGGCTTGGCACACTACCATATACAAAAAAGATTTACCTTCACTCCCGGCTTAAACTTTTGAAATATGTAATGAAACAAGAGCTAATTGTAAAACAGTTATGCCCCCTCTAGGTTAAAAGCGATCTTTAAAATATCAATTATGGTAAAGATTGGATGAAAACTGTTGGACATGACAACGCTGGCAGATCAAATTAGGCCTCAAACATAAAACGGATGCTGTTCCAGTATGGATTCGGCTTTGCCTGGCTGGCCAATGGTGTTGGGAACACTAGTGAATTCCTCACCCAGTTCAAGAACTGGCTGAAAGATTGTGCTCTTCAAGACATTACATCATAAGGAATACAAGACCATGCTGGATACTGAACGATACTTATCGTTAGATTTGCCCTTCTTGTTAAAAAAAACACTGTCAAATTTACGATGTTCTGGACATAAGCTGATGATCGAAAAAGGAAGACATTTAAAAATCGCAAGAGATTTTAGATTTTGTGTATTTTGCGTAACTCGTAATGTGTAAATCGTCGAAGACGAATTTCACTTGCTTGTTATCTGTCACTGAGGTTAGAAGGTTTTAATAATAACTGGTTTAACAGAAGTCGAAGCCTTGCATTGTTCTTTTCCATTATGTCTGACGCTAGAAATGAATATATCTGGTCTTTAGCGAAGTTTTTGTTTAAGGCAATGTTGCTAAGACAATCTTTTATCGACAGAAATACAAATTTACATGAAAGACCATAACGCAAAATGGAAAATTCATGTATGTATAAATAATTTTGAAACTATGATATAATAATATATATGTGTTGTTGCTTTATTTTCATGAAATTATAATCAGAAATAACGTGTTCATTTTATGTATAATTATAATATGTTGCATTCATATGAATATGTTATATATAACGTACATTTATTTGAAACTGTGTATTCTGGGCTGGAGGCCTTTATTACAAATACTGGTAAACCTATTGTATATTGTATATAGGGAGTAGAAGGTGCTAAAAAGGCCAATTTAAGATAAATCAAGGCCCATAACTCTGCAGTTCCTGGGGCAGTTTGGTAGATTGTCGATCTTAAAATATTATATTATATACCTTAAACATTTTCATCAAGTTAAGTAAAGATGGGATGATGACTATTTGACTAAGAGAGAAACAGGTACAAAGGCTAATTTAAGATAATTCACAGGCCATAACTCTACAGTTACTGAGACAATTTGGTTGATTATCGAACCTGAACAAGATATTAAGCCCACAAAGATTTTCACCAAGTTTGGTGAAGATCACATAAAAACTGTTGTACAGAACGGAAACAGCTAAAACGGCCAATTTTAGATATTTCAAAGGTCATAACTCCACAATTCCAAGTGTGATTTGGCTGGTGATCAAACCTGGCCGATATATTATTAGAATAAAGATTTTTATGAATTTTGGATGAAGATCAGATGAGAACTATTTGGGCAATAACTCTGGTGTTCCTGGTCCGAAATGACCCATTATCAAACCTATCTGAGATTTTATCGTAATACACAAACTGTGCAAGTCTGGTTAAGCTTGAATGAAAAGAGATGTCTGTTTTGCCTCCGCATGCCCATAATTGATGAATTACGGATGACCGACGAAATATCAACAGACCAGAACAATCCGACAACATGTGCAAGTGCTTTTGACAGGGATACTGCATATAAAGTTTAATTGAATTCGAGTAATTAGTTCCTGAGAACTTGTGGGAAAACAAAAATATCCCATTAAAATATAATGTTTATAATCAAATCAGACTGGAATGACCTGACAGTTTGCCCCTGTCGTCTTGATAGAGATGCTCAAGGTTTAGTGAAATTGAGTCATTAGTTCCTGAGAACTAGTGCGTCAAAAATGTCCTATTAACAAATCCTATTTATCATCAAAGGGCAATAACTCCCTTAAAAATCATCAGACTTGAAAGAACTGACAATATGCGCAAGTACTCTTGGTAAGGTCGCTGCATATCAAGTTTATTTGAATTTGAGTTATTAACTACAGACATCTTGCACGGAAACGAAAACATCTGATTTTAATATCAGACCAAAACAACCTGACAATATGCGCATGTCTTCTCGGTAGGGATGCTGCACATTAAGTTTTATTCAAGCTGAGTTTTAGTTCCAGGCACCTTGTACGGAAACTGAATATGGAAGGTCGAATGGACAGAGAGTAATGGATAAAATTTGTGGGGAAATGCATTTGACACCCGGACAAACTGAACAGGAATTAAGTAAAACTGGGATAAACGGACAAAGTGGCAACTATTTATTCCCCCCTTTGCGGAGCATAAAAAGTTTTACAGATTTGCATGAATTTTCCTGGGAAGATTGGAAATGTGTCCATGAACAATGATTTGATTGTGATGGTGATCCCAATCACAATCTGATCCAGGACTTTTTTGAAGGATTCCTTATTATTGAGCAAACTGACACATTATGCTGTAACTCATTAGTTGCATACCATGAGGGGGAATGAGCCGTCTTGGTGGAGGTCTGCAAGTGTTTTCTAGTTGTTTCTGCATTTTGGTTTCCACTGTTAATGCTTGTTGAAGATCTTCAAGCTTGTAGTCCATGATTTCTTTAAAAGGATGAATATGAACAGTGTATTTATTATATATTATAAAATATATGCACTCTTAATTATGAATTCATGTTTGAAGCTTTATAAGCTGCAAATTCATCGTCTACAACTAAATATTTATACTTTATATATATATATTTATACTAGAGTAACAGTCTTCACAATAGTTTTTTTGAAGGACCTGCCCATTCTAGCATAGGCCATACAATTTCAGCTTGCCCGATTAATAATGCTAACTGCAATAAACGATGTTATTTTAGCATCATGCCATGTAAAAGTAGCGACAGAAATTTGACGGCTGCAATATGTGTTGTTTTAGCAAAACTTTCCACCACGTAGATGGTCTTTCAATGGTTAGGTCTGTGACTCATATATTGGCAACGGTATAGCATTACTTGTAAGGCTCTGGTTGCCAATATTTAGCTACTTTTTATATGGGCAATATTGTCTAGTTACAGCGAATTTATATAAAAAGTAACACTAATTTCGTTGAATGTCTTATTACACTGCAGATCTGTTATATCACCATCCGTTATTTTGCGACATCAAATATATCGCGAATCGGCCGTGTATCCTAATTTTTTTCATGTACTTGAAGCAAACTTCAATATTGTGCTTTTACACAACGTTCATAAATAAATCCAGTTTAGTCCGGATTTTCGCACCTACATTGCTACTCTTTCATTCACATTCACACTCTTGTAGTGTGAAAAACAATAACCCGAACCATCTTGAGCTTACATTGCGCGTGTCACCTATGACAACGTCCTTTCACTGCTGTCGCTTTAATTAGATGTCGAATTACAGCCCGTCCATGCGGAGGGTATATACAGTAACCGTATGTCATAGATCAATATTGACCTATCTGAACGACAATAACATAATTGATACGGCGTAACAATTTTCTCTTTCAGTTTTATTTAAGAAATGCTAACTGCACATTGTTCGCTAAATAGATAACCAATTTTGTTGTTATGCCCTATGAAACTTTTATACAAAAGTAAAGATCTCGATGTTTTCTGCGCTACAAAGTTTTCATACAGCAATCAATACTCACGCTTTTCTAGCAAAACAGATGATTTACACGAAATGCATGAGCAGTTTAAATAGGATGCGTGTTTACGTCATGTGAACAGTAAAATTCTGATAGGCGTTTCGGATTTGGAATTTATTATATGCAATTTGAAATAAATTACAAGGAATAATATTATGTTTTATATACAAACGGAATATTTTAAACATGGATATAACAAATTGTGGATGTTAACAACAATGAGATCATGAAAATAGGCTAATGTATACATGTATATCTATATGTACATGAATGACCTGACAAGTTGTATCTCGATCGCGCAGGCCTTTTCCTAGCGTCACCATGGGTCAGACTAACTGACACATACCCAATGATAAATACGCTTAATTGTTCCCAATTGCCCCAAAAATCCCAATTTGACCCAAATTCTTTATACAACTGAAAAATTTTATGCTAAAACAATGATCATATATTGTAAAAAAAAGTTATTTTGAAAAATATAGTTCCCATTTTATAGTTAGAAATCCGTTGTTTTTTTTTTACAAGTCCAAGACTTTATTTTACCTATAACATTTTTTCCCAATTTGGAGGTTTTACGACACAAATTTTCTCAAATCTGGCTAGGGTCCTGGGAAAAGACTTGTCGTGATCCATGGGCCCAGCGAAGCGCGATATAACAGATCTGCAGTGTAATAAGAATTTGGACTATCAAGTTAAGGACATCTATTTATATATGGGCTATTTTTGCCCACGTTACTATACTCAATATTTACCAAGGGCCTAACAATTAATGCTACCGCGAGTAATTCAGTGCCAATTTCAAGTAAGTTGCTGTGTCCTGCACCTGTCAATATTTTCCCCCCCCATGGGGGAGCGGAGGGCATATACGGGCCTTTAGACAGAAAGCAATTCCCAACAAGCGGGAACTTAACACACCGTACAATTCCTGATCTGAGGAAAAAGCCTTAGGTCAGATTTTAGATCCTCTTAATATTGATCCACCAAGCATCTCCCACTGTGGAGATTAAGACAAAAACGCACTTGGCTCTAGGGTTGGGAATAAGCCCCCCCCCCACACGAAAAAAGTCCCCTGGGTTATCCCGCAGCTGCCCCCCCCCCCCCGGGAGAAGATATTGATAGGTGCATCCCAGACCTAGTGCATCCCAGAGTCATTTCGTCTGGTCACTATCGTTTTTATGTGCTTCACATTTCACGTAGCAACAACCAGCTATTTTTACAAACTGAAAGATCTGTACAAAACTATACATTTTCTGAATGGTCTTTTCACACAGATCACAAAAATGTATAGTATTCCTATGAAAGCCCAACACTTTATGTTCACGGATGGTGCCAAACGGAAGAAAAAACACCCTTAAATTTTGGTATATTTTAATTAAAAAAAAAAGTGTCCCCATGCAATTTTTTCACTAAAATACATAACAGGAAAGTGAAATATACCTTGATACACTCGAAATATACACATGATGAAAATATAACAGTACCTTCATGTGTAGAAAGTGACATTCAAGCTATATTTCATCTGCAAAGCAGCATGGTGTGGTACAAAATGGACCCGAAAATACAAGAATATCCATGTTAAGCATTTTATTTCATTAGTGATCTCGAAAGACTGATTATATCAACTGTGTTAGTATTTTATGTTAATCATTTCTAAATAAACACACCAAAAGCTTTAAAATCATTGAAAATGTGATAAATATAGTGAAATTACATGTGAACATGCCCCACCCACTTAGTATACCATTTTAAAAAAGAGCCAAATTATACAATATTATTTTAAACATTGACATAAAATTCAACAGAAAACAATTAATGCAACTTCCAATGGAAGTGTCACAAGGTGTTAGTAAACTATGTTAGTATTGTGTTTGAACTTGAATATATCTCAACTGCAAGTGAACAGGTAACTGCGGTTGCGGCATTCACAATTAAGCTGAAATTGGGGAGATATATACATGCATCAAGATGAAAATTGGGATTTAAACCATACTATAAAACAGTTATTGTTCAGTCATATCAAAGTTTGTAAACAGAAACAATAATTGAATCTGAGTGTTATCAGTGTACTGTAATTTTGGAAGGAATTGTTATTGGTTTAGCACAATATGACTTAACAATCTACAATCTAATTCAACAAGTAACTGTTCAATCTACAAGCTAATTCAACAAGTAACTGTTCCAACTCGATTTGCAGCTTACAAGAACAAATCTGGCTTCATCATGAAGCACTACATAAAATATTATTAAATATTATTAATTCACATACAATGTCATTGTATGCATCATTGTCAATGATGCCTTTACTGGCTTACTCAAGTTACTGCCAACTTCAGAAATAATTATTATTAACAGTTTTAAAGCAGGACTAATGATCATGACACTGTAAGTTCAGACTATAAATTATAACTTTGAATTACTTCAGTTCTATAAGAATTAAAGTGTAATAAATATTTTATTAATTATTTATTATTTTTAATAATAAAATAGATCATTTTCCCCCCATTAATTAGCGACCGAAACTTGACTTTAACCAAGCTGCAAATGCAAATCAAACATTACAATTAAATATATATTAAAAATTGACAACAATGGTCTATTTTTCTTCGATTGCATAATCTACAACCGATTAGTCTTTGGTACGAAAAAAGAAGTGACGAACATGCTTTGTGTTTTTTGTGGAATTATAGGCCTAATTAATATAACAAGGCTTTTATACTGCAGAACTAATAAGATATAAAGTGAACATATCTTACGGAACAACTGATTTAATGGAAAAACTGGACAATATTACCAATTTATTTGATTTTCTTCGCTCTAATTACACCGAAAGATTGCCGCCATCATTGAACAAACTAGATCCGGTTTCGTCATGCGAAAATACCCACTTTATAAACGATGAAATTATGGATATTTTACGAAGTAATAAGGTTTTAAACTGTTTTTCTATGCAAAGTTAAATGATTATTTAATTTAAAAACACTAAAATGTTCAGCGTAATCGTCGATTTAGAATGAATTAACGCAAAATGAAAACTTAAACTTTTTGTTTGTTTACGTAAAACTGCGAGAAATTGCGATGCTTTGTCAATTACGCTAAATATAGTCATCGGTCAAGGTCATTATGTAAAAATTTCATTCATAAACCCTTGCTGCTTTCCACAATAACACGTAATTCATAGGGACTACGCGCGGGACGCATTTCGACCGAATCACAATTCATACGCAGAATGCGCAGAATTGGTGCGCGGTGGTTGCTATTTCACGATTACTTTCTTTCGTTTTTTCGTTATTAGATATTCAGATCTGTGCTGTTTAGTTACGTTATTCGTTTCATTATTGTGTATAGACATGAAAACAATCTATAGTTACCTTTGCCACGCCATAATTAACTGCCAAATCTGTTCATAAACTGCAAAAGTACAAATGTGTTTTGACATTTCCGCCATTTTACCGGAAGTTGAAGTATCGCGTGATCCTACGACAGTTAGGTCCAAAGACAATTTGGCCTAAAGACAATTCGGTTCAGAGATTCACAAGACTTGAAACATGCACTGTCGTCATAGACTAAATTAATGTTTCTTGTTTTGTTTTAATTGTATTATGGTGGATATAATACATATAATAATAAAACACAACGTTTCTTATTTTATTTTTATTTTTTTATTTTCACATATTTATATTTTATATATATGTAACATAGGTTACCTATTGTAGATTTTAACATGTGCCACATACAACTTTAATATAGTCACAAAAGCTTAATTTATCAATAACACATTTTACAGTGAGAAAACTGCTTTAAACTTTAGCCAAAAACCAGTTTTACACTAATCCTTTTTCCAATATTGACCAGCAAGTATTATCTTGTTTTAAAAGAATATGATTGGCTGAATTATGGGTGAGTGAGTGAATGGTGTGTGAAAGGTAAAAATTATGTGTTCATTCCAAAGTCAGATGTGAAGAGAAGAAGTTGATCTTGTTGTATACTTGTATATTTTATAATTAGGTTTGGTGCTCTGGTAGGTATTCCCTCCCTGACCTGTCCAAATAATTGTATTGTGTTGTATTGCATTTAAATTGACTATAATTAATAATGTATTTACATTATTTAAATATTACTTTATAATTGTCATATGTTTATTTCAGGTCTTCTTTTGTATCTATTAAAATAAATAAAAACCCATGCTACATATATTATAAACTTACCATATAAAAATAATGTTTCAAATCAAAACAAATTTCGTATAAATACATTACTGGAAAAAATAACGGATGCAAAAAAAAAAAATTGTACTAACACACGTTTAAAACATAAACCATTTTTGAGAAGTTTGCGTAATATTAAAGGGGCGTATCGAGGTATTTCCTGTTAATATTATATATTGAAATTATATAACCTTTGTCAACTGTTTATAGACACAAAGACATCCTATTTAACAACGCTTTAATATTAACAACACTATAATATTAATTCTCTGTAAATGCTATTGTCGATCTACCGTCGACACGCCCCTGTTACGTCACCTGCAATACTAATTTAAAAAAGTTGCTAATTAATATATAGACAGACAAACATACATATATATATATAACTGAACATACAAACGCATGAACACATTATACATGTTTTATATAATCACGTAAAACAAAATTACCAATAACACAATAAAAAAAGAAATTGTGCTAACAAACGAAAAAAAAATTGAAATTTTTACTTTTTTTCTTTAGATAAACTAAAATAACATTCGGAGAGCACAGACCTCGGCTAAGATACGTTACCCCACATAAAAATGGAATTTTTCAGTGTGAGGTTAGCTCCCTTATCTAATTTCCCAATAAATCAAATATCCTGTATCAGATGATGATCCGGATCACCACCAAAATCTAACCATTTGTTTCAGTGACCCACTTTCACCTACCTACAAAATTGCATGCAAATCCATCATGACTTTTTTGCGTAAAGTTGCGTATTAATATATAGAAGTTGCTAATTAATATATAGACAGACAAACAAATAACAGCAACAAAAAAATAAATATATAATCACATTAGCGGAGATAGCAAATAAAGTTTGGGTTAACATATAAAAGGAACGATTACATCTATAACAATCGTCTAATGCAGTGATAAAAGTAATAATGGAATCGATTAATGTCTGAAACTCTGCTTAGAAAAGATCACTTATCAGTAGCATTACAAGTTTTACCAGCAACAGTACCAACAGCAGCAGCAGTGGTAGTGGTTGGTGTGAATATTAATAGTAGAAGTAAGTAGTGGCAGTAGACGTAGAAGCGTTGTAAGTTGTGGAATTGGAGCAGTAGCAAAAGCAACAGTAGCAGTAACAACTTCATAAGTAGTTGCAACAGTAGCAGGGACAACAACAGTAGCAGCTTTAACTGATCAATTGTAGCAGCTGCGGATATATCAGAAGCAGTAGCAGTAGTAGCTGCAGCATCTCCAGCAGTAGATGCAATAGCAACATCAGTATCGGTAACGGCAGCAGCAGCAGCAGTAGCAGGTGTAACAGTAGTACCAGCTGCAACAGTGGTAGAAGTAGCAGCTAATGCAGTAGAAGCATCAGTAGTTTCAGTAGTTGCAGTAGTAGTTCAAGCTGCAGTAGTTGCATAGGTAGAAGCAGCAACAGAAAGCAGCAGCTGCTGCATATAGCAAATACGTATCTTTTTATTTGATTAATATATCATACATGTATTATTTCAGAAGTTTAGTTTTATGTTATTATTCTTTTATTTCGACAATTTTTATTTTGTATTTGCATGTTACATATTTATATCCTACTGATTTTAACTATTTAAAAGTGTTTTTCTCGGCATACAAGGATTGCCAGACCAGAGGCACCGTCTACCCTACACTACCCTACACAACACTAACCACATCTCTCTCCCAAGTCTCCCCACACTCTCACAGCAACTACTCGGGCCATCTGGTCTCCTTGTTGAGCCTACCCTAGTATTGTATCATTTATTTATTTGTTTATTTATGAAATTGTTATTACTGTTATTGTCATTATTGTAATTATTATTATTATTATTATTATTTCTATCATTATTATTGTTGTTATTAGTGCAGTAGTTGCAACTGCAGCATATGTAACATCGGCAGTTGCAGCAGCAGTTGTAGTATCAACAGCAGCAGCAGCAGTATCCACAGCAGCAGTAGTAGCAAAGCAGCAGTATCCGCAGCAGCAGTAGTAGCAAAGCAGCAGGAGTAGCAGCAGCAGGCAATGTCAATGTGAATGGAAGCAGTAGTAATGTTAGCCGACGTAATAATAGTAATTGTTAGTAGTAGTAAAAGTAGCTGTTGCTGTTGTTATTGATGTTGTAGTTCTATAAATATGTTGGTTGTTGTGGTAAAATATGTTGCTTTTGCCACTGGTTTGGTTGTGTTGTTGGCTGCTGCCTGGAATTAATTCATTAATTGTATTTGATCTCTTACTAGTATTACCGAAATGTACATTCATATCGATAGAAATACTAAAAAACACGAAGTATAACGCAGCTAAAATGTCAAAGTATAATTAAAGCTTCCAAATCTGTAATTAACAAAACTTTAAAATAAAAACACATTAAACGTTTCAACAGCGCAACTGTTTTCATTGCTATAGCGTTCATAAAAAACGAAAAGTTTTATCAACTTGTACTTAATCCCAAAACAACGCCATGAGCAGCAGTTATTCAGTATTTGTTTTTTTAGTATGACAAGTCATCAAAATCTGTTTTTGTAAATACATGTACAGTTATTTGTCGATTGCTAAAAATATTGAATACGGAATCGTTACTTTAAGTTTGTAAATAAATCTGTACCGTAACAAAATCATATAATACACAAGAACCAGTAACATGTTGTTGCGCTGTTGCTGGATTTCCTTAACAGTTGACTGTTACTATTAATTTGCTACTAGAGCTATTAACAGTTTGAAATTGCATAAAATGTAAACAACTATTATTACAATATAGAATATCATAAATACTGTAGTCGTCATAATTAACAGGTCGAATGTATGATAGAAACAAATTATCTAAAATAAGTATATAATAAGCGTTTAACTAAATGCATAGAAGTACATTGTATTCAATCTTTGCAATATTAATGTTGTTTGCATTCGTTTAGTATTAAGAATTCAAATATCTCCAGTTGCATACAGCATGATAACATTTTTCGTATGTTATCTTTCAAGTCTAACATCACGTGTCAATGAATTGCTATCGTACTTAAGGCCATTTTAACTGCAACTTTTTGGAAACTATGCTGTTTTTTTATTCAGAGTAGTGATTATTTGTTTCACATCAGCGTGTTGGATTAAACCAGGTGACTGGCCTTTAGTGTAATGTTATGGTCGAATAAAGCAGAAATCATTTCTCCCAGTAAGATAATTTGAAGTCATAATCGAACCATAAGTTGCGTTGTAATGATATACAATGATTATCATGCTTCTATGGGTATATTTGAATTCGTCAAGGAAATGATCCGTCTGTTTCCTTCACGTATCGATAATGCATTGTTCTTCTATTTATGTTACATAATTAATTGTCCGTTTTCCTATGACGCTTCGATCATGTGTTGTTCCTCATCTTTTTGGTAACCGTGCTTTTCCATTTAGGGCATTTCTGCAAAAGAAGAAAGTAGATGTTCAATAATTTAGACTTTTTTGCCTATGTATGGATAATAAAAGTTTGATCATCATCATCATCATCATCATCATCATCATCATCATCACCATCACCATCACCACCACCACCACCACCACCACCACCATTATCATCAACATTAAAATGATAATATTATATTATCATCATAAATTATCGTCATATCAAACATATTTTTAGCACCAACATGATGAAACCGCGCTTTATTGTAAAAAAACATGTTATTTTCAAATATTTTACCAGATTTTTAATAATTTATTAAACCATAGACGACATCGCATTCTTACAACTGTTAATAACCCTGCATATCATTCATATTTGATCGTTTTCTAATTGCAACTATATTTCACGTGAATTCTTGCAAATACACTTTACAAAATTACCATTAATGCTCGTGGTCTGCATCGTCCACTGGTTGTCGTCGGCATCGAGTGCTGATTGTCGCCGGCATTGTCCGCTGGTTATCATCGGCATCGAGTGCTGATTGTCGCCGGCATCGTCCGCTGGTTATCATCGCCATCGTCCGTTGGCTATCGTCGGCATCGTCCGCTGATTGTCATCGGCATCGTACGCGAATTGTCGTCAGCATCGTACGCTGATTGTCGTCGGCATCGTACGCCGACTGTCGTTGGCATCGTCCGCTGGTTGTCATCGGCATTGTCCGCTGGTTATCGTCGACATCAAGTGCTGATTGTCGTCGGAATCTCCGCTGGTTGACGCCGATATCACCCGCTGGTTGTCGTCTGGTTGTTAGTCTGCATTGAAACCAGTATAATCATTCGGTAAAATGCAAGTGAGAATCGTTATAAACATGGACGAATCGATACATGTAAATCAAACGACATAAATACAGACCACTGCAGTGTATTTGCAAATCGAAAATTACGATTTTCGTTAGTTTCTGTAAATGGATTTTAAATAAACTACAGCATTATCATTACAATTTTCATAACAAAATAGTACCAAGGCACAATGACCATCATCACAATAATCTGTATGTATCGTTACAAACATGTTTTCGACGCAGCGGTTTTATTCAACTTTTGAACTTGCGAATAGTCGAACCAAATTAAATAACAAAAATAAGGGATTAGTCCCAAATAATGTTATAAATGCATTCGTCAAGCGTTGTTAAACGGATGTTAACCTGCGCTTAAAAGAAAACGTTTAACTTTTAATAGCTTGTAATTAGCCGCAGTGAAAACATGTGGAAAACCGTCCAGTTATTTAAAAAAAATCCATTCATTTACCTGCCGTTTTTTGTCGTGTAGTAGGACTCCTTCGATCGTTTGTTGACAATGGATACTGCTCCCTTAAGAATTAGTGGCTTTGCGACTAGAACAGCTTCGTCGGTGGCTGGTTAGAGAAATGTGTGAATGTCAGTCTCTACTGCACGATGGGGGAGATAGTGGGGGCTGTCATCGTCACATATTTGGCTGCAATGTATATTTATCTACATTTTTAAAGTTATGACCATCCACTTAAAATCTCGGTGGAGTCTCAGTGGTGTAGTTGATATGGTGTCCGCCTTGCGATCGGGAGGTCCCGAGTTCGATACCTACCAGGAGAGCGTTCGAAAGAATTTCTCAAAAATACACCAAGCACTGGTTCTACCCAGAAGACGGGACTTGAACGTGTCGCAATTACCCAAAGGCTTTCGACACAATCGACCTTAAATAACTTGTATTTATAATTATATATTTTAAGGTTTTAACGAACCAATTAAATTCTCAGTGAGGTGATAGTGGTGTAAATGATATGGTGTTCGCCTTGTGATCGGAAGGCCCGGAGTTCCATCCCTGCCAGATGAGCGTTTGAGAGAACTTTCTCAAAGACACCAAGTACTAGCTTTACCTAGAAAACGCACTTGAGAGTGTCTCAACCACAGGTTTGCGACATAACTGAGCTTAACAATATTTTGAAACAAAACTAAAATTCTTATCAACTGTACAACTAAAACAAATCAACAGAAATATAATGTTAATCGTAAGCTTATACTTGAAAATAAAACAAAATCATTACGCCCATGCTCGTTAAGTTAGTACTGGCTTTTACTAAAAAAAACTGTTTTGAAAGTGTCTCAAGCTCAGGCTTTCGACACAATCGAGCTTAAATAAAAATAAGCTAAAATTCTCATCAATAGTACAAACCAAGCACATTTACAGAAATTTAACGCTGATCTTACGCAAATCACGACTTGTATTGTTGTAATTTAAAACATTACGCCCATGCTCGTTAAATCAGTTGATGTTGCCCTTTATCTATTTTCTTCGCATGCGTCATTGTTGTCGTTTAGCTTGTGTTGTCGTCTGCATCTAAAGAGTACTACACGGCTTCTAAAATTGCTGAAATTATTTTGAAATAGAATCATCTGTAAATTAAGGGGTAAATATTGCAAAATGAACATTATAAACATTTTAAAGTTTTAACGAATCACTTAAAATGTCAGTAAGTTCGCAGTGGTATACGGTTATTTATTATGGTGTCCGCCTTGCGATTGGTAGGTCCTTAGTTCGATCCCTAAGAGGGAAACGTTCAAAATAACTTTCTCGAAAAGACACCAAGTACTGGTTCTACCCAGAAAATGGACTTGAAGTGTCAGAAGTGTCTCCATAAGCTCAAGTTTTCGACACAATCGAGCTTAGACAAATATTTTAAACTAAACTAAAACTCTCATCACTAGTACAACCAAAACAAATCAACAGAAACGTTGAGCTCACAAAAATCCCGGCGTTTATTTTTATAAAATGTATTTAAAATAAAAAGAAAACATGACAATGCACGCTAATTCAGGTGTTGTCCTCCATTTGTTTCGGACTTTTCTGCTCATGTGTCATGGTCGTTATTTAGCTCGCGTTGTCGTCTGCGGCTAAACACTACTTCACTGGCTTCTAAAATAATTGAATCTTTTTGACAACACAATGTGCACAAAGAGGAAAATATTACAAACTAAAAATTAAGCTTTGTTTTATAGCCAGCGTATATTTTTCGTGCAATTTATATCTATACACAAACATTTTCACGAAACATTTAAAATGTCACTGGTTTAAATGTATGGTGTCCGCCTTTGGATCTGAAGGTCCGGAATTCGATGCCAAGTACTGGTTCTACCCACGGACTCGAAAGTGACTCCATAAGCCATGTATCTCAATACGCCTTTGTCTTTCCACATAATCGATCAAATATAAATAGGTTTAAACTAAACTAATCATAATTGTGAAGCTAAAACATATTAACAGACATGTTCAGTTGATCTTACGCAAGGCACGGCCTATTCTTGTAACTTATAGAACTAAAATATTAAGTCAACAGACGTTAAATCAGTTGACGATGCCCTTCAGTTGTTTCCTGCGTATGCGTCATTGTTGTCATGGAGGCCAGATCGTCGTTGTCATCTAGCTCTGACTGCCATCTGCATCTGGCTCTGTCTGTGGACTGCATTCTTAACAGAATAAAATAAGACTTAGCTCGTGTTGTCGTCGGCATTGGTTTCTGGTTCTTTTCTTCATCTACCATGGATCGTCGGAGGTCTTGGCCCCTGGTTGTATTCGACACAAAATTCTTGGCTGCCAGCACGTTACTTTGAAATTCTCATCAACAATATAAAAATAAAACTTAGCTTGAATTGTCGCCACCTATTGTCGTCTGCATCAAACTCTGGTTGTTATTTTTTCCACATGGCTGTTGTCTGCATCAAATGGTGTTTTTGTGTTGTTGTTGTTGTTCATCCAGCTCTGATTTGCGGCATGACTCTCTGAAAATAGTTATCATATTTACAAACAAAGACCTACATTGGGTCGTCGTCGCCTGTATCGAACTTGGACTGATGTCTACATCAGACTCTGCTGTCACCGGAATGGAGCAAAACTGAGATTGGGTGTCGTCGGAATCGGGCTCAGAGAAACGGCACTTCTGCAGCATATCAATCATTCAGTGGACAACACGTCAGATATAACGCTGAAATAAAAAAAAATCAATAAATACATTTATTTTGTATTTAATTGCATGCCACAGTGTTGTTTTGTACTGCCTGCATTGTGTTAATTGCTTTAGAACATTATTAATCTACAATTTATTATTATGGTAAATTAAATTAACGCAATTGGCAACTCGTAAAACTTTGGACGCAAGTATCAACATATTTTTTTTCAACCCCAATATTTTGACTGTCAGAAAAGACCCGTATTTATTCCTTTCAAATCCCAGGTCATGACCCTGACAAGCCAGACGGCAGGGTGGGGGCGCCCTATTTCCATCTTGTCGCCTGATTTGACCGAGTCTGAGAATTTACAGAAACCAACACTCATTTTTTCCGACTTTTAAATAATGATAAATAAAGTTAATATCAGTTTTTATGTTAATAATTCAGATAAATTTCACCCATGTATAACAATTTTTTACACCCCAATCCCGACTTTGCGAGTTAAAGCTGCCGTTTGGTTACACAAAGCCAATTTAGAAAGTGTATATTTTTAACGGATTAATGGAGGCCGTAATGGTGTTAAGGATATGGTGTCTGCCATGCGTTAGGGAGGTCACGAGTTCGATCCCTACTCAATGAGCGTTCGAACAATCTTTCTCAAAAACACCAATACTGGTTCTACCCAGGAACGGACTTGAACATGACTCAATAAGCCTATGGCTTTCGACACAATCGAGCTAAAATAAATACGTTTAAACTAAGGGATTATAACATTCGACGCTGGAGATGTCACAATTTCTAGTTAATAACTTAAATTAATAAACATTTTCCTAAATAATTTTTTTTTTTAATTTGAGAGACAGTGACTTTAATACAAACTTTGCAAATTACGTGAATACGTGATGTCGTTTTGACTTATATGTTGCTGGTTTCCAATAGCAACCGGCTTTGTTCCCGCAGTCGATTGAAAAAACAGGAGCACCGTTGAAGGGCGGAATGCGTCTGTACGGGATCGATGAAACTTGTCAACTTGGCGGCCCAAAGATTGGAACCGGAAAAAGCGTCTATAGGAGACCGATGAACGTTGTATTTTTGGATCACGTGACATGTACAAGTGGGGGTTTGGAACCAGCTATTATTTCTGTAATGAAAAAAAAACTGACAATTTTATCAGGAGCATTCAAATAAAACTGTTTTTGTCTTGCGCCAGAACCAAATAATATTGTACTGCCGTACGAAAGCAGGAACATATATATATGACCAAAATTTACTGTATTTGTTCTTACGTTCTGTTTTTGTTGTGTTATTGTACTTAACAGGTCGCTTGCGCATGCGTCAATGTACCGGTATGTCGTCTGCATCGAGTTCCGGCTGTCCACTGCATCGTATACAGATCGTCTAAATCGAAGTTTGTTCGTCGTCGGCAACGGGGTGTTGTTATGCTCGGCAACGGGGTGTGGGTGTCGTCGGTAACGGGGTGTGGGTGTCGTCGGTAACGGGGTGTGGTTGTCCTCAGCAACGGGTGTGTGGTTTTCCTCGGTAACGGGATCTGGTTGTCTTGGTCTGCATTGGGGTCGGGTTGTCGTCTGAAACAAGCTGATGTGGGTGCATATGAATAATAATATTATATTATTGTTTACACAAATGTTTAAATATTTTAACCTTGAAGACTAACTGACAATTTTATCTGGATTATTTAAATGAAAACAATGTTTGAGTTTTTGTTTCTTCCGAGAATACAAAGTAATATTGTATTGCCGTACGAATCGCAGGACAATATACTGTACACTAAACAACATATGATCAAAAATTATCGTAATTTGTTCTTGCGTTCTGTTGTATGCTGATTTATTGTACCTAATTGGTCGATTGCGCATGCGTCATTGTATGTCGTCTAAATAGAGTTCCGGCTGTCCAATGCATCGTCGGCAACGGGGTGTGGTTGTCGTTGGCAACGGGGTGTGATTATCCTCGGCAACGGGGTGTGGTTGTCCTCGGCAATGGGGTGTGGTTGTCTCGGCAACTCGGTGTAGTTGTCGTCGGCAACGGGGTGTGGTTGTCGTTGGCAACGGGGTTTAGTTGTCGTCAGGGACGGGGTGTAGTTGTCGTCGGGAACGGGGTGTGGTTGTCTCCGCAACGCGGTGTGGTTGTCCTTGGCAACGGGTTGTTGTTGTTGCTGGTTACTGATGTGTTGTTGTCCTCGGTAACCGGGAGTTGTTGTTGTTGGCAACAGGAAGTGGTTGTCCTTGGAAACGGGGTACTGTTGTCCTCGGCAACGAGGTGTTGTTACTGTTGGCGAATGGGGTGTTGTTCTCGTCGGCAACGGGGTGCTTTTGTTGTTAGTAACGGGGTGTTGTTGTCCTCGGTAACAGGGTGTTGTTGGCAACGGGTTTTGATGTCCTCGGCAACGGGTTTTTGTCCTCGTCAACGGGATGTTGTTGTTGATGGTAACGGGGTGTTGTTGCTGTTGGTAACGGGGTGTTGTTGTTGTTTGCAACGGGATGTTGTTGTTGTTGGTAATGGGGTGTTGTTCTCGGAAGCGGGGTGTTGTCCTCAGCAACGGGGTGTTGTCCTCAGCAACAGGGCGTTGTCCTCAGCAATGGGGTGTTGTCCTCGGCAAGAAGGTGATTTTTTTGTTGGCAACGGGCTTTTGTTGTCCTTGGTAACGAGGTGTTGTTGTCCTTGGCAACGGAGTGTTATTAATGTTGGCAATGGGGTGTTTTGTTGTTGGCAATGGGGGTGTTGTTGTCCTAGGCAACGGGTGGTGGTGGTGTTGGCAACGGGGTACTTTTGGCAACGGGGATGTTACTGTCCTCGGTAACCGGATTTTGTTGTTGTTGGCAACTGGGTGGTGTTGTCGTCGGCAACGGGGTGTGGTTGTCCTCGGCAACGGGATGTTGTTGGCAACGGGGTTTGGTTGTTGTTGGCAACGGGACGAGGTTGTCATCGTCAACGGGGTATGGTTGTCGTCTGCAACGGGGTGTGGTCATCCTCGGCAACGGGGTGTGGTTGTCGTCGGCAACGAGGTTCTGTTGGCAACGGGGATATTACTGTCCTCGGTAATTGGGTGTTGTTGTTGGCAACAGGGTGTTGTCACGCAGTATCTTTGAATGTACGGCAAAAAAATATCAACATTAAAACAACATACATGTATGTAATTAAAAGTTATTCAATATAGAAACGTGATCATTCTCTTCCACAAATCAATGCTTTTATTATATTAGGCGTATAACGTGTCAAAAACAAAAGTAAATACAGTAGCTCTATACGATTATTCAAAAGCAAACGTTTTTTTTACCCGCGCACTCTCGTCGAATCAGTTGGTTTTCGTTGTCATGTTGTCCTCCATTGGTTTCCTGCGCATTCGTCATGGTCGTCTTGGGAGCGAAATTGTCGTCTGCATCCAGCTCGGTTTTTTTGCGTGTGATTCATCTGAAAGGAGGCCGTTCGTTTATTGTCTCTGCTAAAGAGGCATTTACAATAACGAGCTCCGGCTGAAATGGTTATTTCTTGAAATTGCCATGTCTCTCTGATTGTGACGCCGAATTACTTGAAATTGCCATGTCTCTCTGATTGTGACGCCGAATTACTTGAAATTGCCATGTCTCTCTGATTGTGACGCCGAATTACTTGAAATTGCCATGTCTCTCTGATTGTGACGCCGAATTACTTGAAAGTGGAATTTTTAGCTGTTTATGTTTAGAGAGCATGTGTTTTTATCAAATCGCGAATAAATTGTGTATTGAGGGTGACTACAATTCAGTAAAATACATAGTCCTAGAAGTAACATATGTTAAGTATCTTGTAACTGCTTTAGAACATAAAATAACACTTACCTCAGGTTATCGTCTCATCCATTGTCGACTGACTCCATTTCGGACATCATATGCATCGAACTCTGTGTGCCAACTGCCTCGGACTCTGAAGTCTAAAATTATCAACAGAATAAAAATAAAACTTAGCTCGTATTTTCGCCACCATTGTCGTCGGCATCCAGCTCTGGTCCGCATCGCCTTTTTGTTGTCCTCAGCATCGTCAAAGCCGAGGGCGAAGAAACCGCACATCAGCAGCATAGCGGTAACTTTGGTCACCAAATCAGAAATACAAAGCAGAAATACAAAATAAATTAATAAAACATTAATTATTGTGAATGCAGAAACATACGATAACATATTACATATGTATTATATACTTGTATTATTATCTGTTATTATGTTTTAAGTGCCTAGCGAAACGTATCTAATATATAAATCAGCATAAGCAGCAGCAGCAGCACCACCACCACAATCATCATCATCATCACCATCAATGGTATTATTATAAACGTAAATGGCAGCTAAAACTTTGGCATTTTGAACTTTTCTATATTTAATCCATCCCACTTTTATTATCATCAGAAGAGACTCCTATTTATTCCTTTGAACTCCAAGGTCATGATCCTGACAAGCCAGACGGCAGGGTGGGGGCGCCCTTTCCATCTTGTCGCCTGATTTGACAGGGCCTTGGCTTGGGAATTCACAGAAACAAACACTCCTCTTTCCCGACTTTAACATTAAATAAAATAGTTAAAATCAACTTTTAATCTAAACAACGTAAATGTCTATGTATCAAAAGCCAAATTCGTGTACACCCAAAACCCGAATTTTGAGTTAAAGCTGCCATTTATTTCAACAATATCGAAAGGGTGTATTTAACGTAATAATACATTAGACGCTTAAGAAGATTTCACACTTTCTAGTTAAACGATTAAATATTCATTTTTTATTAACTGAAGAAAGTATTTGCTTGTTTGCCTATTTGCTGAATTATACTCGTAAATTACGTAAATACGTGATTTAATTATGACTTATCTGTTTTTGGTATCCAATAGCAACCGGCCTCGTTCCCGCAATCGTCTGGGAACAGGAGAACCGTCGGAGCGCGGGATGCGTCTGCACGAGATCGATCAAACCGGTCAACTTGGCGACCCGATGAATGGAACCGGAAGAAAGCGTCTATAGGAGACCGATCAACATTGCGTCTTCAGAGCACGTGACATATAAAAAATGGTGGTTTAGGACAAGGCTGTTTTATGTATTTCAACAAATATGTCTGTGCTACCAAAATATGCCGACATATTAAAAACAGTATTATGTTCGAAAAGACGTTTAGCTTTGCAAAATTGTGTAACTATAATACTTCTATGTTATAAAATAAGTTGTGTAAATACGTGTACCACGAGTTTCAATATTTCGTAAATTCAAACTTAAGTTGCAAGTGCAAATTATAGAAAAATACACACGATAACATCCCACTAGGCTCAAATTCTAATATAAAAAAAAAATCATACAATTTTTGTACAAAACAACAGTGCAGACTTATTTTACAATCTTTAATGTTAAATGTAACTTAATTCGAGGTCACATTTAAACATATTGACAATATAAAAAGTATTAGACTTACATGTACATGATTAGCCATTATAACCACATGTTTTAGTTGAAGCAGTCCGCTATGTCAGATCTTGCTCGAGAACGATGAAAAATGGTGCGCGCGTGCCTTTTTTTTCAATGTATTGATGCGCAGTAAACATAGCCGAATCACAATCGACGTTTCAACATTCGGAATCCAATCAAAACCCTCGATGCAAAATCGAAGGCAATCAGAGGCGCAAAAAAGGGCTCATCGAAATCCACGTGGAAAACGCCCAGAGTAAAATTGTTCTACCGAAATAGTAAAAACAAATCGGATTACCAGGGGCGTAACTAGGCATACAGAAATTCGCACGTTACTCTTACAGAGCAATAAGAAGAGCAAATACCGCGAAAAAAACAACATAAGAATCCTTGCCACCATAACGACACATAGTATCATTTATCTTGAATAAATATATTTTTTAGATTTACATTATTTATCAAATGCTTATAAATACTGTTTAGAATACTTACTAATTTTACTGCGAGTACAGTCACATTCAGTCTAGCTACGCATTGATTACAATAGTGTCACGGTCTGCTCGCACGTGCTTTTACATGTTACAGCTTAAGCAGACGAAACTGACCAATTAATATTCATCCAGATGTAAACATACCAAACACTTAGGACGACTGATAATATATTGCATTGTGATTATCAGGGGCCGTATTCCAGAAACATCCTAACTAAAATCTTATCCGTAATCTTAAAATCATCATAATATTAATTAATTAATAATTATTATTTCTTTAACTTTTTATTTCATATTTAGATGGCTTTGTGCTAAGTGTGTACTAACTGCTGTTAATTCATTAAGTGAAAATATTTTAAGCTAAACTTATGATGTTTCCAGAATACGGACCCTGACTAAAGTAAAGAAATAGATTGAAAAAAGTGCTAGAAATAAAAAAAAAGTTGAAATTAACTGGGATGCAGTATTAGTATACTGTCATGATTCAAGCATTTGGCGTAAACATTATTTTTGTTGTTGTTGTTTTTATTTATTTAGGAAATAAATTTCGTTTTTGAGTTGCTTATCTGTAAATAAACAACGATTTTGAGTTCTGATGCGTATGATGCGTATATAAACCACGACGGCGTTCCGGCTAGCGCAGTGGTTGGTACACTCACTTCTCACCTAGGCATCCCGGGTTCGCTTTCCACTCCCGGCGCATGTGAGTTTGGTTGGTGGTCACCATACCGGACAGGTGGGGTTTCCTCCGGGTACTCCCGCCCCCCCCCCCCCCCCCACACACACACAGGACAAGACCACACCAAAATTACAATATCTTTCACTAAAAAATAAATAGCTGGAAATTGCAGCTATGATTCAAAATTCGTCCCAACACTTTCGTGAGTCTCTAGTCAGTTAATTAGGTAGGAATGCTTGGACACACTCCGGGTCCTCACATAATGCAGACTCAGGCGCGGAAGGACCTCATAAACTTCAAAATACACACACACACACACACACACACACACACACACACACACGCCCGAGTGGTTAAATATACGCGCATCAGACCAAACACTCGTTGTTTATTTACAGATAAACAACGCTAAAGCGAAATTTATTTCGATTCTAACATGACCAGACAACATTTTCTGCAATTAAGATGCGAACTATATTTACAGTTTCGGAACTACTTTTTCGAGTTGTTTATTGACGGAAATTTAGCTCGTGTCATTTTAGAATAGCTAATATGCAAATGTAATCAACACATTATTTTTAATTAAATAACGTTAACAAATAGCCGAAACTAACGTCATTCGTTCATTTTGTAACTTTTTATGAATTGGTATCAATGAATGACATAAGTGTAACAGCGGTGACGTGCGTGCAAACGTAAGCGCGGGAACATGGTCGGAACACCGTAGAATGTAGTTGCAGAGTTCATTTGTCAGATCATTTAAAATGGAAATAATTTCTCCCATATCATGATTATCATGATATGATTATTGTACGGCTTTTGTTCTGATGGGCGGTTATTGAGAACGGAGAGCGTTTGTAGATTCATTTTTTATCATAATTTCAAAGCGTTGTTTATTAGCTAATGAACAACGCTAAATCGAACATTATTTCTTAAATCGAAACTTTTATTATGTATCAATATGTTTCGATTGTTATAGATCTGATACATATTACCGTACAGTTAACAAACTCGAATATTTTTTGCATTAAAATGTATGACGATGTACCAACAAAGTTCTTCTATTGTTAGTGCAAATGCTGAAAACAGTACCATCAAAAGAAATCATTTTGTCATTTTTTAATAATAGAAGAGCGCACCTATTATATTATTCAAACAAAATGATCGGAAGTTGGTAGATACATGTGTACATGTAGTGTACCAATAATTTCCATCATAATGAGTATGTGCATTTTTGTTCTGAAAAATATTCTTAATATTGTGAACAGATTTCTGATAATATAAGTTAAATGTCAGTGTTCGTAGAATTAACAAAACTATATTAGATCTAGAACAAAAGTGAAATTTATTCAATTTGAAGAAAATGTCCATTAATATGTTTAGGACGTATTTCAGTTTTTGATGATGAAATGATTTCATAATGAATACAGATTATACACTACAGTAAGTAATCATCACTAAAAATATTGTACACTAAGTCATAACCACTAATAAAGATCGTACACTTAGTAATAATCACTAATAATAAAGATCGTACATAATTATCACTAACAAAAATCGTACACAAAGTAATCATCACAAATGTAGATACGAATTTTGTGACCTACAAAAGGAACATTCCACAATTAGATTCGGGAACAGACAGATACAGGGCAAGTTTATTCGCTGACAGGCAGATATTTCTTAGTTTTTGTTTCACTTTATAAAATGTTTAATGACTTTCTACAACCTCTCGTATGTTTTACGATATGTATATGTCTAGCGGACAGAAAAACAAAGCAACAACAACAATTATGTCTTAGTCCTTGTTATGATATAATCCTACAATACCCGAACTATATGCATCCAATAGTTATATCTGATCAACACCGTAAAAGGCAAGTATGAAGTGTTTGTTTCTCAAAAAGATTTGTGTGACCAGGCTTGGATGTAAAATATAAAAATTGTGTCAACAAACCCCCTTATACTTCGCTTTCAATATCGGAAGAGTCCTGTAGTGTTACGTTGTATGCACACAAATATCAAACACACGTAGAATCGTGGCATTTTCCCCTATTCTGTAAAAGAACAAAAAGAGACCTACATTTTTCGGGTGGCCAGACAATACTTTAATGTAAGGTGCGTTAATCGGCAGCTGAAGCAGATAAATCGCGGTTTCTTTGCAACTCCAGAATATATAGAAAATACTAGGTTTGTATTGAATAAAGATAAGTTTATTTAGCGAGGCTTAGAAAACCTTAATCACGAGCATTGGCGAGTGGTTCACGTTTTTGTGCCGAGCAAATAAACTTATCTGTATTCAATAATTACCTAGTATTCCATTTATCCCATCATTTTTCTGTCTCTATTTTGAAAATAAACGAAAGAAAACACACTAAATATTACGAAAAACATAACATAACGTCATCAAAATCAACAAGATGACGTCATTATACTGCGCGTGTTTGCTTTATCACCAGTGTTGAAATAAAAGCAAAGTTTATTCCATGGGGGTTTATTTCGTCAATGCACGCATGATGATGGGATAAAATAGCATGAAGACAGCTGATTAGTTCAGGAAGATCGTGCACTTGATGTCGCCGAGAAGCTTGGTGCACGTGCACCAGTCAATACGGAATCACTCGCATCCGGTGTGTAGGCTTCCGGTTGACGAATCAACTCAGAACTAGTCCGCATCTCGAAATAATTCATGTGACACGCAACAGACTTGCAGACGACAATTCGTGCAGAAGAGAGCTCAGAGACAGGAATTACAGACCACCGCCGAACAAGCGTATTTTCTGACGCGTAGTACCCCTATTCCACAGACATCACGAATCCCACGAATCGCCAAAAACTGATAAATTTTAGGATTCGTAGCTGAATCGTAATCGAACAATTCGTGCAGTTCTTAACCGATTCGTATAATGTTCGTAGTCAGTTCTTGCAATTCTTGAGCAGTCGGGAATTCGTGACAAAAGTTTTGAACTGTTCAAAATGTTGGCAACAAAGTCCCGAATCCAAAAATGCCAAAAATCGTGATTATTCATAACAAATTCATAGTGCATTCTTAGGCATCGTAACTGAATCGGTATCTATTCGAAGGCATTGTTAGGTATTCTAAACTCATTCGGGGATTCGAGAATTCGCGGCTTGACCACGAATCGGCTACGAATCTGTTACGAAACCCACGAATGCACGCTGAAAATAAATTAAAATCTATATTTGTTTTCGTACCTAATTCGTACATGCATTCAGCTATTCTTAACTGATACGTAACTGTCGTGCAGTAGTCGTAATAGATTCTTAACTAAATCGCAACTGATTCGTTCTTACGTCACAGTTCGGACCAGAAAATCACGAATAATCACGATTCCTAAAATTTATCAATGTCTGGCGATTCGTGAGAATCGTGGCGTGTGTGGAATAGGGGCTGAGGACATTATAAACATTGAACGGAAATGCTTTTATAACACACAGACAATAAATATGGGAACATTTTCAGACTTGTCTCGCAAATCAGTATAAATAGTATCAAATAAAGAACATGTCAATTTGGTTATCATAAGCAGACAAATAATTATAGGTACGGTAAATAACTTATGGATATTACCCAAGTGTGATGTTATGAGAACCTGTATCAATTGTCGATGCTTTTTTTTCAAGAATTTCGTTTAATTTTTGTGTTTTATTATTCTGACGTCGCGTTCGGTTAACGTAAACTACAACTTTTATATTGTGAAATACACTTTTATAATATAATGAATTATAATCACCAAGGATTTGTGTTGTGGTAGTTAGCCTACTCCTTCAGCGATATGTTTTTGCAATTCAATGTTTCAAATTGATTATTATTTCCGAAATTTCCTAAAACTTTTGACATTTATATTGAACAATAGCTGCTTGTAAAACAGTTATACCCCTCTAGGTTAAGAGCAAACTTGAAATAGAATATCAATGAAGTTTCAGACATAGGAAGCGGTAACTGTTAAAAGGGCCAATTAAAGATAATCAAGGGCCATAACTATGCAGTTCCTGGGGCAATTTGTTTGATCATCGCACTTGGCTAAGATATTTTAACCTCAAACATTTTCATCAACTTTGGTGAAGATGTAATGAAGACTGTTGGACTTTGAGAGCGGAAACAGCTAAAAAATATAGTTTTAGAAAATTTAAGGGCCATAACTCCAGTTACTGGGACGATTTGGTTGATTATCGAATTTGACCTAGAAATTATTAATCAAAATTGGCCTATGGGTTCATTTTAATGTAGATAACAAGTGTTTTAAGTTTGAATAAAATCCTCAAGTCATTCCTGAGAAACTAGCTTACCGAAAAGATGTAACCTATATCTAAATAGCTTATATGTAAAATAGTGTTAAACGGCCCATTATTTGACAAATTTCAAATTATAGAGATACCAAACTTGGCCTAAATGTTCATTTTAATATGGGAAATAAATGTATTAAATTTGAATGAAATCCCTCAAGCCATTTCTGAGAAAGAAGTTAATTTGAAAAGATTTAACCAAGCCCCAACGCCGACGCCGGATTGTGAATAGCTTCGAAAAGTCGAGCTAACACTTCTGTGTTACTTCACAATAAATACATAATCAATTTAATGTGTTATGGGGCTATCTTGAACGGGTTGTCGTCAAGAAGCTTGTCGCACGTGCACCAGTCTACACGGGGTAAGACGGAGAAGAAGAGGTCAGGACGGTTCATTGGAGTCACTCGCTTTCGGTGTGTAGACTTCCGGTTCGATCTTTTCGGATGTTTCAATCCAACATTGGACAAGTGACAAGCAGCAGACACGCAGACAACAATTCGTGCAGACAACAGTTCCAGAACGAGAGAGGAATGATGTACCGGAGAGGGGTCAGGTGCGAGTTCTGTCGCGTATGACAGGAGGCGCTATAGGACCACCAGAGTGCAGGGCCACGAGGTCGATGACAGGCCTTTTACAATCACAAATTAATTACAAAAATACTTCGTAGAATTTTAATTGATATGTGTATATTTCAGTGAAACCATTTGACCATTAGGGGAGAAAACAATGTTTATGAAACGTGAAACCATGAACAGTAATTCCCGGTACATTTTATAAAGACACGCCCGATTATAGGGACTTGTTAACAGATTTTCGCATTTTTAAGTATGCAATTAAATGTCAAAACTTGACATGTTTATAGAAACTAAAAAGCTCAAGTATAATAACAAGAAAAGTATAAGGAAAAAAAAGGTCCCACCGGGGTAATAACCCGGGACCTCCGGATTAAAAGGTTACTACTGTGCCATTCCGACTTGTATGTTTCATCCTGCATTATTTACTGTTTATAGTGTTCCATGTGTTGTGCACAATTTCAACGAAAACAACAGAATCACTCCAAATTATTCCATCGTTTAGCGTTACAAATGCTTTATAAATTTATCATTTTCAATTGTTGATTACTCATAAACAAAATGGTTTTCATAGTATGTTTCTAGGTCGTTAGTGTTATTTTGCTCTCTTGTATACAGTGTTATTTTATTTTGGAATCGGTGACAAAAGTTGAAAAATTGTCAATTCGTCAATCTGTGAACAGGTCCCTTTAAACAAAATGGACTGTTTTTCTCCACGTCCGAAACACACGAAAATTATATCTTAATTGTAACATGGCAAACGCAGTTTTCTATAGACAAAGACGAACACAAATCCGTTGTAAAATTGCCAATAAACAACTTACAAAAGGTAGTTCCGAAACTGTAAAATATAGAAATTTTAATTGCAGAATATGTTGTAATGTCATGTTAGAATCGAAATAATTTTCGCTTTATCGTTGTTTATATGTTTTCGTTCTGATGCGCGTATATTAATATTTTCATGAGAGCTTGCGAAACAGTTGCATAGCAATGACAAACAATAAATTTATCGTATACTTTCGTGTAGTATTCATAATTCAATGAAGAAGTACACACATGAAAGGTGTTTACTCGTGCCTGAAAAGTCATTCATGTGACGAACACAAACATGCCTAACAACCAAGCAGATCCTGCATATCTCACAACCAGGCTACACAACGACGTTACACAACCAAACGACGCAATGAAGTGACACAACCAAACGATGCAATGACGTGACACAACCGAACGATGCAACGACGTTGCGAAACCAAGCGAATCAACGACGTGACGCAACCAAGCGATGCAACGAGGTGAGACAACCAAGCGATGAAACGACGTTACACAACCAAACGAGTCAACGACATGACACAACCAAAAAATGCAACAAAGTGACACAACCAATCAATGCAATGAAGTGACATAACCAAACAATGTAACTAGGTGACATAAGCAAGCGATGCAACGACATGAAACAACCAAAGAATACAACGACGGGGCACAACTAAATGATGCAACGAAGAAACGCAACCAAACGATGCGGCGACGTGACACAACTAAACGATAAAACGACGTGACACAAAACGACGTGACACAACTAAACGACACAACGACTTGACATAAGCAAGCGATGCAGCGACACGCCTCAACCAAACGATATTACAACGACATGACTCAACCAAACAATTCTACGACGTGACAAAACCAAGCGAATCAACAAAGTGGCGCAACCAAGCGATGCAACGACGTGACCTAACCATTATCGTTGTTTATCAGCCGATAAACAACGATTTGGAGTTCTGATCCGTAATTAAACCACGTGGGACGCAGAGTATAGTTTTTATTCAACCACACGATCAATAATTTAAGAAACATTTTTAGAATGAAGCAATCGAAAGAAAGCGGATAACCTTGCATATAAGCACATCACGTATATTCGACCAAAATGAAACCTGACAATGTAGATTCAAAGTCATAAGACTTTAACCAAACCTTAGACACGTTAACCGAGTGGAGTAGAAAAGCTCATCTATCTTTATAACATTCGAGTTAAAACGATAATATAACTATTTATGAATGATGATGTTTAAAAAAGATACTTTCTTGGTAGGGAAATATTGTAGAAATAATTGATTTAATAAACAGATGCTTTTACTTTGAGCTCAAATTTTACCCATGAAATACATAAACGATCATAAGCCATTCCCTTAAGTTAATTCGACCTGATTTTAAGTGTGTTAATGGTTAACAATTTAAATTCAGATAAAGTCACGTTTTGTATCACATTTAAGCTCACTTTTATATAGTTGTATTGTTTTGGCAGCGCATAAAAACGTAATTAAATAATTCCTTGGTTAATAATAAATAATATAAGTTAGGCATGGGTTAAATCGTTAAATTTTAACACTATATATCACACTTATAATCAGGACGAGTAAACCAAAGGAAGGCAACTACTGCTAGGAACTCGCCAAGAAGTAACATTACATTCAGTTGTCTATTTAGATGTGCATTTGTATGTCCGCTGAAGTGTTTGATGAGGATATTTTAATCGCAAACACAATAATTAAAGTGCCGTATAAACATATTTAAAATGTTGTTATTTTTATGATATTTTATTATATTCCACAATGGAATTTGTTTAACTGTTCAATTATGAGGTAGTTAGAAGCATGTATTACTTTTATTTAAAACAAAATGCAACCATCTATCGAAAACGCATCGGGCAATACGATGCAGCCTTAGGAGTTATATAAATCGATATAAACAATTCAATTAATCAAATAAACGGCATAACAACATATTATATCTTAGCTGTTGTTTATTTAATTTCAAACTATTCGGTGCCATACAGTTAGCACTAAAAAAAAACTTCCGGATTATACATATATGGGTATATATAAATCGGTCAAAACTGGAAATATATGCTTAATTTTTTTAGCCCGCTTCGCTTGCTCATTTTGGTAAAAGATACACATAAAATTATACCTCAAAATATACCCGACCTAGCTTGACCCCTACGATTTCTTACGTACACAATAGTAGTTCATCAAAAAACGATGAACTATATGCAATGGGTATATATACCTTATTTGAAAATGAGCTCGTTTTCTTTTTAAAATTTTAAATTCATAAATTATAAATTTTAAATTAATATATTAACTATTATTTTCGAATAAATATGGCTTGAAGTCGATTTCAAGTAAAATCAATGACTACTTTCAGATTTGTTTCAATAAATAGTTTAATTCCGAAATATCTAAATCGACAAACTTCTTGTTCATTGTTTAATTCGCAATCATACCAATCATACCAAATTTTATATTGTTTTATGAATTTATTAAAAAAAGATATTAAGTGATAAAGTACAGGAGTGTCCACAACGTCTGCTCCAATTCATGGCGATTTCATATTTTCCGGCACCCCTAAGTCAGCGAAATTGACATAAAGTCGGCTTCACTTGCCATGTATTATTTCGCAACGGAATCATGCGAGTACTTTCACAATACTTCGTGTAAAAACCTGCTCGTCTGTCTGTCCGTAAGTTCGGTTCAATGAAAAAACACAGAGTACATAGCACATTTGAAGACAATTGATGAGCATGACTGTGAACGTGTGAGTTATTTAAATGGAATTAACTTCGAAGAGGAAAATGAATAGGTAAATAAAATAAGACAAATAATTCTCGATGCGTGTGTGATTGAATTTAGTCAGCTACGTATTTTACATGTTTACAGATGTTCCTGATATATATAACATTGAATGTCAAATACGTATTTAGTTGACAGGCACATTAAACAAGGGTAATTTACTGGCAAAACACGTTCATGACATACGGATGAACCAACATGTCTTTCGAACATTGTGCGGTAAGTACTGATATAGTCGGTGAAACAAATTGCATTTCATGATGATGGTCGTCGTGATGATGATGATGATGATGATGATGAGAACGATGTATCATATATCTTTTATACGGATCTTTAGCTAATCACTGCAGACCCACAGACAACAGAAAGGGATTATAAGTGCACGATTAAAAGTGTACCCCCCCTATCCGAAATCCTGCATCCGCCCCTGGTTAGTGAATCTGTATTCATGGCTCGTGTGTGCGAAATCTGACTGATTCAATGCTCCAGAAAATTAAACCCCTAAAAAACTGTATAAACTGTAATTCTCTATGCTTGGTGTGTATTGTCTTTATGTATTGTATCTGGACACAGTTAGACAATAGCCCCAATGCAGTTGATCAACATATCGTAAAATGTAGGTATAATAATTGTATTAGTACAATAAAAATACGCGTAAAGCACACAATAAAAAAACGGTATTCATTTAACTGTTTTGATATACGTCATTAAACGAAATACTGTTACCTTACATTACACACATACGAAATATCGTTGCATTCAAACAACAGAAAATACCTCAATCGTATAAACTAACATACATGGTATAACAGAAGCGGGACAAGTCGCGTCAATATAGACGTCAAAATAACACCGTGACACAACGACGTAACACAACCAGGCGACACAACGACGGAACACAACCAGGCGACACAACGACGGAACACAACCAGGTGACACAACGACGGAACACAACCAGGCGACACAACGACGGAACACATCCAAGTGACACAGCGGCTTAACACAACCAGGCGAAACAACGACTGAACCCAGCCGGGCGACACAACGACGGAATCCAACCGGACGACACAACGACGGAATACAACAAGGAGACACAACGACGGAACACAACCGGGACACACCACGACGGAATACGACACGACGACCTTACACAACCAGGCGACAAAACGACGTAACACAACAAAGGCATCAGAACGACGTAACACAATTAGGCATCAGAACGACGCAACACAACTAGGCATCGCAACTACGTAAAACAACTAGGCATCAGAACGACGTAACACAATAAGGCATCAGAACGACGTAACACAATTAGGCATCAGAACGACGTAACACAACTAGGCATCAGAACGACGTAACACAATTAAGCATCAGAACGACGTAACACAACTAGGCATCAGAACGACGTAACACAACTAGGCACCAGAACGACGTATCACAACTAGGCATCAGAACGACGTAACACAATTAGGCATCAGAACGACCTAACACAACTAGGCATCAGAACGACGTAACACAACTCGGCATCAGAACGACGTTACACAATTAGACATCAGAACGACGTAACACAACTAGGCATCAGAACGACGCAACACAACTAGATATCAGAACGACGTAACACAACTAGGCATCAGAACGACGAAACACATTTAGGCATCAGAACGACGTAACACAACTAGGCATCAGAACGACGTAACACAACTAGACATCAGAACGACGTAACACAACCAGGCATCAGAACGACGTAACACAACCAGGCATCACAACTACGTAACACAACTAGGCATCACAACTACGTAACACAGGCGGAAATCAGAACGACGTAACACAACCAGGCATCAGAACGACCTAACACAACTAGGCATCAGAACAACGTAACACAACAAGGCATCAGAACGACCTAACACAACTAGGCATCCGAACTGCATAACACAACTCGGCATCAGAACGACGTAACACAACTAGGCAACCGAACGACGTAACACAACCAGGCATCAGAACGACGTAACAAACCTAAGCATCAGAACGACGTATCACAACTAGGCATCAGAACGACCTAACACAACTAGGCATCAGAACTGCGTAACACAACTAGGCATCAGAACGACGTAACACAACCAGGCATCACAACGACCTAACACAGCCAGGCATCAGAACGACGTAACACATTTAGGCATCAGAACGACGTAACACAACTAGGCATCAGAACGACGAAACACATTTAAGCATCAGAACGACGTAACACAACAAGGCATCAGAACGACCTAACACAACTAGGCATCAGAACGACGTAACACAACCTGGCATCACAACTACGTTACACAACCAGGCATCAGATCACAACTAGGCATCAGAACGACGTAACACAACCAGGCATCACAACTACGGGACACAATAAAGTATCAGAAAGACGTAACACAACTAGGCATCAGAACGATCTAACACAAACAGGCATCAGAACGGCGAAACACGTTTAGGCATCAGAACGACGTAATACATCTAGGCATCAGAACGACGTAACACAATTAAGCATCAAAACGACCTAACACAACTAGGCATCACAACTACGTAACACAACCAGGCATAAAAACGGCGTAACACAACTAGGCATCAGAACGACGTAACACATTTAGGTATCACAACTACGTAACACAATTAGGCATCACAACTATGTAACACAACCAGGCATCACAACTATGTAACACAACCAGGCATCACAGCTACGTAACACAACCAGGCATCACAACTACGAAACACAACCAGGCATCAGAATGACGTAACACAACCAGGCATCACAACTACGTAACACAACCAAGCATCACAACTACGTAACACAACCAGGCATCAGAATGACGTTACACAACCAGGCATCACAACTACGTAACACTACCAGGCATCACAACTACGTAACACAACCAGGCATCACAACTGCCTTACAGAACCAGGCATCAGAATGACGTAACACAATCAGGCGGCACAACTACAACACACAATTCAGGACACACTAATTTTACACAACTACGCGACACAACGACGTTACACAACTACGTTACACAACCAAGCGACACACAGACGTAACACAAGCACGCGATACAACAACGTTACACAATCACGCGACACAACTACGTAACAAAATCACGAGACACAACTACGTTACACAATCACGCGACGCCCCTTCGTTATACAATCACACGACACAATCACGCAACACAACAACGTAATGCCCCAGTCATAAATAAAAACTGCCGCCAGACGGCGTCTGTTTTACTCAAAATCGGGCAATATCGGACAGTGCCCGCCAGGCAGCAGTTGCAATCGGGCGGTTGCAGTTGATAAATTTGCTCATCGGACGGCGCCCGTCAAAGTTTAATGAATACTTAAAAGTTAACGGCGATCGGGTGATGTTTTTCGGGGCCAGGCAGGTCGAAATCACGTCGGCCGGGAACCGTTCGATCACCGGACGGCATTTTTCTTGTATCGGGCGGTGACCGTGCGAAATTTCTACGTAAAAACATCGTCCGATTTCAACGGCGATTGTGCAGGAATCTTCCTGGCGCCGACCAATGTACAGTTATCGCCAAGGTCTCGGATGGTGCCTGTAGAGGCACAGGGCGGCCCCCGTTTTGTCGATAAATAGACTCGATACCTTTTTCAATACATTTTAGTTGCAGTCATCCTGCGCCGATTCATATATTCACCGCACGGGCGTCGTCCGGTCATCGGCCGGTCACCGCCCGTTGCTCAAACTGTTTGTTTCCAATGTCAGTCAGCGAAAACCGTCCGGCGCGCGCTTGATTTCGTGAACACGCGAAGCAAAAAATGTTAAAATCGCGCGGCGCCTGTAAGATTTCGCAAATTTGTTTAAAATCGTTCTATGTGTGACCTAGGCATAACATAATCTCCCGACACAACTATTTTACACAATCACGCGACACAACTAAGTTACACAATCACGCGTCACAACTGCGTTACACAATCACGCAAAACAACTACTTAACACAATCACGTGACACAACTACTTAACCCAATCACACGACACAACTACGTTACACAATCACACGTCACAACTGCGTTACACAATCACGCGTCACAACTGCGTTGCACAATAAAGCGACACAAATACGTACCACTTGCTATCACGTAATACAACGAAGTAAAGAAAGAATGATTTAACTCAAAAATGCGACACAACCATACATCTGATTCAGAAAGCGACATTCATGCACGCTTGTTCACAACCGATAATCCCTTATTTTTCATACAGTAACACACAAGTAAAGTAGATGTAAGTTTGTTTGTAAGTTGTGTTTCTGTTGATAATTAAGAGGACTGTGCTTCAACTGCTATGCAATGTATGCAAAATTGAAATATTGAAAATCATTTCTGGTCGCTATCTTTTTATGATACCGCTATAGCGAACAATGTATGTATGAAGGCTTTTTATACAACGAGTAATCGAACACCTCGTACCGGTGAACCATGTCAAATTGCATATTTTCAGCATGAAATGGAAAACAAATTGGCTTTAATTGGCAGTATGCTCGGTGGTGTTGATGTCGCGGAACACTGCCATAGCCATTTCAGTACCACAGTGCCTATGGTCACTGAACTCCACTGAGTCGCGGAAACTAGGGACTCGAACTCGCGACCTATCCACCTCACGCAGTCTGGACAGAGCCGGAGAATTAATTGCCCGCCTCAGCGCGATTCTTAGAGCAACAAGCGCTGAGTTCACGTACTAGTTACATCGTTTGATTTAAGTACTTACGAGAAATCCTTTACGTTAATAACGCCTACGCTCGTCACTCAATAGAAAATTAATGTATATTTTATGCACGCGATGTTAACGTAACCACAAATTAAAACCAGGCATTATTAACTTAAATTTAGGAAAACATTCAGATTTCCTAATATAAAGACCTAACAGAAACGCACTGACAGTGAAATATTGGTTATTTCACCAACTGTGACTCGTCGTTAATAAGACAATGTAATCTTGGAATCATTTGTCATCAACACGGCTATTGAGTAGAAAATGCCAGACAATTGGACCTAACCAGGTTAATATTCTGCATTTGTACAACGGGTAAACAGTAAATAAATAAAAGTAATAACGCTAATTAAATCAGTTATTGTAGCAGTATTGGTATAAGTATTAGTAGTGCTGTTGTTGTGTTGTTTTTTTTCAATGTCGTAATATTTTATTTTAAACATATACAGAAATATTTGAAGCATATCATTGTCGCACATGTATAAGAGTGACAATGCGACAATTGAAAAAAAAAGAATAAAAGAAAGAAAGAGTTGTTGCTGTTGTTGTAGAAATGGGAAAAAGCTACGGACAGTCACGATATCCTCGTGCACAGTTTGCTGCTCCGATCGAGAACTACTAAGCACGAGGAAATCGTGAAACGCGTGGATCTTACATGAAAGCTTTATACAGCTACATTAAGTATATTGTTTTAATGTCGAGGAAGGCATTTGCAGGACCCATATTTATAAAGAAATCCTAGATAAAATTTAAGCAAATCTTTAAATTCTGATATTGTATAATTGTTTTTCTGCATTTGATATTGCCACATATTAAAGTTGCAACATATTTCCATACTCTAAAGCATTGTGTTTTAAACACAAAATCCAATTTTGACTTATTTTCACTTGAAGTTAAAAATTGCTTAAGCATCGTTATAAATATGGGCCCTATGCCACTATTTACAAAGCTCTTTAGGAAAAACTTAATTAAACTTCATAAGACTTTCTCATTTGAATCTGAATATACTAGTGATGAACAAAACGACTATTCGGCACTGTACCGGTACCGGGTAACGGGATCCAACCATAAGACAATCTGAATGTTTGAGAACAAAACTACAAATACAATATACCAGTGTTAGTAGACGATTTTTTTAACACCTGGACATCTCAGACCTTTGCTCAGGTAGCTCATACCACCATGTAGTGTGCAACCAGTGAGTTATGATGTGATTGTAAACATAGTATACAGAATCCTTACAAAAAGTCTTGGATCCAAACAGTGATCTAGATCACCACCAAACTATCATCGTTTGCTCATTGGCCCATGTCCAACATTTATGCCATGACAATCTATTTATAACATGCTTTTACAAACACACAAACAAGAAAATCTTTCATGTTTATAGGATGATATGCAAATAATCAAAATAAATACTGTACTACTACTACTACTACTACTACTACTACTACTACTACTACTACTACTACTATACTACTACTACTACTACTACTACTACTACTACTACTACTACTACTACTATACTACTACTACTACTACTACTACTACTACTACTACTACTACTACTACTACTACTACTGCTATCTGTGCAGTGTTTGTGGTGGTAAACGCAACAGTGCCATAGTACTCGTCATGTTCAGTATATGAGACTAAAATCAACGTATTCACCGCAACGCGGGACTCAAACACGTGACCCATCAACATAACGTAGTGGCAGCCACATAGTGTGTGCAGTGCCGGTGATTCAAAGCCATGTCAAGGGGCCGTATTCCAGAAAATTCTTAAGTAATATCTTATCCTTAACCTTAAAATCAACATTTTATTTAAACTTTATTTTCCTTTGTACAGTGCTTACTGTTAATTAATTATTACAATAAAACTGTTTGAATTTTTTGAATTTTTGAAGTGAACATGTTTTAATATACACTTAAGATGTTTCCATAATACAGCCCAAGACGTCGTTATTTAAAGCAGCGATATCCGCGTGAACAGTAGTTCATTGTAGTCTGGTGAATGTGCTATTGCATATACACGTTTATGTCGATGTGCCCGTCAACTTTTACGTGTCCAATTCATTCTAAGAAATCACATTCTTGCTTAAAAACTGAATACAGCTAACCACCAGCCATGAGAAGCATCGGAACGCTGTCGGGAGCTTTCTGGACTCTTTCCTGAGAATCGGGAATCGTCGGGACACGTTCGGTGTGACCGGCCGAGCACTCCCGACAGATAAGGTTGTCCCTTAACATTCGGGAGACTCAGCCGAATTGTAAAGTCGGGACTCTGCCGGGATAGATTCGACTGCATCGGGGCGGTGTCGGGACAATATCCGGTGGAACGGGAATGATAGTGTATACAATATTTATCGTGACTCTGTCGGGACGCTGTCGGGACGCTGCCGGGACATATGCGATCTTATGATAAAACAATTAATTTCGAGCCCCGAATCTCACATTATAGTCCCGACTTTTGACATATTTGATTCGGGACGCTGTTGGCTCAAGAACGGCAGCACAAATCGGGATATGTCACTGAGGCTTTAACTAGAATATAGATAAAACTAAATATTTGTCCAGAAACCTAAATAATGGCGGCCGTCAAAAAGAAAATAATTGGGTTAATTTTTCCTTTTGCTTCATTGTTTCTTTATTGTATATAGGTTACAATATACTAATTTCAATCAATAAATATGAATCTTTGTAAGTCATTAAGTTCCAGTCAATGGTTAAAAGTTCATAAAGCATTATAGTAATTGCAAACACACGTATACAATGTATTGTCATAAAAATTAATTAAAGAAAGATCCATTAAATATCTCCATTCTATTTTGGCAATTGATACTTTGTTAACGTGAACGCGAAACATGAAAAAGGCTACACAGGTACCCTATTTTAAGTCCAATATTTCCAAAACAAGTTCGGTGACCCATTCTTTTTATTAATGTTTTGGTGTAAGTATATATTGATGTATGTATAGGCGAAAATTTAAGAAAATCTGTCGTTTGGAACAAAATATATTGATGCATAATAAATGACGTTTTAGAAGGTATATTTAGTACCAATTTGACCTACATCGATGTCCAGTCAAATTCATTATTTTAACAGTAATTAAGCTAAAGCGTTTTTTATTACCAACATACACTTGTATATTGCCAAACAAGACATGTGAAAACACATCAGTTGAAAGAACCATAACCTTGTTTGAAAAAAGCTCTCCTATATACTTAACACATTGATTAAACATCCAAACTGAAAAAGGGGCTTCGACAGGTACCGTATTCAAAACCCAATATTTCCGGAAAAAGGCGGGTGACCCCTATTTTTTAACACTGATTTAGTTTCAGTATACAATGACACATGTATATGGACTTTTTAAACAAAATCTGTCGTTTTGAACAAAATATATTCGAATGTTTGATTATTTAGTGATGTTTTCAAAGGCATATTAAATGCATAATTAACCTCATAAAGTGTCCCAAACGAAACATTAAAAACAGATGCATTTAAAAATCTCCGTCCTTGTTTGAATATGAACGCTTTATATAATTGAACATTGCTAGTCACACAAACTGAAAAAAAGGCTTCGACAGGTACCGTATTTAAACCCGAATATTTCGGGAAAAAGGCCGGTGATCCATATTTTTTAAGACTGTTTTAGATTTGGGATACATTTACACATGTTTGTGCAAATTTTTAAGAAAAACTGCCGTCTTTCATAGCTGAGAAGGAGTTTAAATTGTTCTTGGCAACCCTTGAAAGGTCTATTATATTTCGAGTATGACTGTCAATTGTAATGTACCTTTAACGCAGCCTGTTTCTCTCACGTCCTGGGCCCGTACTGACGAAGCTCCTAAGGACAATTTGAAGTAAATTTCTTAAAATCGTAAAATTTCTTTATTTTCAAGAATGAACATATGCCGCATGTTTAACCATATATAATGTGCGTATAAATTGTTCTTAATTAATCTTAATTCCACATTGAAAACCTGATCGGAAGAGTTAATATCCCCGTTAGGAGTTTTATGAATATCAGCCCCGCTGTGTGTTTCAGGAGGCGGGGGTGGCGGGAGAGGACCCTGAGTTCGAACCACCCTGCCCGGGCCCTGGATGAAGAAGTGGAAGATCGTACACATGAACAAACACACAGACAGACACCTGAGGGACGAGGCCAAGAGAGATTAGGGCATGGATAGCCATGACATCATTTAAACCTCACACAAACTTAGAAACACGCTCTTTCAAAGAATTTTACAAATGTATCTGCTGTCGTAGCATGTAATGTTGCACAGAAGCCTAGTGCACATTTACAATCTATGCAAAGTTAAAATCAGTGATCGGTATATCGCGCAATTTAACTGTCATTGTATATAATATGATATAATATATATATATAATATAAATGTATATAATATTAATGTATTTGTATTCAAAATCCAGTACCCGCTCATGCTGGCTGGCTTTGAAGTTGCAGATTAGCATAAAGATGATGCACTAGTTAATATATGTTCTCATATACAGCTGTATTCAAATTTGGAAATGTTTGACATGCGATCTAGACCCGTATTCACCAACTTATTCTTAGACTTAATAATAAAGTACATACTGAGACTCAAGCAAAAGTACTTGTACAAATATGTTTGGTACCATTGTCGCTTATGTCATAATAAAATGCTAAGCATCTAGTTCTAAATAAAGAATGCTGTAATTAGAGTTTGTGAATACCAAGTAAGATTTAATTTAACATCATTCTTAGAACAGACTTGAGCACGTATTTATAAAGAGTCTTTAGCCAATCTTAACTTAAGTTGAAAATATGTCAAACTTATAAAATGTTTTTGAAACAATTTGCATTGGAACATGTGTATGACAAATACTAAATATTAATACACCTTGAACTATACTGCAATTTCTGTGTCAAAATCTGGATTGTTTTTATATAGAAAATCCTATTATTAAATTTGATAATTTTACAATTTTTCTTAATTTTTCACTAACATTCTCTATAAATACCAGTCCAGTTTCAAGATTAGTCATAATTCTTACGTCTTTAGTAACAACATAAGTTGATAAATAGGGGCCCTGAATAAAATCAGCTTCTAAAATACGCTACGCATAACATTAGAAATATTCTGTAGTTTAGAGAGATTGTGTTGACATGGTAACAAGACAACAGCAAAAAACTGAAATACAGAGAAATGCTCAAAAGAGTTCCATATCTTTATTACATCAATTGCACAACAAATTAAATACAAATAACTGTAAATGGACGGAGTATGGCTTGTCGATGAGTGATATCCCGATGGGATGGAGCGATGAGTGAAGGAAGGGGTGATCGACTCTGTTCGGTGGTTCGGTCTAAGTTGGAAATCAACATCTGGGTGAATTCTGCAATGGAGGCATGCCGTACTATTTAGCAAACAAAAACTCCACATATAAATACATGTAGATATGAAAGCATTAGAAAACTGTTATAGATGGTATGTAGCAATAGATATGTGAATAGACACTAATATGATAGAAAATAACGATAACTAGCTCATACACATACAGCGTACAAACACATAAAATAACAACAATCCTTCGACTGAAAAGGCGCTAATAAGTGCGGACAATTTAAGATTCAAGTAAACGAGGAAGAGTAGCCTCCCTTAATAATTATATTTTTGCGAAAATAAGTTATATTAAAACAAATGTTCTACGTGCCCTGTTACAAATCCTTGCGATTTATTACCAATTAACTTGTCATTAATTTTTTTAATCCGTCAAATGGATAAATTACTTGAAAGTTACAAATGTATAATTTTCTGTCGTACCCCGGCAGTTTCTATCTATTACCACTTGTTAGTGTACATGTATCTTTCAATCCGAATTGATAAATTACGTGAAACTGTCACACGTTACGTCGCTTAATTAAGACACTGCCGTACCTTGATACCGGTACGTGTTATATATCACCTCTCAACTTGTCAGTGTATCTTCCAATCTGCGAATTGATTAATTACTTAAAACTGTCACGCGTTACGTCTCATGCGACGCTGTCGTACCTTGGTAGTTGATATGTCCGTCGCCGTCGTCGTCTGCCTCCTGGATCATCTCCTCGACCTCCTCGTCGGTGAGCCGCCCCCCCATGGTGGTCATGATCTGTCGCAGGTCGGCCACAGAGATCAGCCACGTACCTGAAAGGCAGGAGACATTATATCAAGTGCACCGGGATTCTCTTCCATATGGCCATCGCTCCTAGGAGATTAGTTAGTTGGGTTACGGCGGATATTACAAGATACAGCGGACAGCCCATTCCAGAGGCGACCCTGGTTTTTTTAGTGACCGGTGTGAAGCACCTAGTACATTGCACCGTTAACGTCTCATGCGGAAGACGATTTATTAGGTTAGGGTGTAGCGGGGGCTCGAAACTGCGACCACTGGAATGTGAATCCAGTGCCTTAAATTACCACTAGACCACGGAGGTAGGTGCAGTCGATCGTTATCAGGGCCACATCGCAGAAACACACACATATAGCGTACTTGTCAAAAAAACATCACACAAAGACTGTCTCAAATTTGACAGTACTTCATTTGCCGTCATACAATTTAATCCTTAATTATAGACATTATAACTAATATTATGCGAAACTGACCGGACAAGAACGGTGGGTGCTGTTCATCACTAGTACTGCCCACATTGCCTTAACACGCGAGTAACGTAACGAAACATAGACACATTTAATATAATAAGTCGAAAATCCAAAACATGCGGACTGAGGTGATGCTTGATTCAGGCTACACAACACCAAAAACAATGTTCAAACGTCGGCAAAAGTGTTTGTTATTTACTTTGTATTGAACTGTTTCTTTCGTTATGAGTTCATATTGTCACTTTTACACGCTTGTTTAGGAAATAACCGAGATGAAACGTGTTTATACACAATCTACGGGCGACATCTTTCAAGTATTAAGATGCGTGACATAACATTTTTTAAATTTAAATTTTAAAAGCAGATGAAAACATATTTCCAACGAGACCATACTTGCAATATTTTAAATAAAGGGAAGAGATAAACAATTTAAGATTTTACAATAGGACCCTATAGACATTGAAATTATACATATCACACCTTAACCTCGGTAGATGTAGTTTCTCCACAATCTCACATTTGCCATTATTTTTCTAGCATAACATGAATATGGTAATAAGATTTGATATGTTATCAAATATGTTAGTCCAATTTGCAAACAAGTAGATTTGGTGTTTGCAGCTGTTTGCCACAAGGATTGATTTCATTCGGTCTTAACGCTTCGTCGAGAGGGTGTGAAAAGTGTAGTATATTTATAACTTAGCATTGTAAAGTGATAAAACACGCGTCGCGTGTAATTAGATAGCACAGTATTTAAAATCACGAATGACACTAATTCGACTGGGATCGTCAACTCGGTTTATTTTTTATCCAATGGAATTTACAGTCTAATAACCATAATTACGGGATTAAATAACGAGCATTATGCGGATTTCCGAACGTCACCGTTTGAGCACTTGTATTTGATGATGCTTAACATTATAGAGGTTTCTTATTCGCTCGCAATATTTTGGATGTACAATGGTGTATAATCCCAATAATGCGTCAATTTCTGAATGGTATCAGCTGTTACCTTCCCTTCCGAACTCAAGGCGTCATTATATAACGAAAATGCACGATTTATTACGAACTGATATTCGGTCACTAACAGTGGTCTCCCTTTCTTAACTGTAATAAGTGAAGCAGGGGAGAATACTGTTTGGTGCTCGTACTGCAGACTGACCTTACCATCTTTATCAAACACCCGGAAGGCCTCCAGTAGCTGGTCGTCTAGTTCCGGACCGTCATGTGCTTGGCCATGATGTTGAGAAAAGCGTCGAATTCCGTCAAATGTGGACCTGAAGGGGGCGCACAACACGTGTTGTATTATGTAAGGTTATATAACAGTAAATAGTAAACAGTCAGAGTAGGCTGTATATCAAACAGTTCGTTTTTTTTCTTCTGCTGACAGAGACATGTTAAATAACGAACACTGATTTAAATGGTTATTTCCTGAAAACGACGTATCTCCTGGGCATTGTGATGTATCGTGACACCGAATTACTTGAAATTTGAATTCTTAGCAGTTTATGTATAGACCTTTCGTGCTTTTGTCAAAATCGCGAATAATTGTGTGTTTCTTGCGGGTGACTACATTTAAGTGATATGAATGTTTTATATGTATCATAACATATCTTTGTTATTTTAAATTTTGAAAGTAGAGAGAAGCATATTTCATAAGAGACCAGTCTCGTAACATCTTAAATAACGCAAAGGGGTGAACGACGCCTCGACATTGTGCTATTTGACTATGGGACCCTATGGAGATTTGTACGGAATTCCGTTAGGGCCATCGCATAAGAATGAAAATATTCTGAAACGCGAAAGTGCGATGACGAAATCGCAAAAACGCGGAATCGCGAAAGTACGATGACGAAGATGCGAAGACACGATGACGAAGATGCGAAGAAACGAGGACAAAGATGCGAAAACACGATGGTGAAACCGGGAAATACGATTATGAAAATGCTATATAATCTCGCATTTTCGTCATAATGTATTCGCATCTTCGTCATCGTGTGTTCGCATCTTCGTCATCGTGTCTTCGCATCTTCGTCATCGTACTTTCGCGATCTCGTGTTTTCGCCTTACGGTACGCATGCATAAAATACCGTACGGCAAAAGATTTCCGTTAAAACATAATACAAAATTATCCTGTACTTATACTTATAATAATAATAATAATAATAATAATGATAATAATAATAACAATAATAATAATAATAATAATAATAATAATAATACATGTATCTTTATTTTCATACTAGGTATCTCATTTAGATAACACATTTATACACAGTGATAAGAACAGTGAAACAATTCTAATCTTATTTACAATGAGGCCCTCAAACAATATATGTATATATAATCAAACTACTAACTGTGCACATTTTATTCAATACATGTGACGGATATGACAGTAACTTAAAAGCAGAAAAAGAACAAAACATATCTTAAATTTACTCCAATTTATATGTGTAAATAAATATAATTACTTAAACAGCAAAATAGCAAATGTGCATAAATAACATAGCGGATATGAACTCTGTAAGAGCGTTAAATTATAGTTTAGATTATTGGTGTAGTTTATTCCACAAATTATGGAAATTTTGTTGGATGTTTTGGTTCCACAACCACGTGGAAGGATTACTGTATGCGCATGTGCACCGGAAGACGAAAACGCAAAATTACGATGACGAAAACACGAGATCGCGAAATCACGAAAGTACGATGACGAAGATGCGAAGACACGATGACGAAGATGCGAAATAATATCGCATTTTTATCATCATTTTTTCGCGTTTTCGTTATCGAACTTTCGCATCTTCGTCATCGTGTCTTTCCATCATCGTCATCGTTTTTTCACGATTCAGATTTTTTCAATCATAGGCGAAAATGCAGATGGACCTAACGGAATTCCGTAGACTTGATTTGCTGGTTTCTAACACTACACTTTTGTCAAGAGGTTTAAACACAAAACACGAAGGATAACATTTAACAACAGTCCATTAAGGGGTGGCAACAATACGATGTGGAGTGTTACCCTTTTGGGATTTGTGTTTTGTTTGTTTTGGTGCTGAAAATATACATATGAAGTTACAATTTTAAATTATGTAAAAACCAGATTGTCTTATATATAATTCTAATGATATGAATTCCTAATCATTGCACAATTAATATCCTTGTGTTAGTTTTTTTGTGTGTAAATTGCTTATTAAAGAACAGATTGACTACAACTCGAATGTAATATGGACTTTCTGATAAGTCAGGTGGTTTAGATTTCAAATTGTAACGTGATTTAAGAGTGTCCCTATACGATCAATGACTTAGTTGAATGTAAGCAGAATGTATGTACAATCAAAGGTTAAGTTGAACGTTTAAACGAAAACGTAATGTAATCGACGGTCCTATCTCGATGTCTGACCTTCCTCCGTGGGGCCCTTGGGCCGCTTGATCAGCTCCTGGATCTCCTGCTCCGTGGAGTGCTGAGCCATGGCGCGCATGGCGTCCCCGAGCTCCCGGGCCGTCAGGAAGCCGTCCCCGTCCCGGTCAAACAACTTAAACGTCTGGAACAGCTCTGGAAAGACAAGGGCATGGCGATAGGTCAATGTAATACATGTACACGGGTATTGCGTATTCACCGATAGGTCAATGTAATACATGTACACGGGTATTGCGTATTCACCGACAGGTCAATGTAACACAGGTAAACGAGTATTGCGTATTCACCGATAGGTCAATGTAATACAGGTAAACGGATTAAACGGACCCACCGATAGGTCAATGTAATACAGGTAAACGGGTATTACGTATTCACCGATTGGTCAATGTAATTGATGTACTCGGGTATTGGGTATTCACCGATAGGTCAATGTAATACAGTAGACGAGTATTGCGTATTCAACGATAGGTCAATGTACTACATGTACACGGGTATTGAGTATTCAACGATATGTCAATGTAATACATGTACAACGGTATTGCGTATTCACCGATAGGTCAATGTAATACAGGTAAACGTGTAAAACGGACCCACCGATAGGTCAATGTAATACATGTACACGGGTATTGCGTATTCACCGATAGTTCATATAATATAGGTAAGCGGGTAAAAAGAATTCACAGATAGGTCAATGAGATACATGTTCACGGGTATTGCGTTTTCACCGATTGGTCAATGTAATACAAGTAAACGGGAAAAATGACCCACCGATAGGTCAATGTAGTACATGTACAAGGGTATTGCGTATTCACCGATAGGTCAGTGTAGTACATGTCCACAGTCATTGCGTATTCACCGATAGGTCAATGTAATACAGGTAAACGGGTACAACGGATCCACCGTTAGATCAATGTGATACCGGTAGACTGGTATTGCGATAGGTAAATGTGTTCATTATAATTTATTACTTTATTATAGACAGATGACACTGTCTCCCATTAAACATTGAAAATAAACATAGAATAATAACACTCTGGACACGTCTAAAATTTACAAATGATAACACACCTCAAAATGAACTATCAACACAAATTTATTCCTCAGTTCATAGCATGGCACAAAATATTCCAGACGACATGTTAAAGAAAAGGTTCCCATGGATACATAATGTGAAACTCATACTTATACTTACTAAATGTAGAATGATATATATTTGGAATTCACACGCACCGATACATGTCAAATGGCTTACAGCGGCCATAAAACAGAAACTGACATATTTGTTTTTAAATGAATGGTACTCACTTAAAGATAACTTAAGTAATAGCACATTCTATAGAATTTTCTAACGCTCTTTTGGCTTTTTGCTGCGAGCCATACCTATCAATAACTCCTAAACACATGTTACAACCAATGATAAAATTTAGAACCAGAATCCATATACTTTCAACTGAAACCGGTAACTGGAACAGAACGCCTCTAAATGAAAAACTCTGTACAAATTGTAACACGTTAGTCGACGAATTTCATTATTTGGTTTAATGTAAATTATTCGAAATAGAAACACCTCAATTTTTAAAATATTATTATTTCAGAAGACCTAACACATTTAAATTATACAGTTTAATGAATACTTCTAATGTCACGGTATTTCAAAATCTATGCAAGTTTGTGAAATGAATTCTTACTCGATAACGATAACATCAAAGCTGTGTTTGTAACTATACGCTTAATGTCATTAGTATGATTGTCAAAATAGCATATTTTCAATCACTATTAAATGTTCTTTTTTTTCGTGTTTGTCTTTACCAAACTTATAAACGAAGTGCTATTTTGTGAAATGCTATTTTTGTCTTTAACAAGTAATTTACCTATAAACGAAGTGCTAGTTTGCGAAATACGTATGCAAAATGTTAAACTGTATGTGAGTATTAATATTACTTCTGCATACCTTACTGCCATTTAATGTAAATGTAAACGCTTTACTGTACGAGTGCCTAAATCCGGACAGTACATAAAAAATCGGACACCTGAAAAAAAAAGCTTTTCTTAATCGCGATCGGTATTGAAAAGCGCTTGATTTAAAGGAACGTTTACCTTGACAACGCCCACAACACAGCAAGTTACAGCAGTAAGTATTTTTTAAGAAATGACAGTTTTAAATCTCCCATGTATAAACACAAATATTTGTCACGCGGGGGATGACGTCATCAATGACGCAAGAGTTAAATGAGGTTCGGCCAGGTTAATAATTTAATAATAAAATTATTGATAAGTTAGCAGACGATCTTAAATGGGAAGATAAACAGCCTATGACTCAGTAAAATATAATTATAGACACCGCATCAAATTCAAACCTGATGTTCGAAAATGTAATTGTATGCAAACATCTCAAAATAAAATGATGTGATAATTTAATAATACAATGTATCGATTTCATATCAGGGGAGACAACTTATGATTACTGTTACAATGATAATGTCGCAGTATAGTCCCTTTAATTACTATTATACGATTATATTTAATAGAAATTATGTCCTATACGTACAAGACCACGTACTCCAAGGAAATGCTCTGTCGCGCTGTTGGTGCAGTTCGACAGCGGCACTTGTCATTAAGACGAGCCGCCGACGAGTATGGTGTTCCGCGATCAACGCTGTCTGACCATGTGCGATCCGACGAGCCTGAGAAAACAGAGCAGCGAGGCAGGCGCCGTGAGCTCAACGATGAGCAAGAGACGGCTCTTGCTGGGTACATTATGTACATGGCAAATCAGGGTCTACCAGCGTCCAGACAGAACGTGAAAGGAAAACTAGTAGAAATACTCACGGTGACAGGTGAACAAATAGTAATTACATTACTCGCAAACGCTTAAAATACGACACATCATGTGCATATCATAAAGTGGGATCACATGAATCGGGAGTTATAAATATTATATAATTTAAGATCAGATTAAAGAAACAAATTGATTGAATGATTTTACACATTTAATCAAATCATATTTAATCGTATTTAATTTAAAGACATTAGTTTTCTTCCCACAGCCAGTCACTAAATATAAAACAATACTCAAAATTAATGTACAGTTCTCATGAACATGATGAATATGCAGTACAATGTTTAACGACTCAGGTTCATCAATATGAGTTAATCTAACAAGTGGCTGAGACGTTTCCTGTCACGTCATGGACTGAGCGCCAGAACGGCGGAAAACATGGACCAGGCATTTATATATGTATTTATATATTATTGACAGACGTACCGACTTTAACTTTATAATAAATGTAAATTAATCCATCCAACATGACCAATACGATATTATTTGAATATATAAATATCTTCGTAGATCTTTAACTGCGACGAATCCGGTTGGACAGGGAGGGAGAAGGTTTCAAACAAGTTTATAGCCCCTGTGGACGGTCACATATTTCGTCGTAAAATCAGCACATGTGGCCATATAACGGCGCATCTGAGCGTCTGTGCAAGTGGTCTGTTTTTGCCGTCCCTTGTCATTTTTCAGGTAAATTTAATAATTACATAATGTGTATAATATACTACCGTGCTATTTTAGTTTGAAGCAGTTCATCGTTAGTAAATAGTTTACGATTTAGTTCTTAAAACATTTTTCGTATGACCTGATAATCGTATGACATGTGGTATTGTTTGTTGTATACAGTACATACATTTATGAAGTAAGTTCAGAATGATTAAAATTAAGCCTACTGTCAAAATAGACTATTCGTATTATGCTTCGATGATAAATTATATTTGTATACATATATTTTGGTTCTGACGAATTATCTTCAAACATGATAATTAAATGCACTCAAATACTAACATACCCTCTAGGGCGGTATGCCACACAAGCCGATCGAGGGTGTGCCGTAGTCATGGCTGTTTGCTTCCAGCGACACGGGTTTCATAAACTCTGATATTTGTTATCAGTGGTTTGTGAAGTGTTTTATCCCTAACTGTGGAAAAGACAGACCGGTTCTGCTCGTTATGGATACTCACGACATCCACGTGTCGATGAACACTATCAAGGCGGCCATCGAAAACGAGGTGGTCTTAGTGGGTTTACCGGGCCACACAACCCACATTCTCCAGCAGCTCGATGTCAAAAAAAATTCTTATAAATACAGTATACAACATCAAACTTCGTTATATATACCCCGGTACGTAACGTTACCCTGTCTACGTGGTTGCATATATTCGGCCCCTTGAAATCGCGGTTTGCAACTCTCTGCAGTCAATTAGGGCAATCAAATTCATCGTTGACAATCGGGAAATCACGGTTCCCAGCATTGCTGTGACACGCGATTGATCAGGCCACCCCGGCATCCGTCCAAAAGGCGTTTGCAGAAACAGGGTTGTGTCCTGTTGACAGAGCGGCCATTGATAAAACCCAGTTAGTAGAGCCGTCAATCGTCCAGCAAACGAATTCCAACAATAGTGAGACAAACTTTAGAGGGACATATTGACCGAACTGTAATTATAAACACGCATTAAAACAAGGCATATTCTCATTTTTTTACGAATGTATTTTTCTAGTAGCAATAATGTATTCATGGAATCGTTAAGAAAAACTATAAACAATGCCAAATTGGTTATTCGACACACGGATCCAGCAGAATTCGAACTCAGGCTTATACAAACGCGCACTTCTATGAAAACTTTCCCATGCTACAATACGGTTATCAATAATATGATTTAAGTCTATACTACTATAATAATTGTAATGCAATATGTAACAATTAATGTTTTAGTCACGTCAACGGCGGTTGAAACATGTCCAATATGTGGGAATTTTACGACAAACCCACTTGTTGCAAAGGGAATTGTGCCTAAAGAACTTCTTCTGCCACCACCCGTGAAGCCATTAGAAGAGAAGAAAAAGTCGAAAAAGAGAGTCGAGCGGGGCCGTGTTTTTAGCACGCAAGAAATGCTTTACGAGTTGATGGTAAGTTCTCCTTGAAATTAAAAAAGTGGCACATATACACAAACATTTGCATCTTATTTTTACCCATTCTATTTAAAGTAATGTTAAACATTTCATCGAACTGCTGCACTTATTTCTCTTGTATTATTTTAATTCGAAGAGCCGGTAAGTCGAAGTGAATGCGACCGCCGTCCATATTTGTTACACATTGCAAGCATCTTACCATTGTTTCATAAGTTTTAGTGATAAAACATGTCTTACGATTAGGTATATCGATATTTCGTTTACATAAAAATGTAGGTATACACTTTTGCTATTTTATTTGAATAAAACGAACTTCCAATATGTCGCAGCCATCTCCAATATCCCGCAACTTAAACTCTTCTCAGCAGTAACATTCCTTAGTGTTTTACAGTAAATTTGATATGTATTTGGGTTATGATCGATATAATACCAGTCAAATCTCTGCGTGGAGGTTGCCTGCAACTTCGAGATAACGAAGTTCAGCTGTATTTTGTTTAGGAAAGGCACAAGGAAGCTCTGAAAGTTGAAAAGGAGAGGCGCAAACAAGACGCCGAGGTAACAAGGGTTGCGAAGGCAAAAGAGATAGAAGAAAAGCGAGAACGTCGCGAGGCAGAAAAGCTGATAAAATTGAAGAAAAGGAAGAGGGACACAGAAGAGAAAGAGGCCAGGAAAAGACTCCGGGAAGAGAAGAGAATGGAGAAACAGGCGACACAGGCTAACATTGCCGCGATTGTTGCTGCATTATATGTGTGTGATGTGTGCGGAGAGAATGGCAGAGTGGATGATGAACAGCATGGAATTATGTAGTACGGGTGTGACGCTTGCGATAGATGGTAATATGAATCTTTGTAAGTCATTAAGTTCCAGTCAATGGTTAAAAGTTCATAAAGCGTTATAGTAATTACAAACACACGTATACAATGTATTTTGTCATACAAATTAATTAAAGAAAGATCCATTAAATATCTCCATTCTATTTTGGCAATTGATACTTTGTTAACGTTAACACGAAACATGAAAAAGGCTACACAGGTACCCTATTTTAAGTCCAATATTTCCAAAACAAGTTCGGTGACCCATTCTTTTTATTAATGTTTTGGTGTAAGTATACATTGGTGTATGTATAGGCGAAAATTTAAGAAAATCTGTCGTTTGGAACAAAATATATTGATGCATAATAAATGACGTTTTAGAAGGTATATTTAGTACCAATTTGACCTACATCAATGTCCAGTCAAATTCATTATTTTAACAGTAATTAAGCTAAAGCGTTTTTTATTACCAACATACACTTGTATATTGCCAAACAAGACATGTGAAAACACATCAGTTGAAAGAACCATAACCTTGTTTGAAAAAAGCTCTCCTATATACTTAACACATTGATTAAACATCCAAACTGAAAAAGGGGCTTCGACAGGTACCGTATTCAAAACCCAATATTTCCGGAAAAAGGCGAGCGACCCCTATTTTTTAACACTGATTTAGTTTCAGTATACAATGACACATGTATATGGAATTTTTAAACAAAATCTGTCGTTTTGAACAAAATATATTCGAATGTTTGTTTATTTAGTGATGTTTTCAAAGGCATATTAAATGCATAATTAACCTCATAAAGTGTCCCAAACGAAACATTAAAAACAGATGCATTTAAAAATCTCCGTCCTTGTTTTAATATGAACGCTTTATATAATTGAACATTGCTAGTCACACAAACTGAAAAAAAAGGCTTCGACAGGTACCGTATTTAAACCCGAATATTTCGGGAACAAGGCCGGTGATCCATATTTTTTAAGACTGTTTTAGATTTGGGATACATTTACACATGTTTGTGCAAATTTTTAAGAAAAACTGCCGTCTTTCATAGCTGAGGAGGAGTTTAAATTGTTCTTGGCAACCCTTGAAAGGTCTATTATATTTCGAGTATGACTGTCAATTGTAATGTACCTTTAACGCAGCCTGTTTCTCTCACGTCCTGGGCCCGTACTGACGAAGCTCCTAAGGACAATTTGAAGTAAATTTCTTAAAATCGTAAAATTTCTTTATTTTCAAGAATGAACATATGCCGCATGTTTAACCATATATACTGTGCGTATAAATTGTTCTTAATTAATCTTAATTCCACATTGAAAACCTGATCGGAAGAGTTAATATCCCCTTTAGGAGTTTTATGAATATCAGCCCCGCTGTGTGTTTCAGGAGGCGGGGGTGGCGGGAGAGGACCCTGAGTTCGAACCACCCTGCCCGGGCCCTGGATGAAGAAGTGGAAGATCGTACACATGAACAAACACACAGACAGACACCTGAGGGACGAGGCCAAGAGAGATTAGGGCATGGATAGCAATGACATCATTTAAACCTCACACAAACTTAGAAACACGCTCTTTCAAAGAATTTTACAAATGTATCTGCTGACGTAGCTTGTAATGTTGCACAGAAGCCTAGTGCACGTTTACAATCTATGCAAAGTTAAAATCAGTGATCGGTATATCGCGCACTTTAACTGTCATTGTATATAATATGATATAATATATATATATAATATAAATGTATATAATATTAATGTATTTGTATTCAAAATCCAGTACCCGCTCATGCTGGCTGGCTTTGAAGTTGCAGATTAGCATAAAGATGATGCACTAGTTAATATATGTTCTCATATACAGCTGTATTCAAATTTGGAAATGTTTGACATGCGATCTAGACCCGTATTCTCCAACTTATTCTTAGACTTAATAATAAAGTACATACTGAGACTCAAGCAAAAGTACTTGTACAAATATGTTTGGTACCAATGTCGCTTATGTCATAATAAAATGCTAAGCATCTAGTTCTAAATAAAGAATGCTGTAATTAGAGTTTGTGAATGCCAAGTAAGATTTAATTTAAAATCATTCTTAGAACAGACTTGGGGCACATATTTATAAAGAGTCTTTAGCCATTCTTAACTTAAGTTGAAAATATGTCAAACTTATAAAATGTTTTTGAAACAATTTGCATTGGAACATGTGTATGACAAATACTAAATATTAATACACCTTGAACTATACTGCAATTTCTGTGTCAAAATCTGGATTGTTTTTATATAGAAAATCCTATTATTAAATTTGATAATTTTACAATTTTTCTTAATTTTTCACTAACATTCTCTATAAATACCAGTCCAGTTTCAAGATTAGTCATAATTCTTACGTCTTTAGTAACAACATAAGTTGATAAATAGGGGCCCTGAATAAAATCAGCTTCTAAAATACGCTACGCATAACATTAGAAATATTCTGTAGTTTAGAGAGATTGTGTTGACATGGTAACAAGACAACAGCAAAAAACTGAAATACAGAGAAATGCTCAAAAGAGTTCCATATCTTTATTACATCAATTGCACAACAAATTAAATACAAATAACTGTAAATGGACGGAGTATGGCTTGTCGATGAGTGATATCCCGATGGGATGGAGCGATGAGTGCAGGAAGGGGTGATCGACTCTGGTCGGTGGTTCGGTCTAAGTTGGAAATCAACATCTGGGTGAATTCTGCAATGGAGGCATGCCGTACTATTTAGCAAACAAAAACTCCACATATAAATACATGTAGATATGAAAGCATTAGAAAACTGTTATAGATGGTATGTAGCAATAGATATGTGAATAGACACTAATATGATAGAAAATAACGATAACTAGCTCATACACATACAGCGTACAAACACATAAAATAACAACAATCCTTCCACTGAAAAGGCGCTAATAAGTGCGGACAATTTAAGATTCAAGTAAACGAGGAAGAGTAGCCTCCCTTAATAATTATATTTTTGCGAAAATAAGTTATATTAAAACAAATGTTCTACGTGCCCTGTTACAAATCCTTGCGATTTATTACCAATTAACTTGTCATTAATTTTTTTAATCCGTCAAATGGATAAATTACTTGAAAGTTACAAATGTATAATTTTCTGTCGTACCCCGGCAGTTTCTATCTATTACCACTTGTTAGTGTACATGTATCTTTCAATCCGAATTGATAAATTACGTGAAACTGTCACACGTTACGTCGCTTAATTAAGACACTGCCGTACCTTGATACCGGTACGTGTTATATATCACCTCTCAACTTGTCAGTGTATCTTCCAATCTGCGAATTGATTAATTACTTAAAACTGTCACGCGTTACGTCTCATGCGACGCTGTCGTACCTTGGTAGTTGATATGTCCGTCGCCGTCGTCGTCGGCCTCCTGGATCATCTCCTCGACCTCCTCGTCGGTGAGCCGCCCCCCCCCATGGTGGTCATGATCTGTCGCAGGTCGGCCACAGAGATCAGCCACGTACCTGAAAGGCAGGAGACATTATATCAAGTGCACCGGGATTCTCTTCCATATGGCCATCGCTCCTAGGAGATTAGTTAGTTGGGTTACGGCGGATATTACAAGATACAGTGGACAGCCCATTCCAGAGGCGACCCTGGTTTTTTTAGTGACCGGTGTGAAGCACCTAGTACATTGCACCGTTAACGTCTCATGCGGAAGACGATTTATTAGGTTAGGGTGTAGCGGGGGCTCGAAACTGCGACCACTGGAATGTGAATCCAGTGCCTTAAATTACCACTAGACCACGGAGGTAGGCGCAGTCGATCGTTATCAGGGCCACATCGCAGAAACACACACATATAGCGTACTTGTCAAAAAAACATCACACAAAGACTGTCTCAAATTTGACAGTACTTCATTTGCCGTCATACAATTTAATCCTTAATTATATACATTATAACTAATATTATGCGAAACTGACCGGATAAGAACGGTGGGTGCCGTTCATTACTAGTACTGCCCACATTGCCTTAACACGCGAGTAACGTAACGAAACATAGACACATTTAATATAATAAGTCGAAAATCCAAAACATGCGGACTGAGGTGATGCTTGATTCAGGCTACACAACACCAAAAACAATTTTCAAACGTCGGCAAAAGTGTTTGTTATTTACTTGGTATTGAACTGTTTCTTTCGTTATGAGTTCATATTGTCACTTTTACACGCTTGTTTAGGAAATAACCGAGATGAAACGTGTTTATACACAATCTACGGGCGACATCTTTCAAGTATTAAGATGCGTGACTTAACATGTTTTAAATTTAAATTTTAAAAGCAGATGAAAAAATATTTCCAAACGAGACCAGACTTGCAATATTTTAAATAAAGGGAAGAGATAAACAATTTAAGATTTTACAATAGGACCCTATAGACATTGAAATTATACATATCACACCTTAACCTCGGTAGATGTAGTTTCTCCACAATCTCACATTTGCCATTATTTTTCTAGCATAACATGAATATGGTAATAAGATTTGATATGTTATCAAATATGTTAGTCCAATTTGCAAACAAGTAGATTTGGTGTTTGCAGCTGTTTGCCACAAGGATTGATTTCATTCGGTCTTAACGCTTCGTCGAGAGGGTGTGAAAAGTGTAGTATATTTATAACTTAGCATTGTAAAGTGATAAAACACGCGTCGCGTGTAATTAGATAGCACAGTATTTAAAATCACGAATGACACTAATTCGACTGGGATCGTCAACTCGGTTTATTTTTTATCCAATGGAATTTACAGTCTAATAACCATAATTACGGGATTAAATAACGAGCATTATGCGGATTTCCGAACGTCACCGTTTGAGCACTTGTATTTGATGATGCTTAACATTATAGAGGTTTCTTATTCGCTCGCAATATTTTGGATGTACAATGGTGTATAATCCCAATAATGCGTCAATTTCTGAATGGTATCAGCTGTTACCTTCCCTTCCGAACTCAAGGCGTCATTATATAACGAAAATGCACGAATTACGAACTGATATTCGGTCACTAACAGTGGTCTCCCTTTCTTAACTGTAATAAGTGAAGCAGGGGAGAATACTGTTTGGTGCTCGTACTGCAGACTGACCTTACCATCTTTATCAAACACCCGGAAGGCCTCCAGTAGCTGGTCATCTAGTTCCGGACCGTCATGTGCTTGGCCATGATGTTGAGAAAAGCGTCGAATTCCGTCAAATGTGGACCTGAAGGGGGCGCACAACACGTGTTGTATTATGTAAGGTTATATAACAGTAAATAGTAAACAGTCAGAGTAGGCTGTATATCAAACAGTTCGTTTTTTTTCTTCTGCTGACAGAGACATGTTAAATAACGAACACTGATTTAAATGGTTATTTCCTGAAAACGACGTATCTCCTGGGCATTGTGATGTATCGTGACACCGAATTACTTGAAATTTGAATTCTTAGCCCTTTCGTGCTTTTGTCAATATCGCGAATAATTGTGTGTTTCTTGCGGGTGACTACATTTAAGTGATATGAATGTTTTATATATATCATAACATATCTTTGTTATTTTAAATTTTGAAAGTAGAGAGAAGCATATTTCCTAAGAGACCAGTCTCGTAACATCTTAAATAACGCAAAGGGGTGAACGACGCCTCGACATTGTGCTATTTTACTATGGGACCCTATGGAGATTTGTACGGAATTCGCATAAGAATGAAAATATTCTGAAACGCGAAAGTGCGATGACGAAATCGCAAAAACGCGGAATCGCGAAAGTACGATGACGAAGATGCGAAGACACGATGACGAAGATGCGAAGAAACGAGGACAAAGATGCGAAAACACGATGGTGAAACCCGGAAATACGATTATGAAAATGCTATATAATCTCGCATTTTCGTCATAATGTATTCGCATCTTCGTCATCGTGTGTTCGCATCTTCGTCATCGTGTCTTCGCATCTTCGTCATCGTACTTTCGCGATCTCGTGTTTTCGCCTTACGGTACGCATGCATAAAATACCGTACGGCAAAAGATTTCCGTTAAAACATAATACAAAATTATCCTGTACTCATACTTATAATAATAATAATAATAATAATAATAATAATAATAACAACATTAATAATAATAATAATAATAATAATAATAATAATAATAATAATAATAATAATACATGTATCTTTATTTTCATACTAGGTATCTCATTTAGATAACACATTTATACACAGTGATAAGAACAGTGAAACAATTCTAATCTTATTTACAATGAGGCCCTCAAACAATATATGTATATATAATCAAACTACTAACTGTGCACATTTTATTCAATACATGTGACGGATATGACAGTAACTTAAAAGCAGAAAAAGAAAAAAACATATCTTAAATTGACTCCAATTTATATGTGTAAATAAATATAATTACTTAAAGAGCAAAATAGCAAATGTGCATAATTAACATATTGGATATGAACTCTGTAAGAGCGTTAAATTATAGTTTGGATTATTGGTATAGTTTATTCCACAAATTATGGAAATTTTGTTGGATGTTTTGGTTCCACAACCACGTGGAAGGATTACTGTATGCGCATGTGCACCGGAAGACGAAAACGCAAAATTACGATGACGAAAACACGAGATCGCGAAATCACGAAAGTACGATGACGAAGATGCGAAGACACGATGACGAAGATGCGAAATAATATCGCATTTTTATCATCATTTTTTCGCGTTTTCGTTATCGAACTTTCGCATCTTCGTCATCGTGTCTTCCCATCATCGTCATCGTTTTATCACGATTCAGATTTTTTCAATCATAGGCGAAAATGCAGATGGACCTAACGGAATTCCGTAGACTTGATTTGCTGGTTTCTAACACTACACTTTTGTCAAGAGGTTTAAACACAAACCACGAAGGACAACATTTAACAACAGTCCATTAAGGGGTGGCAACAATACGATGTGGAGTGTTACCCTTTTGGGATTTGTGTTTTGTTTGTTTTGGTGCTGAAAATATACATATGAAGTTACAATTTTAAATTATGTAAAAACCAGATTGTCTTATATATCATTCTAATGATATGAATTCCTAATCATTGCACAATTAATATCCTTGTGTTAGTTTTTTTTTTTGTAAATTGCTTATTAAAGAACAGATTGACTACAACTCGAATGTAATATGGACTTTCTGATAAGTCAGGTGGTTTAGATTTCAAATTGTAACGTGATTTAAGAGTGTCCCTATACGATCAATGACTTAGTTGAATGTAAGCAGAATGTATGTACAATCAAAGGTTAAGTTGAATGTTTAAACGAAAACGTAATGTAATCAACGGTCCTATCTCGATGTCTGACCTTCCTCCGTGGGGCCCTTGGGCCGCTTGATCAGCTCCTGGATCTCCTGCTCCGTGGAGTACTGAGCCATGGCGCGCATGGCGTCCCCGAGCTCCCGGACCGTCAGGAAGCCGTCCCCGTCCTGGTCAAACAACTTAAACGTCTGGAACAGCTCTGGAAAGACAAGGGCATGGCGATAGGTCAATGTAATACATGTACACGGGTATTGCGTATTCACCGATAGGTCAATGTAATACATGTACACGGGTATTGCGTATTCACCGACAGGTCAATGTAACACAGGTAAACGAGTATTGCGTATTCACCGATAGGTCAATGTAATACAGGTAAACGGATAAAACGGACCCACCGATAGGTCAATGTAATACAGGTAAACGGGTATTACGTATTCACCGATTGGTCAATGTAATTGATGTACTCGGGTATTGGGTATTCACCGATAGGTCAATGTGATACAGTAAACGAGTATTGCGTATTCAACGATAGGTCAATGTACTACATGTACACGGGTATTGAGTATTCAACGATATGTCAATGTAATACATGTACAACGGTATTGCGTATTCACCGATAGGTCAATGTAATACAGGTAAACGTGTAAAACGGACCCACCGATAGGTCAATGTAATACATGTACACGGGTATTGCGTATTCACCGATAGTTCATATAATATAGGTAAGCGGGTAAAAAGAATTCACAGATAGGTCAATGAGATACATGTTCACGGGTATTGCGTTTTCACCGATTGGTCAATGTAATACAAGTAAACGGGAAAAATGACCCACCGATAGGTCAATGTAGTACATGTACAAGGGTATTGCGTATTCACCGATAGGTCGTGTAGTACATGTCCACAGTCATTGCGTATTCACCGATAGGTCAATGTAATACAGGTAAACGGGTACAACGGATCCACCGTTAGATCAATGTGATACCGGTAGACTGGTATTGCGATAGGTAAATGTGTTCATTATAATTTATAAATACAAGTACGGTTTTTAGACTGCGGCGATAGCCGGAGTCTTTAGTACCGAAAATCGAAAGCATGTATAGCTTTTGAGATGGCAATTGCACAGTGGTCTCCCCTGCTTCACCCATACAAAAACAGTTAGCAAAATCCCATTTGACCCCATGTGACTTTTCCATACAGGACCTATATGGTCCCATATGTTCTTGCTGGCTGGGTTTGCACATGTGCCAATGATGTACATGCGGGGGACCAATCAATAGGTAGGTTATATTCTAATTAAGCTAGAACATATTAAGTAAAATCTTATTGGCTAAGACGGGGCTCGATTCGCTGCGTCCCTTCTTAACCAATATGATTTTACTTAATATGTTCCAACTATAACTTAAACAAGTGTTTAAATCAAATAATAATGCCATAATATATACTTAATAACCTTACAAATGACGACCAGACAGTGAAACCGTTTCGATTCTTACGACGTAATCCAGAGACGCACAAATACTTGATAACGTCATAGTTCTAAAACGCAGAGAAGTTATTTATCCACCAGATTGAAACGACCGAATTTGTAGACCCAACAATAAAAGAAGTGCTTTAGATCTAAATACTTTTGATAAGAATGATTGTACCAAATTGGAGAGTAATAGATTAGCATTCATTTTAACATGTTAAAATTTCAGAACATGTTTTAAAACATCACTGCAAACATCGCTAGTACTCTAACTACAATAACATTACTAATATTCCATGCATGTTGACTGTTGTTAAACAACAATCTCTTTAAACAAGAAAGTGTGAAAAACCAGGTACGATATGAACTTTATCCTGTTACTACTCCAAACAGTGATTCTGATCTAAAAAAGCGATGACCGTTTTTGTTGATATCCGACAGTAAATCACGTGACTGTGATATACCGTCAATAGGTATTCATACGCGGCGGATAACAATATTGTCGAGAATGACACAAAATCAAAACGAAATACACATCTGCTAACCAGAGTTTCCATCGACACATACTTTGTGGTATATATTTTCAATTTTCTATAATGAGATTACACTTGTATAAAACAACTTCATTCCATTGCAATTTCCATTTCAAAACACTTGATGCACGCGTGTTTTTCTCTGTGGATAGACTTTCTGTGGTCAACCAAAAAAAAGCTTATTCATCGAATAAATAACTCTTTACATTAATTTCTGATGAAAAGAAATGCATTTCGCAAAGGCTACATCTACAAATTTAACGTTGAACGAAACATTGATTTAAGTCACGCTGTCCTCCACCCACAACTATCCGAGTAAATTCTGGAAAATTGAACAGAGATCTATCTGACCGTTTCCTTTCGAGGCATATATTCCACACACGTTTTATATGAATGTTTATTGCTTAATATAATCCATCCAAAACACAGAAATGCTAAATATTGTATTCCGATTTCATGTATTTGAAATTGCAAAACACTCGCGTCCTGGTTTAACTTCACTCTGTAAACTTGAAACTCAAATTGAATGACATAGAAGGCGTGACGTAATGCAATAAAAAAAAACATATTGTCTGGTATTATCGCTATAAACAAAATAATAAATACTATGTCACTTTTGTGTGTCATATTGACATTCGCAAATCAGATTTATAATCATGTTTACTTTCGATTTAGATAAAGCAGATTAAGAAATAGGGAACTATTTTTGCGTGTAATACGCATACATGCAAGCGAGTGATTAGGTTCGAGGCCCGCCAGGGTACCGTTTTACTAACAAAACTACGTTTTGCGTAACTCTTTCCGTAACTTTTTCCTTACGAAATTTTGTACGGGCGTTTTACTAAATATTCTTAAATTACTTACGTGGAAATTGTTCGAAACTCTTCAAACAGGGCGTAATTTGCGCGCGCATATGTCAAAATTGTAAACAAACGTCGTCTGCACATGTCAAAATGTCAACACCGCCGGTCCAAAAAAAGCAAAGAAAATTGACTTGGTCTTAGTCAGAGCAAGAACCTCTAAAGACAGGATATTTTGATAATTTTAATATTATCGACGGCAAACTCAGTATTGGGTTGACCAACGCTGAAAAAGAGAGGTGTTGGCGGGATATAGTTGAAAGGTATCGATATCCTCGAATAACCTATTTTAGCACGTATGTACCTCTGAAAACTCAACTAACAGTGCCTAAATACAGAAAATGTTTGTATATACAGTTTATTAAAACAATTATTGCAGTGATTCATTGTACACGTTTTACATTTAGTTTTCTTTCTCCACATACTGAAGTGTGACATTAATTTAACTCGCCCATTAGAAACAATCAAAAGTACTTTAATACTATATCTACATTAATAGGTTGTAAATGAACATCATGACCATGGTCTTTTTCATGATTGTTTTAATGTATTGCTAGCAGTAGTGTTGAGGTTATATATAAACACATTAAATTTTTTTTCCTATTCACGTTGTTCATGTCTGTTTTATTGGTCAACTGCATATTTTACATATTGTTTTTTCATAGTGTCAATGCGCAATGCACATGCATTCGTACTTTGAACGAGTGCAAGAAGAAACTATCAGACATGAAATCAGAGCTAAGAAGAAAAGAAAGACAAAGACGAAATAATGCAATGCAGACAGGTGGTGGACCCCCTCCAGTGTTGGAGAAGTGAGAAGAAAAGTAAAAGGCAAATACAATTTAGCATTTGGTAAGTTCATGCGAACAAATTAATAGCATGGACATGAACATAACAGACATCGCGAAACTTAAGAGGTGCTCATCATACACGTTGTCTGACAGCCTTCAACATTATATCAGACAAGCAGATTGAAAGTCGGACGCACACTGTGAAATGAGTAGAACTTGAATTAGGTCTGTCAGACAAAATGTCTGGCAAAGCGCTTTCGATATGTCATACATTTTCAAATTGTGTCAGACATATCTGACAGTCTGAAACATGTTGCAGTGTCTGACATAAAATTAACAATGAATTTGAAATTACACCACAATAACTAGTAGTTAAATATTTCACACAATACAAAAAACAGGTGTTAAATTGCAGAAATGTATTTTGTATTTTTGCAGATGATAGAGATTATCGGTGAAACGGCGATAGAAGGATTTAGTGGAATAGACACGTTCAAAGTAAAAAGTAAGTGAAAGTTCTGTAATACTTTTAATATTATTTTAATAACACACGCTATATTATTTAAATGGATGTTAATTTACTTTTCATTTATGTTTAAATAATGCTTATGCAAACCGCCACTATTTTACTGAGTCACACAAAGTTTGCATTGCTAAAGAACTTGTATTACAGATTGTACTCTGGCTGTATAATAACATGTATGTAACACTTAATCAATCAAGTTATTATTGAACATGTTTATGTCCTTTTTATGAAATCAATATTGTTCACGGTTGGATAGATGATGTTCATTCTGCACCTGCGACTGTATTGGAACTCAGACCTCCAGTGGCACTATCCACTCCATTCTCCGCACAGCTGCCAGAAGCCGAACCAGATTTACCACCACCAGTTAGGTAAGGATTACAAATGCAATCCACTTTATTAATTTTAGACTTTATGTTAAAAAACTATGATATTTCAGATCATTGTTTATAGTCTTTAAACTACCATTATAAATCTGAATACAGAAAACCTTTCCATACATGATGGATACACATCCAAGTTTTGAAAATTGATACCTAAACCTAAACCAACCACATAATTAAGCACATTTCATATTGATTCATGTATATTTTCAGCAATCTTCATGACTTAATCCTGTGCCCAGAAGAAGTGTATGGAGCCAGAGGTTAGCAATTGATAACAACATAGATTTAGCATAATGTTTTTTAATTGTAAAAAATATTAATGAAGTTAAAAATGTCACATAATAGTGTTACAATATTTTATTTGTAGTGAAACATACATTTTAAATTTTATTTAACGAGAAAATAATCTTTTCATCGTAATGGTTTGCTTAGTTTGAATGTATTAATATAAAACCTTTACTTAGGGCTCAAATGCAGAACTTTCAATTTAAGGTTTTCAGAACTACTGCGATCTCAATTACATTAAACATTTTCTTTTATAGGAACTGACAGTGGTTCAACTAATCAAGATGTTCTAACAGCTGTTCAGCAGCAGACAGAATTGTTAAAATCAATCCACGAACAATTAAAAACAACAAATTATTTGTTGGCCACTTTGTTCACATTGAAGAGTTTGTAAAAGCAACTAAACAAGAAATTAACTATATGTGTTAAATTGTTCCACAACATTTGTTTTGATTTTTTTGTAAACTGTTGCAAACGCCCAATTTCATGAGTTGCATAAAATAACAGGTTACAGAGCTCCAGATGAGACTTGGAGTTATATAATATTTTTACGCTCTTGTAACATTTTTGACGGGTATTTTACCCATTATTTCAGTTTTAAATGATACATGTATGTTCCTCTGCAAATGACAGTAAGTGTTACAAAAGGAAGTGTATTTTGAATGTTGCCTGTATAGCTAATACTTTTGCAATGACAATTATTTTTCATATTGAAGTGTTTCAATTTCTGTGATACTGTATTAAATGCTGACTGGTAAATGCTAAAGGATATTCATAATATTTAAAGGGTACTTTCATTACTCTTATCCGGAGCTCGTTATTTTAATTAAAAATATTCTTTCTAAACAACAAATAAAAAGTGAGAAACATAATGATAAATATGTGATAATATATGTGTTAATCTAGCAATGCTGACATACATATTAAACTATAGTCATATAACGAATGAAAGTAGTACATTTGTCATTACGTAATACATGTATACAATTATGAACAGTATTATTTAGATTATATACTTAAAGTGACGCTGTGTTTATTTTTAAAATGAATTACTAATTGCATGAAAAGACTTGGCCTAACATTCATGTCCATTGCATAAAAAGGTACTATCAATTGACCAACTGACGATTGTTTAGTAACAATTCTTTCAGCCTGATGGGTAAGAATGTATTATTTGACGTAGATGTCTTGTAAAAACATTAATATACTGTAAACGTTGTTTTTCGGATATTGACATGAATACAGACTATGCGAAACCTCCAAATCAGCTGTCTGACACTAAAATTTGCAATCTGTATACCACATATTCACATCATGACATACACTGTAAAATTAAGTATGAAAATGCAATTATTTGATTAAGAATGATACATACAGCCAGTTATTTAAGTTATACATACACATTTTATTTAAAGAAGTCAACACTGTAAAAAATATGATTGAAGCCTTTTACAATTTTTGTCACATACCCTAAGTTTTTGTCGAGACTTGTCTTACAGGTTTCGCGTTTTCTGTGAATAGGTGTGGTTATTAAACCAATCGCAATCAGTCAATAGATGAAAACCTATTTATGAGGGCTTCTCTCATTCTTTGAGCATTTTTCTCCACATCCCCGTTGTAAGTTTCAGTTTCGTCATCATCGGCATCTGCACCCATGTCACCATCAAACTCTACACCATTGTCTACAAAAAGATTGTGTAGCTTAGCACACACCACAAACACTTGGCTGCCTTCCTCAGGGGTTAGCTGCAGGAATCCTCCTGTCTTCAAACCCTTTGGCTGCCTTCCTCAGGGGTTAGCTGCAGAAATCCTCCTGTCTTCAAACCCTTTGGCTGCCTTCCTCAGGGGTTAGCTGCAGGAATCCTCCTGTCTTCAAACACTTTGGCTGCCTTCCTCATGGGTTAGCTGCAGGAATCCTCCTGTCTTCAAACACTTTGGCTGCCTTCCTCAGGGGTTAGCTGCAGGAATCCTCCTGTCTTCAAACACTTTGGCTGCCTTCCTCAGGGGTTAGCTGAGGCATCCTCCTCTCTTGTGGAAGCATCTATTTAGATAAACAAACAATAATTAAATTAGATAAGGCAATTTGTTCCAGTTATGATTTCACTTGAGCATATTTAAAGTTTTGTTGAAGCTTTAATTTAAGATGGATTGTTTAAATGACATGCTTGTGCAATTGTGCCACTTTATCATAATGCTTAATAACAAAAGCTGTCTCGGGACAGCGCTCTCGACTATTCACTCCGCTTTGATAGTATATGCATATTTATTATGTTCATGACCTTAATGACCATAATGAGCATGAAAACGTATGTGACATTTCTATTAAATATATGCAGTTGTTACAGAGATATGTACTTGCACACAAACTTCAACCTGAATAATACTTAGCACAAAAAGGGTCATAATTCTGCTTAATTGCGGGTCAGAGTTATGGCCTTGGTCAGTGATCTCACAGAATAACCCCGAAGACATGTGTGAAGTTTCAATTGAATATTTGTAGTAGTTACAGAGATATATACTTGATGCACGCAAACCTTAACCACAGCATTACACCGACGCCGACAAATTGGTGAGTAGTACAGATCAAACTATTCGATGAATAGTAATGATCATCAGATTTTGCAATTTGTATGCTGCAGCAATAGATAATACCACAATTATGACACAATTTCATGTTAGTCACAACAATGAACATTAGTACCTAAATCAAGATTTCAGCATTCCAAATGCTCTCTCGACGACCATTCTGGATTGGTTATGTGCGTGATTGAAAGCCAGCTCTGCCCTTGTTGTTGGTCTTAACTACGGACAAAAACACAAAAAAATATACATTAACATATATTTGAGCATTAAACAAAACAAAATCCTCAGTTTTATTACGTTTGAGATGTCAACACGTCTGCATCAGAACAGATGCTTAAGGATTTATTTTCAGTAGAACATATCTAAACATTAATTAAGTATCTGTCACTGTAAGCAGCATATTTTCCTATTCAGGTCATAATATGGTAAACTTAATCAAAAAAAGGTTATTATTTGGTGTCAGCAGGTAAGACTTAAGAGCGTAGCCCGAGTCTCCAAGTGGCCACCCATAGTTGCCTGCATGAAGATAATCTTTCAGGCCACAACCCTCGAAGATGGTATTGTCATGAGTACTCCCCGGCCACCGGGCAACCACTTTGTGAATCTGTATTAAATTTTGGATATAATGTATTTTAAATCAAACCTTTTAAATACAATATATACATTGTTTAAAGTAAAATACTTGGATAGTTAGCTTCTGCATGTTTCAGTCTTAATATATGGAAGTGAAATAGTCAAACTAGTCTTTATTTCATTCACATCAGAACATTTAACTGCATCCAGTTACCTTTTTTTCAATACATAATTATGTATATCTGAAATGTTTAGTGAGTCATCAGACTTTCTTTATTTTTTATTGTTTAGCCTTTTGGATGATTTATAGATTTGCATTGCTTAATATTGTATAAAGCATTGATCGTGTTTTGTTATATCATTTGCTGAAATTTAGGTAATCAGGCATCAATATGTCCTTTAAAGGAGATTCTTAAATAGAATGCTATGTACCGCATGTCAGCATCCACAACAGCCTGAAAATTGATGGCATGGTAGCCCTTCCAGCACACATATACGTCCTCCCTCCGTCGAGGAGCCAGGAATGGAATCAGGGTGCCGTCTACAGCACCGAGGCAGTTCGACAAGCCAGTAATTCTGTAGAGCTTTCTTTTCGTTTTTCACATAGCTTGCTCACTTGTTGGGAATTCAATGTTAATGAATTGCCAAGTGCTTCAACAACCTTAAACATAAAAGGGATCAAATATTTACATCTAAAAATCAATAATACTGTGATGTGGTACTTTATACTGGCCTGTTTTTGAAACAACCATCTGCAATCAGTATAATTATAACATTCATGTGCAACCAAATACACTACCGGTACTGTCAATGCCATTATTTGAGTGATTGAAATATCTTTCTATTATGAAAATTGGTGGTGTTTTAAGTCAATTAGGTCAAAGTTTGTTAATTTTTAGCCTCAGAGATCCTCCTATTTTTGGAGAAAATGTAAAAACAAAATTGGATTTTTAATTAGATTTCATCATATTCATTGCATTTTTATGAACTGATGTTGATATGTTAAAGATATTCATTTTACAATTGTTGCATTGTATAAGTTTCATGTTGGCATGGTTAGTATGAACACACAGGCTGTTTAGAATAGCATTTTTCTCAAATCTGACGTTATATATATTGCAGAATTTGTCACAGACCATTGCCTAACAAGTGAAATAAAGCAATAATAATGTTTAACAATGGCATGCACAAAACAAATTGCTCATTTCAAGCATTTATATGGACCAACCAGAGATATTATTTTTCACCTGCCAAATGCATCTGCAAACGGAGCTCTTGGACACGCCATGAACCAAGCCACTTTCATTATAGAATTCTCACATTGCCAGGAACTGTAACGTGATCAGCAAGTGAAATGTATGCAGTTTTGTGCTTTAAATTTTAAAGTTTATCATTAGAATATTTTTTTACAAAGGGTATTATAACGGCTATCCATAATAACGAATAGACAGAATACGATTCGCCACAATTCAATGTTTGTCCTCAGTTCAATAACGTTTGGCCACAGTTCAATAACGATTTGCCACACTAGCGATATATATTCGAAAGAAAGGATCAAAAGCATGTTGTTTAACAGGCTGAGTACTGGACATGCAATTGAAACACGGATATTCAAACAATACAAAGTGTACACATGTACCAAAGGCATGTCACAGAATGATCCTGATTATCGTTTTCATAGATTCATTTCTTGCATTGCGTCCACTAATATTCCATGCTATTTCCTATTTTGATCGTTATTTTTTTTCAATTTAAACATTAACAAAATAAGGGTGAGATGAAGAGTCTTCCTATAAACTACATCTTAAATCTCAACAAAAAACACATTTGTCCGGATCTAGTAGATCAGTGTTTTTACAGATCAAATTGATTCATTTACTGGCTCATATCCGTGGCTTATGGCATTAGGCCTAATCCAAAAGTGTCAACAAACGCACAACTTAATGGATGTTTTGTCTTTTGCATTGACAGGTGAAGGTGATATAGAATGGATATTACTCGTACTGTGTGTTATGCAGTCTAACGACACGTATGATAGACAAAACGGCCCAAAACGATTCTGGGCTTTTTTAGACATCACTTTTGCAATGGAACAAAAGTCTGTACCTTTGACAATGACGAGATCGGGTTGCTGCGCATCTTTTTTGGCTTTATCTCATCTTTAATGAGAGCGCGAATTTCTCCAATTTGTTGCCTCGACAGCATGTACTTTTCTTTAATTTCCCTATCCGTTAAAAGTTCAATGTAATTTGGTCTTTCTCGAACAATACGAGGCTGGCGTCTCCGAGGACGAATATTGTCCGCCATATTTACCCAGAAATTTACAAATTACGTAAAAAATAAATCGCGTACGCAAAAAACGTAGACTTACGCTAGCGTTAGTACGTTAGTAAAACTGTACCAAGGACTTTTTATAAGTTAGACCTGTAATTAGTGTTTGGTGTTTTTCGAAATTTATTTGAATATATATCAGGATAAATAGAATAAACGGACGGTAGGTGCCGGGAAGGAAAAAGTTTATCCGATTCTGCCCGAAAAAGCTATAAAAAAATGCCCTATTTTCATATTGTAAGCCTCACCAAATAAACTTTCTCCGTCCTGGCACCAACCATATGTTCTCTACATATACGTCATCTAATATCATTAATCAATACTGTTTCTAGGCAGGACCAATCCGGAGAAAGGCATGGTACCCAACACTTGTTGTCTCACCTAGTGTTTTATGTATTTAATCAGTTTCTCCTTTTATGTTCAAATAATCGAAGAAACATACTACCTAACATGAACAACATAAAATAATGTCACGAAAATAAGAAAAAAGGATTGGTGCATTGACTGCTCGTGTTAGCTTTATCTCACAGTTAGGAATAAAACTACAGTTATCACACGTGGTATAATTTCGTCGTTGTTGGCGTGATGATGGGATTAAACGGACTGAAGCAACATTTTTAATACAATAAAAAAAATCAAGTTTTCAGTTAACTTTATGTATTATGCCACTAGTGCACAATTACGTTGAAGATGCTGATTCAATATTTTTAAGCGGTATTATACCACTGACCGGTAACCCAAATTAAGCCCGCCTACTTTCTGTAATATCATGTCCCTGACTGATAACATGTTTTAGCTCCGCCCACATTAACGAATAACATGCTACTGTGTCACGTGCAAGGATTGTTTTGTCCCCCCCCCACTTCTCGGAACTACTTTTTGTAGGCGTGGAATGTCACTTAGTCGTTAAACGTAAACAAAGAATAGATCTATACAATGACAACATTTTAATTCACATCAATAAAATGTACTGGAACAAAACATTTAAACATTATTCAATTAACAAGAAATAAGTTATTACGCCAAATAAGCATTATGCCAAAACATGCAATGCACAGCATAGAAAACCTTTCAATAAAATCTTAGAAAGCTGATATTTTTAAAAGCTGACAAAATTACAATCAGATATCATAAAAATTGAAATTCATGAAAGAATTGGATGAAATGTTGTGCCTGTTTGTTATATCTTTACATAAGAAAATGGCTAAGGATATGAAATCAAATAACTCAGACCATAAATTGTATCAACAAGTGAAAAGGAACTGCAAAGTCCCTGCTTTTAATCATAAGAAATCAACCAAATACTAGAATTGAGCCAGGTAATAGCAACCATTTTATTTGAAATGAAGGGTACAAAAATGAAACTAAAATAATAAAAAAAGTAAAAAAAAAACAACAACATGCTGTTTAAGAAATTATGGTTAATTTAACAAAAATGAACTCTTACTTTTGATTTGAAATTCAAATAAATATTTATAAAATAAAGATAATACTTAAGTAGCCCATGTAATTGGATTCACAACAAATTAATTTACTTAAAAGTTAAAGAAAAAACAAAGCTTTAAAAATTAAAAAAACAATAGGTTTTAATGAACTTAAATGCAGAAAAGCCTCGCCTTTTCCTACGCCATATCGGACTCGTCTGATATCACATGATATCAAAAGTCACCAACCATATATTCTCTATAAACATGTTATATGATAACGTGTGGTAAGCACTGAGTACTAGGCAGTATTTTCTTTTCCGAGTCAGTTCTTGTGTACTTCAAAGCTGTGTATTTGTCAACGAAATACGGCAGAGAAGCCATTGCATTGGTTGCTTTGATACAACTTGTTGATTGTGGTGCAGGCATGGCACGCGATTGACACCTTGCGAAGCTTTCAGATTATAATAATTAGAAACAAAGTGAAACTCTAGCTGCGACAGCAGGAGAGAACTCGTATTAGCAGCCAATGTGGTTTCGTATGTGTGACATAGAGATGTATGCTTTGTTTACAATTCCTAACACAATGAGAAATATATAGAGCTTACACAGGAAAACTTGTTTACTTAAATTCAAGCAGCACTATCATGGCTTATACTAAAAAGTCAAAGATTCGTGTTTCATTACTTTGGCTTTGATATAGACATTACTGGGCCTTGTTTCTGATTAAGTTGATGCTAAAACAAAACAAAATATTGTATATTGTTTCTTTAGTTCAATTTACCGTAACTAAGTACATAGGTATAAAAAAATTAATTAAAATCAACTATTATTAAAATAATCACACTGACACAACACAATTCTGCATCAGCACACGGTGTATGGTGTGTAACCCCGTATTCTAGGTATGAAATACTTATTATGCTCTGTGTCTGGTTCTATACCAAACACTATTTGTATTCTAAATACTTTAGGCGGAAATGTACACTTGCCTAGCAATCATATATCGAACAAAGTGGGTCAGTCAGTGTTGGAACTTGTATATAGTTCAGACCTAGAACCTTGGTACAGGGGATTGCTTCTGTTTATTTTATAGTTTACTTGTGACCCGGGCTTTGAAGGGTATGAATCCTGCTAGCTAACATGGCACAAGTCGCACAAAGAGAATAATCAGTCCTAGACCACCCACAGTCTCCAGTATGTCACCAAAATGTAATTAATTACCCCTCTGATCTACCGACATCTTATATAATTCACCAATGATCACCCTTTTATACTACTCGCTCATCCGGGCAACGTTACTAAAAATACTCCCGCGTAACGTACATGTACACGAGTTTAAAATACAGAACAAATGCGACTATTAACCATTATCCTTCCTATATTAGATCTCTAAGAATTACTTGCCCGTACTCGAAATCAAGCTGCGTTTACTAGATACTAACGAACGGGAAAATTCGCTACAATATTTTAAATATCGCGATTTAGCAAATAAAAGATTAAATTTTAATGTTATTATCAGGCTTTCCATGTGTTTGACAAACTCAACCACCTTCCCCGTGTACTGTAATTCAATCCTTCATTTAAGCAAATCGAATTTAATGAGATCAATCTTGCTAACACAGTTTGTTTCGCCTTCAAAATCAGCAAAAAGATAATACTAATTCAAATTAGTTACTATTTAATACCTCAACGGCTGAATGTTAACCAGAGCAACAGAGTTGCAACTTGCTGGGGTACGACGAAATGAATGAAAAACACATACCAGTTCTATTTGAAGACATACAATCGTGTAGTTCAATTTCCAGATGATCGTCATGCAATACTGGAAAAAGCCGTAATGTTGGGTGTAAAACGCTAGATTGCATAGCCTGAATGTATATGGTATAGTGTAACTGATTTATAAAACTTGTTAAAATATAGATCTAATATATTATTATATCTTTATTAAATGTAAGATTCTTCCTGCCAACAGAAAAATAATTTCTAGCTTAATGAACGTGAATTATATTTAGAAGATAACCTACATTTTGATCCAATGAAATGGCTGGAAGGCCTCCATTATGTGAAACACTTATTCATTAAGAACATGGTCTTAACAGATGTTATTTCTGGCTTTTGAGTGGGTAATTGGAACCTCACATTTAGCCCGATGACAAAAATAGGTTCGCTAAAGTTTGCTTTATTTTCATGTTCTAAGCCTCACCGGATAAACTATCTCCGTCCTGGGACCAACCATGTATTCTCTTTATATACGCCATTTTATACCATAAGGCCTAATCAATACTGTTTCTAGGCAGGACCTATCCGGTGAAAGGCATTGTGTCCAACACTTGTTGCCTTGCCTAGTATTCTATTTATTCAATCACTTACTCTCTCTATGTTCAAATAAACGAAAGTAAACGTAGTGCATGTACATAACACGAACAACATAAAATAACGTCACGAAAATCAGCAAAATGACTGGGACATTGACTGCTCGTGCTTTATCCCACAGTTAGGAATACAACTACATGGGGTGTAGTGTCGTCATGGTCGACTTGATAATGGGACAACATGGACTGAAGCAACATTTTAATAAAATGACAAATTAAAAATCCAGTTTTCAGTTGTGGAGCAATAGCTTTGTGTACATGTTATATGATTACGTGTGCTAAGCACTGAGTACTACGTAGACTATTCGTTTTCGAGCCAGTTGTGTATTTCAAAGCTGTGTATTTGTCAACGAAATCCTCTAACCATGTTATTCTTGTTATTCTTGCTAAAAATGAGCATGATTTACAATGTATGATAAACTGTTTATGCAACTGGTGTGATAATAATCATATGTTAATTAATATGACCAAAAGTAATGTTATACATTTCAGAACAAATGCTATGCCAAGATGTAATTTTGTGTTTAAGTGTAACGATTATATATTGCACTATACGGAGAAATATACTTACCTTGGTCTGTTAATAAATGAATTTCTTGACTATAGTATTACAGCGAAGTGTGTGTCAAAAGCAGCAAGCAGAGCACTAGGCCTTCTCATTGCAAAATTTATAGCAATTGGAGGTATGCCGTTTCATGTATATTCACAGTTGTATGACTCATTAGTCTGGTCAGTAATTGCCTATGGCGCTGCGATTTGGGGTACTGGAGAGTTTTCCTGTATAGAGGCCGTTCAAACCAGGGCTATGCGGTTTTTCATGGGTACTGGCAAATACACACCTAGTGCTGCTGTAGCTGGTGACATGGCTTGAGAACCAGTATTCTCTAGACAACTAAAATGTGTCATAAGTCAATTTTGTAGATTTTCAAAAATGGAAGATACAAAGCTTAATAAGTTAGTATATAAGCACTGTCAAAGTATTGCAGGTAGACACTGTAGAAATTGGTGTTTTACTGTCCATGAACTATTACGTAAATATCATTGCGAAGAATACATAGACACGGATAATCTACATCTGCATAGAAAGAATATGTTAAAGAAAATACAAGAAAAGTTTGTAAACTACTATATAGATAAATGGATTGAACATTTGCATTGTTTATTTAGTTTGAATAGCACTGGTTATAATAAGTTAAGAACATATAGAAGTTTTAAACTTTATTTTGAGACAGAAGAATATATTAAGGTTTTGAGTCCTTATAAACACAGATCTGCCTTAGTTTCGATGTGGAGTTGCTTCATTAGACTTGAAACTGGACGATATGAACGTTTAGAACTGTGTAATAGAATATGCCCAATATGTGGAAATGGAGTTGAAACTGAGATGCATGTTTTAATTCAATGTCCATATTACAAGGACATTAAAATTGATTTGTTTCTTAGAGCTAATACTGTACACGAAGGGTTTCATATGTTAAATGATGAAAACAAGCTTAGTTTTATTCTTTCCAATGCAAGTATTGTACAAATAGCTGCAAAATTCTGCTTCCTAATTTAAGAGAAACGTAAAAAGTTTTTGTATTGTACATAATCGACAAACTTTAATATATATTTAAAGAAAAACAAAAAAACAACAACAAACAAACGAACTCTTAGCACATTTTTTTATACTTTTAAGATATTAAACTAGTGTTCTTTTTATCTTGCAGTATGATATATATATATTTTAGAATGTACAGATGTGACTTGTTATATATTTTAGAATGTACAGATGTGACTTGTTATATAGTTTAGAATGTACAGATGTGACTTGTTATACATTTTAGAATGCACAGATGTGACATGTTAATAGTCTCGTATAATTCTTTTTAGAATGACCACAAGTTTTACTGATTTTATATGATGTATATAATATGTAAAGGTGGATGAGACTTAAATAAATAAATAAACATAAACAAACATACCATACCATAGGCGATAATGTACAATTACCCAGCAAGCATGTGTCGAGAAGAAATCATGTGGGCCAGTCAGTGTTCGAACCTTCTATACAGATCCGACCTAGAACCTGGGTACAGAGGATTGCTTCTGTTTATTTTATAGTTTACTTGTAACCCGGGCTTTTGAAGGGTATGAATCCTGCTAGCTAACATGGCACAAGTCGCAAAAAGAGAATAATCAGTCCTAGAGCACCCACAGTCTCCAGTATGGCACCATAGTATAATTAATTACCTCTCTGATCTACTGACATCTGATAGAATCCACCAACGATCACCCTTTTATACTACCCGCTCATCGGGGCAACGATACTAACAATAGTAACGTTACTCGGGAGGAGTAGCGTACACGAGTTTAAATTACAGACCAAATGCGACTATCAACCATTACCCTTCCTATATTAAATCTCTAAGAATTACTCGCCCGTGGTCGAAATCAACCTGCGTATACGAGAAGCATATGAACGGGACTATTCGCCACAATATTTCACAATAGCGCGATGTAAACAGAATGGATTAAATTCAATGGGTTTAAACCATCCAAAATGTAATTATCAGGCTTACCATGTGTTGGACACACTCAACAACCTTCCCTGGGTACTGTAATCCATTCCTTAATTTAAGCAATTGCATTTAATGAGATCAATCTTGCTGACACAGTTTGTTTCGTTTTAAAAATTCGTTTTAAACAACAAAATGGCCAAATGGTAAGTAAACGTTATCACGGACTGTAGGTGTCTTGCATTTTAAGTGGAAATAATATTATTCAGGAGATAATAGCTGTAGTCCTGATGTGTCGTTGAAAATTTGTGCAATGGAATTGCAATGTAACAATGCGTATACATTATCGTCTTGTAAATACAGTTAATGTATAGCTACATTTTTTTAGCGTCTGTTGTAATATTAGATACAGTACTATGTGGTTGAATTTCATATATATTCTTGGTTTTGTCCTGTTTCACTTAGTGCACTAAAACTAACACTACACGTTTGAATGCATCCATGTTTGATATTCCATAGTTCTTATGCATTGTTTACACCAAATTGAAAGGTTTTACACAAATATATTTAAGTTCACTTTCTCCATAATTTTAAAAGTAATTTAGACAACAATGTCGAAAACTAAAACATAGTTTAAAAGTTTGTTTTTATGTTATATTAGGTCCAAAAACCCATGGGTCGACATGTTTACAAAAAGCAATGATATGGCCTGACAGAGTATAAAACTGATATAAATATACAAGTATGGTTGCTTATGGAGAGAACATACAATTATGAAAAACAGTTAAACACATTGCAATTACACATAACAGATATCATAGATGATTGAGATGGCGCAATCATATTTCACAGGATAAGAATAGAGTAGAGTCTCACATATGGTGGGTATATAACTAATCATTATATAAGACGCATTCCAAAATAAAGTGATATATGTATTCTTAGACTAATGTATTACATGAAATGCATATTCTGTTTTAGATTTGTGTGCCTTCTGGTCTATTCAATCGGCTTGTTTTTGTATGGGATGAAATACGTTTTGTAGTACACATTTGAAATTGTGTATCAGTTTACAATACGCAGGTACACTTTAGTTATTATAAAATAGGGCATTGCTGGACTTACTTAATGGCCTTGATCAGTTTTGTACAAATGTGTCTTTTAGATGTTGATTAACAATTACTAACAACGGTTTAAAACTTCCAACGCCTTTCATTTTATCCACGCATAATGAAAGCCTTATGAACACGGGAGCATTTTAACTTGAGAGCACAATTTTTCGCTATTTGGGTTATATTCAAAATCGTTTTTTAACATTGTGTACACCTTTTTAGAACAATAGGACATTTACAATTCTATTTTGCCACGTGGCACCTGGGCAATACATGTCAGACCAGTGCAAACAATGCAAACGTTCTATTAACAATGCACACTCAAGTTTGTAAAACAATGACAAATGAACGAACACTCATGTGATGTGCAAGACAATGGGAGAATGTACGTCGTATTGTTCTCAAGATAACATTTCTCACAGATGTTAAGTTTCGCAATTTTATATTTATACATCATAATATATGTCCGCAACAATGGAATAAATATAAAGAATCCTTAACATAAACCTTATTTATTTTAACTAGCATGTTTCAGGTTACAAATCATAATTTTATGACAATGAATAAGGAAGTTTCGTACATTCTCGATAATTGCTCAACCCTTAGTCCATGTTTAATAGAGAAATATTCATTAAAATCTTAAATAAAAATATAAGTTGAGAGTTTGTGGTATATTTGTTTTACAGTGATATACTGTACTAAAGTGTATTCTGTGTAAACTGTTCATAAGATGTACAATTAAAGTTACTGCGCATTCAAAGCAGCATAAATATGTCACGTCATACATGTTGATGAAGGGTTTATCTATCGCCGAGGAACCTAGAGTAATTTACTTCTTAGACTACGTAATGAATTTTTGAGTGTCATGTTTAAACTCTTGCTATAAATAATGTTACAATGTTCATACTCGTTCTCTCTAGAAGCAAACTTTGTCAATGCGTCGAGATTAAACTAGCATTTAAAATTGTTTAAATCCCAAATGATAAAAACTACATTATCTAACCGTTTAATAGGGTGACCCCAGCATTAATCACGGTTGTGTTTTGTTGTTGTTTTTTGTCTGGTTTGGCATGTGGTGTGCTATGGAACATTGGTCTCTTGCCTGAAATAAAGAACTTAATCGGATGTGGATAAGTGTTTCTCTGTTGATGATATAACACTGAAGTTTAATATAATTGTTTTACATTTAGCACAAATAAACTAGCAATAAATTATTTTTGTGTTATTGTTCTATTAATTGTAACCGTACATTAAGTATATTTTGTTAACAACTTGACGTTAATTTTCATTGGTTACCTCTTCAAAGTGTTACATAGAAATCTGTTTGTTTTTGAACAATTTGAAACGTATTATGCTTTTAATTAAAAACTAGATTATTTATACACACTACTGTGGTTATTTCATAGTAGTATTTATTTAAATAATGAAATAAAGGAATGAACACAGCGGATTACTACTACCTAAAAACAAAACAAATAAATGCACTCATATACACGATATAATGCGTACGTGAAACTGGGGTGTGACGAAAAAACAATGTTTGTGGTTTAATAGCCACGCATTAGAAACGACAAAATGTTGTTTATTGGCCGATATACAATGATAATGCGAAAATATTTCCGATTCTAACATAATGTGTCAAATATTTTTGCAATTGTAATGAAAACTATATTTTACTATGCTACCCTCAGAATGGGGAGTACTTTTGCGTTGTTTATTGTGTAGTTTAACAAAGATATTTTTATTATTTGTCTATATAAATATTAGCGAGTTTGTTGTTAATTTACAAATCTGCTGCGTGGTCGACATTTAATAAGTGCTTGATCTAACACAATCCCTTTTATCGGTATCAACCACAGCCTGCTTCCGGTTGGTAACAGGCGTCTGCAATCTCGACGTAGTCACCGTCAATGTTCAGAAATGTAACCCGGCACTCTGCAATGAGTAAACCTAATTTAACTAAAAAACACATTATCGCTCAGGTTATACAATGGTTGAAAAAACATGTATTTCTTATAATATGATGTATACAAACAAGTTGGCTATTTTAAATGCTATGCATACAATATTAGTAAAGAACAAATCAGTGTATTCATACAGCTTTATGATGCATCACATACATGCCTAAAGGATCTTTTACAAATGTTATAGTACTCTATAGTGAACATGTTTCGGAATGACATGTTTGACGCATTCACCACAGTCGCTGTAAGATTCTGCCACCGTATTTGTTAAACGTATTAATTTGGAAAAATATATGTTAAACAAAACAAATTCCTCCATAGTAATTTTCATTATTATTTTGCGTATATCTGAACGTTTAGAACAAAGGCATACACATACCTCCATTAGTGTTGCCCTGTGTTTCGACCGGTTCTTGTGTCAGACTGGCGGATAAACAACATTATGCGTGTGTTCCATTTGTTAACATCATATGTTAAAACACAGTATTCATAACAATTTAACCAAATTGTAAAATAATTGTAAGTGCATATTTGTTATTTTTTTCTCTTACCTTTGTTCTTGGTTGTATGTTTTTTCGGTATATTTCATGCAACCTTGAACGACAAGCGCAACAAATATTAGCATCATTTATGCTAGCAAATGACTTTTAAGTTAAAATAGTTGAGTTTTAAATGTTCAATTAATGTTATAAAAGAAACTGTTTAAACTCGTGTATATAATTAGTATACATGGTTTTGTCAAGACAGTTATAACATACGTAGGGCGATGGCACACGCAGTGACAGCAACACACGCGATGACGATGGCAGCGACGCCTATTCCTGTGTATATCTTTATGGAGTCTTCAACACTGGTGTCTGCAGATGTATAAACAAGCACCAGTAATAAGTTAATCATGGGTGTTATGCTAAATTCTAACATGACACGTGCATGTTCTTTTTATAGACAAAAAAAAAATTCACCTTTGTTACACTACCAAAATGAAGAACCGAAACAAATAGTTCAGAAAATGCTAATTATAGTTTGCACTGTAGATGCAGAAAAGGTCAGGTCATGTAATAATCAAACTAATTTTCGCATTATCGTTTTTTATCGGCTATTTAATACCGATTTTTCGTTCTGATGCCTACACCTTTGTGGTTTAATTAATACGCAGCAGAATTCCACATCGTTGTTTTTAGCAGGTAAACAACTATCAAGAAAATTAAAATTTCTGAACTATTCATTTTACGAAACGTAATACACACAAACAGCAGCACAAGACCGTAAAGGCTTATACTAACCGAAGTCTTAATAGACACATAACTTCGTCGACGGCATACAAATATATGTAATATGGTCATACTTCCATATCATATAAATTAAGTTTGAGTTGGTAAGATATAAAGTGATATAGCAATACTGTTAGTATGAAATATATATATATATAGTGTTGCTGTAGCATAAATCTTACCCAATACGTAAAGCTTAGCGCTTGCATTGAAGACGGCGTTGTGTTTCTCAGACACAACGAAACATCGCACAGTGGACATATGATGTTGTCTAGTGATCGTGAAGCTTTGGGTTGTATAGTCATGGCTTTCAAACATTGGTGTCTGTCGAATATCAATATTTTCTGAACCTATCCATAGAGCTATGATCGTGTTATTCGTGGAGCATGTGACGTATTCACCAGGATGGACACAAACGCAATCTGAACATTCGGCCGTGGTGCAAATTGGACCAAGTTGAGGGCGACCTTTAAAATCATGACCTTGTAGAATATATTATTAAAGCATACAAAACTGTGAGCATTGAAAACAGATGTTTCAATTGTACCTTTCAACTAAAAACTTGGAATTCATTAGTAATAAGGCCTCAATATATCTCAGTTATATTTATCATCACTAACCGTAATTACGATGTGAACGTATGTTGAAGACTCATTATCCTCACAGTATGTAGATTGTTTTTAGATTTCGGTACTTCCGATTAACACAAATACATACAAACACATACCGATGTACCTACCTGTATTCAAAAATACTTCATTAGTTTTTCTAATGGCACCGTCTTCCATAAATTCAAAGTAGTATGTAGGCAGTGACATGTTAAACACAGTGAAAACTATTATCTCGTCATTATCGTCCTTATGTGCTTCACCACCATATCTAGTTGTCCACCAATGAATTGCTCCTTTGAAATCATTAAACCCCACCGGAGGATAGAATGCAATCAGAGCACTGTACCCGTGCTGCGAGGGGTAGGACAGTACGTACAGGAGGCCTTCGGTCCGGTCTGGAAAATAAACATCAGCCATCTTAGTATCGATATACTCCAGCAAACAATATGTAGCTTTTGTGCAACACGGTTCCATTTGAAAGAATTCACAATGCCGCATATGCCTTCAGAAACGTAAACTAATAGCCATGATTACATACTACTATGACCGTGTGCTTGTTTACAATATTCAGAATATTCAGATGAAATAACAGATTTTAATAAATATTCAAATATAAAACGACATTAAATGTGACCTTTTAGCTTTAAGGAAACCGAATTCGACAGTTTGCTATCGTCTTTAACTGATACGACAGCTTTGTCCCAGGTCTTGTTGACATTGGTAAGTTCCATGTAGACTGCCTGTCCAGACTCGTACACTATAATATGTTCAATTTCAATCTCTCGAAAGGAGCCTGTTGTATTGTCAAAAAGAACTTGCCACTTTAAATCACGAATGTCTATTTCATTTGGTTGGTACACTGGCACGAAGACAAACGTAATGTTCCCGCCGACTAACATTGGACTAACAGTGGACAGATGTCCAAGTTTATTCACGTTTGCGACATTGTTAACCTGCCCTACAGCGAATGAAAACTCATTCATGACGTGAAAACTAATTATCATCAACAGTACTTTGCAACGGTAACTTTTCAACACCATAACTAATTAAAGCACTTAATATCAAAATTATAACCGTTTAACTAGATGCGTATTTACCGTTTGTATAAATTAATAATGTCAAATATACAAAGGCGATGCTGTTGCTTTTTCTAAATTTACTGTTGTGCGCAAAACAATCGATGTAACGTAACACTCGTCATGCGCCGCATTTATAGTTATTATTTCCTTTCTATGTATTCATAGTTATAAGACATAACAATAACATTAACTCACACGGATAGGTTTAATCAGCCTGCACTACTGCTGCCAATATCACTGCATCAACTCGCGTTATGTTAATATTTATGCTTCATCTACTGGTAAAACTGCTAATTCAAAAAAAAGACGAACGTACTAAGGAGTAGGTATGCAAACATTTTAACCAATTAAGCCCGTGATGAGCAGTCAAATGATGTTCATTGGCGTTAAACAGCTTACCCATTAAACGTAAAAGTAAGTTGTCGAATAGAAACAGAAAACAATGTAATTCTGATAATGTTCTCTGGTTGGTGAAACTATATGGAAAATGAAATGGTTTGAGTTATAGATACACAATTACAAATATTTAATACTAGTTATGCAAGTTAATTAAAATAATTACAATATAATTAACCAATATAGGAGATGCGACATTGTTAACTTAAAACCACACTTATGCAAAGCAAGCGAGATTTACAGCGATTTTCCCAAACGAGTTTCAGTAAGGAAATAACCAAATAATATTTATAATTTAAGCGTCTGCCCGTTGCTTAAACAACGGACAACACACCGAATCGTATACGGATGTTTGTCAAAAAGCAAGATCCATGTTTTGGATACGCCTTCCATGAAAACGTTCAGTTTTCGCAGAAGTGCTTCAGCCAGGAATCCTTTGTTCGCCGGAAAACATTTTGATATAGCAGTAAGTACAATGGTATCGATGTTCAAATGTCGGAGGAAGCTCAGGAGCCACAGATCAGTGTTTCCAATAATTTCCAGATAAACTGTTGAAAAGATGTTTGCACAGATCGATGTACACAACGATATATGCGCCGATGCTATTACAGGGAGACAATATAATATGTGTTGTTAGAGAAATAGACATTTCATTGCAACACATTCACTGATCGTTATTTAGAGCATGGTTAGGGGCAAACTAATACAACTGTTTAAATGACTTTGAGATTTGCGCTAAATAAATGCAATCAATTACAGTATATTAACATCATTTACATATATTCAATCAGACATACATGAGTTGTTGACAATGATGATCATTTAATACCATTATTTACAAATATAAATGACATGCAACTGAGGCTACATCATCAGAATAAAAACCTTTAATAAAACCATAACGTCCTTTTCACTAGGCAAGTGTCCAGTTGCAACAACATACGATGCGAACTCATATGCACACACAGACATACAGTCAAATATGATTACAACTGGGTCACTACTTTGTATAATTAAATGGACATTATTTAGAGTTTTAATTGGTTTAAAGGCGCTCTGAACTTTCAAACTAGAAATAAATCACAATTTAAGCAAATGTCAATAAAAATACCCCAAACTCTGCTTTTCAAAAACACAGTTAATAAGGACAAGACAGCATTTAAATAATCATAATAATTATAATAGAATGGCTGGGTGTTTACCGGAGCATATCTAATATGTTTGGAGTATCGAAAGAGTGTGTTTTGCAGGATATTTCAATGCTGCCTAGACAATGCAAAACCCTACGTATGTATTCGCTTTGGCTTCTGAACTGTTTCCAAAGAAACACTTGTTTTCCATAATAGCTGATTGAATTGAATGATCTAAACGACGGAATTACAAAGTGTATAATGGACACATATATCCCTCCTATGTGTGTTTCATCGCCTAAGCATTAAAGACGCTTTGCTTAACAGTGTCTATCGCTAATTAAAGGAATATTCCCTATGTAACAAATTGAATAAAACGACGCGAAATAAGTACTATTTTACCTACATTTCAGGTTTTCATTGGTTGTTTTCGCAAATAAGATTTAGATGTGAATACTAATATGCCAAAGAAAAATATGAAACACAATTTATGTAAAGAGTAGTATTGTTTATTATATGAATGGATTGCAATTTCTGTTCCATGTCGTTTTCATCTCTAGTGTTAATGATTCCTAGATTGAAATAATTGAAATGACATTTTGTGTTTTAGCTATTGATTTTTGTTTAATTAGTTATATTATTGCGACATGTCCAACATTCCGGTCTCTTAGGGAGATAACTCGCACAACCTGACCCCTTAAACGAAGATAGCGCGGTTGGCTGAACTCGCAGCCCATTATCATATATCTGATTACAGTAAGTTTCTGAAACCCTGCAAGGTGACAATTTGTTGTTCGTGGTCTATAATCTGTAAATAACTGATTAGTGAGAGAGGTTTCTGATAATGATAGCCTGGGGATTTTCGATAGTAATTATACTGGAAAATATCGAGATGTCATGAGTTGAAAAAGAAGATTTTCTTCTCGCGCGTTAACATAACGCTGATACGTATTGAAACATAATTATTATAATATGCGCACCGCGTGAAATGCATGTGTTAATTTATTTTAAATGCATAACGTCATTGTTTAAAGTTTAAGCCAGTTTAAGGTTTCCAAAATAATTTTTCAAATCTACAACATTAATTTAAACGTGTTGTATTATTTAATTGCCACCTTTTACTAAACTGAATACTCAAAGGCTGGATTAATATTAAGATGGGCATGTATTTATTATTTTATTCAAATCTGTCAATGCTTACATTTAAACTACATGCGCAGTCTCTTACTACAACTCTTAAATTCAGTTTAAATGTAATCATGTAAATAGATTACCCTTTTTTTTAAATACAAAATATGGAATCAAACCAATATTTACCATTTCAAAACCAAATCCGATTGATAAAAAGCATTTATTTCCAATGACGCTTATGGCCATATTCTTTGCAAAATGCGAAAAGTATATGTTTGTTTATTTTTTACTGTATTTTCCACTCAATCTGGACATATATTTCCCCCAAAATACATGAAAACCAATAAATAATAAATCATTAGCCATATCGTTTCAATACAAATTCAAACACGCGTGCGAACAAAACCGATAATACATCATACTTTAATCCTGATATACTTATATAATGGGTTCAATAACGTTAGATCAGTTTATCCGAGGTATATATATTTGCCTGATATAGTAATAACAAATTCAATTGTCAAATTCGATTAAAGATACAGTGTATTAGAATGCAAGCACACATTTAATGCTTAATGTAGTTTAACTGATATAATAGTCAAACATAACGTAGACATCATCCAAATATATTCGTTGTTTGTCATGTAAATGAATAAACAATATGTAACACATTTCAACTGTCACAAACTAAATATTTTCTGATAAAAACTATAAGTTGTTTTGAGCAATAACTACTCATTTTTGTTATTTTGCATTGAGTATGTCTCCGTGTCACCATCCTGTGTATTATTATCATGGTGAGATAGCACGATTAGACCACTAGGCACCCCTGAAGTTATCATCTGATAAGCCGCGGGAGATGCCATAAAACTTGAGCAGTATGTAAGACTCGACAAAATTGCAATAGATTTTCTAATTTAACGTTAAAAAGGACCAACATAATTTTTGTTTATTTAAAAAAAATTACATATATACAAAGCTTAATCATTGCAGATTTCGATCGATTGGAACCTAAGCGATGTATCAGAAACGAAACAAGAAAGAATAACACAACCCATGAACAAATTCCTTCATTTTGTTCTGTTGTTTAAATGCACAGAAGGTGAGTGTATTTAACTTAAAAGGACCAAAAGATTTTTAAATATTAATTTTAAAAACACATCACTACATCGGTATAAGATCATATTTTCCAAAACCGTTGGAAAACTAAGAGATTTCGGTTCAACATATATTTGTATTTTCCGTTAAACTAGAAATATCGATCCGGAAAATTGAATCGGAATGAACGTTTGTTTAGCTTTAAATTAACGTGCACGTTTTCCTCGAACTCCACAAAACATATAAGTGAATAATGAAGTTATTAAAGCTAAATGATCACTTTCATGTATGGTATTAGCGAACACAATAAAACAAACTAAATGGTATAACTGCAGTACTGCTAAATAGCTCCTGGTCAGTTTTTTGTGACCAAGGTTCCCATTTTATTTCATTGAAATACTTTAAATAGCGATTCTCTAAGTCGATCAGGCATACAGGCCCGAATATTTGCTCTATCACCGTGTTGTATTTCGTAGTAAATCAGGCTCTTACGTGTGGAACCGGCGTTTTGCCCCTTCAGCCGTCTGATGTTTTTTTTCAGACAAATCGTAAAATCGGAAGAGTTATTGAATTATAATAAATCTCTCTAGGAATATTCTGTCGAAATATTTTTGTTGTAAAATATGCTGTATGCAATGATATTAATCACTTAATCATTCAATTTCAAATAATGATTTTAAAAATGTTGAGAAGATTATGCGTTGGTTATATACAGCCTATTGGTAGTGGTAGGTTTGCCACCGAGGGGAAGTAACCGCTGCTTAATAGCTATTAAAAATAATTTAGAAGCGAGTGCTGTGTCGGCAGAATCAAAACAACAGTAGTTTGGTATTCATCGAAAAGGGTGAGCAAACACGTTGTGTGTTATGAGTTAAACATGGGTTCAGGATGTTTGTTTTTTTGTCGGTGTTTCATTGTAAATGGTACCGATTAACAATTTTCCAACCTTTTGTCGTTTCTCCATATGCTTTAGGTTTTGAAATAACGACGTTTCATTACAATTGTACAAATAGGAACATCTGTGATCAGGTCCTCTCAAATTCATCCAAATCAAGCAGAAGAAATCAGCTTGTTGTTCTAATGGCTGGATCGGCATTGCAATTCTCCTACACAATAATTTCTTCTTTCACGCAATGAGTGTTTAAGGTTTGCGGACCATTGTTCTTAGCTGGCAGGACGTTAAATGGAATTGTATAGCACAATTGTGAAGCGACAACATCTGTTCCTTAGTGGCTTTAACTCAGCATTATAATGTTAAGATTCGTTTTACTGTTCTTCAGTTTTGTATACATATATATTTAAAACAGTAATTATGTACCGAATAGCACAGGCGATCGTTTTTGGTTTATTCGGCAGCGTATCAGTTTATGTAGTTATCAATAAAAAGAGACCTGTTGTGTGCCCAAGAAGTACCAACACTAATACATTAAATTAACAACATATTTGTTGATCATAATAGAATTGTGGCACGAAAAAAAAAACGAAACCGAATTAGTTACCTAGTGGTAATTGCCCTTTTTTGTATCTGATTGATATTAATCGTGTTCGTTGCGGGCTATTGGTTATTGTTTGGATGCACGACCAATCTTTAGGAAGACATGTACATATTCATATTCAACCTTTCAGAATATTGTGACCAGTGTTGTCGAACAATGCCTAGCCTCAATATCTGCGCAATAACATCAACTATACAATGAATGTCACCGGAAGTAGTTTAGCTACTTGTTCACATTTTCCATATTCATTACATCTTCACTGCAAATTGCAGCACTTGCTTTTTGCTGTTCTTCCTTGTTCGTTTCGGTAATGAATTAAAGCGGGACAAAGGTTAGTGTTCACAGGAAGTGTCATTTATGAACATAAATACTAATTAATGTACAAGCAGAACAGTCCTATAAACTAATTTGCATATTTTATTTAGTGATGCTGCTAGACAGAAGGCAACTTTTCAAACTGTCATCCCGACACCGAGGGCCAACAGTTGTGACTGTTACTCAAACACCCATATGATTACTGTTTTATGAACCGATTCTTTTTGCCTCTTTTTGCTTTTCTTCCTTGTTCGTTTTGGTAATGATTTAAAGCGGGACAAAGGTTAGTGTTCACAGGAAGTGTCATTTATGAACATAAATACTAATTAATGTAAAAGCGGAACAGTCCTATAAACTATTTTGCATATTTTATTTAGTGAGGCTGCTAGACAGAAGACAACTTTTCAAACTGTCATCCCGACACCGAGGGCCAACAGTTGTGACTGTTCCTCAAACACCCATATGATTATTGTTTTATGAACCGAGTCTTTTTATTTAGAATACTGAACTCAAGATGGTTCAATAGCAAAGAAAACAAAGTCAAAAATGTCACAAATACAAGCATTCTGCAATGAATTAAAAAATCAATAATATATTTTCAATGAGTACATCAACACAAACTACATATTTGTATTCTTAATGATAGTTCTCAAGAATGAGAACATGACATTTGCAATTCACATCCGATATGAGTAGAAGTCAATTATCACCTGTTGTTTCAAAGTCTGGATCAGCATTGCATTTGTTAACACAATACTTTCATGTTTCTCTCAATGGATTTTTAATTGTTGATTGCTAGCAAGACAATAAATGGCATTGTAAGAGCGTATAGAGCAAGGGTTAAGCGAAAACAGATGTTTCTAAGTAGAATTCACTCTGCATCTCAAACCATCTCAAACCTACACTTTATTGTACCTTTGTTCTTTTCAGCATAAATAAAAATAATTCAGCTAATCATGTTCCAAATTGCAAAATCGATCGTTCGGGATAAGCCTTATAGCAATGTATAGAGTTATCATCAAAACAAAATTAAAGTAGTACAAAATCGTACAGACAATTGACATGTTTGGTGGTCTTTATAGAATATTCGCACGAATATACGGACATGAAATAACACAAATCATCGCACATATCGTCAGTTTGCGTATTAAAATTATGATTGTTTAGACGCATGACCATTCTTGAAAAAGGACCGATGATATGCATAGTGTGGGTTGCAGAACAACACTATAAATGTAATAATCAAATAATGAACAGTGTATGCATGACTTACTGCCTCTGCTTCAGCTAATACTTAGTATTCATGTATTTGAATTTGCCACATTCTATTTCTAGTGTCACTAGTGGACAACCACATGTACTTTATGCGATACATAACATTGTCTTGTAAGCAGCAAGCTTCTCGTTCGAGCTAACTCTTGGATGTTTCAAAGCTGTGTACTGGTCATCTAAATCGGTGTCCGAATAAGGCATGACATGTGAAGTTCCTGGGACTGCGTGGGGCACTTCATGCGAAGACTTCAGGTTATGGTAGTATGGTTCGTGAAGAGTTTGGTTCTGTATAATGTGTGAATGTTTATTAATGTTCATTTTATTACTTTCACTCATAGTACAAATTTTAACTAAACTATAATGTAAGCCAACTGAATTTCAGTTTACCTGGTTACAAGAATCAGTTGGTTGCAGTCCTGCTCAACGTCCACATATTCATGTTCCGAACGCTCAAAAGCAGGTTCTGAAATAAACATCCAGTCTTATAGGTCATTATTTGATTAAACAACCTTTTATTACATGATATATGTCTATTTCTTGGCAAATTACGTACGTGCTTAATATGTGTTTTGTTGCCCTCGATGGTGTTTCACTATTGGATATTAGCGTCGAAAGTCTGAAGCACATATATGACTAACATAAAATGTACTTGCCTTTAGTGTCGGGAGTAAACCAAATGCAAAAATGAATGTATCGCCCATCGGTGACTCCCACCGACCCTCAAATTCTAGTATACTTGTAATTATTGTTTTGACGGTATGGTTTTGTCAAACGTTAAGCTACCAACGACACATCCGTACTGGTATATGGGTCTTATTTGTAAAAGGCAACAGTCTTATTAGATTTATCTTTACTTTGCTTAATACTTCTGTTTGTGTAGAATACTGGTTAGGCCTCTGACTATTTAATGATAATATTGACACCGTCTTGGAATATCTTTAAATCTAACAAGATAGCTATTCAGAAAATAGTTGGAGCCAAAGAGGTACACAATATTACCTGTATATTGGCGACGCTCCACATTGATATCCTCTGTTCTGCAATGTGTTGAAATAGTATGTTTAAACAAGGTACATGCATAAGCGATAATTAATATTTATAAGGAAATGAGTATACATTTCTGTACGTTCCGACCATGTATCCCTGGAAATCAATTACTTGAATACACGTATAAAACTTATTTGTCATTATTTAAGTCAACTAAAGCATCGTTGAGAAGTAGTATGCTTAAATCTACATATGATATATAATATTCGTATTACCGGTGCATTCTAGACCGTGTTTTCTTCAGTCCTGCAAATATAAGTTAGTTATGTCAAACGTAACACTAGTTTACAATATAATACAAAAATAACCACGTATGTTTTTAACAATAGTCCTATCATAGTTAAAATATTGCCTACAGTTGCATAGGTAATAGAGAAAGGAGAATTATTAAAAAGCATATACACGCAGACTCAAAGTAGAAAAGTAGAGATATAAATGATGGTATTGTGATTTATATAATTTTAAATTAGGCGTGTCGTGGAAAAACCGGGCTTTATGCAGATGCGTAAAGTGTCGTCCTGAAATAGACTGTGCAGTCCGCACGGCCTTTTCTGCTTTTATGTTATTTTCTGTTTGAAGAAAGTCTCTTCTAAACATAAATTCACTGTAGTCAGAAAGTGCCGTCCCCGATTAGCCTGTGCAGTCCGATCCGGGACGACACTTTACGCACATGCATTAAGCCCGTTTTTCACACGACACGCCTCAAATGTGGATTACACTAAAATATATTAAAGTTGCGAATACTTAAACCTATCAAGTACGTTTTACTACTTACTTGTAATCACCAAGACTAGAGTTGTTGCAAGTCCCCCTGTGATGGGAACAATAGTCCCTACTAACATGTATATTGGTGTAGGAGTGTCGCCTGCTGAAGATGAACCTGAAGTTAAATTCGTACCTTAGTAAACAAAATAAAGATACATGCAGATATAAATATTGTTAGTACGAAAGAACTTTGAGACGTCAGCTGCTTTATTTGTATTAAATCAGAATATATTTATGCACCATAATACACAGAAAAGGCACTGCTTAGATCAATGATAACGTGATTTCTGGCTTTTTTTATAATTTGATTGCATAAAGTATTAGTTTGATACTCCATATTTCATCATGTTTGTCAATTAGTGTCGGGTTTTAGCTCATTCAAAGTTACATATTAACATTTATATAATCAATGTCTAACCATGTATGTATAACGCGGCCACTGCGTTGAAGACGACGTTGTATTTCCCAAAGACAACAAAATATCTAACTGTGGACATGTGATCTTGTCTAGTGTTGAGAAGCTGTGAGTTTTATAATCATTTTTATCACTTGCTGTTATTTACCTAACATCGACAGTTACTGAGCCAATCTATATGGCCAACATTTTGCAAACCGTGTATTATGTGACGTCATCTCCAGGACAGACACAATAGCAGATAATAATGTCAGGTGATGTTTGAATCGAACTTATTTTTGCATTATCATTGTTTACCGGCTAATATGCACTGATTGTCGTTTTGATGCATTATTTGAAACCACTCGGCTAACGTTTTAGTCATACGCATCTGAACACCAAATCGTTTTTTATTTGCAGATAAACAACTATAACTAGAAAATTTAAATTTCTGAACTATTCATTTAACGAAACGTAATACACACAATCAGCAGCACAAGACCGTAATGGCTTATACTAACCGAATACTTAATAGACACATAACTTCGTCGACGGCATACCAGTATATGAAATATGGTCATACTTCCATATCATTTCAATTAAGTTTGAGTTGGTAAGATATGCACTGATAAAGCAATACTCTTAGTAAGGTGTTGATGTAGCATAAATCTTACCCAATACGTAAAGCTTAGCGCATGCATTGAAGATCGCGTTGTGTTTCTCAGACACAACGAAACACAGCACAGTGGACATATGGTGTTGTCTAGTGATCGTGAAGCTTTGGGTTGTATAGTCATGGCTTTCAAACATTGGTGTCTGTCGAATATCAATATTTTCTGAACCTATCCATAGAGCTATGATCGTGTTACTCGTGGAGCATGTGACGTATTCACCAGTATGGACACAAACGCAATCTGAACATTCGGCCGTGGTGCAAATTGGACCAAGTTGAGGGCGACCTTTAAATTCATGACCTTGTAGAATATTTTATTAAAGCATACACAAATGTGAGCATTGAAAACAGATGTCTCAATTGTACCTTTCAACTAACAAATCGGAATTCATTATCATCACTAACCGTAATTACGACGTGAACGTATGTTGAAGACTCATTATCCTCACAGTATGCTGATTTTTTTTAATATAGATTTTAGTACTTCCAATTAACACAAATACATACAAACACATACCGATGTACCTACCTGGATTCAAAAACACTTCATTAGTTTTTCTAATGGCACCGTCTTCCATAAATTCAAAGTAGCATGTAGGCAGTGACATGTTAAACACAGTGAAAACTATTATCTCGTCATTATCGTCCTTAAGTGCTTCACCACCATATCTAGTTGTCCACCAATGAATTGCTCCTTTGAAATCATTAAAACATACCGGAGGATAGAATGCAATCAGAGCACTGTCCCCGTGCTGCGAGGGGTAGGACAGTACGTACAGGAGGCCTTCGGTCCGGTCTGGAAAATAAACATCAGCCATCTTAGAATCGATATACTCCAGCAAACAATATGTTGCTTTTGTGGAACACGGTTCCATTTGGAATAATTCATAATGTGTACACAATGCCGCATATGCCTTCAGAAACGTAAACTAATAGGTATGCCTACATACTACTATGATCGTGTGCTTGTTTACAATATTCAGAATATTCAGATGAAATAACAGATTTTAATAAATATTCAAATATAAAACGACATTAAATGTGACCTTTTAGCTTTAAGGAAACCGAATTCGACAGTTTGCTATCGTCTTTAACTGATACGACAGCTTTGTCCCAGGTCTTGTTGACATTGGTAAGTTCCATGTAGACTGCCTGTCCAGACTCGTACACTATAATATGTTCAATTTCAATCTCTCGAAAGGAGCCTGTTGTATTGTAAAAAAAGAACTTGCCACTTTAAATCACGAATGTCTATTTCATTTGGTTGGTACACTGGCACGAAGACAAACGTAATGTTCCCGCCGACTAACATTGGACTAACAGTAGACAGATGTCCAAGTTTATTCACGTTTGCGACATTGTTAACCTGCCCTACAGCGAATGAAAACTCATTCATGACGTGAAAACTAATTATCATCAACAGTACTTTGCAACGGTAACTTTTCAACGCCATAACTAATTAAAGCACTTAATATCAAAATTATAACCGTTTACATAGATGCGTATTTACCGTTTGTATAAATTAATAATGTCAAATATACAAAGGCGATGCTGTTGCTTTTTCTAAATTTACTTTTGTGCGCAAAACAATCGATGTAACGTAACACTCGTCATGCGCCGCATTTATAGTTATTATTTCCTTTCTATGTATTCATAGTTATAAGACATAACAATAACATTAACTTACACGGATAGGTTTAATCAGCCTGCACTACTGCTGCCAATATCACTGCATCAACTCGCGTTATATTAATGCTTCAGCTACTGGTACAACTGCTAATTCAAAAAAAGACCAACGTACTAAGGAGTAGGTATGCAAACATTTTAACCAATTAAGCCCGTGATGAGTAGTCAAATGATGCTCATTGGGGTTAAACAGCTTGACCATTAAAAGTAAAAGTAAGTTGTCGAATAGAAACAGAAAACAATGTAATTCTGATAATGTTCTCTGGTTGGTGAAACTATATGGAAAATGAAATGGTTTGAGTTATAGATACACAATTACAAATATTTAATACTAGTTGTGCAAGTTAATTAAAATAATTACAATATAATTAACAAATATAGGAGATGCGACATTGTTAACTTAAAACCACACTTATGCAAAGCAAGCGAGATTTACAGCGATTTTCCCAAACGAGTTTCAGTAAGGAAATAACCAAATAATATTTATAATTTAAGCGTCTGCCCGTTGCTTAAACAACGGACAACACACCGAATCGTATACGGATGTTTGTCAAAAAGCAAGATCCATGTTTTGGATACGCCTTCCATGAAAACGTTCAGTTTTCGCAGAAGTGCTTCAGCCAGGAATCCTTTGTTCGCCGGAAAACATTTTGATATAGCAGTAAGTACAATGGTATCGATGTTCAAATGTCGGAGGAAGCTCAGGAGCCACAGATCAGTGTTTCCAATAATTTCCAGATAAACTGTTGTAAAGATGTTTGCACAGATCGATGTACACAACGATATATGCGCCGATGCTATTACAGGGAGACAATATAATATGTGTTGTTAGAGAAATAGACATTTCATTGCAACACATTCACTGATCGTTATTTAGAGCATGGTTAGGGGCAAACTAATACAACTGTTTAAATGACTTTGAGATTTGCGCTAAATAAATGCAATCAATTACAGTATATTAACATCATTTACATATATTCAATCAGACATACATGAGTTGTTGACAATGATGATCATTTAATACCATTATTTACAAATATAAATGACATGCAACTGAGGCTACATCATCAGAATAAAAACCTTTAATAAAACCATAACGTCCTTTTCACTAGGCAAGTGTCCAGTTGCAACAACATACGATGCGAACTCATATGCACACACAGACATACAGTCAAATATGATTACAACTTGGTCACTACTTTGTATAATTAAATGGACATTATTTAGAGTTTTAATTGGTTTAAAGGCGCTCTGAACTTTCAAACTAGAAATAAATCACAATTTAAGCAAATGTCAATAAAAATACCCCAAACTCTGCTTTTCAAAAACACAGTTAATAAGGACAAGACAGCATTTAAATAATCATAATAATTATAATAGAATGGCTGGGTGTTTACCGGAGCATATCTAATATGTTTGGAGTATCGAAAGAGTGTGTTTTGTAGGATATTTCAATGCTGCCTAGACAATTCAAAACCGTGCGTATGTATTCGCTTTGGCTTCTGAACTGTTTCCAAAGAAACACTTGTTTTCCATAATAGCTGATTGAATTGAATGATCTAAACGACGGAATTACAAAGTGTATAATGGACACATATCCCTCCTATGTGTGTTTCATCGCCTGAGCTGTAAAGAAGCTTTGCTTAACAGTGTCTTTCGCTAATTAAAGGAATATTCCCTATGTAACAACTTGAATAAAACGACGCGAAATAAGTACTATTTTACCCACATTTCAGGTTTTCATTGGTTGTTTTCGCAAATAAGATTTAGATGTGAATACTATTATGCCAAAGAAAAATATGAAACACAATTTATGTAAAGAGTAGTATTGTTTATTATATGAATGGATTGCAATTTCTGTTCCATGTCGTTTTCATCTCTAGTGTTAATGATTCCTAGATTGAAATAATTGAAATGACATTTTGTGTTTTAGCTATTGATTTTTGTTTAATTAGTTATATTATTGCGACATGTCCAACATTCCGGTCTCTTAGGGAGATAACTCGCACAATCTGACCCCTTAAACGAAGATAGCACGGTTGGCTGGACTCGCAGCCCATTATAATATATCTGTCACAGTAATTTTCTGAAACCCTGCAAGGTGACAATTTGTTGTTCGTGGTCTATAATCTGTAAATGACTGATTAGTGAGAGAGGTTTCTGATAATGATAGCCTGGAGAGTTTCGATAGTAATTATACTGGAAAATATCGAGATTTCATGAGTTGAAAAAAAAAGATTTTCTTCTCGCGCGTTAACATAACGCTGAGACGTATTGAAACATAATTATTATAATATGCGCACCGCGTGAAATGCATGTGTTAAATTATTTTAAATGCATAACGTCATTGTTAAAAGTTTAAGCCAGTTTACGGTTTCCACAATAATTTTTCAAATCTACAACATTAATTTAAACGTGTTGTATTATTTAATTGCCACCTTTTACTAAACTGAATCCTCAAAGGCTGGATTAATATTAAGATGGGCATGTATTTATTATTTTATTCAAATCTGTCAATGCTTACATTTAACCTACACGCGCAGTCTCTTACTACAACTCTTAAATTCAGTTTAAATGTAATCATGTAAATAGATTACCCTGTTTTAAAAATACAAAATATGGAATCAAACCAATATTTACCATTTCAAAACCAAATCCGATTGATAAAAAGCATTTATTTCCAATGACGCTTATGGCCATATTCTTTGCAAAATGCGAAAAGTATATGTTTGTTTATTTTTTACTGTATTTTCCACTCAATCTGGGCATATATTTCCCGCAAAATACATGAAAACCAATAAATAATAAATCATTGGCCATATCGTTTCAATACAAATTCAAACACGCGTGCGAACAAAACCGATAATACATCATACTTTAATCCTGATATACTTATATAATGGGTTCAATAACGTTAGATCAGTTTATCCGAGGTATATATTTGCCTGATATATTAATAACAAATTCAATTGTCAAATAAAGTGTATTAGAATGCAAGCACACATTTAATGCTTAATGTAGTTTAACTGATATAATAGTCAAACATAACGTAGACATCATCCAAATATATTCGTTGTTTGTCATGTAAATGAATAAACAATATGTAACACATTTCAACTGTCACAAACTAAATATTTTCTGATAAAAACTATAAGTTGTTTTGAGCAATAACTACTCATTTTTGTTATTTTGCATTACTCTTGAGTATGTCTCCGTGTCACCATCCTGTGTATTATTATCATGGTGAGATAGCACGATTAGACCACTAGGCACCCCTGAAGTTATCATCTGATAAGCCGCGGGAGATGCCATAAAACTTGAGCAGTATGTAAGACTCGACAAAATTGCAATAGATTTTCTAATTTAACGTTAAAAAGGACCAACATAATTTTTGTTTATTTAAAAAAAATCAAATCTATACAAAGCTAAATCATTGCAGATTTCGATCCATTGGAACCTAAGCGATGTATCAGAAACGAAACAAGAAAGAATAACACAACCCATGAACAAATTCCTTCATTTTGTTCTGTTGTTTAAATGCACAGAAGGTGAGTGTATTTAACATAAATGGACCAAAAGATTTATAAATATTAATTTTAAAAACACATCACTACATCGGTATAAGATCATATTTTCCAAAACCGTTGGAAAACTAAGAGATTTCGGTTCAACATATATTAAACATATTATGGCCCTCTCCATGTATTTTCCGTTAAACCAGAAAAATCGATCCGGAAAATTGAATCGGAATGAACGTTTGTTTAGCTTTAAATTAACGTGCACGTTTTCCTCGAACTCCACAAAACATATAACTGAATAATGAAGTTATTAAAGCTAAATGATCACTTTCATGTATGGTATTAGCGAACACAATAAAACAAACTAAACGGTATAACTACAGTACTGCTAAATAGGTCCTGGTCAGTTTTTTGTGACCAAGGTTCCCATTTTATTTCATTGAAATACTTTAAATAGCGATTCTCTAAGTCGATCAGGCATACAGGCCCGAATATTTGCTCTCTCCCCGTGTTGTATTTCGTAGTAAATCAGGCTCTCACGTGTGGAACCGGCGTGTTGCCCCTTCAGCCTTCTGATGTTTTTTTTCAGACAAATCGTAAAATGGGAAGAGTTATTGAATTATAATAACTATTTCTAGGAATATTCTGTGGAAATATTTTTGTTGTAAAATATACTGTATGCAATGATATTAATCACTTAATCATTCAATTTCAAATAATGATCTTAAAAATGTTGAGAAGATTATGCGTTGGTTATATACAGTCTATTGGTAGTGGTAGATTTGCCACCGAGGGGAAGTAACCGCTGCTTAATAGCTATTAAAAATAATTTAGAAGCGAGTGCTGTGTCGGCAGAATCAAAACAACAGTAGTTTGGTATTCATCGAAAAGGGTGAGCAAACACGTTGTGTGTTATGAGTTAAACATGGGTTCAGGATGTTGTTTTTTTGTCGGTGATTTATTGTAAACGGTACCGATTAACAATTTTCCAACCTTTTGTCGTTTCTCCATATGCTTTAGGTTTTGAAATAACGACGTTTAATTACAATTGTACAAATACGAACATCTGTGATCAGGTCCTCTCAAATTCATCCAAATCAAGCAGAAGAAATCAGCCTGTTGTTCTAATGGCTGGATCGGCATTGCAATTCTCCAACACAATAATTTATTCTTTCACGCAATGAGTGTTTAAGGTTTGCGGACCATTGTTCTTAGCTGGCAGGACGTTAAATGGAATTGTATAGCACAATTGTGAAGCGACAACATCTGTTCCTTAGTGGCTTTAACTCAGCATTATAATGTTAAGATTCGTTTTACTGTTCTTCAGTTTTGTATGCATATATATTTAAAACGGTAATTATGTACCGAATGGCACAGACGATCGTTTTTGGTTTATTCGGCAGCGTATCAGTTTATGTAGTTATCAATAAAAAGAGACCTGTTGTGTGCCCAAGAAGTACCAACACTAATACATTAAATTAACAACATATTTGTTGATCATAATAGAATTGTGGCACGAAAAAAAAAACGAAACCGAATTAGTTACCTAGTGGTAGTTGCACTTTTTTGTATCTGATTGATATTAATCGTGTTCGTTGCGGGCTATTGGTTATTGTTTGGATGCACGACCAATCTTTAGGAAGACAGGTACATATTCATATTCAACCTTTCAGAATATTGTGACCAGTGTTGTCGAACAATGCCTAGCCTCAATATCTGCGCAATAACATCAACTCTACAATCAATGTCACCGGAAGTAGTTTAGTTACTTGTTCACATTTTCCATATTCATTACATCTTCACTGCAAATTGCAGCACTTGCTTTTTGCTGTTCTTCCTTGTTCGTTTCAGTAATGAATTAAAGCGGGACAAAGGTTAGTGCTCACAGGAAGTGTCATTTATGAACATAAATACTAATTAATGTAAAAGCAGAACAGTCCTATAAACTAATTTGCATATTTTATTTAGTGAGGCTGCTAGACAGAAGGCAACTTTTCAAACTGTCATCCCGACACCGAGGGCCAACAGTTGTGACTGTTCCTCAAACACCCATTTGATTATTGTTTTATGAACCGATTGTTTTTATTTAGAATACTGAACTCAAGATGGTTCAATAGCAAAGAAACAAAGTCAAAAATGTCACAAATACAAGCATTCTGCAATGAATTAAAAAATCAATAATATATTTTCAATGAGTACATCAACACAAACTACATATTTGTATTCTTAATGATATTTCTCAAGAATGAGAACATGACATTTGCAATTCACATCCGATATGAGTAGAAGTCAATTATCACCTGTTGTTTCAAAGTCTGGATCAGCATCGCATTTGTTAACACAATACTTTCATGTTTCTCTCAATGGATTTTTAATTGTTGATTGCTAGCAAGACAATAAATGGCATTGTATGAGCGTATACAGCAAGGGTTAAGCGAAAACAGGTGTTTCTAAGTAGAATTCACTCTGCATCTCAAACCTACACATTATTGTACCTTTGTTCTTTTCAGCATAAATAAAACTAATTAAGCTAATCATGTTCCAAATTGCAAAATCCATCGTTCTAGATTAGCCTTACAGCAAGGTATAGAGTTATCATCAAAACAAAATTTAAGTAGTACAAAATCGTACAGACAATTGACATCCTTGGTGGTCTTTATAGAATATTCGCACGAATATACGGACATGAAATAACACAAGTCATCGCACTTATCGTCAGTTTGCGTATTAAAATGATTATTGTTTAGACGCATGACCATTCTTGAAAATGGACCGATGATATGCATAGTGTGTGTTGCAGAACAACACTATCAATGTAATAATCAAATAATGAACAGTGTATGCATGACTTACTGCCTCTGCTTCAGCTAATACTTAGTGTTCATGTATTTGAATTTGCCACATTCTATTTCTTGTGCCACTAGTGGACAACCACATGTACTTTATGCGATACATAACATTGTCTTGTAGGCACCAAACTCTACAGGAGTATGTATTAACATAACGCTTCTGGTTCGAGCTAACTCTTGGATGTTTCAAAGCTGTGTACTGGTCATCTAAATCGCTGTCCGATCTCTTGAGATCCTCGTATGCTGGGGACGCCTTTGCTTTGGCTGCTTTCGGAGAGGAGGATTTTCAATAAGGCATGACATGTGAAGTTCCTGGGACTGCGTAGGGCACTTCATGCGAAGACTTCAGGTTATGGTAGTATGGTTCGTGTAGAGTTTGGTTCTATATAATGTGTGAATGTTTATTTATGTTCTTTTCATTACATTCACTCATGATATATGTTTATTCCTTGGCAAATGACCTACATGCTTAATATGTGTAGAACATCTAACTACAATGCTGCAGAAAAGTTTGAAAGAAATCTAATAAAATAACTGGATACATTTAGCGCTAATTTCCGCTGTTATACACGTAACAAGTTTATTTCATAATTGTTTTGTTGCCCTCGATGGTGTTTAACTATTGGATATTAGTGTCAAAAGTCTGAAGCACATATGTGACTAACATAAAATTTACATGGAGGCCATGTTTTTGAACGGATTGCCTTTTTTTTAACGGAGCGGCACCATTTTCGAACTCGCCCGAGATATCATAAGAACAAATGTTTTGAGCAAGTTTCTTGTTGATTTGGCAACAAATGTGACTTCTAGAGTATTCACAAACTTTTTCTTCAATTTCACCTAGTGACCTAGTTTTTGTCCCCAGATGATTCAGTTTCAAAAATGTCCGAGACATCGTTGGGACAAATGTTTTGAGGACATTTCATGAATATTGGGCAATAAATGTGGCATCTAGAGTGTTCACAAGGTAAATATTGACTACGGATGGCTAACGACTAACGACGGACAAAGAACAGAAGGCGATCACAAGAGCTCACCATAAGCACAACGTGCTCAGGTGAGCTAATAAGCATATTCACGCAGTCTCAAAAGCGCAAATGAATATAAATGATGGTATTGTGAATTATTATAGAACTGTAGATATCACTATAGTATGTTAAAGCTGTTGAATAAGTAAACCTGTCAGATACATTTTACTACTTATTTGTGATCACATAGACTAGAGTTGTTGCAAGTCCTCATGTGATTGCAACAACAGTCCGTACTAACATATATATTAGTGTAGGCGGGTCGCCGTGCGGTGATGTACCCGATTTTAAATGTGTACCTTAATATACAAAACAGAGATACATGCAAATATAAATATTGTTAATATGAAAAGAACTCTGAAGCGCTAGCGGCTTTATTTGTATGAAATCAGATTAAATGTAAACACCAAAATATACAGATAAGGCACTGCTTATATCAATGCTAATTTGCATGTTGGCTTTGTTTATAATTTAATTAAATACTTTATTAGTTTAATAATCCATCTAGCATATGATGCCAATACAAAAGAATTTGTGTCAGTTTGTATATAAATTATTATTTATATTCAACTTTAGCTCATTCAAAGTTACATGTTAACATTATCAACGTCTAACCATGTATGTATACATGTGGCGCTTGACTTGAAGACGATGTTGTATTTCTCAAATACAACGAACCTAATTGTGGACATGTGATGTTGCCTAGTGATTATAAGTTATGAGTTGAATACTTATGTTTATCACTTGCTGTAATTTTCCTAACATCGATATTTACTGAGCCTATCTAAATGGCCAACAGTTTTCCAACCGTTTATCATGTGACGTCATCACCAAGACACAATAGCAGATAATGTTGTCAGGTCATTTGGAATCGAACTGATTTTCGCATTGTCGTTGTTTATCGGCAAATATGCACTCCAAATCGTGTTTTTATTTGCAGATGAACAACTAAAACTATAAAATTATAATTTCTGATATATTCATATTACGAAGAGAGTAGTGATATGCACATATTAGCAGAACCATACTGTAAAAGGCTTATACTCACCGAATACTTAATATACCCATATCATCGTCGACAGCATACTTTTATATGTAATATGGTCGTACTTCCATATCATTTAAATAAAGTTTGAGTTGGTAAGATATCAAGTGATATAGCAATACAGTAACTGTTAGCATGAAATACATACATATATTGTAGCATAAATCTTACCCAATAAGTAAAGCTTAGTGCTCGCATTGAAGACGACGTTGTGTTTCTCAGACATAACGAAGCATCGCACTGTGGCCATGTGGTGTTGTTTAGTGATCGTGAATTTCTTGGTTGCATATTCATGGCTTCATACATTGGTGAGTGTTGAATATCAATATTTTCTGATGAGCCAATCCATAAAGCCAGAATTGTGCTATTCGTGGAGCATGTGACGTATTCACCAGTATGGACACAAACGCAATCCGAACATTTGTCCGTGGTGCAAAGTTGACCTAGTTGAGGGCGGCCTTTAAAATTATGACATTGTATAACATTTCATTAAAGCGTTCACAAATGTGAGCATTGAAAACAGATGTTACCTGTCAATGAACATATCGGAATTCATTAGTATTGAGTCCTCAAAATATCTCACTTAAATTTATCATCACTAACTATAATTTATGCCTTCGAGTTTTCACGAAAACAGGAACAAACTTTTTCTTAAATGCCTTTTTCAAGGTACGTACAGGCAACCTCATTATTGGTAGTGGTAGGTTTGCCGCCTAGGGGAAGTAAACGCTGCGTAATATATATCTAAAATAATTAATAAGCGAGTGCTGTGTCGGCAGAATCAAAACAAAAGCAGTTGTCATCTAAATGGAAGATTGAAAAAGGGTTAGTAAGTGAGCAAACATGTTGAGTATTATGGTTAAACATGGGTTCAGGGTGTTGTTGTTTTTTTAATGTCCGGTTTTTCATTTGTAAACGGTACCGATTAACAATTTCCAGCCTTTTGTCATTTCCCCAAATGCTTTAGGTTTTGAAATAACGATGTTTAATTACATTTGTAAAAACACAAAAATCTGTCATAAGGTCCTCTGAAAATAATCCAATGCAAGAAATCAGCATGTTGTTCTAATGGCTGGATCGGCATCTCAATTGTTCAAAATAATACTTTCTTGTTTGCGCAATTAGATTTTAAGGTTATCAGACCATTGTTGGTAGCAAGACGTTAAATGGAATTGTGAAGCACAGTTGTGAAGCGACAACATGTGTTCCTTAGTGGCTTTAACTCAGCACAACAATATTACCAATAATTTTAATTTTGTTCAGTTTTGTATACATTTATGTTATAATGGTAATTATGCACCAAATGACACATACGATCGTTTTTGGTTTATTCGGCAGTTTATCAGTTTATATAGTTATCAATACACAGAGACATTTTGTGCTCCCAAAAAGAACCAAAGGAATAAAATTAACAACATCTTTGGTGATCGTAATAGAATTGTGGCACGAAACAAAAACAAAACAGAATAATTTACTATAGAAAGGCATATTGATATGCATATTCAACCTTGCAAAATATTGTGACCTGTGTTGTCGAACAAGGCCTAAAATTTTCAGGTGCCAGCCCCAATATGTGCGCAATAACAACAACTCTGCATTTAATGTCACCGGAAGTAGTTTAGTAATTTGTTCACATTCTGCATATTCGTTACATCTTTACAGCAAATGCAACTCTTGCTTCTTGCTGTAGACTATTCCTTGTGCGTTTTTTTAATAAAGTAAGAGTGACAAAGGCTAGTTTTCACTTCAAGTGTCATTTATTAACATCGTCGATTAATTAATTTAAACACAGAACAGCAACATATACAAATTTGCTTATTTTATTTTGTGAGGCTGCTAGGTCGATGGAAACAGTTCAAACTGTCATCCCGACACCGAGGGCCGACGTACTTGACTGGTCCCCAAACACCCATATGATAATTGTTTTATTACCTGATTTTTTATTAAAGATACTGAACTCAAGATGGTCCAATAGTAAAGAAAAAGAAAAGAAAAAAAGTCACACATACAAGCATTCTAAAATGAATTAAAATATCAATGATATTTTTCAATGATTACATGAACACAAACATAATTATATTCTTAATAATATTTCTCAAACATGTGAGCATGACATCTGCAATTCACATCCGATTTAAGTAGAAGTCAGTTACAATCTGTTTTCCAGTATTTGGATCAGCATCGCAATTGTTTAACACAATACTTTCCTGTTTTGTTTCTCAATTGTTGATTGCAAGCAGGACGTTAAACGGCATTGTATAGAACAAAAGTGAATAAAAAACAAGTATTCCTATGTGTCATTCACTCAGCATCTAAACCTGCGCATTATTTAACTATTGTTATTCTCAGCATCCATAAAAATCATTGATCTTATCATGTTCCAAATTGCAAAGGCAATATTTATAGGGTTAGCCTGAAATAAATATATAGATTTATTATCAAAACGAAAGATAACTATATACTCAATACCTATTATATCAGTATCAAAACGAATAGAAAATTGACAGTATCCTTTGTGGTCTTTATACAACATTCGCACGAATAAAGGCACAGGAATAAATTGCAAGCAAGTTATCGCAATGATCATCTGTTTGACATTAACCATTTACATTGTGGATTACATTGATCACTGTTTTGTAGCATGGCTACTCTGGAAAAAGGACAGGTCATATGCATATTGTGGGTTGCAGAACGATGTAATTCATATCGCCTGTCCATATCGGCAATTATAATCTGCGTTTTTCATATTTCAACTGCTGTGCAATTGTTGTCATCGGTAATGTAACCTAGTAACACTTAAATAGATCTACTAGATGAAAGGTATGTGCAAGACGTACTGCTTCAACTTATACTTAAACAACACGTATTTGAATTTAGACACCGTTCACGTTATATACTTGAATATGCTTGTGAATTATTATTATAATTTGTATTGTTATTATTATTATTATTATTATTATTAGTAGTAGTAGTAGTAGTAGTAGTAGTAGTAGTAGTAGTAGTAGTTGTAGTAGTAGTAGTAGTAGTAGTAGCAGTTGTAGTAGTAGTAGTAGTAGTAGTAGTAGTAGTAGTAGTAGTAGTAGTAGTAGTAGTAGTAGTAGTAGTAGTAGTAGTAGTAGTAGTAGAAGTAGTAGTGGTAGTAGTAGTATTTAGAAAAGCAAATGTTATTTCTAAAACAAAATAACTTTATAAATAATGTGTAATAATAAGCAGAGTTGTCATTCGTGTACCCCTAGCATGTTTAGTATTGAAGAGAAAAATACTTATTCATGCAATTAAATAGAACAAAATATAAGTTTGCTTCGCTAACATTCAACCATTTTCGAGGATATATGCTGGCCAAACATTAACATATATATATTGCAAATTAACGATAATTACTTATTATCGTATGGGCATAACTGTTATGAGTTATGCAATACATGTTATAAAGTATGTGATTAGGCAACAGCAGTCTTAAAATTAGAATTTCAGTTGCCAATAGTTAACAACCAAGTGTTCTTTATACGATACAAAACATTGTGTGGTAAGCAGCAAGCACTACATTGACTATGCATTAACATAATGCTTCTCTTTCCAGCTGCAAACACTTAAAGACTATTTATTAACATAATGTTTTTCTTTCGATAATGATCTTGTATGCTTCAAAGTTGTGTACGTGTCAACCAAATCGCTGTCCGATCTAGTGAGATACTCGTAGGCAGAGGACGCCATTGCTTTGCCTTTCTTCATGTGAGAAGACGGATGCGAAGCAAGCTTGACACGCGAAGGTCCTGGGACAGCGTGGAGAACTTCATGCAACGACGTCAGTTTAACGCAGTTTGGATCCTGGGGATTGATTTTCTAAATAAGTTGTGAATGTTTATTAATTTTCGTTGCATTACCTTTTCTTATACTACATAAGTTTAAACTCAGTTTAATGCAATCTACTTAAAATTCGGTTTACCTTGTTAGAAGAATCAGTTGTTTGCAGGTCAGACTCAACGTCCACATATTCATGTTCCGAAATGTCCTCACTTTGAAACACTGGTTCTGAAATATAAATTCGGTCCCAGAGGTTTTTATTGCTTTGAAAAATGTTTCATACTTTATTCATTAGTAGATCCGTACATGCTAAATATGTGCAGAACATCTAATTTAGCACAATGCTTACTAATTTGATACACTTGACAGATTTTATAATAATGGAGATGGATAAGGGTAATGATGTTAGCATAATCTTATTAGACTTGCAAAAGGCATACGATACAGTTGATCACTGTATTGTACTTAGGAAACTTGAAGCTGCAGGTCTCGGTAAGGATGTCCTTAGATGGTTTAATTCATACCTCTCTGACGGACGACAACTTGTTGATATGTCTGGCATACATTCTGTAAGTGTTTCCATAACATGTGGCGTACCACAGTAGTTAATACTTCGATCGCTATTGTTTTTTAATATACGTTAATAACATTTCCGGTGTAGCCAGAAATAAGCTTCCTTGTGCACATGACTCTGTATACTAGGGCCTGGACAAGATTAGTTTTATGTACAGAAACTTCTTACAGAAGATATAAATACTGTAAATCAGTGGCTAATTGACAATAAATTGTTCCTCCATTTAGGTAAAACCGAATCGATTTTATGTGGTTCAAAGCATAAACTAAGGTCAAATCCAAATCTTGCTTGAGGTCACTTACAATGATTCCACCATAGAACCAACAACTTATGTAAAATATCTGGGAGCATTTCTGGATCAGAATTTATCAGTTAATGCCATGGCTCATTCAATTCTCCAGAAAGTGAATGCTATACTTAAATATATTTATCGGAAGAAATATTGCCTTACCCAACAAAGCAAAACGTTACTTGTCATGTATTTAATCCAATTTCACTATGACTATGCTTGTTCTGTGTGATACAATGGTTTGTCAAAATCCTTTAAAACTAAGTTACAAACATCTCCGAACAAGCTTGTAAGATTTATATTGGAATAGGATAGTAGAAGTCACATTGGAACGATACATTTCAGGTCTCTTAAATTGTTACCGGTGGACAAAATGGTAGAACATATAACTCTGTGCCATGTTTGTTACGATAAAAAATGGTCTTACTCCAGATTCCATGGGGGCGCATTTAATCTCTCAAGACACAAGGGAGCTTTCTCGGTCCGGAATGTCAAGAATTCTGGATCTAAATCATTTTTCTTTGCAGGATGTACCTTGTGGAGTATAATGCCAAAGAGTATTACAAAGATCGAGAAGTTATCAAATTTTAAAATTGATTGTAGACGCCATCTTCTCGAGAAATAAATTAATTGTTGAGAGTTTTTTTTATATAATTCTATAAATTTATTCAATATTGTCTTCAAATCTGGTTTGATTTTAGGCTAAGATTACTACACTTTATAGAAAGAAATCACCTCGTTTAATCAATTTATCGATTTAGAAAATACATAACTAATACTTTATTTTGTTAAACAACGTATTTTGTTTTACATAATGTTCCTTCGGCGATGATGTGAAATGAGGTCTCAGATGCGAATAATTTTTACCCGGATCACTATCAAATCTCTTCAGATCCTCATACGCCGCTGGAGTTTCGTGGATAGTGGGTTGCTTTGCAGTGTTCAAACGAGCATTGTCCGCCAGGTCACGTGATGGCTTAAGGTTCTGATTGGGTCGCTTATTTGGTGACATCTAGAATTAATAAATTTAAAATAAATCCACTCCAATTTATGTATAGTAAAAACTTCTATTAATCAATTAATACATTTCGCGAAACATAACTTTTACTGTATGTTGGCGAAAACAGTTATATGTTATATTTACACAATGTCTCTTCTGCGATGCTGTGCTACGAGGTCTCAGAGCCGTATATTTGTGGCCAGGATCACTATCAGATCTCTTCAGATCCTCATACGATGGTGTTGCGCGGGAAGTGGTGGGGCTGAGTTCAGAGGATTGCCCTGCAGTGTTTAAACGCGCAGGGTGTACCGTATCACATGGTGGCTTCAGGTTCTCGTATGATCGCCCATTTGGTGGCACCTAGGATTATTGAAAAGCAAACAGTACACATCATGTTAAGTAAACTTGATAAAGCTTCATTTTAAAATAAAGGTGTTTCATTTCACAGGAGAGTCACCGAAATATCATTAAATGTGTGTCTTAATAACGAATATTATCATTTTTTTCACTACGTGTTACTTGATGATTAATTGTTTGTTGATTCAATGACTGTGTTGCTCCTAGATCCTCCTCGATTTCATCATAGTGAAGTTCAATAGTTGTCACGACTTCTCCCGTTTCAGGCAATGCTTCTGCAACAGCAATATATTATTTAAGAACTAGATAACCCCACTGACGACCGTTTGACTTTTACAGTGAGCAGCTTCGGTCCACATACAGTTTGTGGCAGCCTGGCTGGTCACTATTATGTCATTGGGACCGAAGTGGGGTTTTCTCTATTTTTTTGTATCATCCTGTGTAAATTCAACTATTTTAACAGTACATAACATGAAAAGAAATGGTCGAAATTTTAAAGTATCTCAAAGTAAGTAGTTATCCAGAACATCTGAAAACTTTCAAATATTATTGTTTAGAAATAACGATACCGAAATCGTGACAAATTAATCATTTCTGCATTATGTCGCGCAATACAAAACATTTATTATTAGATATTTTAAAATTATGTTTATATCAAACGTTGACGTTTTGTTTAAATGCTATTATGTTGCGATTGATAACATTATAATTTCACTTTAATATCAATAAAGATGATGCCACATTGATTCTTTGATTTTTATCAATAAAGCTGCCGTCATTCATCAAGGGCTCCACATATTGAAAAATATCGACCGGTGCTTATACTCTTGAGTGTCTCTGTCGCATTTCACGGACCTCACACGGTCATATACTAATCTATTAGATAATGAAGGTCACATATGTATATAAGGTACGATATCAAACTATATATATATCAAATTATTCAGTAATCAGTATGTGTATAAACGCTGTGATAAACACATCCTTTTCAAAGCAATGTTATTTGAACATATTTTTCGTGTACATTTAATTTGTAATTTTATAAAGGAATAATTAGAACTTTTTGCATTTTGACGTAAACGCTTCGTTCTGATTGGATCATCCGCCCACGTGACCTGTCCTTCATACCCCGATGAACCGGCTGCGTATGCAAATTACTTCTTTATTTTTCATGACCTTACTACTTTTTCATTCCTTTTTTGCGAAATGACGTCATTGTTTTGTGCGAACCTTTACAATGTTTACTTTCATTCGCTATTTGCGAAATGACGTCATTGTTTTGCTCGAACGTTTAAGATGTATACAACATCGTTCGTAAACAAAATGACTGATTCACCGGTTGCAGGTGTTGCAGACGATATAATTGTTAACGCCTATTGGGAAATTTGAATATTTTTAGTAACTTTTTACCAGAAAGCTAACTCCAAAATGATCCACAGCGATTGGAAATGTCTGACGAGATATTAAATGCAGCTCGACGAAAATGAAACCGAAACTAAAACGAGGATTCCTACGCCGGAGGCAACAAGTCAGTTTCGGCCCTTAGACAGTTCAAAGTAAAGTCTATATCCAGTTTTAGTTGTAATCAATAGAATTTAATAGTATTTTTCTTCATTTCATCGGTGTATGAACTGTTGGGAAAATTACGCCTAATTTATGCATTAACGCCGTCGGCGTTTATGCAAAGTAGGGGTTATTTTCCCGACAGTTCATACTCCGATGAAATGCAGAAAAATACTTTTCAATTCTTAATTAAACAACCATCATCGTAAGAAACGTATTTGTTTGTATTGCTTTCCACATACTTTCTAGACAATTAGTATTTATTGTAACTGTCTTGACATACGCACTTCTATACACGTAAAGTATTTCTGGGGAAAATTCCAAACTGGAAATCCATAGAAATACTCAATTGTGTTTACTTCATATTCTGTTTTCAATACGGTTTTCCTAACCAATCGTTTTTTTGTTTCTTGGAGAACATAACAAAGTACTTGGAGAAAGATCAATGTATATACTTGTATATTTTAACGTTTGATACATGTTGAATATTGACAAAGCATATGTATAAAAAAAAGTTAAAATGGGAATTGACCAACATCTAAAAATTGATATTTTATAATAGAAAACGCGTACCTGGATGGCTAAACTGTTGCATAGGTATGTCTTCTTCTTGTCTGCTTATTCTAAACAGATTACGTATGAATGATTTAGTGTAAAAGCAGATTTTACGATTAATATACGTATGTAATCACTATTTCTATCTGGAACAATTATATAGTTAATACTAATGTAAAAATATAAACAATTTGTACAGACAATATTGCAAATGTTGCATCTCGGTTTTAGTATGTACATCTTTTGGTGAACTTGCACATTTTATAACAAAATTATTTCACAGCATGTACGTACCAATATGTACCTTCTCCTACAGTTCATATACACATAATCTTGTTATTATTGGGTATGAATCAAACTGCAAGTTTCTGTTATTATCTAAGTTTAAAACAAATCTTGAAACTGAGAATGGGCTGAATTAAAAAAACACTTACCGCTGAGCATTACTCATTGATCTTTTAAACACTGAAATAAATAAAAAGTACATGTTAAAATATAGAACAAGAGAGTACTTTATTTGAAAATGAGAACCAATGACCCTTGGCATCAGTAACTATATACAACGGTGATGGCTGTCTTTTCTTTAGTCACACAAACAGTTACTCAACATTAAATATTTACACTTTTATATTATGTATAATATTGTACATTGATAATATTAAGTTTGTTATTACCAGCATGACCAATGCCATGGGACCTTGTTTTAGCTCGTCTTCCACCTCTGAAGAATCTATGTAGAACATGTTATTTATAAATGGTCACTTACTGACTTTGTTTTTGATTTACCTTATGGACGTCTACTGTACTGTGTAATAGTTACTGCTTACAAAAATGTTTCTCTATAAAGTTAAACACGGTCTTTTTTCACACTATTTAGATTTTAAAATATATCGGACAACTAGCATAACAACATACGATATTAATACGTAAACTTACCCGAAAAAATTGTTCTTCGTTATTTTTGATCCTACAAATGTAAAAAAACAAAGGCATAGAAAGTCATCATAGATCTACACTGATACATATCTTTATTACATATTAATATTTATATAAAACTGTTACTAGCGTTTGAATAAAGGTATAAACATTGTTGTACTAAACAATAGTTAAAGAGATCTGATTACTCTGTAAAGGGATATGTAGTTCGTTATCAAAATGCCTTCTGTAGATATAGATTACGTACGTTTAACAACAATAAAAGAAGCTGCCACTGCGACTATTAGAACTGCCGTGACTACCAGCGTGTAGGTCAAAGCAGAGGCTGAACCCTGTTCTGTTGTAAATACAATAATGTTAGGCAATATCAGTTTGTTTGTTTTTAATTTTATTGACTTCAATAAATGTTACATTGTTTATGCACTAATAGTATGACTAACTTTATGATAAATACTATATTTTAATGAACTACAATCGAATTAATAATTTAAGTGTGATGATTCGTTATTAAATAAAGTTGCACCGATAATGTATTACAATGTCCACTGTTGGCTGACAATTACACAATATTTTACCGAGTACGATCAAAGTGGCACTGTTGTTGAAGACAATGTAGTTTTTCTCAACGAAGCAAACAACTTGAGACATATTATGTTGATTGGTAATTGAGAAATAACGCGGCCTGTACTCTTTCTCATCATCAGACGTTTTTGTTGACTGGAAATCAACGTTATTAGAGCCTATCCATAAAGCCAGCATGGTTCCATCTGTGGAGCAGGTGACGTCATTACCGGGGCTGACACAAACGCAGTCAGAGCATTCGCGATTAGTGCAGGGAGGACCTACTTCAGGCCGGCCTGAAGTGTTAATTACAGTTGAAGGAAAATGAAACATTTAACAAAACATAGCTAGTGTTATGACAAAATGAATGTATAATTTCATTAAATGTTTCGAATAATTTCGAAACAAAGGTAACTTACCAAAAAATACTGCAACGCTCGTGTTCATACAATAGTTATCATACATGTATTCCAGACTGAATATTCTTGGATTTGCTATCTTGAACAACGTAAAAATTATTCTCCCTTGATTAGCATAGTCGACGTTGCCACCATAACGATTTGTCCACCACTGAATTGCAGACTTGCGATCATTAAACCCCGCTGGAGTATAAAATGTAATCTTGGCACTGTCCCCTGGCTGAGAGGGGTAGGACAATACGTACAGGAAACCTTCCCTTCGGTCTGGAAAAGAATCATATTGGTTTTCTTTTACTGTGTGTTGTTTAAACCAACTACTAATACCGTTGTGATTATATTTTTCTTGAAATGTTGTTATTAACTAACAGAACTGTTTCGGTTGTTGTTGTTTTTTAAATATTTTTACTTGTTTCCCCTTCCCCCAAGGATTAAATTGATTCAAAGTAGATCTTCCATGTAATCCATAAAGGGCTATCAACAAAATAAAGTAGCGACAGTATTGATGTTTACCATCTAACTCCAGAACAACGTTATTCGACTGTTCACTGTTGTATTTGACGTGTACAACTGAATTATTCCAGGTCCTGTTGACATTAAAAATCTCCATATAGAGGGCCTGGCCGCTATAAAACTGCCCAAGTTCTCCATTTATTCTTCGACAGTCATTGTCTTTGTTAAATCTAACTTGCCAATTCAAGTCGCTAATGTTTATTCCAAACAGCTGATAAAATGGAATGAACATAAGTGTTATATTTCCCCCGACAAACACTGGATTTAGTACTGATAAATGTCCTAGTGTGTTCTCCGTCGCACCAGAACTATCAAATAACACATAAACCACAAACGTCATTTCAAATGTATAACGTGCCATCCTCACTGGGAAAGATGTTTTTAATTTAATGTGTTTATTTGTTTTTATAATATAGAGGCTATTTCTCGCTTAACACTTTAAATATGTTATAGAAAGTACGAATGGAATGATAAATGTAATCGCGTATTATGCCACGTCCATTGAAACGAAGTGAAATATTTATTGTTCTTACGTAACTTTGCTGTCGGAACTTTATAATATGGAGGAAGATTATCTTACGATTGCTATAAGTTTCCGCCACGGGTTTGTTCTAGTTTAATAGAATTGAATGAACTATTTCCTTATAGAACGTGTCAAAAGTCATATGACAAAATCAGATATCCTGACTGTTTAATGTTTAGCCTTGATACTGTTCTTCAGCAAATGAATTCTTTTCGTCTGTCAATACCAACACTATTTAAAAGATTACACAGTTATTATTTAATGTTATGGACATCGGACGGCAAACAGAAACAGACAATAGTTTGCATGCTGTTGCTATCCCTTGCCACTAAAAGCGTTGTATCCATTGTTCGTGGCAATAACATTGGTGCAAACAGAATGCCCATTATATATACACATGTCTAAATTATTGGGTTTCAAATCGTCTTGTGATATTATAATTGCAAGTTTGTGTCTGTACAGTTTAGATTAAATTACAGGAAATTACTAATAATTGGATTTAAATAAATCCAAAAACCTTCACGTTTAGGGCCTTTATTTTAATGAGCTGGCCTTAATTATACTTTTGATGTACATGTGCATTCAGCCTTGCTTAATTTGTTTGTACCATCTGTTCTATGTTTTCGTAAAAGGATCTACATCTCTGAAAATAAAAAGCCATCGAATCGCGCGGGTTCCTTGTAGCGGTTGGTGTTGCATCCTTAACGACTGTGACCTGTGTTGCGATCAATCGAATATTGTATCTTTCACCTTTTGCAAGGAATTACAGGGTCATTAATGTATATATAAACAAAGCGTAACTCCAGTTGCTACAGCAGGAGAGAACTCTTATTAGCAGCCCGAGGTCCTTTATTTATGGCAAGTGACCAATTGCCAAAAACAATACACAGGACATCACAAAAACACATAACAAACACAAAACACACATGAATAAAACTGGGGTCACCGCTTTGAAACGGTCAATGTAAAGCATTGGGGGTTTAAATCAGTTTATGTGCGCACGAACCTCACACTTGACCCAGAATTATTCACAAAACATGTAAGCGTAACTAAAAATTAACCTAATAGCATCGCAATTCAAAATAAAGAGCAATAAAAAGAGAATATTATTCAATTTAATTAACATTTTATTACTCAATGGGTAGATACAAACCACAGCAGCAGAATTGCAACTTTCTGAGTCACGATGAAATGAAACAAAATCAAGTATCAACTACATCTCGTCTTTTTCTAAAAAGCTTTAAAGACATAGCATCATATAGTTCAATTTTCAGATCATCGTCATGCAATTTCAGGAAGAAGCATTAATTTTGGAAGTAAAAAGCCAGATTACATAGCTTTGTTGTATATGTTTTTTTTAAACTGAATGAAACTTAATCCTGCTAACCCAAATTGAAAAAAAAAAAATTAATGAACGTGGGTGTTAAAACCAGTGTATAAATCGGAAATGCTGTAAAATATTAAATAAAATGGCATAATATATCTTAGATAATCTAACGCTACGTCACCGGGACAGTAACAATATTTAAATGATAACGTAATCTAAAAACGCGCAATGCACACGATGACGTCATAATTTTAAAACGCAAAGAAGTTAAAGCTACTTATCCACCATTTAAAATGAACAAATTTGTAACGATGAAAGAAATTCAGTATCGAAAACTAATAAGCATGTGTTTTTAAGTATAAGTGCATTATATACTTTTGATAAGTAGTGTGTACTACATTATTAAGTATACGTTAAGCATTAACTTTAACATATTTACATTTGCGAACACGTTTCAAAACATCACTGTAAAATGATGGGTGGGATATTCCGTTAGATAAGAACCATTTCGAAGAAACATTGTATTTAGAAACTAAGACATTATATTTTCTATAGAATTTAACAAACTTATTGCGTAGATCATGATATAAAAAAACCTTGTTTTAATAATGTCTTAGTCAGTGTAAGGTTACGGTCGTTGAAATATTTAACTCATGAGCAAGCTCTTGCATATCGAACTAATTGCGAAATGTATATACCATAGGAAGGACCTCAAAGGAATATTACTATCCAAGAAAGGGAAATTTACAATTTCGAAATTAAAATCGTCGCGTTTGTCATATAGACTGGTTATAACTATATTGTTAGTAATAGTAAGATGTAAGTCTAGGAATGCAGCATCTGTATACGATGAACACGATTTATTTAAGGAAAGTTCTTTAGGGTAAATGTTTTGCATATTTTGTTCAAAGAAATGGTTATCAATGTTTAATATATCATCAATATGTCTACTAGTTTGATTAAAATATTGAATCAAATTTAATTGTTTATCTTTTGATAAACCTATCATAAAATCCCGTTCATAGCAATATAGAAATGGATCAGCTATAAGCGGTGCACAGTTAGTACCCATTGGCACACCAATAATTTGTTAAAATATTTTCCCATTGAATTCAACAAATAAGTTCTCCAGAAGAAAGGTAAGGGCTGAACATAAATCTAAGCTAGTCCAAATAATATATTCATAAACAAATCTGATTAGTAAAGAATGCTGTATTAGTATTTAAAGCCAGGTATGAGCATTTTTCTCTTGCAAATGTTTTTTCAATAAGCGAAACAAGTTTATTTTTAATAAGACTGTGAGGTAGGGCTGTGTAAAATGTAGAAAAATCATATGTACTCACACAGGACGCTTTGTAACATTTGCTTTTAATTTTATTAATAACTTCAGACGAATTTTTTATTGACCAAAATAAGTTAATATTTGTATTCTCATAAACTTTATTGCAGTATTTATTAATGTGATTCCTAATAGCACTCAGACCAGAAGTTACGTAAACTGATAATTGTTTAGTGGTACGTGACACTGAATTTGCTATCAAACAATTGTTGTATGGAGTTTTATGGAGTTTAGGAATCCAGTAAAGTGATGGTAATTTCATGTTATTATTATTGATTTTACATTAAATTTACTGCATTCAGTAATATGTTCGGAAATAATTTCATTTAAGTCTTTTTTGTATTCAGTATATGATGTCGTTTGAGATTGTTCCCTTGGAATATAAAATATTCATCAACTTATAATTATGTTGTTCGCCGCTTTATCTGCGGGAACCAATACGAATTTAGATTAAAGATCTTTGAGTAATTTACAAAGTGTATTTTTATTGAATTTATATTTATGTGGTAAAGTATAGGATTACTAATATAAAAGCATATTGTATTAAAGACCATAAGCAATACTTTATTCTTCCATTCGTAAAACGCAGATACATTTGCAATTTCATTTCTGCACCACTTTTTACAGTATTCGCCCAATGATACTTCAATTTCTTTAATGCAATTGTCAAAATGAAGTGAAATTGGAAGTCGAAATTAGGGCCTCTGCGAAGCAAGTTTCGAAGGTTTTTATTTTAAGAGAATTAAGATCACCTGTAATTACATGACCAACAGGGTTGTAAATATATTTAGAATGAACACATTCTCATGATGTTTTTCCAATACATTGTTATCGGTGGTAACATAATTTATTTAAAAAAATATTCCTTACTGTTAACTGTATTTGTAACAAATAAATGGTGTTTCAGTATTACGGATATAAGGAGGTATTAACTTACATACATTCTTATCACTGAATATTTTCGGAAGGTCAATTAAATCGATTTTTTTTATTACAGAAATTAATTTTAATACGATTTATCTTTTTGTTCTGGAGACTCTCGATGAACGGTTTAAGATAATAGTCAGTGTAGGATTGAATAATATTAGCACATTCATACAAAGGGTCAGATTGAATTAAAATACTTTTACATTCATTATCAATATTTCTTAACGATGAAACAGAAAAGGAACATAAAGTACTTAATAGTTTATGTTTTCCAGCATTTTTTAATACAATGTAACAGTCATTTAAAGATTGTATGCGTCTAAATTTACGTCGCATGTTTCCATTGTTCCTTTTACCATGTGTACGCTTGTTTCTCACAAGTTTATTTAAAAAAGAGAAGGCATTGATAAACCGTCTTTAGAGATATTTTCAACATTAAAAATGTTATCATTTAATCCTAGAGGATAAGCTGTTTGCAAACATTTAAGCCATTCGATTTCATACATACATCTAGATTTAACTTGGTATTGACTAGACGTTACATTATCGAAAGTTAGCTGTTCAACTGGTTGAATTGAAATATGTGTTATATCATGGCCAGTTTTGTAAAAATGTTGATAAATGAAATTGTTAAATTTATTAATTTATTATTATTTTTAATTTTATAAAAATATACTCTAAAACGAGTTTTTAACGACCGACCTGTCTGACCAACATACTATGAACCACAGCAGGGCGCATTTCATGTTAAAGCATACACGATATTAATAGAATTTCATGAGACTTTACTTTTAAATTTAACAGGAAATTTACGATTATTAACTAAAGATTTAATAAACGAAGTAATGTTTAAATATTTACAACATATACATTTCCTGGAGTTGCACTTGATTATCGTAGGATACCGATTACACGGTGGATTGATATGACTACTAGAACCTATGTTTCTAAAAAGACCAATGGATGATGTACGAAGCAAACTAATTTTAACACTAGGTTTATAATAAAGTAACTGTCTATAATCGTTAGGTATTTGAATACTATGTGCAATTGGAAGCCTTAAAGGTGAAATAAGTACTTTAGGAATTTTTGTAATAAGCTTCTTCATATAATGAAAGGTAGACGAAACCACTGGTCTTGTAGTTACAGTAATAAACATTGCCCATAACTGATTGCATATAATAAGGCATCATGTCAAACAACGGTCTGTAAATATGCTGCATCTCTTGCGATGGATGAACATACAAGTTAGCATTTAAAAACAAAATGTATGAGAATCTAATTACAAGAAAGGTCTTAACAAGGTTTCCATAAAACAATAAGAATTGACTCTACCGCTGACAGCCTCTGAAGACTGAAATATGACAACGTTGAAGATATGTACGGGGATACGAACTACTGCATCCACACAGCACAAATCAAACATTAGTATGTAATATTTTATGGCAAGAATTATTCCTCATCAATAAATTATTAAGTTAATCTAATAAATAAAATAAACACATAGTTCTACATTAGTTACTTTATTTTTATACGATTTCCTTCATCATTTTTGAGTTTGTCTTCTTCAAATGTTAATATACTACTAATCCTGTAATACATTTGAATATTTCATTTGATCGTCAATTTAACCAATTGCCCAGAGATTAATACAATACAATTTAATACGTAAAATAACATCACATAGTTTATTGCCAATCCTGAATACATACACATAGTTTATATTTCGTTATATTAGCTTATATTTGAGGAATTGTTAGCACAGGTAACTTCCATATATTGTAGCTATATCAGATTATGTAATAAACTAATATGTTATATATAGTAATACACAAATATGTTAATTAAAGTTGTACATAATAATTCATGTATGTTTCTGTTTGCATTATCTGTATTCAAGTAAGGTTCGGCTTTAGTCCGGCTTAAACCACAGAAGCATTGACAGTTCTATGGCATTAGCCTATGTTTTTATGTTTCTGTTTGTTTCGTATTAGCCGTATTATATACTGCGTCGGACAGATAAATGGTCACTTGTCTGTAATAAATCACTTTGAGCCGTTTATAGGAGCTTGCCTTTTACTCATGATGCCGCTTTAATAGTCCTCTATAATCATACCAAAATAATTCGAACTGGCGCTCTTTATGAACAGTCAACTGAAACAAGATAAACACAATTAGGTCAATAAGTATATTTTTGTATCAGTCATTGTAGGTCCGAACAAAGTGAGGGTATTCAACTTCAAAGTGTGTCAACGTCAGGTAACCGTTTTGTTTTTCTTAAAATGGAGTAAATGTATTGAAACCGCAATATGTAGTATCAGTTTTGTTTAAATATATTTATATTAGCTCGATTGCGTCGAAAGCCTTAGGGTTATTAAAGCATTTTCGAGTCCGTTTCACGGAAAGAACCAGTACTTGATGTATTATGAGAAAGATCCTTAAAACGCTTGCCGAATAGGGATCAAACTTATGCATATGTAATATTAGTACGTACAATTGTCATATACTTCTATAACTGGCAAATTAATTTTTGAGGAGACTGTTTAGCTCCAAAGTGCAGCTAGGCCAGGTATATTTGTATTTCAAACAAAAGTGTATTTATGATTCAATCTGTAATTTACGTGTACACAGTTGATTATTATTAATAAACTGACAAATATTGTAATTATTAATTCAACCGATGATAAAATATATGTTTTCTTGTGATTATTTCAAAGAATGTAAAGTCAGCCAAGTCAAGACAAATGAAGATCAGTTTGAGGTTATTGATCATTACACTCACATACAAGGATCCGTGTCAGAGGCGGTAGCTGTAAAATGTATGTTTAAATGTAGGTCACACTCAGTAGTAAACAGGGCAGGTATCAACCGTCATTAGTAGAAACAGTTTTTAAGAGATATAATTAATATAATAGTATTATTATAAATACTTGTATTTCGATGCATTAAGTAGTCACATGGTGTGCATTAATTGTAGGTATCTGGACACACCACGTCTGCATGCAGATACTAAACGCAATGTTTAGACAGTCAAGGTCACGTGTCTACGTATTTGTCTCCTGACTCAGTGGAACCAACGTTGGAGGAAACAGGAAAGGATTATTACAATAATTAAATTTGAATTGAACTGAAACTTTATAATACGAATACAGCAAACATCTGCTTGGTATTTGTAATGGCGAATATACAACTGAATACTAGTAAATTATATCATAATGTAAAATTGTGAATGATTTGAACTCGTATGTACACAAAGCCTAATGCCTTGTTTGGCAAAAGTAAGTTTCCATTATGCATATGTTCTCTCTATTATATGACAAATATTTAAATGTAATTTTTGGTTTTGCATTTCGAAAAAATATGTTGTACGATATTCATTTATGACAATATAATTATTTGTTTATTAGATGTTAAGGTGTTTTTTTTTGCATTTTGTGTTTCCATCACCGTATATTTATTTACGAAAGTTAGCGGTGGAATCAAAAGAAACGGCTTTATTTTACAAATAGTTCAATTTACTATGCGTACGTATTTATATAATACATTTAGCATGTTATAGTTGTGAATAGTCTATTATTCAAATTTGTCTGTTAAGGTTCTTAGTCCTGTTTTGCCTTTTAATGTGGAGTATTGAGTGTTATCAATACGTTGCTTGTTCTTTTGTAGCTTCTGAGTAGTAAGTGTACAGTTTTAATGTAACAAGTGGCAATATATGATATGTTGGGTGTAAACTGATTAACGTGTATGCAAAATAATATAAAACGAAGCAGCATTTTATTGATTTATATATTAATTTACTAGTATTTCGATTGCTTCAACTTCATATACTTCAAACAACCTACATGCTATTGTTTGCAAAATGCCGATCGTTATATAATTCGAGTTTGTAAACATTTTCCTGCGCATGTTTTTCTGTTTGAACATACCAATGAATAGCACGTTTTTTCTACAGAATCATCACATGCCACTGTGAACTTGTAAACAATTGAAACATCGTTAAATTCGTGACTTTAACTACCTTAACAATACACAAGCAGGAAATAGGAACGGTAATTCAAAACCTTCCCCACCTTATTATATAAAGCAAGTTCCAAAGTGTATATATTGATGTTGCACAGTACAATTATACACATGGAATTTTAAGGGGTTGGTCGATTAATGACTAGAATATAAAAAACGTGTTTATAAAGTTATCATGCATGTTTGTTCACAACCTGAATTATACTAACTGTGTTTTCACGCATTTTGATTTATGAAATGAAAAATAAATATTTGGTAATCAAACTTCTGTTTATTATTAGAAATAACAGAAAACAAACATGCACGCACTGTCACAAATACAAGTAAAAAATTCATGTATGTATCCTCATATACACAAATCCACAAAACATGTCGAACACAGTGTTGCGCGTAAACTAAAGCACAAATTTTAAACAAAAATGCACAAAATATGTATTATTATTTGAAAAATTGCGTACATTTATTGAATATTTATTGTTTGTGCAAAATCTAATTCATATGCAAGGATTTATAAGTAATAACAAGACATTTTGACGAAAAGGCTTTCGGTATAAACTGGGTGTGTTTTACCATTTGCAGAAAAATATGAATATTATTATATTATTAACACCTTTAACTGGGAAACACTTAAAGAGCACAGACCTCCGCCACGCAGATTATTCCTTATTGTGTTGTACAACAAATGAGTTGGATTGCTTGATGTTGCAATTCTGAAATAATACAGAACCTTCAAAAATCATTCATCCCGACGGTAATCCGGATCAACACCAAAATCTTCCCCCTTATTTATTAGTACATTTATAGCCTTCGGAGACAATTTTATACAAATCCCATCACGACTGGTTGAGTAAAGTTGCTAACAATCAAACAAACTAATTACAGAGAGACTAACGCTACGCCGGCAAAACCATAGCCTACTAAGCAGATATAACAACAATACCGTGTAATCTGATTATCCCTTGAACATAATTGTACAAAAGCTATTATACAATTTCTTTCGAACTCATTACGTTTCATATAAATTTACATCCATGAGGATCTAAATATCCAACGCGGTGGGAAACAGACGCAGCAATGGAAACACTTGTATCCCAACCACTTTCGTAAATTGTTTAATTATGCCATAAGCAATTTGGACAAAACTAACAATGACTTTCAGTACAGCCTTCATAACCATCAACCGGTGTAAAATATTTGTGAACTTTTACAGGCTTTGCCTGTGAAAGTTTTATATTGTGAGAAACAGGCTTTCATGTGTTGTATATGGTATGTGTGGCATGTGAACTCGTTCTCCTAAAGTGAACCAGTCACACACAGAGTTGTGTAATCTTAGTTATATAATATATGCAATTTAAGACATTTTGCTGTTGGATTCTAGTTAGCCTACCAGACACACTTAACATTACTTTGACGGGTTATGGATCAAAACGAATGCCAAATCTGATAACAAGACCACATGTATTTGTTAGGTACTGGACACACAACATATTTATACATGTACAAAGACAGATCATGCAGATCATCAACACTCGAGTGTAGAGATAGCAGTGTGCTTAACGCTCAACCTCGTGGACTCGAGTACATGCTAAAATGACTTTTAGTTCTGCTAGTTCAAGAAGGAAAGTTACTAGTATTTTGTTAAACACATGGAAAGCGGACATTTCCTGTGTATGTTAATCCAATTTCAGTGTATTTAGATAATAATTAATTGATGTAAGTTTTCTTTACAAAAACCTGTAAAATATGTCAATAAAATGATAGTAATTAATTTGTATTTATTAAATATTTATTAAATATGTAACTGAATAAACTTTAACTTCAGTATAATTTAGAACAATTAAGACCGTTATTTATGTCATATATTTATTGTTGAGAAATCCATGTATTTCGTGCATAAATCGTGTTTAGTTTATCAGGGGAAGGATTTATCTTTCTTTTGGTGTATGTACATTAACTATTATATATGAAAAAGTAACAAACACAAAACTCGTTTGTGATCCGGAATACCCGGAACAACGGTATAGAATTTGGTTCGCTTGATTAGAATGTTTATGTTTCATAGGTTAAACTCAACTCTTACACATTGAAGTACTTATAGGGGTAAAATGTGAGTATATAATTAAGTTTCTTCAGACTATGTATTGTTACTGTGAATGATAACATTTAAAACGCTTGAAATATTTTGTCTAAGCGTCTTTGAAAATGACCGCCATGTACAAGATCACGCGCGAACTATTTTTGTGTGTTAACTATATCTCGGCGTTTGATGAATATAAACATTACTGTTTTCATAATTTAGGAATAAGTCTGTTAATGTATTTAGATACTTCGCCGAGATACAGCCTAGTAATTTATTGTGTATTAGGAATATTGTATTTAAATGCGAACATTTGTTATTTCTAGTAGGGCGGAGTCTGCACTTGCTCATGTATTCGTACGCCACACATGTATTTTATTCGGCGTTTGTTTATTTGATACATTTCAACTCAGCTGTTTATTTGTAAATACTACTTTTCACAAAAGCTGTTATATTAACGTAAGACTCGTACATATTATGTTGTTTATAAATTGTATTACTATATACGGAATGGACCTCAGAACATTTGATAGTTCTAAGCCGAGGATCTCATTGGTTGATTAGGTGACGTGGTATCTTAGTCGGAACCTATATATATGAGCTCAGACCTCAGTCTCGACATCTTTCTGGAGTTCAGACCTCCGATAGATAACTTGTCGCTGCAACAACTAGGGTATATTACAATATAGTTACTGATTTAATAGTTACTGTACGTTAATATCATGGATAATAGAATGTTCAGGCAAATGAGAGCTCCTTCATTTATGATTTGATCCTTAAAAACTATACCCTACTATTAATTATGTAACATTATAAATAAATATATGTACAGTTTGAGTGTCCCGGTGCATTGGCTCGGTCCTTCCTCGTTTAAGTTGCTGTTCTGCTCAGACGTTAATATTTGTGGGCGGCCAACGGCTCAATGCTTTATTGTAACATGGATGGGTACTTGAATAATAATAATAGGCGGATGAAGACATCCACAAACATACCTGTTAGTCAGTTTCCTCGACGCGGGGTTATGACGAATGGCTATTATTTGTCAGTGCCATCGACGTTCCTTACCAACAATATACTACCACCGTGACCTATCCTGACCTTGCTAGTGAGGTGATATACTGTAACATTATTTAAAAAACAAAAGAAAGAAAACATAACAATACAGCACGAAAAAATTATGCGACAATATGTAATTCAACAAAATATTGATATTTTTACATACATTTTGATATAATAAAGAAAGCAATTTAGTTCATGGATTGTCTATACGTTAATAAAACATATAACACGTCCTCAGAAACACTGTAACAGTTGCATTTTCGGTACATGTAGATATTCAAGGTAACGGTTGCAGTTTCGGTAGATATTCAATGTAACAGTTGCAGTTTCGGTAGATATTAAAGGTAACAGTTGCAGTTTCGGTAGATATTAAAGGTAACAGATGCACGTTCGGTAGATATTGAAGATAACAGTTGCAGCTTCGGTAGATATACAAGTGATCGTGAAGACTCAATGTAAAATATATGAAACACCAGCTGCATCAGACTGTGTCCAGAATAACAACAGACACACACACAACTGTCGTGCTACAATTGCATTTATGTGACGCTTTGCACGTAAAGACGCTATGTTACATTGCAAATCCACATATATCCATTAATCTAAAGACTGCAACTATGATACCCCTACTCGGGTAGTTACATTTATGTCTATATTGTTGTACAGAAATTCAGTTACGTTGCAATGTCATTATACATAAATCCAATGACATCTAAGGACTGCAGTAATGATACCGCTCCTGGTTCTGGGTTGGCTAATATTCACCAGACGCGTTATCGAACGCAATCGCGCTATCGTCTGCAATGGCAAACATTTGATATGAAATGATCCATTTGCATTTATGTGAAGATTCATAATTTCTGTTTAAGCTAATATCACTAACATTTATGTTCACTCGTCCATTGTGTGGTAATGTCTGTGTATTTTGTTTATGTTTGTGCTTTCTATTAAAACACATAATGTTATTTCTTAACCTGTCAAAACCTATTATTTCAAACAAAGACCGAATTGTTCTCTATATAACTGCTCAAAGGCTACAATCTACAATCTATCACATTTAAAATGGGTTTATCAAACTATGGTTAAACTCATTATATATATATATATATATATATGTAGCTGTATTAAAACCACCATTAATATAATGTCAAATTTGAATTTGTCCAGGAATTTCTGTTAAGGTAAAATAAAGACAATTATATCAAATCAAGGATCAAATTGTAACGTCATACCGAATGGAGTAATGTAGAACTGTGATTGATTTTGTATATGCCTATCTTGTCTGAAATGAACAGAAAACAAGCTTAAACATCTACTACGTATATATCAGCTTTATAACAATCTTCGTAGTAAGATATTCACATATTAGTATACAAATGGAATTATTGCTACTTCTTACCGGTTCGATTAACGCAGCCTAAAACAAAAATATCCGCATCTAAGGCAACTTAGCAGTAACTATTCGGCAAAAGCCATATTCAATATCATTAAGGATCTATGTATGCACATGCGCGTTTTAATTATGTTTGAACATTAAGGCGGTAAACCTACGGATAGCGATGAGACACGAGAGTACGAGGATGCCCGTCAATGTAAAGGCCGCCATTCCAATCCAGATGTACCTTAATTTGGTCTCGTAATCTGATCTGATAATATACTGGTTTACGCTAACAAATAATCAATAAATAGTTGTTATTCCGGTCCAGTTTATGAATTTGTATTTCTGAAACAAGAGCTACAATATGTCATTCATTTATTCTTCTTTGACGAGTCATTGTGTTGTATAGGCATTTGGTCACTTGCCTCAAATAAAGGACCTACGGATGGTAATAAGATTTTCTCTCCTGGTGATTTGTCTAGAGTTTCATTTAAATCAGAGCGACAGTTATTCATTCGTTTATTTATCTGTTATATAAAAGAAGACACGCGCAATCAAATACGTAATTACATGCACAAACACTGATCATTAAACGTATTAAATGCCGATAGAATATATTACTACGCCTGCTCATGACGTATATGTCGGCGCTGGCGTTCAAGACGGCATTCTTGTAGTTCTCGTACGCAACAAAACATTGTACTGTGGACCCGTCTGTTGATTAACGACCGGAAAACTATTTGTTGTGTACATCAGTACTCCGTCTTTGTCTGATTTATACATTTCAACATTGTCTTGGTCTATCCACATGGCTAACACAGTGCCATTCACGGAGCATGTGACGTCATCACCAGGGTAGAGACACACGCAGTCCGAACAATCGACAGTGGTGCAGATAGGACCTAGTTGAGGGCGACCTGTTGAATTTAATTTTAATAGATTTTTATAATCGTGGCATTATGTTGTTATTTTGCGAATATCTCAAACATAAGAATAATGAAACTCTAGAGATATCACCAGGGGAGAAGCAAAGTATGTGCTACATAATGTAAAATACACATGTAAATGCCAAAGGGACAATTTTAAATAAACGTACTTAAAAACATACATATTATTTTAGTTGTTTTCATACAATTGTGGTGTTTATACTCCAAATAAAATTCAGAGGTCTTTGAAATGCTGTACATAGTGAAAATTGTTCCATTTTCGTAAGTGTCGTTCTTCACGTTACCACCAATGGACGGCAGCCTTGTAATCATCAAGCCCCTCCGGAGGGTGGAATGCAAATTTGTGCAGTGTACCCTGGGTGGGAGGGGTAAGACAGTACGTACAGGTTGCCGTCGGTGCGGTCTAATAAGTAGTAAAAGTAACAATAACAGTAACAAGAACAATAACATAAATAACAACTTCTTCGCCAAGGCAAATGACAACAACTTCAACTGTAATAATAATAATAATAATAATAATAATAACAATAGCATAAATAACAACTATTTCGCCGATAACAATGACATCAACTGCAACTGTAATACTACTACTACTTATACTACTTCTTCTACTACTACTACTGCTACTACTGCTACTACTACTACTAATAATAACAATAACAATAATCATAATAAAAATAATAATGATAATAATAATAATAATAATAACAAAATATAAAGTGATAATTACTGTTTAAGTCCAGTATAACGGTCTTTGACAATTTCCCGTGGTAATTTATAGATATAACTGATCTGTAAAATGTCTTGTTGACATACTGAATTTGCTAATAGATTGCCTGTCCGGATTCGTACATCCAATTGTCCGATTCTATTTCACCAACGGCGTTTTCGCCTTTGAATGAGACTTGCACTTTAGATCAGAAATGTCACCGTTAAAGGTCCTATACATCGGAATCAAAATAAGCGTCACATGCTCGCCGACAAACGCTGGATAAATAACGGAAAGAAATCCCAGCTTTTTGTGTGTTTCAGCAACGATTAATACCACTAAAAAACAACACGTGCTTGAACTTAAAACGGAATGTTGGTTACAAAAACATGATAATAATATAATCTTTAGAAAATAATTAAATGCTTATTACAAGGATAACATCTATGTTTAGTAGTCTATTAGCACTCCGATTTTAATGTTGACTTCCAACACATTGAAAAAGCAATGTAAATAAAGTAAGCATACTATAATTCTTTGTATAATTAAAACAAGAAAATTGTGTACGTTTTCATTATATAATATAATATTGTATAGTATAGGATTATCCTTTCTGGTTATTAGAAATGTAACCAGAACTTGGTAAAGTAGATTGGGTTCCTTTTTTATGTTAGTAAGTATCTCACTATGTTACTAAGATTAAATACATTGGTTAATCATGTGCGTAAAAAAAACCTATCCTTTTAAAAATATTGTTTCCACGTTTGTTTTATGCATAAAAGTCCAAAAGACAAACGGCAGCTGTGTTTAAAAGGCAAACAAACTAAAATCCATTTGATCCATTGAATCTGTATATTTTGCCATCAGAACGCAGGCAACACTAGAATGGTGGTATGCCTATCTGTGCGGAAGCAAATTTTAATATATCTTTCCGGTAGTCGAAATCATGGTACGTAAACGAGAAACATATGAACGGGAAAATTTGCTACAATATTTTATACAGTGTACAATAGCACGGTATGACCCACAAACAATGAATATCAATGTGTTTAAACCATCCACAAATAATTACCAGGCTTTTCTTGTGTTCGACACTCCGAACAACCACCTTCCCCGGGTCCTGTAATACAGATGTTTAGCAATCCACGTTAATGAGATAAATCTGCCTTAAACCGGTTTAAACCTCCAATGCTTTGCATTCACCGTACCAAGACGGTGAGCCCAGTTTTAGTCATTATTATGTTTTGTGTTGTGTGGTGCGTATTGCCTTGTATTGTGTAGGCAATTGGTCACTTGCCTCTAATAAATGACCAGCGGATGTTAATAATGGTTTCTCTCCTGGGGATTTCTCTGGAGTTCATTATTCGTATATTGCTTACTCACTTTGTTTAGCTTTCAATATATCAGATATTGCATCCGATCAGTATAAAATAAAATGGCCAAATGGTAAGTAAACATTAACACGGATGTAAGTTGCATTTTAAGTGGTTAAAATATTATAAAGGTTATAATATTATACAAGAGCTGTGTCTTTGTGTATGAAATATCTATATCTTAAAATCTTAGTCAACTGTATTAATGAAGATAATAGATAATAGATTTGTAATAAAACAAGCATATTAAAATTTCTAATTGAACAATACATATTTACATTTCTATACCAGTAAGATTAATTGCATCAAAACAATTCAATAAATATGAGCAAATATTGTAAAGAGGATCGGGTAATGAATATTGTTTAGCAATATGCATAAAGTGCACGGTATCTTTCGTGCGTAGCGCATTTAAGGATCTGCTTTATTAGATTGTATTGTTTAACATTTTGATAATTAAGAAGCTAATTCAAATCATTACTAATGTATATGTATATATAACTCCAATAAGTATAGGAATAATGAAAATCCAGAGACACCACCAGGAAAGAAACCGTTATTGCTATCCGCTGGTCCTTTGTTTTATATTACAGTAATGGATTGAACGCAGAGCATTACTAAATGTACCTTAAAATCGAAATATTGTGTATTAAAAATACAATGTACATTACCAATTCGCCACTGTTGCATTGTTTCTATTTAGCATAAACACTGACCACTGAACAAAACGAATTATGGTACTGTGGTTTCTAACACAGATTTTTTTAAGAGTCGCACTTAAGATATACATGTTTGTGGAAGATATTTTCATGAACTTCCAGGAATTGTTATCACAGCTTTGCATGGTTTCCCGCAAGCCTGTATCGCTTGTCGGGCCCGACATGCCTTCAAAGCAAGAATTCGTTTGCCGACATGCTTAAATAACGCCGACATGCTTTAATTTTTAAAGCGACAAGCCTTAATCCCCCTTTATCTAATTACACAGATCTTTAATGGGCAACAAACACACACCGTATTGAGCGATAAGATCTCACTTCCATCAGTATGATTGACAAGGGACTGTGTAGTGTAGTCCCGCCCACAACGATCTCATTAGCCAATCAAATACGGCAAATCAAATATATACGGGCGGAGTTTATACCTTACTATCAACTAAAGCGTTTTGACAAATACTAGCGCCTGCTAGGAAAAGCAAACAGGCATTTAAAAACATTTCCTTATTGTATATACCTTTAAATGTTACCCCTGTATTTCCCTAATCCGTTTCACAAATTGACAATAAAAAAATATTAAAACGAATATAGAGCCTCATTTGAAAACACAATTAGACGTCGTTAAACGTCATTTGTTCGCATAAACACTATGCAATTAAGAACGTGACCTGTCCATGAACGTTTATATTGTACATAGTGGCACAATTTCCGCCCGCTTTTGTAGCAAAACACGCTTTTTACATTGAGATACATGACCGTATTTTATATCGATTAAGAAATTCGTATTCAAATATTTAATAACAACGGTGACTCTTTCGGCTTTTTATATGCTGTAGTATAACTGATAATGATTGGTGTTTTTTTTCGAATCCGAAAACAACTAATATAATAACAAAGTTTTTGAAACAACGGGAAAGTAGGGTCAAGCGTTGCGGCCGAATTGGTTGCCGCCGGTAGTTAATTTAATTTAATTTATCATACCGCTATGTTGAATTCGGGCTTATACAAAGGTGCCTCATATATTTTTTATATCCGGTCGGCAGCGTTTATATCAGTCAATGATTGGATGTACATCGTATTACGCGCAATCAACTCTGAAGTCAAAACACGCCAGTCCTCACGTAAACGACAGTAACGAACGTATTAAAACGATTAACGATAATTCGATTTGTGCTGATCCTAAAACAGTGGATTCTATTTTCGCTTTCGATGAATCTTCATGTTCGATGTAAATAGGACATAACATATATCGCATACGTGCATTGTCATCGTAAGAACGTTTGCTCTTAAATACCACTTAAGATCAAACTACTTCACTGTTATAAACTACATTCTTATATGCTTCGATGCACATTACAATCTCTGACGATTATATATTGCGACGCTTCGTGTGTATAAGTTACTTAAACTCTATTATTATTCAATTGTACATATGTTTCTGTTTACCATGTTCCATGTATGTGTATTATTTGTACATCTCCAGAAAATGGAGGAAATAAAGCTATATATATATTTTTTTTTTCAGTTAAAATAAATCAATTTCAACAAATCAAACCATTTGATACCAAAACGTATATATTTTATTATTTTTAATTGTCTCTTATCACAAAAACGTTATTTTGTTTTAAATATTTACATAAACGCGCACTTTGTTAGTGGTATGACGTCATCAATGGGTAGATTTATTAGTGTCATGGAACAATCAATCATCAATAAATTCCAAATAAATGCACTAAAATTCACTACAAAGGGTCAGTTTATTTTGAGCCTAAAACATTTTCACCAAAGATTTAACACGCTATAATCTATATTAACCGCTACAATAAATATTGACACGATCTTGAAAATGTCAATTTCAATACAAAACACCAAATTAGCGTCTCCAAACAATTTGGTGACATGTGTTCTCCGATAAAATCGATCTTTTTAATCCATTTCAGTGTGCATTTTCAATATCTTATGAATAAACGATTGTGTAAGATATGTATTGGTAGTGAAAACAGATCATTAATCACTACGAAGTGTTAATATTAACGTAATATCCAGTCAGCATTCAGAAATCCATACTACATGTACGTGACATGTAAAAGCCGACTCAGCAAAATCAGCACTGATCGGTGTTTTTAAATATTTAAAAAAAATCAGCTTATTTTGTGTAATTTAAAGAAAACCGTGGTATGATAAATAGAAAAACAGGTTACTACCTGCTATTGTGTAATATATCAGGTTCGGCACGCCTCGCCGTTATATTATTTTAAGCCTCTCCTGATAATTACACCAGATCAGGCAACTTTTTATTCGATATATACCGGTATTCCCCAATTTATAGAACATGTTTTTTCGTATACTAAACATTAAATTGTCAATATTTATTTCGCATTTATAATAAAGCAACATTTTATAATAGAACAACTTTTTCATCATAATTAACTTAAAACAGTGACCAGTGCTCCTAAAATCACAAAACAAAAGCAACGCTCACAGATGTTTTAATCTGGGATAAAATCAATTGGAATATAAACTGCTTAAAGTGTGCGCTGAACCTCACAATTGAGACAACAAATACAGACAAGTTAAAATAATATAAAACTGTCATTGATAACATCGCAATTCAAACTAAATAGTTTGAAATAGAAAACACACCGTTCTATTTTATAACTGTTTACCTATAAATTAAGACGCTTTCGAGAGCATTTACATTGTCGCGGTTTGTTGTATGATAAAACTGGAAGGATGCCATACGTATGCTTGAATAAACTACTTAAGCAGAGTTGCTGTATGGTTTATTGAACTGCTAGGCAACTATAAAATATGCATGAGACATCATGAGGCCGTGCCGCTTTAGATGATTGGGAACGAAACGAACGATGCATAATTTACTGCGTTAGGTAGCTAACTCGTTACAACTAGTAAATGTAGAACCGTAACAAGTCATAATATTCCATAAAGCGTTTATTATTAATGCAAACATCAAATGAAACAGAACATTGTCGGAATCGTGAGGTATGCAGATAGTTAACAAAAAAAGATCACATCTTCAAAGCTTTAAGTGTTACCATCCATATCCATCTGATTAGAAATCCCTGTGGGCTTAACGGCGACTGTCGACTGATGTATGTTCATTTTCAATATTTCATAACTTAGAGCCGCATGCTACCATGGCTGAGAGTAACTAGTATATATACTGTTTGGCTGTGTATAACAAACATTCACACTTCACAAGTGGACTACAGTGATGGCAAAGGTAGGTTTCGCTTCTTTACTATATGAGTAACAATGAGTGTATTAAGATCATTATTTCTAAACTGTGAAATCGAACTATGAAATCTATCGCGAGTAGTGAAAGCATGCAGTTACTGTGAAACGGATGAAAAGTGAATACTGACCGCTTAAAATTACTTGACAAAACAATTACAGACAATATTATCGAGATTGCAATGCTCACTTTCCAACAGTTTTTGTTCAAAGTAAATTTCATTATACATTAATATAATATTCATTTTATTATTATGTTAAAAATATTTCAGAAATGTTGATGAGGTTTTGTTTGGCTTGCATTCACCTACATTGTTTAATTATTATAACTCAGTATATCTTAAATCATACGCACGAAATATGATATAACAGTTCATATCACGGCTATGACACGCAGAAATTTAACCATAGTCGCAACCAATTAAAACGCACCTAAATGTAAATAATAACGCTATACAATAACAAATGTAAGCAAATGTAAAATGAATTAAAGTGTTACATGGTAGAATATGAAACAATCGATAGGTAATCTAATGTTAGCATTGTCAGGAAAAGTAAAAAATATTAATGAAGCAAATACCGAATACAAATGTTTATGAGTAGCCGGAGTCAATCAGTTATTCCGGCCGCAAAGCGTAAACGTTTTCACAGTTGTCAACTTTAATAGTCTTCTTATGTAAACGTGCATTATTTTTGGCGTTTGACATAAAAAATGTAAATAATCATTTTCCAAAACATGACTCCAATTCGACCAGAGTTTTAGATCATTTGACACAAATACTAAATGGCGGTTTAGAAATTTGGGTTAGTGTATAATATTGAAATCAAAATCAGTATGGTGTGATTTCAATCATTTATGTTAATGTTAATATATTACACAATGACGAGAATAATTGGTCAAAGGAAACAAAAAAGCGACTGCCGCAGCTGCAACGTGAACGTCATTTTAGCAATCATTTTGTCGTCACATGTTTTCGAGCTATCTGCCCTAGTAAGCAAAGCAAGGGTAGTTGTCGTTCTGCACACTGGTGACAAAAGACATCAACAAAACATGAAAGGATATAAAGTTCGTAGTCTTACTGGTTTTCACTAGGGTCCATTAAATATGTTGCTCACAGACCCCATTCAACCGCAGGACAAGAGCGAACTCACAGGTGCTAGGTCATGTGAGCAAGGCGTATGTCTATAATCCCTGAACGATTTAGATAATATTAATGTACGTTCATTACCGGCTGGTCGCTTATTCTTTAGTGCACGAGTCAAATTCCTGCATCATTACTGACAATTGAAGAACAAACAGTAAATGCCAACTTGTATTTATTTTTATCATTGCTCATGCAATAATTACCAACTTTATAAGACATGATGATGTACTATTAAATACGATTCAAAAGAAAGAACTAAATTACCTTTGAGTTGTAATGGACTATTACTGCCTGACCTGTGTCTCACCGATATGACGTTATATTATGGACCTTTTACTGGTCATCAATTTGGCTCTGGTATTCATACAGAATATTTCTCAAACAGTAAGACAATTCTTAAAATGTTGAAATTGTATGTTTTGATTTACTGCCAAAGACATGCATCGTTTGACACAGAAGTTGAAATATAATTCCCATTGTATAAATATTTAGTATTTGCTATTACATGTTCCAAAGCATAGTATTTCAAACACAAATTTCTAATTTTGACTAATTATCAACTTAATTTAAAAATGACTTAAGAATCTGTATAAACACGGAGCTGTCAAACAGTTTATCTGCCATTACTAATGCATTTGTGATTGTTAAAAATGACATTGCAACATACGATTATCCGAAGCGCATGACAACACTTAGATTCTGTTTCTGATGGCATCTATCAAAGTTTTCCAAAACAAGAACATTACCTAAAACTTTCAACGTTCTTCTGGTGTCTTTTTTTGTATTTCTCTAACAGTTGTAGCGCAGCAGTCTTAATCAATTCTGAATGCGTTTAACAATGGGATGATGCTCGAATATAAAATGACGTTTTCTCGCATTTAGACTCTTCTTACATCTGTACTATTTATATGGAAAATTTATGTATGCGTGCTTCGGAATGATAATCAGATAATTTTCGTCAAAAGAATTTTACCAATTGTCAAGAAAAGTTGTCAGCCTTTCGAGAAAATGTACGCAGATTTCATATAAACGTTTTTGTCCCTTTCACTTACGGTCGACATATTAAAGAAATTTTTTAGTTACTTGAAGTTAGTGCCTTGAACTGCACACGATAACTAATTATAGTTCATGATGTGATTTTTTTCCGAAAGGCTTATTATTTGCCTGAATGTTTGGAAATGTTCATGAAAAATTAATTGACTTTTCATGAAAAAAAAATTTTTGATTTTGTGATAACTTAAAATATTTCACGAAAAAAAAAGATTATCATTCTCATGCAGTAATGGGCATTTTTTGATAACCAGTTCTTATATTCACGAAAACGTCACAATATTTGGCCAAAGTTTTTCGCGAGAGTTTATTAACTTTCATGAAATTTAACTGGCTATTTTATGTAGAAGTACGCCAGCATAAAACTCGACAGTAACGGAGTATGTTTAAATTACGATATTTAACGATTACGGGCGTCGTCGTTGTAACTGTAGTTCGGGGATACCGTCTGTAACGTTTCTAAAATATGTACACTAAAGTCAGAATAAGAATATTTATTTCTGTGAAAAACTTAATAATAATGACATGTGTGCACGAACTTTTGGAAAGCCGCTGGTAGATATCTCAAATCTATGTAATTTTCTTTTAAATAAAGAAACACTATTTGTTTGGTCCTTTTTAATGTTACAGTTTGAAACTGCATTGAAATTTTGTCGAATCCCACACACTGTTAAAGTTTTTGGCATTTCCCGTGGCTTATCTGATGATGAGAATACCCCGGGGTGCCTACTGGTTTTATCTTGTTATCTCACCATGATAGAAATACACAGAATGCGTTTGGTGACACAGAGACATACTGGATGCATGATAACATAAATGTGTAGTTATCGTTATAACAAGTAGTTATAGTTTTTAAGAAAATATTTAGTATGTGATTTAGTTGAAATGTGTTAAATATTTTGTATACTTGATACGACAAACAAGGAATATATCTGGATGATGTCTACGTTACGAGGTTTGTCCGAAAAATACGCGCAATAATGTATTATTTTTAAAACGTGCTAAGCAACATTAAATATTACATGTATGCTTGCATTCTAATAACTTTAATCGGATTTGACAAATGATTTTTTTGTTCATTATATCAGTAAAATGTATATCTCAGGCAAACTGACCTGACATTTATAAACCCAGTATTTCAAGCTTAAAGTATAAAGTATTATCGGTTATGTTCGAATACGTGCGTGTTCGAATTGTTACGGAAATTATATTGCCAAATATTTATTATTTATAGTTTCTCATATATTTTTCGGTAAATACTGTCCAATTTTAGGGGAAATAATGGTTTTATTCCATTATGTTTTGACAAAAATCGGGTCGGTGGATCCAAGAAACTAAAAATCAACAAACTATGGCATAACTGCACTTAAAAATCTAATTAGTGTTTAATAAGTAAATGCATCTGTATTTGTGCTTTCGGGATATTTGTATTTTAATGTTTTCAGACAATTTACGTATTTAATAAGGTAATCTATGTATGTGAATATCGAAACTGAATTTTCAGTTAAGAGTTGTAGTATTGTACGATTTTATTGACCTGGCACTCATTAATCTCCGGTAGCGCTCGACTGTTTTATTTATATCGGTTTAACGTATCTAGCGTGTAGAAAGCTTTTCATAGTCATATAACAAAAGCCCCCATCAACAAGTGTCAGGAAGAATAGCGCGGTGGATAGTCTTTTAGATTTTGAATCACAATGACCGTAATTCGAATCTTGCCAAAATCTTTCCTTTTTATTTATCATTACATGTATCTTCTTTTACTTCATTAATTCAACATCAGTTATTCTCATGGCATTTTTTGTTTATTTTGTTCCCTTTTTTATCTTAGTTTTATTATTTTATCCACATAAAAATGCATTTGCAAAGACACTGTTCGCTCGCAGTATCGATGCAGCTCTCTCCTGTGTCAGAATTGAGGTTCACGATGAGATACCGTGTGATGACGTCAGCAAAATGATCAATTAAATAAATTAATTAAATAAATAACTTGAATCAATTAAATGTGCCTATTCTGCGATTCGAACCCAAAACATCACGCTTACAAACTGCTCGTAATAACCACTGCACTACAGTATTGACCGTTACGTAGTAGGAATTTAATCAATACATATTCATGTCTGAGTCTTCCATCTGGTTTAGTAGGTTAAAATAGATTTACAAAAATGCACGGAATATTCATGAGTGCCAGGTCAATAAAATCGCACAATAAGAGACTGCATGTGTAGTTTAAATGCAAACAACACCTAATTTGAATTTAATAGTAAATAAATGCCAATTTTAATATTTATCCGGCCCTTGATTATTCAGTTTAGTAAAATGAGCGAATTAACTGATTGAACACGTTAAAATTAAAAGTTGTAGATCAGGCATACTATCTTTTTTATTAGATCGTTTATTTAATATAAAACTGTCCATATTTATAATATTTAGTTTTTGTGGAAACTCTAAACTGGCTTAAACATATAACAATGACGTTATGCATTTAAAATTAATAAACGAATGAATTTTACGTTATGCAAATATTTATTAAATAATATGTATTGATACGTTTCTGCGCTATTTTATTGCGCGTGAAGAAAATCCTTTTTTCAGCTCAAGAAATCTCGATATTTTCCAGTACAATGGCTATCCAAACACTATAGACTATCCAAATCTGAAATCTCTCTTACAGATCGGGTATTTACAGATTATCAACTACAAAGCAATAAATTGTCACCCATCAGGGGTTGGGCAATTTACTAAAATCAGATATATGATAAGTGGCTGCAAGTTCAGCCAACCGTGTTATCTTCTTTTATGGTCAGGTTGTGTAGTTATCTCCTTGGAGACCGGAATTAATGATGTACTTCTTGTTTGATTCCAAGACAATTCTCTTGTTGGTAAACAAAAGGTTTGAGGTTTCAATGGAGCGTGTTTATGGTGGATTTCGTCGTCTCCGACTACTGATATGATGTGTGACTTTGTGATGTTATTTTTCTCTTTGCTGAGGCACATTGTTTAGATTGTAATCAGCATTTACTTGTAAACATCCACTCTTTTTGAAGACGTTTGTATTCATTCTAAATGTAAAAGGAGAAAGGATTATTCCACAATCACAGCATAAATAAATAAATTGAATAACATGCTTTCTGTTCGAAAAATTATAAAACACATACAGGTTTGTGTTTAGCTTTTTATAAGCAAATTCGTACATAACAGTTTATTTCCAACTTTATTTGGAAAACATTTAGGAAATTTATTTTTCAACATTATAGTATATTTAAATGTGTGCAAGAAATGGAAAATACATGCAAGTGGTGAATCTGCAAAAATATAAATATAATATATGTTTCTAGTAATATTACAATCTGTATTATTTCTATATAGATATTTTTGATGTCGGTATTTGTTCCATTTTTACACCATGATATTGTATGAAAAATACATAGATTATAATAAAATAAAAGTATAATATAATAATTATAATTATGGAATTGTTTACATAAATGTTGATATTGCAGATGGCATGGCAGAATATCGTTGCTCTCCTGTGCGCTACAACTCTGCATCGTATCAGTAAGTTCTCAAATTCTTTGCGTCAAACAGAGCATCGCTTTTATTTTAAATCAACTATAATGTAAGCATTTCATGAGTGTTTAATAGTTACCAAATCTATTGTTATAAGAAAATTAATCACATGGTCGTACTTGTTAAAATAAATATGTTTTGTATTGATGTTGTCAGATAAACAGCAATAAGAACTACGTTGTAATGACGACATTATACAATTGACATTTATAATACGCTCGTAGTGTAATACTCTTTGTTAAAACTAAGCGAATGACTTGGCTTCATTCAGAAGAGAAACAGATTCAATACCATACAATTTCCGTGGATAAACTGTAAATATGAGTACCATTAATGTTAACAAATTACAGAATAATTCATACCAGATTTCTTCTTTGTGAAAAGAAAATTCTCCGCGTGTCGTGGTATAATTGTCGACTAACGTATTTAAATGTAATAATGCAGTACTGTCATTATGCTATAAATGAGATTTCAAAATTAGCGTAAATTGTTATTTTGAAAAATATGTGAACATTCGCTCCACATTTACTGTTGTTTTATTTTACCCCAAGATGCAGATCAGGTGTTTCACACAGCATTGTTACAAGTAGAAGAAGCTGAAATAAACAATGATATAGTGGGAAAACTAGTGGCTGTGGGCGCAACTGTCATGGACCCAAATTATATGACCACTGAATCGGTTTGTATACCAGAGCGGAGTTATGACAGTGAGACAACTATATCTGAAGCACTCTTCCCATACAGTTCTGGCTTATCACTTGCAAGAAAAGGACAGAATGTGAGTCCTGGTAGAATTAAAATCAAAACTGTCGACGGAGTGCAAGTTTACGTGCACCAAATGTTTGGGGATACCTCGGAAAACTATCTTGCAATGCCTGACGACCATTTAGGAAGCGATTATCGTATAGGAACATACTGTTCTTTGGGTGGATATTGTCAGTTAGCGATTACGCCTATCGAAAACAATACTTCTGTCACGATTTTCTTTGCCAATGGAGTGGATGAAAGAATTCCGTGCGGAGGTGGAATGAAAATAACAGATTCTGCACTCGGCGGTGCAGGCATACCTATCACTCTGAACGAATTTGATGTTTTTCGTTTTGAATCACAAAGAGATCTGAGCGGAACCTAAATTAAAGCAAACAAAAAGATAGCTGTTTTGTTGGAGGAAAAGTTAAGACAAATCAGCAATCAGAGTTCAGTTTGTTGATGGAACAAATACCACCTATAACAAAATGGGGAAGTCATTCGTTATATCGGCTAATCCATTCAACGATGCAGGTGACTAAATCCGTGGACACAAAAGTTTTCATTTCTGGCCATTCATCATTTTATCATCCCCATGGCTAACCATTCTGTAGAACGACGTATTGACTGGAAAATAAATAGCATAATCACCACAACTGAATCGGTATTGGTGTTGCGTATCGTGTCTATTAATCAGTATAACGGTTCTAATCATGTTACCGGGTCTCCTGTAATGGTAATTGTACCTGACGAGATGCATTTATTGAGTGGAAATATAAAAGTATATATGTCAAATGTTACCTTTCAGGTGTTTTCGGAAACTGACATTCAGATATCCACACCCATACTCTACAGCGAATCGAATACTTATTCTACTTTACAAGAAACAGTTCTTCGAACTGCAATGACGACTACTATACAGATGGTTTCGGAAACTGACATTCAGATATCCACACCCATACTCTACAGCGAATCGATAAATAATTCTAATTTAAAAGAAACAGTTCTTCAAATTGCAATGATGACTACTATACAGAATACCGGACAATATTTAGCATATGCATACAACAATCGTAGCGTTCTTTTACTCAGCGCTAACTGGACTGCAGAAGATCAGGTATTAGAGATGCTTTTCTTTCAAGTGAATAAATGTACAAATGATTAAGTTTACAAGTAAAACCATTTATTTCGGTTAAATGATGAATTCATTGAGTTTTTCAGATATTAAACTGCATGTTGTATATTGCAGGGATGTATTCGACGCGCCACTTATTTGGGAGATAATATGGATAATGATTGTGATGGAGAAGTAGATGAAGACGATTGTTACGAAGAGTATTTTCGTAATTATACATTCATATTTGTTGAAACCTTGAAAATACCGCTCTCGACATAATTTATGACGACAAAAAGCCTCAAAGTAGTTGTATGCGGTCTTTACTAACTGAAAAATGGAACTTCGTCTGCTTTGGCCATCTCTAAAGAAATATAGGCAATCTATGTAAACACAATAAATGTCCATTATTTTACGACTTGTCACTTGAGCCGCTTAGCCGCCGCCTAGCCGCCTAAGTGTAGAACAGCGTTATTAATTCCATTATCGTCTAAATACAATACTATCGATATTGCAAACGTTTGGTTTATGATTAGATAATACAAGTTGATAAATATTTAATTGATATTAATTTTTCAATAAAAGGTTCAAAATTCTAATATAACACTTTACAAAATAATGCCCTGGGCAAACAATAATTCAATTTAATTCATAAGCAATTAAACATCTGAAATTATCCAGTTTGCAAAAAGGCCTTTTTTGCACGTGGAATAATATATAATCATTAATTGCAGTTACAACCAAAGAAGAATGTATTACTATGCAGATTTTGACAATAACCGCCAGCTTCAAAAGTTACAAAATTAATTGTGTATTGGTAACATTTTTCGTAAAAAAACGTTATTCATTTAAGATTTTAGATCTTAATAAAAGAAGTATTATTCGTGCAAGAGAATGAGAGGTAAACAAATTACGTAACTTCTACAAAGAACATTCGATACCCGCTATCAAGTATGAAAGGGATGCTTACAGTCCTTTGAAAACTATGGCAAATGCTATGATATCGTTGGGAAACTTCAAAACCAAATCCTAATACCATACATTTTTAATCCGTTGTTCCATTTGATTTAAGACACATCTTGAATATACATGTGCACGTAATTAGTACAATATGTTGAGTCAATTGGTAACATTTTCACAACTAAGACGTGAATAACCTAGATCAAATATGTTTTTCCAGAGATATTTAAAGCTGTTTATGAAGGTTCCAACTCCACGTTCTATATATTGAATACTGAGGAGCTTCAAACGTTGTCACTGACTGTTGTTTTTCATGGAAAAACGGATGTTGCTATTATAAGTGTTTATGGACAGGAAAAAGCCAATTTTACATCTGTTGTAGGAAGTTATTTTGTTTTTTGTTTTAAAGATTTTTTCTAATATAAATGTTACAATGATAATGTGTTGAACAGATGTTTATTGAGTAACTGACCTGCATTCTCAATAAATACGTCATAAATACAGTTATTTCTTTTCATTTCCTTATATTTCCTTATCGTTCATCTGTTTCTGGGATTCCGTTCTCTCTATGTACACATTGTACTTCGTGAATAGATAGTAAATCATATTTTTATTATTTTACTAATTCATTGTAATAATCCAAAGTCCAGTGCAGCTATTAACATGTTTTAGTTATTTCTTATGGCATTATGACGTTATAACTTTGATCTACAAATCCAAATCTAACCCCTATATCAACTGTAAAAACAAATATTCCCACCGATCTAAAATACACTTAAACAACATCAATGATTATTAAAATTAAATATTCATGTGCCTTTGTGTTTGTTTGGTTATGCCATTCCCTAATAAACTGACGCATTATGCTGTTATCTTGTTTCATGTTATAGGCATCTTCATCTGGTGTTACTGTTGAGACATGTAACAGAACCTTGCCGTGCGAGACACTCTTCAACAGTACTTTTATGACCAGCCCCGCGACTGCATTGATAATAAAGTTTGTTAGTGCCGCGATATCGAATTCGGTAGTGTATTCATTCACAGCAGTATTATTTTGAGTCTACGTTAAAATGCATTAAAAAGAGTCTTAATATTCGAACAATATAAAACTAATATATATTAATAGATTCAAAACATTGGTAATAAATTATAGAAAACAAAATATATTAATATTATTGGTATTATTAATCAAATTTTTGAATACATGATTTTTATTTTATCTACCGGACAAATCGAGGTACCAATCTCGAGCGCTCAGCAAACAATGTTCTTGACTTCCGCTGCCGGTCTGGTGTTTTACACTTTAGGTAAAAACACATTTCATATCATACACATATTGTGACATGCTTTCTGCATATTATTAAAATATATATAAACAGCTAAACATAGCTTAATCGTTTATTTATGAAGAATGGTATGTCATTTCAGCTTCATAAAGAAAAATTGGTTTTATTTGGGATTATGCATTAATACAACAGGTATGCCAAACAGTTGGTGACATTGTGACACAATTTTATGTCAATATAAACACCTTTTCAATTTCAGATACGATTGTAAAAGACTGTGGAAAAATCAAGCGCAGTAAGTTGTGTACGCATAACCACAACCATAATTATAATACAATATTACTTCGACGTTATATTAAAACGTAGTTTCGACCAAACTGGGTTCATGAAAAATAGATATATATAGGAGAAAATGTACGCTTGATCTTCGATTTTATAGATTATGTAGAAATAAACAACATACCTGGTTTACTGTTCTTTGCAGATTTTGAAAAAGTTTTGATAGCCTTAACCATACTTTTATAATAAAATGTCTGCACCATTTAAATTTTGGAAATGACCTTATCTAGTTGGTTAACATTTTTTACCATGATATATGTAGTATGATCATAAACAATGGTCACCTTTCGGACACATTTAAGATTAAACAAGGGGTCAGACAAATGTGTCCCCTGTCTTCGACATTGTTTATTATATGCCTTGAAATATTGTCTAACTATATAAATAAAACCCCAAATATTGTTGGCATAAAAGTTAACGACGAAGAAATAAAGCAAACATTTTTTTGCAGATGATGTGACATTCTTTATTTATGGAACAAAACAATCATTAGAAAGCTTAATCGAAACTGTATCAAAATTTAGTAAAATTTCAGGCCTAAATCTGAACACATCAAAAACTACAATAATGACAGTTGGTTCATTGGCAAAGTCAAATATCCAATACTGTAGCGAAACATCTTGTATATGGACATCAGAAAGTACAAAAACATTAGGCATACACTTTCACAATAACAGAAACTTAAATATCCACAACAATTTAACTCCAAAGTTCAACGAATTTATTGAATATCTAAAACAATGGCAACACCGAAAACTTACGCTTATGGGCAAAATTACAGTTATTAAAACATTTGCGCTCCCCAAACTAATTTACCCTTTTTCTGTACTTCCAAATCCACCAAAGTCTATAATAAATGACATAACTAAAGCAATTTACAATTTTCTGTGGGATTCAAAACCTGAAAAGATTAAACGGAAAACATTGATACAAGATTATGAGTATGGGTGGTTAAAAATCACAGATATCGAATGCTTTTTACATGCTATAAAAGCCGGATGGATAAAAAGATATTTAGACGAAAACAACAAAGGAAAATGGAAATATTTAATGAAATACAGACTTAAAAATTTTGGGAATGAGTTAATCTTTGATAGCAATATAGATAGCGCAGTAATTAAAAGAATTTGCGGGACAAATAATTTTTTACATGATACACTTATCTCTTGGGCTGAAATAAAACATAAATATAACCTTCAAAACAACACAAACAATGTAAGTACACAAACTGTTTGGAACAATAAAACTATAACAACAAACACAAACTCATTTTTCTATGAGGACTGGTATAACAGAGGAATAACATAAATTCAACATTTGTATAACTACAAAGAAAAGGCATTTTACGCGTTCAATGATATTCAGTTTCTATATAACATACCAAATAGCGATTACTTAAAATACTTTTCTCTTGTGTCCGCAATCCCAGCGGAATACAAAGAAAAACTAAAGCAAGAAACTCCAAACACATCAGGGAATAATGAAAACTTGAAACATCTAGTTATAAAGCAAAAAAGCCCAGTAAATGTCTATATAAGATACAGATTCAAAACCATAACACAAATGAACACAAATGGAGTACTGAGTTAAACTGTAATTTAAAAGAACATTGGAAACAAATATACATTGTCCCATATAAATCCACAATAGATGTAACGCTCAGAAGTTTTCAGTATAAATGCATAATGAGAATTATTCCCACAAATACATGTTTACATACATGCAAAATAAAAACTAACGACTTATGTGAATTTTGTAATTTACATACTGAGACAATTGACCACTTATTTGGGGAATGTAATCACGTGCAAGAACTTTGGAGAACATTAGAAACCCTATTACAAGCAAAGAATATACATACAACGAAAACGAAACAAATTGCCTTTTTAGGTTTCATAGAAAGAAAACCTTTTACAAACATATTGAATTTCATTATAATTTTAATGAAAGAATTCATATTTAAAATGAAAAACGTGAGCATTGTGCCTGTTTTTGAAAGCTTGAAAGATTATCTAAAATCCAAAAATAACATTGAAGCTGAAATCTCGCTAATAAAAGACAAATATGAACAACATTGCCGAAAATGGAACCAATTTACTATTTGAGATGTTTCTAAAGTCATTTACATAACCTAATAAAACATTTGACAGTCATTGCAAAGATCTTGATATAATTGTATCTATACTTCCAACATATTACCATAATTTACATAGTTTTTACTTAACACTATGTTTGTTATTAATGAACAGAAAAATAAGTGTATTATTTAGAAGTTTATGTTTTTATATAAAATGCATTATGTACGAGGGTGCGCGAATTCGTGCGTGGGTGTGTGCGTGTGTAAGTGTGCGTGTGTGTGTGTGTGAATGTGTAAGAACGAGTAAGCGTGAGGGAGTGCGAGGGTGAGCATATCATAATATAAGTCCATTTTGATATTGTGACATTGATGTGTAACATTAAAATATGTATGGATGATAATAAATGAGAAAAAAAAACGTATCCACCACCATATTCCCTTATAGTTTATGTTATTTAACAGTAACAGTTCAATAGCAATGTACTTGAACGGTGTACATCAAACTATACCAAAGGTCGGACTGACAGCATGGGACAGCATTTCGTGCTACCAGTCGATAGCGACGCGACATCGTGTATACTCATATTCGCGTCATACTCGATGGATGCATCCATGACAGTGAGACTGCTACTGAGCAACACAACTCTGGACACTGTACGTGTTTCAGCCACAAACAGAGTCAAACATGAAATTAACACCAGCAGATTTCCAAGCGGAACATCGACGGTATTGATATCTATATGAATGTTCCTGTATATAATTTTGAAAAACGATCTTTACTGGCAATGAAAAAAAGCACACATGTACCTGATTTACTGCATTTCTATTTAACACTTTGCCATGTAGTCGATCAAGTAAAACATACACAATCAGTAATACGTATACTGGGATGGGGCTTACATTACGGAGTTTGTCTATTTTGTACGTATGTCAATATAATAGCATATAAGATTTAAAGACGTACTACAATCGTTTTCTAATTACATAAATCAGTAACAATTCCATTATCAAATAGTTTTAAGAATGATAACCGTAAGTATACAAATATTTCTTAAAAAAGGGCACATTGCCACAACATATATGGATTGGAAACAGTTATATATTATTGCACAATAAGCGTTCCTTTTTTCCAAGACTACGTTGAATTTACAGTGATTTTTTTCTCGATGGCATAACTTTGTATAAAAAGTTGTTTAACATTATCTAGTGTAAATTTATTTTCCCATAATTGTCGGAATAAGTTATTGGTTTGTTTCGTCAGCTATTTATACGGTAAACAATTTTCATAATATAAACGACTAAACAAAAACTCAAATATTGAATAGTTGCGTAACTGTTGAGTGTTTAGTATCGTCCCACGGTTGACATAATATATAATGTAGATTGTAGAATATTAACGATTTAAATATAATACATGGGAAATCCGAAACAAGCTTATTTTATTTTATTAATTCTACTTTCAACAAGTTAAAACTGGACAGCAATGAATCGATATCAGTTTACATCATCAAGATGTCGGTCAATTCCACCAGCATGAAATTGATACCAACCTACGCTCTCGGATCAGTGTATCACAAAGGTAATAAAGAACAACACAAAGTAGTTTTGTGTTGCAGAAGTAACAACAAACGTTGGCCAGAAAAATGATAAACAATGTTACATGATGAAAGAACTAAGATATAGATGATAGTCATACACTCGGGCTTCTGTATTCGCGAAATCACTACTGCAATGAAGCGTGCATTGCAATAATTGTTTGAGTTGTTTATAGGGACCTGTTCATATATTGACGAATTGACAATTTCAAAACATTTTGTCACCGATTCCAAAAATACAATTAAACTGTATATAAATGAGCAAAATAGCACTACTGACATAGCAATATATGAGAAATAACGTTTCGTTGATGGGTAATTGAAATGGATAACATGATAAAGCGTTTGTAACGCGAAAAGATGAATATTTTGGAATACTTCTGTTGTTTCGTTGGAATCGAATAGTTTGAAGTTGAAGACACGTTAATCACTTAAATAAAGTGAACATTACTGGGACATGTATTTCAATCAGATTGGACGGGTGGTTTGCGTGTCAGGCTTTTGATACGAAGATCGTACGTCCGATCCCAGGTGGCGACACTTTTTTTTAAATACTTTTTGTTGTTATACTTAAGTTCGTAAGTGCAGATGCTTTAGGTTTCCAGTTTAGACATTCAATGGCCTATTTTTCAAATACAAAAATCTGTGAACAAAGCCCTTCAATAATGTGATAAAAGCGTATTGTGATTTTAATCTCATCATGTTAAGTAGTGTTTGATGTAACAAGTTTGTTTCCAATACATAAATACTCATTTGCGTGTACACTTTTTTTAACAAATTATGTGTTTTGCAGTTCAATCAACTTCATGCAATGCGCTATCGTTTGAGACGGATATACATTGGGTTACCACGGCAGCAAATCTAGTCACAGTCCCAACATATACAACAGTAGACATCGATTCAGGTATATTGCTAAGCACTTTTTACCTTTTATGTAATATAAAAACTCAAATAACTATAAGCAGCTTGATATCAATAGGCGTAGAACTCATGTTGACAAATTCATACAATGAACAATTATGATCATGTAAAATACAACGTTTATTCAGTATTTTCTTGTACTTTAGATTCACCAACAACGCTGACATTTTATGAGCCCACTGCGCTGTTCTGTGGTAGTGGCTCAAGCATGCAATACCAGGTTCCGCCAGATGAAACATTGGGCAACATGTTTTATATTCCTAAACTGAACAATGCGGGTGTTGTAACTGTACACAGTACACAAGACAGCACTGTCATTTTAATCTCCGGAAACTACAATAGGACACATGTTCACCTTGTCTCAGGTCAAACCACCACGCGGACACTCGTGATAAATCAGGTAACTATACGTGTAAATTCTCCACGAAACTGATAGTGATACGCATAAAGGCTAAACCAAAACATTTGCCCGTCTAATGGAAAATCTGATTTTTGCTATATAACTGGTCAATCGGCTGAAGACAGTTATAACATCTGCCAAAGAGGTGATATTTTGCCGGCGTTGCTTTGTCTGTTAGCAACATTGCGCAAACCGTTACAAACACATGTGTCTGACATTTTCGGGAAGACTGAAAATGTGCCAATAAACATATTATTAGATTTTGATAGTGTTCCAGGTCACCGTCTTGATCCATGAATTGTTAAAATGATTCTATATTTTTGGGTTAGGAATCAAATACGAAAGTTGTAAGGAATTGATGCTCATTATTGCCATAGTTGTTTCTTTTCATTCCAAGTAAGATATGATGCTGCACTTATTTAGTACACGTTATGAGGACTAGTAACTTTGCTTTTTTATGCATAAACTGTTTTGTTTCGTATGTTTGAATATGAACTTGCTTTGATTGTTATTTAAATAAAAACAATGTAAAATAGAAAATAAGTTGTTAAGAACGGTACCTTTCAGTAACGTCAATGTATGAACATGTGTACCAATTGTTAAGCATAACATATTTACGTCCATATGCAAATATTGTGTAACATATTTTCGCGTAAATATATTTTGTACTATATAATATTTATTTATTTATTTATGTTTCCTCTTAATGGATCTCGTCTCATGTATACTTGTAATAAGATATGCCAATGGGGTAACCACCAATTAATACTACAAAATGATTAATAATAAAATATTTGTGAATTTTACGGTTATTATTGGATAAAGGTCGTAACGTTATAAATTTACTGGAGCTTTTACAGTATTAACGCTTATAAAGCAACGTCGACTTGAAAGTTGTGCGTGGGCTGTGTAATAAACAAGTCTAGGTTTGCGTCTTGAAAATTATACACCTCAGTATAAATACATAATTTATATCACAAAACAGTAAGTCCAATTTCAAATATACTCTGTTTCGTTTCTAAAATGAGTATTTTATTTTGCAGATGTACGCCATCAATGACACTAAACCTGTATATGTTCTCCTTGAACTACAGACAGCAGCAGATCATGTATCGAGCATAAACATTCCACCTGTTCAGCAATATCACGACGGGTTTCATTGTGCTTTGAATGCACTGAATGTTGTTAAAAGGTAGAATTAAATATTAGTTATAGATATCTATGTATTGAATATCAAGGTATGCTCCTGAAAATTAAAATATAAGTGCTTAAGATACACATACTTCGATAAAAGGAATGAAGGAGGTTTAGTCTGATTGATATCAAAGGACATCATACTCATGAGCCACAGTAAAGATGCAGTAGACCCGTCATTAACAGCGACCTGTAATTGTTGCTATGTTTGATTGTAATGCCAAATATTCTATACATATTCGGGGCTTTTATTACGGTGATTTACTAAAATATATTGTCTGCATAAATTGGATTGTATATTAACTATTGCTTTGTAGCTCGTTGTGTACCAATGTTAGCAATAGAATTATAGCATTCTATTATTTTCCTAAAAGGGTTGTCCAAAACGTGGGCCATATTGTAAACATAGAGTTATGTGCATGTTTAGTGTATTACTGAGTGATAGTTGGAAGTGGTTGTGTTTCAAATAAATGCAAGCATTTTTATCAAAATCAGGATGCGATTTTCAATCGATAACGAAAAGTATATATGCGTATATTATGATATCGTCTACTTACGGTATTTTTAAGATAAACTAGTATTTTGAATCACAGTATTTTAGAGTGATTATCTTTTTGTTTAATTTATTTCCGTACCGACACATAACATATAAAGGACATTGTCACTTCTTAGCAACTTGTCAAAGTAAATGTGCTCACGGTGATTTGCGCGGTGGTTTTATGAAGATAAGTGCACAATTAATAAATTGCTTTCATTTTTTGTTTAAATATACCCATATATTTTTCAGGTCTTGCGTCAATGCAAACGGCATTACACTATGCCTTAAAACATCCTATTGTTTTTGCATTATATGGCAGAATGTAACCGATTTCTTGTTTGCTGTTCCAAGCGAGCAATTGTACGAAGTAACAAATCAGGTATTTGTTACTGGACATTGATTGTATAACTCCTGGCCAGCTGTATGAATAATGACAAGTTTGAAATTCTAAAATCCGTTTAAGATTTCTAAAATATACTGAACCCTTGGGTTTCATCTTACATAAGTAAAACAATGACACACTCAAACTGACCAGATAAAAATGTGTGCAAAAGATTATCATCCTGAACTGAATTGTTTACTCGAAATAATATGTTTTTATTTCACTGGTATCATGCACTCCAAAAAGCACGTTCACATGAAAAGGACTCTGTTAAGTGCTCAATAAGAAGCTAATTTTACGAAATATAACCGCGTACTTTTATTTCGTGTTCTTTTGTTCCAAAAACACGATCTATGAAATGTGCATTGTTTATATGCTAGGCATGCATTCTGTCGAAAGCGGGTGTCGCCGATGGAAAAGATAATGATTGTGACGGTCTGGTAGATGAGGAGTCGTGTTCAGAGCCTCCAGTGCTGGGGCATATAGGTATACACAATAACATATAGTTTAAGTTTTCTTGTTAATCGCTTAATACGTACTATTGTTATTTACTTTCTTTGACAAACATACCGTTTCTTGCAAGATGAAGATGAAGATTAATTATTACTTGTGAATGAATTTCTTTAAAACAATAAGTGTCCTTATATTATTTTGGTTGTTCATTCAGTTATTTGTTGTTACACATTGCAGATACAGACCTAGATGGCTCGATTAATGAGGACTGTTTTGAAGGTACAGTTAAACAAGACTGATGTTTTGTTTCAAAAAATGACTGAACATCACTTTCTTCAATATATTGGTTCAGCAGTTTTGAAATACATTCTTATTTTTACACTTCAAAGATAACAACTATTTTCCGGACATTTAATTCAGAGACTATTTCAAGTACTGTCATCAACAGTATAAGCATATTATGCGAAGACAGAGCGGTTCTGCCCTATGAAAACATTCCGCTGTCCCAGCCGCCATCGTACAGTGAATTCCCGGGAACAGAGCCTGTCATAGGGTCATCATCACTCCACCCAGGCCTAACACAGCTCACCACCAGGCAAACCTACTACTCCCTGATCCCCCCACAGATCACAAATGACACCGATCTTAACGGAACAGCTGGATATGCAACCGGCATTCCAGTAGGTTAGTAATGTCACCTTTTTCATCTTGAGAGAAATATGCTAACGTATGGCAAGTACGTAAACTAATTTTCAAATTATAAGTCAACCAGTTATGACTGTTTTTATTTCGGAACATTTTTTTGAGTTTCGAACGAAACGTGTTTCACTCACTGTTTTTGTCCGTGTGGCTGGGTAAATCCTCCACCAACGTACACTGACGAAGAACTGGAGAGAATTAAAGCAAAAATAATAGAAACACTTCTCTTAGACGAAAAGTCCTTGAGCGCATGGGTAAGTTGTTACATTTGTTTTAATTAAAACCATAAGTAAATATTCAAACTCAACGCATGCTGTCAGGTTTAAATATATATCCGTTTAATTATATTCTTTTACATATGGTATTTTCCAATGATGTGAATATCCATTAAAGTCGTTAAACAGAAAATAATTGGGTTAATTTTTCCTTTTGCTTCAATGTTTTGGTGTAAGTATACATTGGTGCATGTATGTGCGAAAATTTAAGAAAATCTGTCGTTTGGAACAAAATATATTGATGCATAATAAATGACGTTTCAGAAGGTATTATTAGTACCCATTTGACCTACTACAATGTCCAGTCAAACTCATAGGTTTAACAGTAATTAAAGGTAAAGCGTTTTGTATTACCAAAATACACTTGTATATTGCCAAACAAGACATCTGAAAACATATCAGTTGAAAGAACCATAACCTTGTTTGAAAAAAGCTCTCCTATATACTTAAAACATTGATAAAAAATCCAAACTGAAAAAGTTTTTTTTTACAGGTACTGTATTCAAAACCCAATATTTCCGGAAAAAGGCCGGTGAGCCCTATTTTTTAACACTGTTTCAGTTTCAGTATACACATGTATATGGACTTTTTTAACAAAATCTGTCGTTTGGAACAAAAGATATTCGTATATTTGATTATTTATTGATGTTTTCAAAGGAATATTAAATGCATAATTAACCTCATTAGGTGTCCATTAAAAGTCATTTGTTTCAATGGTAACTATAGATAAAGCGCGTTTTACCATTAAACTCCACTTGTATATTGCCAAACGAAACATTAACAACAGATGCATTTAATTATCTCCGTCATTGTTTGAATATGAACGCTTTATATTATTGAACATTGCTAGTCACACAAACTGAAAAAAGGGCTTCGACAGGTACCGTACCGTATTCAAACCCCAATATTTCCGGAACAAGGCCGGTGACCCCTATTTTGTAAGACTGTTTTAGTTTTAGGATACATTGACACATGTTTGTGGAAATCTTTAAGAAAATCTGTCGTTGGAAAAAAATTGTTGCGAACGTCTTAAATGAGAATTGTGCTGTTGTTCTATATCTTAAATCAAGTTTATTAATGTAACTACAAGACTGGTGGTTCGTCTACCTTTCATCATATGGACACTTACATGTTTTGTTAATAATTCTGGGTCAAGTGTAAGGTTCGTGCGCACATAAACCGGTTTAAACCCCCAATTCTTTGCATTGACCGATCCAATGCGGTGACCCACTTGTATTGGTGTGTGTTTTGTGTTTTTTATGTGTTTTGTGATGTCCTGTGTATTGTTTTTGGCAATTGGTCACTTGCCATAAATAAAGGACCTCGGGCTGCTAATAAGAGTTCTCTCCTGCTGTCGCAACTGGAGTTTCGCTTTGTTTATATTTTAATAGCATGCCATGTAATGATGGATACAATATGACTACATTAATGTATTTTATTTAACGTCTGTTAAGCAGAACAGGAAGCTGATCAGTATCCCAGACTACCGACCATTATCCACGACGATAGGGACTCTGGCTGTTATTTGCTTTTTTAGCCTGTCGATGTGGTATCTTCGTCCTTGACTTGGCCAACAGAATTCGAGACCTGAAAGCACTGGTTACGAGCTGTCGTCAACGATAAAGACAGATGGATACTAGAATCGTGTGCACACATGCAAACAAGTGACTTAGTAGTTTATTTAGCGTCATTATCCTTGTCTTTTTATGCTCGCCGAAGGGGGAGCATAAAGTCCCTGCTTTGTCCGTCCGTCCGATTTCCAATTCAACTGCCATTCAGTTTGTCCGAGTGTCAAATGGATTTCCCCGACGATTTTATCCATCATACTCCGTACTCCATTTCCGCGCGAGATTTCTGGAACTAATGACTCAAATTTGATGAAACTTTAAATGCAGCATCCCTACCGGGTGGACAAGGACATGCGCATATGGTCAAGTAGTTCCGATCTGATGATTTTTCGTCGAGTTATTGCCCTTTAATTAGGACATTTTTTTGGAAATGTTTTGTTTCCGCGTGCGATCTCAGAAACTTATAACCCAAATTCAATGAAACTTTATATGCAGCATCACTACCAAGGGGATATTGTCAGGTGGTTCCGGTTTGATGATTTTTCAGGCAGCTATTGCCTTTATTATATGAAAATAATAATACATTTTAATAGAGTATTTTCGTTTCCGCGCCATATCACAGTAACTAACAACTCGATTTCAGTGAAACTTTACATGCAACATCCGTACCAAGAAGACATGCGAACATTGTCAGGTCGTTCCGGTCGGATGATTTTTCAGGGAGTGGTTGCCCTATTTATTATAAATATGACATTTTCTTCGGAATGTTTTGTTTCCGCGCGAGATCTCACGAACTTATATTAAAATTTAAATAATTCAATAAAACTTCATGCAGCATAACTTTTCTTGTCGGTACTTTAACTTGCTCTGGATTTTAAAACTACTTCATACAAACGTTAAACTCAATGAGACGACATGCAGCGCTCACGAACCAGATCCATAAGTCAAAGGTCAAGGTCGCACTTAGAGGTGAAAGGTCAAGGTCTCACTTCGAAATTGGCTTCTTTTGTCCGGATTATTACTGGGCCATAGATTAAGGGAGTTCCAATTACGTAACACACATGTTTGCCAAAATGAGACGCTGTGTCACGCGTATGAACAAGGATTGTAGCTCAACGTTCAAGGTCATACTTAAAGATCAACAGTCAAAATTGGCTTTTTGCTTTGTTTGGCCTTATAACTTGGCCATGAATGGCTGGATTTTAAAATCACTTTACACAAATGTTTTCTTCAACAAGACATTTTGTCGCGTTATGAATCAGGTCCGTATGTTAAAGGTCAAGGCCAAAATTAGAGGCCAAAGCGGCATCGAGGATCGTCCATCGGTTCGACCAATATGCTTGTTTTAAATGTTGAAAACTGTCGTTTTGCTTTTCGTCATTTGTGAATATACCCATATTAATATGTTTCAATATGATGTAGTTTCATTTTGCGTAAATATTAATTATACATTACATATTTACGTACTTTTTGCCAATACCGTTTAGATCACATTCGAAATGTTCACAGCGAGCTCTTGTTCTCAGTCTGTATCCATCGGTGTCAGAAATTGTCTTAAAATAACATTTAAAACTGCTTGGTGGACATTTAGAAAAGGGTAGAAAGAAGTTCCAAGTAGCTATTTAATAATTCTCATTTATTGTATACTAAATATAACGTATAAACGTTACAATGGTGATCCTACATTTTAATATGTGTTTACATTTATGTTTTGGCTAATACGTACTAGATACTAATACTAGTATATTAAACTATATTTGTTATTATTATTTCGTATGTTGAATGATTGTGAAGACAACTTCATCTATAATGTATACACGAATAACAATGGTACATGTTTATTTTCAGTGACATGAGTGAAAACTGCACTGAAAATATAACATAAAACGGACTATTTTTCCAAAAATAGCATCGATCTTCAAGTAGTGGTTTACAACCCTTGACAAATTTATATACATGTACAGTATGCACATGCATGTGTTTACATAAGTCACAAATAAAATTCAACAAAATTATAACTGAGCGACAACGACTCACAAAATATGGAACTTTTTTTCCACCATCCCGAGTGACAGTTTTGGAATCATTTTTGACGTCTTTTTTTATGACGTCAGAATACACGAACTTGTGACGCTTAAGCTATCTCGCGCAATTTTATTTATTTATTGTCCAAAAGCATAAAATAAAAAGAAAATTTGTTGATTTCGGTGTAAGATCGTATTTTATTTCACTCGTGATCATAGAAAATATTTTTTTTCTCTCGTGGCTGCGCCATTCGTGAAAATATAATTTTCTATCAACACTCGTGAAATAAAATGCGATCTTACACCGAAATCAACAAATATCCTCTATAACATTGCATTAGCTTTTCTGTCTTATCTGCATATTCCTTCCTTCTTTTGCTATTGTGGCAATAAATATGTGACTCAAAACAAGTTTTAAGTTATTAAGCACATTGACGACACTGTTTAGAAAATTAAAACATCAAGACACTATTTAGCTCACAATTAACATTTGTATTAATGATATGTGCAGCAAGACTGCATATACCAGTAAAAGCAATTTTAAATACACATTTGACTGTTAAATTGAGCAAATGTTATTTGATTCCTGGGCAATTTGGAATTAATTGCTACGTTTTGTTATAGTTGACTCACTGGAAAGCTAGCATTTGTTTACAGAGAATAACCGCTTACTGACCGGCCGTTGGTAACATACCACTATATACCTACAATACATAACAATGAGGCTTGCCGTGGAGTTCATTGTATTGGTGCCGTCACGAGACGTAATTGTTGATCATTTTAAAAATATATGTTTGTAAATAATGAAGCCTACTTTGCATCGTTAAATTTATGTAAATTATATACAAAATTACAAATATACACTACCTGTGTAAATTAGCATATTTAACTAAGACGTGTTTGCTGTGCTTATTCAGATTCATTATTAGTTCAACTGTTGACATTTAAGTAAAACGACGTACATCATTATTTACAGTATTTTAAAACATGCATGTGTACATTAAAGGCAAGTTTAAGAACCACTGTCGAGCTAAGACTGTAAGAAACGACGGCTTTCAGTGAGGTTCGCGCCTGTTGATGATCAATGTAGGGAAATATAAAAAAAACCAGTCTCTAGTTGCAAACGTTTATTTTGCTAAATGAAAGCAAGCAAGAAATTCATGTAATAAATCGTATTTGCCGTCATTAATATGATAGAAATAGCACTTAGTACAACATCGCGAAGAAACACTTATATTTCGCATTGACAGAATAAATTGATAAAGTTATTATATGTAAAAGATCATGTGATGGAAGTCAGTACTGAGTATTAAAATGCTCAAATGTCATTATATGTGTATACATTTTCACAGCCGCAATAAAAAATTTAAAACATTTAACACGTGTCACAAGTATTACTAAAATTCAACATAATTAATTATGACGCATTTGCGTTTCAATCACAAACGTTGCAATAATTATTAGAAAATTAGAATAAAGCACAACAATTGAAAAATACCAATTGCACCTAATTATGAACTTTAAGAGATCCTAAATGCAGCAAGTAACTGTTGCGTAACATCCCAAAATTAAGAGTAAATGTCCTTGTATATGTTCGAGATCACTTGTTCTTGCCTTTGAGCAGGCTTGTTTTCTCGTCGTCCTCATCTTCACTGTAGCTGACATCTTGTATATTGCTATGACGCACATCGACAGAAGCGAGCTCTTCTGAATTGAATGTCCAACACGGTATAAAGTTACGTATGTCCAGCAGCTGGTTGTAGATAGCTGTCCCAATCATCAGGAATATGAAACCGTCAACTGGAAACACATCAAGATAATTATTTAATTATATATAAAATATATCAAAACATACTTAGTAGGAAATACACATCTACTGTAGAAATAAAATGAAAACTATTTTTGTAAAAGATAAAGCAATGATATAAATCATAATCAGTATTTTTCTTAAATCATTCCGAATTTTTTAAGCTTTAAACCAGTATAGTTAAGGTAATCAATATCTGCTAATGTTAACATGTCAGTAATTTAACACACTTCATACTTACTTTGTAATATTCCATACGCATTGTCAAATGGTTCCCCAAAATTCTAAAACAGTGAACATGCCAGTTTTAAAAATTGGCATTGCAGTTACAGACGCAATGAACAAATGGCTTATCTGCGAAGTTTATTATTTTTATAGTTAATGTCGTTGAGACCAGATTATACATATTCTATCGATAAACGAAAAACAGTATCTTTTTTTTTAAATGCACTCCTGACCAACAAAAATCTCATTGATACATTTTGTAGAAAAAGGTTCGTCATATGAGAGTATCGCGCCAGGTCTATTAGTTACAGTCTCATATATTTTCATTGTATGATAATTATTTAAATAATATATTTGGTTTGTAAATGTTAAACGTTTTGTGTCACTAACCTTGATTTATTTCAAGGTCAGCTAAATGCAAATAAATATTTGAAAACTTAACAGTCGTATGCGATTTAAAGAAGAATATCGTTTAAACGACTTCGCCAACATACGAGGATATGCATTTAGTTATTTTAATATACACTAATACAAAACAATTTATATGGAGCCAAGAACTGTGAATGTGTGTTTTGGTTGACCATGTTATTCGTATAAACAAAATCGATATGTGTGTAATTATAATTAAATGATACATGCGGGTCACTGGAACTGAATAAAACTGGCAACTCTTAGAAAACACAGGTAAACATTTTGAAACTTATAAAGCTCATTGAGTACAGCAGTTTGGAATAGGAATGCGACCAAAGTCTTTATTACTTGCAGATGTACAAATTGTACCTTATCAAAAGCGTAGTAAATCAACAGGTCTACACCCCACACCATGATGGTTCTGCAAGCATCGATCAATGTTCTGTGTACAGCTAAGAAAGAAAATAATAATATAAAATATGGACGTCATTAATGCAAATACATTTTTCAAATAAGTTTTAAAATGTTAAAATGTGTGACACGAACCTGTAAGAGACCTAGTAACAGCAAGTCCAAAGTAGTTGTAGAAAGCAATGGAGCTCAAGTAAACTAAGCAGAAAACAAGCAGTCGTGGCGAGTTGGAAATCTGGTAGAGGGCATCCACGCTGTTTTCGTATTTATTGTGTACGTCAGCCCCGGGAACAAAGTACATAGCTGGCAAAACAATCTGCGAACATGAAAGAAACAGCACTCTTAAAATCGGATCCAATACGGGTATTGGTAAGATTTTGTACCATTCGACACTGACAGATCAATTTGAATACTCGTACCATCCAATGGTTCCTTTTTGTGATTTGCTATATGATGATATTGATTTTAAAATATATACATTATACACATGTACACAGATGCTGAAAAGTTTAATAAAACATTGTCCAAAATAGCAAATGTATTTCAGTCAAGTTGTTGCAGCGTATAGCAATATTAATTATTATATGCTTTTCAGTGAAATATCAAATTTTTGCAGCGTATAGCAATATTAATTATTATATGCTTTTCAGTGAAATATCAAATTTTATTAGTGAAATATAATTGATAGTTTCACTGTTGGAGCAGTGAAAATATAAGGTATTATAGTTTCACTGCAGTGAAAATATAACATAAAACGCACTATTTTTCTATCAATAGCATCGATCTACCTGTAGTGGTTTACCTCCCTTGGCATATTTATATACATGTACAGAATCTATATACATTTGATTACAGAAACAAAAACATGATAAAATTCCACAAAATAATAATTTAGCGATAACGACGCACAAATTATGGTACTTTTTCCCCACCATACATATAATAAACAATTTTGGAATCATTTATGACGTAATTTGCATGACGTCAGAGTACACAAACGTGTGACGTTTAAGATATCGCACGAAATTTTATTTATTTATTGTCCAAAAGCATAAAATAACATGATGTGACATATGCCCCTGAAGCATATGCTTGTCAGAGGATGGCAAAACAAAGTCAGAGTACAATATTATGCCCTGGACAAATATCTTAAAACATTTAACACGTGTCACAAGTATTACTAAAAATTCAACAAGATTAATTATGACGCATTTGCGTTTCAATCACAAACGTTGCAATAATAATTAGAAAATTAGAATAAAGCAGAACAATTGACAAATACAAATTGCACTTAATTATAAACTTTAAGAGATTCTAAATGCAGCAAGTAAATGTTGTGTAACATCCCAAAATTAAGAGTAGATGTCCCTGTATATGTTCGAGCTCACTTGTTCTTGCCTTTGAGCAGGCTTGTTTTCTCGTCGTCCTCATCTTCACTGTAGCTGACATCGTGTATATTGCTATGGATGTGACATATGCCCCCGAAGCATATGCTTGTCAGAGGATGGCAAAACAATGTCAGAGTACAATATTATGCCCTGGACAAATATCTTGAGATTTCAGCAACACAGCTGTTTGTTGTTGTGACACACTGCCTCATAATGATCTTCATTCCCACCAAGTTATTACATTCCTTACATGTTGGAAAAAATTATGCTTTATACAAAAAGTTCATTCTTATATTTTGACCTTTTAAGTGTAACCTTGGACCCACAGACCTTGACCGAGGAGCATGAAAGTAGTATGTGACACACCATCTGGTCATGGGAAAACATTATCTGATGTAGTATTAAAATCCTTCAAGGCTTTTGGAAGTTATAGAGCAGAAAAAAAATTCCTTGACATTTGACCTTGAATTGTGACCTTGTCCTTGACTGAGGATCATGGGAGTTGTACACGGCACATCGCCTGGTCTTGGGAAATAATAATCTGAAGTAATATTAAAATCCTTCCAAACGTTTAGAAATTATGGTGGAGAAACAGAAATCCTTGACCGTTGACCTTGAATTGTGACCTTAACGTTTGACAGACCAGCATGGGAGTTGTATGTGACACATTGTCTGGTCATAGAGAATAATAAGTAACATTTAAATCCCTAGAGACGTTTAGAAGTTATGAAGTGTAAACAAAGATAATTGAACTTTGACCTTGAATTGTGACCTTGACCTTTGACCAACCTTCATGGGAGTTGTACGCGACACATTGTCTGGTCATGGGGAATAATAACCTGAAGTTATATTAAAAACCTTCCAGGGTTTAAGAAGTTACAGAGCGGAAACGAATATTCATGACCTTGACCTTTGAGCGACGAGCATGGGAGTTGTACATGACACATTGTCTAGTCATGGGGAATAATAATCTGAAGTTATATTAAAATCCATATAGGCATTAAAAAGTTACAGAGCGGCAACAAAGTCTGGACGGCCGGACCCACCCACCCAACTACGCACGCACGCACCCACCCACAGACGGACGGTGCGACTACTATATGCCCTCCTTCGGAGGCATAAACAGAAAAATTGTAGATTTAGGTAAATGATCGAATATCAATTTCACTCGTGGTCATAGAAAACTATATGTTCACTCGTGGCTACGCCATTCGTGAAAATATTTATTTCTATAGCCACTCGTGAAATAAAATTCGATCATTCACCGAAATCAACAAATATTCTCTATATATTCGTATTATTGCACTCGTATGTTTCAAATATGTAACATTTTATTTGACTATTGTTACAACTACATTTTGATCATTACTCAATTTCAAATAAAACATTAAAATTAATGACGTCCTTCATGACAGAAATGTATAGCTCGGACAAATTAACCTGAAACTGACCTTATGCATGAAAATATTTCAAATTGGTTACGATAAATATGTAAGTTTCCGTACTGGAGTCGTGTTAAATCGATGTAAGATTAGGTCACTTAAAATACCCTTATGGTATTATAAACACGTGCACCTACAACCCCGTGTATAACAAGAGCTGTCTCAGGACAGTGCTCTCGACTATTCAACCGCTTTGTCAGAGTTATTGGCCTTTATCACTACAAACAAAGGGGCATAATTCTCATCAAATACTGGTCACAGTTATGTGCCTTGGCCAGTGACCTTATATAATGACATTGAAGACATGTGTGAAGTTTTAATTGAATTTCTGTAGCAGATTTAGAGATATGAGGTTGTTGCACGCAAACTTTAACCTGAAATTACTAAGTACAAAAAGGGGCATAATTCTGCTAAACTGCAGGTAAGAGTTATGGGCCTATGTCAGTGACCTTATACAATGACCCTGAAGACATGTGTGAAGTTTCAATTGAATATCTGTAGTAGTAATAGAGATATGGAGTTGTTGCACGCAAACTTTAACTTAAATTTCTTAGTACAAAAAGGGGCATAATTCTGCTACATTGCAGGTCAGAGTTATGGGCCTTGGTCAATTACCTTACATAATGACCTCAAAGACATGTGTGAAGTTTCACTTGAATAGCTGTAGTAGTTACAGAGATATGTAGTTGTTGCATGCAAATCTTAGCCTGAATTTTCTCTTGCACGCAAACCTGAACCTGACTTTTCTAGTTATAGGTCTTGGCCAGTGACCTTATATAATGACCCTGAAGGCATGAGTGAAGTTTCAATTGAATATCTGTAGTACATATTGAGATATGGAGATGTTGCACGTAAACTTTAACCTGTTTTTATAAGTACAAAAGGGGGCATAATTCTGCTAAATTGCAGGTCAGAGTTATGGGCCTTGGTCAGTGACCTCACATTATGACCCGGAAGATATGTGTTAAG